>OU744278.1:28959408-30209408 GCA_916610125.1 Cheilosia vulpina
TAAATCGCATGATCTTGGCGGCCAACTCACAGGGCCATTTCGATAGATAAGCTGCTCACCAAATTCATGCTTCAACATTTGCATTGTTTCACGAGCTGTGTGGCATGTGGCACCGTCTTGATAAAACCACATGCCAACCAAGTTCAACTCAGCCAACTGGGGCAAAAAAAGTCGCGTACCATGGCTCGATATCGTTCGCCGTTGACGGATTCACCAGGTCGATTATGACGACCATAATATGGTCGTAACAAACGGTGCACATTATTCACAGAGCACGAATTTTTATAATAAATTTCAATAATTTGCAATCGTTGCTCATTTGTTTAATCTTTCCATGATTAAATGGCAGAGTATACTGAAAACTTTTTACTTTGACAGATGACGTTTGGACGCCATTACTAACCAGTGCTGCCAACCTGAAAAACTTAACTCTTAAAAAATCACCCGTTATACCTATATGGATGAAACCCCTCTGTGCCAGCGGCAGTTCTCACATCCCCGATGTGCCTGCGGCAGGCTATGACAAGATATCTTTTCGCCCTAAAATATCCTGCATCAAGATAATATTCGCTAACATCAGAGAGAAGTGCCGTACCAAAGACTTTTCCTTGAAAAAACACCTGAACTAGTATGGCGTCCTGCGGAAGGGATGAAATTCTTGTAGGTAATCGTGTCCTCTGCATTTAATTGCGAAGACCAGTGGCATCGTTGCCAAGAACTCATCACAAATGCAACAACTGATGTGATTTGGTTTACAAAATAATCAGATCACGTCTCAACCAACAACTACAAGATCATTAAACTGATCCACACCTTGAATAACAATATCATTAACGAAATAAATCGGCAGAAGTGTAAGAATCCAACTGTGCCAATTGTCTCGTGAATGACATGCATTCATTTCTTAAGATTAAGCAATATACAGTAGAAGTCGCTTATAACGACCTCTCTTATTACGACTAGTAGCTTACAACGTAGGTATGATGCAGTAGGATATTAGTTTATGATGAAGGAGTTGGAGAAAGTGAAAATGATGATGAGCTAGAAGATATCTTAGCTCCTCCTACAGCCTTAGAAGCATTTAAAACTATTGAATTATTGCGGACTTTTGTTTGATTAACAAAATTGGTGAGAGCACAATTAATAACCCTTTCTGTTTTAGAAGCAGTAGCCTATTTGAATTGCCTCTACAAGAAGCAAACTAAAATTCATAGTTGTTTTTTTATAAACTTTGAAATAAAACAAAACGTAATTTCCTCCTGAATAATTTAAAAATAAAATTAACTCTTTTTGTTTGCAATGTCTGAATTCTTGTGGAGAGAGAACCGACCACCGGTTAAAACGACCGCCTTTCATCAGTCCCTACACTGTTGTTATAAGCGACTTCCACTGTAGTTCTCCTAACACATTTCTGCATGCGAACAATGTCATTCTGTGGAAAAATAGAATCTTGTGGGCTGCTATAAGAATAGACCAGCTTGCAGTCATTCGCAACCAGTAGTACCTATCTTTGAGTACATAAGAAAAAGACATATACCATTCATAAATAACAGGAACAGGAGTGCACCAAAGTGGGATGAGTACTTTGTCGAATACCTTACTAAAATCAGCAGATATCTGTGTGTAACCCATTCACCGTGCTTACATTGCAATGTGAATTAAGTTGTACTAAAATTGTTGTCACAAAAGTCATGCTGGCTAATTGCAGCTACCTACCGATAATTTTCGTGAAAACGTTTAAACAACTAGCCGATGATCATAATATTTAAAAGACAGTAGACACACGGCCTTAGAATGCGATCAGACTATGAAATGTTGGCTTAACATATGCCCTCTACTGTGGCAATTATATTTCAAAGTGTCCGATTTATTTCCGCTTTGCTCCCACTATTTGCGATAACCTGGTCTGTTGATTAAACCGAAAAGTGTCATTATTTTCTTTCGTTGTCTTCACCGCCACCAGCCAGCACTGCAAACAATTTTGACATACATTTTCCACTTAAAAAACCAATGACTTCCGTTTCGACCGAACGATCAATATATTCAGATCTAACCGCTCCAGCTCAATGAAGCCTGTCTGAAGAGGAAATCAGAACTCAAAACACCAGCATGGAGGGTAAACAAAAAAAAAAACACTCGTTAGATTTGAATGTTTTCTTTTTCTTTTTACTTTGTGTTCTGTCGCATTTTGTTTATTTTGTCGGTAAATAATAAATCCAGTCAAGTCTCTTACAAAAAATACGAATTTGTGACAAATTAAACTTGAAAACCACTGACACGTAGATCCCCTTGAATTGTAACCTTTTCACGGCCGAAAGACCGAGAAAGATTTCAATGGCAACGCAGATAAAGTACTGTTAGGCATTTGCTGTCAATGAACATTCCAAAATCTCTGTGAATCTCTGCCAATCAAAATACCGTTGCTACGTTGCTACCATTCTTTCGGTCAGTTGATAAAACAATTAATTATTAATTATTTAACGATTGGACACGCTTATGACTTTGAGTTTACATTGTACTTCCCCTTATATTTTTTGTAATTATTATTTTAAACGCGTTTCTCTTAATTAATATTGTTGTTAAATATTTTGTTCGCTTTTATTATTATTAGCAATATCCAATAAAATGTCTCCCTTTGCATGGATTTTTTATTTATTTATTTATTTATTCTTGTGCGTTAATCCCTTAAGGTACACCCTGCACACACCGCTCTGGACTGGGTTGACAATTAACCAACACACTTAACGCACAGTGGACAACAAACGTCAACAATGAGAAATAATTATTGCGTTTCGCTTTGTGTACCAGAGCCTCCCCTTCGTCCTTAATTGGTGGGAAAATTATTATAAACGCGAAAATGTAAAGTAATTCTACCACCAAAAAGGGAGGAAAATAAATTTGCATTTAAAAAAAAAACAACAACAATGTTATGATATTGAAAATCCACCAACATACGACGCTGGCCGACGGAAATTACATGTCAGAGTGGAACCATTTTATGGCCGCAGGGGTGGAAAATTAATTTAGACGCAACTTTCCACGTTTCGTTTGCGGCAAACTGTTTACATGTTCAAAAATGGGTTCATTCAAATGAAACCCAATAGTTGCGGTAGTAAGGAGCTTAAGGACTCAGCGTTGGAATTGAAACGGCCGAATGTGGGTGTAATACAATTAAGCCTAATGATAGGACTTGTGGGACTCGATGTAATACAGATGGGGAGCTTATGTCATCTGTTTTTGGGCATAAGGTTTTTGGGTGGTCTGAAAATCGAACTAATCACGCTCAGATTCAGGAGGTATATCACGGTATCAGAAAGTACCACCGACCACCTGTGCTCGCTTTTGCGCACTCACTCTGCCGCTAAAGTGTAGTTATTACTGACACGTAATCGCTTTTGAATCTTGTAAAATGGTTTAAAAATAAAGCAAATCAAATCCTTACGTCTAATAATTTATTTGGTTCTTTCTGCTTTAGAAAAGTGACAGTTTTATCAGCAAATTTAAATGTGTATATATCACAACTGCTACAAATAAGAGAGTAGCTGATTATTTATCACATAAATGCAAAAATGAATAAATATAGGGATTTAATACTTAACTGATGGGATTTAGGTTAGGTCAGGTAAAAACCTGTAAATATCAGACAGTTCTTGTGAGTCATGGAAGTAATAGCTTCTAAGTGACAGAGACTCGGGCAGTGACAAAGGAAATGAGGCGTGTCCTCGTGGACATCATCATCTTTGAGATATAGATTCATTGCGTGGCTTCTTCAGATGTTATGCCCAGTTAGAGCCCCTACTAACTTCGATAGCGATGACCTGTCAAAGTGCAGAAGTTTGTTGGTCCGGCTCTTGTTATATTCTGACCAAAGCTTCCGAGATATTTCACAGGTAGTGAGTTCTTTTCACCTGTTGTTAGTTTTCATTCGAATTTTATTTTTCACTCGCTCGCTGAGACCGCAAATTGAAATTGGGAATCTCAGTTTCTAACAGTTTGGCCGAGACTATGAGTAGAGGAATGTACACCATTCTACAATTACTATGCAACGATGAATGTACTAAATAGGTACTAACATAGCTGCATACATCCGTATTCAATTTTATTTTGCAGATTCTAGCGCGTTAATTCAATGCTTTATTAAAAATTAGAATTTAACAATCAATATCTACCTGACAACTTCAACAAAACGATCTGATACTGCATTGCACGACCGATATAAGAAAAACTCATATAAGAACACTTGCTGTACCCACCCGGCTTTGCCTGTGCCTTTCATATTAATTCCCGCCAACATTTCGAAAATGTTTTATCTATACAATGTGCATTACTAATTTTTATTTTATAAATTAAGCCCAGACAAATAGCGTTGGAATTTAGTTTTTAAATTTGAGGTGAAACGCTCCTTACCGCCACATTCTGGAGAATGCTATTTACCAAATTGCAGGGCGAAATTTGTCATAAATGTCTAGATATAGTATTTTCAATAATTTTGTGATATGGGAAATGCCTCTCGCTTATTTTTTCCAAAGTGCTTTGTTTAGACAATGCACATCAAAGTTCTACATTAACTCTCAACTCCCATATGTATCGATAAATAGCATTTCGAATGTTTTATGTACAGAAAGTGACATGTACCTTTATTTGATTTTAACCAAACTTCACAGGAACTCTGCCGGGTCAATACCGAAGAATACCTGCAAATTAAAGCTTAATCGGTTTGTTGGTTTCGGAGTCCAGAGCTTACGTAGAAACAACCAAATAAGCATTTATTTTTATATCTATCAATAAATAGATAAGCGCCCATGATGTAATACACAAACACAACAAAGGATAGTGCATGCTCAATTTGCCTTTTTGAACGAAGAGAATCAGCTTCCCTCTACGATTTAGCACAAAAAATAAATAAAAATAGAGTGTCCCTGAGTGAGTTTACCTAAGTGTCTAGGATCTACAACAGCGCCAAACGGGTCCAAAGCGATCCTATCTTTTAAACTGCAACCAACCATTCCCATTCCCATCCTCAAAATTTCATTGAAATTTGTTGAGAGGTTTCGGAGTGTACGAACATAGCGGCACGTGATTTTTTATCTATCCATCCATTAAGAAGATAAAGATTATTTCATTTCCGTTGCATCGCCAAACAGTTTTCGTAACTGGTGACCAGTTCACTCCCCAGCCCACAGATCCGGCGTGCCTAAAAACCGAATTCTGGTTTCTCCTTCTTTATCATTCATTCCGGCCACTGCGAACAATTGAACACGCACGTCGCACATATCCTATGGCAACGACAGCCACTGTTGCATGAGTATAGGGGCAGTTGGTTTGGCTGTGAGACGCACTGATAGAAAATTGTTAATGCCTTATTTTGAGCATTTCTCGGCTTAGGGACTACAGTCGATTTATAGGTTAAATGAATCAGTGATGAAGTATGTATAACCATTTTTTTTTGTTGGTCCTAAATCCGATCAGCAGTTGTTGAGTTGAACCGTGCATTTAGCTTGAAAAGGGGTAACATTCGTTGACCTTTAATGCTCAGCTCAGGTGGTAGAGCAATTTTTAAAACGCGGTAATCTTCTCTGAGAAAATCAGATCATAACGGTGAAAACCGCATTGAAATCCATTTATTTGTTCTCGAGATTGGCGGCAACGACTCTTTTTGGGGACTTTCCTTTATACTATGTATGGATGGATGGAAGGATATCGCTTCTCATAAGTATGAATGCGTTTTTCTTTAAAAAATTCTTTCGTATAGTGGCGTCTACTGAAAGTGCTAATGTTCGCCCTAAATTCAATATTGCAAATTAGTATACAAGTGATCTATGCTATGTGTTTTGTCCAAAAACTGTGTTATACATTTTTACACAAAAGGCAGTTTCCCTTCAAATTCGAAAAAATTTCCCTTTGAAATAATTTTCTGTTGAAACGGATAAAAGAAAACACACGGTCATTTTCTAACAGCGTTATAACAATCGGGGTTTTTATTACGAGAATGATTTTTTGTGTTATAGACAATGACTTATTTATGCTTCAAAAGTGTAGAGCATTAACTAACTATTAAATAGACTGACAGCTTCAGCCAAAAAAGAGAAATTGCCTTCAAGCTGAATTTGACCTTGGATGTAGCCCAGTTCATGTAGGACTCACTCATACTTGAAAAAAAAACGAGCCTACACTCTTCCGGTTTAAACTGGATGTCGCCATGTCGGTAGCCTGAGGTGGACTCTCATTTCAATATCAAGGGCTGTGTTGTAAACCTTAGTTTTTCTTAGTTCCAGGTTGACATTTTTCGCTACTTTTTTGTATAAATAGTTGTTCGATTTTCTTATAATTGAATAGAAATTAATGTTCAAATTACAGGATACCAAGAAAAGGAATATTTTTTAAGTCATTTTATAATGAATTTTGGATAGATAGACATCATTTTTATGATATCGATATAAAGACCATTCCCGGCGAAATATTTGCTGGCATAAGAAAGAGATGTTTGAATAAGCTTCATGAGTGAACGTGTCAAGATGTGGTTGATTTATAAATAAAAAGAATTACTTGAGTTTGTCATTGAAATTTCAATTTGATTATTTTGATGTGTTTTTTAATTTTGAGTATTTCACTTACATATTTTTTACCTAAAAACAACAAACGAAAACAGACACATTAATTGTAGGAACAAAAATATCTTCTTTTATTTCAACGAATGAATTTTTCACACTTTATTTCATTATTTATTTATATTGATTACATTCGCTATTTTAAATTTTGTAGAATAGAATACAAATGTTATCCTGGTGCAATAAAACAACGAATTTAAACTCTCAGAACGCATCCATCAGCTGACAGCAACTCACGAAATACACTAAATCTCAGTCAGCGTTCTTAGCACTCTCTCTTTATTTTTCCCACGAAGCGTGTTCATTTTTCCCTTTTCACTAAACTCAAATTATCTCTATTTTTGTATGAAAAAAACATGCTTTTAAAATTAAAATTTATATTTTTCGGAAAGAAAATAACATTAAATTAATCTTCAGTATAAAAATCGCAGTTTGCTAACATTATAATCATTATTTTTGGTACTGGAAAATTTTGCAAATCTACTTTCTATGTACATTTAGTGCGTAGATATTCATGGTGAAATGTAGTTTGAATGTTTTCTTGTCAGATTGTTGCTATTTCCACAATTTAGATGTTTTTTTCCTTTTACGCACGGTAAGTTTTTTATAAATTGAAATTCCCACAAAAAGGTAGAGATACCACGATGTAGGAACACTGCAGAGTGTCAGTAGTTTATAACAACTCCCGCCATTTAGAATTGAATTTTTTGCTGCTTCACACGTATTCACAGACAATAAAATTGCGACCGGAGGGAGGGGCTTATATTGAAAAAAATCTGCGGGGTAAATCGGGGAGACGTAGGAAAGTTGTCAGTCTATTTAATAGTTAGTTTATGGTGTAGAGTTATTTGACAAATGTCAAGTAAAAGCTTATGGCTTATTCACAATATTATTGTTTATATTTTTTATACGCAACAGCTTTATTTTATTTATTGAAAGCAAATAAATTGCAATAGTTTTATAAATTTATATCCGGAACACTATGTGCGCCACTTTTCTCAAATGCATGGAATGTTAAACAAAAATTGATAATTCGCTTTACTTTTGTATTGTAGACTCAAATGTCAAATAATACGTGAATTGAGAAAAAAAAAAGATTTGGAGATGCGGGGCATCGATCCCCGTACCTCTCACATGCTAAGCGAGCGCTCTACCATCTGAGCTACATCCCCATGTCCTGTCTAGCGTTCGATTATTGACCAAGCTGACAAACCTACATTTTAAATATAATCTAATCGTCGCGTCGGTCGCAAAGCAATCTTATCTAATCACATCATAGCTGCCAAGACAAACTATACTTTAAATCACTTGCCGTTGAAGAGGCATGCCGCCGCTTCTTTATCAGAAAAATAAATGAATTTAATAAATCCCCATTTGTATACATATGTATGCGAGTATGTCTTGTTTATTTATAAACGGATCATCATAGTTTGTAATCTTTTATAGCTGCCGCCCATATATAAATCCGCCGGCATAAATCAGAGTGCGCGCTATTTGAACAACCAAAGAGAGAAGTCACAGTAATAAAAGCAAGCGCAGACTTCCTTTCAATTAATTGTGACATAAAAAAGACGTTTCGCAAGGCGTTTTCCTTCCCTTGGTTGCCACCCCTTTTCCCCACAGTTTCCTTGCTTTCAACCCAAGACGAAACACTGGAAACCACTTTGACGAATAGCAAATTTCATTCAACGTTTTGCTGGTGTGGGCCCCTTCCGATTTCAGTTGCGCGCTTTGGCAATTTGTTGTTGCCAACAAATTCATTCAATAACTCGAGCTAAATGTCCTTTGGCAGGGAAGTCCAGTTTCGCTCGTATTAAACTTATTCTGCGCGGTATGAAAAAAAAAGAAAGAAACTCGGGTCGATTATACGCCCGCTTCAACGCACGCACACACACAAACCCTCACATGGTAAGCCCGCAGAAATATATCCTCGGTGTTGTATGCATAAACTTGAAGTCACTAAAGAAAAAAAAAAAAAAACAAGAAGAAGAGAAGAACAAAACTGCCGCAGCAACTTCTCTGGAATATTCCCTTGGATTTCTGGGTATATCTGCAAAATTTGCTCGTTTTCATCCATCACATCGTCCTGATGGTGGTGTTGCTGCTGCTGGTGGTTGTTCTTGTTATCCTGCAGCAGCGCACAACGCTCCTTCTGCCATTGCCGTCAATTCTGCGATTCTAATTCAACGTTTTCGTTTTTGTCGCCGTAGTTGGTCCTGCAGATTCAGTTTCAGCAGCTCCTTAGCTCATTGTATCACATTGGATTGGAATCGTGTGTATGTTCTGCAACACAAAGAGCGAGGAGAACAGTAACAAAGGATTTTCGTTGTTTTTTTTTTCTTATTATTTGGCTCTCGGTCTATACACATAAATGTCACAAGTTGACGGCAATGATGATGGTGGGGTAAGCAGCCTGAGTAGTTGAAAAGGCTAAGGAGGTGAAGTGTTCCTTTTTTTTTTTTTTTTTTTTTACAGTTTTTGTGTGTGCGAGAAAATGTGGTTATTGTTTCCGCTGTACAATGCTGGTGGTCTTTAATTTTTTGTTCGTACCTGTTTAGGGGAGTTAAGTAATTGAAGCCGCAAACCTGGGCTACAGTTTAAACTATATGACACTGTGAGAGGGATATTGACAAAAATTTGCAGTTTTCGGACAGGAAAATAAATTGAGTGGCAAATTGTCAACGTAGGAGGCCAGGCAATGTTTGATTCTTTAGGGTATGTTTTAACCTCGTTAGTTCGCTTTAGAACCGAATTCCTTTGCGAGAGATTTAATGAAATTCTTTGGTGGGTTTAATCTTAAAATTATCCTTACATCCGCAGTAATGGATTTTGTTCTTTAAAATTCTGTGGATCTCAATTTTAGGGGAATTTGTCATTGGGAAAACTTTTTCGAACCCGTGTTTATCAAACAACTTCATCAAAAACTAGCAAAATGTGGTTTCAGAACAATTGATGGAAAAAATTTCGAAAAGAGCCTTCTGCAAAAGTGAGGGACTTGAACCCGTACCAAAAAAACCTTCTGATCTGGTTCCATTACAAAGCTTAGGGGATTCAAATTGCGAGGCAGCATATTGGGAACTCCAACTTTTAATTCCAGGCCATGGACTGTAATTCTATTTAAAAACTCGACCGGGTAATTTAGTGCCTCATTTTGATTGTAAATAGCATTTATAAACAGGTACGACGTGTATCATCAGGAATTTTCCCTAATGTAATAATACCACGATCTGGTATCACTGATACCTATACGTTTTTGACATTCCTTTCCTACATATTTGACATTTCTTTTATGGCTTTTTTTGTTCTTAACACACCAAACAGCATACTGCCTCTGTCTGTCTCCCTCTCCGTCACTGGAGTAAAATAAGAAGAGAATGAAGTGCATATCACTCATGCAGGTGATAATCGTAGAAATGCTTCAAATTTTGCGTTTTTATTTAAAAACCTTTTAAGTTATCGAGATATTGGATATCCTAAGTTGTACCTGCAGATGTCCTCTATAAGCTGCTGTTAACTATATTTAAATGCTCCCAGTATTTTCTAACGGAAAGCGTGACAAAGAAAAAAACAAAACGAAACGAAAAAATAAATTACTCTTGTCCAATTTTTTCCGGAATTTATAGAGATATAGAGTTGAGACAAAGTAGATATTGTAGGCCTAGGTATCCTCTATAGGCCTGTGAAAAATGCACCAGAATATGATGAACAGTTTCTAAGATTTTTGCATTTAAATACATGCAGTTAAATTCAATCTTAGTCGAACAGAACTACATCAATTTTATTTATATGATTAAATAAAATCGTTGGCGCAACTGATCCGTAAGGAACCTAAGCCCGTGGAGGGATCTACACATTCAGGCAAAGTCCAAACGGCTAATTGACAGTTATTTTCGGATTTTTTCCAGACGTTCGCGAGATGTGGCGCAGTTCAAAAATTCTTAAGCTGTAATTGGTTTGTGTTTTTCCGGGGATTGAACCTGAGATCCCTCCTCCAACACAATATCCACTAAGATTCTGCCCCAAACAACCTTCCGCACTCTCAAATTAGCTGACGGTTTTCTAAACGCACATGTGCGCTTACTATTTATTTAAAAACTGACATTTTATTTTATTTGCTGCTTTTCGAACAATTTTTGTACACATCATGACTGGTTATTCTTTAGTTTATCATGTGAATAATCGCACAAATATACGAGTGTAAGTAAAACAGCAAATAATTTGATCGGCTGAAACTCCACACTTGTGCTTTTATATCAAATAAGACGGTTATGATTTAACAATAGTTATTATAACACGCGATAAAAACGAACTTGGTAATTCAATTTCCTTTCATACAGAGAATGTTCAGTGTGAAAGCGCACATCCGGCTCACCAGTTAGAAACGATCAAACTAGGCGACCTTATACAAAGGTACCTGCCTTATGCGCGAGGGCAACAAATTTTGAACAAAGTAATCTAGAATAGACCTTTTTTTTATAATCGTATTATCTATGATTTACAACAACAGTTGGATCTCGTACTATTGTTGTAAATCAAAGATCTAGATAGATCATGTGGGCAAAATAAAAAAAAACCCTAATATAGAGCTGAACGAATATTATTTATTATAAAAAGTTTTTTTTTTAACTGCAGGCGGATGTGCGCTAGAAAAAATGGTCCAAAGAACCTTGAGTGTGTTAACCGCACTCTTTACAATGCAATTTTTTGATAGAAATCTGACCGCACGTAATAGCGACTCCGTCTATTTCAATTGAGATGGCAAAACGAAAATATTGCACGTGTCATATTGCGCAATGGCAAGTGGTTCAACCACGCCACCTGTGTTTTTCGAATTATCATTAAAAACAGCTTGTGCTGTTCTGCTGATTCCGCTGTTGTCTATCTCATTCTCCAGTTTGGACGACCCACGTTGTTCTCGTTATAATTTTATTCAAAGTTCCGACATTTTCCTCCCATTGTGTACGATAACTCTTCGATCTGACCCTTCGTCTGGATTTTCTTTCAAACGAACAGTCGCCCACGCCATACATCTTGCATTACGACTGCGAAGTGTAAGGTTTGACCTTTTCACGGACAGTATACGACTGAGAACCACCGAAATCAATCAATAATATTATTTAAAAAAATTTAAATAATTTATCTTGTATTTGAAGTGACACTCCTCGTTTTCTATCCAGTTCATTTTTTTCAAAGTGCGGTTTGCATACCAATTTTCATTTCCAATTTCCTCCCCTTAAAGTTTATGTCCTTCCTTGGGCCAATATGATAACCATCGATCCCAAAATCAGGAAAATCGATCTATCCGTTCTCGAGTTATACGTACACACACGCACACACGGACGTCAGTCTTTATTATTTATATAGATTTAATTTCAATACATATTCGATTTTTTTTTTCTTATTCCCAAATATAAATAACGTCTGTCTGGATGACACCTAGTAATTATTGTAAGAGATACAGATGGGGGTGCTGTGATATTTGTGGCCAATGCCTTACAAATTCGGGTCGAACAGAAAGAGTTGTTGTCATACATACAATTGGCTTTCTTTTTAAGTTCTTAACGATTAATAGGGTATGAAAACAATAACAACAGGATGGTACAGAGAATTTAAAATTGTAGGTTCACTGGCTTGCGTCTTTTTTTTCTTGCGTTGATTTCCTGGTCCTGTGAATTTCGTAATTCGTTGTTTGAGTTGTAATATAGTGAGATTTGGTGCTATCTGCTTACTTTTTTTGATTTCGTCTTTAATGTTGAGATCGCGCTGCAGGTCTGCGTTGGCAATGTACCACGGTGCATTGACTATCGTTCGTAGGATTTTTGTTTGTAGTCGTTGAATAGTCAAAAATATTATAATTTTAATACATTGCAGTAGATAAGTGCATTCATTCCTGTAAAAAGTTTTCGTAACGCAATCCAATCCAACGTTTTTTGTTAGCATTTTGTTTTCATATGGTTACAACTTAGAATTTGACAGTCAAAGGTTCAATTCCTAGTTGAAACAGACGTTTTTAAATTATTTGAATAAAAATTCGAATGAATCCACTTTCGTTGCCTCGCGAGAGCACAATAACAGCGCCAACTATCGGGTCCAAAACTATCCTATCCTTTAAGCTGCAACCAATCATAAACTACCACAAAAATTTTGTTTTCTTGTCGACCACACTATATACTCTACGCACAAATACAGGTATGTTCACTAAAATGCATATAAGTCATGAACCAATATACAAAAACCGTATATTAATAAAAACCTTGGTATTGACGTCACCTTTCGTCTGTAATTTCCAGAAACCAAATCGGTTCACGCATTACAGAGAACATAAATTTCTAACACAGTTTATTTATTTTATTTTATTTTTATGTATATTTAGATAGAAAATTAAACCGAAGTACACATTCCTTGACTGAAGAGCGGTTTTAAATTAAAATGTTCGCCACACAATTAATTGACAGCATATAATTTTGGCAAATCAAAAAAAAACAAAAGAATTATAAACAATTAGCAATCGATTCAATCTTTCACTTTTGTGAAATTTAACGCGTGCGATTTATTTAGTTTGGAGAATAATATGATCTTAGTGATCATTAGAAATATCGATCTGCCATCGGCAAATTTTGATTAATTGTCTAAAGAAGGTAGGTACACATACAAATTGACCGCGTTAAAGATGAAAAGTCGGTGGATGATCAATCACTCGATTGCTATAGAATTATACGGTTAATCTTAGTTCTATGCCAAGCTGGAGTTGATAATATTTCGGAAAAAGTAGTTCACTATGAAGCGTTAACGATGTCCAGATAATTTTGTCCTCATGATGATTGTGTTTAGGAGTACATGGATGCAACTCATGATTGACTACAAGCGAAATAAAAGTGATTGCTGTTCTGATTTCAGTTCATTAATAATGAAAATACGAAAATTTAAAATAAAAGTCCAACAAGTATTGTTTTTGTTAAATTGTAAAATGCCAGTGGGTAAAGGATCAAAATCGTAGCCTTTTCAACGTCATCAGTATTGATGATAATGTATCACTTTATTCTTGATCGAAAATGGCATCTTATTCATTCTCTTAACCATAAGGTAGCGTTCAAGCATAGCGATAGCATTTACGCCCAGTTGCAGAGGGCACTTCGAACAGGAAGATTTTATTGTGCTACCATTAGATGCTGGTATGATCGCTCTGGTGGGAAAAGCTTCGTAGTTCTTCAGGAAGCAGAGTATCTCTTCAAAAATTTGTGTCTTTTCGTACAATTGGCCTGCATGGCTACAAAAAGGACTGCCAATGTGCAGAGAACCGCGATTTTTCTTAAACACTGCTCGTGTCGTTATCTTCGAGCTCAAATATACCAAATGGGCTTCTCATAGAGGAGTCCAGTCCGAACCTTATACAAGGTGGCGCAAAAATAACCTTCCGATGTTTTTTGGCTGTAATTTAAAAAAAAAATGAAAAACTTTGATTCTTCTTGTGGATTATTTTTATTTGGTCTTTTAATTTTTTTTACATCAAGTCGAGAATATGATGTCATGTAAATGGCCGCCGCCACAGTTGATTGTCATTTGAGCCCTTTTTATGGCATTTTCCATCACTTTGGCCAAAACTTCCGGCGATAGGTCCTCACATTCTTGACGGATATTGTCTTTAAGGGCTACAAGAGTCTGAGGCTTGTTGATATAAATCCGCGACTTCAAAAAGCCCCACAAAAAGAAGTCTGGAGCGGTCAAATCAGGCGATCTTGCGGGCTAGTGCAAATCGCCAAAAACGACCCGGGAACACCGCTTTCAGAATATCGGTTTTTGCTCGCGCAGTGTGTGCCGTAGCTCCGTCCTGTTGGAACCACATGTCCTCCAGTCCTAAATCGTCCAATTGCGGTAGAAAAAAATCGCTAAACATGGCCCTATAGCGCGCACCGCTCACTGTTGTCGTTTGACCAGCGGCGTTCTCGAAAAAAAAATGGCCGCGTCAACAGAGGCGATATTCTCGGCACAACGGGCGCTCCGGAGCCTGCCTCGTGTTGTGCCAGTCTCTTCGAGGCGAGCGGCTAAACGTCGCAGTGTTTCACCAGTAGGCGTTGGACGGCTAGGAAATCTGCGACGAAATTCACGCTGTGCCAAAGTCACCGACCGATTATTGCTCAAATAAATAGTCACCAATATTCCGCGTTCTGGAGCAGTGTAGCGTAACATTGTTTATTAACGAGTATTTCGCATGTGTTTACTACACAAATGTCAAAACAGAACTGACATTAGGGGCCAATCGCAAAATTTATAGCATTTTCTGATAGGAGGATTACTTTTGCGTCACCTTGTACACCACATGCTCGTGTTGAATTCATTTTCAGACAAATGATAAAATGTCTGAATTTATTTTATAACAATCCATCTAGATGACTATTCTAACTGTCAATATTGTCATAAATCACTTTCTTACCCGAAAAACTACTGTACTATAAGGTGAGTGCTTTGTCGTCTGTCTCTTGGTAGAAGGTACTTTCGTCCGCCATACACATTTTTGTGCCGTCTTTATGAAGGAAGGCAAAATTAAAAATGAATGACTGAACAGAAAACCAAGACAGATGTGATTTCTCTTGGAACCATCTGCTTATTTGGCAGACTTCTCTCCCTCCGCGTAACCGACAACGAATAAATTGGTAACCGATGACGAAAAAAAAAACCGTAGACTTTAAAGAACGGTAAAAATGTTGCTTAAACAAAGATAAACTGAACAGTGAACAGATAAATCTCCAAAAAAGGGAGATGACAGAAGGAGAATAAAAAAATAAAAACGACAGGTGATATTTGCGCACAAGCACACATGTCTTTGGTCGTATTGATTTGCTATTTAGACGCTTCTCTCTGTCTGCAGCATATGTTCCATCGATGGCGCCATTAAATCAGTCGAAAAAGGCTTAAGGTACATTAACGCCAAGTGAAATTTTCAATTTTCAATTTCACATAAATCCGACAGGCAAAATGTTAACACTAAACACACACTCATATGTAAAAGCAATCACCATTGCCGCGAGATAATCGAGAAACGTCTGAATTTACCTACTTTGTGCTGTACGACGCGTACGTGTATAACTATAGATTAAACATGGCCTGTGTGCCGCGTCGTTATCCTTCTTCGCCATTTCATTAGATGAAACGTGATTTCAGATAGTGGCCCAGAATGTACATGAAGCAATAGATGGAGACCAGGGATGATGGGCGGAAGTGAGACAGAGATGGAAAAAGGAAGCAATCCTGTAAAATCGGTGTCAACGCGGTACTGCCTTCAGGTGGGGGGCGCGATGGCGGATTATAGTCGAGCGTATGGCGTGGCATGGTAATTTTTCGGGTAGCGAAATACACAAAATAACTCACGTTGCAGATTGAGGGTGCGAGCTTTCTATCTCGTGCGGTCTAGTTCTGGGTAAGTGGGTATCCGTGAGTTTGGTTAGTTGTGGCGCTTAGTTCGAGGGTCGTTACGTCGGGTTGTATGCATATATATAAATATATTGCGATAAACAAGCTGTGTTAGCCGGGAACTGATGTGGAATATGTGTGAGGTTTTGTTACAGGAGCAGGTTCTGTACGACGGAATCCTATTAAAGCGATAAATGACAGTGGCGATGGTTGGTACCAGTAGGTGGATGGTAATGGGTTGGGAAAACTAATTTTCTCGTATAGGCATCTGGTTACATTCGTTTAGTTTACGATGTTTTACTAGATGCACCTATACAAAAAAATGGAAACAATAATGAGCTTGCAATTTGACTCACAATGTGTTGGCTGGTAAAGTATTTTTACTCATAAAATGCTTTGTAATCTGGCAGGTTTTCCAAGCTCCCTGTTATTCAAGACTGTGCCGTTGAAGGCTTATAGAAAATGCAGTCATGGGGGACATTTAAATTGTTGCCTTTATGGAAGTCTTTCCAAACATATGGCAAAAACTCCCATTTATGACCGATATTGGTCGACCTGAAATTTTAGTCGAAATACATTTCCTTTCTTCTAGCTGTCATTTTGGGTACTGAGTTCTGACTGAATCGTTATCCCACATTCGCCGAAAAAAGGGCGGCGATCAGTTTGAAGTCAAACAAAAAATAAAAGAAATATTAACCAAAATTTTAAGCCAAATCGAGCCTTGGCAACATCTTGCCATTTCTTAATTCTGCCTAAAAATTTAGTATACATATTCCATATCGAGGGAGTTAATAAATTAAATGTAAGTTTCATCGCATACAAAATTACAGAAATCGGGCGACCGATCCCGGTTTTTTAGCAGGGTCGTAAGACATTTCTTGCGTGTTGCGGATCAACCGCAGACCGATTCTTTTGGCAGTTGTAGTAGAAGTATAATGAATTATTGTTGAGAAAACATCAGCAAAAAAACACTCGGCTTTCCTTTGTTTTCTAATACTTCACGATTGATTTATGAGTGAATTTGTGTCGTAATAAGATGTCTTTCAAATTATTCAATAAACGGAAAACAGTTTATTAGGCAGATTATGCAAATCAAAGCGTATTGATCTAAAGATTGAATGGTTAGCAAGTGAATATTTTTGAAAATAGAATTAATAGCCGGCTTTTTCATTTAAGAATAAATTAAAAACTCACGTAGGAAGCCAAAAGCGTTTTAAGGATCTATCGCTTCCGTTTTTGAATTTCAATCAGCCAAGCAACGAAACGCACTGTTGTAAAAGTATCTGGAAGTGTAAAAATAAATCCAATTTGATCTTTCGAAAATTGTGTAGCTTAAAACTTAGAAACCGACAACATTTTAAATTCTTTCAGAAAAATATAAACCCTTGGACATTTTTCTACACGAAAGCTGTCCTCTTTTCTACTCTATGAATTCGCACGCTATTATTCCTCCAGAAGTTCCTAAATTTATTATTTCGCGGTGACTTTGCTGAATGCTGAAAATTCTTATATCTGTATTTGCCGCGAAGTCAACCTTTTTGACAGCAACCATTGATTCTTTAGAAATTCCCATTCTCGAGGAAATCCATTTCCAAAGAGGGTTTGGTTGCAGCCAAATGTCTACCTGAGCCGCCTAAGATAATGAGAGTTGCAGAAAAAATTAGGTATTCGGGTATGAGCTGTCCAATCTTAAGTGATCGGATATTTTATTCTTTTAGCGACGACTCTCAACAAAATCTTGGCAAGATCCCAAAGTTATATCAAATTTTTTTTTTTACTAAGCATGCATTCGTTACTTGCAAAAAGTAAGCATTAGCAGTTAAATATATTATTACAAAGCAGAGAAAAGCACAAACCATTTCATTCAATTGTAATATTCGAAATATAGTTCAAGTATAAATAAAACAGAAATGCAATATATTTCAATATTAAACCACTTGCACTGTTGTATTCCATCGAATAAAATCAGAAAACATTTACAATTAACTAAAATTAATCCATAATTATTATAAACACCCAGGCTGAATAACAGCTTATGTAAATTCCCTCCTATTACGAAATTCCATGGCCTCATTTTCGGTGGTTGGGCTCCTCTTGAAAATGACATTGAGGGAGGATTTATTTAGCTGATGCCCGAGATAAACATGGGTTTCTCAGCATTAACATTTAACCCTACAGTTAGCGATATTCTGGCAACTATAATTGTTTATTGGTAAGGGGATTTTGGAAAGCGTGGAGTCTTTGCGTAAACTGCCAGACTATAGTTGATTATTGGTATTCACTTTAGTTTAGTTTAGTTTATTTGTTTATTTAGCTTTTAAAAAAAACATTTAACCACAACATAAATACATTTTCAAACTGTGTTTTTTTTTAAATTTAAAATATATATAAGAGTTCATAATTTAGTTTTACATAATTAATAACATTTCTTTTGAAAGATGCTAAATTTGTTTCACTTCGAATGCGAATAGGCAATTCATTGAATATTTTGAAGCCTTTATATTGGAATGAATTCTGTGATCTTCCAAAGGAGGCACATTTTTTCTAAAAAGTCCATATAAAAAATCTGGTTTCCGATATATGAAACAGTATTTCACTGTAATGAAATATTTTGATGTGTTCCCTTTTATCGTGAATGGAGTGAAGAGAAAACAGCATTAAGAGCTTTACATCACTTCCTTAGACAATTGATCGGATAGGATTCACTTCTGTTTCAATAACTTGTTTACTTTTGTAAAACACTAATTCATTTTCTTGTCACGTTTTTTTTTATCAAAACAATAAAATTTTGTAAATTAATTTCTATCGCTTTGAAACAGAAATATTAAAAAGTTCAAAACAATCTGCAACAAACAATGTTTTTGATTTAAAATCGAAAAAAAATATCCAATTGGTGAAAGTTTTTAATAAAGTCGAGAATACGATGTTATTTTACCCGGGTTCGATGCGATCATGAGATTTCGACATTCGGTTTCCATTTCCATCATCCTGTAACACTAATTAAACTACAGACCCTAGCGTAACCACAACATCTGTTGTGTTTTTTTTTTTATACTTAATACCATGTTTCTGCTGTCCAGTTTTTCTGGATCCAGGTCTGTTTCCGTACACATCTCTGTAAAATTCCTAAAATATGGATTCGTGTCAGAGACAAAATTATAAGAAGTTCGGAAACAGTTTTTACAAATCTGTATTTGATGTATTACGTATATTTAAAAAAAAAATGCGTAAGTGTGGCGTATAGGTATCCTATGCTTATCTTCTCATAACCATTCGTTTTGTGTTAGATCTCATTTTTGGGACGATTAGACGAGTTGTAGGTACCTTGCAATTTAATACCGATTCCAAACGGCTGAATTGGAAACCATTTGTAGGCTTATCGAATATTTGTCGGCCATGTTTTTCCGGGGATCGAACTTGAGTGTACCACACTAACCACTGAGCGAATGCTCCCACATGCAACATTTTCAACAACATTGAAATAAAAGCTGTTTCTTTCAGAATATTAAGTATTCTTTAATGCAGAAAGAAAATAAGAAACATACCATTGAATTACTCTCCATGAGCAAAACTGATCTGAACTGATATTCTTACTGATCGCTGAAGCAAACTTCTGCTTTCTCATAATTTCTTCCGTTTTTTGGGCACAAATTAAATCAAGCAAATCAGGGAATGGGAACGTTCAAAACTCTGTTTTTTTTTGCAGATGACGTATCCGACGTAGAAAATGTGACACCAACAACGAACCCAGAAAATCTAGTTCTAATATTAATCTCTTGAAAACGAATATATTTTTGAGTATGATTGTGAAGTCAATCCAAAAATGTGTCGACTTTAGAATTGGTGTATTATGAATCAGTTTTTTTTAAATTTCTGACTCACCATCGCGATAAGAGGCACTTTGACATGAGTAGATCTATTGTGACATAGGATCAGAAAGGTTTGTTTAGGCTATTAGAGTTTCTACTTTCCTAATGTAGCTGACGATGCTTTCAGCAGAGGATTTCTTTACTTCTTCTGGACTTAATATTTCCCTGAAGAAGAAATTCCTTCTAATACCACAAAGGGCTGGGCATTCACATAAGATATGCTCAGTTGTGTCTTCTTTCGAAGAGTCGGCTACATGTATTTTATTTAGGTGATATTATGAATAATACACTGACTGTATCATACAACTGACTTTGTGCGAATGCATTCTGTTTTGAAGCTCTTCCCGCGATGTGGCTTTTGTGTATCTATATTTTTGGCTATACTGTTACGTGAAATACTTCACTAAGCCGGTAGGCCACCCTTTCATTCCTCTCTGTTCCGCTGTCTCAATATAGCAAAGTCTCAGCAAACGTTTAGCTCAAGAGAGTATCATTCCACCATCGTGTCGAAAGAGGAATCTACTACAGCTCACCACACACACACACACTAGTCGATAGAACCAGGCGTATAAGTTAAATGAAGAAAGGATAACAACATAATTAAAAAAAGAAAGTAACTACAACACAAACTCGATCGATAATCGTAATTTGTTTGCCAAATTTACCTCAAGAAAAGAAAATTAAAAAAAAATTAATAATTTGTTAAAATATAAAACAAAAACAATTAATTTTAAAGGACTAATACAAATAATATTCAACTTAAAGACAAAAAACAAGTGTATGTCGTCTAAAATTATTACCTGTTCTTAATGTATATGGTTGCGCCTCATGACTATACTGCACATGCTTAAGTAAAAACGTAGGCATTAGGCAATTTTTAATTCTATAAACAAACAATAAAACATTCATTATAATTCTCTGTTTCTAAATATTTATTGCATTTATTATAGATATATAATTTCTTATTCTTTTCAAAAAACCTATCTTTTTTGCAATTTTTTTACATAAGTAATCGACATTATTGCTGAACGTCAATTTATTATTTTCTATTGTTATACTCAAATATTTGTTTTCAGCAATTTATTCTATATATTAACTGCCAATTTTTAGTCTTACTTCCTCTCCTTGTCTTATATTTATGATCAATTGCTTGGTTTTTGTCACATTTAGTTTTAATTTATTCATCTTCAGCCATTCCGAAACACTTTCCAGGTCCTGTTGCATTTTTTGTTGACATTAAACGTAGTTTTTATCCGCCACGTATCATCAGCAAACAGTGCAAGTTTTCCATATTTTATTGCACTTTTCATATCGTTTATGTATATTATAACTAATATTGTTCCCAAAACCGAATGTGTTGGAAATAAGAAATATTTCGAACGATTCACAATCAGACCCCAAATATTAATAACGATCTGTAAAAGAGTGAAATCTGTCGATGATTTAGTATTTGTATACTCGATAAATAAATAAAATAAATAGTTGGCACATGTCTAGTTTCTCACAACCATTTGTTTTGTATGTGTTTTTAATTTTCTATCTACAATTCTATGCCGAGTCCAAACGGCTAACTGAGAAGCTCTTTCATGACAGTTATACGCTCGGATGTTTGTCAGACGTCCGCGATCGGTGTCGCAATGGAAAGAAAACCTTAGGTTGGAATTTGGGGTTTTTCGGGACTCAAACTAGGGATAGGGACGGAACCCTCGCTTAGTAGTCCAACACACTAACCACCAATCCACTGCGCCTACTCTGTACAGTCAACAAAACTTGAATGTGGAAAAGAGCAATTTTTCAGAGCAAAGGCTCCCTTATTGGGGAACAGATGTTGGACAATCATGATGTAAATGAATTATTTTGGACAATCATGATGTAAATGAATTATTAGGCTTGTTTTTTTGAGCTTCGATCTCAGCAAAGCAAAGTAAAGTAGGATTTTCAGCACGTAATTACAACAACTACGTTCTACTTGACACTTCGAGAACTCAGAGTAGTTGTTGTGATTGCGTGCTGAAAATCCTACTTTACTTTGCTTTGCTGAGATCGGAGCTAAGAAGAACACGCCTATTGTTGAGAGAACCAAATCAAACATTGCTAAACAGACACTTTGGTTGGAATCATAGCTACAGACTCATCATCAGATTTTCAATGTTTAAAAATACATCACTTAAAGAATAATGACGGATTATAGTTGTTGATCGAAATGGCTATAATTCCAAGCAAAGTGTTTGTTTGCAAATGTTTATTGCTGTTTAGTCTACCATTTTTTGACGAGAAACCAGCTTCTATTGACTGTGAGAAAATGATGTGCACCCGCCTGTTAGATGTCAAGATTGTGTGACGGTAAAACGGCAAACATAAGTCCACACGAACCAAAATTGTTTGTCGCTGGAAAAAGTGTTGCCATTTTGAAGAAAAAGCTTCTAAAAAAACCTTTCTGTGCTGATTGATGTACTTTTGTCGATTCTACCTTGGCATCAGTTTCATTGTAAAAACTATATCCAAACAATGAAGGAAATGAAAGACGAAAGCAGGTGGTAGAATTTTCGACGTTGTACCTGCCATCGTTTAGAAAGATCTTCTGACAACGAATTCAGTGATTTCGCAATTCATTTGCTACTCTTAAAGAACACGCCAACTGCTTCATATGCTACTGTTACCGATGATGCAAACCCCCCAAGCTAATGTACCCACAAGTTACCTCACCTACAAAACTCTGTGCGATAACAAAAGGTGCTCCGAAACAAGCTAAATCACTTGTGGAATTCCACACACACATATTCCCTCCCAGGAGTATATATATGCTATAATTCTCCGTAATCGCACACATCTCGTAAGTATCTTACAATAATGTGAACGCGCACAGTTGATCTAGTACCTACGATACAACTGCGATACATTCTTGACGTGGAATGCGAGCTGTCTGCGAGCACAACAATTCATTGGTATCTCTACCTTCTTATGCTGTGAAGTCAATTTACGTTAACTTCAGTACTATGTCGCACTCAATGTCCGACACAGATCGGAAACAACCATCAAATGTGTGACTGACCAGCAGCGCAAATAATTGGTCAGCAAAATATAAAAAAAGATTGCAGTCTCCTCTCATCTTGTCGATGATAGGGTGTGTAGAGAGATATTTTTCTACATACAAGCGGCTGAGATAAAACAGAAAAAGGTAGACCGGCAATAAATAAAAAAAAAAAAAAAAACATGAACCTCGACCATGCTCGGCATAGACAGGTGGTAGTCATCGGGTGTCATGGACAAAAGGTAATAAAACTGTCGGCGACCATCCGCGCAGTGTTGTCTGGAGAAAATGTCTGCCTCGCTCTTATACATATCTGTCCTTCTTTGTGTTGAATAGGCCCCTCATAAGTTTTTAAAGAGGTATCCTTTTATTCCGATTATATGTTTTGTTTGATTGCCCAACAGATGGTTGTTCCGTAATCATCATTGGCTTCGTTGCCTAGCCTTTGTCGTATAAACTTGTTAATTTTACCCAAAAACATGTCCTTAAATTTTTATTAAACTGATGTAAAAAAATAAATCAAGTTAGGACAATCACACACACCCTTCTCTGCAATGTAGGTCATCATCCCCCCACATTGGAGCATGAGTGTATATCTGTCACATGGAGTTGAATGAAAACACATGTCAGCTAAGGCACTGCGAGTCATCTGTTTTGGAACGAGGGAGGTTTCCTCAATTATTAGCCTCGAGTAAGAATGTGCTCCAAATTGTTGTTACATAGAAAAAAAAAATTCAAACCCACAGAGGGTACACTAAAAAACCTAGAAAAAAGCTCATTATTCACACAATAGGTTCATATTGTGTATTTAGCGAACATTTTTAGCCCTTGGGCGTATTGGTTAGATATAAAAAAACCTATGGCCAGCACAAAAGTTTTAATACCACTTGAAGTGGGTTGATGCCGACTAAAGTGAAGATTTTTTTGTTTTTTTTGGATCCCACTAAAAAAATACGTGAAAGAAATTTTGCGCTGTAATCCCATCACTCAACTGGATACGAGTTTTTAATGCAGCAAAAGCTCTTCAAAGTAAATAGACGACGAAAGAGATTTGCGGATTGGATAATGGCCATGGAAGTATTTATAATCTTTGATTGGTACGGGGGAAGTCGAACATTTAGCAGGTGGAGGGAGCCGAGATTAGGGCATATCAGATTAAAATTGATTTTGCTCTTCCACTTGTAAGCGTTTTCAGCCCCCGCTTTAAGCTTAATGAAGCTGAAAATGGGTAAATTTCTATAGAAAGATCGATCTAGACGCTAGGAATGATGACGGGCTTACGAATTTTTCCAATGAAGGAGTGGGGTTTCGGAACGCTGAGATACGGATTGAATTCGCTCGAGAGGTGAAAAGTAAAGGAAGAATGGCGATCGTTCTTAACAGCAGTCACTGCAGGAGATGTTTGCTGAGTGCAGCGGGTCCTTGTGGCGCCAAGGTTTGTGATGCCATTGTAGTTAGAAAAAGAAGAAGGCCTGTGAGGTGGAGACTCATTCAATTCTCGAAACCGGTGCCCGGAAGCCCGGATTACTTGCAAATTCGAAATCGAGGCAGCCAAATTAGAATCTCAGATGGATTTTGGGGAACGATCTCCAAACAAGATGCGTCTATGCACCGTATGTATGTATGTAAGTATGTATAATATTTATTTCTCTTAAAGTACCGTCTAAGAGGTAGGGAGTGGAATGTCATTGAAAAGCATCAAATCCTGAGATAACTTTTTCAAATGAGGAGGACATTTTGCGTAGATGGAGCTGGCACCTCTACGAATCGTTCAGTTCAGAAAAGGGCACTGAAAAGGGAGTGATAGATCCATCGCTATGAGCACTGCGGGGGAAAGTCCTAAATTAGCTTCAGTAATACTTGCGCTAAAATCGCAAAATCAGCCAGAGTAGATGAAACCAGGCTTAAATGCTCAAGACAATAGGTGAAGAGGGATTTGAGTGATTCTTTCGCGTGATTAAAGTCGGTTGGGAATGCGGCGAAACCTCTGGCAAATGTCAGACTGGGTCTGACGGACTGCTCCAAGATTCAACCTTGCAACGATTTGGTCGAGTGAAAGTTCGGGGTTTGAACAGTGTAATTATCGTAACAGACAGAAGCACAACCGAGCAGTTTTTATTCCCTGCCTAGATTG
Organism: Cheilosia vulpina; assembly: GCA_916610125.1. Taxonomy (NCBI): domain Eukaryota; kingdom Metazoa; phylum Arthropoda; class Insecta; order Diptera; family Syrphidae; genus Cheilosia; species Cheilosia vulpina. Next base: position 28,984,459 of record OU744278.1, read on the forward strand.
TTATACTTAAGAAGCCTGATACATCTGCAAATGTGTTGTAGACTTGGAGAGGGCATACGACCGAGGTAAACTCGAGGCTGTGCTGCTTGAATAGATCTTAGGAGAGAACCGTCAATCCCATGCTTTACACAAATAGCACAAGCTGTGGGGGCAACCGGTGGCTTTAAATCAATATCTTTCACATTGGGCATCTGGCTTTCGTCAGGGCTGCGTTTTTTCTTATCTCCTGTTGATAATTAAAAAAAAATGAAGGAACCGAACTGAACGCGTTGAAAGTAACTGCCCAACTGTACTTTATTGCAAGAACATTGAAATTATTTTAGAGGTGAAAGATGACTCCAGGCGTGAGAACATAGGTTTGATGGCGATTTTTTACTGAACCCGAGAAGCGAGAACTGCCAATGTCTCGTCTGGTCACACGCTTGGACTCTTACAGAAAAATGCATAAAAAAAAGTATTAATTGATATAGATCCGTGCGACCTGACAATTATATTGGTCACACGGTTGAAATATAAACTAGTATGAAATGAAACTTAAACATCTCCTTTTTATTACTTAATTGAACTGGACGTTACGGAGCCAAACCTTGGTAAAGAACGTTTCGAATTGGCAGATAAAGCAAAGTTGCCGATCTTCAATTCGGTGTTTGTAACAGTTCTTAAAGAAGCGGTTTTGACATTTGGGCAATGGCCGACGGAATAGATCACGAAAGCTGATCAGAATGCGTGGAATACTCACTGCATCTTCCGACGGCGAATGAATGACAATACTCTGTCGAATTGGCATGGAGAACATTACCGAGTCTTGTCGGGTGAACCAAGTCGGAAAGATTTAGTCATCAGTAGATTTAGACAGCACCTAGTGGCCTAGAGAATTATGTTGGGGTTCCGGGTTTAACCCCAATAAATGAAAATTATGAATATCTGTCAAAGATTCTCATTGAATAGGGAGGCACCTCTTTTTGTGACGATATAAGACTACCGCACACGACTGGTCGTAAAAAGCTCCATTTCTCCCTATATCTCGTTGAGTTTGTGTATGCCCGTTATATCGCAACTGCACACAGCAACCACGTCAGCAGAAGGCCCTAAGCTATCCAAAGTGGTGGCAAACTTACCTTTAAAATGTCACTCAAGCCAGTGGGACTAAGACCCTTCGCATCCCCGACCATTCACCGAAACAAGCAACGTTACTCAACCGCTTCAGCCGTTTTAATTGAGGCAAGAGCTTAAAAAGGTGGCTGCATCTTTATTGCATATCGTTTAAACTGAAACCAGAGCTGTCCATATATCCGAGGTTCCCATAATCACAAACTAAGCTAAATATATATTATATCCACGCTCCGGGACTCGTAACGTTCCCTCATCTTTTTGATAGTTGCCTTTAGTAAAACATCTCGCAGCCTGAGCTGCTTTTTTTTTCAACTGCAATCCTGAAAATCAAACTTCAACAATTAGAGCTTTCTCGGTGCAGCATAGGGCGGGGCAGAAATCCCATAGACATCTAAATACCCAAAAGTGGTTAAGCTGCTGCTACATCGCTTTGTTCAACTTGTCCGCATTCTATAGGACCTCCGTCTTCAGCTCCCCGATTTAATATGAAAAGGGAAATGAAATGCAATTTCGTTTTTGCGGCTCTCTCCTTTTATAGGGGAGGCTGCGAGGTTCTTTCGCTATGGAAATGTGCCTTCGTCCTCATAGTCGTCTGCAGCAACTACATCAGCAACAACATCGTCCACTGATGCAAGAGTACACCAGTAGCTGCGGGTACTGCTGGGTATAGATTACAACGAATGATAAAACTCCACTGGATGAGTGTATGCGATAGTGTAGTTGTGTGGTGCTGGTGCGGTTAATTCATTCAAATGCATACAGAGGACGGTCGAATGAGTGCACTTGTACTCACTTTATCCATGTAGATGTAAAGACCCTGCACTGCTGACGACGAATCAAAAGGCAGGCTGGCAATGTGACAGAAGAAGATTCGACGATCGGAATAATGATTTGAATCCAATAACAGGAAGAAGGTACAATCTATAGTATAATCTAGTCACAGCTCTTGCCGGGTTCCCCGATTCAGCAATCCAGATGATGTGCCTGCATTACTACTCGTCGTCGTTGTCGTCATCCTCGTGCGTTCTGTGCTTCACAATAATTCATGGTGCACATCAGAGTGTAATCCTAGAAAACTGAATCGGACAGGTCTTTTCGCTTGTTTCCCACTCCTGCTCCGCATCTGTGTGTGGATATGTAACCACAGACAGTCAGATACGGATAAAGGTTTCAAGATAAATTCCTTCCTTCACATTAAGGGATCAAGTGTAATGTGAATTGATTCACTTTTAACCTCTCGCATTAAAGTGGATGTGGCACATGCATATGGCCATAAGTATGCGAAGTTGGCAGTGGATGACATCACAACGCACGTATATACTCAAGATCGATTTTCTTTATTTTCATTTCCTCATAATAAATTAATTCCTTTCGAAGTGGTGCGGCATTCTAAGCGCCATGTTTCGTCACACCATCAGTATTGTGGCACATGGCCGAGCAAGGTCATTAAACTCTGTCTCTCGTTCGAGTGTGCAAGCAACCCCCTACCACGACGAAAGCGAGTTCATCGCAATTAGTTATTCGATAATCTTATCTGAGCGAAGCAGTTTTCCAATTTTTTATTTATTGACTATCAAAATACACAATAAAAAAAAGTGCGGGCAGCGGCAATCAGAGGGGATCCAAACAAACTATACAAACACTGGCGGGTAGCCAGATTATGACAGAGCAGCACCCATACCGGGTCGGTGCTTAAATCAATGTGGCTCAAGAGCACTTTGTTTATTTATAGTGGCAATAAAAAAAAAGTTACCTCCCTCTGAACCCCACTCGCGTCTTTGTAACGAGACGCGCACTAAAACTGATAATTTGAAATATTTTTAAAAGCTTTGCCAGCGATTGATGATAGTTTCATGATACGTCGGGTGTTAATGTTCTCCTTTCTTCTGGGGATTTTCGCAGCCGACTTCTGAAAGGAAATTTCAGTTATAAGTAATGTGGTGTTGATAAATGCTGCCACATTTTGTCAAAATTCAGTCGATAGCCTAAAAATGTGCTCAGGAAATAGACGCCAATGGACTTGGATCTGAATTTGGTCTGTATTTCGATTTCATGAAGAATTCTTAGCAACCGAACGGTTCAAAGTGCAAAAAATTACTTGCACTACATCCTCGTTGGTCATTTAGCAAAAAAAAAAACTGTCAAAAGAGGAAATACTCTTGTTAGAAGATCTCGAGCTGATGATTCCTGAGCTTCGGGATTTCTCCGTAACGCAACTACTTGGCAAGGAATACAAAATGTACGGCTGCACCTTTTTACCCGAGCTTTAACAACAGGCCCCATCAAACTTGTTAAAAATATGCCAAAACTCAAAACAAATCGCATATTAAAAGATATCGGCAAGCAATATAGAAAATGTTTTCCATTATGAAGTGTCTGACATAAAATAACAAGAAATGCCTTTGCAACCTAAAAACTACTCATGCTCGACTCTGCAACACTGCTCTTAGATCTCTTTCACGCCTGAGGTATACTTTGAACGGTAAAAGAGCAATGTTACCGTGAAAACGAGATGTCGTGGCCTAAACATTAAACAAAATAACAATGCACGTCTAAACGGAATAATATCACAGACACGAACCACTCAAGCTGATGAAAAAAAAACGACTACCCTTCGTTAAAGCATTAGACAACAAAATTTTATTTCGTTCGTGTGAACAATTGATTTTACTAACGAGTCTAGCTGGGTCTGAGGCTTGCTTAAGACTAACTTACTTCGTAATACAAATACAAAATTTACTATAGAAAAGGTAACTCTCCACGCGCTGGCATCGTGACACTGGAACCAAGTGCCGATCTTGCAGTTTGTGCAAGATCTCATGTTGCGAGCTTATGTTAGCAGATATAACTGTCGTGTTACCTTACATGTTTTAGAGAATAGCCCAACATAAGTTGTACAAATTCAGCCATTGAACTCTACTATTTGCACGGACTTAAATCATTACCATAAGCACCTTCCTTTAGTATGGCTTCTACGGCTCTCACACCCAATCAATCTTTACCAAATGACGTGCATAATTAGGACTACAGGATCGTATAGGACCACAGGGCCTAGCTGGTCACAACCATTCGGTATAAGTTCTACAGGACCTACAACCTTCCGCCGAGCAGCTGAATGAAGATAATTTCTCGGGAAAGATGCACTCGCGGATGCAGTCAGTCATTCGCGTGAGGCGAGCTGTAATATGTGTAAATCCGGGAATCGAACCAGAGACACTTGCACAGTAGCTCACCACAGTCGCAACCGATCTTCTGTACACAGAAGAACGTGATCGTAACATTAAAAACTGCAACAACTCTAAAAATATATAACATCCAAGGCCTTTAGGCCCTAATCGGGTCCTCTAATAACAAATCGTTTAAGTGACTTCGACAGCTTCCAACCCTGGTTCACTAAATCACTGACAAGACATTTTTTAAGGGGCTTGCTAGAATGAGCCCAGTGTTAAAAAGAAAGGAAAAAAACTTTATTCAAATTATCTGCTTTCATCGATTTTTAAAAAAAATGTTGGACTGAAGCTCTGGCACCAAAAATTATTAATTACTTAAAAAAAATCAAGATTTGTACTTTGATTTGCATGTTCGAAAATCACTCTAAAATTTAACGATATCGCATTTCGCTCTTCGAATTTTTGAAAAAAGATTTTGTTCGCCGGCGAGTTCTTCTAAGAATCCCAGGCGATACATGTTCGGTGAGAATTGGCTGACATTGTGGCGAATTCCAATCAGTTGGTGGGATTGCAGTTCGCCGAAATTCAAAGAGAACAGCAAAATGCGACATCTTATGCTACTTTTGAAGCACGCCTTAAATTAGTTTCTAGAGTTTTCCAAATGACGTGTACACAAGTGTGGCCAGTTTCCATTTGCTATACAGAGGGCCTTACTAATAATCATTTTTAATCTTCACACAAAATATTTTGTAGGTCACAATGGAAAATTTCGCCATTGCGAGTGCGTAAAATTTAGCCTGGATTATATGATATGAATATGATTATTAGTATCGCGCAGAGTGTTGTTTGGTCACTGAATTTGGGGGGAACGCCCATGTGCAATCGAATCCTTTTAAAAGATCAGTGACTGCAAAGTGTTTCACATACTTAACCGAAAGTGTAGTACATACTCGAACCACCTGAACGACAAAGAGTTATTAATATACAATCAATCAGTAGGTGGACTCCTACCCTTTGCGGTCAGAAAATGTTACAGATTGTGAAGGAGTCCTAGTATGCATTGTGAGTGCAAGCATAATGTCGTTACAGGTGCTTTTAACTAAAGTGCTCCTTCCATGATGTCCTCTGGGCATATCCATATCTTTTGTATGCATCACAACAATTACAACCTTTATTAGGGCATTTTTTCGCTATTCACTTTTGGCTTCCCACATACGGGCTTCTTCTCCACCATCATCCATGGCTTTGATTTGTGTGTATGCCTGCTCCACCTCCTCGCACGACTAGTGATAGATAATTCGTGGCAAAAAAAACTATGTCACCAGCTGCCTTGATCCACATGCGTCACCGTCCCTGAATTTATCTTCGCACGACATGTATATTTAGCAACGCAGAAACGACGACATCTACACTCGATCCGCACCTAGTTAGGCACACGTTGTCCCAGTCTATTGTCATCTATTGCGCAAGTTTACTTATCTCAGCCCCCTTCTGGGACGTCGCCTTTAAGTAATTCTCTGTGGATAGTGATTCAAGTGGTTTCCTTTTTTTTTCGGTGGGAGAGTATTCCTAGCTCGGGGCAAAATTAAATTGTTCTCCAACTTTTCCTTTTTTTTTTTTTGTTTGTTCGTAGTCTTCATTGTCCGTTGGGTGGGAAAATTGCGACGTAGGAGATTATATGAAACACCCATGAACCAAATGAAAACCAAAAGAAAAATGAATTCCTGATTTGTTTGCCATGTTTTTGGTTCATTTCTTTGCACACATTCCCTTGACCTTTTTTGTGTTTTTGTGCCGCATTCTGAGATAGATATGTATCCCACAAACGGGGGCGGTGGTTGATTTGGGTTTGCTTTGGATGTGCGATATTTTATTTTTCTGCAACGTCAGAAAGCTCTTTCGAACAGAACAGAATCCCGCATGATGAAGTTACTCGTATGTATATCTCCCAATAGGGGAATTGTGGGCTGTGGTTTTGGTTTAGGTTTAAATATCGAATCTTTACGCCCCGTCACATGTTGAATTAATTCAGCAGATTTATTGCGACCTCTGCTAGAGTCCGAAATGTGTTTTCTTTTTCTAATTTTTTCGTGCACTCATTTGTTAAATTGAAAGACGAAAATATCGTCTTAAGTGCTGAAATATTTATAAATTAATTAATTTTCTATTTTGTTTATTCTTTTCTTTGTAGGTAAGCGTTTCACAATTTCGGTTTCGATGTCATTATACTGGGCAGCGTGCTGAGTCCATTAGGAACTTTTTTGTATATAGCTACGTGTCGTAAGTAAAATATGAAACATTGATGATAGTATACATTTATGGGACTTTGCTTCACGCTTATGCTGGTCATTGGCATTCTAACAATGATGAGGCATAATTTCTATTCAACCCAAAGGTGAGTTGCGCGATGGACAGATAGGCGATATGTTCGATCCTACAGCTTTCTGGTTGACATTTGTGAGGGTGTCTCATGCGACGGTTTATAAACCAACCTCGTGTCGATGTTCAGTAAATTCTATCTCATTAACCTAAGAAATTAATATACCTACTGTGGCGATCCAACACTAAACGTTCTCAGCGAACAGAGCCACAGCAACACAAGTTCTCCACTTCGTCAAACATCGCTTTCCAGCTGTCACATTGGCCTTTTTCCGGTCTCTTACTTTTAGACAGCGACGGCGAGCAGAAGTTTTCCTCCCGCGTGTTTAAGATAAAATAAAATAAATAAAATTAATATTATCTTCAATAAATATAGAATAATCAAGTTCTTATAATTCTCTGTTTCATTCTATTTAACCCTATTTCATTACATTGGTGACCCCGCTAAAGAACTCGTTGCATTCCTTTTAATTGTAAAAGAAAACTCGCCGCCACTGTCGTCAACGCACGCTGCTGCTTAAATCGCGCCATGGATACACCTAGCAAGCAAGCAGAAGCGACTACAAGGACAGAGTCAGACACAACGCCGCCGTCGGACTCCAACTCCACCACTTCGCAGCCACATATTTCAGGGCTCTCTATCGCAGCGCGATTACCACAATTTTGGCGCGACCGCCCGTCACTGTGGTTCGCTCAAGTGGAAGCTATCCTCGCCCCATCCAGGCCTTCTGATGACATGAAATATCAATATATCATCGCCAATTTGGATCGGCGAGATCTTGAGCAAGTTTCGGACATTCTTTTATCGCCCCCGACGACGGACAAATATAGCGCTGTGAAATCCAGGCTCATGCAAGTGTACGAAGAAAGCCAAGAACGACGACTTCAGCGACTGGTGGAAGGTCTCGACCTATTCGACGCACAGCCATCCCAGTTACTTTGTCGCATTCGAGATCTTTCTGGGTCCTCAGGTAAACCAGACGCAGTGCTTCAAGTGTTGTGGTTATCAAAATTACCTTCCCACGTGAGGGCGGTGCTTTCTGCAGTCACGGGCGATTTAAACGATATCGCTCAGATCGCCCACAAAGTAATTGGTCACTGTCACCCACCGGCCATGGTATCGGCAATGCACCATTTACCTTCAAGGTCAAACCCTACATCGACTGCTTACAACGATATACTGTGTGATATCCAACAAATATTAGCCGCACTTGAAGGAGGAGGAAGATCCCGTCAGCAGTACAGAAGAAGAAGCACAAACAATCGCTCACGTCCACCAAGCATAGAGCAGTCGAGAAACAACGGCAACTGTTGGTTCCATCAACGTTACGGCTCCCGGGCACGTAAGTGTTCGCAACCCTGTACATTTGCGCAGGGAAACGGCAACCAGCAACATTAGTGGAGGCGTCTGCAATTGCTGGTAAGTCTTGTCGCCTCTTTGTTATGGATAAAGTTACTGGCCACCCTTTTTTAATTGACAGCGGCGCTGCTATTTCGGTATGAGCGGTCAAATCCACAAGCAAACTACAAGAACAACCATATGCACTGTACGCAGTCAACCGTACAAGAATCAGCACGTATAGGTCAGTAACAATCGAGTTGGATTTGGGTCTGCGACTCTCATTTAGATGGACGTTCGTTCGTGCAGCTGTGCCCGTGGCCCGTGGGCCAGCCCGCTGCACATCGTGGAGAAGAAGAACGGAGAAATTCGTCCGTGCGGTAACTATCGTCGCCTCAATTCCATCACGCTTCCGGACCGATACCCGCTGCCACGCCTGACGGATTTCCAACATATCATGCAGGGCAAGACAATATTCAGCAGGATAGACCTCGCCCGTGCATACCACCAAATTCCGATGGCTCCAGAGGACATTCCGAAGACCGCCATCATCACGCCATTTGGGTTGTACGAGTTCACGCGCATGACCTTTGGATTGCGCAATGCAGCGCAAATTCAACAGCGTTTCGTCAATTCCGTGTTTGGTGAGTTGGACTACGCCTTTACATACATTGACGATATGCTTATCGCATCAAAATCGTCGGAAGAACACTATAAACATTTGGAAGAAATCTTTAGTCGTCTTCAAGCCACCGGCATCACCATCAACATGGAAAAGTGTGAGTTTGGCAAAAACGCAATCGAGTTCCTGGGATGCAATGTTGACAGCAGTGGCATACGGCCACCGCAGGACACCATCAAGGCTATCTCCGAGTTACCACAACCAACCACCGTTTGTGAACTCCGCCGATTTTTGGGAGCGCTTAATTTTTTCCGTCAGTGTCTGCCGCACGCAGCTGCCGAACAAGCACCGCTTTCGCAAATGCTCCATGGTGCTACCAAGACTGATCGCTCGCCTCTGTCATGGTCTGCAACAGCACAAGCCGCCTTCCAACGTTGTCGCAAAGCACTTGCGGAGGCCGCTTCACTCGCTCACCCGTTGCCCGACGCAGAACTACACCTCATGTGTGACGCATCAAACACTGCAGTTGGCGCAGTGCTACTACAACTTGTCGATGCTAAATCTGAACCACTAGGATACTACTCAAAAACTTTAACGCCTGCCCAGCAAAAGTACAGCACATTCGATCGAGAATTGTTGGCCATTAAGCAGACCATATATTCCACCGGCATTCAGACGTTCTGCCTATGACACCGTTCACAACCTCAGTCACCCCGGGACGCGAGCCTCACGAAAGTCAGTTGCACTCCGATTTTTCTGGCCATCCATGAGCTCGGATATCGGCAAATGGGTGCGTGCCTGTCCTGCCTGCCAGCGGAGCAAGATACATAGACATACCACCCCACCTTATGGACAGTTTGCGGCCGCCGGAAGGTTTGAACATGTGCACATGGACATTGTGGGTCCACTGCCTAGTTGCTCTGGCCGCAGTTACCTCGTTACTTGCATTGACCGTGCAACACGCTGGCCAGAGGCAATACCTGTCGAAGACATCACCGCATCAACCGTTGCCGACGCGTTTTTCCAGCACTGGGTTGCGCGCTTTGGTTGCCCACTTCGTCTGACCACTGACCAGGGGAGGCAGTTCGAGTCAGCACTGTTCCAAAGGTTTTCCCAGCTTATCGGATGCAACCGCATTCATACTATCGCCTACCAACCACAGGCAAATGGGATAGTCGAGCGATGGCATCGTACATTGAAGACAGCTCTCATCACTACTCACTTACCCACGAACTGGCTGCAAGCATTGCCAGTCGTGCTATTGGGACTTCGTTCAATGGTGAATGAATCTGGTACTTCACCCGCGCAATTGGCTTACGGTGCTGAACTCCGACTACCAGGAGACTTTTTGGCGGAATTCAACAACGTTAAGGAGCCCATAGCCTTCCTTCAAGAGCTGAGGGAAACGCTTCAGCGAACATCACCTAATTCCGCCACACGACAGACGAAGCCGATTTTTGTACCCAAGGATCTCAATACTGTTTCGCATGTATATGTGCGCACCGACAGTAGTCATCGATCGATGCAGCCTGCTTACACCGGACCATATCCAGTCCTAGAGCGTCGGCCTCAATCCTACAAATTGGCTATGCCAAGTAAGGATGCGTATGTGTCCATTCAACGCTTGAAACCAGCCTATCAGCTTTTGGACCAAGAAACATGGTCGCCGCCAGCTACGCCGTCACCTCAGGCAAAAAGCTGCGACTTGGATGCTGCCGTGGTCGTTAAGCGTTCCGGCCCAATCATCAGAGCTCCTGTACGTTCCACTAATGCGTAAGGGGGGAGCACTGTGGCGATCCAACAGCGAACAGAGCAACAACAACACAAGTTCTCCACTTCGTCAAACATCGCTTTCCAGCTGTCACATTGGCCTTTTTCCGGTCTCTTACTTTTAGACAGCGACGGCGAGCAGAAGTTTTCCTCCCACGTGTTTAAGATAAAATAAAATAAATAAAATTAATATTATCTTCAATAAATATAGAATAATCAAGTTCTTATAATTCTTTGTTTCATTCTATTTAACCCTATTTCATTACACCTACTATTAATTTGTTAGGTTAGTGAGATAGAATTACTTACACTCTTTGCTATTTCTAAGACGAAAAAAAAGAAAACAAATTCCGAAAGTAATGGATCTTGATCTTAGCCATTAATTTCTTGTCCATATCAACCTCAAGAACCATCGCGTATAATTAATTTTGGGCTCATACATATGTCATTGCGGATGGTCTCTAACTTGTTTATCTCTCTGACACCGAGTCAATAATCTGTTGTCTCAAATTGTGTGTAATGAATCAATTTTCGTGGAGTTTTTATTACATTCTACGTATTAATACAGTGTCAACTGTCAATTCGGACGGTCATACCTTGGGACTGATATTTGTCTCATAAAATGTGCATCACTAATCATTGCAAGGTCCATTGGATTAAGGCTATATGACTCAAAGGAATTCGATTTCCACCTGGCTAATACTATATTTGTAAAGGGTTTGCCTGTCTGTTTGTTGCAACTTATTAGATAAGAAGATCTGAACTTTTTATCTGTTTACAATAGCCCGCGTGGGCGGACGTTTTTTCTGATGCGAATAGAAGTGAACTGCATAGTCTATTAAGAAGCTTCCTCGAGACACTTAAATTCTCTTGTCATTGTTTACTTCCGTGATGGATGGATCGATCTTATACGACATTCGATTTTTGTCCTGCCCCGCACTGCGTTGTCTTTTCTTTTGACGCTGCTTCTACCTCTTCTGTGTTCATTTCCTATCTAGTCGAACTTGATTGCTTTGCCAGTTGATGCCCCAGCGGTTGTTAATCTTCTTCATAAGCCAATCAATCGCCAAGTGTCAGCTGTGCAGATTAAACAATGGCGCTCGCGTTAGTTCGAGAAAACCTCTGTAAATTGGACAGACGACTCCCTTAGGCGGGCAAAAATGTAGTCACAGCAGTTCCCAGCTTTTTTTAAGAATTTTCTTATTTTTTGCTGTTGAATAGTTCTAGATTTCTTTTAAATCAAATGGCCATTACAACTGCAGCAAGCAAAAATGAAAATGTTGTTTAATTACAAATAGTTCGGACTACCCTTGTGCTTGAATTCTTGAGATCTTTAGAAATTTTTTTTTTCAGAATATAAACAAAAAACTGAGATGTTGAAAATCATCTAGAAATGAAACAAGAAATCCTCAGAAATGTAAACATTTGTTCAGATTTTATATAGCAATTTCGAAAAATATTTTTTTTTTTTGTTAAGTTTCAAACTTTTGTGTACCCTGTTTGCTGCGTTTTCCATCACCTTTTCGAGCATCCCGGGCGGTATAGCGATGATTTTGGCACGAAAATTTGTCTTGAGCTTGTCAATTTTAAATAACCCCACGAAAAGAAGTCCTCGGGTATCAAATCTGGAGATCCGGGTGACCAGTTGCCATTTTTTCACAGCACACGTTCAGGGAATTTTCGGTGCAAAACTGCATTGTTTGATTTGCAGTGTGACATGACTGACTAGTTTTGTTGAAACCAGTAACCGTCCAGACATTTTTCATAAATTGCGGGCAGATATAATGGACCAATATCCACCGATATCGACGACGAATTGTCTTGTCGGGCGGTGTTTGTGGGTCACGATATTTTCGACAATATGCACGTTAACATTTGCAATGTGAAGCGATTCATTGTTAAAATTGTACTGAATTGAAGTTTCAAAAGCAAGTCTACATAAAATTTGGCGCAGCCTGTTCTTAGAGCACTTTCCATGTATAAATTATTACACATAATATTTCCGCATCGCAAGAAGTGTTTTGAATTTAGCACTGCACATGCACATAATATATCGAACGGTCCTTTTTAAAAAGTGTTACGAGAACTCTCACTCTTTGCGCAAGATTTATTTACAATTCTCTCAGCCTTCAGGTGAAAAATGAAGGTGTAACACTCAAAAACACTTAACTGCAACATTTTTGCCGATTCGCTGTACATTTCTTCGCAATTGTTATTGTCGTCTTGCTATATGTCAGTCACCACTGTCTCATATGGCATGAGAAACCAAACATCATCTTAGTTGTATGAAGTTTAATTCACATTAAAAATCGATTGGTTCTTACTACGTATGATTTTATAGTTTGGCAACAGCACATTGTTCAAACTCTTTGAACTTCTTTCTCGTTTGCAGAGAATCCCTAGTGAAAAATTTTTCGTACAAAAAAGGTGGTTTTTTGGTTTCCCAACTTCCAGCAAAATAACTTTCCAACGACTATTCCATTTGCTTTCATGTTTTTAGTTTCTTCATTTGTCAAGCATAAAGGTGATTTAAGTCTAAATGGTAATTTTTGTGTCGCATCGATTCCGGTAAATTTAAGTTTGGTATCATAGGTCCATGGAATGCATACGACCTCCTACGAAAGCTTTTAGATAATACCCCGAATACAGGATTCAATTAACAATTTGTAAATTCCACTGAATACTGGCTTCATTATAAGTTGATTATAAATTCCACGAATATACGCACTGAATTCGTGAGTTTTGAAATGAAATAAGCATTGCCTCAAATACCCCATAATTTTTAACTTTTTCTATTACCTAGTAAGAGAAAGATATTGTATTCGAACTTGAGATGTTAGTCAATTCTGACAGAACGATGATAGAGGAACTCAAAAAAGTGTGTCTCGAAATTTAGACCGCCTGTCTGTCTGTCTGTTCGTATGCTCCTGAGGCCCTCAACATCTTCCCGGAAGTGGTTCGTTTTTTCCAATAATAATGATACTTCCCATAAAAAATGTCCATTCCAGTTTGAATTTTTCGAAAACGGCTGTAACGATTTCAACCAAAATTGATATTTGAGCTTAAGTAGGTGAGGTTAACATGGCTTCTAAGTTTTTCGCTAAAAAAAAATCGTATAACGACAGTTTTGAAATATAGATATATACATATCTCGAAAACGGTCCACACGATTGTAACAAAAGCTAATTTCTAAGGTAATGGTATCGTGTTACTTAAAAGCAAACTCAATTTTTTCTCTATTTCACCATACAATTGATTTTTGAAAATAAGTAATTTTCTAAAAGTTTGGTTTTCTTTAGTTTACTTGAAAACGGCACTAACGATTTTGACAAAACTGCATACTTAGAGTTAAATTGATGTTTTCAAAATGATTGCGTCCTTAATTTTCAATTCGAATCACAGAAAACGCTTATTTTAGAAACTGCTCATGTCTCGAAAACCGCATTTTCGATTTGGATAATAGTTTGAAAACCAAGTGAACAGCTGAACAATATCTTGTACTCTGTTTTCAGCTAAATAGTTAAGCAGTAGTATTTCTCAAACTAAATATGTTTTGTAAATTTTTTTACTGTCTGCATAATTTTACAATAACCGCTCTAACGATTTTGATCAAAATACATATCATCAATTTAAAAGCAAAGTGGCATAAACCAAAATACACAGTTTTCCATAAAAGCCATTTAAATTTGCTGTGGTACAAAAAATGTAATTTCGTTTTGAGTTTCAACAAAAACTTAAAAGTTGGTTATTTCAAAGATTAACGTTTTTTTTTCTTTCAGTTCATTTAGTAAAACTTACAAAAAAATAACAATTGAAAATAATAATTTTTAGTTGCGTCATTTACCAAAAACAAAAGGACAAAAATGTGTCATAATTTTTAATAATGATATTAGAAAGTGTCGTGTTGTTCGCTCTCACCAAGTCATTATACAAGATATAAATATGACGATTTGCCTCAAAAATAAAGTATATTTTTTCAACATTTTCTTTATAGCTAGAAATGCCTAAATTTTGACATGTGACATATATATATTGCTTTTAAAGCGATGATATACAGGGTTATTCAGTTTTCGGTTTCGAAAGTAAAGCTAAATAAAACACACACAGCTTAACATTTTTGATAGTAATATTATTTCATTATAAAGTTTGAACTTTGCCATTAAGTATGAAATACAATATCATTTAAATGGCCGCCTCGGGAAGATTCGCAGTATGCGATTCTATTGAGGTAATTTTTAACCACTTTTTGCTAGATTTTAGGCGGTATCTCGGCCATAACTTGTGTAATTTTGGTTTTTCATGCGGCTAGAGTTCACGTAAACACGCTGTTTTGCGTAGCCCCACAGAAAAACAACTAAAAATCGCATGAACTTGGTGGCCAATTGACGTCGCCAAATCGTGAAATTACGTCTTGTAGTAAGTTTAAATAATTTTAACACGATTGGTAAGCGTTGGTAAGAGTTCCATTATCGTAAATGGCAAACATTCAACTAATATTATGACACTGTAAGTTGAGTTTGACAGGTGTCAATTTCCAGCGCTACCAACTTGACAAGACGAAATGAATGACCCTTCCATTAATAGACACCTTAAAATCACAGATCAGACAACAAAAAACTCCTGCGACGTTGGTCCATGTACTCAAAAACCTTGCAAAAGCTTAAGAGCTTATAAATAGTACATTAGAAGCTAAAACTTATAAAACCTTACATTGTTATTTGATATGTACTGTCATATGAAATGAATAACCTAAAATACTACATAAACATTCTTACGCGTACATTTTATGTACGGTTCCTTCTAAACTTTTTACCTACCTACCTACCAATTGACTCAACCAAAGTTTTGATGAACGAAAAAGTTGCGTGCGATCCAGTCACTCAGTTTATTTTTTTTATTTCCCTAAAATTAGTTAGATACAGAGCGGTACTCAACGTTAGCCAATAAGAATAACACAAGCAAATTATAATATTCTGCATCATTTGGATGAAAAGTATGTTCGCTTTTATTTTTTTTTTTTCTTATTTGTGCCGTTGTATCTTTTTTTGTGTTTGTGCATTTGAAGTTAAATATGTTGGCATTTCCGAATATGAAGAATTGGCTCGGAGTCCGCAATAAATGTTGGGTGTTGAATATAACTTTATGAATCATACTCTAAATATTTTGTCCTGATATTTGTTGCAAAATATAATACTGGCATCTGAATTAAATAATAGACTACAATTCCCTCATTTTAATATTTTATATTCAAGACATATAATGTGTGGCCAAGCCCCTGCTAAGTGCGGTAAACGCATACATTTTTTTCTGGGACATATAGAAATCACAGCATTTTTTTTTTTGGAAGGACATACTCAACCTGCTAGGCAAGGCAGTTTTTTTTATTTAAATTTATACCTGTAGGACAGAATTTCAATTGCATCCGGAGTAATTGTGAAGTGGAATATTATTTGTACTTCTCTATTTAGCCTGAATATTTAGTTGCATAAACCAACGCTTCTGTCACCCAATCTTGAACATCTCACGCTCATTTGTGCAGTATGATATTCAAAACCCAACACGTTATGCAAAAATGGAATTAATCAGCTTTTGCCACTTGAATTAATACAGTTAGCCACACACTGAAGCGTAACGAGACCATAATGCCAACTGACCTTTTCAACGTAACTTTGCCTAACTACCATAACAACTTCATCAATCACTCCAACTCGAATAATTCCCAACAATCTACAAATTAAATCACTCTTACTCTCACAGCTTAAGGCGGTGTGTGCACAGTAATGTCATATCACAATCTCAAGTGTGTAAACCACTCGCAACTAGAAAACTTTATTGTACGACCACAAGAGAAATATCTACCATCTGGAAACCCACACGAATTTTTCACAACTAACTAGGTTTGGTTTTTAAGTGCCCAAAAGCTGAACAACTTTGTGTTGTTGACACTGACAAATATACAAAACAATACTCAAATCACATACACAGCTGCCGGCTCCTACAACGCAATCACTTAGCCCTAAAAGAAATTCATTAGAACTTCCCGCTTAAGCTTGGTCCTACCACACCGACCGACATCTTCTCATATATATCCTCCCCTAATCATCCAACTATCAAATGATATTAAAATCTCTCTTCGGGTCATAAACTAATGTTAATAACTTTATCCATTCAGTTCTGGTGCGTGTCTTCTTCCTGAATTCCTGTACACACGCCCATGTGTCAGAGTCCTCCCCCTGGCCGCCGCCACCGCCCCCGCTCCGAGGGCATATCCAAAAACCACTCATATTACATTACAGGGGTAACTTTAGAGTATTTTCCTTTCTCATTCACAATAAATAATTCATTATTCTGGTATTATATTCCGCCTCCTCCCCCCCTTTGCCTAAGGCTGGTGTGTCTGACTTGCCTTTCCTGTACCTCCAGTCTGTGCGTATGTTTGTGCCATAACTTATTTCACAAAAATGCTCTCCACTATAGCAGCACACTAGATAGACTGTCTACACGGCAACGACAATGTTCTCTGTATTCTTCTTCACCTCTATCTCCATCTCCTTGCTTCGTGGTGAAATACGTGAGAAGATTTGCAAGTGTGTACTTAATGCATAATGATTTTTGAATTTTTTTTGTCGTCTCGTTTAATAAATTCAAATAGAAATAAAAAGAAGAACCGATAAAGAACATTTGTCAATTCGGGAAAAGCTGGGTATCTTTCTACTTGAATATATAGCAACTTATGAAAAACAAGCAACTATAACCGTGAGAGAAACAAAATTACGCGTATTGTTGGATGAACATGGTCGTCTCCCTGTCCAATAAGAATGGCTTCGAAAATTGGAAAATAATAGCAGGAAAATCTTTGCTACAAACGTACCTGTATTTGTGTAGAAAATTGTCCAGAATTCTATTTCCATAGGTCTGTTGTTTTTTTTTGTTTAAAACGTTTGCTTGTTTTTTTTTACTTTTTACTTTTGTTTTTTATAAATTACTAGCTGACCCGGCAAACTTCGTTTTGCCCAAAATATATTTTTTGACTGAATTAATTTCAAACACTCACGATTTCACCTGAAATTTGTTTCTTTGATCAAAATTTAGCGACACTTAACAGATGACTTCGTCCCGGCCAATATTTGGCGAAAATATAATAAATTCAAGTATTAATTTCTTTAAAGTCTATTCGATTTATTGAAATCTAAAACAAAGAATATATGAATGACTCAATTTAAAGCTGCACGATACACTACATTTTTTGTTTTCTGCTCCGGAGCGTAAATGAAGAGTGAGGATGGTTTCGCTACTCGGGAACATGCCACATATAACTGGCCGTGTGAAAAACATGATTTTTCCAGATTTATGCCGCACACTTCCAGCGACTGCCCTTGTGACTTGTTTATTGTCATCGCAAATGCAAGTTTCACTGGGAACTGAATACGTTTGAATTTGAATGGCAAATCGTTTGAACTCAAGGGAATTCGCGGGATTAGGCATTCTTCTCCTTTGAACAGCCCTTTCAAAATCCTTGCCACTATCACATTGTTCATTAGCTTCATGACAATCAGTCGGGTTCCATTGCACAGTTTCGGGGCATGAAGATTTCTTAGCATAATGACGACAGATCCAACTTTAAGACGCAAATGATGAGGCGGAATGCCAGACAAATCCAAAGAGTTTAGGAATTCCACTGGATAATTGACGACATCGTCTTCGTTTTAAACGCGATCGATCGATTTGTATGAACGCAGCTCTCCCGGAATTTGATTTTGAATCGTCCAATTCAAGTCATTGACATCAATATTTTTCGCTGCTAAAATTGCGCGTGCGCTCAACCAATCGTAGTTACGATAATTTTGACCAATGTTCGGATATAATGTTACCATGACCTCTTTTTGGCATCGTAACAAATATCGAACTGTAAATGATCATAACTTTTTATAAATCGCACGCAGTTTTCACAAATCACTAACTTACCTTTGAAATAGCCAAAATACAGAAAGCAAACGAACGAAAAGGGTGCAATTGAAATTTTGAATACAACTGGAAAAACAGAACAAAACACTTAACGATCTAACAAAACAATAATAATAATAGTAAATTTAAAAATTTTATTTAAAATTAATTTGACTTTCTTTCAAATGTTGTTTTATTTTTCTTTCTTGATTTATAAAAGGGTACAACTTCTTTATCAGTACATTAGTTAATTCATTTCCGAATTAAATATGTTAAGATAGGTATTTCAAAACAAAAACACTAATAACAGTGTTGTGATAGGCAACTACGTTACATTTAACAGGTTTTGTTCTTGGAAATAACATAATTTAGAAAAAATTTCGAGGCGGATTTTCGAACTAAATTAAGCAAAAAATGTTGGCAGTCTTTCAAACAGGTCCAAATTTCATGTTGAGTCGCACAACGGTCACGCTGGTCTCAAGCTATAGGATCTACCATTTATTTCTTCTTCTTTCAGTTTAACTGCTCTCCCCCTCAGCAGTATATCGTACTTCGTTGTCCTTAAATTTATTTACTGCTGCGACGTTCCCTGTGATGAAGGTTTACTTTATAGGTTTACTTTAGTTCAACTTAATCGTAGTAGCGATGGACAACTTTGACCACTAGTAAGAGCACTACATTACTAGTTCGCATAAAGTTCGGCCATAAAGAAAATAGTTACTGACCAAACTTAACTTAATACTCACATATTTATTAAATTAAGTTCGGGCAGTAACTATTTTCTTTATGGCCTTAGTTTGATCTTCGACAGGAAGGTCAACTTTAACATTCATTCATTGAATTCTATTGTTGAATTGAATGTTTAAACGTACTTCTACCAAAAAAAACCCAATATTTCCAATAGGACCGTAATGTCCTCTCCTATTTACAATTCAGAAAACACTAGAATTGAGAGCATTGAAAAGCGGCGTTTTCGTAAGCTTCCTACTTAATCTAGGTTAGGTTAGGTTTAGGAAGGGTGTGTGGTGCACTAGCACCATTTCCACTCGGAGGCCCTAAGGCCCATTGTGATTCCCTTCGTAGAATAAACAAACCCCAAAACAATGTGGTGGTTTTTGGCGAATTTGAGAAGATTCGGTATCTCTGCTCCGGTCAATGGGCCGGACCTGGACCCTAGGAATCGCAGTCGTCGTTCTTGGAGAGCGGGGAGGCATTGCCACAGGAAATGTTGGATCGTCTCCGTTTTCTCCTCGTCTCAACAGCTTCTGCATAGGTCGTTGGTCTCCCGATTCCATTTCCGGAGCATGGATTTGGTTGCGCAGCGACCTGTGAGCATGCGAATTGAGTTTTTGTCGAGGGACATTCGATATTTTGTTCTTCCTACTTAATCTAACTATCTTCGAAACCTGAAAGCCATTTTCAGACTTAGACAACGGCAGCTGCTCACGTCACTTACATTTGTTGAGGCTATCTATTGTTACATTTTTTTCTTGCGCAATGCACTCTGACAAAAAATCACGCTGCCAGGTGATTTTATTTGGCCATAGGTTATATTTCTTGGAGAAATTAATCAATATTTTACGTTACCTTTGAAGCATAAACTTAGCCTTTCATCTGTTTAATTGGCCCTAGGTTTTAGGATTCATACCGTAGACGAAGCAAATTTTAAAGCAAGTCTCTCGTGTCCTTGTTTTGAGTGTCTTTTTCTCTATTACAATCGGCCTCTGCAGCACCTGATTTGCCGCAGACAGTTAAAAGCTAGATTTTTGAAACATTCAGTGGTTACTAACAAAACTATGTACCTTGTCATACTGGGAATTTACAAAATTAACTTCTCGACATTTAACGCCTTGCATTGCAAAATTTGTGTCCTAGACAATACGCATTGAAAAGGAAGACCGAACTGAAGACTTTTTGGCATGTGTCCCCACTAAATTTATCAGAAACTAAAACCATTAAATGATTTTTGTGGAAACCCACAGCATGATTTTGTGACCAAAAAACACATCAAACAGTTCTCCGAACAAAAAGATTATTTAACCGTGGCAACAAATGCCTAAACTTCATGATTGAATATAGTGAAACACGCACAAAAATAAAGCAAAAAAAAAATAAATAGCTGCGGTTTTGACCCGATTACAAAATGTTGTCCATCTATTTATAGCTCCACCTTTGTTAGCATTGTCAAATCCATCACAAAAAATAAAAATGAATACCAAGCCCACTTGAAAATAATATTTCTATACCCAATACAATTCAACAACACCTGCTATAAAAAAGAGAAACAACCGAAATACTTGGTAAGACCCTTTGAAATTGTTACGCACCCACAATAGCTGCATGAACACAAGAGAATACCGATGTAAGTTATCCCATATTTTTACCACTTCACACGGTAGCATATAAATTACTCTGTCTGTACACAACATTACCGACCAACATGATTTTTCGAAATTCTTCGTCCCCCATTCGGACACTTTTTTTTTTTCGGTTTTCCAGGATACCCATCAGAAGAACACGCAAGCTGTACTTTTTTTTCGTATTCCTTTTGCTAATTGAAAACGACGCCCTTTACGGGTGGTATCGATAGATAGGTATAGGATGAAGTGAAAACAAAAAAAAAAAAGTTGGAAAATTTATTAACAGACAGCTCCTCCGATGGAGCGGAAAACTAAAGTGACTACAAAAAAAAACACCGTTTTTCATGACTAAACCCGGATGAGTAAGCAGTTTTTCCTGTGCAGCACCACGTACGTGTACACAGTAACTTATACTTCGAAAGATGAATGCGAGTG
Source organism: Cheilosia vulpina (assembly GCA_916610125.1). Classification (NCBI taxonomy): domain Eukaryota; kingdom Metazoa; phylum Arthropoda; class Insecta; order Diptera; family Syrphidae; genus Cheilosia; species Cheilosia vulpina. The sequence goes on from OU744278.1 coordinate 29,005,591, forward strand.
GGGTGGATTCGTATTGAGCAAAAGGAGCTTAGCTGTGGTCTTATCTTCTTTTTCTGTGTCCCTAATATTTAGGGCTCAGAATGCAGAACTATGTAATGTGCCCTTTTGCGCTTCGATATATCTCACAGAAGGTGGTGTGTATTGATTAATCATGGACTGTGTGGTTAGTCATAGAGGATTCTGGTGTTTATTTCATCTCCTTTTTCTTTTTGGGTTGGAGATAAGTTTTTTATACAGATATACACGTGCCTTCGAGATTTATTTCGCTATGAAGTATTTGACAATGATTTTTAAAAGTATAACTTGATTGTGACAGGTGTCCCGCAGACAAACGTGTGATTGTATTGTTTGCTGTATTATAAGGAAGATGAGCCCCAACTCATTCTTGCATCCGCATATCTGCCCTACGAGGAAGAAGACCCCCATCACCACTACTAAAGGACCTGGTACAGCATGCCAGCACGACCAGAGCCAACTTAGTAGTAAGTATGGACGCCAACGCTCATCACACGCAGTGGGGCAGCAAAGATATAAATAAAAGAGGTGAGTCTATACTTGATTTTATATTACTTTCCAACCTACATATTTGTAACAGGGGTAGTCATCCTACTTTTCACAACAAAATTAGGGAAGAGGTAATAGATCTAACTTTAGCGCTCCCAGTAGACAGATTCAGGGTCAATGACTGGAAGGTTTCCTCGAAGTGCTTCTTCTCTGATCACTTCAGGATAACATTCACAATTGACTTTGAATTACCCAAACAACTCCCCTTTAGGAATCCTGGCAAGACTGACTGGAGTAAATTTTCTGAACTGGTCGAACGTCGACTTCCACCTAACCCCATAGGAACATTGTCGAAGGCGACACTCGTCAACGAAACAGTCAATTTTCTCACCAAGACCCTAACTGACTCCTTTAAAAAATCCTGTCCTATTAGTCGTCCTCCCAAAAGAACACACGCGGCTTGGTGGACTAGGGAACTACGACTTCTTAGGACCAAAACCAGGAAACTTTTTAATAGAGCCAAACTGACAAAAACCGATGAAGACTGGAGTAAATATCGCAACAGCTTCAACGAGTTTAAAAGGAAAACTAGAGCAGCCAAACGAATATCCTGGGCAAACTACTGCTCCGACATTGAATCCACCACAGAAGCGGCAAGGCTCCGGAAAGTTCTTGCCAAAAATCCCTCTCCTATAGGAAGACAATAGTTGGACAGCGAGTAATCAGGAGCACAATCCCAGTTCTGATGGCATGACATGGGCTCTTCAATCCTTCCAACCGTACAAGTCGGCGGGACCGGACGGTATTATACCTGTCATGCTACAAAGGAGCAGTAAAAGGATCGTCCCATGGCTGCAAGCAATCTTTCGTGGTTGTCTGACACTCGGGCTTGTTCCTGATTGCTGGAAAGTGGTGAGGGTAGTCTTTATTCCCAAAGCAGGGAAACCCAGACACTCCACTCCCAAGGATTACAGGCCATTTAGCCTTTCATCTTTGCTTTTGAATACACTGGAAAGGTTATTGGACCTGCACCTTAGGAACACTCTCGAAACTACCGGTGCTCTGTGTAGTGCACAACACGCATATATCAAAGGCAGATCTGTGGAAACAGCGCTACATGAAGTAACGAAAACGATCGAGAAATCCCTTGGAAACAACGAATTTACGTTGGCAGCCTTTCTGGACATAGAAGGTGCATTCAACAACCTGAACACAAGTACCATTATATCCTCACTTGAGGAGTCAGGCTCATCACAGTTTCTGACTGTGCGATTAAGAAAAGCGCTAATCGTGGAACACCACAGGGCGGAGTCCCATCTCCGCTACTGTGGAACATCTCGATTAACAAAATACTTACATCCCTTGTCAACAGAGGTATTAAGATAGTCGCTTATGCGGATGACATAGTTGTACTAATAACAGGAAAATACCTTTCCACCATTAGAGATATAATGGAATCTGCGTTATCAGAACTATCCAAATGGACGGAACACAACGGTCTTGCGGTTAATCCGGAAAAGACCGAACTCATTCTGTTCACCAGGAAATATAAGGTACCAAAATGGGACCCACCGAAGCTTAAAGGTGTCCGACTTAATCTTTCGACCGAGGCAAAGTACCTGGGTGTGGTCATAGACTAACCAAACTAGACAGTCGACTTTCATTGCACCCACCCGATTTTCCCCGCAAATTTTGAATGACAGCTCTCTCTCGCGCACTCTTTTTTTTCCTGTCTGTGAATACGTGTATTAAAGGCCGTCGGGTGGCCGAATTTCATTAACAGACAAAATGTAAATAAATCTATAACAATAAAAGTAAAAAAAGCAAATGTTGAGTATGGTTTTTTAGATAGCTTAATTTGTCTTCCATCCATCTTCGGCAGTAAAAGGTGTTCATCCATTCACATTTCAGTTTAGTTTTAATTTTGTTTGTATGAATTCTATGTTTGGCAGCAAAATGCAAAAATGAAGTCATTGGGGGTTGTTCCAAAAATGAGTCAACAACTTGCAAGTTAAACCCAAGCTTCCACTAGACAAAAGCGATTTTAGTGAATGTTCATGAATATTGTATAAATTTCTATTAGGGTGAATGTTTTTAAATTCGTTTATTTAACACCATATTTGTAAAAAATCAATATATGTATGATTGCTAATTCTGTAGTTTAATAACACTGAACATTGTTGAATAATGTTAATTAGGAACAGTAGAAATGCAAATGCTATTCTTATTTTAAAAACAAAAAATATGAATATCGGAAAGCAAAAACAAAAAAGTTTAACTCCTAACAAAAAGACAATCAGGATTTTCAGTACGCAATTACAACAACTACGCTCTACTTGACACTTCGAGACTCGTAGTAGTTATTGTAATTGTGTGCTGAAAATCTTACTATACTTTGCTTTGCTGAAAACGAAGCTCAAAAAAACACGCCTATTGTATTTTGAAATGCGCACAGATTTTTTTATAACCCTTCTAATTATTAAATAACAAAAACAAGTGCACTATTGTGTTTTTGGAATACGAAAAGTGATCAAATCATTTTTTTATCATTACGAGCAAAATAAAGGGCGAAATAATTTTTAATTTTTTCAATTTTACAAATGCATTATGCAAGTATGCATTTTACGTACTAATTACAGATTATAAATTAAGCTAAAACTAAAAAAATATTTTTCCCCACGACATACAAAAAAAAAACGTTTTCCTTAAACTGTGTTAAAATATATATTTTTTTTTCAATATGGCTTCGAAATTTAAGGCATTAAAATCAACGGAAAAAATTGTATTTTCTTAAAAAATGCAAAAAAAACCTGAAGTTACATAATCTCTTTTAACAAAAGTGAAAAAACCGTGGTAGTTCATTTTCCCTGATTAATATTATGAGATGGATTTCCGCTAGATATTGACAAATAATTATTATATTGATTTATTTGGCATTGTAACGGAATTATAACAGGAATTCCATTTGATACCAATAATTTCAAACACTTTAAAAATTCTTAAAATAAACTGTGATGTGAACACCGCATAACTAATGGGCACAAAGTATGCCGAACACAGTCGCACACACTTGATTTCCCACCATAATAATGGCCGCCCGGATGACATGAAGTCCCTGCAGCAAATTGTATAAGTATGCGTGCGGCAGCAATGGCGCTCCTTTGATTTTTACAGGCACGAATACTTATGCAATTTGCTGCAGGACAGGCAGCTTGTAGGCAGAAGTACCGTTTCTGCTCTCAGTCGACTGTCTAGTTTGGTTAGTCTATGGGTGTGGTATTCACCTCCAAACTGAACTGGAAACGGAATACTGAAGAAAGGACTTTATGCCTTTTATGCATGTAGAAAAACCTTTGGGAAAAACTGGGCCTTACAACCGAACATTGTGCACTGGCTGTACACCGCGATTGTTAGACCCATTCTTACCTACGGTTCAGTTGTTTGGTGGGAGGCGGTTAAAACCAAATCCTATCTTAAGAGCCTGAACAAGGTGCAGAGAACTGCTTGATTGGGTATAACACCACAACTAGGTCTCGAAACGCTATTGAACCTGCTACCCATTGAGCTATTCACTAAGAACGTGGCAGCCAAAGCCGCTCTCAGATTAAGAGAGAGCAAAACTTGAAATCTTTGATCGGAAGGGCCTCATGTCACTCACCGATTACGAGAAACCCAGATATGACTTTGAGAAAAATTTCAGAATCACTATACCCAAAAGACAGGACTGGAACTCACCAAGTACCATCATTAAAGGTATATCCGTCTATACGGATGGTTCATAACCAGAAAATGGTACAGGAGCCGGCGTATTCTCAGAAAGACTTGCTATTAGCCAGTCGTTTCGACTGACTGATCACTGTAGTGTCTTTCAAGCTGAGATATATGCGGTTAAGAAAGCAGCGCAGACTATCTTATCGATGGGACTACCAGCAATGGAAATAACAATCTGTGTGGACAGTCAAGCGGCACTTAAAGCTATCGGCTCTAACCTTGTTAATGCGAAATGTGTTTCAGATTGCCTCTTGGCGCTCAGAACTATACGTCATCACTCAGTTCACTCCGGGACACGTTGGGGTGGAAGGGAACGAAAAAGCGGACGAATTGGCCAGATACGGCTCTGATATGAACCCTCAACTAGCGGAGAGTTGCTTCCGCCTTTCAACACTGCTAAGACTTTTATTGAAGGTGTCACCGCACAACTGGCTAAGGAACAATGGAGCAACAGCATCGGTTGCGTCATAATCCGAAGTCTGTGGCCTGTTATTGACACCAAAAGATCAAAGTTCCTAGTCTCCCTTAATAGAAGTCAGATCCGGATGCTCGTCGGGGTTTCAACCGGACACTGCACCATAGGAAACATGGCTAAAAGGCTAGGACTTTTTGCAAATGACTTCTGCAGAAGCTGCAGAGACGAAGAGGAAATAGAGTCGGTGGAACATCTTCTATGCCACTGCCCAGCTTTACAGGAACGCCGCTCATCCTGTATGGGAGCAAGGTTCTTCGAAAGTTTGGAAGACTTGGCGGGGGTACCTCTATCAGACATAAAACTATTCCTAAACAGATCGAAGTGGTTTTGTTAGCCACATGTCCTTACATGTACAAACAGGGTACTCACAATGGGGCTTCCGGGTGAAATTTGCATCGGCTGCAAAACTGCCCTCCCAACCTAACTAAGACATGGAAGGACTTTTATTTGTCGGAAAATACGGATTTAAGGAACAGTCGTTTCTGCGCTGCAATCGTAGATTAGTTCGAAAAGGGATTTACGCCTGAAAAAAAAAAACGTTAGTCGGGAGAATTGAGGTCATTACCCAACCTCACCTAACCGCTGCGGCAGTGCGGCCACAAAAAAAAGTGACAGCTTTTTGTTAAGCTTATGTTAAGCGTATTAACCCTTAAATGCCCAATGAAAACGATTTTGTTGAAAAAAATATTTTATATGTAAATGGACACAAGAACAACAAATCCGCTGTTTAAAAAAAATATATTTTTTTTTCAAGAAGTTATTAACAAAAAAGTGGTTATATCTTTAAAAATACACTGGGCATTAACCCCCCACAGTAGGTATATCGCATTTTGTTAAAATATCTGTATTTTATTTCATAATATATGCGTTCATTAGAATATATTTTTTCTTATCCAGCAGTGTCACATTCTTTAGTATTAAAAAATAAAAAAAAGTGTTTTTTTCTTTAAATTAGCTAAAAATTCAAAAAGGCAAATATTTCCTAAAAAGTAAACTTAATTTAAAAGTTATGGGTAAATTTTTTTTACAGTGGATACATTTTGAATCAAGTCAAAACTCAAAACAAACGAAGATATAATTATTTTAATGGTTGTATCTTTAAAGATACACTGGGCATTTAAGGGTTAAAGAAAGATTCATGCGGTTCGATTCGGAAACCAACTGAAGGCCCTATTGATGGCACAACATTACACATACGTTTTGTTTCACAATTTCACAAGCTAAAGAAAGGTCTAGGCTACTTCGTCATTTTACAGGAGAGGGACTAGAAACTAGTCCTTGTGGAATGTGTAGGTAATTTTTAAAGAACCGTCGCATAATTCTTGCAACACACTGTAACTCTACTATGTAAATAGAACCCGATATCTACTTGTTTGAAATAGTGGCCTCATTATCGCATGATCCTCCCGCTAGTATATAAGATTCCGTTTGTACTTGACATTAAAATACAGCTTTCGATTGCTGTTGAGTTCAGTTTTCAATAAACCACCGTAAAGTGAATATCACTGGGGTCTTTGTTTTATTTTGGTTCGTTTTCCCCCTACAAATGTATACTCTATGATGTAGTATTTGGTACCTTTGGTCGTTGCCGAAGCTAGGTTTTATATTCTTATAACTGATATTCCTCTAAAAAGAATTTAAAATAAGTTGTATGCTGTTAGTAATTAATGTTCTCTGTAATGCGTGAACCGATTTTCCATGAAAAGTGACATCAATAACAACGTTCTTATGTTTATAAATACTAGAGATGCCACGAAAAGTTATTAGGCCGAATACCGAACACCGAATATTCGGTGAGGCCCGTTTCCGAAGCGCCGAATATTCGGCAACACTTAATACTTTAGAAGCTTTGAAAAATAGTAATGATGAATCTAGTAGCACAAATGATGATTCATTTCCACTTCGAAAGAAAAGGAATGCCAATGAAAATGACAAAAACATTGAGATACATGACAGCTTCTGGAATTGTTTTGAGGAAGTCGCTACAGAAAATGTACGGTCAGATGAAGGCGTGGAACAGAAAAGTTCAGTTGCAAAAGAACTTGATATTTACATGGCATCTGTTCGCCTTGATCGAACAGCAAACCCTTGCAAGTGATGGTTAGCAAACGCAAAACAAAATCAAACCCTTTCATAATTTGCTAAGATTTATTTATCATCTCCGGGTAGCAGTGTACATACACCCCTATAGAGGTATCCGTTCGGAACGGAATTTTCTCCGGTTTGTACGAAATCGGAGAAATTCCAATCGAGGTATCCGTTCCGATATAACTTCCGCACCTTGTCGCATCGCGAAGAACCGCGTTATACCACTTACTTTTGACAGCTACGCTGCACATTTTTTCCGAAGCTCTCCGGCAACTTATTGCTGCGGAATATTTTAATGTGAAATGAACGCGTTTATATGCTTCATTTATTTTGTTCCGAAACGGATACCTCGAACGAAAATTGAGTTCCGATCAGATTTGACTTTCGTATCGGAATTTTTTCCAATCGGATACCTAGATAGGGGTAATAGTGAGCGGCTGTTTTCAGAAGTTGGTACAAGGTGGGCCAAAAGAAGTCATTCGATGTTGTTTGGCTCTCATTTCTAAATGGAAAACTTCGATTCTGTTTTTTGATTATGTTTATTTGAACCTTTAGAATTTTATTGGTCAAGTCGAGAAGATGATATCGGCCAAATGGGCGCCGTCACAATTAATTGCCATACGGGCTCGTTTTATGGCATTTTTCATCACTTCGGCGAGAGCTTCGGGCGACAGATTCTCGCACTCGTGTCGAATGTTGTGTCCTTAAGGGCTTCTAGGGTGTCGGGGTTGTTCACGTAAACATGGGATTTCAAAAAACCTCACAAAAAAAGTCTGGAACGGTTAAATCGGGCGATCTTGCGGGCCAGTGCAAATCGCCAAAACGAGAGATGAGGCGACCCTTGAACGCCGCCTTCAGATTATCGGTTGTGGCTCGCTCCGTCCTGTTGGAACCACATGTCCTCCAGTTCTAATTCGTCCAATTCCGGCAGAAAAAACTCGGTTAACATGGCCCTATAGCGCGCACCGTCCACTGTTGTCGTTTGACCAGCGGCGTTCTCGAAATAAAAATGGCCCGATGACTCCTCCAGCGTGAACAGTGCACCATCGCTCATTATGATTTAGTCGAAAAATCGTCCACTTCGTCCTCGAGATTGAGGATGGCTTGGGCGTAGGTTACACGCGTTTGGCGGTCGACAGGCAGCAGCTGATGCACGGACTGGACTTTGTACGGGAACATGCGCAAGTCTTTGACCAAAATTCGCCTTAGGGGCGACCGGCTGATGGCTAATTGCGAGGCACGGCGTCTGGTCGATGTTTCCGGCGACAGCTCGACATCCTCGTTAACAGCGGCGATATTTTCGGCACAACTGGCGCTTAGGGGCCGGCCACTCTTGGCAACGTCTCGTGTGGTCCCATACTCTTCAAAGTTGGTGGCCAAACGGCGCAGTGTTTGCGCAGTCGGTGTCGGACGGCCATGGAATCGGCGAGACGAAATTCGCCCTGCGACAACACTAGAGACGAATTGTTACGCAAAAAAATAGACACGATTATTCCGCGTTCTTGGGGAGTGTATCGCTCCATGGCTTGTTCACTTGTATTCTACATCTGCCTAGTCCACAAATGTCAAAACAGATTTGACATTGGCGGCCATTTGCATAAAAATAAGAGCATCTTCCAATAGGGTGATCTCTTTTGTTTTCATCCATTATGATGGATGGATATACCACTAGTAGATTTTAAATATTGATATTCGTGGCATCTCCAATAAATACGGTCTTTGTATTTGTATTGGTTCATAAGTTCTAGGCATTTTAGTGAACATAATAGTGTTTTTTTTTTTTTAGAGGTTTGGTTTTTAAACTGGCAACACTGTTTCTACAGATTGTCAATTTCTTAGTTGAAACTTGATTTGTGGTTGGTATACATTTTGCCATTCTTCGATGAATAGATTAACCCAGAACAACGCGTGCGATTTGTGTAAACTTATTTTGATGGTTCGGTTCGCCAAACTTATCGTGATCACAAAGATGAAAATGATTTGTGTTCTTAAATAAGAAATGCGTATAAAATACCATAAACACTTATCGAAGCTCGTCCAATCACCAAAACAAAATCCGCAATACTAATAATCATTTTAAGTGTCAAGGCTAAATTTTTCGAACTCACAACGGTGAAATTTTCCATACAAAATTGCATATTTTGACCTACAAAAAATTTTGAGTGCAGGTTAAAAATTATTATTAGTAAGGCCCAATGTGTTGTTGTAGATAATTCAAATTTGAACTCCTAGCAGAGAAGGCGGGAGTACGCTAGTTCTTTATAAAGAACGATTTTACATGTTCTCCCTCTCTTATGACAATACTCATTTACATATTTACTATTGATGGGTGCTGCAGCTGTATGAACAACAATTTTTGTGTCATAAATACTGTAAAGCGGACTTTCCCAAACTTAAACTGCGATATCTTTTTGTCAGTTTTCTCCTTGGTGTCGGAATTCCGGAAGGAAACTTGACCGATGAATGACAACACATCTAGAAAACGATGTCCGATTTATATAGTTCCGTATCAATTTGATAACATTACTCGGGAGGTTTATTATTTGGAATTCAATCCAGACCTGTGCTTGCTAGTTGCCAGACTTTCTACTTGTCATGAAAATTAATAATTCACTGACGAGGAAAAGGTGGAATTTCTTCGTTAGGATTTTCCTTCTATAGAGACTGTTGGACGACTCTGATTGGGTGATATAATGCTTATGGTTATGATCCATAACGTCTGCTATGACAATCCTGTGTAGGATCTGCACATGCACAACCAGCACCACCAGGAACGTCAAGGAACAGGCATTGCTAAACTCAAATGCATAGACCTTCACGCTGCATTGTTGCATCAGATTTAGCATGGCGCCCAGAGTGTACACACAAAAAAAAATTCGTTATATGCACGAAATAGTTGTTACATTTTACGAAACCGTTTGTAATTTTCAGCAGACGAACGCCTTTGTAGAAGTTACATGTGGCTATTTGTACAATGTACGAACAAACAAAAGTATATTTTACAAACACCATTAATAAAAACAACGAATGCATTCGTAAAATGTAAAAATTCGTTCGTGCAATTTTTACTTTGTACTTTTACGAATGAATATATTTTTACATTTAACAAATGCATTCATAATATTATAATTTTTCTTTGTGAATAATACGAATGCAATTGTAAAACATAACGACTTTTCATTCTAATAATAAATAAAACTGGTACTGGTTCGTATGCTGAAAAGAAAAAAAAAACGAATTTCTGAAATGCAATAATTGTTTTGTACACAATACGAATATTTTTGGACAGACACTAGGCCTTTTTTATTACGCTCACATGATCTATATAGATCATTGATTTTCACGGTTTACAACAACAGTACAAGATCCAACTTTTGTTGTATACCATGGAAATCAATGATCTATACAGATCATGTGAGCATAATACAAAAGACCTACTATTTAGGTAAAATATTTATTTTGTTTATTCTACAATACGGCTAAAAGTAAATGAGATTTTATAGAACATAAGAATTATGTCGTACAAAGTACGAATTTATTTGTGAATGGAAAGTTTTGGTACAATATATTATTTGTTTGCTCGTACAATGTACAAACGGTCCCAGCAGTCATACGTCAGCTGAAAGTCAAAACGATTTTGTAGAATGTAATAATCTAATAATAAGTTATAGGAACGAACATTTTGTGCTTGAGAAGTTCTATAAAATGTTGGTACAGTATTTTTTTAACAATTTTTTCGTTTGTTTATTATTATGGAAATGCTACAGTTTCGCTAGTGCTGTTTGCAGTCGATCTATTATACGGATGCGCTGTAAATAAATTCATGCTATTAGTCCTTGCACCTCACCAGTCAGATAACTGACCTCGGCTTACCGGCAACCATTGCGGTATAATGCTATTCAGCAGTGGCACTATGCCATTAGCGTGAAACATGTTTAGTCCTCTGGAGCCGGCGCCAATTTATGAGTACCGAATCACCGAAATGAATTACAGCAAGCTGAATAAATTTTTACGCTAAAACAAATATCAAATGACTACCTACAACGCGAGCAAAATGTTTTACAATGCTCCAACCCAATAACCGCGTATTTTTTCACTACATTTTTTTTTACATTAAATGAAAACACACTTTTCCTCACGCAAAATGTTAAAAAAAAATCTTTATCACTTCTCACACACAATAGTAACAAAGAAATTAAAATAAGTACTTACCTGCGGAATCGACTTATAATTCCATTTGAATCCCAAATATACACACATTAATTTTTTTTAAATTTTTGTTTGCTGGCACTAGTTATGGAGACGTCTTTCTCCTCTGAAATATTTGATCGAACTGAATACTGAAGCAGAACAAGCTAGTAGCTGTACGCTTGATTGAAGTTTTCAAAAAATGTTCGTGTACTTATTTCGATAATATTTTGTGAATCACAAACCACTATGTACTAAACATTTCTACATTATACGAATACTTCGTTTATATTTCACTTGCCATTTTGTATACGAATGGCATTCGTGCTATGTACCAATCATATGTACATACTACGAATAATTTATTTGTTATTAATTCGGCCGCCATTTTGTATACGAATGACATTCGTAGTATGTAAAAAGCATTTGTACATTCTACGAATGGCTGAAGTTTTGTATATTCTACGAATGCCTGAAGTTTCGTATTTTTACGAATATTTTATTTCTGTTTTTAAACTTTCCATCTTACCAATTTTGCCGACATATTACGAATGTACGAACGTCGTTCGTAGAATGTACGAAACCTTTGTATATTCTACGAATGGCTGAAGTTTTGTATTTTTACGAATATTTTATTTCTGTTTTTAAACTTTCCATCTTACCAATTTTGCCGACATATTACGAATGTACGAACGTCGTTCGTAGAATGTACGAAACCTTTGTATATTCTACGAATGGCTGAAGTTTTGTATTTTTACGAATATTTTATTTCTGTTTTTAAACTTTCCATCTTACCAATTTTGCCGACATATTACGAATGTACGAACGTCGTTCGTAGAATGTACGAAACCTTTGTATATTCTACGAATGGCTGAAGTTTCGTATATTCTACGAATGCCTGAAGTTTCGTATTTTTACGAATATTTTATTTCTGTTTTTAAACTTTCCATCTTACCAATTTTGCCGACATATTACGAATGTACGAACGTCGTTCGTAGAATGTACGAAACCTTTGTATATTCTACGAATGGCTGAAGTTTCGTATTTTCACGAATATTTTATTTCTGTTTTTAAACTTTCCATCTTACCAATTTTGCCGACATATTACGAATGTACGAACGTCGTTCGTAGAATGTACGAAACCTTTGTATATTCTACGAATGGCTAAAGTTTTGTATTTTTACGAATATTTTATTTCTGTTTTTAAACTTTCCATCTTACCAATTTTGCCGACATATTACGAATGTACGAACGTCGTTCGTAGAATGTACGAAACCTTTGTATATTCTACGAATGGCTGAAGTTTCGTATATTCTACGAATGCCTGAAGTTTCGTATTTTTACGAATATTTTATTTCTGTTTTTAAACTTTCCATCTTACCAATTTTGCCGACATATTACGAATGTACGAACGCCATCCGTACTATTTACAAACCATTTGTACATTCCACGAACGATGTTCGTACTCTTATCCAGTTCGGCTGCAGAAAGTAGTCGTATAATATTACAAAGGAGGTTTCGTTCTATGTACAAAGTTTACAAATCCAATAATTTTTAAAATACGACATAATGTTCTAATTTTGTAGAAATATTTTGTGCATATTACGAATATTCACTGTTCGTATTTCTACAAGGATTTCATTTGTATTTTTATACTAACTATTTTTGAGTGATAATCGGCGTAAATAGTGTGGCAGTGGAAGCTAATGCGTGGAATAATACTTACGATCCTAGACCAAGGGAATTTTTGGAACTCGCTGCTTTCATCTGTTTTCATCTCCTGTTTTCTGTTTAGCGGAGTATGTGTCCTTTTACCATAGTACCTCGTTTGGCAATTAATTGAAGGAGCAATGCACTTTAAACTCCTCTCACACCACCAAAGTAGATGGAATCATTGTAGCAACCACAAGCTTTCTTTGGGGCTGGAAAAAATACAGAACCCGAAATACATACATACAACATCATCTACGATGCCAATAACTCGCACTTAACGTCAAATTACGGTCTTTATTTGACATCCAGGACGAATTGTACTACGCCTCGATACACCATAGCAATCATCGTCGACTTGAAGATTATACGTCTGGCCTTTATAAGCGGCATGTCAAGCGTTAGCTCACAATAACTTACTACGAACGTGTTGCCGTAATGGATTAACTTTCATATAAATCTCCCCATAATTCTTTCATAAGAGTCGCCTTTCATCCGCAATATTTCTCATCACAGAAAGTGGTAAATAGAGTACTCACCACATTCAATGACTAATGTATCCTCTAGTCCATAAAATATCAAGTGTTATAGCTATTTCATAAAAGCCATATCCTTTGCCTGGCACATGTGCGCCTTCATACACAAAGCCAACTAAATATATCCAACAACAAAGCTTAGCCACGTGTAAATCGTAAATTTACTCAACTAGAATCGCATCTTGAGTTCGAAGTAACAAAGCCAAAGGACCTGTCATATACTCTGTTTAGTCCTAATATAGCGCACGCACACAATATTCACATGTGCGCTCTTCATTCTGCGACGTCAATGGAACTTGGAGCTGCACCATACTTTACAGAGAAACCACATCTTGTCCTTTTATTCTTGTTCTTTTATTCAATATTAAAAATAGTCAGCTCTGTCCTGTTCCAGTTAACTCGCACATATCATCCTGTTATTGCACGGAATTTCTATGTGTCAGAGGCAGGAGCCTTTTGTTTTGTGATTTCTTCTTTTTTTCTCCTCTGGTTGCTGTGGTGTATGCGTTTGATACATTTCACATCTGAATGTGTCCCAGGAGGAGAACGTTTCGAATGACTGAATGACTGACTGGAATTCGATCGAAGTGTACGGTTTGTTCAATTAGTTGACGAGATTGCAGTGTCCTGGCGCAATGCGCCACGGCGATGCAATTGGGATATGTGTGCCACTGTCTTCCCTCGTTTATTTCTAATTGAAATTGCCATCTCCATATGTGGTATGAGGTAGAAATTCGCTACTTTAGTCCTTGGATATGTTACTAACAAATGGATGACAAAACACAATAGACACATGTCCTTAAAAACACATTTGGCGGCTTATTGAAAAAACTTCGGCTCCCAAGGAAACGTCTGTAAAATTTGTCCTGCAAGGCACGATTTTGCGAATAAAAGTCCTTAATAGCTTTAAATTTGCGTCGTCTAAGGATAAAGACGATAACACACCAAATGTCGACAATTTAGAGTCATTTATGTTAAGCACGCATATATGAATGATTATAATGGCCGTCCCTTCTCTGTAAACTGTGGCGTATGTGTATTATTTTTTCTTGCTTTGTACCTTTTTTTTTTTCTTTCTTTTTGGTTACTGTTTAGAGCTTTCTTAATACAATTCATTTTTTTCATTCCGCATTCTCTTCCTTTGTGTTGTGGCTGTGTTTTTGTATTGCCGTCGTGGGTCCTCTGCTATATTCCACTTATTTTCTTTTTTCTTTTTTTTTTTTTTTAAGAACAGAACATAGTCCTCCGCTTTGGCATAGAAGGATGAACGAGCCGAATCAAGGAGAGTGGGTGGGATGGATATGTGTATGGCGCATGGGAGAGCAAATTGTTTTTGTTTTTTTTTTCCTATTTATATTTTGGGTCATACTTGGATTTTTTTATAGTTCAGGAGAAATATTATTTTCAGAATATGGAACATGTGGATTGTCGTCGCATGGTTTGTCCTTGTTTGTATTTGCTATTTTGGCCATATGAACTCAAATGGTATTCACGTGCAGCGAATTGTTTGGCAGTGAAGGCGAAGCGGACCGAAATGGATCGCTTACTTTATTATGACGATGAAAATAAATTGACAGAGTTTAAGATTTAAATTGAATTTTAAGTTGTCGGTTAGGGGGTGTTGTTTACGGGTAGGTGCGAAAACAATTGCTTAAAATTGATGCTGTAATTTTAACCTATTTGCGATTATGCAGGGAAATTACTTCACGGACAATATCTTATGAAATAATTCCACTTTTTTTATGTGAAGTTATTTCTCACTGAAAGTTATTTCCCTGCGCCAAATCTTGTAATCCATTATTGAGTAATTCGGTGAAGACCACTTTGGCACTTACTTCAGCTAATGGACTCACGTCCGGTGAACAGCTTTGCCTGAGACGAAATCTACACGCTTCGAGGCATTTACAGCGACTGAGTTGCATAAGTGCTCTGCAATGACCTAAATTCTCAGAGGAAGAGCAAATTACAGATAATTCGACAAAAATTTTTATCAAAATTGTCAAAGAGAAGACCTGAATAAACGAAAATCGTTGTCAACCCTCACTCCGCAATCCACAAATTACTTACCAATTGCATCAGCTATCTCCCTCTATCAATAGCAATATGCTGTACTTTTCTATGGGTAAACGACTCTTCCTAACATGGGTTAGTAAAGGATCTCGTAGCGGTATTCGAAAGTTCTTGCAAGTCATAAAGTCGCCTTCCGCCAGATGATTTGGTGCACCCCCTCGAAGTTGTTTTTCATTGACTGGCCGGGGTTCCCTTCTTGGCCTTACTCTATTAGAAGTTGATTAAATTTCTGCTCTGCAAAAGCCATGCCATGTTCTAAAGCCATTTTGGTGGGCAGGTTTTACATAAAACAACCTGATGCTGTTTCAAAGTAGAGAATTTTTGCACTCCTTACGTTAGGCGACATTGTAGGCCCTCATCGGTCTACGGAGGATATTCTTCTCCCTTCTTCTAGCTGAATACTCCCCCTTGTCGTACTCTTCCCTCTTTTCGTTCTGTGCTGCTGCGTCTTAACATGTGGTTCTTGTCACAGGCTCTTACACAGGGGTACATCTGGTATCCTATGTTGGTTTCGGCTGATGATGTGGTGATGACCAAGCGGCAAACAACTTGTTGTTAGCGTCCGTAAAAGTTTGAATACAAAGTCTCTTAGGCGCTCTCTGTATACTAGGGTTGGGTTATGTTAGGTTAGGTTAGGTGGCCCCCTAAAAAAACAAATTTGAACCAGATTGATGGGTCCTTTGCGATGACAAGCATGATTGATGTAAAGGGAAGATGAGTTATTTATAGATCAACCATACTAGTGGTAGCCTGCGTGTATGCTTGGCGGCGATTTTTCTCCAGGTAGATGAAGGAGAACAGTCTACCCCTCGCCTATCAACCTCCGACATCTCGTCAAAACAACGATGGTGAGTGGCGGGCAAAGGCGGTGATTGGTGCAATCAACTGGGGTTACTCCAGGATAGTTGAGACGTCAATCGTCGTTTCTTCTTCTGGGCAGTTCATCTTGTTGGCCGTCTTCGAGCTTCGAGCTGTGAATAACGTTGCAACAATAAAATTGTCTGTTGTCTATTTCATAACTTTGTGCTTGCCGACTAATTCGCCGGGTTTGTTTTCCCTTCAAATTTTAGCATTTAAGTTTCCTTCGACAATACCATTCATAAAATCCCAACCGGATAAATCCAACATACAAGATTACCGAACTGTCAATGTAAAAATATTCAATAAAAACAATATTTACATCATGGTTAAACCAAGGAACAAAGTTTACAAATAATTAAAATTTACTACCGAAATTCCGAGTCAATTTTAAGAGCTTTAACGACAATTTTCGGCCGTCCCAGTAGACAGGCAATAAATTCATAGTCTAGTGAAAAAATTTGAGTCAGAATATTCGCTGCTTGATGTTGCCGTGACAGCGAGACTACGTTTTGCCCGAAGTGTGGAGAATATTGCTGCCGTATAGGCGTCCGTCGCAAACGAGTTGAATCAGTAAATTTCACGGCGTTCTCAAGAATTGGGCCTCTCTCAGACCACATTATGGCGAATTTCGCGTAAGGAGACCCTTACAAGATCAATCTGAATCAAGAACTAAAGCCACTTGATCATATGAAGCGACGTACGTTCTCGAATTGAGCTCTGGACATGATGGAAGTAAATGAAAAATTTCATCGCAAAATCATCTTCAGCGATGAAGCGCATTTTTGGTTTAACGGCTTTGTCAATAAGCAAAATATGTGTCACCTGTCCAGTGAGAACCCTCATGTATTTCATGAAACAGCACCACAAAAAGTCACTGTTTGGTGCGGTTTGCATGCCGGTGGCGCGTCGTTTGGCCGTTTTTTTTTTCTTCGATGAGAATGACCGTCACAGAGACATGTTGGAACGTTATTTCTTCGCACAATTGCATGAATTGGACATCAGTGATGTGTGGTTGAAACAAGACGGTGCCTCAAGCCACACAGCGGGTGCTACAAGTTATTGAAGTCTCAGTTCGGTGAACGTGTTATCTCGAGAAACGGACCCGCCTATTGGCCGTCGAGATCGTGTGATTTAACGCCTCTAGATATTTTTTATCGGGGCTATATTAAATCATTGATCTATGCCAACAAGCCGGCGACTTTAGAGGAGCTCAGAGCCAATATTGAAAGAGAAATAGCGGCGGTGTCGGTCGAAATGTGCGGCCGAGTCATCGATAATTGGGTTAAACGTATCGACTGCTGCATTTGTTCCCGTGGTGGACATATGAACGAATTCAAATTCCATTCATAAATGTTTTGCTAGTAGTTCAAGCTAATCAATTTTTTTTTGTGATATCTCAAGGAGTTTGCATTTTATTTAAAAAAAGAAGTTGTCAAGTCCTTAATGAAAGACCCTTTATAGTGTAGTCTTCTGCAATTTGTTGTTTATTTATTCAGTTGACCGACATCGGAACAGCCCCCAACCCTCCGAACACTCCACCTTGCAGAGCTAGACGACAAACTTCCCGCAACTTCCATCGAATGGTTTCAATTTTATGGAAAAAAGTTTTCCCCTCGCTGTTTAACAACCCGTGTCCACACCACATCGGTCCGCCGCACCAACTGATTCCATTAAAACCAAACCCTATAAGAGTGATTTTTAAATTAAATTTTATGCTTCTCATTAAACCGTCGCTTAATCTACTTACCCGCATGATTCGTCGTAGCACCGAAAGCTAATTGAACCTTATTATACAAACTAAACAAATAGAAATGAAAATATTCAAAATACGGGATACACATACATAGTATCCATGGGCTTGGCTTGCATGGAATGTGTTTTAACTAATCTCCCCTTAATTACAGATGCCATCGAAATTATTTCTCCTTGGTAAGAGTTGCCCTGAAGTAAAAATCGCTCCGCTCTATCTTTGTCGCCCGAAATCCTTGATGAGCACTTAACCTTCCTTTCGGCGTACACACACAATAACAAAAAAAAATAAAATAAAGAAGAAACTACACAAGTTCTACATGCATGGGAGTGAATGTGGCCAGAGGTTCCTGGAGTGTTAACGTAGAAACGCTTATAACGTAACAACATCACCCACCACAGTCATCCTGCGTTCGATAGTGGTTTCAGGACGCAAACATAATAAAAGAAGGACCTCGACTATGACGGTGACTTGCCTCAAGGCAAAAGAAAAATAAAAAGAAAACAAATCGGAAAAACAAAAATGAAGAGACAACAATTTTTGTAATTCTCTTGGTCTTGCTGGGACGAAAAAGGATACACACTCAAAAAAACACACACATCGACGCTGGCGAAAGGTGGCAGCTCTAGCTAAACACGGAGTGTTAGGGAATTCCCTAGAGCTAGTTGAGCACACACATCCTCAATACGAATGCCACCCTCACTCAGTCATCTATAGTCACTTTCGCATTTCCTTTATCCAGGTTGAACAGCTCCGCGCCAGCAGCAGTTAATATCGCCTTCCTCTCTGTAAAAAATGCTTATTTTCACAGTCGTCCTTAACGTTCTTGGCGTCATAGTCAACATCGTCGTCGCCGGCTTCTCTGCAGTCGTCTGTTACAAGGGTGTGGCTGGACGCACAAACAATTCGTTCCTTTTCTGACTGGGTAACCTGGCTTCCCGCACAGAGTGAGATAGCGACAGTATATGGCTCGGGAGGGTGCACGAATTTCGTACACAATGTACCGGCCAGGCAAGCAGATTTTTCGCCGACTAGGAGGAGGCATTTCCCAGTCGAGATACAATCTGTTTATTGATTTTCTCACACCACTCCCCCACCACACGTTGGAGTTGAACTAAAGTGCCGATGTTCACTTTGCCTGCTGAGGGTAAACAGTTTTTCTTTCCATTTCAGCCGCAAAAAAAAAGAAACCGGATTATATCGGCGAGGACGACTACGTTTCTCTTTCTGTTTGGGCAGTCATTATACATAATATTGATCCTTGTTTGATCCGCCACAAATTCAACCGTTAATTCAGTTTTTTCTTTGTCTTAGTACTCGTGTGTCCTTTATTCATCTCATTAGTGTGGATTGCTTTTTAAGTGAATCCTTTCACTGACGAATACATTTGCTCTCTCTCTCTCTCTCTCTCGCGCTTTCTTACGTGACACAAAGTAATATAATATTTAATGCCAGTTTCGTTTTCTATCTGCGAGATCTGACATTTGTTTTCCCCTGCTAGTGGGTGGTGTACATGTTAAAAAAAATTCCTTAAGTGATTAAAGGGAACGACGACGCGAATCCCTGGTTCATTGACGTCAATGCGGTTATTTTCGCAATATTTTTGGCAAAGTAGGTAATCGAGGCAAAAATAAATTTAATGGCACAATAGAAAGATCGTGTTGTTGGTTGTGCTGAAAATGTGACAGGTGCCGAGAGCAACAAATGCTGACGAAGGCGTATTGTTATTTTTAGCTCGAATTGAATAGAGGACTGGAAGGATGGGAGTATAGGAAGTCACTCGGGCTAAAGACCTCGATTAATATTGAAGTTCTGTTTCGAAAACGATTCATGGGATGGTGTGATTGTGAGGCCAATCTTCGAATTAAAACCTGGTTAGATCTAGATCTAGGAAGAGATGTGTTGGATATATGCAGTTCTTTGTCGACAACAGGACTGGCGGGTTTTTTTTTTATGCCTGCCGACGAACTCGTTTTGTTTATCAATCCGTGTCAGGAAGCAATCATCGATGTCAACAGTTACAGCAGGAGCTCTGTGTTGAGTGTTCAGATATCATATCCGCGCCTCAGAGATATCATAACCATGTTTAGATCACCTTAAACCCAAAAGTTGAGTGAACTTATCTATCTGACAGGGTTTAGAGGTTCGAAATACTTAATAATCATAGGGATTGCCCTAAACTTTGATGGAGAGACATCAAAGAAGGTCTACACTGCCCGAAAGCTGCTTAGCTGTCTTCGTTTTGAAACATATTTTTTAAAGAAGTAAACTGTATCCTGGACGGATCAAAGATTTGGAATAACCTGTTCTAACACTCCTTTTAGTACCAGCTTCCAAAATTTGCCATAAAATCTGTGCCATTATATATATGTGTTGGATCAAGACCAGCATCTCTTCTCTACCAGTAAGTGGAGATTCAGAATCGGTGATCGAGAGCCATGAATATCCCCGGACTGTTAGCAGGTCATTTTTGCCCGGACACTGCTTTTAAAATGATTTCCCAGGGCTGGTTATCAATTTGTGCTGTTTGTTTTGACCAGTTGACCTCTCCTTAGGTTTCGACCATTGACCGTTCGTTATGAACCAGGAGATCTGCGATTTATTGTTTACTTTGTTTAATATTCTGTTCGTTGTACTTGGAACTCAACAAGTGAACACACTACTTCTACAACATGGCAACCCCAATTAAAACTAATGCAATCCCTAATAGTTTCTTTCAAAACCTGCCCACGACAAAACCTTTACAAGTTGTGCTCAAAAATCTTTGCAATTTTTGATTTGCGGAATTCCGCACTCTCAGCCAGGTCCTTTGAATGAGATTCCACCGAATAGAGTATAGTTCTTAACTAAACACTTCTCATTTGTTTTTATAATTCTCTGTAGTGCCTTAACAATCCTTGCCAGTTATTTGGCAATTTGTTGTAGCTACTGCAACAAAGTCTGGTCCTTACTTCTTCTCAGTGAAACTTTGGCCCTTCGAGCGAGATAATGCGCAATAATATAAAGTAAAGTAAAATGTCTGCCAAACTGAAAATTTTCCCTTCACTGTGTCTAGTGTATACCCTCATTATCCCTGCTTCCATTTATCAGCAGTATGTCCTTTGCTTTGGTTGAATTCACTTGTCAACTGTTTTTGATACCGAAACGGATTTTAAAGTCATTTTTAATTAAACCCATGATAAAACAGGAACCAACCCTCTAACTTTTAGCATCTTCTAATCCACATCCAGTCAACCCAACAATGTATGCATGCATATGATGGGATCGCTTTGTCCTGCGTGTCGCTCCCTTTCGCAGCAGTGATCCTTGAGACATGGCAAGACAATGGCTATTATAATTTAGGTCTCCTTAATCACACATTCAATTGGCATTGAAGAACGCTGTCTGTGTGTGTGGTTTCCCCCAAACAATCTCATTCTTCTATAGAAAAATATCCACGAAACTATGCAGAAGGATTTACGCATCTAACAACTCCCCATGCACTTGCTCACAGAGAATGGACAAAAACATTGATATCGTTCCAGTTTGTAGCGTGCAGTAGATGTGCCAACAAAGGAACCGAACCGAACGACATTCAGTTGGGAAGAAGGGTGAAAATGCAAAAACATGTCTGCAAGGAAGGGTGCTTGCTACTCTCTATAAAAACTTGGAGTATAGTTTTTAAGTATTCACCTCCCTCCCTCCGGGTGGTAAATGCCAGACATCAGACTATATCTACAAATAATGTGAATAATGTATGAGATTTATTTGGTCTTGTGTGTGTGTGTTTGTTTTTTTTTTTATGACGACGCGACGTTCCCTATACTGTGGTCTTGACTATAAACGAACTTTATAGGTTTCACTTAAATTCGGTGGGGGCGGAAAACTGACAAAGTTTCACGGAACGGTTAAAAAACACTCATGGAAAATCTCAATTAAACTTTGTCAACGAAAGAAACTGGGGGTGTTCCGAATTTCGAAGGATATTCTTTGTCGCCCTTGAAAGGCTTCAGCGTGACCTTCCCAAATGAACTGCGAAAAATAAATTTATTTGTTTATGGTTGATATTCTGTGCTTTGTTTTTTTTTTTTGTCGTTAAGCTTCCTTTTTAAGGATGAAATCAATCTTTGGTATATAGAATTTTGCCTGCGCATATCTTGTAGCAAGGTCACCCATCAGTAGGTTGATTTATTGCAAAAGGAAATATTGAGAATATAAAAAGGGGATTTTCTGCTTCTTCCATATCTCTTGTGTCTTATTGTGTTTTGAAAGAAGATTTTTCCCCTCGGTCTGTTTATTTTTTGTTTTGCTGTCTCATTTGATTCAAAGCGAAATCGTAAAAAAGAATTATGTCCAATGGAAGATATTTTTTATGTCACACATTTTCGTAGCGCTCTGCATCATTGATAGCTCCTCCAGAGATGTTCATTGGGTGGTTGAGGGAGAGAGAGCGTGTCCTTCACACTTCAAGAAGATTTGTGCGGCAATATTTCGGTGGGCGTATTTTTTTTTGCGGCGGAAAATCTTTTTTTTTCGGAGCAATTTCATTTCAAAGGCTGTTGGACTAGGGTTTTGTGTTTTAATTTTTCTTACTCACAGTCTATATATAAAATTGGGGAAAATTTATATGTTATTAATTTTTTGGACATGAAATTGCCTTATTGTGATTTGTCGATTTTGTAGAGGAAAA
This sequence comes from Cheilosia vulpina, assembly GCA_916610125.1. NCBI lineage: Eukaryota > Metazoa > Arthropoda > Insecta > Diptera > Syrphidae > Cheilosia > Cheilosia vulpina. The sequence continues at coordinate 29,028,213 of OU744278.1, forward strand.
AATACAATTTAATGGATTTACTGGAAATAAAAGAAACTCACCGTGTGTTTAATATAACTGACAGGATTGGGTGTGTATTTTCCGGTGGATTTTACTGGATAGAACGTCGGGCTTATGGTTATTGTCAGGATAATTAAATTAATGGTGTCATGTATTAAATTGCCAGTTGTATTAAATTGCCATTATAGTGTGTGTGATATTTTGTTTATTGTTTATATATATTTAAGAGCTTCGAGCTGTTTTTTTATTTTTGTTATTTATTTATTTCTTTTCAGGTAAGCTTTGTTAGGAGTTGCTTATTTATGAAAGGAAAATATACACGAGATGCGGGTAAGCTACACAATCTGTACAAGCATAGGTTGTTTCCAGCTGGTTTCCGAGCCGGGTCCTCTACAATCGATCACATAGATGCTATTGCTAGTGTCGCATAGAAGCTTATTTTGGTAAAAAAAAAAGAAAGTTGTATGCGTGCTTTGTGGATTTCAAGGGCGCACTCTGTTGTCTGTAATTGGACTATCTAATAAGTTTTTATCGTCTTATGCAAAACTACTTGCCTCGACATGTGCACGTGCAGCGGTGTGGGGCAGAGTGGAGGTTTCTAAATGCTTTGGCACAATTTCGGGTGTAGCACATGTGTATATCTTCAGTTTCCCACTAAATCAATGATATCTGCAATTAGATTCCTTGGTGGAGTATAATTTGCCATTACTAATCGAAAATGAATGTGAACCTTAAAGTAAATGTCCAAAAACTGAACTTATATTGACGTACATTTTCCATCTTTAGCAGCACGTTAATTGTCATTTCTATTGTTTTGGTAAGTTACTTCCCCAGTCAAATTAGTTTTACTTAATACTTAAACGCAATTTCCTAACGATAGAATCCACAAAACAACGTGTTCGGTTATTCGACCATTTCGCACGCGCTTTCTGGCCTCTATAAACGGGTCACGTTCTACGTTCATCTTGCTGTGGTCTAACTAAAACCGAGTTAACTAGTTTATTTTGCAGATTGCTCTAGTCACCAACCCCATAACTCACTTGCTTCGAAAAACTCTAACCCGTTCTACAGGGTGGCGCACCAATTGCGCTACAATAAGAAATTCAAATAACTTTTTTTTTAATCGATGTATTTCATTTATTTTTTTTTATTGGTTAGAAAATTAAATTTTATTTTAAATAGTTAGTTGTTTTTAAATATTATAGATCGCAAATGACCTCCACGCTCTCCCACGCATATGCGGCACCTGATCAAAAAACTATTCATTGCGACCTGAAGAGTTGAAGTTGGGATCGCCTCAATTATTGTCGTTATGGACTGCTTTAATTCAGTTAAATTCCTGGGCTTCGTTTTATACACCTCTTGCTTGACATAACCCCATAAAAAGAAGTCTGGTGCAGTCAGGTCAGGTGACCTTGGGGGCCAGCGAAGAGTGGAGTTCCTAGAAATTAATTTGTTTGCGAATTTTTTGTTTAGCTCCGCCATAACTGGTCTGGCTATATGTGAAGTTGCTCCATCTTGCTGAAACCAAACGCTGTTGAATGGTATACGTCTTCGGCGCAGTTCTGGGTAAAAAAACTCCTTCAACATCTTTAAATAACGGTCCCCATTGACAGTAACGGTTACACCGTTTTCTTCAAAGAAGTACGGCCCGACAATGCACCTTGATGAAACTGCGCACCACACAGTGACTCGTTCTGGGTGCAGTTCCGTCTCATGGAGCATTTCTGGATTAGACTCTAAACATATACGGCAATTTTGCTTGCTTACATTGCCGTTAAGATCAAAATGGGCCTCATCAGACATGAACAAACAATTGATCAATGTGTTGTCTTCTTCGGCCATTGATATCATTTTTTGGCAAAATTCCAGGCGAACAGGCAAATCCTGAGGGTTTAACTTGCTAGTAATTTGGACTTTGTACGGAAACAAGTTTAAATCGTCATGAAGTATCCGTTGTAATGACCGTCTACTAACTCCAATTTGCCCCGATAAGTTTCGGGTCGAAACGCTCGGATTGGCCTGTATTGCAGAGGCTACTGCTGCGATTGTATCCTGAACCCGAACATTGGCATCTCGATGGTACGGCCTTCGTGCGATGCTTCCAGATTCGGCAAACATGTTTACAAACCTCATAATGGTCCATCTACTCGGGGGATTACCGCCAAACTCCCGCCTAAATTCCCTTTGGACGGAAATGACGGACTGCAAAGCATGGTACCGTTGCACTATCCAAATTCTTTTCTCCGTATCCCAAGCATCCATTTTTATAAATCTAAATAGTAACCTACAAAATAAAAAAAAAAAAATAAGCCGATTACTCACACAGAAAAAAAGTTATTACGTTTTATTTTTGTAGCACGATTCGTGCGCCACCCTGTAGTTTTTCAGTGACAAGTAAAGTTTCATACCTGTTCGTAACTTTCTCTCCCTAAGAAACTACCGACTGCGATTTTAGGGGCACATTTCTTTCAGTTATACAGACCAAGCGCACTAGCAGCATACCCGTTGGCTTGTCTTTGAATCATAGCTTCGGTCTTTTCTGTCATTCAAAGTCGCAAAAGTTAAAGCATAACTAGCTGCAGTACTATATGAACTGAATGAATTTTTCAACAAGTTCGTTCGTGAACTATGTACCAACATAATCATCATAGTTCACACTCCAAGCTTATTTCAGTAGGTCAATTATCAAAAGATTTGTTTTACTCCGGTTTGTAAAAATAGTTGGAACCAAAATAACTAAACTAGCTTAAATGTGTTATCTTACTGGTCACTGGCCACTAAGATACCATCTCAAAAAATTGGGATTTTCCGACGATGACTCCTGTCGACTCTGTGGAGAAGAGGATGAAACAACGGAACACATACTCTGCGAATATCCTGCTGTGGCAAGGGGCAGAGCGATCCATATGCAAACGGCGTATTTAAGTCCTGCAGATATAAAAAACATGGAACCAAGAAAGGTACTAAGGTTTATAAAGAGCCTCAATAGCTGCCTGGGTTAAATAGCAGAGGTCAATACAATAGATCTCTTCTGGTCACAGTGTACAGGGCCTATTCCTTACAATACAATACTCATTGTTCAGGAGAGCAGTTTAAAGTTTTTTTTACTCTATTGACTCTAGTGACTTAAGCTGTTTTTTTTTTTTTTTGAAATTGTGGCCACTTTTTCAAAGATATGTGGCGGGGGTTTTAGGCCCACTGGACAACTACGCCTGGCAACGCCGGTCATGCCAAAACTGACAGATCGGCGGAATGATAGAAGCCGCCTGCACCAGCCAATCAGCGTTCTCCACGCCGACGCCATCTCGGCAACGTCAAAAAGTAAAAAACGGACGAACCAGAGTACGGAACGATAGCCAACGCAGAGAAGACATTGTACGATAAAACCAGTTTTCAATAAAGAATATTTAAATTAAGAACAAAAACCGCGCTATTCATTTCCGACGACCAAAGTGGTGACCCCGACGTGATGTCCACCGAAGAACAAGAAACCCCAAGCGTTAGCGGCAAACAGAGTGCTCCACAAGCAGATGCAAGCGAGCACGCGGATGTTGCCGCAAACTACTACGCTCGTCTCCAACTGCCACCGTTCGTGGAATCCGACATCGACAATTGGTTCTTTCTGCTAAATTTTTTTGATTACGGAGCTCCGCCCAATAATCGATGCCGCCCCGGAGCGCGACAAATACGATTATATTCGCACACAGCTCACGGACTATTTTGCCGACAGTCAGCAAAAACGACTTCGCCGCGTGCTTCACGACATGCCCCTCGAATTATATAATTTTAATTTTCTTCGAGTCACCAAAAGTAAAACGATCAAACATTTCTTTTTTTCAATGTTTATTTCTCAACAGCCAAAAATCAACTGAAATCAGTGCTTCACTAGCTTAATATGTAAACTTACATCAAGTAAAAAAAACTATTATATATTACAACAGGCAAATACCATAAGCGGTTCTTATTTAATTGTGCATGGTAACAATTGACAATGTGCATCTTCGGCGTCATGTGTCCATCGTTCCTGGGAGCTGTGTTGTGTAATTTGTACACTCGCTACATTCTTTATGCGGTGCGGGATATCAGCGTCATGTGTCTGCCATTCACACTGTATACATAGCGCATGCTGTTTGGCGATAACAAATTGGATGGTTGTACCATTGTTGTATTGCAAGTTGTTGCTATGCTAAGCATGTAACTCCTCCCGCCCTTGTATGGACTGAACGTTGTCAGAGAGACGTTTATGTCCATAAAGTTTGAATAAACACATATTTATAAATAATTCATTGATTGTTGATGCAATAATGCACTCTGACGTATGTGGGTTATTTCTTCGGAAGTTGGAAAATTGCTATGTTTATGTTTCCTATGCACAAATATTAGTATTAATACATTATGTTTTGGTTTTTCTTAAAACTATTATACATTAGTATGTAAGAACTTAACAAAATTACATTTTTCCAATATATATATAAATATAAATAAATAAACAAGAACATTCAGTCAGTTATACATTTGTATTGATAATTATAGGATAAATGCGTTTATATTAAGGGTAAGCGTTATTAAGCTTTTTTAGTCATTTTATTTTTCTTACTATAGTCTCGGCCTGTGTATTTTCCATCAAATTGTATATTTTGTAAAGGATTTTGGTATTTGTATCTTTTTTTAACAATTTGCCTATCGCGTTTTAGCCCAAAGTTATCCCTAAAGTAAGTTTTGTTTTTTTCTTTAACGTCTTTAATTATATATCTTCGTAAATGTTTAATATTATGGAAGCCTATATTTTTCACTAATTCTCGACTTCTGAATTATTTAGGTTGCACGCGACTTTTATTAATTCTACTAATTTGCTTTTCTTTATTTGCGTGAATCCGTTTTTTGAGATCTTCCCATTCCGGTTGGGATAAAGTCGAATGCAAAAGGTCATTTGGCCTATATTTCGTTATGGAATGGATGGAGTTATTATATACTTCGACGGCCTTAAAAGCTAGTATCCTATCTTCAATGCCTTTATTTGCTTTATTAAGTTTAAGCAATCGTATATGCTCGTTCAAGGTTTAATGAAATCTCTCTATCACAGAGTTACCTGTATGCGTGTTTGGAGATGTAAAATGGTACATAATATTCATACTATTGAAATAATTTTTAATATAGGCTGTATTGAATTCGTTATCAGCTACTATTTTGACCGGTTTTCCTAAAATTGCAAACCTTTGCTTTAATAGATCAACTATAGTAATTGAATTCCTATCTGATATGGGATGGATTGACACATGCTTGGTAAGCTTATCAATGCATGTTAAGAACATTGTATTTTTATTCAAAAACCATATGTCTATATGCACTATTTCGTTTGGCATATTATGTGTTTCAGAAAGCATTAACGTAGGTTTGATAGGATTCCTATCATACTTGCACATGTTACATAATATGCAATTGTTAATATATTTATTGATTTCTAGTTTTAAGTTTGGAAAATAGAAAATGTCTTTTAATTCTAGGTATGTTTCTTCTATACCTCTGTGATTTAAATCTAGATGTTTTTTTTTTTCAATAATTTCTAGCAATCTTTCTGTATTGGTAATATCTTTTAAGAGTTTCATACATCTTAAAATTTTCATATTTGTTGAATTTGAAAAATATTTAACAATTGTTTTTTGGAATTCCTTAAAAATAAGATCGTCTGGACAGTAAACTCCTACAATACCTTTAATAGGCAAAAGTTCTCTTAATATATGTAGGACGTAATCTTCATTATATTCTTCTAAAGTAATAATTGATCTCCTTTTTCGTTTATACAAAATTTTATTTGTATAACTTCTTGAGTTCCCTTTTTGAATATGTAATTGATTTTTATATATGTTTAAAGGACTCTCAGCTATGTAAATATGGTCATTTAAGTTCTCAATACCGCTATGTATTGTAGCTACATCAGACCTAGCATCATTTAAGTCTATGCAATTTCTAGACGGCTTAGAAAATCAGCGACACAATTTTCTTTTCCTTTGATGTATTCTATATCAAAGTCAAACTCGTTGAGTTTAATCTTCCAACGCTGTAGCTTGCAATTTGGTTCCTTTAATGAATGCAGCCATACCAAAGGCCGGTGATCCGTTTGAATTTGAAATCTTCGCCCATAGAGATATGGTCTAAAGTACTTGGTAGCCCAAACTATTGAGAGGATGATTCTATAACACTATAGTTTTTTTCATGGGCATTCCAAGTCCTCGGTTCAAAGGCTATTGGGTGTTTATTTTGCGATAATACCGCTCCTAATGACGCATTACTAGCATCAGTTGTTAAGGTAAATGTTTTTTTCAAAATCAGGGTATGCCAAAATGGGGCACGTACATATGAGTTCTTTAAGCTTGTTAAAGGATTCAATGTACTGCCTGTCCATTGAATTAATTTTAACATTTTTTTTGAGGCATTTAGTCAAAGGTAGGGCTACCTTAGAGTAGTCCTTAATGAATTTACGGTAGAAACCCGTAATGCCCAAAAATGATTTTATCTGTTTTATTTTTTGAGGAACTTTAATTTGTTTAATAATTGTGATCTTATTTGGATTCGGTTTAATACCTTTGTCGGAAATGACGTGTCCTAAATATTCCGTCTCGTGTTTTAGGAAGTGGCATTTATCGACCTGTACTTTCAGATTATATTCAAGAAGTCTTTTGAATATTTTATTAAGAGAGTCGATATGCTCTTGGAGTGATGTCGAAAAGATGAGTATGTCATCTTAATATACGACGCAAATTTTGTTTATATAATCATGTAGAACTTCATTCATCATTCTCTGAAATGATGCGGGGGCGTTTTTTAGCCCAAACGGCATACGCGTAAATTCGTAGTGGCCGTCTGCAGTTGAAAATGCTGTTTTGTGCCTCTCTTTTTCATCAATAGGGATTTGGTGAAATCCTTTAGCAAGGTCGAGTGTTGGAAAATATAGCGCATTTCCTAATTTGGAGAACATATCCTCCATATTAGGAATTGGGATATCGTTTAATTTTCGATAGTCGACAACAATGCGCCACTTTTGCTGACCGGAACTATCAATTTTTTTTGGAACAACCCAAATCGGAGCATTGTACGGGCTGTGGAATTTACAACTATTCCAGACTCAAGCATTTCAGAAATTTGCTTATTAACCTCTTTTTTTGTGGGCTTCAGGATATCTGTATGTTTTAGAAAATACAGGAATATCGTTTTTTGTTGGTATTTTGTGGGTATATTTAACTAATGAAGACAAATGCTCACTGTCAGTGTAAAAAACTTTCCTAAATTTACAAATAGTTGACGTTAGACATTTTATTTCTTCTTCGTTTAGGTCTTCTAACTTTAGCTTATCTATTATTCTGTTAAGATTTGGATTTTCAAAATTTATTTCTACTCTATCACTACTAAAATTATTGGTTTCTTCTTGAGCTAACTGATTTTGTGAATTTGTAAAAACAAAAGGCAAAATAGCATCATTTATAATAAGCTGTGAATTTTGAAGATCGATTATCGCTTGTAATGGCCGCAAAATATTACATCCTATTATTCCATCAAAATCGCTATTTAAATAAGTTTCAAGCAACTCAATGTTCACTAATGGTTTATTAAACTCTTTAAACAATGGGATTGTTATTTTAGAGTCGCAACCAATTGTTGAATTAATTGCCCTAAGTTTCAACGGTCTACTTAGTTGCGTTTTTAAAGATGAATGAAATAAACCCTGTTGAATCAGTGAAGTGCTTGCACCTGAGTCTATTAATAATTTAATAGGAATTGATTTTGTTCTAACAATTATGCAGGGAAGAGTTCGGGTGTGGCTGTCTGAAAATTTTGTATTTGGGAACCATTTTGATTTTGTGGCCTTGCTGTATATGTTCAACTTCCATAATTTCACTTTGACGATTATTTCTAATAAATTCCGAATTATTTTCCTGAATATTTCTATTATAGTTGGGTTGTCGAAAGCTTCCAGAATTATTATTTCTCCTAAAATTTCCAGAATTATTTTGGCGAAAATTCCTGGGATTATTTGTATTATAATTTTGAAAATTTCCTGACTTATTTTGATGAACGAATTCTGGATTATTCAAATTATTATAGGCTCCAGCACTATTTTGTAAACTGTTTCCTAAATTTTGAACATTGGAATTCTGAAAGTTACCTAAATTAGGCTGCACTATGCTTTGGCCATAAGACATATTTCCAGTGTTTCGTGAAATATGTTGTCCTACATTACCATTCCTATTCTCAATATCTATAAAGTTATGATTAGTACAGTTTTTCGAGCAAAAATTACTACTTAATATGTTTTGATAATTGTTTTGATTATTATAGCTCCTTTTTAATTCTGTATAAAAGTTATCTGTATCGATTAATATGGATTTAGCTTCCATAAGAGTTGAAGGGTTTCTAGCATTAAGTATGAGTTTGGGATTGTTTGGCAATTTGTTAATAAATAATTTAAGTACCATTTTTTCATTTTGCCTACTATCATACCAGACAGGTGTATCATTACTAAGGCTTGTTTTAATATTTAGCTTTGTCAAAAGGCTTATAATGTTTTCATATAGTTGCTCAACCGATTTATTAATATTCAACAATTTTATTTGGTTAATGATATTTTCAAAACTTTCGGTTATATTGCAATTTAATTTAAGCACTGATTTGATTTCTTCCCAATGTATCGGATTATTATTATTAATTAATACAACATTAGCATTTCCTTTGATTTTCTGTCTTATTCTTATGTCAATTATATTTTTCATAGTTTCATTTAAATTAGTAGTAAATAAATATATATAATCAATATGCTTAATAAATAAATCAAGATGTTCTGGTTGTCCAGTAAAGTCCGGAACTCCACTTACTAGTTCGAGTAGATTTATCTCCGCCATAGCTGCTCCCTCCTTGTGCGTCAATATATAGCGTTCTCAAAGAATTTTATTTCTTTATACTATATTTATTTTTTTCTGTATACTTGTATATGTTTTAGTTCTGTTTTTTGATTCACCACTGTCACGTACGAAAATATTTTTATTGTATGATTTATTTATTGTTGTTTTTTCTGTTATTTTGAATATATGTTTTGTAAATTTTACACAAACTTTATTTTAATAAATATTATTTAGCAAAATGTTTGTAAACTTTTCACTTAAATTCCCGGTTTTTTTTCCGACTGCGCCAATTATATAATTTTAATTTTCTTCGAGTGACCGGAAGTAAAACGATCAACCTTTTCTTTTTTTCAATGTTTATTTCTCAACATCAACTGAAATCAGTGCTTCACTAACTTAATATGTAAACTTACATCAAGTAAAAAAAACTATTATATATTACAACAGGCAAATACCATAAGCGGTTCTTATTTAATTGTGCATGGTAACAAATGACAATGACTCCGCACGGCCGCCTCGGATAGGGCGACGGAACAACACCCGTCCCCAGCGTCTGTTAATAGACAATGTTTACGTGAAAACAACACTAATCTTTCCTTTTTAATCGATACAGGTGCCGAAGTCTCCTGCGTTCCGCCATCGTCATCCACAAAAAAGCCACGCCCTACCGCAATGCATCTGTTCGCCGTAAATGGTTCGCCCATAAAGGTCTATGGAGAGGTCACCCATGAACTCAACCTGGGTCCTAGCCGTTCATTCGTTTGGACGTTCATTTTGGCCGACGTCACCTCCCCAATCATCGGAGCCGATTTCCTCCATCATCATGATCTAATGGTCGACGTAAAAGGAGCTCGTCTCATCGATTCGCGCACCAAGTCGCTTTCGAGATCACTTCGCGCGATAACCAGCAACCAACCGTCCCCGCAGCTCATCGATCGAAATGCACCCTTTGCGGACATCTTAAGGGCATTCCCAAACATCACACGCCTCGCACCAGCAGGGGCGTCCACCAACTCAGAAGCTCTTCATTATATCGAAACAAACGGCCCGCCATGTTCAGCACGAGCGCGCCGCCTCCCCCCAGACAAGCTGCTCGCCGCCAAGAAGGAGTTCGAGTTACTCATGCGGGCTGGGATTTGCCGACCCTCGAAATCAAATTGGTCGAGTCCGCTTCACATGGTGCGCAAAGCTGACGGGTCGTGGAGGCCCCGCGGAGACTACAGAAGCCTCAACGCGATAACGTTGCCTGATCGATACCCCCTTCCGTACCTGCACGACTTTGCCAATATACTCCGAGGTAGGTCCGTCTTTTCAAAAATAGACTTACAAAAAGCTTTTCACCAGGTCCCTATCAACCCCGACGGCATTCCTAAGACCGCCATCATTACGCCTTTCGGTCTATACGAGTTCACGCCTTCGGAACGCAGCCCAAACCCTTCAGCGGCTGATCCACGAGGTGGTACTGGGGGTGGAATTCGCATTCCCATACATGGACGACATCTGCATCGCCTCTTCAAACGTTGAAGAACATCGGCAACACTTAATCGAAGTGCTAAAAAAACTCACCAATCACAACTTGGCAATCAATGTAGCCAAGTGTGTCTTCGGACAACCGCAGCTGGAGTTCCTTGGTCATCTTATCTCAAGGCAAGGGATTGCTCCCCTTCCGTCACGAGTGGACGCCATCCAACGCATCAAACGACCAGACACAGTAAGACAACTGAAGGGTTTTCTCGCGACAATAAACTTTTACCGCAAATTCATCCCACACGCGGCCGCCATACAAATTCCCTTGTTGGCACTGGTGCCAGGGAATCGAAAGAACGACAAATCTGTGCTGAACTGGACGCGGTCTACTGATGAAGCGTTCCAAGACTGTCAAAAACTTCTAGCCCAAGCAGTACGTCTGGCACACCCCGTGGCAGAAGCGGAGTTGAGCCTGGTTACAGACGCATCGAACTTGGCAGCAGGCGCCGCTCTGCATCAACTGGTCGACAACGTAGCAGAGCCGTTGGGATACTTCTCTAAGAAATTCTCCTCGACGCAACAACGCTACTCCACGTATGACAGGGAACTCACAGCGATGTACCTAGCCGTACGTCACTTCCGAGATTTGTTAGAAGGTCGCAAATTCCTAACCGCTTACGTTCGCCTTCAGACAACGACCGGAGAAATCGTCGCCGCGACAAACAAATTATTTGTCGTTCATCAGCGAATTCTCCACCGACATTCGATACATCAAGGGGGAGGACAACCACGCGGCAGACTTGTTGTCGCGTATGGATGCCATCAACTCCAAGGTGGATCTTTACTCAAAGCTGGCGGAGTCGCAGGGAGAAGACGTTGAGCTTCGGCAGCTCGTCGAAGGTAATCCCTCGCACTCGATGCAACTAACATTGTTTTCTTTCCCTCACCTAGACAAGCCAATCTATTGCGATGTGTCGCATAACCGAGTTCGGCCGTTCATCACAAAAGATCTTCGTAAGGCATTCTTCGACGCGACACATAGCCTGTCACACCCAGGCCGTCGCGCTTCAGCGCGTCTTATGACCGAGCGATTCAAAAGATGGTCAAAACGCCTTTCGCTCGTACTACTCGGCCTCCGATCAACTCTGAAGGAGGACATCAATGCCACACCAGCGGAGCTGGTCTATGGCACAGCTCTCAGACTTCCAGCCGATTTGCTAGCACCGACGATCGATAACCGCCCGCAAAGCGAATTCATCAAAGACCTCCGATATATGATGCGGCAGACAAGACCCCAGCAGACAGCTTGGCATACCCAACACCGCCCTTTTGTCCACCCAGACCTACAGACGTCGAGTCACGCATTCATTCGCAACGACTCAGTCAAAGCATGGATAGTCCCTCCATACGAAGGACCCTACAAAATAACCGAACGCCACCCCAAGTTCTTTACCCTCAACGTTCGAGGAAAACACACGAAAATTTCAACGGACCGCTTGAAACCCGCATACTTGGACGCCACCCAGGACGTAGACACGACACAGCCTACACCCACGCCGTGCAACCTGCAACCGCCACAACCTACAATAACTCATCCTTCCCGCACCCGTATAGGTCGCCGCTTCCAGATTCCTGCACGCTACCTATAATGAGCGGAAGTCTTCTGGGGGGGCCTCTGTGGCGGGGGTTTTAGGCCCACTGGACAACTACGCCTGGCAACGCCGGTCATGCCAAAACTGACAAATCGGCGGAATGATAGAAGCCGCCTGCACCAGCCAATCAGCGTTCTCCACGTCGACGCCATCTCGGCAACGCAGAGAAGACATTGTACGATAAAACCAGTTTTCAATAAAGAATATTTAAATTAAGAACAAAAACCGCGCTATTCATTTCCGACGACCAAAGATATAAAGCTGAAAAAAAAAATACAAAATAGATTTGTGTACGCTGAATCTAAATTTCGTCTAAAGTCGACTTAAGCGGTTTTACCTTGTGACCACTGAATTCACTCCTCAGAAAGCTTTTTCATCTAATTCGTGAACTGCACTTACCACAAATTATAGGTAAGGTTAGGTTAGGTTGAGTGGGGTTGTGAGATCGTCACAAAAGACCAGGCACCAAGACGGGCCCATCGTCATCCCCAGGGAACAATTACGATAAAAAACATAAACCAAATCGACCAAACAGTCAATTTTTTTATTGTTCCAAATTGTTTGAGGAACCAACCCCTCTAAGTTGTTAAAGAAGTACCTGCCTAGGTACTTCCTTCTACTCCGAGCAATTGCTTGACACTCGCAAAGAAGGTGAGAGATATCTTCCGTGACTTGTAGGTCCTCACAATACCTGCATATATCCGTATTAGCTAAGCCTAGTCTCATGTCATGAAGGCAGAGAGTATTCCTATCGTTAATCTTACCGCAAGTCATAGTAGCAGTAGTTCTGTTTCCGTGCCTTTCTCAGTAATAGTACTAGCAAAGTCGGGGAACATTTACTAAAAACAAAAAAACCACACAAAACCTTAGGTGTATTCAAGGGGAGAACACCTCAGTTGTATTTACTCCAAGACACTTGGTTACCTACCCAATTTGTATTTGATTGTTTTTTTTTTTTTTGGAAATTTTATTGCGGGAATATAGAGGGCGGTGGTAGTGACCGGTAGAACGGAAAGCAAAATGAGGTTTAAAGCTAGAGCTAAAGTTCGCCAGGCGGAGTGTATCTTGTCCTCGCTACTCGTCGAGACTACAGCACTTGTAAAGGGTGATTTTTTAAGAGGTTTAGAACTTTTTTTTAAAAAAAAAACACAAAAAATTCGAAAAAATGAATGAAATATTTATTTGAATCGATAGTTTGAACCTTGCAATTTAATGTTTAAAGATAATTTCATGCAAATGTTGACCGCGGCTGCGTCTCAGGTAGCCCATCCGCTGAGTCCAATTTTGGCATACTCTTTCACACATATCGGCCGGTATCTCACGAATGAATGCATGGATGTTGGCTTCCAGTGCGTCAATCGAAGCGGGCTTGTCCCTATACACATTAGCCTTGGCATACCCCCACAAAAAATAATCTAATGGTGTCAAATCGCACGATCTAGGCGGCCAATTGACCGGCCCGAAACGTGAAATTAACTGTTCACCAAACTCGCCTCGCAATTGCGCCATTGTTTCGGTCGGCTGGCTTTAGTTCTTGCACCAGCTGTATCTTAAAAGGCTTTACGCCCAAATCCTTCCGCAAAATTTTCCACGTAGTGCTGTAACAAAGGCCTAACTGCTGGGAACGGCGCCGAATCGACATTTCGCGGTCTTCTGTCACACTAGCTGATACGGCCGCAATATTTTCGTACGTAAACGTGTTGGTGGTTTAATGTCCAACAAAGTAAATTTGGTGCGAAATTTGGTCACAATCTTCCGAATAGACTGCTCAGAAGGTCGAGAATGCCGATCATAAAATGGAAGCAGCGCGCGATGAACATTTCGAACCGAGCACGAATTTTGATAGTAAAATTCAATAATTTGCAAGCGTTGTTCATTTGTAAGACGATCCATGGTTAAATTGCAAACCAAACTGAAGCTGTTTGACAGTGACACAAGGTACTAAACACACGTCAGCTGTCAAAACCGGTGTTGCCAAAACCAAACCAGCTAAAAAATCACCCTTTATAAAGAGTTTCTTTATTTACGTACTCGTCCTTCTGGCAATACTTTTTAGTACCTATGTATTAAAAAACAGCACTAGTAAGGACACAGTTTGCATGAAGTTTAAAAAAAATCAGTAGTGCTCGCCTTTGATCTAGATCTTGATAAATACATGCCAAACACAAAAAAAATTTAGTTTTGACTAAATTTAGTAAGATTTCGTAATATTGATCTCGTACGGGAACAGATCCAAATTTACATTGTAACACAAAGCCCCTGTTTCGGTTTAGTGACCATGAAATTTATAACCTCATTTACCAGCACTTACCAAATGTTTCAGTTTCGAACAAGAAGTACTTTTTCGTCTAAGGTATTCACATTTTCGGTTGTACTTTGAGTTTAAATTCAGATGTCCACTGAACTGATCAACTTTTTTTCGTTTTTCTACTAAATTTGTGATATATATTTGACGTTGCAAAGTCACTTCTCCTCTCAGGGAAAGGAAAAGGTACTTGAAACCATTCAACCGAATTTTATGCAAGTAGTATAGATACGTATAGATACTGATGAGTTTTCCTTTTCATCTACCATTCCAAGTAAATTTCAGTCAATGGAGTAGGCATCGTTGGAGGGTTTCTTTTAATGAGATAGGAAAGGTTAGAAAAATTGGATAATTACTGTGAAAACCCTCGCTCTCGAAAGAAATCATACCAAAAATAACAGTAAGGTAAGGGCATAAATATTTCTCTGGTCCTTGGGGATAATCTTTTGAGAAGAAATGTTTCCGCAAGCTAAATTGAATGAGGAGTTGGCGCCTTTTCGAAATTAGTTAATGTCTAGGTATTATATTATTATTTGAAAGGGGCTATTTTACTGCGACCTTTTGGTCTATTCCCTCATAAGAGTTCCCCCCTCACATTATTATTCATTTCGGAATCATTTTTGAGGTTTTTGTATTCTTGTTTCTCCTTGCCGGAAGAATTCCGTTTCTCTAGTCCAATTTCTAAGGATGCGAACTGGCTCCAGTGACAGTATTTCCTCATCTTCTAATTGGCACTTGCCCAAGTATTTCAGTCTTTTGTGGGTCAGTGCCCCACAAGATCCCAGCACTTCACTGGACTCATCGCAGAATCTACTGCGACCTTCTTCAGATACACCCAGTTTCCTAAGGTAAGGAAGCTCGTTAGGATTTCTCCACAGTTCTCACAGTTGCTGAGCTTAGTAACAAAAGTCTTTTGGAAATCAAATCTTTTGATGATATCGCCTCTAGCAAAAGCCAATAATGATTGTTTGAGTAGTGCGTGAAACTGTCTCAATGTGATGCACTTTTCCCTTACTATTCCCGACCGATTGTCCCGCGTGCACACATTCCAGCTTTCAAGTTGATTAAGCTGCGTTTGTCAGCCTTCGGAAGTAGAAGGGAAGATGGATGGTTATGTATGGTAAGCCCACTGCAACAAGATGGGAAAAAGATGGAGCTTCTCAGCAACCAATCCTCCGATGGTTGAATAGTCAGTATACCCTACCCGTAGGCCGGTTATTGTTTGTCGCTTGTTCTGGTGGAAACTACTGAGCGGATTTGGGTTTTAAACCTTTCTGAAGATTGCGAGAAAACTATGCGCTATGTTGTTCCTTGCCAAGCCCACTTTTGAGGGTGTTTTCGAGTAAATTTATATTTTTTCCCCGAATTGGATTTTTGGAGAAGGAATGGACAAGGAAGCCTTAATATTTGAAGCCATCGATCAGATTTTTACTCGATCCACAGTTCAAAATCTGACAGGACCAAAATTCAATTTAGTTTAAATCATACGATGGCTGTTCTTGATCAGGGTTCTGCTTTGGAGTGGTGGGCTGGGCGGACATCGAAAGCACTTTGTGTCTTTTTCTCTGTTGGAGCGGAATGAACTTTATGTAGGTGACCTTCAACTTTGCTCCTACCATTGTACATGATATAAAAGAAAGTTTATTTTGAAAAATAAAAACTAATTTTGGGGGAATTTATCTCACTTATGATTATTTATTTATTTGTTTGTCAATAAGGTACTAGCCCTTTTTAGACATGAACAATTTGAATTCAAAATAAGTAGCTTGTACTATGCTACTTATTTTAAATTTTAAATGGAAAAGAGACTAAAATTGAAGAAAAATTATGTAAAAAAAAAGAAAAAAACAATACAAAGCATTTGTTACTACGCAAATTAAGTGATGGAACATTAAGACCTAAAAGCGTTAAAATATCAGGACAGTGAATCTCCCCAATAAGTATTCTGTGGCGAAAAACAACTGCTGACACCTTTCTCCTAACCTCAAGGGAATCGAATCCATTAAGTTGTAATCGGGCTGAATAAGGGGGTAAGTTATTAATATCAGACCAAGGAAGACGTCTGACAGCAAACATAAGAAATCTTTTTTGAATAGCTTCGATTCTTACAACATAAGTTTTGTAGTATGGACACCAAACACTGGACGCATATTCCAACAGCGATAGAAAAACGTAAAATATGAAATTTTTACCGCATAGGGTTTGGTCAACAGCCTAGCATATCGTTTAAGCATTCCCCATGCTCTATTGGCTTTATTTGTGATGTATTCATAGTGGTAAATGTAGGATAGTTTACTATCTAACATAACCCCTAAATCGATTATCAAAGTTACAAGCGGAATAACATCACTGTCGAAGGAATAAGCGTGAATGAAAGGCGAGGTACGACGGGATAAAGTAATGACCGAACCTTTACTAACATTAAGGGACAAGTAGTTTTTTAGTGCACCACAAAACGAAGTTTAGGAGATGTCCATTCAATCTATAAAAACTATTCGAATCAGTGCATGAAAAGTATATTTTAAAATCAGCGGCAAACATCAGGATATTGCAATGTGGAACAAATTTTACAACATCATTAGCGAATAAAATAAATAATAGCGAGCCTATGTGACTACCTTGAGGGACACCGGATGTTATACAGATTTCTTTCGATAAGTGTCCTCGAAAGTTAACAAATTGATATCTGTTTCCTAAATAGGATGATGGCTAAGAAACACTGTAGGGAACGCTAAACGTTCAAAAGCGGTAGCTTGTGGTCAACTCGGTCAAACGCTTTACTGAAATCAGTGTAAATGGCATCGATCTGATTACCCCTAGATAACCCACGAATAACAAAATTTGTAAAAAGGAGAAGATTAGTAACAGTGGATTTGTTTTTTACAAAACCGTGTTGGTTATTGCAAATTAAATTTTTACAAAAAAATTTAACTTATCAGTCACCGACTCATCAAACAGTTTAGGGATGCACGATTGTTTACAGATCCCTCTATAGTTTTCAATATTATTTTTTCTACCGGATTTAAATATTGCTACAATAAAAGAAGGAAAGATACCGCAGTCTTCAACGATACATTGAATATACATATGGCAAAGTATGGCATGTAAAGGAAGGGCTCACATTTTAAAAAAAAACCTGCTGGAATACCATCTGGTCCAGGATTGAAATTTAGATCCAAATTTCCAGGTTTACTCAGTATCATATCTCCGGGAAAATCAATGTGACTGAAAATAGAGGAATGTGTGGCACCTAAATAAGAAAAAAAGTGTTCATCTATAACTGATCAGGGATTTGAATACACTGATTGAAAAAAATGCCTCAAAGCTATTGCAGATAATACGGGGATCGTCTATAGACTGATCATCAAAGGTGAAAGAAGCCGGAACACTTTTCACTATTCTTTTGTAAATTAACAAAGTTCCAAAATAAATTAGGCGATGATTTGATTTTTGATTCGACATCATTGATATAGTCTGAGTAGGCATGGTGAATAGAAGTTTTAAACTCGGTTCTGAGCTGACGATAGACCCAAGTATAAACTGGCGCTCATAAGTTTTAACAGCTTGCAGAAATAGTTTGCCCTACATATCCATTAATTAGAAATTTGTTTGATTTATTTATATTACAATCTACTATTGCGAACAGCTCTCTAATCGGACAACTGGTTTCTTTCAAAAACATACATTCTTTCTTGAGCAAACTTTTGTTTTCAAATTTTATACCTCTAAGCTTCTTTAAATGGTCGTGGGAAAGCAGATATTTTTTTATTGTTTGTTTTTGATGAAAATAATTGAAATTGAAAGGATTAAAATTGAACAAAACAACGCGTGTTTCTTACATGGACGCGTAAAATTATTATCACCGTTGCTGTCCGCCCAAGAGAGAGTTCACTGCATCTCAAACATACCACGGCATTAAAAACGAGACAAACAATTAAATACTGACCTCCAGATGGTGGATCTAACGGCAGGCGATACTTGCAACAATTAAATCTTGTTAGCGTGTAAACTAAGCTCCTTGCGCGAAATCTTTGTGAACGATGTCGCTCTATCATTTTTTTAGTTTTCAATTGAAAATGACTTGTTCTGTTCCCCAAGAAAAAAACAGTTTATGTCAACATTTGAGTCGTTCGCAGTTGATAACTCGATTTTGGTTGCGTTTGAACAAGTGCCGCCTCCTCCCTTTTAAGATGCTATTTAATACCCTCACCGAGTCGGATGCTAGATGACTCTTCCAACTCTTGATGCTTTAGGCGTTTTTTTTTTCATTTTTAGCTCAGAGCTGAACGGTCTGATCATGCTGATAAATTCTGAGCTCAGATGTGTCTGAGCTAAAAAGAAACACGAAATTTTTGTATAACAGTTCAGGTTGTGCTCTGATGGCAACGAACGTTGAAGGTGCTTGGTCGAAAGGTATTTTGTCGTTGGTATTGTTGAGTTTGATCGGTTCGGTACAACTGAGCTTCTTGGAAACAGCTGAAACAGGTACTGTTGATACTGGGGAACTTGTAGCTGTGATTGGGTTGTTGACTGAAGTATTGTCATCACGTAATTCGTTTGGACCGTCGAAATCGTTATCGATTCTGCGAAGAATTTTATCTACAAAGATTCTATCTGTGGATTTTATGACATAATACATAGGGCCTGTTATTTCTAATATTTTACCTTTTAACCATTTTCGGACAGTTAAATAATTTCTGAAAAACACGGGATCTCCGATTTTAAATGATCTTACTCTATCATTAACTTGCGACACCTCATTTTTCAAATTGATGTTGTCAGGCTGCAGCATATTCCACGTTGTTGTCAACTTCCTTCGCATAAGTATGTTGTTTAAATAAAAATTTTAAAGATGAATATCCCCTTTTGCCAATGATGCTTTGTTGTACCGAACAATGCGTTCAGCTTGGATATTACTAGATGGGCGATGTGCTGCTGTTGTGTGGTACTTAATTCCGTTGTTTTAATAGAAGCTTTTCAACTCCTTGTAAACGTTGTAAATGTTGTACCATTATCCGATATTATTTTCATTTCGAAAATCTCTCGCAATTTTCGTGTAACTTCTGCAGTGGTTTGATTTGTAACAATTTTAACTTCCACCCATTCAGACATTGCATCGACGACGGTCAAGAAAGTATGGCCATTATACGGTGCAGCAACAGCAACATGTAAAGTTGAAAATGGATTTGTTTTTTGCAATATATAAACGCTCACTTGGAGGTCTTGAACGGATGCTTTGGCACTATTTGCACCGTCACACTTCTTCCTCGATTTGTTGATTTAATTGTGGCCACCAAACACAACCCCGAGCCAACAATTTCATAAGCGTCATTCCTGTTTGAATTGCATGCAGTAAATTAAAAATCTTTGGTTGTATTTATATGATTACACGAGTGCCGCATAACCCACAACCTTTATGTGTGGATAACTTGTTCTTCTTTCATAGAAATTCTTGAATTATTTTCCAATTTTGTCTGGCCATCCATGAAGAGTCCATTTCATAATCACCCGAGAGGTTTTTGAAGCCACATCTTTGACATATTTTTCAGGAAGTAATACGTCCCCCAGGTCAGAAGGGATGATTGAAGTGGCAATCTACTTAAGCAGTCAGCATTGGCGTTTAATTTACCGGGTGGATGCTCTAACTCCTAATCATATGCTGCAAGAAGTACACACCACCTCAACATACGTGGTGATACCATGATGAGAATAGGTTTTCGTTTGTTAAATATACCTTGTTACGGCTTATGGTCTGCCATAATGAACACCTGTCTTCCTGCTATGTATTGATGAAAGTGTTTCATCGCCAAACGTTCTCTATCAATTTGTGCGCAGTTGCGTTCGCTTGATCCCAACGTACTGACTTTTTTTAAGACTAGTTTTGAAATTTTATTATGTGTATCTCATCTTAAACCCCGGAATTGTCTATGAATTTTTAAAAGATCCTTGGTGATATTAGAATACTGCTGTGTTGTTTGGAATCCTTTTTACCGCAATGCTGAATCTTGCATAGAGAAAATTCAAAGAAGGTTTACTAGGTATGCTCTAAGAAAGTTCGACAGGAATAATAATCTTCCAACCTACGACGATAGATGTTCCTTAATAAATTTGAAACCTCTTTCTAAAAGAAGGATAACGACGTCTTAACTGGCCACATTGATTGTTCGTTTTTTTCTGTCATTTTTTAATTTATACTTCTCGTGTTCTTCGATCTAGGGAACATTGTTTTCTCTTGTCACCTAGACACAGAACAAATTATGGTATGAATGATCCTATAACTATGGCTTGCGTAAATTACAATAAATACAAAAACCTAATTGATTTCAATATGAGTAGGGATCATTGTAAATCTGCAGTTTTAAGTAAATTATAATTTGTAACAATGATCGCATTCTTGTATGAATTATTGCAAAGTATATTATAAGATGAAATAGATAAATAAATAAATAATTTACGCAAATCTGTTACAAAGTCTGCAATGGATTCGCCTGGATTTTGACATCCATCTTTCCAGAATTCCCTGGAATGTTATATATTTCGGGCCCAATGGTGTGAGCAATTAGTGAATCGTTTCGTATGTGGTCGCACCAACGCACGCCAAAAATATTGCATTTTGCTGTACCACGTTCTTTATCCCTCGTACAGTATATAACAGTCTCCTAAAACACGCATCAAATTGCTGAATTTTTTCTTCAGTGCTTCTTAAGCTTAGCATTCAATTTGTGTCATAAACAAATAACGGTAGGTACTAAAAGTACTGTTCAAAATATTCCTAAATTTGATAGCTTTAGTTAAAGATCACGTTAAGATTGTTTAAGGAACACTCTCAATGGTTAAGGTATGTTCCTATATATTTTGAAACCTATAACCGGCAGTGCAAAAAAAGCATCAGAAATATCATTAAGGAGCATGTTATGTGCGACGCAGGCAATCACTTTTTATTTCTTAAAAATAACAGCGATAGGTCATCCGCTTGACCTCATGCAGGTGGACTTTAAGGAGCTTTTTCTGTTGCATTCAGACAACGTTCCTACCTACGATTTGTTGGCTTTTTAACGAAAACCTTTTCCCAAAGATGTCCCACATTCAAAGTGCTGCAAAGCTGATCCCAGCAAGTTTAAACTCATTCCCCGATATTGCTCCTAGTTACAGGACATTGGAAAATATTAGAGGAAAAAAAGTTAGTTTAAAAACCCCGACTGACTGTAAAAAAACAATAATTTAAAAGATATGAACAAGACACATTCAAGTATACCTACACCTTACTTATTGACAATCGGAAACTATATACCTACACAGCCTAACAAATATATGAGTATTGAGCAGTGGCGACGCGTGAGTATAAGGTGTAGGCGTTCAACAAGGCGTGATTTGAACCGAAAAATTACTTATATTCAAAGTCCAGCCTTTTAGATTTGTTCAAAAATCCTATACAAATTTTCCATTTCGTTCATTGCCTTTTAGAACAGTAGAACGTGAAAGCAATAGGTATAATTACTCATGCTTTCTTCCCACTTGATCACACCCAAACCCAAAATCCAAGCACCACTCGAACATCGAACCCCATACAAACCCGTAGTCATACGATTTCGTTTACAACTGAGCTAGAGGGCAACTGAAATCATTTTTTGAATTTTAAATATTTATTCTCTAAAAGTTAGGCGTTCATGAACGAAATGAACAATATGACGCGTCGCCACTGGTATTGAGTACCCTCCGACTGCCAAATAGTAAGGTGTAGGTACTTGAAGGTGTCTTGTTCATATCTTTTTCATTCTTTTTTTTTTTACAGTCAGTCGGGTTTTTTGGTTTTTTAAACTATTTTTTTTAATTTTATTTTTTAAGCCTATGACATTCCGAATCTAATGACACCTCACTATTCAAAATCGGTCAATCCGTTTAGGCTACACGGCGTCACGTAGGAACGTACATAGGATACGCGCGAAACACATAACCCTCCCTGTGTCCAGTCGGGTAATAATAGGTCTATTCGCGTACTTTCCCGAGCCAAACACTACCAATCCGTCAAACTCCAAAAATTTACTAAAACTCTCAGAGAGCTGAAAATATACGCCAAAGTGTGGATAGACTTCAAGCTACTTTGAGCAACTTTCATCTTTGACATCTAATGCATATCACAAATAAATATATAACTTACCTTTTTGCAACATATGAAACGTTCTAGGACAACATTCGACCACCACCGAATTTTCTTTATTTTTTACAGATTTGTACAACAAGATTTTATTGAATTTTTATTCTTGACAACTTTGTGCATTTGACATATTTATCAGTACTTGCCGGTTGAAATTCTCTGAGCTGTTTCGAGCCAAGAGAGGAACCACTCGTTACTCGTTACTTTGCTAATTTTCTCTTTTTCTGTCATTTTTTATGAGTACTTGTATAGACTTTGTGTGATTGCTTTCGATTTAAACCGCGTAAGATTAGTTTTCAAAAAAAAATAAAATACAATACAGATATATTTCGTTAAATAATGTTTTATTTTATTAAAATAAAAGATCAAGACCCCTTACCACTGGTGGGGGGAAGTCTATCTCTCTTCGAAGTACAGAACAGAATCTCCTCCTCATTTTGAGGTCTTCTTCTTATATACCATAATTTTGTGTATGCGGTTGGTGTGGTCGCATAAACAAACTAAATGTTTGTTTAGTCAGCACTTCTGACTGCGACTATATTTGGGATCGATATGGGTTGGTTCGTTATCTAATATAACTTATGACTAAATGTTTGTTTAGTCAGCACTTCTGACTGCGAATATGTTTGGGATCGATATGGGTTCGTTATCTAATATAACTTATGACTAAATGTTTGTTTAGTCAGCACTTCTGACTGCGAATATGTTTGGGATCGATATGGGTTCGTTATCTAATATAACTCGTACGCGAACGAACCTAATGTATCTATTTAGACTATTTAAACTTGAACCTAACACTCAGTATAATATTCGTTTGATGGTAACACTATCCACTAAAAATAAATGATTCGATTTTTGCTGTCAGTTGCGATGTTGTAATTTATTTCACAGTTCAGTGTATTTCATATCTTGACATTTCTCACTGACATTTGTGTGACAATTGTTTTTTTTTCGTTTTTCTTTAAATTTAGATTTATATCATTTTTGTTTAGCCTATGACACTCCGGGGAAGAATACGAATCTTATGACACCTCACTCTTCAAAATCGGTCCAGTCGTTTAGGCCACAGGGTGTGCCGATGGAACGTACATAGGATACGCGCGAAACACATAACCCTCTCTGTATGCAGTCGGGTAAAAAGCAGAGAACCAAATATTCTAACCAAACCGTCGCTTATGTCGGACCCTCGTATCAAAAAAATAGTATTTATTTTTCACCAAAAAAAAATGAAAAAGCTATAAATCAATCAAAAAAAAAGTATTTTGCGCGGTATACATTTTATGCGATTAAAATTGACAAAGATATAGCAAATTAGCCACCGAGCCATTCATTTCCATCATCTGAATCGTCTTAGTTTTCCATATCTATATCTCCTTCCGTGATTGCTGCTTTGCAGTTGTTCTTTGAAGCAATTTGACGAAGCAATTCCGGCTTTATTCTGATGTATTCATAGAAACCAACGCATGAATATCTTAACTTCTATTTGTTGAATAGAATCGCTTTCAATGTTTCCATTTCTAACCGAGTTTTGTCTGAAGTCCAAGTTTTGTTAACTCCAGAAAAGGTTCGTTCCACCGATGCTGAAGTTCCTTGCAAGCATAGAATGTACTCAACGATTGTAGCCATTTCTTTTTATTCGCAATCGGCGTTGATGGTTGAATATTTCTAGCCAGCAATTTACAATCGAAACATGGCCATCCGTCCATTCATTAAAGTTTTATTTATTACTAGCTGTACCCGCCCGGCTTCGCCCGTGCAAAATGTGGTTTCAGAACAATTGATGGAAACAATTTTTTTAAAAATTTGCTGTCTTGTAGGGGACACAATTTTTTTTTGATAATCGCTCAAAGAAAAATCATCGATAGACATTGCAGAGGTATAACTCGAGGGAGCGGTCTGCAATAGTGAGGGACTTGAGCCCGTATTAAAAAACCATCCCAAAGACTGAGTCCACTCTGCCTTCATGGCATTCCACCTGGTCGTTGGATTAATTAGCAACAATTTAATATCCTTTCTACAATGAAAATTAAAGAAAATAATTTTATAATAGGTATTTAACTCACTTTTTTATTAATTTAACGCTTTTTTGTATACTATATTAGAAGTTTTGTTTCTATCGGCTGAGATTGTGATATTTCCTGCATTATTTACCCTGGAGCACACTACATAATTATCTATAACTGCCCGTGAATTCAACCCCTAGTTTTCTTAAAGTTTAACCCTGTGACTTATTGATTGTCATGGCAGAACAAACATTAATAGGAAATTGAATCCGTTTAAACTGAAATGGATAATTGCTGGGAATTATTTGTATTCTTGATATAAATACCGTATCTCCTTTACCACACCCAGTTAAAATTAACGCATCTATAACGTTTTTCTGTAACGAAATCACTCACATTCTGGTAACATTACGAAGCTTGCGGGATTCAAATAGCAAAGCAACATAATGGCATTTATAAATAGTACGACGTGTATCATCAGGAATTTTCCCTAATGTAATAATACCA
Organism: Cheilosia vulpina; assembly: GCA_916610125.1. Lineage (NCBI taxonomy): Eukaryota > Metazoa > Arthropoda > Insecta > Diptera > Syrphidae > Cheilosia > Cheilosia vulpina. Next base: position 29,053,199 of record OU744278.1, read on the forward strand.
CGATCTGGTATCACTGATACCTATACCTTTTTGACATTCCTTTCCTACATATTTGACATTTCATTTATGGCTTTTTTGTTCTTAACACACCAAACAGCATACCGCCTCTGTCTGTCTCCCTCTCCGTCACAGGAGTAAAATAGGGTTAACAGAGATGTCAATAAAATATTGCGCAGTTAGTATGTTTGATTTGAGAATGAATTGCATATCCACTCACTCACACACTGCCTTTTCATTTAAAAACATTTTAAGTTATCAAGTTATTGGATATCCTAAGTTGTACCTGCAGATGTCCTCTATAAGCTGGTATTTACTATGCTTAAATGCTCCCAGTATCTTCGAACGGAAAGCGTGACAAAGAACAAAAGCAAAACGAAACGAAAAAATAAATTACTCTTGTCCAATATTTTCCGGAATTTATAGAGATATAGAGTTGAAACAAAGTAGAGATTGTAGGCCTCGGTATCCTCTATAGGCCTGTGAAAAATGCACCAGAATATATTGAACAGTTTCTAAGATTTTTGCATTTAAATACATGTCGTCAATTTCAATCTTAGTCGAACAGAACTACACCAATTTTATTTATATGATTTTTATAAACGCAGTATTTTTAGAAAAAAAAAGCGGTATGCAGTTTTGGAGTCTGAACAAGTAAAAGTGTTATCATCGGCCTGCCCGATGCTTTGATACCCTCCACTGCATACAAGTTATGCAAAATTGGTTTTGTATGAGAGGTACCAGAACTACTTGAACTTGGCCCAATTTTAATATCAACCTGACGACGATAAAAGTAAGTACTCTCACAAAATTTCAATTGCCTAGGTCGATTTGTTTCGACGCTATCGTGCTTTCAACAGACGCTCGGACGGACAGACAGACAGACAGACAGACAGACAGACAGACAGACGGACAGGGCTAAATCGATTCATAATATGATCCAGATTCATATAAACTTTATGAGGTCTCCTGTGACTCCTTCTTGGCTTTACAAATGTAATGACAAAATGAATATACCTTCCTGTGGAGGGTATAAAAACAATTTAATACTGCGAAAAGCAGTAGGAACTCTTACATTTGTTATCCCACTTGCTAATAGAAACAGTTGTTTCTTAGAATTAGACAATCGGCGATCTTCCTCTGTATAGCTGTCCAAAATTGAAATTTTTTTCGCAGAATGACAAGCCCCTGCCAATGCTACCTTGTCTGCATTAAAATCCCCCACTTCAACAGCAGCCCTAGCTAATAAATAAATAAGCACTTAAATGCACGTCCATAGCGTGGTTCATTAATCATTAACAAAAATTCGCTGTCCCCCTAAACAAAAGTGCATCGCAGATGCAACTAATATGTCGGAGAAATTTCCCACCTCCTTCCCCATGTACATCTCCCTGAACTGAACATTAATCACTCGTGTTAAAACCGGATCTCTGTCAGTGTTTTTACGATACGGAGAACAATACATCAATCCACAACGAAAATTAAATTAATTCCAACAAAGAAAGCATGCATCTTCCACGTCCCATATCCCATGTCCTCGAGGAAACAAGAAGTATACTCTCACCATTGTGAAGACTTTGACTCCCACACAACAGACCGGTGTCTCCTCTCAAGATGGGTCCTGAGTCCATTTTTATGACCATCTATCAATTCGTTCATCGTCACCCGACCAACATTTCATCAGATTGTATTATTTGTATCTACTGTACGCATTTCTGAACAGCGACGGTAAAACTCAATGAACTTGCACAATTTTGAGCTGAGCCATGGAGCAGAACTTCAGCATTTGGATGGATTCTTAAACATTTATCACGATGGCAAGTGCGACGCGACGTCCGGCAGAAGCCCAGTCTGTTTGTCAGTCAGAGTGATGCAATAAAAACCGAACCAAAGTCACAGTGAAAAGGCGATGGCACCTACGTGTTTTTGTGTTCTTTGGAAAATTTCCTTCCTAACAGCAACGGTCAATACGACTTTTATCACCAATGGAGATCTCCATCGTAATGAGGTTTTCCCTTGGTCCGTTTTGGTCTTGAACTCCCATAAAAAAAGGCAGAAACAAAATCTCCACTCAATATAAAATATCGCTTGACATGAATTCCGAGAGAGAGAGTGCGCCCTTTTGCCGCCACTCATCTCACATCCCGGACGGATTTCTTTTGAAATTCTAATCACATTCGTTGCCTTGGTCGGTTTCGGTGTGGCATAACCAATGTATACAGTCCTCCACGCTCAGTGGTATAATAAAACCGAACACAAGTTTTTACTATTATTAAGAGACCTTGCTGCAGAGTCTTAGGTGATCAATACCAATCAGAGTGGAATAATGTACATATATTCCAAGGATTTTATTACCACAGCAGGATTGTTGGACTGCGAGGGGAAATTAAACAAAAATTCCATTAAGTCGCGTGGTAATTGGCTGCGTTTTTACGACCCTGTGCAGCAGATTTGTAACAAATTAAGTCTGATTTGATTTTTATTGTTGCTATTGTTTATGAGAGGGTATTTGTCTTAAAAATTAAATTGTGTTTGAATCACAATGTATTCCACATGTTTTGTTTCAATGTAAAAACAGTGGAACCATCTCTGTAAGGCTTTTATGAATCTTTCTATGACTTGGACATTGGAGACAGTTGACTGTCGGGCACATATGCGGTGCGATCCGAGTGCCCTATGCAGATGTTGCCATTCAGCGGGTATTTTTGCAGGTTTGTTGTCTAAATGGATTTGTAGCTCTAATTGACGAAACAAATATCTATAAATAATAATAATAGCAAGTACCACCCGCGGAACTAAAACTGCCAGGCGGTGGTAACTTGCTGCAGTATCGACAAACTTGGATGGAAATTCAACCAAGTGGGAAAGGTTGTTGACCAATTTAGAAAGAGTAGGTCTCGATTTTACTTCGAATTGGGCTCGCAGGACAACAGTGCCAAACAAGAGGACGTCAAATTACTGCGACTTGTGATGACGGTCTAAGGGATTCAACAGGGACACGCATAACGTCTATTTAGGAATTACGGAACTTACTAATTTACGGAATTAGATATCTGAGCTCCGGATGCAGTGCTTTGCGTGCTTCGAGCTTGGAGCCCCACTAAAACACACCGAGTCCTAACTTAGACGCCGTGCGTATTAGGTGCAGACCTCATCGATCGCCAATGACGACTCCAAAAGCCAGAACAAAGTAACTTTGCTTTTTAGAAATATTCGCCTTACAAGACAAATATTGGATCTAGAAACAAGACGTTTATATGGATATATCGTGCATACAAAAGAAGATGTAGGAACTAGGTAAATACAAAATATAATATTATCCTACAGTTGAACAGCGCAATACGTCCTTTCGTCGGTGGAAGATTGAATAAGCAATTAGGGAACCCAAATACAAATAACTACACACGTTTCCGACACGACGGAGCTACTATTCAGGAAGGTGACTGCGGACTTCTTCAGATGGACCAAGATAAACGTCATATGTAGCGAGTATATAGTAGCTGAATACCCGGAGGAACTTTTGAGGGGGTAACTAAAAATTTGACAAAGCACTCATACTTTTAGGATTTCGAGGGCAATACCTGCCTCCGTCTCGAATTTCAGCATCCTCGGACTAACAATTCGACTTCTGAAGGATAGATATCTAAAGAGTGACCAAATAAGGAATAATATTTAACAACGGTGTTAGATATAAATTTGATTCTAACTTTATTTTGAAGCTACAAATGGCTGCCTCGACTTCAAGCGGTCGGTCCAAGGCTTTGTCCGAGAAGTTCATTTTTTGGCCAAAAATTCGGACCTCCTCCAGCGCCAAATTAGCAAACTCACTGCGTTGTCTATGGTCGTTCGGATTATATGGATGTAGGGGCAAATCCCACCACAAAATAGGCCGGGTTGAGGCTCTGGCGATGCCCAATTCCTCTCACCGACACCAAATCGACATTTCCGGGTCTTCTTCAATACTGACTATCTTTTGTGGTTGTCTTGCGGCTTAAGGTTCAAAAGAGCGTACTCACGCTCAAACTATTCCACGGTGCGACGAATTGCCAACACTCTGAAACCATTATGACGACCGTCCCCTCACGATGAAATTCATGTTGCGTATCTACAACTGAGCCAGAATGTTCGCTGAATTCCTTTCTTTAAACAATCTACGCACTTTCGGTAAATGTGAAACGATGCATGATGGAATGGCAAACCTTAGTGAATATTTTGACAGCTGGATGTCAATGGTAACTTTGACGGCTGATGAAACAAATAATTGCTTTCCGGTCACCTTTTAGTTGCCTATGAAATATATGAAAACAGTCCGAAGACCTCTTTAAACATAAATAACTTTCAAACCGGTTACCAACTTTGACATTTGAAAATCCATCCCCAAATATGCACTTAAAAAAATTGCCTAAGCCGATAAAAATGAAACTACACATCAATTACACTATATAACACGTCACTTCCGCAGTTTGGTTTTATGCCCCTAGAAAACGAAAACAAAGCCTTGCGTAGGTTAAGGTTATTTCGTTATTACAAACTATTTTTATTTGTCCGCTGTGTCCTTGCGTGCTGTTCCATCATAAAACATAAAAAAGAACTAGGTTGCGAATTGAGATCTTGACATCTTTTAGTTGGATGTTGTTCTTCCGAATGCTATGTGGACATTGTCCAAAGCATGCAATCGCCAATGTGAATGTCCTTGTAGAATACATTAAGTAGAGAGTGAATTTTTCTTACGGTTAAATATGTCATAAAACCTGGCGAAAGAATTGAAATTTATATCCTTCGGGAATGTGCATCTAAGTGCATTTAATATTCGAAAGTCAGTCGTAAAAGTTCGAGATATATCGTAAATAGTGAGTGCATTCCATGTGGGTCTGTAAGCAGCCAGAGATGCACGTATCTAAGATGTGCTAAAAGGGTTTTTATTCCCCTCCGTGTGGAATGCGTTTCGTTTTGGAAACTCATTTGATAATCTAAACAAAACGGGTCCAATGATGCATTCCAGAGGCACTCCGTATTTATTCGGTCGTTTAATGCGTTGAGGCCATTAGTTCTATCCTCCGCATAACTCTGAGAACACACTAAACTGCCAAGAACATGTCGTGTCCATCCAATAAGGCGAGGGTAATCGTCGTCAGACTCCTTGCATTAATATTATTCACAAATATCATTGCATATGACCGGGGAACAGTGTCCATGGGGCCAGTTTGCACACACCCGCACCAGACTCAAATAGATACATGACAATCATGATTGTATTTTATCGGCTGTCACCATACGCGAGTTGTGTTATTGTTATGTTATGACTATAATGCTCCTGCTGACGTTGACGTGGTTAAGCAATTTAATTAATTCATCCTTCCTTCTGCTGCGTGTAGTTTGCTTCGTACAGTATCCTCCTTTTTGTGCACTGCATTGCATTGGAATGCATACAATGTTCAAGAGTGTAGTGGGACGAGCTTAAGTGACACTACGGCTAGGATCGCTGTTCGGCTCCGCTGCACATAATCCGTTCTGAATGAATTTTGAGCACTCGTGTCGTGTGCTTATCATGCTAATTAGTAAATATTAACTTGTATGCCAAGTTTTGGCATTAAATGGAATTAATCAAGTGTCACGTTGGTTGAGAGTGCGTGTGGCAGCGGTTTCAGTGCTGCTAGTTACCAGTGTCTAGGGCAATACAAAATAGGATAACCCGGTCATTGGAAAATTATTTTTTTGTTGGTTTGTTTGTAGTGCAGCCGCAAGAAGGATTTATGAATGGGAATATTTGTTAAGGAGGTCATGGGGAAAAATGAGGAGACAAAGAACCCATGCTGTATTGGAACTGCTAATTTTTGTGATTTTAAATCTGAGTCACTTCTTCGCTGCAAGAACATCTGGAGAGAAAAATGCCTTCGAAAGGTACCGTCGGACCGTTTATTTATCAGCTCGAAGACTACTCCCCAAAGTAACGAGTTTCACGTGGTCACTTAGTAACGATTAAAGGGAGGTTTCTGTTGTCTTCATTGATTACCGAGAAACCTTCATTATGAGACGTAACAGAAGCAACATTCGTAGGAAAGTTATTTTTTTCTCAGACGATGTCTGGTTTACGTTTCCTGGCGACCAACAAAGACGTCTAGTGCTCATTGTATAACCAACCCCAACCACTGCGTATAATGTGTGTTTATACTTCCATTGCAGATTTGGCCGCGAGCCACGCAAACAACCACCAACCACACAGCATCAGCATTTCTGCCAGACATCGCATAGAGGGCGCTCCTCCTCGTTATAAGGTTTTCACTTCAAATTTGCACGTCATCACTGTGCCCCGGTATTTGATGGTAGTTTTAGCATTTTCTTTCGTTTTCCATCTTCTTATTGATTTTCTTCAATTTTTATTCCGTCTTAATATGGGATAATGGAATTATTTTATTTGCGCTTTGTGTGCGCTTCTGTTCGCTATATGTCGAGGCTGTCCTTTGTTTTTCCTCATTTCCAGCTTTTCTTATTATTACGAGTATAATATCAAATTGTTCGGGTTGCAGGCGGGGTTGGAATTTGAGCGAGCAACTTCCATAGTTGAAATTCAATTATATCATTTTCCCCCCTAATGTGGGTGGGGGTGTGGTGTGTGTTCGGATTTATTTTATGATATCACCTTAGTTTAATGTTTGTGGATGCTGATGTAATGGCGTATGGAAACTCTCTGCTTTCTTCTGCGGCGGTTATCGATTGTTTGATCAACAGAATGGTGATGTTTATGGAAGAAGACTGCTGGAGCTGGAGTTATATTCCTTTGTTTGAAAAATGACGAAAGGTGTGGGTGGTTGGTTGAGCGTGTGGGGTGAATGGAAAAGACTGATGCAATCAGTAAATTTAAAAATGTCAACGGGTGAAGGATTTATGCGCGTTCATTTATCAGCTTGGACTAGAGATTGAGGTCAATTTGTTTTCTTGAGTCCCACTATACTGTCAGGAGGGTATGAAGAAAAGTTTTATTTAAATTATGCGTATTAAAAACCTAATCGAACGACTTAAGTGGGCTGTAACTTTTTACGAGGGTGCATACAGAGAATCTGTTTCAATTCGCAATGAGCTATTCTTTGCTTAAAAAAAAATTGCCGCTTGTGTAATTTAGGGATGTGAAATAAATCCAAGATACCTCTGAATTTGTGTTCTTAACCAGTAGTCGGGGTGTTACATTTTTGGGTCGATTTTGATGCCATCTGAAACTCTCAAAACGAAGGTGTCTTTTTTGCGACGGGAGAAAGGGTTTGCGAAAATTTGAAATTGCAGACTGGTTGTTTATGAGACGAATGGCCTATTATTTCACACTACAAGTGCATATGAATTTATATTTTACTAGTGTAGCTGAATTTCATAACACAAACTTCAAGTGGAATGTTTGTCATCACTTGTTGCCTAATTTCACAAGTACTTGTGCTATTTCTTGTGGACTTTTTTTTTACGAGTCTCTCTGGTGAAAATTGTTTGTAGGAAGAAAAGTCGGCGAGCTCGGCATAAACCTGGGCCTGAATAATTAATTCTCTCCAGTTTGAGTGGTATACGACTTCCATTTGAGTGATCCGTTATCACCTACGGCAGTATCTTCCTCGACTGCGTTGTCCTTCAGCGTTCGAAACTACCAAGTATAAATTAATCCGCTTTAATGGGATGACGATTGTCCTATTTTAAGCTTCCTTAGCCCTTACTACAAAATTGTTTTCTTAGGCATTCTCGCTTGATTTACAATTTTATATCAAAAATGCAGTTGAAAGCAGAGCCGACATTTTACTGCCAAGAGCTTAACAACGTTTTGATAGTGTAACAGCTTTTTCATTAAATCCTTTTTTTGTATAGATGGGAAGCAAGTTGAGAGTGATATTAAAGCGTTCGATAACGTTGATTAATTTCTTCCTTGCAATATGCTTAAAGTTTTAAGGATGTCTGGTTTGCATGGAGTGCTTTGATGGCTGTCTGCTGCTTACAAGTTTCTTAATAGGTCTCGATTTCACCACTTTGGATTTTATGGCTTCAGGCACAGAGGTACACTTCAAATAAAACCCTGGGCACTCATTCCGTAACTTTTCAGACGATTATCGTAGAAACGATAGACCTCCAAAACTAACAACCAAGTGCTAAAATTAAAAGTTTGAGAACTTTATCCAGTTCATTTTCCAAAAATATAAATTCCCGTACTTAGTTTTTCTCCAAAAATTCGAATAAATCAGATAAATAATTATTTCTAAAAAAATAATTCACAAATCCCGATTTGTATTCACATATCTACGGTATATTTTTGTAATAATCTCATTTTCCACGTCTAATAAAAATGGAATAACAGCTAAGCAAAATTTATTTTTGATAAATATAGCCCACTCCTTTTTTATTAACCATATTGTGTATTTATCTTAAAATAATACCAACCGCAATCAGAAACTCCCACTCCATTTTCGCACCACATACCTCAATTGAGATATTCAGTTAATAACTGCTAACGCATATTCAAAATCAAATTTCCGAATTCTTACAATATACAAGGTGGGCCAAAAAAAGTCATCCGATGTTGTTTGGCTCTCATTTTTTTTCTAAATGAAAAACTTCGATTCTGTTTCAACTGGTCGACAACGTACCAGAGCCGTTGGGATACTTCTCTAAGAAATTCTCCTCGACGCAACAACGCTATTGATGTTTATTTGAACCTTTAGAATTTTATTGGTCAAGTCGAGAAGATAATATCGGCAAAATGATTGCCATACGTGCTCGTTTTATGACATTTTTCATCACTTCGGCGAGAACTTCGGGCGACAGATTCTCGCACTCGTGTCGAATGTTGTCCTTAAGGGCTTCTAGGGTCTCGGGCTTGTTCACGTAAACATGGGATTTCAAAAAACCCCACAAAAAAAAGTCTGGAACGGTTAAATCGGGCGATCTTGCGGGCCAGTGCAAATCGCCAAAACGAGAGATGAGGCGACCCGGGAACGCCGCCTTCAGACTATCGGTTGTGGCTCGCGCAGCGTGTACCGTAGCTCCGTCCTGTTGGAACCACATGTCCTCCAGTCCTAATTCGTACAATTGTGGCAGAAAAAACTCGGTGAACATGGCCCTATAGCGCGCACCGTCCAATGTCGTCGTTTGTTCTCGAAAACAAATGGCCAGATGGATCCTCCAGCATGAACAGCGCACCATGCAGTAACTTTGACCGGGTGTAATGGCTCCTCGTGCATTACTCGTGGATTTTCGGTGCCCCTGAAGCGATAGTTTTGCTTGTTCACGTACCCGCTGAGGTAGAAATGAGCCTCATCGCTCATTATGATTTGGTCGAAAAATAGTCTACTTCGTCCTCGAGATTAAGGATGGCTTGGGCGTAGGTTACACGCGTTTGGCGGTCGACAGCAGCTGATGCAAAGACCGGACTCAGTACTGGAACATGCGCAAGTCTTTGACCAAAATTCGCCTTAGGGACGACCGGCTGATGGCTAATTGCGAGGCACAGCGTTTGGTTGATGTTTCCGGCAAAACAAATTTGCAAAAATAAGAGCATCTTCCAATAGGGTGATCTCTTTTGGCCCACCTTGTACATCTATGTACAGAAATAGATCTATCACGTACCCTGCTTCCAATCATAGACACCTTATACCAGCGTTACTAATCAAAATAAAAACATGACCTAACAGATCAGAAAACAGAAACTCCTACTCCGCTTGTCTTCGTACTCAAAAATCTTGTAAAGTGTAAGCGCTTATTAAATAGTACAGTGGCACTTATAACTCTCTAACCAGAACTTGGGACAATTCCCTTCTACTGAGAGCTTCAACTTTAAAAAAAACTCACATTGTTATTTGATATGTGCAGCCATATAAGATAAACTACCAAAATTGAATTTTATTTAACACAATTCCTTTTCCTATATTCTATCTATGCACTGTTTCTTTTATCTAGCATTGTTTTTCAGTTTTTTACCTACATATTAAGTATAAAATAAAAAAACAACCAAGCAAACTTTTGATGAACGAGAAAGTTTCGTTCGACCCAGTCGTGTACTTTATTTTAGTTAACATACGTCCAACAAAATGTTTCTATTAAATTGACAAAATTGTAAAAACTTTTATCTTATGTTAAAACTTTTGTTATGATAAAAAAAATTGTTTATTTGTGCGAGTGAACATTTTTTTTTGTTAAATTTGCCAAAATGCTGTTGATTTCGCGAAGAAATTTATCAATTTGACTTTTACCATTTTGTTAAATTAACAAAAAAGTTGTTCATACCAACAAAATATGTTTGTCATTTTGTTAAATCAACAGGAAATATTGTGGATATTACAGAAATAATGTATCAGTACTACAGTTGTCTTTTGTTGAATCAATAATAATATTGCTGGTTTTATAGAATTATTATCTCAGTTCCATAATTTTAATTTGTATCAAAATAGTATATAAATATAAAATTAAAAAACTAAAAAAGTCTATTTCTTTAATGCCTTTATCTAATTTGAAAATAAAAAGATCCGCTATACTTTAAGAAAGTGTTTCATCTTCTTTGTGAGTGTCCGGCCGTATAGCCAGAACCAGATGCAGTGCGCTAGGTCATCCCTTTTATGATGACCTTTCGGCCATTCAAAATATGCATTTCAACAACATCATTAAATTTCTAAACTCCACAGGTTGGTTTTGAGCTCCCTTAACTTTCTTCTCCCCATTTTATCTTCAGGTTCTGTTAATTGTGGTCTCAAAACGGCGCTCAACCCGCTATTTGCGTTTTTCCCTCGTCAGAAGGCGGGAAAAACTTAAACCAAGCAACCATACCTTAAACACCGACAACGATGTAGATGTAGTCATTCCTCCACTAAGTTGCGTCTTTTAGTTTCGGTTAAAGAATTCGGGAACATAGCGTTGAAGTCAAATTTGATCTGTTTATTTTAAGATAATAAAATTAATATTAAACAATCCCATATTACCAAATTGCAATTCTTACCAATTATTTATTTCTTAGGGTTTGTTTACATGTTTTCTATTTTTCTTGTCCTCATCCATAAACGTATTTATTTACTTTTAAATTGTTAAACTCACTTTTTAAGGGCATTTTTATGCACATTAACAAGCTCCTTTACTTTGCGCGTATCAAATAATAAATGACGCCCTCAAAAGCGTTGCATTGAAATGATTTCCCTGTTTAACTTGTATTATTTTTATTAAATTCAACACTACTTGTATTATTTATTCAACAAAATGTAGTAGATGTTTGTAGTATTTATAATCTGTAATATAATCTGGCTAACAAACACTTGTGATTTTTGGTTTTGTTTTAATGGATATAATAAAAACTTTGTTAATTTTCCATTGTTCATTGCGTTTTGTTAATTTGTCAGTAGTTTTGTAGTAAACGTTTTATCTGTTGACAAAATATTGTTCAAATTATTACAACAATTTTTTTTTTCAGTTCAACAAAACAATTTTTGTTGAAATTTTACAATTGAATTTTGTCAATATTACTTGGTATTTTATTTTCAGTGTAGAGTAACCTGGTCGCTTGAAGGTCCCTGTATTCATCATAAAGAGACACAGCTTAGTTGACAAATACATATTTATTCTTGAGACCGCAGCCTATTCGTTTTCTAATTTATTCGCTTAAGGATTAACGCATTCTTCTATCCCTTCCAACTTCCAACTTCCTCTATTTTCCTTGGGCGTAAAGTACCTTGGTTGCGTCTTATACTATGTTCCCACCAACGTAATTTAGCTGAAGTGATTTATAAATCACGAAAGGCGTCTCCACCGAACTTTAAGTGATTTAGTGTGACATTTTTGTCGACTTTGACATTAGGTGTCCAACACCAGATAGTTATTTTTGCCATACCTTCCAAGAATAAAACAATTTTTCATTGTACAAACTTAATAAAAACTAATCAAAAACTCATCGAAACACGAACAAAATTAGAAAATTGAATTTGAAATAATTTTTTTGACAGTTTTCTTTGTTTTTTGTGTGCTGAATAAAGTGCTCAAGTTAATAACAGGTATGTTCGATTTTATTTTGTGTGGATTTGCGATGACAGATACGTAATTATAAGTTAAACACATATAAATCACGTAAATATAAATCCCGAAAATGTATGATAAATCACGTGATTTATGAGATGATTTAGCTAAATCAAGTTGATTTAGCTAAATCACGTTGGTGGGAACATGGTATTATCCTCTTCCTGTATCTCGACTCTGACAGACGTTTCAGGTCTAATAATGCTATAGATCTCAACCTGAGCGGCGAAAGTATGTTCTGAATTGTTCTGCTTCTGTCATTTTTTCCTTGGTGAACTTCGATTGATTCTAGCTGATTTTAGTCCTTCCAAGGTTTTCGCTAAATACTTGACTGGTCAGGTTCCTAATCCGGGCAGGAGGTTCTTTGTCTGCTTTCCTCTCACTGGATAAATACATGCTTTTTTTCCAATAGAGAATTCCAAACCCTAGAGAACTTAGACCAACTATGGTCCATTGTATACTCCAAGGAGAAACCGCTTTTTTTATATATAGAAGAAAATCCATTTAACTGACATCAAACGTCCGAAATGAACAGACAGGTCACAACATACAATTTCAATGGGACATTGATCATTTGAATTCGTTGGCTTTAGCTGGATTACAACCACGAAATCCTGTTACGGTGTTGTCTTAAGACTAAGTTAAGTGAGGTTTCGGCTTTTCCGGAAATACACAGGTACGTACAGACAAAAATTAGGAAAAGTACCTGCCAGTCCTACCTCGTCCAGTTTCTACTAGATTCTAAATTTTTGACTAATTTTGTCTTATTTTTCTACCGAACAAACCTCTAGTCTTTCGGCAACGCACTGTTTCTTTCGATTTCTATATAAACTTTGGATTGCCACAAGGGTCTGTGCTCTTTCCAGCTCTGTTTATAATAAAACTGTATGCTTCGAAACGAAATATAACTATGAACGTATTTATGTTATATCGACGTGCTCTAGGCACTCAGCTGCACCTGGCATTTCATCATTAAAAATCCTAATATTGTTCGCTTACATAAAATAAAAGATGTGAGAATTACAGCCATTATTTGATGGTTTTTTTTTTTTGCGAAGTTTCGCTCGCTTTCGTAGTTCCATTTTGCAACCGGTATCAGTTGGAATCTGAGGGGCGCTATTGTAGTTCACCTCTGCTAGAGTAAGCCTTGCGTAAAATAAATTTGTTCCGTAGGTAGATGTTTGGATAAAAATTTCTTCTGTGCATAAGTTCCTTTGTGCGTGCATATCAAAACCGTCAGCTTCAAAGTTCTACCGTTCTTTTAATTTATCAGCACTTTTTGAATCTTTCCACGCCACTCAAGGAGGCTACACGAACTGCATTCCAAATGCAGACCCACACGTCAATATATCCAAAGTTATGTATACCCTTACACCAAAGAAAAGTGTCAATAAACTTTATTGCAACTACGAGCTAACAGTGACAGGCTAATTTATATAAAGGAACGTTTCATGTTTTTTTTTTTTTTTTTGTACAAAAGTGGTTCCTCTTCATTTTTTGTGAACACATTGTCTTTAAACTCATCGATCATTTCGGTGCACTGCATGCAGAGACGACAGCCAACCAAAGCAGGAAGACAAAAGACTTTTTTCGCTTCTTTCGCACGCTGACTGATTATTCGTTGCGAGCAAATTCGTGATGACAAACAAAGGAAATGCTAAAGTTGCTTCGTCCCTTCTTGTTGCATACAGATTTTGATCTACCACAGCATCAGTCTCAAAGATGATGGCCCTTCTCCTTCTCTGAATAATCAAGACCAAGACCAAGGCGATGGCAACGACTTCTAAATCTCGGTTCATATAATCGCCTGCCTCACTGGTAACTCTCTGTAAAATGCCATCGTGCTAATCCTTGATTATAAACCGGAATTAAATTTTTCTTGCAACAAAAAAAAAATGAAAATAAAAATTGAATCGTAAAATTGCGCTCCAAGGAAGTGCACGTCTCGCCTGAAATTAATTCGTTTTCATCCAATCCTTCGGCAAACGATGAGTCTATGTTTAGCTGTCGGAAATGGAAAAACGAGGATAACGCAAATCGAAATAGGAAAACGAAGAGACGGAGCAATGCCTGAAAAAACATGAAACAAATCCCATCATCGATAGATGCAGAGTCTGTATATGTGTGTATATACGGATGTACCTCTTCGAAAGTAATGCGATGTCCTGCTGCTGCCATCGTTTTGTGCATTTTGTACATCCTGTACTGCCATCATGACATGTAATCCTTAAATGTGGTTACCGCTGGATATTTACACTTGACACACACACACTCTGGGTTGTGCAAATTAAATGTCTGCTACGGTTGCATCATTATTTCGATCGAAATTGGGTATAAGGAAATAATTGTTCCTTCGGGCTGTTGTAGAAAAACTCTTCACTAACTTCACATCCTCTTGCGCACGCAGACAGATGACATGGTAAATTGTTCAAATTGATGTCACGTACGTATGTACACAAATGTATCCCTCTATCCAATAAAGGCACACCATACGAAGGGCTATTATTTAAGTGAATTTGTTTATCGATAACGGGCGCGGGGCTGGGCAGCAGCAACAGGAATTTGTGTAGGAGTCTGACCCGGAATTTCGCAAATGGACATTAGTTAGATGTAAATACATTTATGGTATAATTAAAATGGACAAATTGCCGGATACAGACAGAGCATACCATCTAAGAGGGCGCAAAGTAAAATTAATTTTAATTGAAAGTTTACCTTGCTTGGAGTCCGTTGAAAGGACTCAGCATGAATGAGTACTATGGAAAACATTGCAAACCGAATCAACCCTATTTTCTTGTGTTTCCTTGGGGAGAGTTGCATCCGCAACTGAATCGGCATCCATTGAATAAAAAACGGAAAAAGTTGCCACTTAATGTAACTGAACTAATTGAAATTGTTTCTATAGATACAATCCTCGAAAAGGGGAAAGTCTATTTGAAATTGGCAGCAGCGAGGCTTAATTTAAATACTGCGGCAGTCAATTTGTAAGAGCAACGCAAACAAAACCACTTTTCAGAAGTTTTATGTTTGAACATCAATATACAATACATGTCAAATAAACTGAACTTTTCTGCCAGTCAATTGATGTCGAAAAATGCCTGATATTTCAAACTAGTCGTCGAAGCTATGGATGCCTTCATAAATGCACAGTTGCTTTGTGAACAACGAATTAGTTGAGCAAGTATTTGTTGTATTAAAATAAAAATAAGGGGATTTTCAATAAGAACGGGTCGATGTTGAAATGCAATAAAACAAGCTAAGTGCGAGGTATTGACGAAATTCCTTTTCTATTTAAAGGGACCATGCATTACATTATTTATGCAATATAACATCGCTCAAATGTCCGCAGCTTCTCACAGTGGCACGAACCTAAGACTTTAGGAAAAAAAAAAACGCAAGAAAAACTAACGGGGGGGGGGGGTCACATCCGACGATCTTCAAAAAAAAAAACACCAGAACCAATGACGCCGCTTGTCCCAAAACCAGCACCAGGCAGTAACTTTTTGTGCATGGCAATGTTGCATATTAGCATAGCCATTCATCGAAAAATGCACCTCGTCGCTAAAGATGATTTTTCTGCCAAAATTAGGGTCCTCTTCCAAACTCTCCGTAGTCCAGTCAGCGATCAAACGAGATTGTCGATGGTCATTAACTTTGAACTCAGTCAGAGTAGACCCAAATCAGCGAAAAGCCTTCTACATGTGCACGGTGAGGCATTGAATGTCTCGAGTTCTCTTTTTACACTTTCACGGACCGTTGCAAAGATCTCGGCCGATCTGGCGTTCCCTTGACGTACGGGTGTGGGCTGATTGTTTAATCGATTGTCTCGAAATTGGCCACAAAACGTTGTTGACTCGGCTTTGAAGGGCCACCGCATCTGCCGTCAAATGGGCGCAACGTGCGCAACGTTTGCACTAAATTTCACACATTTTGATAACTTGCAATAGTGATTTGGCATCAGTGACTGAATAAGAAAAAACCATATTAAGGCCGAAAGGCAATAGTTTTAAGCATATTGTTAAGTTTAGAGCGCTTGCTAAGGGCCAGTAAGTTAGAATAAGATAAATGTTAGTTTTAAATTAGATTTAATCGTTTTTGTCTAGTATATAAGTATAAATAATGAACTAATAAAAATGAATTTAAAAGAAAAGAAGAAAAAACCATATTAGACAGACGCCACAAAACACAATAGCCGCCACAGGCTGTTAACATTGACCCGTCGCAATTGAAAAACTCATTAGTTGATACAACAGGTAAAAGGGTCTTTCTTTAGGGACTTGACTTCTTGTTTAATTAAAATGCAAACTCCTTGAGATATCTAAAAAAAATTGATTGGCATTTATGAATGGAATTCGACTTCGTTCATACACCACCACGGTAACGAATGCAACAGTCGATACATTGAACCCATTTTCCGATGACTCGGCCGCACATTTCGACCGACACCGCCGCTATTTCTCTTTCAATATTGGCTCTGACCTCCTCTAAAGTCGCCGGCTTGTTGGCGTAGACCAATGATTTAATGTAGCCCCATAAAATAAAACAAGTCTAGAGGCGTTAACTCACACGATCTCGGGGGCCAATAGGTGGGTCCGTTTCTCGAGAAAACTCGTTCACCGAACTTAGACTTCAATAACTCGATTGTAGCACCCGCTGTGCGGCTAGAGGAACAACACATCACTGATGTCCATTTCATGTAATTGTTTGAAGAAATAACGTTCCAACATGTCTCTGTAGCGAATACTATTTACCGCAACGTGACGGTCATTTTCATCGACGAAAAAAAACGGCCCAACGACGCCACCGGTATGAATACCGCACCAAACAGTGACTTTTTCATGAAACACATGAGGGTTCTCACTGGACAGGTGACGCATATTTTGCTTATTGACAAAGCCGTTAAACCAAAAATGCGCTTCATCGCTGAAGATGATTTTGCGATGAAATTTTTCATTTACTTCCATCATGTCCAGAGCCCAATTCGAGAACGTACGTCGCGTCATATGTTCAAGTGGCTTTAGTTCTTGATTCAGATTGATCTTGTAAGGGTCTCCTTACGCGAAATTCGCCATAATGTGGTCTGAGAGAGGCCCAATTCTTGAGAACGCCGTGAAATTTACTGATTCAACTCGTTTGCGACGGACGCCTATACGGCAGCAATATTCTCCACACTTCGGGCAAAACGTAGTCTCGCTGTCACGGCAACATCAAGCAGCGAATATTCTGACTCAAATTTTTGTCACTAGACTATGAATTGCTTGTCTACTGGGATGGCCGAAAATTGTCGTTAAAGCTCTTAAAATTGCGAACACCGACTCGGAATTTCGGTAATAAATTTGAATTATTTGTAATCGTTGTTCATGTACTTCAGAATTATGAAAATGTTGATTTTACTGAATATTTTGACATTGGCAGTTCGATACTCGGTTTAAGAGTGCGTTCGCATTGAAAGTTTAAAGTTGTCAAGTCACAAATGAAAGCATTTAGTACCCTTGGATATTTTCCTATGCAAGTTAGTTCATACCAAAGTTTTGCTGTGGTGAAATTTGTCAATAGGGGATATATATATACTCATTAGATCATTTTGACTATGGCAATCCATCTCAACCGTAGTCTTATTTGTATGATGCTTTCAGCATAAATATCGGTCTTATTTTGAAGTTGTAATAACGTACACAGCTTAACAGATATGCGGCATTATTTCCTTGGTAGAAAACGCTCCTACAAAGTGGGCGGGCTAACGCTATATAAAAGTCTGTTTTTGATACAAATTGTTCATGAAATTTAGTTCGAACTTAATTCTTAGAGAGAGAGATTAACTTGTAATCTGAGCTTAATTTTGATCAGCTTCGATAGGCAGTGAAACATTGTAAAAAAATATTTTCATTCATTTGTAGAATTCACACTCAAATCGAGTGAATACCAAAAAGTGAGGATTTTTAGAGTGAGTTCATATCTATGGTAAGTTGATATACCAAATAAGCCTTCTCAGCACAGAAAGGACATCTTTTGCCGTACACCAAACTGTCTTTGTCATTGAGAAACTTTGTAGCACCGAAGAGCCATTCTCGTCGGAGGGTCTCTTGGAACAGATTTCTCATTGGGTTTCTTTCCAAAATCTAAGCATATAGTCGTGATCAGGCAGTCTTAGGCAGTTGTTCTTATGGTTCTCAACCTTCTTAGCTTATATCGATAGTCACGAGTGGTTTATTCGTTGTTGAAAGGCACAATTTAGAGCGGCACCAATGTAGACAAAACCTCAACGTTTGCAATACTCCTTTTAGGGTTTTGCCCTCATTAACAGCTAAACGCATTTGTGTCGCTTCTGCTTCTGATCTTTAACAGAGGTAATTAAGTGCTTGGTCTATGCCGACTTAAAACAAAGATACGCTCTTTTGGAAATTATGGGTTTGTTTTATTGAAAAAGATATCGTAAAACCTTAAAATAACATACTCTATAAGTTCCTATGGCAACTTCAACTGAATGATGAAGATCCATTACGCCGCATATTCCGGCCGACTGTCCGTCCCATGACAATGATAAATGTATTTGGTTGGGTAGAAAATGCTGTGTTCAGTAAACATTTGTTCTCAACATAAAACGGACGACCTTTGTTGTATTTCCCTTGGCTAATTACTATTATATGCGAACACACATATTCGGCACACTAATAGCATTCAAGTTACCCCAACCAAAAAGGAGGTAAACCCATTCGCCATAAATCAAATCTATTAACCTTGAGGTTGTTCTCTTTTCCCTCGAGTGTAAGTTTGGCCCTTAGAAAAAATAAAACCGCTCATAAGTCTCGAGACAATTAAAAACTGGAAACAATGGTGTGAAACAATTTATCAAGACATCATTACTCATGTTACTGAAGCTACCTAAATCGGAAGAGCCAACAAAAACTTGATCCTGAAAACCGCGTGCAAACGCCTAAGGGTTCCTCAACTATCAGCTTGTTTTTTTTACCTTGAATGACTTGCCAGTGTGCTTACTCCTCTGGCTCCCTCTCTATATAACTAAGGAGTTGAATTTGTTAATGAAAATGAAGAGAGTGGGATTTTGTTTGTTGTGCGCTTGCTTGAGTCACCAGTACGACGTCTATCAATGCTTGAAATACCTGTTCTAATAGTAAGACACTGAACAGCATTTGCAAACAAGTTTGATGAAAGTTCACATAAAGCGGTTCGCATTTACGTAAATCCCTTTCGAATCCCCTTTGATGTTTGAGGCTTATTTATTTCCACCTTCCTCTCAAATAAGTACTATAATTAAAGTTAAGTTCTCACGTTGAGGTATAGGTATCTGCTGGTGTAACAATTGATTGAAATGCATGTGCGTAATGTCTTCTATTCTATTGTTAATTATATAATCAATTTTAATTTGTTTCTTTTCAGGGCTGTCACAGACCCACGAGATGGACGACGAGTTGCACTGAAAAAGCTACCCAACGTATTCCAGTCATTGGTATCATCGAAGCGGGTTTTCCGGGAGTTGAAAATGCTTTGCTTCTTCAAGCATGAAAATGTAAGTACCACCACCCCGTGTATTTGTTGTTAAGATGCCTGCACCACTTGTGATGATGATGAGTACTTCAAGTGCACCACCGACTTTCAAGTGCCTGCAGAGAGTCTTAATGTGGATACGTACAATGTTGAGATAGTTTCTCGCTTTACGAGTGAAAATTAAATGAAACAGAAGTCGGAAGGCTTTTATGTTGTTATGGTGAAAACTGTTTCGGTATCAGTTGCGGACTATGTCTGATTGGTAGGGTTTCCATTGATGATTTGCTTTAGTTTAGTTGGGATTACCATACTAAAGGGAGAGACGCACATATCCCTTTAGGTTTTTGTTTAGCAAAGGTATAGACATAGTTAAGTATTTATATCAAAGGGAAAGTCGGTTGACTGCCGCTAGCTAAGTATGTCTTAAACAGAAGACACATTCTCTTTGGGGGCTTCACTAGAATGACACAATTGCAAGGCACTCAGTTCAGAACAGAAACAGATTAAACATTACGGTTTTATTGAATCTAGTTAGTGAGCGATTCAAAGGGATCATCATCCTCGCAGGCAAGTATCATTAAGTACGCGTACCTACACGAAGCGTTAGTGTTATATTTATTTATTACTAAACTACAGCGAAATCTTTGTACATTTAAGTTTCGCTGCTCAAACCAATTCTACCACTTATCGAGTGATCCCTTTGAATCGACTTTTGACCATAAAAATAAGAATACCGTAAACTGGGGTTTCTTTGTGCCAGGTTTTGATTTTTTTGTCAAAAAAACATGAAACAAAATGAGGCCATTTTGATCTTAAGCATTAAGCAATAAAGGAAACGTTTGGAAATAAACGAAAAGACTTAAAATTTTAAACATGTAAACCTTCAACTAACGAAATCCTTTGATAATCTTGGCAAAATGTAAGTTTGCTTTAATTTTACTCATATACCATTAAAAAAGAAAATAACAATATTTTTAAAAAAATAACTGAATGATTTTCATTTACGATAAAAAAAACTAAAAGTCCTAAAAAAATAATTTTTATTAAAATGTTTCGGGGGCCATAAAGATTTGTGTCGGTTCATAAATGATTTTGTTGATTCAGGGCCAGGCCCGTTGTCCCGGAAATGACTTTCTATCCTCCCTGATTTGTCGTAATAGCTTTTGACAATTCGCCTTAAATCAAGAGGAGTGACTGGAAAACCATAAGTGGCTGTAGCAATAATTTGTGATTAATAAATTCTGACTTCTTCGGCACTGAAAACGGTTTAAAGTTCCGGAACATTTGAAGGAGCATCTTTTAATTTATTCCCTAGAATATTCCTGTGAATACCTTCCGTACCTTTCGCTCGCTTTTCGAATTGAAATTCGTCCACTTCAGACTTCCTGTTCGGTGTTTTTCAATGATTCATTAGCGAAATTTCCGAAGGGCCCTCCTCCTATCTTTTTTTATATATTTTCGAGACATTTCGGCTCAATTCTCGAACCTTCAAATTTAAAATTAAAAAGTAAGGGATAACTTTGGACCTAGGACGTTGAATGTGGAAAAGAATATCGATACACAGGGGGTAACTTTGTGCCAAGTGAACAACAAGGACGGTGGTATAAAATTAGCCCATGTTCTTGCGACTTTATTGAAAAGAGCACGTACAAATTTAAACAATAGGTTTTACTTGATTTTGAATCTCATGTCATTATTCAAAAATATAAAAACAAAGCAATTAATGAATATTAGAGAATCGCTGGAAAACCTTTCCAGCAGCCTTGCACAGTGGAAAAATGTGCATATTTTATGCAAAAAAAAGCACGATTGGCACAAAGTAACCCCAGCTTACGGTAGCCTTTTCAACTCCTTGCAAATAATGACCATTCGCTGAAGGCTTTGAACGACTAATCTTTTAGTGTAGTAGAGGTATTAATGAAAATTGGATAGAAAAAGACATACCCTTTCATATAAAATGCATATGACTTGTTATATAAAGAGGCACAAAAGCCGCTATGGAAAACATATTGTGAGCGGCTCAGGGAAAAATCCCTATAACCTACCAGTTGTACATCCGAATATGGGATTACGAACCAGGCTTTGCTCCACTGAAATTAACAAGAATTTTAAACTCAATGCAATTAACTTGCCACTGACGAAACTATATAAATTATTAGCTGACCCGTGCTCGCCTTGCTTCGCCAGCGCATTTTAATTTAAATCACAATTGAGTGTGACTGCCTCTCAATCGCATGGGCCATATTCGCTCTGCTCGACTACTCATATGTCATATGTCATATCATATACTCATATATTCTCCAGTTCAATTTAAAAAGGAGATCAAAAACAAAAAACAACAAAAAGCACAAAAGATGCATAAAAGAAATAAAGAAAAAGCACACAGCGACAGCAAAAACGGTACAGAGAGAGAAACAGATTTCGTCGAACACACAAAATTTCCTCCACTCAACGCTGGGAAAATCCAACGATCTAGCTACAATCGAACATTTTACTTTTTTGAATTGTATAAAATTTGTAGTTTATTGCTTATTGTTCAACTTCAGGATAACGTACAAAAATGATTTATATCTTAAAATCGTTGTACGTAATTAAACTTTATTTAAAAAAATAAATCCTATTTCATTTGGATGAGTCATTCCAAAGCTAGGAGCTATAAGGCGAGAATTACAACTTTTCTTAGACATCAGCTTAGATTTCCGCTTCCGGACAGCGGACAATGATAAAACATATCCTATTTTTTAATCTCGACAATTTTCAATGTAACTGTGAAAACCGGAATTAATTTCGTGCAGTACTTTTTTAATCTATTCCGGACAAACACCTTACGTCCGGAAAAAAGTTTCACATCGAGTACGAAGTTGTAGGCACAGCTAGTCAAACAATAAATCAAACAAATCTATTCACCTAAAACACCAATTTAAGAAATTTAAATTCAACAACGTAAGTAACTTTTAACTTTTTGAACACTTCACGTAGGTAATATCAAAGCAACCACTTAAACAAAAACCTTAAACTAAATTTACATCAACAATAAATCAAACAAAGTAATTCACCTATATCGTCTTCATTTCTTCAATTCTTCAATTCTTAACTGTTCACAGGTGTCAATGTAGGTAATATCACAACCACCAAAAAGCAACATTTTTAAACTCAATAATCATTTTTAACTTCCACACTAAATATTTTGTACGTCACAATATGCAATTATGTACGGAAAATTTCGTTATTGTGAGTCCGAAAAGTTTAGCCTGGACACTTAAAAGTATCTGGGATAATATATTTACACCACCATACGCCCATTATCGCACGTCATCATCCATCTGCGCATTTCCTCAGAAAAACATTGTCTCTGTTGATTACATCCACACTCACCTCGCATACTTCTCATTCGTTTCACTTAATCGGAGAAAACTTCATATGTGATTTATAGTAAAAACAAGAATTTTTTGTTACATTTGAAATAAAATTGGAATTGTTAAATATAATTTTGAATTCAACACAAAGATGTCAGCCGTGGAAATGGACCTTGAAAGATCTGTATTGGATGCGAAATTGGAGGCAATATGCAGAAATTGTATGGATGGACAAGTCGAACTTGAACGTTTCGCGAAACGACGTCGACGTGACAGAATGAACAACTTTTTGCAGATTGGTTGGAGAATAATTCGTTTCGCGGGACAGCTAAATAATATTCGACAAAAGACTCAATTTGTTAAGAAAGACGATTCATTGTGCAAAAATAAAAGAAATATAGGGTTTTCCAATAAGAGGTGTTATTGTGAATGACCCGTTATTTCGGTAGCTGTCACTTTTGAAGCGTTTTTATTCTTTGACATTTGACAAGTAGAAACTACGCCATCACTAAAAATGGAACGATACACGCTTCAACAACGCATTGAAATTATTAAAATTCACTACAAAAATGGTGAATACACACAAGCAACGAATCCATTGATCTTTTACGGGAAAAGTTTCCGGACCGTGTTATCTCTCGAAGAGGTGATCACAATTGCCCACCCAGATCTTGTGATTTAACCCTTGTGACTTCTTCCTTTGGGGCCACGTGAAAGATAAGGTCTACGCCAACAGCCCAGCGTCGATTCAAGACCTCAAAGATAAAATTCGTGAGGCTATCGAGGACATAGGGCAGTCATTTTGCGATTTGGTTATGGAAAATTTCATGAAAAGGATGTGGTCTTGTTTATCATTATTAACGGCATACCTTCGTCTTTATTATGAAATAAACATCCGATCATTTATCTCAAAAAATGACATTTTTCTTTGAATACCAAAATAACACCTCTTATTGGAAAACCCTTTACAATGGCAACATAAGTTCCGCATCATCGTGTGAATTGCAAGTACGAATTACCTCAAGATGACAATATTTTCACATGTATAATGTGTTTCCTTATCATACGAGCACCAGCACCTCTTTTCAATTCCTCCAATTAACCCTTCCACTCGTCCTGTATATTTTCATTATGAGAGAACAAAAATTACTTAAGAACTAGTGCACTATAGAAAAGTCATGCGCTCATTCTATCGCACTAATACAGTACGAGGGAAACCAGCCAATGAATGAAAAGCTGCTACATTGCCGACAAAAAATGGTCCACATCCAATGTGAACATATTATCTGTGGAGTTCAATTCACTTATACTTATTCCGTGATCTTAACTTGTACTAGTCGATTTATAAAAACGATTTATTTTTTATTTATTTATAATTAGAAACAACATAAAAACTAGTTTTGACAATTCCAAAACTAGTTTATTCTATTCTAGTTTTATGTAAAGGGTGCTTTTTTAGAGGTATAGAACTTTGAAATGGAATAAAACAACGATGATTTTTTTTAAATTGACATGAAATTTACTTTATTCAAAAGATAATCTTCTGGTATTATAATTTATATATGATTTCTGGCATATGACGCCACGGCTGGCTCGGATGTAGTCTAATCTGGAGGTCCAATTTTCAATGACTTTTTCCAACATTTATAGCCGTATATTGGCAATAACGCGGCGAATGTTGTCCTCTAGACTCCTAGACTAGCGACTTCACATATCCGCATAGAAAATAGTCAAGCGGAGTGCAATTCACGGGTCCGCAACGTGAAACTATGCGGTTACCAAACGTTTCCTTCAATAAATCAATTGTGGCATTGTCTTGTTGAAACGACAGCTCCTGCACATCATGGTTGTTCAATTGATAAACGAAAAAATTAGTAATCATGGCTCTATAGCGGTCATCATTGACTACTGTAACGTTCTGGCCAGCATCGTTTTTAAAGAAGTACGGACCAATTATTCCACCAACCCATTAAGCACACCAAACAGTCAGTTCTTGTGGATGTAACGGTGTCTCAACATACACTTGAGGATTATTATCACTCCAAATACAGCAAATACACGTGTTTATTGACATATCCTGATATTGCTCTGATTTACGATTATGTTGACCGTAAAGTGGAAAAACTGCGCTATACGTATTTCGAACAGAACCATGATTTTCAAAATTAATTTGCACAAAGGGTGTTTTTTTTTATAGGCATAGAACTTTAAGCTGGCAACACTGTTTTAACTGGCGGCCATTTTGTCAGCTGTCAAGTAATTTATTTATAGGTTGGTTGGCATTTTAACATGAATAGACTGACGCCTAAGTCTATTCATGTTGAAATGCCAACATGAAAAACCAAACTAAAAATAAATCACTTGACAGCTGATAAAATGGCCGCCTGTTAAAAAGGTGTTGCCAACTTAAAGTTCTATACCTCCTTTATTTCTAAGTTTATCCAGAACCAGCTTTAAGATTTCTAGTCCAAGCTGTAAATACAATGATACGACAGAGAATTTAAATGATTGGAAAATAATAGAAAGGATGACGCTTGTCGACGATTGTCAACTTTTAGAAGTCCTTTTTTTTACTCACAATCTTCTGTGCAATTTTTTCAGCTGTAAACAGCATACGCAAGACCTGTACGTCGCCTGGGTGTTCGGAATATATCATCAAATTTGCTGCAAACCGAGTTATTGAAATAAAGCTCAGGACTCGAACAGTGCCCATATGATGTTGTTTTGAAATTTGCTAGTCTTTGATGGAATCCGTGCTATCGGAGGGGCCCAAGTCTAATATCTCTCCTCTACCCGTATTGGGGTTGACCTGATGATTTGCAATCCGTGGCGGGAGATCGGGGTCTTCCTCACACTGTTACTTTTATGTAAAGCCGATAGGTGTGTTTCAACAAGAATGAATGAAAATCATTGCGCACATAAATAAGGCGGGCGACTTTAATGAAACAAGATCGGCGGAAATTTGCGATACTCCTTTTACTGTTTCCCAAAGACCTAGTGACTGCGTGGCAAAGTTGGACGGGCGTGGATAGATACTGAACAGCAGCCTATAGAAGCAATCTATGATAAAAATCCCCATCCAGTGTCAGTTTTTTAATATCGTATGTCATTTGGACTCGATTTCCACCAACAAAGTGTAAACCCACTATCCGCCAGATGTCAGTCATTATACTCGTACGCATATAGGAATCATATGGTCTTAAAATGTGACAAAGAGTTCCCAAGAAAACTAATTAGTGCGAGACGAGAAAGACGTCCCAACTGGAACGTTATTTTATTTTTTCAGTAGCCTGAGATCAAATCTTTTCCCTCTCAAGTTGGTTAAACCTATCTCTCTCTCTATTTCAATACAAATTAAGCGAGTCTGCATCCACTTTCCACCTACAATTGAACCCTGGTTCCAATCGAAATACTAACCGCAGACACACAGATGTGCCTCCACACTTGATTCGCGAAATTTCGCATCAAAAATTAAACGCATCGACGCAATCACTGTTCAGTCCACGTGAATTTCTAATGACATCAATTAGCCAAAAACAACACAAAACCGAACAACTTTCCGCCAAGCGAATCGCAATTAAATTAAATTTTCTCAAAAACACCGCATGCACGACACAGAGAATCGCTTCCATCGGGTCGATCGGATCCAATTTTAGTAAAATTCAACCAAACCCGTAGACTATGGGAAATGTTTTTACACGTGCGGCTAAAACGTTTCCAATCAAATCAAAGTTGTGCTTACCGAAAAAAAAATCAGCCACATGCATCATACATCGGCACGCAATCCAAATCCCGATGAATGGCAAAATGGTGAGAGCATCAAATTGCTTCACAAACGCATTTGCCGCCATCCGTATTGACTCATACCAGTCGTCGACGTAAATTATTATGTTTTTCTGTCAATATCTAGATGCACACGATAAATAAATAACAAAGTGCTCTGGCGATTGCAATAATCGCATGGCATGGTACCGGTGGTACGCGCGCCTATCTATCCGTATCTATGCATTTATTTGAAATATATTTTACGCATTTTTCATACTCACACGACTCACCGTAAACTGCAGTGCTGATGCACTGCATACAAATCATTTATGGTGAGAGCTGTGAGGATTCCATTCACTTCTTCTCTGCCTGACCCAGGGGGGTTGTGCTCTGCCGCCTGCTTGCAATGGGATCTTTTCGTTCGATTTGTTTTGTTTATTTAAAACTTTTCCACACGCTGCTGACGTTTTGGTACAAGATAGTCCATTGCTTCTTGTTCAGAGCCACCAAGAGACCACGACCAAGACCCCCAAGGCGCGAAGGAGACGACGATTTTAATGGATTTCGCTGACGGAATGTTTATTTATAAAATATACGAGTACACCTCGAGAGTGTACAATGTGTAAGCGGCTGTAATGGCCATGATGAGAAGCAGAATAATTTTACAACTCTTCCCGGTACGCGAGTTCAACGATGTAATCATTATCCAAACATGGTTGTGCGGGAGTGCAACTCATGAACCAGAAATAAATAAATTTCAATGTGCTGACCATCGCACATGTGTCATCGTCATCGATGTGTTTTTGGATCTAAGAAGTTCATTGATATTACTCAATGGGTGCCGCAATAAGAAAATAAGAAGAAATCACGTTGACAGGAGCGCTTGAACTTCTATGGTCCGGGCGGGGAGTTAAAGTGGCATTCAAATTTTAGCCACGTTTCATGCGGCTTAACCGAATAAATGAGTTATTTGTTGTTGTGTCTAGCTTGTCAGTGGCGAATTTTGGTTGAAGGTCAGTGAGTTGCATATCGTATTTGTGTGTCGGTCGGATCGTATATCTTTTGCCTGTCGAACAGTGATTATTATTGGAATTTGGAGAATTTTTCGATGGCAGTCGACTTTGAGTGTCATTAACTTTGAGCGCATGAACAAGGGAGGGGCAGGTTCGGAGATTAGTAACAATATTGCGACGGCAATCACATTTCAGCGCAGATATGGTAACTGCAATGAAATTGAAGCGGTCGCTCATTTTGTGCTTTTCGGGCGTGTACTGTGTACACTGTGTACCGAACATTGTGTGGGAGATCTCATTCGATTGAAGAGAGTCCACATTTTTATACCCTCCAGAAGATATACTCAATTTGTCATTATATTTGTAACGCCAAGAAGGAGTCACCGGAGCCCTCATAAAGTATATATATTCTGAATCAGGATTATATTCTGAATCGATTTAGCCAAGCCCGTCTGTCTGTTGAAAACACGATAGCGCCCAAAGGAATTGACATAGGCGAATGAAATTTGGTGAAAGGACTTCTTTTTTACCGTCGTTGGTATTGGTATTGAAAATGGGCTATGTCCGTCAAGTAGTTCTGGTACCTCCCATACAAAACCAATACTAGAAAACACATATTGAAAACACGATAACGTCGAAAGGAATCTACCTAGGTAAGTGAAATTTTATAAGGGGACTTATTTTTATTGTCGTCAAGTTGGTATTAAAAATGGGCTATGTCGGTCAAGTAGTTCTGGTAAATACCTCCTATACACGGGAAAATGTTTCTTCTAAATTGAAATTGAAGAAAATAAAGTACGGTTATGGTCCAAGCCATTTATTTCTTCTTTTCAACATTTTCTGTGAATGAATCAAGAATGAGAGAAAAAAGGAAAATTTAGAAAATAATTCTTGAATTAAGAAAATAATTCTTTAATATTCTCAAGAATTGTTTTCTTCTAATTAGAATTATTTTTCCTAAATCGTGCATAGGTTTTCTTGATCCAACAAACTGATCGCTTATTGAGATACGTTACGTTAAGAAATTATTTCTTATATCAAGAACTTTGGTCTATGATCATGCAGAATTATCTTGGTCCAAGACTTGAAATCAAGAACTACTTTCTTCTACCAACAATTTTTTTCTAAAATCCAGAACAATTATTGTTGTTCCCAGAAACAAATATTTGAATTCGAATTGTCTAACCAAGAACATTTTTCTTACATGAAGAATTTATTTCTGGAATTCAGAAGAATTATTCTTGATTTACGAAGGAAATTCTTTAATACGAAAATTTACCCCAAGCACTTTGCTGTTGCATCAATAAACTTTTTCTAAAATGATGCAGCGTTTTTTATATCCCAGAAACGATTTGTTAAATACAACATGCGCGCTTAAGAACTTTTCTCTTTTATCAATAACTTTTTTTCTTAAAACACACATTTATGTTTCTTTAGAGCAAATAAAATTTGCACCATCGTGTTCTTGAAATAAGAAAATTAAGATAAATGCGATGTTCTGTTATCGACTAGATACTTACTTCTTACTTCGATCAAATCAGAAAACAGTCAATAAAGAACTTCTAAAACCAAGAAATGTATCCTGCATCAAAATATAATTTATGCAGTCATATATTGCATAATTGTGTATTACTTGAAATGAAAATAATATATTTAGTAGAGCTGAAAGCTTTTACTTATTTTTTTATTTGGAAAAAAAGGCTAAAGTTTTATTTACACAATCTTTATTTATGGAAATTGAGTGCTTGTATAGTATATTCATTGCATTCCATTCAAAATATTTTCTTAAAAACTTTTCTTCCGCCTGGTAATATACAAGGTGGCGCAAAAATAACCTTCCGATGTTTTTTGGCTGTAATTTAAAAAAAAAAATTAAAAACTTTGATTCTTCTTGTGGATTATTTTTATTTGGTCTTTTAATTATTTTACATCAAGTCGAGAATATGATGTTATGTAAATGGCCGCCGCCACAGTTGATTGTCATTTGAGCCCTTTTTATTGCATTTTCCATCACTTTGGCCTAAACTTCCGGTGATAGGTCCTCACATTCTTGACGGATATTGTCTTTAAGAGCTGCAAGAGTCTGAGGCTTGTTGATATAAATCCGCGACTTCAAAAAGCCCCACAAAAAGAAGTCTGGAGCGGTCAAATCAGGCGATCTTTCGGGCTAGTGCAAATCGCCAAAAACGACCCGGGAACACCGCTTTCAGAATATCGGTTGTGGCTCGCACAGTGTGTGCCGTAGCTCCGTCCTGTTGGAACCACATGTCCTCCAGTCCTAAATCGTCCAATTGCGGTAGAAAAAAATCGGTAAACATGGCCCTATAGCGCGCACCGTTCACTGTTGTCGTTTGACCAGCGGCGTTCTCGAAAAAAAATGGCCGCGTCAACAGAGGCGATATTCTCGGCACAACGGGCGCTCCGGGGCCCGCCACTCTTGGCAACGTCTCGTGTTGTGCCTCGAAGAGACGAGGCGAGCGGCTAAACGTCGCAGTGTTTCACCAGTAGGCGTTGGACGGCTAGGAAATCTGCGACGAAATTCACGCTGTGCCAAAGTCACCGACCGATTATTGCTCAAATAAATAGTCACCAATATTCCGCGTTCTGGAGCAGTGTAGCGTAACATTGTTTATTAACGAGTATTTTGCATGTGCTTACTACACAAATGTCAAAACAGAACTGACATTAGGGGCCAATCGCAAAATTTATAGCATTTTCTGATAGGAGGATTACTTTTGCGCCACCTTGTACTTATTACAAATGGTTGAGTACATATTTCATCAATTTTTTTTTAAAATTTCATAATTTTCATTTTCCTCTCCAACAATCTCACAGCAAAAATGATCATCATGAGAGTCTATTATGACTTGAACAAAAATAAAAAATATTTCTTCTTCTTGAACAAAAATGTTATAAATTCGAAATAGTTCTTCTGATATCAAAAGATTGAAATTTTTCTGGTAATCTGTTCCTCTATAATTTATTTTTGATGTTTGATAAACTTTAAATACATCAATAAAAAAATTGGTCAAGTTTCTATATAATAAGAAGAAAGATCTTATATTCGGCCCTATTTTATTAATATAAGAATTTGTTTCTTATAAACAGTACTCCTCCACTTTCTCTCGTCAACCCTCTCTATACTTATTACACGGCCATGATATCAAAAGTAAACATTTCTTTGGAATACCTATATAATAAATAAAAGACCATAAATTCAATCTAAATTATGGTAGCATAAAGTCATATATGCTGGAATAGTTTTAATAATTTTTCTAAATTGCTGCAATTATTATCTTGGAATTAGAAAATCTGTATGCGCTGTAAATAAAGGACAGACTTCTTACTATCAAATAATTACTTCTTGACTTCAGAATATATTTATTTAGTTTTCTATAAAAAATTCGTTTCTTAAATCAAGAAATATTTGATCGTTTCGGTAAAATGATATTTTTTTACCAATAAGAATGATTTTCTAGATCCAAGAATTAGTGTTTAAATACTATTAAATTAAATTCTAACAAAGAAGTATTTGCTAATTTTTTAATTACCTCGATTCAAGAAACGAAATTTCTTTGTGTAGAAAATAATTTTCTTTTCGTGTACAAAACCAATATTAGAAAACACGTATTGAAAACACGATAGCGTCGAAAAGAATCTACCTAGGCAAGTGAAATTTTATAAGGGGACTAATTTTTATTGTCGTCAGGTTGATATTCAAATTGGGCTATATCGGTCAAGTAGTTCGGGTACCACCCAAGCAAAACCAATTTTGTGTGACTTGTATGCAGTGGAGGGTATCAAAGCATCGGCCAGGCCGATGATAACACTTTTGCTTGTTAATGCCATTAGAACGGTTGTATCCTATCAAGTGGGCCCTCCATAGCGCTCGATCTACCTCCACCGATACTAAATCATTGCAGAGAGAATCCGTTTACAAGCAGAGGAACGATGTCCGACTCGATCCAACAATTTCCTTGATCTGATGGAACTTCTTGGACCGCTTCGTAAGTAAAGGGTTTTTCAATAAGGAGGTATTAACAAAATTTAATTTTTTTTTATTTTGAAACCCCTATGTATGCCATTCGGTATGGAGTATAAATTCCTTCAAATATCCCCTGAAGCACGGATACAATTTTAAATGACTACCGCATGTTGCTGTTGGCTTTTAGCGCATCTGTTGATTGTGGCTTAGTGGAATAGATCTGCGACTTTAGCAAAACAAAAAAAAATTCGGGTTCACCTCTACGAGAGATAACCATACCCTCAAAACATTCATGTAGAATGTACATCGTGGTGTCTGCTGTATGGCACGTAGTCCCGTCCTACTTAAACTTCATTCCGTCTACCTCCATATCGTTCAATTTGGGCCAAAACGAATCGGTTAGAAGCGTTCTGTAGTGCTCGCCGTTGATGGTGAAGGCGTGTCCAAAAAAGTAAGGAACGATATCGCCGCGACAAACAAACACGGCTGTCTATGGTCATTAACTATAAACTCCTGGGTCAGTAGGATCTTGAACGGGTGTGGGTCCAAGTTCCGACCGAAAATTCGCCAAATTGAAGTCTGCGAAAGGCCTTCTTCTTCTGCACGGCGAGGATTTGACTGCCTCGGGTTGTCCTGTACACTTTCACGTACTGCGGCAATGTTCTCGGCCCATTTAGCGTTCTTTTGACGCAAGGGTTTTGGCTGATAGTTTACCAAACCGGTTGTCTCGAATTTGACCACTAAATATTGAAAAGCCGACTTTAAAGGGCCACCGCATCTGTCAGTGACTGAATAATAAACATCACATTGGACAGACGCCACAAAAACAACAAGGCCACCACAAGCTGCCAACATCGACCAGTTCCCAGTTGAAAACCCCTTTACTAGCAGCGGGCTAGAAGAAATGTGTCATTTTGGAGAATTTGAAGCAGATGCAAATGAAGAAGCAGCGGGCTAGAAGAAATATTGTCATTTTGGAGAATTTGAAGCAGATGCAAATGAAGAAGCAGCGGGCTAGAAGAAATATGTCATTTTGGAAAATTTGAAGCAGCAGCAAATGAAGATCGATTCCAAGTTAAATTGTTTTTAAGACAAATCTATTCAGCTTTCAAATTGATCCATGAATTCTAAGACTGGCAACATGCTCTGCACACATGAATATCGTTGGTGCAATTTTTCTCGCATCAACACTCTAAGATCATCTGATTGTGCCACGAAAGACTTGAAACTGTTTCGACCTGTTACCCATCTCACACATTCAATAAATGGTTTCTAATTTTCGATTGGCATCTTTTGTTGCAAATGCATTTCCTTTCGGCTCACTTCCCGATATTGGCATTTAATATCACTGCCCGCTGCCATTGGCAATAGCAGCCACACAAAGGATTTCACACTCTCCATTGCAACACTGTCAGCTCAAAATCACGCACCGGGTTCTCCTTTGTTCCATGCGATTCTTTGTTCCAATATACATGTTCATGCAACAGGCACACACAAAGACGGAAGGTCAACAGTTGAAACCAAAGTAAAATAAAAGATAGAGAGATACAAAAACGTGGAAAAAATAAATAGCATCAACCGCAGCGCACAGCTGCACCTCTCGGGTAAATTATCAGAAAATTCGCATTTCCTTGCGCAATCGGAAAGGAAATTTGCCACCACATGAAATGTATCTATAAAACACATGCATGCATAGAATGGATAGTCTCTGATAGAGTCTGGCTGTAGTATATGTCCTTCATGCAGCTGGGTTTCATTTATTCATTTAGCTGGTCGACAACACCAAATCCCACTGCGCCCGCCATCGCCGCTGTAATAGTGCCAGGCTGGAGATAACACAAAACAATGCAAACCAACAGAGTAAAAAAAATGTATTTTCCCTTTGCGCAAGAAGAAAAGCGGAAAACTGTGCGAATAAAAAAAGAAGCCGTCTGATAAATCGTCTCTGCCGCTGGTAATCGGTGTAATTTATGTAGCGCGAGCACAAATGTGACGTCACCGGCACCGATCAAGAAGAAATAAAAGCGAGCGCAATTTATAGGTACGCGCCTCTGCTGCGGCTTTGTCTGAGAGCCGAACTGCTACTAGGTGGTAGTATCGGTAGATACGCCGAGCTTGCTCTCGTCGTTAATGTGATTGTAATTGCGTCGTTTTTTGCTTTTGCTTTGAGATACTTTTTCGTTGGTATTTTAAACGTCGGATGGTCGCTACCTCTCTCAAGGATACAACAAAATTAGTCTGAAGAAAAAAGCGCTGATGTGTCGCTCAAGATGATGGCATCATTTACCAATGAGGTGCAAAGTACCTATTCTAATAATTAATGGCCCCGAGATAGAACAGAAATTATGATGCTACGGCTGATCATTATCTGATGTGATGACGTGCGATGCAAAGAATCATCATCATTAATGAGAGGAAGCGCAGTGCTTCTTTATTTAATGAATTAAGAGGAAGCTGAAAAACTGCAAGGTGAGGAAAAGGACTTGAAATAAGTTTGCATCTTTGAATTGACACAGACAGAATCAAATGGACGAATTGGCTATCGTATTTAGCATCCAAAATGCTTCCACTGCAAATACGTTGACCAAAGTTACAACTTAATTCAGAAATTTAATCTTAAAAACAACTGCCAGCCGTCCAATTGAAGGAGCACGAGGTTTGTTCGAATGGTTGTCTTGACTAGAGCTCGAAAGTTCAAAACGTCGCTGACAAGTCGTACGATTAGGTCTGCGCAATATCGATGTATTGCTCGTGTTTTCTTGAATATTCATTTCGAATTGTTGTTTGACATCTGGCTCGAAGGACAACAGAGTAGAACCATAGGCTCTTGGATATATGTATACCGATTTTGCAGGTCGACCATAAATACTCCATTTCATTAGGTTACATCAAAGTACTTGTCTTCTACGTACAGGAATTTTCCTCTCTATCCATCAAATATAAAGTGATGAGATGCGCACCATTCATACTGATATATTCGTCAATAAACTGGGACCAAATCACCACCCGTGATGGAAAGGCAGTGCCTTTTGTTGGGCATTTGAAATCTCAAGATTCATTGACGTATCGTTCGCTCATGGGCGCTTTTATTTGACACCTATGGGTCAGTTTCTGAGGATTTCCTTAAAGATATTCTCTGATACAGTCAATCATGACGCCTCACTATTTCTCATTTTTTTTCGAACACGTCAAGTTGTCAAATTCAATTTAATGAAAGTTTCTTTTTCATTTTTCTCTAACAAAGTTGTTTATGGCCCCTTCTAAAATAACGTCCAAGTCGATAAAGTAACATTCTCCATTCATATAGTTAAAAAAGAAAACATTCTAACATTTTTTTACAGATACCAGGAGTCGGACTCTCCAAAAAGCATCAATAAAAATCTCAAATACGGAGGTTGCTACTTAAGCCTTGAGATATAGAAACACTAGTCTGAATATGTCAAATTTGACATTACCATCGTAGAGTTTGACTTTTTCAATGGTTTTGTCATACGAGTGCTGTTTGTGTTGTTATAACAGTTGCTTGAAACATCATCCTGGTCAAAAAATGGAATTGAATCGTGAACATTTTCGTGCAATGATTTTCTATTATTTGAATTAAACCAATAATAGTGTGTCGACATCTCCAGCCACCGTGTTTCTCTAGTTTTCCGGATTTTATCGCGGCCACACTTTGCTACAGGACGAGTTTCGTGGCGGTCGTACAAAATCGGTTGTTGTCCCAGACAAAATCGATACTGCGCGTGAACCGAGATTGTCATGTGCCATACCGCGAGATTGAGTCATGCTTGGGCATTAGTTCCACTACCATACATTAAATATTGCATTACGTCAAAAAGATGTGTTCGTTTTGGATATCTTGACAATCGCTCAAAAAAAAAGGGTGGGGTCGATTGGTGCCAAAAAAAATGGTGAACAAATTCATTCGCCGTGCTTGAAAGGACGTTTATAAAACCGTGACAGGCGAATCATTGATCACTGACGATGAGATACGAATCATGGATCACTGAATATATAACTAAAAACTGAACAACGATTGACTGTATGATCCTTTCAAAACAAAATTATTCGCGCACGAAAGAAGTTCTTCGCCTCAAATGGTCGCCTGTATTTTCGAATTAATTGCACATGTCGCCACCATGCATCCATTCTGAATGGCACACCACCATTTGGTTGCCAGAAGTGTTTAGCAAAATTAGGAAAATCAATAGCAGAAGACAAATCATTCTTCACCACGATAACGCAAGCTCTCACACATTTTCTCAAACAGGCTCATCCCGCCGTACAGTCTTAAGTTGGTACCCAATGATTTCTTTTAAACATTAAATGCGAAGTCATCGTTTTTCGGTGGTTGATGCGTGCAAATCGCCTGTTTTGGAGGTTCCTCAATCAGAGTGAAAAAGTGCTTCAAAAAATGGGTTAAAATGCATGCAAAAGTGTATTGATCTTCCCGGAGTTTTTTTTTTTGAAAAAAAGGACTATATTTATATTACTTTTTCCATCTCAAAACTTATGTAGCAACCCTCGTATTGAACTCAGATATTAAGTTCACTATCGGCCAAATCAAAAATAGAGGACGAGAGAAATTTAATGAATGTGGCAACCACTCTTGCATTTCATGTCGATGCCTGTATAAACAAATTTTTCTCAAATCCCTGAATACCTAAAAATATTTTTTCTTGCATTTGCAAGATGGCGTAAGCAATCGTTTTGATTTTCGAAGAAATTCTCATTCAAATCCACTTGGGCGTATACGTAACATTTATTTTCTTCTACCCATCCAATCTCCCTTTGAACTGATCTTCTTCAATGGATAGAGCACCACAGAAAATGTTTAATCTGTACCAATCCATATACGCAATGTCAGGTTATATTATATCGATACACAATCCCTACCAGAACAAAAGTCGTCCCCACCATCATGGTGAATTTTTTTCACTCTTCGCATTACCTCTCTCATGTAAAATCCCCTACAAGTGAAGAATATTTTCAAAGCTAAATACGAGATCAAAACTACCTACGAAAAAAATAAAAGAACAAAATAATAAAACCCAAAAGGATGCTGGTGAAATGGGATTTCTTTGATGAGACGCATTGTAGATTGTGTTGCCCGGAATTGTTGGGTGTTGTTAGTTTATACTTGGAAGAATTTTCTACTCTTTTATATTGTATTTTAGCAAGTGAGTGAAATTGTGGTGTGAAGGACTATGGGCATTCTTTGTATAATTGATTTGACGTGCTACGAGTCCTTGGTGGAAAATCCAATTTCAACTATGGCAAACAAAAAACGTTAAAAATATGAACATTGGAAAAACAGAAACTAGTTTTCGATCCAATTAATAAATAAAAGTTTTAAAGGGTTTGTCGACTAATTTTAAATTAATTTTAATTACTCTAACGCATTTTGAATGATAAATTCGAAAGAGTTGTTCTTTGGGGCTTTGAAATTTTATGAGGGCGTTCATTTTCGGTTTCGTTTATACGAGAAGGAAGTTGCGCCTCGCTTTCCCTTTTTTCAGACGTTTGTTCAGTTGTTTCTTCACCAATATAACAAATTTGGAATCGCTTACTATAATGGATTAAAATTCGAAAACAAGTTGTCCAGGCGATTATTGGTATACAAATGTGTCAAATATTAATTTTGTGCTAACGATTAGAGGCAATGGGCCTTACTAGTAATCATTTTTGAAAATTTCGCTACTGTGAATTAGAATTTAGCCTGAACTGGACACTAAAAATGGCGGAATGGGGCTTACTAGTAATCATTTTCTTAATATTTTGTAGGTCACAATAGGTTTTTTAATATAAAAAAAAATCGCAGTAGGGTGTTCGTAAAATTCATCCGTTTACGCTTAATTTGATTATCTATTCGTTTCGCGCAATATTTTCGAACGTAGTAATGTTTAGCTTGCTTATGAAATTGACTGGAATGTAGGCATTCCGAAGGCACGAACTCAATCATGTTAAGCCCTTCCTAGTGACTGCCACTCAAACTCACTGATTATATATGCAATACACACATTATGATGATGCCTAGCAAATCTGTTGCAGTATTTCCAAAGCATTTCTGGGATATTTTCCACTGGTCACTTGATGGTGCTATTGTTGCCATCTAGAGAACTTCACATCAGTAAGCATCAACACTGCTGAAAAGTAATTCTTTCTACTCATTTTTAATTTTACAACGCGCATCAATTCTTCATGCACCACTTAATTTGAGTAATTAAACCGTAAACGGACTTTGATACTTTCGTAATGCTGATCAGTATCAACTAAGCAGCTTTTCAATATTTTCCGCCCTTCAAAGGGATAACCTCGACTCTGCCTGCATCCTTGATTCGGGAAGTTACAATCTTAATATCGTTTCCACTTGCACAAAGGTAGAATGACTTTCTGAAATATTAGACACTTTTCGAAACATGAAAAGTTTCTCGAGGCGAAACTTTTACCAGTGATCCAATAAAATCAGCTCTCGAAATTTCTTCTCTGTGTTGCAGTAAATTTAATTTTGAAGATTAATGAGGTTTATGATGGCCACTGTCATTTCATTCGTACTTTGCTCTAAGTAGTTGACTGGAATATTAAATAAATTAAGCAGGATGCTTTCTTATTTCTAATCTAGAGAATTTGTGCCCATAGTAGGTCACAATGGGTAAATGTATATAGAATATTTCGCCATTGTGAGTTCGTAAAATCTAGTATGGCGCGTTGAGTAGTTTTCATGACGGAGGATATCTGAAAACGGGTACATTTTAAAGCCTTCGTCTCTCGTGAAGAGGTCCATTAACCAAGAAAGTGACGGTGAATAAAATGTCTTAGTGATGAGGTTTGGCCTGAATATCTGTTGTTGTCGGCCCGTGGATGAGTTGTATAAAATTGAGATATACCCGGCATTCGTGTGGTCCTATACTGGATTGTTTCCTGCCTATGATACAAATCCTGCTATAAACTATGCAACCACTTTTAACCCACTTTTTAATGTTGTTCGAACTGAGGTGCTTCATTCCAGACAACTACTGACCTGATCATATCTCAGTGTAAAACATTTATTAGCGTGGTTGCGAAACACGAGAACCTTTTTGAACTTGGACTTCTATTAACAAATACCAAAGAGCGTGTGGGTGCATAAAAACTCATCAGAAAGCATTTTTTCACTCCAATTGATTTGCCAATTTATTTCCATTTATCGGCAGATCTCCTGACACGCCTTTTTTTCTCCCTCTTTTATGAGAGCGAAAAACATTTTTCGGAATAGAATAACAAGGGATACTAAAATTGTATCGTGAATTATATCGTTTCGGTGTAGAAACTTCAATTGCACTGGTTTCCTAACCAGAGATGTTTTTTTTTGTGGTTGTGTCTGCTTTCAGATTTGTTTGTGTGTACAGGTTTGGGTTTTGCTTTTAATTGTAATCGTCTGCTTCGTTTGTAGCGCAATTAAATAAAGCACTGGAATATGCTCCGCATGCATACAGATACGAACAGATAAAAACGGATTAGGTGTTGATTTGATTTTATTAAACGATTTAAATCGTAATCCTGTTGCGAATAGCACAGTGGATGTTGCTGCTGCTGTTGCAGTAATTGCAAATATTTGTTCGGGCGTAGTGGATTAGTTTGTTTGGTTGGAGTTTTTATTAAGATTGTTTGTTTGTCGGTTGTTAGATGATATGCGTTTGTAATGGGGGATGGGTGTAAGGAGATTTGTGTTAGATTTGTGGGAATCATTTCGATGGTAACCCTTTTTGCGAGAACTTCCTTTTAATTACTTAATTTGTGTGTTCCTTAATAACTACGAATGCAATTCTTATTTGGTTTATGGCTTATGAGTTACTTTTGAAATAGAATCTGTTGTCTTACTTTAATATTCGTGAGAGGATCATTTTCAACAATTTCAAAAAGTTGACAGCGTCTTGCAATGCGTTTTAGTTTCTCCCGACGATTTCGATTCATACTGCCGGGTTTGATTTAGGCAACTGTGTTCGCCCTAAAAATATAAAAAAACCAACACCTATTCATTTGAGGTTGCATTTGTCTTACCATCATTCTGACGTTGCAAAGATATCTATTAGCGATAGTCTGCAGCTTGCTGTTGGCAGGGACTTCGTACAATGTACCAAAATTGGATATTAACTGCTCCTGTGTTTCGATATGTTCAAATAAAAACTTCCAACTACTACCCCTTTTCTACGTTCGAGTGAGATTTTTCGTTCTACATAATGTTCGTCTCCCAGCGTTCAAAACGAATCCTAAATGTGGTGAAAAATCACGATACGTGATCATTTCAGCTTCCATTCTCATCAGTGTATATTTTACCCGCTCTGAAATATACTCATCTCTAAATCAACAAACATAACAAGCCACCATTGACCTGAAATGAGCGCATGTCCAGCTCTATATCGGGTCTTATATTTGTCATAGATAAGCTGGAAATATTCCATGAAAATAATGTATATTTGAAATTGTTTCCCCCGAAAAATTGTAATTTTTACACTCTTTCCTCGCACACACCTTGTCAAGCTGTATGTTTATGGAGGGCTGTAATTCTCGTCAAATTCTCACCGCATAAAATCTTTGGATTTTTTAAAATACACCTGAATTGACTGGTCCATTTCTATTGTTTCATTAGTTAAAGAGCCCCTCCCCTAAAGTCCCTACAAAAAAACACAAACAATTTACAAAAATGTTATAAATCTCTACATTGCACAATGTAATTGTTCCTCTAGATCCTTAACGGTTGTGCCTTCAATTTGTAAAAAAATGTACGGAGTTCGCTGAATTTTTGATACAAAAAATAAATTCTGCAATATGGGATTATATCCGTTTAAAAAGTTTCCATATTTGAATTATTTCCCAAGTGTCGAGATATTTTTTTTTGCTCAACACAGTAATTCTCTTGCAAAAGGAAAGCTCTCCCTATTTAGAAGATTTGTTTGTAGCCATTTGTGTATCGCCACAATTTGTTAAACATAAAAAACCGAACGTTTGTCACGCTATAAGTTTAATTTAAATCAAACCATCTATAATAAAAATGTCACCTTAAACTCTACACTTTAACAAAATGCTACATCCCAACTGCACTTTCACGTTCACGTCATAATTTAGCCTGAACATTACAGTTTAGACTGAAACTCGAAACGGGAATATGAAACCAGCGCCATAACATTTTTTACGGGCGGCATTTTGCCTGTCTACCAACTTCCCCATCGTCATAAAGCTGGTTATCTACTGCAATTTCTCCGCCATCAAAATCCATCATGTCATTTTACATCAATGCACTTGATGACGAAGTAAGCCACCCTTCCAAACATCTAACACAATGTTGTGACATTAGAGGTGATCCTTCCCCTTTACCCACACAACATTATCCCTGTACTCGAACGCGTAAGCGAGGTGGTGCTTTAATTACTTTTGAATCATAATTAAGTTCCGACAGCCTTTTTACTCAATTAACCCAGCCTAATGGACGCTCTTCAGCCCAAGACAAGGACTCTATACTCGCACACTCTGTCATTCCACTGCAGCAGTTAAAATACCATGCTGCTGCTGCCGCCGCCAATCACTTGGGGTCTTATTTTGACGGTTTTTTCCCCTTTAGCCGCTTGTTATTATTTTTTTTAATGCCTGTTGGTTGAATCTTTTCAGTAATTATAAGCATGGCATCAGTTAATGGAGGGTGGTGCTACGACCATAACATCTCAATTTCTCTGTCATTTGCTTCATAAAATATAAGGTAAACCCTTCGAAAGAAACGCCTTTGTATTTTAAGGTATATTCGACGAAAAATTTCTTTTCAATCGATAGTTGAGACGATCTATCGTAATTAAACAAAGATTTTGCAAGCCTTTCAAATTTATTTAATTCTTTAACTTCGTCTTCTTCTCGTTACAGGTACTCTCAGCATTGGACATATTACAACCACCTCATTTGGATTTCTTCCAGGAAATGTATCCTTTTTTAAATTAAAAAAAAAATATATAACATACGTACCTATATAATATTCCGTATATAGATACGAGTATATACAGGGGATGAAAATTCGTTCACATTTCCATCCCACATCAAACTAGCTGAGGAGTCCTTTGATTTGATGAAATCAGGTTTGCCTCCCTTTGAAATCATCCTCCTTTTGAGGAGATTACTAGAGATTGAACCTTTCGGTGTTGTCTTTAATGTTTATTTAGTAAAGCTCGTTCTTGGAAATTAGTATGTAAATTGAAGATTTTGTTTACAGGGTGAAGGAATTGAGACAGAAGGAATAAAATTTCATAGCTATGTGCCGATTCGGTGGTATTCTTGACTGTCTTGACTCAAGCGGATTTGCTCGCCAGTTTTGGGCTTAGAATATTATTCGAACTGTGTCCAACTAGATGAAAAGTCACTGTGAATTCTTCTCAAGATAATTGTGTGTAAAATAAGAGAAATAAACCCTTAGCGGTAAACAAATGATAAGAGAGAAATCATATTAAACCAATAAAATTGATTCAATAGTCTTTCAATGAACTTATCGGATGTGGGTATCTGTGTAAAGAGTGTGAAACATATCTCTAAACTCAAAACTTTTAAATCTGCCGAAAGGTGTGCGATTCACAGCTTTTACCCTACCATTGAGATATGCGTCTGAAAGTATGCACCAATAGATTTTATTCGATATTTTTCCACACCTAAAATGTACAAGGACACACACATTCGTTGAATTTTTCGGTATCGACAGATCCACCCAACTTATGTTCGCCAAATAATGAGCTTCCATTACGCAAAGACACTAAAGGAAATTCGTTTCAAACAAACTACAAAGAGAAGTAAAAATGTATTTTCTATACATCTATAGCCGCATTGTTCAAGAGTAGATTCAAAGTGATCATGATTACCATACATTTTAACGTCGGTAACGATGACGTCGTCGTCATCATTTAATGGAATTCAATAACTTTTGTGGGAAAAATTGTTCTTTCAATGAAAAGTTCTTAGTGGTGTGTAGAATAAT
This sequence comes from Cheilosia vulpina, assembly GCA_916610125.1. Classification (NCBI taxonomy): domain Eukaryota; kingdom Metazoa; phylum Arthropoda; class Insecta; order Diptera; family Syrphidae; genus Cheilosia; species Cheilosia vulpina. The sequence goes on from OU744278.1 coordinate 29,095,829, forward strand.
GGGGTAACGAAAGTCGTTTTGTGATGAACACTAAGCGCCCTCATAACCGCCCCCGGCTAAAAATATGGGATGGCATTTACGGGTTGAAAAGTTTTTCAATTAAAATGAGATGAAGGAGTTATTTGCAAAACTAACACAACTGAAGTGAAGCTATTATTGGATGTGAGTTTCATTGTTTTGAAAGCGAAGGTCTTCGCTTATGCCCCAAAGAATATAGAAAAGAAGACAAGCTAGACCTTGATTCAATATGAAAATAATCAAAGTTTTGTTGAGTGACTTTCATTTATAATACGTCAGAGCTGAAATTAAGTTCTTTTCACATATATGACAAGCTGTGTACTGTGCAGGATAGGCAATCTTACAGAGGTGCCCCTTGGTGAAATTTTAAGGTGAAAACCCCAAACCAGCGGCAAGAAATCGTCGAAAACAAAACTACACAGCACCTGGTGGCCATATATATAAAAGGTTTAACGGAATATAAAATTTACTGATTGCGTTGTTGTGTCAATAACTTTTATTCAAACTAGCAATGAAATTTAGAAATCAATTTTTTTAAGCAACATGAAGTAAACTCTGCTAAAGTATTTAAAATCTTCCATTCACAATTTAATTACTTAGAACTGGGAAAACCTCTTAATAGACTCATGTAGTTCACGCAAGAAGTAGTTTAGTGCCCATTGACACTAATTAACTTATGAAACAGTTGGAAAGTGCATAATTATTTAGGTTCACTTAAGCTCACTAGTTCCCTTCGTTTTATATGGATGTTAAAGAGGGTTTTTTATTCTCACTACCGCTGCGGCATTAATTATTTTTTTATATTTGGCACACTTATATCTTGAACTAGCTGTACCCGCCCGGCTTCGTACGTGCAAAATATGGTTTCAGAACAATTTTTAATAATTTAATATTCTTTGGACAATGAAAATAATTTTATAATATTTAGCTCACTTTTTTTTATTAATGTACGCTTCGTTGTATACTATATTAGCGGTTACCCTGGAGCACGCTACATATAAGATATAACTGCCCGTGGCTGAAGCAATTCTTGATTAATTCAACTCCCGCTTTTCTTAAAGTTTGACCCTCTAACTTATTGATTGTCATGATAGAACAAACATTATTAGGAAACTGAATCCGTTTAAACTGAAATGGACAATTGCTGGGAATTATTTGTATTCTTGGTATAAACCTATTTACCAGACGCAGTTAAAATTACCGCCTCAATAACGTATTTCTGCAACGAAATCACTCTCAATCTGGTTCCATTACAAAGCTGAGGGGATTCAAATTGCGAAGCAGCATAATGGGAACTCCAACTTTTAATTCCAGGCCATGGACTGTAATTCTATTTAAAAACTCGACCGGGTAATTTACTGCCTCATCTCGATTGTAAATAGCATTTATAAACAGGTACGACGTATATCATCAGGAATTTTCCCTAATGTAATAATACCACGATCTGGTATCACTGATACCTATACCTTTTTGAAATTCCCTTCCTACATATTTGACATTTCTTTTATGGCTTTTTTGTTCTTAACACACCAAACAGCATACCGCCTCTGTCTGTCTCCCTCTCCGTCACTGGAGTAAAATAAGGTTAAAGGAGATGTCAAAATATTGCGCGGTTAGTATGTTTGATTTGAGAATGAAGTGCAATGAAGTGAAGTAGAAATGTTTCAAATTTTGCCTAGTTATTTAAAAACCTTTTAAGTTATCGAGTTATTGGATATCCTAAGTTGTACCTGCAGATATCCTCTATAAGCTGCTGTTAACTATATTTAAATGCTCCCAGTATTTTCGAACGGAAAGTGTGACAAAGGAAAAAGGAAACGAAAAAATAAATTACTCTTGTCCATTTTTTTCCGGAAATTATAGAGATAAAGAGTTGAGACAAAGTGTATATTGTAGGCCTAGGTATCCTCTAGAGGCCTGTGAAAAATGCACCAGAATATACTGAGCAGTTTCTAAGATTTTTGCATTTAAATACATGCAGTCAAATTCAGTCTTAGTCGAACAGAACTGCACCAATTTTATTTATATGATTAAGTTAATGAATGAATCCAAGGATGGAATTCGCTTCTTCATTGCCAGTCGTGCTAAAATCTCTACTCGATTATATTTAAGAGCTCTGTGTGATGGAAAAAAAAAGCCTTTGCGTTCCATACAATCCTTAATAGTAGCTAATCTTTATGGCGCAGTGGCTTAGTGGTTAGTGTGTTGGACTAATAAGCGAGGGGTCCCAGGTTCGAATCCCGACGAAAACCCAAATTCCAACTTAGGGTTTTTTTCACTGCGCCACCTCGCGCGAAAGTCTGACAAACATCCGAGAGTATAACTGTCATGAAAGAGCTTCTCAATTGGCCGTTTGGACTCGGAAAAAAATTGTAGATCCCTTCCATTCATCCCAAAAATAAAAACTCACACAAGACGAATGGTTGTGAGAAGCTAGGCCTAGGGTCCCTACGGACCTGTTGCGCAAAATATTTATTAATCTCTAATATGCTAAAAGAACACAACCTCGCAATGATAAAATGCTTTATTTTGCTCCACTCAAGGATCTTTTAAAAGAATGTCTTTCAATCCGGAGAAATATTTAATGAACAGCTAAAATATGCGCTATAGATAGGTGCGCTCGAATCATCCTCAAGAAAAACCACAAAAACTGTAATATAGCAGTGATGTCAGATAGTCAAGCCGCCATCAAGGCACTTGACGCCTATATCATAAAGTCTAAGCTCGTATGGGAATGGCTGCACAAGCTGAACGTTATAGGTAAGAACAACAGAGTAACCATCTGCTGGATACCTGGTCACGCAGGCATCATGGGCTACGTGGCTGTGGATTTCCTGGCAAGACAGAGTGCAGCAGAGCCCTTCATAGGGCCTGAACCATTCTGCGGCATAGGGGAACACACCTTATGAAAAGAGTTCACGAGGATAAAAAACCTCCAAGGCCTGAATCAAGCAAAGAAACTTTTAGGGAACTATAACCTAAAAAGATTAAAAGCTCAGAAACCTTACAGGACACTGTAGACTAAGGGAACACATGAGGAAAATAGGCTTACCAGTAAAAGGTATCTACGGATTCTGCGAGGCGAGCGCTGAAACCCTAGATCACATTCTGAAATCATGTGAGGATTAAACATTTGGGCAAGTACCAGATACCAGATAAGGATATACAAACCATGGACCCGCTTCTCATACTCAGATTCATAAAAGAGACTGGACTGAAGGAAATACTCTGAAGTTGACATTCTTGTCGAGGCTAAGACAGAGCAAAGACCTCCAAACACGATTCGTGCATGGAACTGTGATGCGATGGGCCTCTGGAAAAGGGCATTAACCTTCCAAGGTATAAGCAGGGGCACAATAGACCACAAGGTCGCAGTGCACTAAACCGTGTCTCTATTATTGTCATTATTATAAAGTTGAATGAATAATCGAAAGTATAAGAAAGGAGTATTTAAAATTATTGTTTGCCAGCCGATTATTAAACGAAGGTAAAGAAATGTGTAAGTTTCAATATGGGGAACGTCTTTATATATCGCTGCTATTGTGTACGGAATTTCCATTCAAAGTAAAAATCGTATGACAGGCTATAGCACAACGATGAATTAATTTTGTTCCATTTGGTCTACTTGGTAAACTTTCAATTGCGTAACATCTAAAAATTAATAAGGCGTAAAGAATAGGTTACTACGGGTAAGGGACAAACCTTTTCCCCCGACGGGTATTACAATGGGTCGATTTTGACCTGAGTGTGGCGCGGAACTCTCCACGCCAGCCCACTAACCTAACCTAACAAAAGTTCACAATAAGTGCCGCCATCTATGAATGGTTTGATAAATTTTGTTGCTATTTCGTTGCATACTTTCAGTATTTTTTTCTTTTTAACTTCATCCTTCACCCGAGTCTAAACAAGGTCTTGTGCAAAAAGAGGAAACTCGTTGTGGATTCGTAAACAGAAACAATACAGATGACCTATACTAAATTGGGAATTCTTTGCATTTTAAAATACGGTATCCATTCCACTCCAAAGTTAATTTAAAAAGCATACCGGAAAAGTTTCACAAGCCATTCGCCCATATTTCAATTAACAGAAATGAGTGAAATAAAAACTGCATCCAGTTCAGTTACAAAAGTAAAAATAACAGAAACTGCATCCAGTTCAGTTACAAAAGTAAAAATAACAGAAACTATCTCACAAGCACACTTAAGGAGTTGCTATTAGTTGTGTATACAAAAACGGATGTGAGACAGGAAAAGAGGATTTAAAATTTTTAATTACAGATGAAGCCGCTGAAAAGTTTTAACTTTTTTTTGCAGGAGTTAAAGCACTGTTATTCCATCACTTTGATGAAAATAATTGGTCTAAATTTTTTTTTTCTTTTGCAATTGTTTATCCTTAACCAGAATTTCCACTTAGATATGTGATAACTGAACTCCTACAGTCAGATCTGCACAAGATCATTGTGTCGCCGCAACACCTCTTAGCCGATCACATAAAAGTGTTCTTGTATCAGATATTGCGCGGCATGAAGTATCTGCACTCGGCCCGTATCCTACACAGAGATATCAAACCTGGTAATCTACTTGTCAACAGTAATTGTGTTCTAAAGATATGCGACTTTGGGCTGGCTCGTGTCGAGGAACCAGATCAATCGAGGCACATGACACAAGAAGTGGTAACACAGTACTATCGGGCACCAGAAATTCTAATGGGTGCGCGTCACTACTCAGCCGCTGTAGACGTTTGGTCAGTCGGTTGCATATTTGGTGAGTTGTTGGGTCGTCGTATTTTGTTCCAGGCACAGAATCCAGTGCAACAACTGGAGCTAATCACAGAGCTATTGGGTACGCCGTCAATGGAGGATATGCGACATGCATGCGAAGGTGCCCGGACGCATATGTTGCGGAGGGCACCGAAAGCACCGGCATTCGCAGCTTTGTACACATTGAGCTCACATGTGACACACGAGGCCGTGCATTTGCTGTGCCAGATGTTGGTATTTGATCCCGTAAGTCAATTAAATTCGATTATTTGTAATTATTGCTATATTTATGTGTATTTTAAATTTATTTACAGGACAAGAGAATATCGGTGACTGATGCTTTAGCTCATTCGTATCTGGACGAAGGGCGTCTGCGATACCATTCGTGCATGTGTAAATGCTGTTTTACTACCTCATCCGGTATGCGACAATATACGGGAGATTTTGAGCCATCAGCTGGACAGCTGTTTGATGATTTGTGGGAGCGAAAACTGACGTCTGTGCAACAAGTTAAAGGTGGGTTCAATTTAAGATGTCAACTAGTGTTAATTTTTCTACCACAACAGAATAGTAGTAAATGGTATAATCAAACATAAACATCTAGACCTTTCACTGTTAGATAACTTCATCGGTCATCGGAGATTACTTAACAAACAAATGATTAATTGTTCATCCATGCAGAACTGTGATGTAATCGTTCTCGAGAAAAAGAAACTTAGACTAAAAGTCAGTCAAGTTAAATATCGCGGCCATATACTTTGCACTAGCGATCAGGAAGCTAATTTTGACCTTAAATAGGATCCTCACCTGGAGGCGACATGTTCTTGTCCCAGCAGCTCTGTGTTATAACTTGGCAGACATTTTTTGCAGGCATACAATACGACTCTCAAACTGATGATCAGCGATAGCCTAATTAGAGTTTTTTTGTTCTTAACACTTTTTTATATATTGTTGATCAAGCGAAAGGGCAACAGCAGGCTAAAAGAATCACAAACCTTGCTTGTAGCAAAGACAAAAGAAGACCTAAGGGTCTTAACTGGTTATCAAATTAGACATTGACTACAAAAACCTATCCGATAATACCGCCTTCCGATTTTACGGAGAGGAAAGGCGATGGAGACAAAAAACACATACTCATACACATTCATACAGGCAAAAGCGCCTACCGATTCCTCAAATTGAGCAATGAACATCAGCCGACGAAATGTTCAATTGTCAATAATTTTGCGCCCAATGATGTTGTCCGTCCAAGAGAGTAAAAACCCAGTTTGCTACGTAGATGTACAGCTCTAGATAACGCACACTTACCCTATGTAACTATTTATACAAAAAAAAAAGTATTTTGGCGATACGCAAAATTACGCTGCAGCGTAATATTTTTCATCTAAAGCTAAAGGTTGTCCTTTAGCCTGGCAAATTAAGTGGTAGACTTATTTTTGTCCGCCTGTTTCATTTGAATTATAGAGTACAATGTACGAGATCTGTTCGCAATCAGAGATTTCACTTGCACTCAAACGAAAAAGTTTGTAAACAAATTTGTTGTAGATTACAACCACGACATAACAATAATATGTAATCGCACATTTTCTTAAGCTGAATTACGTTCATTGAATCCTATTGTGGTTCTCCCACAAGGTCTCTAGCTTCGTTGTATCCACTCCGAAAACGAATGAAACGAGAGAGAAGGTTACAAGTCGTTTGATTTATATGATACACAATTTTTTCAGTCACACTCTTTTCTTTTCAAAAAATAAACAAATATTATTTGCAATTTTTCTTAATAAAGCATTTTCATTTTCCATCACTTGTTGCAGAGGAAATGCACAAATTCATAGCGGAGCAGTTACAAACCGGCCGTGTTCCACTTTGCATTAATCCTCAGAGTGCTGCATTTAAAAGTTTTGCCAGGTAAGTCGCCCCAAACACCCTCAATCACCTTAAATTCTTTAAAGTCATCATTACAATATTCTATCTATATTTATCATGTTTCCTTTAAATTTTTTTTCATTTGTATTCTTTCAAACAAAAAACAAAAAATAAATCTAATGTGTTGTGTTTTCTTGCAAAATTCGGTCTATTTCTCATTTTCATTTATTAACGCAAAATATTTTTATTTTGTACTGTTTTCCTTTTATTTTATTTTGTATTTGTATAAAAAAAAAGACACAAATTATGAATTGCATTTAAAAAATAAAATTAATAATAATTATTATTATTGAAAATATATCACACAATAGCCAATGAGATAATCTACTAGAACCACTGCTGCTGTTGCTGTTGATGCTGACATATTAAGTAAATGTCTATATAGTCGTCATATATACAAAAAAAAACAAAAATAATCGAACAAACTAATTTTATACTGCACAATTAAATATACATTAAATACAATATCAATATATATAATGAATATAAATGTCTTGCTGCCATCTTTAAATTACAGTCTCTTGCCCCTACAGCTAACAAAAAAAAAAATTGAATGGTTATCAACAGTCACTCAGTCGAAATGTTATGTCACACTGTCATATATAAATTATCACATCCAATCATCGGGCATTCAAAAATCAATAGGTGTGTTGCAATTATAACTATGTACTGCTATTTATTGTATATAATACATATATATATATTTTTGTTTGTTTTGTAATTTTTATTCTGTGATTCGTTATTAATTATTGTGGCCAATTTTCGTTTTAATACACGTTTTTGTTTTAATTTAGAGTAACTTAAGCGAACTAAAAAATGTCAATTTATAAAAGAGAAAGCACAAACAACAAAACAAAATATTTTCTCCTCCCATCCCACTTAACCATACTTGATGTTAAATATTGTCCCGTATACTTATAATCGAATATGATATGTGCATGCGCAAAAACCTTGATACAAATACATAAATATAATCAAAATAATAATTTTAATATTGCATAACAAATCATAAATCTTTTCGAATTATGTAACTTCTTACGTTGGTGCTTTTTAATTCATCGTATAGTTATTTTTGTTTATTGACCTGTTTAATTTATGGACGCAGGATAATGGGATGGAAGCCACCAATCTAAAAAATATTGATAAGATAAGCAACGGGTAAACCAGAGTTGGAAAGTTTGATTGTTTTCTATTTCTGAAAAAATAGTGTCACGTTTACATACTTTCTTTTATGACTTTCAGAAGGAACCGTGTAGGTCATGAGCTAATCAATACATTTTAAAAAAGACATAAGAGCCATCCGCTAAAAATTAAGTTCTTACTCAAAATAGGTCACTTACGACAGTAAATTTCAATATCATCGCTTACTCTGGCTTAAGATGGATTAACTTTCATGAAATAAGATTGCAGATGCACTCAGAAGACCCTATTAAAATTACACGGTTCAAGTATTTCCAAAATGTCATCGTGCTTAGCTGTCACCCTAATTTGCAGACAAGCAGACATTTTTTCGCCGAACTGCTAAAATAACCTGGCGGCAGTTAGAGCTAGTCTTCAGAATCCCCTGTCTTAGTGAAAATGAGAATGTTTGGGCCAGAAATTCTGCTCACGTTGTGCAACGCTGCATAAGGATAATCTTAACCCCTGACTTACACCGGCTTAAGCCGGATTAGTTCTGCGTAATCTTGATCAAGTCTTATATTTAAGTAGTCACCTCAATAAGTCGGGTGTCGTCATATTCTGTCCTTTGCTCAAGTCCATGTTGATGGATATATATATTGATGTATCTCGCGTGCCCTTTAGAAAATTCAGCGTTCTACCTCTGTGGCAAATTAACTTATTTCTTTAGCTGGAAAAGCATTTTATGTAGGCGCCTAGTCAGTCAGATTTAACTTTGCTTTGATACGCCAAAAGTACCCTTCGTAATCTACACAAGAAGTTTTCTAGTGAAACAAATGTAGAGCTTGAAAAAAAAACCCGTAGGAGTTATAGGAATTTCCGAAACTTATCAGACTGCTTCCTTACCGTTTTTTTTTGCATTTTCTCTATTCACTTAATGATTGCGTTCCACTGCGAGGTGAAGTGAGGATAGCGTAAACGTTTTGCGTAAACTTTTGCAAGACCTTCCACATAGACCAAAAATTGTTATTTTAAAAAAACATAACCATTTCCATAAGAGTAATGCGTGGATTCATTAAAAAAACAAGGGATCGGATAACATTTATATCCTCTTCTATTGGAATTGTATGTACCAACTATATTTCTGGTAGTGGCCAATCAGTTAAATGAATTAAAATCGATAACTGACACTAGCTTAAGCCCGCGTGGTTGACCCTTCCTACCGAAGCATCAGCGCCTTTCCCTTATTCCAGTGATATCCCCGTCCCACCAATAACTCTTCTCCCACTCCCATCATCTGTTTTGTTTACAATTTCAAAAGGAAAAATTCCAAGTGTGTCCAAGTTCTTCGTAAGGTGATTATAAACTTCTTTCCACCGCTGAAAATTTGTATTTGCCTTTAAATTTATTTTTGTTTCTATGTATCAATAACTAAAGCTATAATTAACTTGATTGGCCATTAAAAAAATAAACATTTAAAATGTACTAAAAATTACAATAAAACTAAATTTGAAATTATTCAAAATTTATTTCGAACAGTTTCTTTAAAAAAAAATATTAATATCTAAAGAAGAAGAAAGCAGCCGTGGTTTTTAGTAGATATCTCCAAAATAAATAAAAGCATTAAAAATTAAAAACAAATCGCTTTTTAGTACTTTACTACACATTATTTTTTAATCGTTTTTGTTATTCTATGGATATTTGATTGTTTAATGTCAAAAATGTGTGTTCTCTAGCTATACTGAATGGTTACTTGCTCTTTTGTTTTCTATTTAACTAATATTATGTGTGTTTATATTCGGTATTTGGTGTGCTTTTTTGTTTATAATTTTTAAACTAGTATATGTGTAAGCAATTTTGGTGTATAGCTTTATTTAATGTAACAGAATTACTTTCCCGAGCCCTCCCATAATTTGGTAAGGCACTAAAAATAGGATATATTATACAACTACGCAGACTTTCGAAAAAAAAAATAAGTTTTAGAATTTATAAGAAGAAAACATATTTCTTTCTATTAATTGATTATTTAAGCGCATGAACTGTATTTTTGCATTAAACACTCAACATTTCCCCAAAAGAAATATTCCCCCCAATTTCAAATTACATATTTTCAAAAAAAAAATCTTTTTCTTTCTCTTTAAAACAACAAATTAAACTATTTTTGCAGAAAATTACTTAAATCTATTAAGTGTTTCAAAACTGCTTCTGCTGATACTGCTTGTAGAACAAAAAATAAAAAACCATGCTTTGGGTTTAAAAAGTCGCTCTCATCTCATTCCATTAAGAAGGCAACATTACAACTTGTTCTAAAACCTATTGTCTTCTTATTTGCTGCTTAAACAAACAAAAACAATAAGACTAATAAGGTTATGGTCGCAAAAGGTTAACATATAGGTATAAGGATGTGTCTCAAGCCATATAGAATTAAAATCGCTGTGTCGCACACATTTGTCACATTTTTCATTATAAGGTCAGTGTTTATTTTTATATTTATTTCTATGTACTAAAATCAACTGCAAAATACAGTTCAAATTCATTATCATTATGTTCTAAAAATAGTTGTTAATATTATTTATTAAAATGAAATGTATGTATAAAATATCATACACGGTGATGGGTTAGTTTATGCGCTGCGAAGTGTAAATGTTATTAAATAATTTTTATTACTATCTACCTTTCATAATAGTTTTAGGTTAAATGAAATTAAGATTAACAGCAGGAAGATGTTCCTAAGCTATATACATTTCTCAAGTCATTATTTCTTGGGGCATCGGAGGGAATCCGGTAACCGGGTGGACAGAAAAGCTTCTCAAAAAGCCCCGAAATGGGTACACACTACACGTAGGTAGTTTTGAGTACATCTTTTGCTCTCTGAGACAGTTTCGCTGGTTTCGTTTTGAATATTTTTGAAAGTATGCGAATATAAAAAGAAATACTTTCTCATCTAAACTTAAAGGGAAACCAATATTTCACCAAACAACGAGTAGGTGTAATTTTCAACTCCAGTCACAGTGGCTCTATAAAGCACAAAGATTTTCCTCCCACTTAACATTGCTGATAAATTTGGAAAAAAAGAAAACTTTAAAAGTAGCTTACTGGGGCGTTTTTTTTTTTTGAAAATCAGGCAAACGGCCGTTTGCTCTTCCCTTTGTTGACTTATATTTCGGGTTTTATTATTTCTGATCCCCCAAAATTGTTGCAACCAAACAAAAAAAGCGGAATTTGCGCGTTTATCAAATTTCTGATTTAGTAATGTGTGGAATTTGTAGCATGCGCCTCTGAAAAATAATCAATCAAGTTTATTTCGCCGGCTTAAGATAAACAACATTTTATTTTGACCGGTTGAACTTGTAACAATTTGGGTTGCAATGCTACCGAATAAACTAACATTAGCACTTCAAATTAGGTCCTAGTTACGAGTATCAGAAAAATGCAAACAAATGAAAAAAAATGTACCCAAAGTCCAAAGGAGACACATTTTTTCTACAAAGTCCATATAAAAAATCTGGTTTCCGATATATGAAGCAGTATTTCACTGTAATGAAATATTTTGATGTGTTCCCTTTTATCGTGAATGGAGTGAAGAGAAAACAGCATTAAGAGCTTTACATCACTTCCTTAGACAATTGATCGGATAGGATTCACTTCTGTTTCAATAACTTGTTTACTTTTGTAAAACACTAATTCATTTTCTTGTCACGTTTTTTTTTTATCAAAACAATAAAATTTTGTAAATTAATTTCTATCGCTTTGAAACAGAAATATTAAAAAGTTCAAAACAATCTGCAACAAACAATGTTTTTGATTTAAAATCGAAAAAAAATATCCAATTGGTGAAAGTTTTTAATAAAGTCGAGAATGCGATGTTATTTTACCCGGGTTCGATGCGATCATGACATTTCGACATTCGGTTTCCATTTCCATCATCCTGTAACACTAATTAAACTACAGACCCTAGCGTAACCACAACATCTGTTGTGTTTTTTTTTTATACTTAATACCATGTTTCTGCTGTCCAGTTTTTCTGGATCCAGGTCTGTTTCCGTACACATCTCTGTAAAATTCCTAAAATATGGATTCGTGTCAGAGACAAAATTATAAGAAGTTCGGAAACAGTTTTTACTGTATTTGATGTATTACGTATATTTAAAAAAAAAATGCGTAAGTGTGGCGTATCCTATGCTTATCTTCTCATAACCATTCGTTTTGTGTTAGATCTCATTTTTGGGACGATTAGACGAGTTGTAGGTACCTTGCAATTTAATGCCGATTCCAAACGGCTGAATTGGAAACCATTTGTAGGCTTATCGAATATTTGTCGGCCGTGTTTTTCCGGGGATCGAACTTGAGTGTACCACACTAACCACTGAGCGAATGCTCCCACATGCAACAAGATAAATAACATTTTCAACAACATTGAAATAAAAGCTGTTTCTTTCAGAATATTAAGTATTCTTTAATGCTGAAAGAAAATAAGAAACATACCATTGAGTTACTCTCCATGAGCAAAACTGATCTGAACTGATATTCTTACTGATCGCTGATCAAACTTCTGCTTTCTCATAATTTCTTCCGTTTTTTGGGCACAAATTAAATCAAGCAAATCAGGGAATGGGAACGTTCAAAACTCTGTTTTTTTTTGCAGATGACGTATCCGACGTAGAAAATGTGACACCAACAACGAACCCAGAAAATCTAGTTCTAATATTAATCTCTTGAAAACGAATATATTTTTGAGTATGATTGTGAAGGCAATCCAAAAATGTGTCGACTTTAGAATTGGCGTATTATGAATCAGTTTTTTTTAAATTTCTGACTCACCATCGCGATAAGAGGCACTTTGACATGAGTAGATCTATTGTGACATAGGATCAGAAAGGTTTGTTTAGGCTATTAGAGTTCTACTTTCCTAATGTAGCTGACGATGCTTTCAGCAGAGGATTTCTTTACTTCTTCTGGGCTTAATATTTCCCTGAAGAAGAAATTCCTTCTAATACCACAAAGGGCTGTGCATTCACATAAGATATGCTCAGTTGTGTCTTCTTTCGAAGAGTCGGCTACATGTATTTTATTTAGGTGATATTATGAATAATACACTGACTGTATCATACAACTGACTTTGTGCGAATGCATTCTGTTTTGAAGCTCTTCCCGCGATGTGGCTTTTGTGTATCTATAGTTTTGGCTATACTGTTACGTGAAATACTTTACTAAGCAGGCCACCCTTTCATTCCTCTCTGTTCCGCTGTCTCAATAAAGCAAAGTCTCAACAAACGTTTAGCAAAATGTACTCTATTTACAATATTTGATTTAACCGTTAATAAAAAAAAACTCCTGCAGTGTAATTTGCGGATTTTGTTTTATATTCGCTGTAGTGATAGTCTGGAATTAAAGTTTACATCTGCTGCTAATTGTAGTCCACATATAAATATATTTATTTATTAGATTTCAGTACCTTAGTGCATGTTAATTTTTAAGTTATTTTGTTGTTTGTGCTTTGAAATGTATTCAAATTGTTGGTAAAACAAAAAAAAAACTAAAATTACTTATAACATTATATTTTAAGTTAAACGAAACGTCACAGAAAACTAATATTCGAAAACTTTGTCTCTTCCCTCTTTTTTATTTCGTTTATTTTCAACAGTTCAACCGTCGCACATCCTTCAGAACTGCCTCCGTCGCCTCACCAATGGGAATGACGGCAAAATGAGGCAATAGCTGCCTAAAATAGATTACTTTCTGCCAAATTTAAATTTTATTTTAACTCTTAACCACAAACCAATTTGCATCTTATAACAATTTTAAATCAGTCGTAAAATAATTTAATTGGACAACCCTCAAGAGAGTATCATTCCACCATCGTGTCGAAAGAGGAATCTACTACAGCTCACCACACACACACACACTAGTCGATAGAACCAGGCGTATAAGTTAAATGAAGAAAGGATAACAACATAATTAAAAAAAGAAAGTAACTACAACACAAACTCGATCGATAATCGTAATTTGTTTGCCAAATTTACCTCAAGAAAAGAAAATTAAAAAAAAATTAATAATTTGTTAAAATATAAAACAAAAACAATTAATTTTAAAGGACTAATACAAATAATATTCAACTTAAAAACAAAAAACAAGTGTATGTCGTCTTTGTAACAAATCTCATTACAAACTTTTAATGATTATAATGTCCTAAACTATATATAACTTAATTTTCCTTTTACTAATTGAGAGCAAAAATAATTCATATTTGAAAAATTAAAAACAAAATATAACTTATTTTAAACAACCTATTAACATAACAGAAATGTAATGTAGATATAGTGTATACAAAAACTCAAACAAACATATATTAATACATCGTTATTGTGAGGTGTCAGTATATTCACACACACTTGTAACTATTAAAATTAAAACAAATTAAAATTAAGAAAATGCGAAACACGGACATTGGACATTAACATCATCTTAAGTATAAAACTTTTTTTTTTTTTAAGGTTTTTGTAGAACGAAGGAAAATTATGAAAAATAATATTTAACTATGGACTGATTTCAATTTTAGTTTATAAACAATTTTAATCTATATGTAATACACAATTGAAAAAAAGAGAACGAAACAAAAAAAAAATAACATCCTAAAAAGTTTACATTATCCTAATGTATTTAAAAATTATTTTAGTTTTTCCCTTTTTAATTTTATTACTATTGTGCAGACTATATATAATCGAGTTCTAGAGGAATGTTTTTGTTCTAAAAAAATGTATTTTCTAAATTCAAACAAACGCTATGTATAACTTTATCATTCAAGAAAATTGTAACGCATTTTAGCAAATTTATGTAATATTTGGTGTAACATTTGTGTTAATAGGATTATTGTAATAAAACCTTGCGCACACAAATTCAACTCATAAAAAAAGACGAAGAAAACGTTTGGTCAATTATTTTTCATTTCGATGGAGGTGATTTGTTTAAAGTTTATTGTCCCTTGGGGACAAGCTCAGAATTGTATGTAAGTGGTCGTTTTAACTATATTTGAACAATTTTCCTTAAATCGTACTTACATTTCAGAGTAGATCTTTGTCCAGAAATGAACAGTAGTTACAAGAATGGAATTATGTATAATAGACTATAAATGTTATGTTTAATATGATGCCATGTTGTAGAAAAAACAGGAAAAAGATCACGTGGTATTACAATAACCATAACGATATCCTTTTCGGAATTTTCACCACTGTAGTGATCTTTTTATTTGTGGAAACTGTTCTCTCAAAATTTTAACTTTGGTATTGGGAACCTAGTTTTGAATACTTATCGTTCTTCGATAAATGACATGTCTTGAGCCCAAGTATCTGTCCGTAAAGGTTATCATTGAACTCACGGTTACGTAGCAACTAACTTTACTTGTTAAGAGTTCTACAGAAGCACGCGCTTCTGCCTTTAATCGGATCACATAATCTGACAATAATCGAAAAGAAATAAAGGATTGTCTAACTGGACCGCACAATTTATCATATTTTTATTTGAGAACAAACCTTGTTTTGTATGTAGGTCAATGTCAAGGCGGAATTGCCGCTTCCCTAAACGATTACTAAGTACGTAATGGAACTTTTTGAGTATAAAATAAATATAAGCCGCTCGCTTAAGGATGCGCTATTGCCATCATGGGTGCATGCTTCGAATCGCGTCCTCCGTGATTGAACAATACGTGATGGAATTGTTATTTTTATTTCGTATATGAAGTAGACATAATTCCATGAAGGTATAGCTTGTTCACGGATGTTGCGACTGCCTTAAATGTAATTAGGATTTTCTGAGGCGTTAACTATCAACTGCACATAAAAGATAACCAGCTTCCGTGCAGCTACTCGATTTTACCCGCCAATTTTTAAATTAAATTTAATTTTTTTTAATTTATTAAAATGAGTAAAAAGTTGCCACACTGTATTTAGAACAAACTGTCTAAGATGTCAGGCGTGATTGTTAGTTTGCCCATTTACTTTAACGTTACACGCATAATTTACTTCCCAGTTTTTGTAGGTAATGTATTAGTTTGTGGCTTAAACCTACGACTGGTAGCTTACCACTAACTAAGCCCACGTAAAAACTTAGAAGCAGATATTTGTTGGATAATATTTCGAAAGATTTTTCATGAATGGCACATTATTTTTCTTGCAGTTGCTCTCTCTTTTACAATATTTCGTCATGTTTCAATCCCAAAAAAATTAGGCTTCCTAAGTTTGGTGCGTGTGCGAAATAGATTACCATTTCACAATCTTGGTCGCATAATAAGTGGAAAATGTCTCAGTCATCACAAATGCATTGCTATAAACCAATATCTACTTAACAAGACTGCACCAAAGCATGACTACGCATTAATACAGTTTAAATGGTTTAAAATGAAAGTGACTGAAAGCAAGCACACATTCCTCCCGAATAGGTTTCCCCAAATTCTGTCGATCTTTTTAAAAGTGATTCTCTTTCATCATTTTTTAGTTAAATTTAGTATAATTTTCTTTTTATAATAGCACGTAATGCATAAAACAAACAACCCAAATGTACATTATTGCAATGTACTAAAGAAGTGGACACACTGCACCAGTGATTATTTCTTAATCTTGTAAAACTCTCTATTGATTTTAGTTTTAAATTAAAACTAAATTTTTGAAACGTTTGATCAAAATTCTAATTTTAGCAAAAATAACAAATTTGAAAAGGGAATATAATTACATACTATTTTTAAGACTGAATTATGTATTTTATCTTTCCTTAGTCTATACGTTTAATCATGAAGCATTCATTCTGAAGAAAAGAAACGAACTTTGTCTAGAAAAGAACATCTCTGTTCTCCCTCAACTTGAAAATTAAAAAGCAAAGTTTAACAGAGTAATTTAATAAAGTTCATTATTACTTGCACCTAAATATAGTGTGTCTTAAATATTGTTTGAAGTGCTGCAAAAAAAGACTTTGTTTTGCCTTAAAGGGTAGAATCCAAAATTAAATTAAAAAAAAACTTATTGGTATTGGTGACTTGTTTTATTTTTATTTTCCTAAATATTTAGTTATATGTTTATTGATATTTAGATAGTGCAAAATTATGTTTTTTTTAATTTTTATTTTTTTTCTAAATTTGACTGGAAAATAACAATTTGTAATACAAAGAAAAAAAGGACATCAGAACTGAATGAATTTTTGTCACACATCATACAGAATTACATACATCATTCGCATTGTACACTCGATATAATCAAGCAAAAGGTAAATCTCAAATATTTTCTGTGTAAATACTAAATAATAAAATATATACTTGTTAAGTTACATATTCCTAATTTTAAATACACTGTTCTTAAAGATATGTAAGCATACACACAAATGATTTGCATTCGATTCACCAAAACAAAACAATAAATTTTTGAAACTTTAAACATATACATACAGGGTGACCAGAAAAGATTGATTGATCGATTTGTTGATTTTTTTTTATTCTTTTGCAATTTTTGTAAAATTTTTAAATCACCTTTTCCATTACCGAAACGGGTTTTGCTGATAACATGAATCCGTCTCTTTAAGTTTTTAAACTTACAGCCCGATTCTGTCGTTGTGAAGCCTCACAAGTCACAAGGTCTTGGAGCAAGGGCGGATCCAGAGGAGGGGGGGCACAGGGGCACGTGCCCCCCCAGAGAGCACTGCATTATTACTGCTTGCTCATTCCATTATCAAAACAACACAGACACTTCGCCTATGTGCGAAAATAAAAGTCACTTTTCTAACAAACGATGGAAATCAAAACGAAAAATTACCCAAATCTATGTCTGCATATGCTAGAACCTAGAAATATATGTGAATCTTGGGGCGCGTGCATGAAATTTCTAGCCTTAAGCGCAAAGTCGTATAGACCACATTTTTAATCGTACAATTTTTGTGTTTCCGACGGCCGTAAAAAAAAGAGTTACAAATTTGGCAATAGATGAAAGAAAATATTCCTAAGTCACCAGCAGAAGCTTATAAAAAAGCAACAGCTCTGCCAAACATAAGAACCCTTTGTCAATTATTGTGCACATTTCCTGTGACAAACAGCACTGCCGAACGATCTTTCTCCACCTTACGCCGGATAAAGACATATCTTCGCAGCAATATGAGAGAAGATCGCCTGAATGGACTAGCCCTAATGCATATCCATCAAGACATTGCTTCAAAGATGAACCCTGAAGAAGTACTAGATATCTTCAGCAGAAAACATAAAAGAAAACTGTCATTATTAATCATATAATTTTTCATTATTACACCTTTATAAAAAGTATTTTTTATTCTTTGTTATTCTTCAATGTCATTGATAAAGAATGAATTCCAAAAACAAATTGCAAAGCAATACTATGGGGTACACTCTTCACCTATCTGGCCTTTGTGCCCCACCCAGAAATAAATCCTGGATCCGCCCTTGCTTGTGAGGTTGATTCCTTGTGGGGTTTGTTGGGATTCGATAACATTTTTCGTATTCTCCGATAATGCTTACAACAAATTCACCTCACCCATGTGAGATAATTATTACTTCAATTTCGTGGGATCTGAGAACCAAATATTATACCTACACCATTAATTGAATAAAGAAAACCAAATATGCGAAATATTGACACTGAAAGGTTTTTAAAACGAAGAAAATAAAATATTAACAATCAAAATCAAAATTTCCACATTCCTCAGTTTTTTGTATATACAAATATCCATTTTAAAAAAATGTTAGGTTTGTGTCTTTAAATGTTTGGAAAGAAGGAAACAATGCCATCAAATACAAATATCAATTTTAAAAAAGGGTTAGGTTTGTGTCTTTAAATGTTTGGAAAGAAGGAAACAATGCCATCAAATACAAATTTTGTCATTAGTGAGCGCTTATTACTGGTTTTCTATTTTGTGACGTGCTCCATAGGAGATCACAATTTCGATTGTTTTTGTGAGCCTCACAAGTTGTTAGTGTGCTGCCAGAATAAAAAAAAATCCACAAAATCAATCTCACCTCACCTTGTGAGAGTTTTGTAACAGTTAGGGTTGGCAGAATCGCGCTGTTAAGTGCAGTTCCAAGTTGTTTTACAGTAAAGAAAAGTAAAGTTGTTCCCTTACATTGTACTTCTTCAAGACGTTTTAGTTGCGGTGCACTTTTTGAAAAAGTTCCTTTTTGGAATGACTAGCGTTGAATCTGCAGCTCTTCGACCCTCGTATACAGTTATTCGTATAGAATGCAATTTTTTTAGACGTATTATCAGTTGTTAGTGTGCTGGATTACTAAGCTAGGCGCTTTAGGTTTGATCTCCAGAAAAACACATTATATCTTAAGGTTTTTTTCCCAACCTGACTCAAACGTCTGACAAACATCGGATAGTATAACTGTCTTAAAAGAGCCTCTCGATTCAGCTGTTGGGACTTGGAATAAAAAGTTCCTTTCGTTCTTCGCAGAATTAAAATATCACAGAAAGCGAATGGTTGGAAGAAGCTGTTACGTCAACGACTTATTTCTTTTATTTACTTATCAATAACCAGTTCGTATTTAAGTGGATATAATAACTCCTACCTGTGGGATTCCTCTAGTTACCGACATTTAAACCTGGGCAATTAGTAGTGTCTCTAATTGCAAGCATGTTGCAGGCTAAACTTGGTGGGAATAGATATTGGTGGTTCTACCTGGTAAATGCGGTTTTTTTGTTATTTCATCCTGCTACCAGTCTGTTCCTAACCGTGTCTAACCGCAGAGCTATTATTCTGCTTTTTTTTTTTTTTTTTGTTTTCCTATAGGGAGGGCGAAGAATGCATCATGCACCGTCAAGAAATTTTAGTTTTCCTGGTGTGTCAGACTCTTACTGACTAAACTCCCCCTCTCCCTTTGGCTTTCTTCAACAGCCCTCTGGAACCACTATTCGTATTACTTCGGGGGGGCCGTTTTTTTCCTTTCTACCTCATAAACGTTATGTTCTTCTATGACTAAATATAAATAGAAATAGACACGTCTCATGATTTGGTTCAATTTTCTTCGTGCTTCCTCAGTGTCCCTCGCAATTATCACCGCGCCGATGTCGTCTGCATACCCTATCAAAAAGGTGTCGTTAGGCATTTCGATACGGAGAATCTCGTCATAAAAAACGTTCCAAAGGTCGGGTCCAAGGATTGACCCTTGCGCTGCTCCTGCTGTGATTTGTTTAACACGAGGCCCTTCTTTTGTGGCGTAGATTAGTTTTCGTTCGCTGAGGTAATCTTTGATTATACGGAGTAGGTACTGCGGTATCCTATAGACCTCCTCGAGCGATTTCAGCATGTCTACCCATCTGGCTGTGTAAATAGCGTTTCTCACGTCTAGGGTAACCAGAACGACGATCTTTTTCGAGCTATGTCCTCCTCGATGAGCGGCTTTGGCTGTTTTGATCACCTCCTCAACTGCTCCGATCGTTGAGTGTCCCTTTCTGAATCCGTGTTGTCTTTCGGATAGGTCTCCTGCACTCTGGATTGCGGTTGTGAGCCGGGGTTTCAACAGCTTTTCTAGTAGTTTCCCTGCCGTATCCAACATGCAAAGTGGTCTATAGGCTGTAGGAGAATTTGGGTCCCGTTTTCCTTTGCTTATTAAGGCTAGGCGTTGTGTTTTCCATTTCTTAAAGAAAATCCCTTCTTCCAAGCAGCTGTTGTACATATTCAGAAGGATTTGGGGGCAGGTTTGAGCGATGGCTTTTAGCACTTCCGCTGGGATGCCATCAGGTCCTGGAGCTCTCTTATTTTGAACATCGATGTCTTGGACTACAGGAGAAATATATTGCCGCCTATTAGGGTGGGTTGGGGAAAGTGTTTCCACTATCGCCTGCATTGTATCTGCATTCATTGGTGGGGTGGTCGATCTTGCACCCAACTTGCGCATCACTACCTTATATCCCAATCCCCAGGGGTCGCTGTTTACATCTTGGCGGAGTTCCTCCCTTTTGCGTCGTTTACTCAAATATATGGCCCTCTTGAGTTCTGTTTTTGCGTTTCTAAACTCTACAAGTGCCACTTCCATTGTTTCAGCATGTCTCCTTCTTCCTCTGGTGACTTTGCGTCTTAGGTGTAGACAGTTTCTTCTTAGTGCAGCAATCTCGGTTGTCCACCTGTATACTGGTTTCCTGCGCTCTATCCTATGGGTTAGCCGCGGCATTGAGTTGTTACATGCCCGGCAGATAAGCTGCATTGTGGCTTCCGTCTTTAATTCAGCATTTCCCGTCATTTCCAAAATTTCTTCTTTCCCATCTTCAATTGTACGAGTAAGGAGGTCTATGTTAAGCCTATCTACTTTCCAGCGAGGTTCTCGGTTCCAATTTGCCCGGTACGAGCGTTACTCTATTTGTAGGTCGTGGCTTAGTGGTTAGTGTGTTGGACTACTAAGCGAGGGGTCCCAGGTTCGAATCCCGAGAAAAACCCAAATTCCAACTTAAGGTTTTTTTCACTGCGCCACCTCTCGCGAACGTCTGACAAACATCCGAGAGTATAACTATCATGAAAGAGCTTCTCAATTGGCCGTTTGGACTCGGCATAAAATTGTAGATCCCTTCCATTCGTCCCAAAAATAAAAACTCACACAAGACAAATGGTTGTGAGAAGCTAGGCTTGGGTCCATACGGACCTGTTGCGCCAATTATTTATTTATTTATTTAGATGATATATTGGTGGTCGCTGCCCGTGTAATCCTCGATAACCCTCCAGTAAAGAATGTTTGGGGATATTTCTTCTGATGCGAGAATTATATCTGGGATTGTCTCACCATATCCAGGGCGTCTGAATGTAGATGTGTTGCCATTATTTATCACATTGAGTCCTAACCTAGCGGCCATCTCCAGGATTTGTCGTCCTCTCGAGTCCGTTGTAGGCATACCCCACTTATTGCCTTGGCGTTAAAGTCTCCGGCTACAATTACTTTGCCCTCAATTTCACGTACGGTGTCCTCTAGAGCATTTAGTTTTTCCCGAAAGTCACCAATAGTTTCGTTTGGCGTGAAATAGCAGCTAACTATTGTGGTTGCCTCATGTTTGATCCAGGCGAAGCCTCTTTCTGCCAACTGATTTAGTACGGGGACAGTCACTTCGTCTGGTCTCCATATAGCGGCTGTGCCTGTCAAGTCTGTGAGCCATCCTGGTTCGCCTCTATTTTTATATTGTTCGCTTATAATGATTATATCTGCTTTCAGGTCGAGCCTGAGCTGACTGAGGATATCATTTGCAGTGCGGCTTCTGTGTAGGTTACCTTGAAGTATTCGCATCATTGTAGCGTTTCATTTTTCGCATCCTGTAGGGCTCTCCTGAAAGCCAGACAAGAGCCCGTTCCCGGCACGTGAGATAGTGAGTCCACATTTACATTTAGCTCTTCACATAGACAGCATTTGGCACTTGCTTTGCATTCTATTTTCTTGTGACCGCTTTTACCGCAGTTAAAACAGAGCCCTTGTTCCTTTCTATTTAGCCCTTTACACGTTGCTTGTTGATGACCATATCCAAAGGATCTGAAGCAGCGTATTACTTCCACTCTGCGGTGGATTCTGCAATATACCCAGCCAATTTTAACGCGGGGAGTTTTTAGTAGTGCATTTGCAGCTCGCTCGTTTACATGTATTAAAGCCATCTGTTGCGATCTACTGTTTACTTTCAGCATGTTTACTTTAATATCCAGTGATGGATCAGTGATTTTTGATTTAATGGTCTCCTCTATTTCCTCTTTTGTTGTGAGCTCGTCCATATCTCTTATCTCCAGTGTTGTCTTTGGTTCCAGATGTCGGATGTTAGCCCTATCCTCCAAGATTGCTTTTAAGATCTACGGTCTAGTTCCAGCAGAAGGTCGCCTGATTTTGTTTGGCGCACAGCTTTGATTCTCGTTTTCGTGTCGTCTGGATTGGATTTGCTACGTATTTCTCGAAGTATTTCCGCATACGTCTCCGGTCCCTGCGGTTTTATCAAGATCGCGTCTGGTCTAAGTTTTTGTGACCTTTTCGTTTTTTCCTTCTCTTTCAGGCTTAAAGTACCGCCACTATCTCTATCAGTTACGTTCTCGTTTTTTGATGGTATCTGGGTCGCTTGTTTTTTAGAGGATTTCATGGGTTCATTCGTGTTTGAAGGGGCTTCTTTTGGAGGTGCTGCCTCTTTCACCGGACTTTTCCGTTTAATGGATTTTTTTTTGCCTCGAGCTGGCATTTTTTTCCTTTCTGCGTGTTTTTCGGGAGGGCTTGATGGTGGCCTCTTTTTTAGGTTGGTGTCTACGATGGTCGGCGGAGAACTTTGCGTTGATTGGTGCTTTTGTCGGAGTTTTATGTTTTCAATAGCAAACCCGATAATATCCAGGGATTCCTCTAGCTCGGAGAGCCCTGTTTTAACTTCCGTGCTGATATTTTTTTTGTCTCTCCGTCGCGTTTCGCATCTTCCTTAATATGTCTTTGCATTTCTGCACCTCCTGTTCCATGGTGCCTTTATGTTCTCCCTCAGCGGCTTCGGCTACGGGTTGTGTCGGGCTCTCTGCCGCTCTGGGTTCAGAGTAGTTTTTGGCAGATTACTGTAACATCCATCTAAATGAGCTTTTTACCGCTCCTACCGGTGTCCCGTCCTGGGCCTTCCTTGACTCTGATGATGTTTGGGTACTCCCATCTCTCTTCTGCGCAACTGTCTTGTCGATTTTCAGTGGCGGTGAACGCATTATCGTAGATCTTCGCCTGAACGGATCTTCTATCATTTCCTAGTTATTCGATAAGCTTTCGTTTTTCTGTTTTTTATCTTCTTTATTTTGTTCTGTTTTGTTTTGTTCCATGTTTTATTTTTAATTTGGATCCCACGAGTACGGGGGAAAGGATGTCGACCACATCATAGCCCCCATTAACGTGGCAGGGAATTTATTACAACCAGAGGTCACCAGGTATCTGGAGAGCTCCGCTAGCGATGCTGTTTTGTTTTTACATCCCCAGCACCATTCGGGCCTCGGCACGGGTCGCTTTTCGTCTTGCCTTGGGATGGGATTTTAGTCGCCTTCTACGACAGGCATACCATACCACGGGAATATTCTAACCCCTGTCCTGCTTAGCAAACATTTCCCAGCATGAAGTTCTCCAACTACAAACAAATTTCACATCCTACAACAATTATCAAACAATCAATCTTCGCCTGGGCCACTTCGTATTTATTTAAAATAATATGTTGCTAATAAATAAAGTCTAAATATATTTACATATTATTTACCTACATATTTTTCATTATTAAACAAAAAAAAAATAAAAATAGTTTGCAACGTAAATATCAACATATTTATAATCAAACACAAACACTTCTTATCAATCTTTCATATCGATCTCATTGCATGTGCTCTGTCCGGGGAATTTTTTCACTTTCATTGTAATTTTCTTTTTAAACAAAACTTAAAATTCCGTTCTCCAAAAAGTTATTGTATAAAGCTAAACATAAAACTCGTTCATTTGCGACAAAAGAAAATACATTCTTTAAGTGATGCGAATTTCTTACAGAGCCATTATAAATAAATGTGTTTTATTTTTTATTTTATTTCTTATAGCACTTAATGTATTCTTTTTAATAATCTATATTCTATTTAGAATTAAATGACTACTTTGTAAATATAAACTAATGAAACTGCTCCACATACAGTCTGTAAAAAGAAACGCTAAGAACATACACATAATTATTAAATATATGTATTTAATATTTGAAATTTTTATTTGAATAACAAAACTATACTCGTAACTATCCTAGGTATAAATGTATTTTAATGGTCATAATAATAATCAACATAAAATAAATATAAATATATATTTTTGTATTTTGTTTCTTGTTCATCATCGCATTTCAATTTATACATTTTTTTTTTGTTTGTTCTCTTTGATTTGATTTGTTTCTACTTCGATATAGTGTTTAGCTTTTAAGTTCTTAAACAATTGTAGATAAAATAATAAAGGAAACAATAAAAAAAACTTTAAAACAATTATAGTTTCTAAAAATGATACAAATTTGTTTATATTTAGTGTCGTTCTTTGGTTCATTTTTGATTTGGTTGTTATTTTTCAACTTTCTTATTTTCAGTGGGGAAACATAAATAAATTTATCACTTGTCTAGCACACTGTAAACAAGTTTTTTACATTTTAAATAGTTGTAAAACTTTCTAGTCTCTAAGGTGTACATTCAATGAAGCAACAAGGGAATCGTCGCACATTCATCCAGCAAATGCATTTAAATATATATAACAAAAAAAAACAAGCTATTTGTACTAGACAAAGAACTTAGTTATCATTTCTAAATCTTAGTAATATATAGCACAAGTAACAACTCTTTTTAGATGTATTTCGTTTTTAAATTGAAGTCACAACTTTCGTGTTGTTAGTTGTACACAGTAAGGTGGAAACAATATATTGTAAATAATTCTGTTGATTATGTTCAACAGCGTTACATAAATGGGCTTTGATACCCTTTAAATATGTTTTGGGATCAAGTTGCAAGTTCAAGGTTTTATAGGGAAAAAGTTTCTCTCGGCCGCAAATTACAGAATAACGGCCAATAAAACGCTACTCATAGTCCTCTGAATTGAGTTCCGTAAACTATAATAATATATTATTTATTCATTCTCGAAATTTTTTTTATTGATTTCACAAGTGAAACTATTTGGGAACAGTTCAATCACCAGCGATACCATAGGGCGGCTGAGATAGGCATTTTTCGCAACCGAAATGCAATGGGACGTCAGCAACGATGCTGATCTGTTCTGTCGGTCTATTGACAGGAAGTAAATTTGGCCAGATAGATTTCTTTAGAAATATAACACATAGTAAGGTCCAGCAGTAGCACGTAGCTATTGGCATAATCGGTCTGCAAGGTGATTAAACTTAAAGCCAATCACGGTATTTTTAATGAGTGGTGGTATCGAGTAACTTTTTAGTTATGTCGCTTTCCATTGGTTTCACTTGGGGATCCATTCATTCTGCGATACAATGGAACAACAAAACTGCTTCCGATTGAACCCACAAAATTATTGGTGAAATGCCAAAAACTTATCTACGGCGGCTGTCGGCTGACTTGTATAAAATACATAAATTACACTTGTGTGAGTGCTTCTTGAGTGGATTCAGACTTCAAATCGAGAAGCGAAATAATTCTCTTCTCAGAATCACTAGAAGAGTAGTTTTTGTGGCAATGGAATGGTTTCAGAAGTGATTTTTTTTCGATTCCGGTTCCGGACTCTCCCGGTCGCTTCTTTTTGCCCAATGGAAAACGACGTTAGGTTTGGTTCCAGTTTTATTTTTGTTAAATATGGCGCATTAAGGGTAAAATGCTCGTTCTGTTGGAAGTCAAATTACAGTTGCATACTTTATGGGTATGAGTACAAATTCACGCGAAGTGTTGACCAACCAATTTTAATTCTTCGAGGTTATTGGTATACAAATAATAATGAATGCAAGAACTAATTATCACAATCGCGTCACGGTAAAGAGGTGTAAATTCTAGGATAACTCCTAGTTATCAACTTCTGCTGATAAGTTGATAACTTAATTGTTCATCTTGATAGTTTTCTCTTTCTTGAGAATGGTACCATGACTGTTTTTGAGGGATTTATGGTCAATCCTTTGTTCTGACACCATCTATAAGTTAAGTTTAGGGTCCTTTGCATGATCCCAGATATCGTGGAGTCATGCTTGTCCATAACAGTGATTACTACATCATCTGCATAACCTTGTACTATGTACCCCGCTTGTGTGAGGTGGTCTAGGAGTTCATCTATGACTAAAGTCCACAAAAGAGGGGAAAGTAGTCCCCCTTGAGGACAGCATCTTGTGGCTTTAACAGTCTTTTGTGAGCCTCCATACGCCAGATTAATGATTCTGCTTTCTAACATGTTTAGAACCCATTTTATGATTAGTGGGGAAATGCCTTTCCTTATCATAGCTTTTTTTATGGAATCAAAGGAGGTATTGTCAAACGCTCCCTGGATGTCTATGAAGGCACATAGAGCCGTTTCTTTTTCCGCCAGACCTCTTTCAATCATCGTTGTAAGGCAGTGTATTACAGTTTCGGTAGACTTACCGGCTTGGTATGCGAACTGGCTCGCATGAAGTGGGTGGATGTAAAAGTTCTTCAATTGAAGAATTCACAATAGTTGTACTTGTATTATAGCTCCGGCTCGTGAATGCACACAATATTTTTATTTTCGTATTACCTGTCAAATGATGTTAAAAGAGTTTACACAAATCAAACCCCTGACTATGTTCGAAAGAGGTTAGTACAGTACTGTCACATTTCAATAAAAATTTTTGTCAGCTACTTATAAATCAATTGATTGAGTGGCATGTGATTACAGGACGGCGCATTAAATTTGTTTGGTGTACCAAATACCCAATATTGTAACTTTTAAAAACATCACAGAGTTTATGGGTAATTGCCTTCGCAGAGCCAGAAACCTAACCAAAAGGTCATATTTTCCCCCATGAATGCATAAACTGCACCTATGCGCAATATATTTTTGAATGCGTTTTTCCTCTAGGCGGCAGTCATAGACTGAATCCAATTCATAATGGCGTAATTCAACGCTAGAAACAGTAATACAATATGAACTTGAATCTTTACTACTTTTTGTTATATTCACTGTAAGCATAGGCTACAGAATCAATAGCCTGGTAGTTCTCTTCCGTAGTAGGTATAAGAGCCATTTAACGTGTACAACTTTAACTACGCATTTTTCCATAATTTGATTTATTTTATTTTTTAAATCTAATTTACGTATTTGTCGGATTGCGTTTTACAAAAACTTATTTCAAATACATTTAAATTGCCACGACTTGGCAAATTATTTATAATCACCAAAAGTAATGTGCAGCATAATATTCTATATCATATTATACAAAATAAATAAAAACATAAAAAAAATAACTGATGGCTGTTTCTATTCATAAATTAATGTTGTAAGATTTGTTATAAATGTATAAAGTAAAGTGTATTAATAAAATTTAACATGTACATTTCGATTGCTACATATGCAATCAGGCAAATTCATGTCTTTCAATTCTTGTATGAAAATATACAATTAGTATTTGTGTGAATAATTAATATGATACACATGAATACACATTATATAATCTATTTGGAATTTATCATCTAGTACCTCAACAAAATGTGTTTAATAATTGTACCTTATTAAATACATACGGTAATAGACACATTCTCAAGCATGCATCAAAAGTAAATTAAATGTAAAATATACGTATTCAAATTCATGTAAAATGTAGTAAATGTGTGCAATTTTTATTTATCCACATTGTGTATACACGCACAAATATAATGTCACGAATTAAAGGCTTTTACATTTTTTATCTATCTAATAAGATGCGTATAAGGTGTGAAAATGTATTAGAAAGTAAATATATACATATAAGAACTCATTTTAAAATTATAATATCGACAATATTAAATATAATTAACTGATAGTTTTTTTTTTTTTTGTCAAATTCAGTGATTGCTTTACTTTTTGATTTTAATTATTAATAAAACCCTCTTCCCGAATGTAAAAGATATTTATACAAAAGTAGATACATACACATTTTTGTACTCAGGACAGTAGTCGTTAAAGTAAATATAAATATGAATTTTAATAAATTATTAGAAATTTGATAAAAAAAATGTATATTATAAAATTATATAATACTGGGTAGTGAGGGGCTACTTCTACTTAAACTGGAATTTGTTGAGTTGGAAATAGTGTTATTCGTTTGAAAAAATTATTGAAATGCGTTATCCTGGGGTTAAATTATTTAAAGACTAAAATCTATAAGCTTTCTTCAATGTTCGCATGAATAGGGTTTTGGAAAACTTTTAATTATAAGTTTAAGCGTTAAGGTATCGTAAATTGTGGACAGTAATTGCAAAAGAGTGCAAAAAATTGGCAGCTATAAAGCGGAGCATTTAAAAAATAAAATGTGTAATCGGTAGAAATGCAATCTATTTTCCTTAATGAAATTTCATTGAAAAATTAAAGCAATTCATTTACGCGGACGTTGTACTTGGTTTTGTATGCAAATCTTATCAAAATAAGAAAAAAAAATACAAGTTTTGTTTCTAAATAGATACGAAAATAGCATCCGAAAATTATGAAGTTGAGATAATGCATGGAATATTGAACCGGAAAACAACTGAATAAAAGCGCTCTTCTATTTAGATGAATTTGTCGTTTCGGTTTACTTGTAAATAGAAACAAAAAGTGATCTTTCGATTTGAAATATTTAGTAGACATTGCTGCATTTGCGTAAAGAGTTTGTTCCAGCATTACACATTACTACAGAAGAAATACTTCTATTCTTCTCCTGTACGTTAGTAGGTAATATACCCACGCAAATTTTCAAACCAATCTGCAGGAAGCATGCATAATCTTATGTCGTTTTCGATTTGGCAAAAAGATCAATTTGTTTTGAGAAAAAATCGTTCATTTTTTTTATCGAGATTATTTTTCATGCTCGATTTGCCAAAAACAATCAATCTTTTTATTTTGATCTGAATCACTTTTAAAAAATCTCGATTTTTTCTCAGATTTACACATACTTTCACTAATTCCAATGTGCATGACACACAGCTGGCGGTTATGAATTGTTTATCGCTGGAAGGATTGGTTTTTAACTGCATTATTAATTTTTCGCGTAGGGAAACGATCTCGAAATGCGTTATTATAAATGTGTTAAAATCAATTGAAATGGACTTCCAGTGCAAATGAGAAAAAAAAATTGTTGGCGGCCAAATCAATACAAGCAAGAACCAATAAAAGTCGGATTTAATGTTCGCGTTTCGTTATTCCGCTTGAGTTTTCACAACCAATTCCTTCACTGGCAGTTTCCACGACGTCATCCATTTTAATCGAAACAGTTATCGCCGGGAATTCTTAGTTTATATTGCCGGTGAACGAATTCTTCTTCCTTGGATCTTGAGTACCAATTGCCCTTGAACAAAATCATGTCTTTTCATACAAGTGCAATGAAGAATTTTTTATATAATTAGAATAAGAAAACTATCAATCACCTATTCAATTGTTCAAATTATTTTCTTCCAATACGACCGATTCCAGTAAAATAAAAAAAAGAAATAGAAGAACCTCTGCCACCCTGTTTAGTTATTTTTTTTCCAACTTTAATATTTAGAGGTGTGATGGCAGCTAACAAGATCTGAACAGTGTTCAGTCTTTATTCTAAATTAAATAAAGTATCAATGTTATTAGAACACCAATTACATTTTTCTGCATTCAATTATTTTCTTTAGAATATTCACATTTTTTTCGTTTTTAATCTTTAAATAAATTGAATATAGTACACAAATATGTATTAGTATAAATAAAACCATAGAAAAAGAAAAACCAAAAGGCTGTTGATATAAATATAAATGAAACAAAATACAAGACGTAACTCAATATTTAAAAGAAATTTTAAAATGCTTTTCGATGTTGTGTTTAGAATGAAAGTTAAAATAATATACAATCTAAGGAAGTTTTTAAATTTAACAATTCAATTGACGTTCTCAACAATTTGTAAAGAAGATATTTGACAAGAGGACAAAAGCGTTTCCAAGGCACTCCAAACAGTAGTTCTATATGTTTACATATACATTGCTACTAAAAAAATATATTTAACCATTGATATATACGAAACATAAATTATTATTAGTTGTATGATAGTTAACTATTAACCGAACAAAATTCATTGATATAATATCAAAATAGTGTTGCAAGCAACCAATAACTTAATGTATTAAACGTATTTGCACTATGGTATATTAAATATTTAATCAAAATATAAATAAAAAAAACGTAAAATCTAAAAAAAAAAAACGCCGAAAAAGCTCTTGTAATTCGAATCTATTATTTTCATATAGTCATCTCAAATTTTATTTGTCATATAGCACAAGATGATGACGGAGAAAGCAAAAATAAAATTTATATTTATCATAATAAAATGAGAATATTGTGCAATATATTAAATTGTAATCTATGTATATTTCATTTATCAATTAAATATACTTGTTTCCCCTATTTGAATTCATATAACTATATTTTTTAAAATGTAAATGAATTGAGACACTTAATAACAAAACAAAAGCTTTTTTAAAATATAAAAAGGAAAACAAATTTGAAGAAAAATTATTTAGAACTAAAGTAAGTCTGTATATTGAATAAATAAAGTCCAACAAGAATCTCTAAGTTAGATTTTAGTAGAAAAAAGGGAAACTGGAAACAAAATGGCATCTTAGGATATGCATAAATGTTTCCCAACCACACACATACCGAAAAAAGATGAAACAAAAATTGTTATATAAATGAATGTAAATATTTGTATATTTGAGGCAATTATATTTGTAATTAATATGCTTTCATTTGAATATAGTTCTTTGAAGAAAAAAGTAAACAAGAAAAATTGTGTTTGTTCTTGAGGTTGATTCTGTGTAAGTATGTGTGAGTTCATAAATGTAAAAATGCTGCATACCTGCAAGTTCCGCGTTCATTATTGTAAAAGTACTGCATTATCATTGCAGTAGTTTGGCAGCACCTGCGTTCATAAAAGAAAATTAACAGTCAGCATGCTGTCAATTGTGCATGTGTTTTTGTTTTGTTGCCGAGCTGCAGAAAAATGGCGGAAGAGAAGGAGTAAGTAAAATTCTTGCAAATTATTTAAATTTCCACTGAGATATGTAGGAAACGGATTATTTCTCATGCTTGCGAACTTGTCCATTATTTGTTTTTGCTCATTAGTCGAATCAGGCCATTTTATATGTCTCTTTCTTAAATTGAAAAGCAATTTGGTTATTTCAATGAAATATTTGAAAGCTGCTCCTTTAGCAATATTGAACAAATTACTAATTTCCCTAAACGAACAGTTATTGGCAAGCTTCCAAATTGTTAGGTATAGTGCTAGCCTCAAACCCGTTTTAGGCCGACCGAAATTACTTTTTTTCCAAAATGGACTTAGTTCATTTTCCACAACCTAATAGAATTAATTTTTAAACGTAAAAACTAAAAATGGAATTAACTGAAAAACTACCTTAAATGTTGACCTGGACATACGGAAATGATGTCGAAAAACATTATCGGGAAATTCATAAATTGTTTTGTAAAAGGTCCTGTTTTTTGGTATATGTCTAGCCATCAGCCTCCAATTTTTACTATTCAACAAATATATCGTCCTTTTTTTTCTGATTTTTCTTTCCGGCAGTTTTTTTGTTAATGCTTTCCAAGTTAATACCATCCAAGAGATTTAAAATGAGTCTTAATATCATTTTTTTATTAGCCATGTTGAGCGATGGTGTATCTTAAACTTATTAAAAATATTTGATACACGCGTTGTCATTGACAAAATGGCTTTTAATTCTGTCATTTATGACTCTGTTTACATATGCAATTATGAACTCACTTTTGTCAATGCATGATGACCGCATTCATGCAGCAACTTTTGCGTTCATAAATGTATTCATTGAATATTTTTTGCATGGCATGTGCAACAATGTTGCAATTATGAACTCACCCTATACCTGGCTACTGGTATTGAGTGTCTGATCACAAACGGCATGTCAAACTGACGCCAAAGTTAGTTTGCATAATCTTCCTACGTGCATATGCATAAGCTTCCTTTTTAAGATGCCTGCACATTTGTTATTTTGCGTGGAACCGAGAGTTCCTTCAGAACAAAACCCGGCTGACTTAAGTTCAAGAGGCGTTATGCCTGAACTCCTAGATGACAATTCTTTGTGGCGGTTTGGTTGAGGCTTTCATCGGAGTCTTGGCCCAAAGAAAGGAAGATTAGAGCATTTGTCCTTAAAAGCAACTCAGATTGCGATATATTAAATCGGTTCTCATCTCTTCCTAGGGCGTTAAATGTCTTGGCGTTTATCTTTCGTTTTTTCCCACGAGTAGTGCAGATCGTGGATATTCCCCTGCTCTCACTCATAAAGAGATCGATTTTGTCAAACTTACATTGACACAATTAACTTAAAAACGTTATTTTGCTACTGAGTATGAGGCCTTATCTAACTCCAAATTATTGTGCAAAACAAGTATAATTTTGCCCTATTCATGTCCATTGTCATGACTCTTGGTGGATTTCATTCATAACATCTCTCTTCACGGAGGTAACCAGTTGATGTTATTATTGATTAGAAAAAATGATTGGATCCTTAAATTTAAAAATCTCGTTAAGTCGTATTTGAACAATTGCAAAGTCTGTGTTTTACAGAAAAAACAGCTGAAGACTCAGCTAATTGGAGAGCTAAATTTGTTCATTCCTTTGGTTAATGTCGGTTTAGACTTTTCAGGACACTTTGACTTATAAGGGTAGATTTTATCAATTCCTAAAGGCGTACGCTTGCCTTTTCATTTGCCTGTGCACCAAAGCCGTCCATCTAGAAGCTGTCTTTCTAACGATGTGTTTTTAAAGATTTGTCGGAAGAAGAGGCATACCTCAGCAGCTTTTCTCCGGCAACGGAACAAACTTTGTAGGTGCAAACAATATTCTAACTAGGGAGATCCGCAAGGCAATTTCAGAAGCGACCTCAGAAGTCGATAAAGCTTACCTTTCCATAGACCTAAAATGGAATTTTATACCACCAGGCGCACGGCATATGGGCGGTCTTTGGTAGGCCGGTATTAAGTCATTCAAAAACCACTTCAAAAGGGCAGTGGCAAACTCAAAATTAACTTTTGAAGAATTCACAACGTTACTAGTCAAAATCGATTCCTGTATGAATTCTCGTCCCATTTCGACACTGCGCGAAGATCCATTCGAGCCCTTGCCTCTAACTCTAGGTCATTTCCTGAAGGGTTCACCTTTACTTTCGGTACCAGAAGATCACGGGAATGAATGCACGACACTGAAGAATTGGCAAGCGGTTCAACAAATGTTGCACTCATTTGCGAAAAGGTGGAAAAATGAGTATTTGTCGGAACTCCAACGTAGACAAAGATGGAAGTATCCTCAGCGAAACATCCAAGTTGGTGATGTGGTTGCGGTTCGAAACGAGAACTTGCCGCCTACGATGTTCGCGTCGCTACTGTTAAGACCCAAAATGGTGAGATTGTTCGCCCAATAGATTTTTTGGTTAAATGTCCAAAATAATGCAGACGCAGAGCAAATGCAAATGACAATGACAAATAGCTTAGTACTATACTAGTAGACAAACGAGGAAGTAAAACTGTAAAATTGGAAATGCTACTTGAGTTGTGTCTGCTGCGTTTACATACAGAAGTCAGTTTGTAGGCGTTGGGAAAAAATATTGTGCAATAATATTTCTTTATTATTATTTTTGAAGTATGAGAAATTGTAGTACAAAGTACGCAATTAATAATTTTACGTACTCACTTTTTTGACCAACAGAATGTAGTACAAACGCTACAATTGTAGCAAGGGGCAGCGCTGCTCAGTGCTGGCTTAAAAATGTGAACGCTTTGGGCCCAGATCAACGTCAGAGTAAAGCCCATAAGGATCGTCTTTGAATGTTCTTTTCCACTCCATTGATACAAACTGAAGACCCAAAGTATTATGGTTCAAACGACGAAGAATATTGTCTGCGCCACAAAACAGGCCTCGATAATGTGAACTAATTAAAACAAGGCGTTTTCGGATTTTAGAGGGATTCACATTACTGGACCTTTTTTTTTTAGTACTTACTAAACTGATTGAAACGATTTTCAAATTTATTAAAAATTATATTTATATAATACTAGCTGACCCGGCGAACTTCGTACCGCCTAAAATGAATATTGTTATAAACATTTTTTTGACAAAGTGGGACCTCTCTTTTGAACGAATGAAAGTCCCTTGGAATGAAATAAAGTTCAATGCATAGCAAGGACTTCATAGATTTCCTCCGGGTCGGCTTTATGCCCGTTTTTTACCGTGCTACTGATTGAATTGAGTTGGTCCGGTCAGATTTTCTCAATTAAACAAATCAACTGTAATAACCAAATTGTAAGCGAGACTTGGCATCACTAAAAATAATGTAGGAGGAACGAGTGGAACTGTCACTCGCTCTCTCCATTTTGTTTTAGAATAGAATAAAGACGTGGAAAGTAACGAGGCAAATAAAATCTTTTATTTTCGGGGTAATCCCAGGATCG
The DNA here is from genome assembly GCA_916610125.1 of Cheilosia vulpina. Taxonomy (NCBI): domain Eukaryota; kingdom Metazoa; phylum Arthropoda; class Insecta; order Diptera; family Syrphidae; genus Cheilosia; species Cheilosia vulpina. The sequence continues at coordinate 29,130,763 of OU744278.1, forward strand.
ATTACATTTCAGAAGTGGGATCTGGACTCAAAAAAGCTAAAAATCCTATTAAATGGCCTACGTTCAACGTCAAGTAATAATTCAGGCGCTAACTGAAGCCAACGTGCAGTTCGCGGAAGATGCCACCGTGGCCGAATTGCGTCCAATGTACGACCAGTTAATGATCACCAGAGAAAATGATGCCGACCGACGCCCAGACGAACGCCGATGTCCAGAAAATAACCGACGCCCAGAAGACGACCGAAGTGCGGAAATCGAGGTATTGCAGAGAGGAACACCTGAGGTTCAAACCGATGCCGAATTAGCAAAGGTGGAGCAAGAAATAAAATTGCTTCGCAAACAACAGGAACTACAAATGCTGACTGGCGGAAGAAACTCACTCAGGTAGAATATGCCATAAATAACACTAATCACACAAGCACCAGAGTCTCCCCGAGCAAGTTGTTGTTCGGCGTTGAACAAAGGGGGCGTATTGTTGATGAGCTGACGGAGTATTTGGATGAGAAGTATACAGATGTCGATAGGGTAGATTTAGTTAAGATGCGCAGTGAAGCGTCTGAAGCAATCAAGAAGTCCCAGCAGTACAATCTGCACTATTTCAACGAACATCATACCCTACCCAAACAATTCGGTGATTTTATCGTAATTAAGAATGTAGACACCTCCATAATAAGAAATTAATACCTAAATATCGTTGCCCATATGTTATAAAGAAAAAATGGGAAAACGATCGTTACTTAGTGGAAGACATTGAGGGTTTCCAAGTGACACAGATACCATATCATGGAATTCTAGACTGGAGCAGATTAAAGAAATGGGCTGAGTTCGGTAAAAATGTTGATCAAAATAGCTTATATCTGGAAGGCAACACTAGGTCTATTATATAGTACTACGTATATTTTAAGCACAATCGTGTCGATTGTATGGTCAGAGTGGCCGAACTGTAATAACCAAATTGTAAGAGAGACTTGTCATCACTAAAAATAATGTAGGTGGAATGAGTGGAACTGTCAATCGCTCTCTAAATTTTGTTTTAGAAAAGAATAAAGACGTGGAAAGTAACGAGGCTTTGGCGTAGTAGCCAATACAAGATTAATGTTCGCGATAACGAAAGAAATATTCCACTCTTTTACAAACTACAATTTCTTTATTTCACTTATTGTCTATAAATCCAATTTCTTAAATGTGCTTAGAAATACACGAGGTATGACAAAAAAAAATGGTAACCCGCCGAGCTGCTGCTGTGCGTGACGAAAAAACTAAACTCACTGCTTGTTCGATTTCTTTCTGTCTTTTTTCTTTTTTTTTTCTTTCTCGCCATCTGTCACTTACTTCGACACTCGACCAGTGCTACCAAAACGCCACAGTACCCCTCCCTAGTGGACCGCCCACTCGGGTCCACGATACCTATGCGGCGGTCTTGGAATCCTTCCGGACCTGGTGGTAATTGCTTGTGTTTGTGCGGGTTTGTCCGTTGCGAATGACACCTTTAGTGGCTGGCGATCCGCGCTTCTCGCATCCTGTTTAGCTGTGTAGGGCGTTATCTCTATAAAAGCTGGTTTGAGCCTGTCGATGCTAACATTCACCGGTTTTCCTCTCACTATTAGCTTGAAGTATTTATCGTTTCGCTCGATGACCTTGTATGGCCCGTCGTAAGGCGCCTTCAGCGATGGTCTTACTGTATCGTCTCGAATGAAAACTTGTTCGCATGAGTGTAGGTCTTTAAATACGAATGGTGTTTTATCGGAGTGATGCTGGGGTGCTGCTGGCCTGATGTTATCGAAATGTTGTTTCAGATCCGACACGAATTCTGTCTGGTGGATGCCATCGGTGCTCTGTAAGAAATCGCCTGGTAATCGTAGGGTCCGGCCATATACCAACTCCGCTGCTGTCGTTTGAAGGTCTTCTCGAAAAGTCGTGCGGAGTCCAAGTAATACCAGTGGTAATGACTTAGACCATTGAGCATTTTGCTGACACATGATTGCCGCTTTTAAGGTTCGGTGCCATCTTTCGATCATACCGTTCGACTGCGGGTGATAGGCCGTGGTTCTGTTCCTGCTGAAACCGAGTATCTGACTTAGTTCCTTAAAGAGATGTGACTCAAATTGTCTGCCTTGATCCGTTACTAAAGTATGAGGTACACCGAAACGAGGTACCCACTCGCGACAAATAGCTTCCGCCACCGTTTCCGCAGTGATGTCGCTCATTGGAATTGCTTCCGGCCAACGGGTATAACGGTCGATGAGCGTTAGACAGTAACGGTAATTCTCCGATGTTGGTAGCGGTCCTATTATGTCCAAGTGTACCGTACCGAATCTGTCACCAGAGTTTTCAAAATGCTTTACATGGCCCTGCACGTGCCGTGAGACTTTTGCCCGTTGACAAGGGATACAACTCTGAGCCCAATTCCTTATGTCTTTGTTAATGCCCTTCCATATGAACTTGGTGCGTGCTTGTTTGGCGCTGGTTCGTATGCCGGGATGAGATAGTCCATGAACCTTCTCAAATATAATTTTCCTAAACTGTGCGGGTATGTATGGACGGGGTTTACCTGTTGACTCGTCGCAGGTGATGTATTCCTTCGTGCCCTTTATAGGAAACTTTCTAAATTTTAGCGTCCCCGGTGTTGCCAGTAGCGACTTCAACTCCTCGTCGCTTTCTTGACTTCGAGCTAGTTCAGCGTAGTCTATTGATTCTGGCATGGAAATCGCTTCTAACCTCGATAATGCATCCGCTACTGTGTTCTGTTCCCCCGGTAAGTACTTGATGTCTGTAGTAAATTGTGCTATCAGATCTAAGTGCCGCAGCTGACGCGGTGAAGCCTTATCGTGCTTCTGCTGGAAAGCGAATATGAGCGGTTTGTGATCGGTGTACAGGGTGAAGGTGCGTCCTTCTAACATATGGCGGAAGTGACGGATCGCAGTGTAAGCTGCTAGTAATTCTCTGTCGTACGCGCTGTATTTCCGCTGTGCTTCTGTGAGCTTTACCGAAAAGAAACTTAAAGGTTGCCAGCCACGCGTCGTTTTTTGCTGCACAACCGCGCCGATTGCTATGTTCGAAGCGTCCACGACCAATGATAGTTCCGCATTTGCGATCGGGAATGCCAGCATTGAGGCCCCTTTGAGCTCGCTTTTGCAGAGGTCGAAAGCCCTTCGCGTCTCCGTTGTCCACTCTATTTTTGTCTTGTCATTCTTCTTTTTGCAGCCTTCCAAATATTTGTTCAACGAGATTTGAGAACTGGCTGCTCCTGGAATGAATCGTCGATAGAAATTTAACATTCCCAAAAATCTGCGAAGGTCGTTCACCGTTTCTGGCAACGTGTATTTTGCGATGGCTTCAATTTTCTTTTGTTGGGGTTGAATGCCATGTGAGTTAATAGTGTGCCCGAGGAAATCGACAGTGGTTTTAGCGAAAACACTCTTGGCGATATTTACCACTAAGCCATTTTCGTGTAGCTTTTTCAGTACCTCCTTCAAGTGTCTCAAGTGGTCTTCCTTGGTTTTGGACGCTATTAATAGATCGTCTATGTAGATGAAGCAGAAAGGAAATTCTTGCATGATGGAGTTAATAAATCGTTGAAAAGTTTGCGCCGCGTTTCTCAGACCGAACGTCATTCGCTCGAATTCAAATAAGCCGAAAGGCGTGCATATCGCTGTCTTGGGGATGTCTGCTTCCTCCACTGGGATTTGATGGTATGCTCTTACCAGATCCAATGTCGTGAATACCGTGCATCCGCCTAACTGTTGCCCGAAATCGTGGATGTGCGGAATGGGGTATCGGTCTGGCTGCGTTACAGCGTTAAGGCCTCGATAGTCCCCGCATGGTCTCCACTCGCCATTCTTCTTGGCGACCAGGTGCAATGGCGAAGCCCAACTGCTTTTGGATGGTCGGCAGATACCTTGCTGGAGTAGAAACTCAAATTCTTTTTTGGCTATTGCCAGCTTATCCGGTGCGAGTCTGCGAGGCTTAGCAAAAACGGGCGGACCCTTAGTTACGATATGGTGTGTAACTGTGTGACGAACGGTTTGTTTTAGAGAATTCCCGGCGTAAATGCCGCAGTATTTTTTTATTAAAATTTTGGTGCGTGCATCACCTGCATTATCAGACACCACTGAAACCGTTGCCGAACTTTGCACTAATTGACCTTTTGATTGTAAGGACGTTAGTGGGTCAATGAGTCGTTTCCCTTTAAGGTCTACCAACAACCCAAAAGTTCTCAAAAAGTCGGCGCCGATAATTGGTTTTTCAACGTCGGCTAGTATAAAAAACCAATGAAAAGTTCTTCTGAGCCCCAGCTCCAACTTTACACATTTTTTTCCGTAAGTATTGACGCGTGTTGAATTGGCGGCGAAAAGTGAAAAATTGTCTGGTTTGCGCTTCTTATCGAGGGGTGAAACGGGTAATACCGATATATCTGCGCCAGTGTCGACTAGGTAGTGCGTGTTGCTGGCTCGATCGAAAACAAAAAGACGACAATTGAGATTCTGAAGTGGATCGAGTGTCGCCGCGAGCGATCCACTTTTTAGTTTTCCGCCTGCTGACTGTTGAAGGAACAAGGCCTTGTACAACGTTCGGCCTTGTTGCCGAAACGTTTATGGTACCAACAGACACTGGTAGACGTGCGCCCAGGGGTACTCGCTCTTCTGGAGCGACTCTTGGACCGATTCTGCCTACGCTCAGTCCTGATTTGATTTACTTGCGCGGCAAGGCTTTCGATACGCTCTTCCAACGCGTTTTTCGGGCCCTCAGCCTGCGCCCTACTACTTCTCGCTGGCCCGGCCATAGACGGAGCACTAGACCTAAAGGTGCGAGGACGATTTTGCAGGCTATTCAGGCTAAAGTTCTGTGTCGCCTCTATTATCTTGTCGGCCGTTAAAGCCATTGGTTCTAGCTCCTCGGTGCTACCTGCCAATATTGCTTTCACCACGTCCGGTAAGCGTTGCAACCAAAGCTTTTTGATAAGCGACCTTGAAAATTCTGAACCAGCCAATGCGAACATGTCGCGTAAAAGCTGACTAGGCTTTTTATCACCTAAGTCCAAACCACTCAGCAACTGTTGCACACGCGTATCTTCTGAATCCGTTAGCCTACTTAATACCGCGTTTTTCAGAGCTTCGAACTTTTGCTGGTCTGGTGGCGACGCAATTATATCGCGTACACGTTGTACGGTGTTCATATCCATCAAGGAAATAGCCGTGTAGAATTTTCTTTCATCTGACATGTTTCTTGCCAGAGCGAATTGCCCCTCCATGGCAGTGAACCATAAGTCCGGACATGTGGGCCAGAAGGCTATGGGCTTATATGTAACCGAGTCTAAACTCAAGTTGTCAAACGAAGGTAAGGTTAGGGGTACTGGGTTCGCTTGGCGCTGTGGCGCCGGGTTAGCAGCTGGCTGTGGTTGTTGCGGTTGCGATAGTCCGACCGACTCTGACTTTTCGTCCATTTTATGTGCGCAGCGAAGTGCAGCGTACGTGAGAAAAAGGTAAATGCAAAAAAAATGTAATTAACGCGACACGGGCAGCAGTTCGGAAGTATCTTAACTATTGAATACTAATACGAGTGCTTAACAGTAATGCTAGATTGCTTGATTGATAAAAAAAAGATGGCTTCTTAACTCGACTTATTCGATAATAATTTATAGTAAGGATGTAAATGTAAAACTATAGTAAGTATAAGTGAATTTAGTGTAAGAATTTATACATAACAAATACTAAGAATAAATGATACCGTCGCAGGCGGGATGTGATGAACAGATGGGTGAGCGACGCACAAGGTATGCGGGAGTCTGACTGCATAAAAAGCTCTTCAATACAGAAGCTAGTGAGCACTTTGTCTCGTCCCTCGGAGTCCCTCGGCGCTACCTGCAGTGGCACGATAGTTAGTGAGCGGAATTCTCTACGTATCTCTGTCCCTCGGTGTCCCTCGGCGCTACTAGCAATTGGCACAGTAGGAAATTCGAATAATTTTACTCAATGAGTAGTCCCTCGGTGTCCCTCGGCGCTACTAGCGATTGGCACAGTAGAAAATTTGAATGGTTTTATTCAATGGTTAGTCCCTCGGTGTCCCTCGGCGCTACTAGCAATTGGCACAGTAGTAAGGCTCGCTCTGGTTGATTATTAAATTGGCATCGGCCGACCACAACGACAGATTCAGCAGCAAAAAAAAAATTTTTTTTTTTTTTTTTTGTTTTAAACAAAATATATTTTCGGCGACGTGGTCGCAAAAGTTAACGGCGAGCAGCTCCGCGACAGCAGCAGCAACGGCACAGTTCAAACAAAAGAAAACGCGTGATTTTTGCAACGGAATGGATTTGCAAAGCAGACCGTTGTAACGGTAAACTGACGCCACTTGGCGAGAAGAAACACGAGAACAATGCAGCTTGTGTGAAATAAAATATATATATCACGTCGGGGTCACCACTTTGGCGTAGTAGCCAATACAAGATTAATGTTCGCGATAACGAAAGAAATATTCCACTCTTTTACAAACTACAATTTCTTTATTTCACTTATTGTCTATAAATCCAATTTCTTAAATGTGCTTAGAAATACACGAGGTATGACAAAAAAAAATGGTAACCCGCCGAGCTGCTGCTGTGCGTGACGAAAAAACTAACTAACTAAACTTTTTTTTTTCTTTCTCGCCATCTGTCACTTACTTCGACACTCGACCAGTGCTACCAAAACGCCACAAGGCAAATAAAATCTTGTATTTTCGGAGTAATCCCAGGATCGATTACACAACCAAGGCAGAATGTGGGCAATCGACAATCCTCGTTTCTGCCATTCGACCGAATACATCCAGAAACGCGATTGTCCAAAAACTTTGTGCTTAACGATGAAGCTCATGATCGTTTTGAGCTTCGGTTTTTTTTTTAAATCGTGCGGTATGTCATTGCGGTCGTCCGAAGTTTGGCGGGAAGTAAGAATCCCCGTTCAGATCATTTTGATCACACTTCACATTCGATGAAAGTGCTATAAAACATTAAATATCAGTAGTTGCGGCTTGTGAACACGGTGGCTCACTGGTTAGTATACTGGATAGTATACGAATAATGAACACGAAGGGGAAGTATAATTCCCCTTCTTTCTACCAAGCGAAATGTGCCGCACGGCCTACGCACTCATAGGCCACAGCCACATAACATATTCCTTAATACTTGCGATTTGCGCCCACCACCCCAAAACAGAGAGACATCGACAACAGTTCCACCTATCGGGTCCAAAGCTATCCTATCCTTTAAGCTGCAAGCAACCGACTTCCACAAAATTTAATGTAAGTCGGTTGAGGGGTTTCGGAGGTCTACAACACAGGAATGTTCCCTAAAATGCCTCGTATAACCAATAAACATACAAAAACCGTATATCCATACAAACCTTGGTGTTGATGTCACCTTTCATTTGAAATTTACAGAAGCAAAATCGGTTCACGCATTAAGAGAACATCAATTCAAACACAATGCGACTCATTTTGATATATATTTACAGAAGGAGATAGATGCAAAACGAAATATACCTACAGCGCCACCTGTTGAGAATTTTCCGAATTTATTTTTTTTTAAACCATTCCAAACAAAACAACAACAAAAATCATTCAAATCGGTCCAGCCGTTCTCGAGTGTTAGCGAGACTAACGAACAGCAATTCATTTTTATATATATAAATACCAAGTCTAGGAAGTAGCACACTGTGCTACAACGTTCTGGAAACTATCTCACTCTACGTTAAACTCGCTTCGATTAAGATAGTTTCTTTTTCAAGAACTTTTATTGCCCAGTTGGTAGCACAAAAGTTCACTGTTCCGTAGAAGAAGGATTGCGAAAGCAGTTATTGTATTCAAGGATGCGTTGAAGAAAATGGTTGGAATCGGGATCACTTCCATCGAACAATGGTTTCAGTGGCTGTGGAGGTGTAAGTAATGGATCCAGTTTGACTTTTCCACTTGCGCAGCACAATCCAGCCGTTTCTCTTTTGAACTTTAACGCATTGCAATATCGGCATACAGTCGTCATTGGTCCAATATCTAAATTGTCATCATCACTGTAGTTCGCAGTGGGATCATATTGGAATGCCAGGCGATTGTATGATGCCAATGATCTTCGTGTGCTCACGCGTTGTCTCAATCGGGCATTTTCTCTTATTATATTTTGTCTTTCTTCGCTTAAGTTCTGTGAATACACTTGTTGCTGGCTTGCATGTCTTGTGCGGCGGCCGATGTTCGCACGTCGTCCTCTAAACATTTTGGACTATGGACAGACTGGTGAATTTAACCTCAAATGCACAATCCACATTATTTTCACAGTTCAACTTACCACCTTAAGGACAAATGCCTGCTCTTGAAATTGAATAAAAATTTGCACAATACGCGTGATTGATTTGATGGTTTCCAATTGAACTGTTAGGAAACGAATAACTTAAACCTAAATTTCACAGTGAACACAACACCGGTTTTAAGTTAGCGTTTGAAAGAACGTGCGCATAATAAATGTCACATGAAATTAACTGAGCAGAGTACAATGAGTAGCTGTCAAACAATGTATCACGCACCGGCGCCATCTACTTAAAATGAAACGTACTTATTTTCGTGAGGAATGCTCACACACCACGTACTGGCGGCATCTCCTCCACCACCATGCAAAACCATATTGGTTTGTAGTACATGCTATGTATCAGAGATGGCGCTGTATGTGAAAAATTATTTTCCCTGTTTTCCTGCTTTTCTGTTGAAATTTTTTTCTGAATTTTGTTTGCTATAAACCGAACGGAGCCCGAGACCTTTCCAACGAATGCAAAACCGTGGCAATCGGTTCATGCGTTCTGGAGTTATAGCGTCAGGAAGGAAAACCCGACTTATTTTTATATAATAGATTCAAATATTGTCTTCTTTTGGCAGTAAAAATTTAAAGCACTTAGCGATAGAGGAAGCGGGGAGCTGCTCCCAAGATAATTTTAAATTCATAACAGCATCTCTTAAGGTATTTTTTTATCCCAGCAGTAATGTCTTCACTTTCAGTACCGATAATTTGAGTGAGCAATCTTTTTTTGTAGTATGCCTTGACTAAATTTATAACATTTTGGTCCATGGGTTGGATCAAAAAGGTAACGTTTGTCGGGAAAAACAACACTGTGATGTCCCCATCAGAGCTAGTTAGCTTTTCTTTATTGCAGTGACAAGTTGCATTGTCAAGGAGTAACAATGCTTTTTTGGCAAATTATTTTCTCTTAGGTATCGTTTAACCTGAAAAAGCGTTAAAAAAAACAACAGGTGGGTGGTAAGTTTAATGTTATGATGTGATTTAATTTAGAAAAAGAAATCTTAAAGTTCCAATATGTAAAGTGATTATATCTTTAGTAAAATTTTCATTAAGCCAATTTTGAAAGATTTCACTCGTCATCCAAGCGTTTTTGCTCGACCTATAAATCAGTGGAACTTTGAAACCTGAAAAAGCTCTAGAGCATTTAGACTTCCCGATAACTTATGGAGTGAGCTTATGCGTTCTAGTTGCATTTGTGCAGGCCAAAAATGTTATCCTTTCCTCGCTAGTTTTTCTTCCTGGTGCTGTACGTTCTGTAGACAAGACGAGTGTTTTACTAGGAAGAAGCTTCCAATATAGGCCGGTTTCGTCAACATTATAGATTTGTTGTGGTGTAAGATTCATTTCTCGGATTGTTTCATGTAATTGTTTAAAAAATGGATTAACTGCGCTTTTATTACATGACAACTTTGCGCCGCACATTTTTAATGTTCTTACACCATGCCTTTTTTTAAATTTGTACACCCAACCTTGACTAGCTTTAAAATTTCGAGCTTCTTTAAATTGCAAGTTGAATTGGTTTGCTTTTCGGCAGAATAAATCTGTTGAAACTGGAACGTGGTTCTCTCTTTGCTTTTTTAGCTAATCGAACAATAAATTTTCCATTTTAGGCATTTCGGATTTCCTTAACGTCTTCCTTTTCCCTGGTCCAGATTCCGTTTGTTTAAAATGGTCCAACAGCTTATTCGAGTTTAATTTTATTCCAGTAATCGTTGACCTTGACACACCATACTTCGCAGCTAATGCAAATCCAGGATGTCCAGCATCTAGTTTGCGTAAAATTTTGCACTAAATTTAATCGATAAAAATCGATGCAATTTTTGTTTGGATGCCATTAGGTACCAATTGAGCTTATTTTACTGACAAAATGATAAAAGAAACACGAACCACACGAGACACAACTGACTGAAAAGATATAACCACGAACTGATCATATAGCATACCTACACTCTTGGCAGCTGTTGTCTCGCTGTAGGCTGCAGATGCATTTACAACTTGGAGAAAAATAACAGTTATTTAGTCCCTAAGATCGCACGCAAAACGAGCAAGAGAAACAAGAGAAATATAAAAACTTTTACAGAAAAATTCACATTTTAGAGGTTGAAAATTTCGGAAGTTCACATTATAGACATGACAATGTAAAGTTTTGCCGATTCACATTTTAGAGAAATTCACATTATCGGTAATTCACATTATCGAGGGACTACAGTATTTCTAAATTAAACGTTGCAAGGCTAAATAACAGCTCATATTCGCAACAGAAACCAGGATGTTGAACAAGTTGAGATTAAGTGTATAAATCGCATCATCACTTCGTGTTCGGTTCTCCCAGTACCCAGTAGCCTTTCGACATTCATCGTCCACGATAAATCGACGATTGAGGGCCGACTTCGAAGTTGTAGTGACTAGCACTAAAATATTCAATATAATATAATATTTAGAGCGGTTTAAGTTATAAATGAACTCTTATGTAACAGTTTATATCTTACGAGAAGTGGCACATGCAATTAATGTACAGCTTAGATCCCTATCAGTAAACCGCCTTTTATGACTAGACCGAACACCATGTACCACGCTATACACCTTGGTTGAACCGTATCGAAAAGAAAAAGTATCCGAAAGCCAGACTATTGCGGAAACCAGCAGTATGAAAAACGTGTCTTTATAAACTACGCAATGCTTACCATGGCAGACGTACAGGGCTGCAAAATTGGCTATTTTTGTTTAAGTATTTACACACCGAAGTGGGTACTCATTACCTATGAGTTGTCAATATTCAATCCCCAACCCTATTCAAATAAAAACAAAATCCAATTAAATCTTACAAAAATATCCCTTTATTTAAACGAGCTTGCACTCTCGTTTTCACGTAGTACTTAAACTGGTAACTGCGCTTATTTGCGGTACGTATGAGTCTTCAAATGCAATCTCATTTAGCGGTTCCGATAGCATGCTCTCAATCCTGTCCTTGATATGCGACTTAATGGGTTCCGCGATCGCCTCTAACTTTGGTACCATTTTCATTAGAAATAGAAAATCTGGCGAAACATTTACTGATTTCGGTGGAGACGGTGGGGGATTCGTAATATTCGCTAATGTTTCCACCTTCTTTATCTGCAGCTTTATATCACTCTTCTTGACATTGAGCTCGGCGTGTTCATCATCGGAGTTAATAAGGATAACGTCCTCTGGCTTTATGGTAACCTTTGGGTTTTGAATCTTTTGTATTAGTTGTGGCAAAAGTTGTTCAATTTTTTCAGCAGTTTGTTGATCAGACTTGTCAGCGATGAGCGTTATCTTCTGGTGTTTTTTTGAGTGGTCATTGTCATCCCCGTTCTCAAGAATTAGAAACATTTTACTACTTTGTCCCGATGCACCACCCGCAGTCTTATTCTCGATTACAAAAAGCTTACGATTTCCATTAGCTTTTATTTTGTCGATAGGGATATTTGGATCAAAGATAAATTTTGGTTTCTGTTCAGAATCTGATGTGTAGTCACTGTAGACCGATGAGGCACCGGAAGCGGCATCATCATTACAGCCACTGACTGAACTCTTTCTGGACCGCTAAAACGGGAAAACTGTTAAATAAATATTGTGTTTCACAAAGGAAGAGAGTTACTACCTTGGCTCCCTTTGATGAATGATTTGACGAGACACTATCAGCGGAAGGATGACGGCTGAGTCTACCATTTCTCATAGTGATCTTCTCTTTGAAGTGTTTCATACAAACGCGCAGATTTACCAAGCTATTATCTCGGATGTGCTCTTCGCTGACTTGAAAGAAATCCACCCAATCTTGACATCTGGAAGAGAATAGAAAATTATATAAGATGCACATGCGTCGCTGGCGCGTGAAGAGATGGGTATCAAATGAACGCTACTATTTAGTAAACAAAAAATGGATGGTTGACTACAGGTGGACCGTGGTCGTAAAAAATGCAATGTTGTTGACAAGGCTTGCAAAGTAGGCTAACAAAAACCGAACAAGGTGTGTACATGTTAAGTTACGTCGTGGAGTTCCTTAAATCAGGTGGAGAAATGTTAGTATTTCAGGATCTTACTTACTGGCGATACAAAGGAAAATTATGTAAGTAATGTGTTATCAAAAGTAAGTAGGTAATGTATCTAAAGAAAGTTACCAGACCTTATTTTTTATGAAATGACGCACATCACGTTATTATTGTTTGAACTGGTATTATCCCATGTATCACGGTTTTGTTGCAAAAGGGTAGTTATGTATATGTCTGGCAGTCAGAATATAGATTGGACAATGACTTTTCTGCATTGCTCACATTCCGCTATGACTGTGATAGCATATTTAAGTTCCAATTCTCATAAATCATAATTCAGGAGTAAGCACCAATAGAAATAAATATTAACGACATGAGCTTAGTTTCAGTGGCTACATTCGTTCGTTTCTAAATTTGGGATATTATAAAGGGTGGGCCATCTTTTTGGTTATTTTGAAATTATTTATTTTAGCTGTTTCCCACTCGAAATCTTGACAGAAAGTCAGTATCATACCCAGAGACAAATAATATTGTATTGTCTCTGATCATAGCTCCGCGGAACGAAACGAGTCGCTTCACGCTTGAACAACGTTGGGAAATATTAAAAACTTATTTCCAATGTGATTGCTGTGTAGCACAAACAGTGCGTTAATTTGAAAAGACGTTTTGGCCGAAATAAAACACTCACCGCGCCTGCTGTACGCAAGATTGTGCAAAAAGTTCGTGAGACTGGTATGCTAGTGGACAACACTCATGGTCCCCGTCGTCGTACGGTGCGTACAGCCGAGAATGTGGCTGCTGTAGTCGAGAGTGTGAGATTCAATTCATTTGACCATTTTTCTTGGAAAATGAGGCTGGGAAAAATATTTCGGTCAACGGTGGGCGTTAAAGAACCACGTTAACCGACTTTTTTTTTTACTAAATGTGAAGTCATGGATTTGGACGATCCTCCTGCGCGCCATGCAGCACAGCCCATGCCACAATCGATCTTTTGCGCACCGAATTCCCAAATCGTGTTATCACCCGTCTTGGCGATGTCAACTGGCCGCCTCCGAACTGCGATCTGACCTTTTTGGACTTTTTTTTCTCTGGGGAACCGTGAAGGACCGATGTTATCCTAACAATCCAGAAACGATTCAAACACTTAAGGCCAATATCATCCAAGAAATCCGTGTGCTACAGCCCGAAACCATCAACGAGGTCTTGGAAAATTGGGGTGATATACTACGCTACTGCGAAGCCAGCCGAGGCAACCAATTGAAGGACGTTGTGTTCCATGATTCATGGGAATATTTGCTCTTACTTATAAAGAAACTTGTATTTGGCCCACCCTGTATAAGCGGTCTATAGAACGCGGCCATGTAAATGCACGTAAGACATCAACACTCGAAAAGGAACCAATCAAAGTAATTTTAAGTTTTATTTAAATCTAGAAAACAAAACGTCTCTCTGTGGCAGGAATAGAAAATATTTATATGAGCGTTTATAATAAGCACCACTGTTAGGGGGTTTAAAAGATGGGAACATGGCTAAACAACGTAATATGCAACATATACCCGTAGAAACATTTATCACATGCTACGCAATGCAACATATACCTACTCGTAGGAATAAATCTCATGCAACGCAATATGCAACATATAGGAAGCTACTCGTAGGAATATATCTCCACTCCACCCGCAGCGACCAGAGGCAAAGTACCTCTTCGTATAATATTTTGCATCTGCTTTCATCTCCAAATACAAACTGAAGCTTTTACAGAATATGAAATGAAATTACGACGAGCGTTCATTCAAGTTCAATCTCCCATCGGCAGATAGTGTAAACAAAAACAAACAACACATCAAATGTCATTGAACCAAACCCACTCACACACTCGTAGTAAGTACACTTGAAATAGAAAATTGACTGCTTAAAAAAATAAGTACACACATCCTTCAATTCCCCGATAATACTTAAAGTGTTCCCTTCTTACCCAACAAGGCCGAGTAAATATTAAAATCACAAACTTGACACCAAATTTTCTAAACGAATTGACGAACCAGACAAGACACAAGCAACGACCGAACTACACTAACTTTCAATGCCAACGGGATAACAAAGAACTTCCAACAAAATTCTACTTCTAAAAATACATATATTCCTTCTTCAGTGACCTGGCAAGGAATATAACAAGCAATAAGAGGAACACAAAGAATGACAACAACAAAATGAATCAAAATACATGCGATGCATAGCAAGTCGCAACATCTATGCTATGCATTTGCAGCTTTTCTCAAACATAAACAAAGTCCGTCAGGTTGGCATTGGCACACTCCTCCCTTCTTGTGTGTATACTGTATGCACTATCGACACGACACTCAGAAATCACCCTCCGTAGCCGTACTAGACCTCATCAAAAAAGTTGCCAAACAACAAAAATATTGGTACGTACGCGTCTTCCTCCTAGAACGCAGTTGTTCATCCCAAAGGAACTTCCCGTTTAACAGAATTTCCGCTCAACCCGAATGTAATGTAAAGCCACTGTATTGAACGGGCACGGGATTGGAATTGAAAGTTCAGTTACCCCTAACAAAGAGTAGGAACACTGGCGAGACCAGACTGAACCAGACGCAGAACGCCGATGAGAAAATTCAACAGCTGACAAGAGCAGATGTTTGAAAGCACAGACTTTCCAAACAAAATAAATAAAGCTCTTCCATATCAGAAAACAGTGCTTCCCCTCATTGACTGAAGCACACCACTACTAGCACTACTACTACGCGCTGCAAACACAACATACAAAATGGGACTTTACCTTTGGGCGTCATGTACTGGGAACCGGCAAAGAGTTGACGATCCATCGATGCAGCCGAACATGCAGCGTCTTTTGGACTTCTTTAGAACATTTCCATTGGCCTCGCCGGTGCCGGTGCTCTTGATGCATTTATTTTGAATGTTATCCGACTCTGACGCCATGCTGCTGCTGCTGTTGCTGTTACTGCTCATTGTTTTTGCTGCTCTAGCTGATAGCTGATGTTTGCAATAATGGGAATACGAAAGCCCATCAACTATAGCTTTACAAGCTCAGCTTTTGTTCTCTAAGCTATTAACGAGTGCTGCTGTTACTGTATGTATTTCTGTTCAAACTTTTAACACAATTTAATAAAAAAAAAAAAACAACAAAAAGCTGAACAATGAACAATTTTTGCACGCCAATCACCCGGTCAGTTGTTATTTTCTAATCTGTGTCAACTTGTTTTCTTATTTCTCATGCAATTCGCTGTTCGGTTATAATAGTGCAGATGCAATTCACTTAACTTTGGAGGAATGTAACTCGAAATAATCTACTTCTTGGACAAGAGCCACAAACAAGCCGTCACCGTAGAGTCAACAAATCGAATGAAAGCTGTATATAGTGGCATCTGCATAGAAGCAGACTTTAAGAACTTCCTGGATAACAAAAGTTCACATAAAAAGCTATGTAAGTGTGCTTCAATCTAAAAGTGTTACTGACAAACTTTTTTTTACTCTAAATAGGTACATCACAAAATATTGACCGCAAAAATAAGAAATAATGTCGTCTGATGGAGAAAACCCGCTATGCGTTGGCGTTAAGTGGGTGATCGGTGCTTTAGATTCCCACGAGAGGACTTGCTTTACATAATCTTACGTTCTGAATACGTACGTGACTGCTCTATTATTATTATATAGTAAGTAAATCGCAATAGGAAGCACTAACTACCGGGGCTATGGGCTAGTCACTCCTCAAATTAATATTATGATATCTACATGAATGGTTTCGAAATGCTTGAGCTTTTTTTTCTGTTACAGATGAGAGAGATTATGTACATAAGGATTATAAGCTTTATTGTGCTTGCGGAATCGTGCTTTGTTTTCATCAAGATCTCCAGTACTAAAAATATAAGTCACAGCGATGAGGTCATAATTGACATACAGACTGTTCTAAATGTTGTGTTACGGTACGCGAGCTTTGAGTTTCTGGCAACGAACGAACGGTTATATTTTTAATGATCATAGGTATCCAATGTAACAATGTTTTCGGAAAGCTCATAAAATATCACACTAAATAAGTTGTACGCCTGAGTCGGACAAAACTTTTTAGGACAGACTAGAATTACTTCTATCTTCCAGTCAACAAATATCCTAGCTTGGTAAGTCTTACAGTTAGCTGAGTTTATGTGTAGTTTTTATTGGCTTAAATTGTTTTTGGCAGTTGACGTTTACGGAGGGACAGCCGACAAATCTAGAATTTATTGACAAAGTACTAAGTTGATATCTGTCTGAGATAGTAAAAGTGAAGTTACCCACCAATCTAGTTCATACGTTTAGGTAAATTCTAATCCAGAAAAATGTAGTAGATTTAGGACTAGATCTTTTAAATCGTACATTTTGAAATGACTGAAGTCTACCAATCTAATACCAATACAACTCTTCTATGAGACAAATGAAGCTTAAGTCGTGGGGTCTACAAGGCATTTAATGTGTCAGTTGTAAGTTGGATAAGGTGTTCTGTAGTTCAGGCGTTTCGTAGATGAACTTTAGGGGTACTATCTCGTAGCTTTTGAATTGTTGTTCTTCAAGCTTGATATACGTGGTTCTAACCATCACCCAACCTTCTCTGTGAATGTCAGTTCGGAGTAGAAGAAGCACCTCGACCTCGTAAGGTACCTCTTCGACAATTTAGAGGAGGATGGCTTCTTCAAAAAAAAATACAACCTAGGTTCATTCATGCTACAAGACCAAATTTAAAAACGCTGTCGTCAGGCTCTCTCTGAGGGAAAGAAGAAACTAATGAATATTGTGTATGCAGAAAAATAAACTAATAAGCCACAAGGCGAAAAGCTTTTGTTTCATCAAAGCTAAGACTGATGGGACCGATGAAATGGAGTTAAAAAAATCATCGATTCCATAAATCTGGTGCGGCGACTAATTGGATTGCTAATGCTAATGTCATTGTCATGGTCACTCTTTTGTTTCGGCGGCGGTCGGAGTTTGGGGGGATGCGAATGCTAAGACATGCTCCGATAATATATGGTTTGACCAAATTGCGAAAGGTAAATAGGTATTAGTCATGCGCGACAAGGTTGTATTATTTGTACATTGTTAAAGATTTAAATAAAACGAAAGGCAAATAAAAAATAAATCTGCGGAAGTGAACTGAACAATCTAAGAACAAACAATAAAGCCAATATTTACCAAAATTCACGCTATCCGATTTGTTGTGCACTATTTTAATTAAGATTTGTTTTCACTCAAACTGATTATTAAATAATATCCGAATTATCCGATTCCGATGCCTTATAAATCGAAAATAGCTTTTGTTTTCAGCAGTTCAGTCAAACGCAATACGCAAATAAACGAACAGTTTGAAAATTAAAATGAATGACATTTCACTTTGTGGTGGTAATACAGTTCGGTACAGCACCCATGTAGTAGATCCTTTTTTTTCAATTGAATTCGCATGCTTTAAATCGAACAGAGTGCTATCCAAAGATAATGGAATACAGAGATATATAACTTTCCAGTGGAAAGGCGGCTGCCTACAAACTGTTTTCCCGAATAATTCATGAAGTCACGCACATATGCTTATTTCTTTTCTAGTATGTGTGAGTTCATGAATTGGACTTTATTGCAAGAATTCGCTATTCCGAAATGTGTATTTCACTATTTCTTTTATTTTAATCGAAGCCTTAACAAAAACCAAACAAGTTCAATACCAAACACAAAACAATTGAACAGCGCGATGCACATAAAAGGAAAAGGAATGTTGACCGGCCATTAGCAACATGCTTTTTTGTAGCTCACACGTATTCACAGACGAAGGTTGAAATTACAAATACAACAATGTAAACAAATGGGTTTTGGGGGGATAGACGTACGAAAGATATCCATCTCTTTTATTCTTTCATCTCTGCTATTTAGTGTCAAAATGTGTATACCTAGATAACTTGGGGAGGTGCTGCCAAATCATAAACTGATAACAACAGTAGGTATTACTTACCAAAATGACATTGACACATTTTTGATGGTCGCATCGCCCAGCAGCTGTCAAAATTATATGTTTATACAAACTTAAATCGAAATCCAACATTCCAACATCCCCTAAATTTCCTTTCCAAGAGTTACTGGCCTTAGCCACCGCCACTGTCTATACACAATAAGGCCGCGGTAGTAGCGTAGTCAAAGCTAAAATTTACACATTTCAATTGTATAGAGCAGAGACAATACTGAGATCACCAATTTCGGCCGATTGCCCGTTAATTGCCTAGAAGATATATATTTATGGGGTGGCAAATGCTAACGGTGAGATTAGACTGTATGCCAAGTGGTCATAAAATGCCAATTTCTGACAGTTCTCATGACAAAATATGGTCATACAATGTAATGGGCACATCTCATTTGCTCTAATGACCTAAATGCCACGTATGACAAGGCTGAATTTGACAGATAAAAATGTCCAAATAGCATATAGTGTAATCGGACAATAAGCACGAATGCCAGCATAAAGCCCTATATGCACTTTATTGAAATTTCTGTATGGCATAGCTGGCATTTTTCAGGGAAAAAAGAACAAAAAAAAATATTTTGTTGTTATCGCTGTTTGAGTTCGCGGAATTTCGATTTATTTTCATTTTCGTTGTATTTTTTGTACTACAACATTTGGTAATAAATAACAAATGCCTTAAATGACCACCAAGGTAAATATGACCACATTGGTAATTTTGGTCATATAGTCAAATATACAGTTTTGATAATCCTAACATTTAGGTCATTTGACAGCTAATCTAGTCATTTGCCTGTCGGCATTCATATGCATAATTGGCATACAGTCTAATCTTAGCTTAAGTGCGCTGTTATTGTTCATAAAATTTTATCCGTTAGACTTAAAATTATTCGTTAAGTGTGAATAGTTTTTTTCTTTTAGGAAAAATGTACATTTGAAATATATATGAAAAATGAACAAAAGCATTTTGAAGAAATTTTCTTCAGTTATCTAAGAAAAACTTACACATGAAACCGAAGTTAATGATATTCACAAGCGGAAATTACACAAATGCCTGTCCTAATAAGTGTCTAGTATATAGAACATCTTACATTAGATATTTTTATTGACCAACAAAATCGAGTTATTCGCCTTTTAACAATAGGTATATTCGCGTACTTTCCCTAGACAAACACTACAAATCTGTCAAACTCAAAAAATTAAGCAGAACTCTCTCAGAGAGCTGAAAATATACGCCAAAGTACGTGGATAAACTTCGAGTTACTTTGAGCAACCTTCACCATCTAATCCATATCGCAATTAAATATATAATTTACCTTTTTGCAACATATGAAAGGTTCACAGAATTTTCTTTATTTTTACAAATTTAATTGTTCTGTGCAATTCATTTTGAATTTGTTTCGTGACAACTTTGTGCAATTGACATATTTATCAGTACTTGCCGGTGGAAATTCTCTGAGCTGTTTCGAGCCAAGAGTGGTTCCTCTCGTTACTCGTTATTTTGCTAATTTTCTCTTTTTCTGTCATTTTTGATGAGTACGTGTATAGACTTTGTGCGATTGCGATCGACTTATATCGATTGCGTTCGATTCAAACCACGTACGCGAACGAACCTAATATATAATAACTAACCATGTAATAGGCCTATAGGTGGAATGTAGAGGGCGCTGGGAGCGAATGTGCGATAGGAAGCAAGGATGTCGATGGGACTAAAGGATGGGATCGGAACAGAAAGGGAATGAGTGTCGATAGCGAAGAGCGCGTCATGCTGGCGAAGCACGGCTAATCTCGCCGAATGGGGTGGTTCTTGTCCCCGCTACACGACGAAGCCTACGACAAAACATAAAACATGCCAAAAATACATTCTAAACAACGGACGGACTGGTCTACCACACTGAGGGCGCTGCGGTGTTAATCAGCGATGGCCTTCTCCCTCCCCACCATGGAAATCTGGCGGCCATTTTGGATTTCCCCAATGACGATTATATCAGCTCCACCAGATCAAGCCATTGACCGACGACACACCTTTCCACACCCCCTGAAAATTGCCATTTAATTACCCATCAAGCGTCGGTGCACTTGGATAAAACTGATGGCTCTCATTTTGGGCGTGGATAAGCACATTTATTCATTTTATTCTTTTTTGCTCATATAAATTTACTATTCTATAAAAAAAAAAAAACGGCTGAAGACACAAAAAGGTAAAAGCGAGGTAAAAATTACACAATAAAAGTAATTTACAAAAAAAAACAAAAAAATCTCTTTAATCCGATTCCCGCAGGTCAAGGTCAAAAAAAAAACCTAATTCCCTACTAATCTACTACCCAGAGTGAGCTCAGTTTGGGAGGTGTGGGGAGAATAATCAAAAAAAAATATATATGCGAAGACAAAACGGACCACTAGAAATCATGCTACCTTCTTCACCCCATCTCCGCGTCCTGCTCTTCGAATTTTCAAACCCACTCAATCAACATTGCATCTGAATTCTACCAACATGCCTCTAAAGGTTCAAGCTACAATGTATCCCTGAACTCTACCGGTTCAACGTACTCATTTTGACACTTCAGACTGTCAACAAAAAAAGGAAAACAACACGCATGGATTTGCAGGGGTAAGTAATATTTATTTATTCTCTTTAATAGATTTTTCTTTATTATTTCAGGTAACTATTTGTGGTGGACGATGGACAAATTCATGGACTACAGGATTAAAGACCACAAAATGTGAAAGGTACTACAGTGAAATTAATTTGTTTTGTGATGTCTATTTCTTATTTTATTTTACCTTCCCATCACAGAATCTACCCTTGGGACAGCACCGGGGAGAGGGACAGGGAGTGTTCGATCTAAGTACAGGAAAGGTAGATTTCGGTTCGAAATGAAATTTTATTTTTGTTGTATTTTTCAGATTTGTCTTATGGCAAGAAGGGTGGCTGTAACAACCAATGGCATTCAGTAATGTAGAAATGTGCTACCTATTCCAGAACGGTTGCCGAGATTGGCAGCTTTTATTTTTGTATTTTTTGTATGTTTTTGCATGTCACACGGATTCGTAAATGACATAACACCAATTAAAAAACAAAATGGCGAATTTGAAAAAAAATTGAGGTGGCCAGCGGCAAGAGGATTGCGAGTTGGGGGCAGAGATGAAGGAATAAAAGAGATGGATATCTTTCGTACGTCTATCCCCTCAAAACCCATTTGTTTACATTGTTGTTTTTGTAATATAAACCCCCGTCTGTGAATAAGTGTGAGCTACAAAAAGCATGCTGCTAATGGCCGGCCAACATTCCTTTTGCATTTATAGGCATCGCGCTGTTCAATTGTTTTGTGTTTGGTGTTGAATCTTTTTAGTTTTTGTTTAATCTTCGATTAAAATAAAGAAAATAGTGAAATACACATTTTGGAATAGCGAATTCTTGCATTAAAGTCCAATTCATGAACTCACATATACTAGAAAAGATATGAGCATATGTGGGTGACTTCATGAATTTTTCGGGAAAACAGCTTGTAGGCAGCCGCCTTTCCACTGGAAAGTTATATATCTCTGTATTCCATTATCTTTGGTTGGGGGCAGAGATGAATGAATAAAAGAGATGGATATCTTTCGTACGTCTATCCCCTCAAAACCCATTTGTTTACATTGTTGTTTTTGTAATTTCAACCCCCGTCTGTGAATACGTGTGAGGTACAAAAAAGCATGTTGCTAATGGCCGGCCAACATTCCTTTTGCTTTTATGGGCATCGCGCTGTTCAATTGTTTTGCATTTGGTATTGAACTTATTTGGTTTTTGTTGAGGCTTCGATTAAAATAAAAAAAATAGTGAAATACAATTATCGGAATAGCGAATTCTTGTATTAAAGTCCAATTCATGAACTCACATATACTAGAAAAGAAATGAGCATATGTGGGTGACTTCATGAATTTTTCGGGAAAACAGCTTGTAGGCAGCCGCCTTTCCACTGGAAAGATATATATCTCTGTATTCCATTATCTTTGGTTGGGGGTCTCAGTATGATTTGTGTATGGTGCTTACTATTGATCAATTTTTAACATTTGTGACGCGGTAACCTCAAATGCAAATCAGTGAAGTAGAATAAATTTTATTTTGTTGATATTTTAATGAAAATATTGCAATACCCTTAGTTTATGGTTTAATGCAAACTTTATTTTGCACTAATTTCCATAAAACTATTGCAATTATTTGCCAGAAAGCAAATCAATTTAATGCAGTTGCGCTATACTATTGTGGGTATACGTATTTTACAAATGCAGCCCCGTTTTCTTTGATAGCTCGTACCATTGACAATATTAAGCCTTTTTTATTATGCTCACATGATCTGATTTCCATGGTATATAACAAAAGTTGGATCTTGTACTGTTGTTGTAAACCGTGAAAATCAATGATCTATACAGATCATGTGAGCATAATAAGAAAGGCCTATTGACATACTTTATATCAGAGATGAATGAATATAAGAGATGGATATCTTTCGTACGTCTATCCCCCCAAAACCCATTTGTTTACATAGTTGTTTTTGTAATTCCAACCCCCGTGAGAGCTACCAAAAAGGATGTTGGTTATGGCCGGCCAACATTCCTTTTGCTTTTATGGTATAACAGTTCAGGTTGTGCTCTGAACTCAAAAAGAAAAACGCCTATGGACTGCTGGTGAAATGTCAGGTATACGTATGGCGTTTTTCTTTTTTAGTTCAGAGCACAACCTGAACTGTTATACAAAAAGTTCGTGTTTCTTTTTTAGCTCAGATACATCAGAGCTCAGATTTGTGTTTCTTTTTTCTCTCAGAGCATTATCAGAGCGCGCTCAATGAGCTCAGAATAAATTGACTGAGCATGCTGAGTAAAAAGCTGAATACCCACTAACAGTCACATTTGACAGAAAAAAAAAACAGGAAAACAAAATAAATGAAATGGTGGACGAACTTTGTTGTTCTGGAACTAAAGGATAACCAATTTAATAAATAAAAATTAATAAATATTCAATTTTTACATACATTTATTAAAAATGTCAACTACGTGCTCAAGTGTGTTTCATAAATACATCAGAACAATCTGAGCACGCTCGGCTCAGAGCGCGCTCATAATGCTCGAGCTCGGTTCAGAGCCCAGCTCTGAACTAAGAAAGAAAAACGCCTGTACAAGTTCTGTCTAATGTGGTTTTCCATTGGGACAAAAAATCAAAAATTTTTTGATCTAAACTACTTTTCGTGTTCCATTGAGAAAAAAAATCAATCTTTTTTTTTGATTCGGATCACTTTTTGCAGATCTCTATAGTTTTGTCAGATTTGCACATATGTACCAAAGATAATGGAATACAGAGATATATATCTTTCCAGTGGAAAGGCGGCTGCCTACAAGCTGTTTTCCCGTAAAATTCATGAAGTCACGCACATATGCTCATTTCTTTTCGAGTATATGTGAGTTCATGAATTGAACTTTAATGCAATAATTCGCTAATCCGAAATGCGTATTTCATTATTTTTTTTATTTTAACCCTAGAAAGATAATCATAAAATAAAGAGCGTAAAAGATAATCATACATCTCATACGCCAATTAGTGTATTTAATTAAACATATGAACTTCTTATTATTTATAATTAATTTATTTAATTATATAGATACTATTCAAAAAAACTAAATTAATGATTTTTTTATATATAGTTGAGACAGTCAACGCGCTGCGGTTTAGAATTTAAAAGTTATCACACAATTGTCCCGCGCCATACGTCTCGTGGACGTGGATTATCTTTCTAGGGTTAATCGAATCCTTAGCAAAAACCAAACAAGTTCAATACCAAACACAAAACAATTGAACAGCGCGATGCCCATAAAAGCAAAAGGAATGTTGGCCGGCCATTAGCAACATGCTTTTTTGTAGCTCACACGTATTCACAGACGGGGGTTGAAATTACAAAAACAACAATGTAAACAAATGGGTTTTGGGGGGATAGACGTACGAAAGATATCCATCTCTTTTATTCTTTCATCTCTGATATGTACTACCACAAATACAGCACAGCTGTTTTATGTCATTTTAAGAAGTTTGTTTTAAAACAAATATGTAGTTTCGTGAAAACCAAAATAAAGAAATACATAAACAGCAATGGACATAGTTTTGGAGGAATTCTTATCTTCATTGTTTTCCTCATCATCTGGAAACTACGAATCACCGACATTACTCTATTTTGTATCTATAATAGGGAAAACATTTTACAAAAACGAATGCAGTTTGAACCAGAGACTATACTGAGACCACCGACTTCGGCCGATTTCCCTTTACTTGCCTACAAGCTATATTTTTATGGGGTGGCAAATGCTAAGTGCGCTTGCATTGTTACATAGAAATTCGCATTGACAAATGTCACCTAACTTCCAAAATTCCGACTCACCAACACACTCGCACCTTGCATATGCCACTTCCGCTGTGGGCAAAGTTGCTGATAGCATTTATAGAATTTTATCCGTTAAATTTGAAATTATTCGTTACGTGTTTGAAGTAAAATAGAAATATATTGAGCAAATTTTCGTCAGTTTTATAAGAAAAATTTACGCATGAAATCGAAGTTAATGATATTCAAAAGCGCAAAATACGCAGCCATGTTTGTCATAATAAGTTTTTAGTACAACGAGCATCTCATTTAGCTAGTTTTATTAATCAAAGAAATCAAATTATTCGCCTTTTAACAATATATACCTAATAACTAACCAACGACATTGATTAATAAAAAAGTGTAGTATTCCCGAACTCTGGCACATTTCCCCACGGTTGCCGAGGTTGGCAGCATTTAATTTTGTATTTTTTGTATGTTATTGCATGTCACACGGATTCTTAATTGACACAACACCGATAGGAAAACAAAATGGCGAATTTGAAAAAAACTGAGGGGCCCAGCGGCAAGAGGATTGTGAGTTGGGGGTCTCAGTATCATTTGTTTCTGCTTTATTCAATTGTCAAACTACTTTGACTCGTGTTTTAATTCTTTGCTGCGTTTTTCCAAATCTTTGTGGTACAGAATGATTACTATTCTATTTCTTAAAAAATGTTAATAAAGTAATTTGTACCCAATGGAATTCTATACTTTATTGCTCTGAATTATTATATTTATAATTGATTGTATTAACTAGCATTTTAAGAAATTGAAAAGAACTTCGCAGATTTTCATGATGTCACAAAATGTACTTCCTTCAATAGAAAAACTGAAAGGTCGTGAGAATTGGGATTCCTGGAAGTTTGCGGTAAAGACCCACCTTGAACTGGAAGACCTAGGTACTGCATCGAACCAGGCATAACAACCGACGATAAGAAAGTGACGAAAGCCCGAGCGAAAATAATTCTTTTGATTGAGCCAATAAATTTTGTCCATGTCCAGTCTGCAAAAACTGCGAAAGAAGCATGGAATAATTTGGAACGAGCGTTTGAGGACTCAGGACTGACGCGCCGAGTTGGTCTTTTACGGACTTTACATCACTACACGTTTGGAGGATAGCGATTCTGTCGAGTCATACGTAACCAAAATTGTAAGTACTGCGCATAAGTTGAGATCAGTGGCCATGGAGGTAAGCGACGAATGGGTAGGCACTTTGCTGATGGCTGGATTACCTGAGGACTATCGACCGATGATAATGGGACTCGAGAGCTCAGGAACTCCTATCACCGCCGATGCGATTAAAACAAAATTGCTTCAGGACGTCAAAGGAGCTGGAGCTGGTTCTGATTCTACTGTGTTTTTTAGTAAGCGAAATACAACGAAGAAACCTCGTGGACCAAGGTGCTATGAATGTAGGGAATATGGACATATTTCTCGAAACTGTCCAACGAATAAAAAGAAGGTCAATGATACTAAGTCAAAAACCAATTTCAAATCACATGGTTTGTACCAGAGACAATACTGAAACCACCAACTCCGACCGATTTCCCGTTACTTAGCCTACAAGCTATATTTTTATGGGGTGGCAAATGCTAAGTGCGCTTGTATTGTTACATAGAAATTCGTATTGACAAATGTCACGTAACTTCAAAAATTCCGACTCACCAACACGCTCGCACTTTGCATATGCCACTTCCGCTGTGGGGAAAGTTGCTGACAGCGTTCATAGAATTTTATCCGTTAAATTTGAAACTATTCGTTACGTGTGCATAATAATTTGTTTAAGGAATAAGTGTAGATTTTCTTGAAATAAATATGAAAAATTAACAATGCAGATTATTTTAAGTAAAATAGAAATATATTGAGCAAATTTTCTTCAGTTTTCTAAGAAAAATTTACGCATGAAATCGAAGTTAATGATATTCCAAAGCGCAAAATACGCAACCATGTTTGTCATAATAAGTTTTTAGTATATAGAACATCTCGTTTAACTAGTTTTATTAACTAAAGAAATCAAATTATTCGCCTTTTAACAATATATAATTACTAACCAATGGCATTCAGTAATGTGAAAAGGTGGTATTCCCGAATTCTAGCACATTTCCCCACGGTTGTCGAGGTTGGCAGCATTTATTTTTGTATATTTTGTATGTTTTTGCATGTCACACGGATTCTTAATTGACACAACACCGATAGGAAAACAAAATGGCGAATTTGAAAAAAAACTGAGGGGCCCAGCGGCAAGAGGATTGTGAGTTGGGGGTCTCAGTATCATTTGTCTCTCGTTTGTACACTGCACTTACGGCTAGTGCGGGAACCGACGATTGGTATATTGACTCAGGAGCCTCCGCACACATGTCTATAGGGGCGTTTTTCTTTTTTAGTTCAGAGCTTAGCTCTGAACCGAGCTCGAGCATTATGAGCGCGCTCTGAGCCGAGCGTGCTCAGATTGTTCTGATGTATTTATGAAACACACTTGTGCACATAGCTGACATTTTAAATAAATATATGTAAAAATTGAATATTTATTCATTTTTATTTATTAAATTGGTTATCCTTCAGTTCCAGAACAACAAAGTTCGTCCACCATTTCATTTATTTTGTTTATCCTGGTTTTTTTTCTGTCAAATGTGACTGTGAGTGTGTATTCAGCTTTTTACTCAGCATGCTCAGTCAATTTATTCTGAGCTCAGCGAGCGCGCTCTGATTATGCTCAGATCGAGAAAAGAAACACAAATATGAGCTCTGATGTATCTGAGTTAAAAAAGAAACACGAACTTTTTGTATAACAGTTCAGGTTGCGCTCTGAACTAAAAAAGAAAAATGCCTTATGAAGCGCGACTGTCTAATTGATATTGCTCAGCCAGCTAGAAGTGAGATAATATGTGCCAATAACTCTCGCCTGTCTGTAGAGGGCATGGGCGACTTAAGCCTGCGTGTTGCTGTACAAAATGATTTTCGAAATGTTGCTGTTAACGACGTGCTGTATATACCCGAATTGTGTGTTAATTTACTATCGGTCAGTCAGATGGTAAAGAGGGGTAACTCCGTGTACTTCGATTCAAAGGGTTGTCAGATTTTTAGTAGCTGTTTATTGCTGATTGCCACCGCCTCGCATGTTGGTAATATGTTTGAGTTGGATCGACCGAATGTAAACGTTAGTCTGATGGCAAATGTCTGCGTAAATAAAACGAAAGCAGAGGACAGCAAATTGTGGCATCGCCGTATGGGTCACCTACACTTCGATGGTCTGTTAAAGTTAAAGGAGTGTGTTTCTGGTGTTGATTTTAACAAAATCGATAAAGAGGTGAAGTTTGTGTAAAGGGCAAACAAATTCGAATGCCTTTCAAGGAAAAGGGGACACGAGCGACTTAAATTTTGGAGATGGTCCACTTAGATCTGTGTGGTCCTATTGATGTCGTTTCACGTGGTGGTGCACGTTATATTATGGTAATTGTCGATGATTTCAGTAGGTAGGAGAATTGTTGTTTATTTCTTGAAAGCAAAATCAGAAGCTTATCAAAGATTCATTGATTTCAAGAATGTTTCTGAAAGACAAACTAGCAAGAAAATTAAAATCTTGCGCACCGATAACGGTACCGAGTTTTGCAATAGATCGTTCGAAAAGCCTGTGGTGAGATATACCTCAATCCGATTCTTACTTGCAATGGCTGCCAAATACGACCTTGATATCGATCAAATGAACGCTGTGACGGCATGCTTACACGGCGAACTGAACGAAGATATTTTTATATTGCAGCCAGAGGGCTTCAGCGACAATAGTCTTAAAGTCTGCAAATTAAAAAAAATCTTAATACGGCTTAAAACAGGCCAGTCGCATATGGAATGAAAAACTAAATGCGGCACTGCAGAAGTTCGGCCTAGAAAAATCTAAAGTAGATCCTTGTATCTATTACAAAGTATCGTCTGGAAAAATGCTATACGTAGCAGTATATGTGGACGCTCTTCTAATTTTTACAAATGATGCGAAGCAAAAGTTAGAATTGAAAAACAGCTTAAAAACCACATTTAAAATGAAAGACATCGGTGAAGCCCGCTTTGTTTTAGGCATTCAAATCAATAGAGATCGAAAAAAGGGCATAATCTCGTTAGATCAGGAGCTTTACATTCATGAAATATTAAACCGGTTTAACATGTTTGACTGTAACTCAGCTAAGACCTCGATGGATGCAAACCAGAAGCTGACAAAGCAGATGTGTCCACAGAGCGAAGAGGAACGTACTGAAATGAGAGATGTTCCCTATCAACAAGCTGTCGGCAGCATAATGTTTGCGGCTCAAGTTTCACGTCCTGATCTAAGCTTTGCTGTGAGTACAGTCAGTCGATATAACCAGAATCCTGGAAAAGATCAGGTTACAGAAGGAGCTTATCCCAAACTCACCAGATTCGACAACAATTCGATGCGATAACAAAAGCGCTATAAATTTGGCTCTTACTTGCATATATCATCGAAGGACCAAACACATTGATGTCAAACATCATTTTATACGAGAGAAGATCAATAAAGGAACTGTTATTTTGAAACACGGCAGTACGGACGACATGGCAGCTGATGTGATGACCAAGGCTCTGCCTGTCTCGAAGTATATCACCTGCTCAACTACACTGAGTCTCAACTTTGGTGATATCTAATTCAGTGGGTGTGTTGTAATAGAGCGTACTTCTATTACATTTGAATTTTATATCCTCAATACTTACTGAACCTTCTGAACGAAACACTTATGTTGCTTATCTCTTGTCTTGCTGAACTGAAATAAATCTTTACTCTTTATTCAATTGTCAAACTACTTGGACTCGTGTTTTAATTCTTTGCTGCGTTTTTCCAAATATTTAACAAACTGTCGAATTGGCTTGCTTCCTTTACAAAAGTTTCCGCTAAATTTGTTATTGAAAATATATTCGAAGATCTTTGGTTGGTTTATTTCCTGTTTTTTTCGTAAAAAGTTTTGCAAGTAAAGTAGAAGGCTTCTGCTATTTTAGCCGAACATTTTACGCTAAATCCTTTTGAATACAAAAATACGCAATTAATAATATAATTTCCTGACTACGTATCTGGTAATGGCTTCAGTGGACCGTTACCGTTCCATCTCTTTGCTAAATAGCTTAGAAAAACGTTATGCATACCTCTCCACTGCTAACTTCATAGCAAACCTGTGACTAAGGACTTTCTTATATATCAATGTTTCGGAAATATGTAATAAGATTACGACATCTGATTACGCAAACGATAATAAAATATTTGATTGCTCATAATTACAATTTTGTGTGTTATGTTGGAGCCAGTGTGAAGTTGGTTACCTGCTTGCAGTCTTTTCCTTTCAGCTGAAGCTTCTTTTGTGGTGGTAAACATGAAGGTTTACCGAATGTGTTGGGGGTGAACTGCGAATCCAAAGCTTATCAATATGAGTGTTACTGTACTCCTTCTTCCATGGATTTATTATTTTGTTCAGCTGCATATTATTCTCACAACGTACCATCCTCGTATTTCGTATATGTATTATATGATTTGGTATTCAAGCACAGCTTTCAACTTTGTTCTTGCATCTTAGAGCTTTTCTTTTTAAGAATGCGTTGTGTATGCACAACACAAGCCTTGCACCATCTACATGTACAGCACAAAACATAATTCACAGAAAGGTAACAAAAGACGATACATAGTATAATGAGAAATTTAAAGAGAGAGCTTTTCCTTTTCTCTCGGCTTCAACATTCAACATCAGAAATAAGAATCAGATCAAGGGTTTAAGCTCAAGCTTCAACATACCTAACCAGAATAAAAGCACTAGCCGAACTGGTCATGATTAAGAACACATGTCGTCATAGCCTCGGTGGCGCAGTGGGCAGCGCGTAAGTCTCATAATCTTAAGGTCGTGAGTTCAATCCTCACCCGGGGCATATTTTTTTTTTTTTAATTTCTCGAAATCATATCAGTCTAACGTTCCACAAATTGGCTATTTGACAATTAAAATCTGCCGTCCACTTGAGTTACCCATAAAGTATATAACTTACATCAGACGCGACAATTAATACCGATCACTGTTGAAGCACACATAAATTTATATCTTCAAGGTCTAACACATCAAAGACCGGTCAAAAATAAAAAGAAAACAACAATTGCTGGTCGTAAACATACCGCATACACGGTTTTACGATGGGAAAACATAAAAAAAAGTGTTCTGAGTTTCTTTTTTTCGAATGCAACTGCAAGCTTGTTGCAAAAATAATTCTTCCAGAGACTGTTTGTTTACATGTAATATGTTTAACTATCAAACATTGACAATTAATATTCGTTTATTATGTCTGTTGTACACATTTAACAACTATCTTTACAGCCAAATAAATTATAACGCGACAAAGCACCGAATCTGGCCCACCCACATACTCTGCTAAGGGGGCACAGCGGGTGGCTTGACTATGCAATAAAGCTAAATAACATTAATTGGTTGTTCCAATTTTTTTTTGTTAAATATTCTTATAGCCTCCACTGTTTCAGGCTAACGCAACTGATTTTATCTTCGATATACAAAATAGTTGCAAACTATGCAAATTATTTCCAGTGGCTTGGCAGTTGCCACTTGTGCTTGTGTGTCTATGAATGTTGATTGCATGTCTATCGCTGACGAGGTGGGGTTGTGGCAACGAGCAGCAATGACAAATTTGCAACGAGTCACTCGATCATGTTACACTTAAGCGAGTCTTTTGATTTAGAAAGAATCAATTGGCTCAAATGAGGCCGACAATTAATCCTTTTTCGTTTTAGCATTCTAATTGGAAGAGATTTTTAATCTGAATTTACGAGTGCGACAACAAGTGCCGTTATTTTATTATTCGCAATTAACTTGTTGAAAACGCATTTAAAATCATTTGGTTGTGTCCGCTAGTAGACGATATACTTAATTGGGAACACGATTTTGCTTAATTTCTTTTTCGAAATCAAGCAACCCGAACTCACTTTCATCATTCAACATACCACTGGGTTTATACGTAGGTACTTAGTCAAGGGAAAAGCTGAATTTATTGGCACTTACAAAAAAAGAGTCGTAACACAAGGGAAATTCATAAAAGACAAACGAGAGGCTACTACAAACGAGAGGCTATACTAAAACCTACAATTTCGACAGACTTATGTCGTTTTCCAATGGGACCACCAAAAATCTTTTTCAGATCTCAGATTTTATGCCGCTCATGGAACATGCAATGAAATTGATCTGCTTTTGCAAATGGATTAGGGCGTTATTTGACAACAATATCAGCTGTTCAAATTGCATTTGGTTTTGGTAAAATCAACCATGGAAATCGGCTTGAAAAATGTTCCCTCTGTTGTAGATACAAATGGAGGAGTTTTGGTGATTCGTAGTTTCCAGATGATGAGGAAGACAATGAAGATAATAATTCCTCCAAAACTATGTCCATTGCTGTTTATGTATTTCTTTATTTTGGTTTTCACGAAACTTTGCACATTTGTTTTAAAACAAACTTCTTTAAATGACGTAAAACAGCTGTGCTGTATTTGTGGTAGTATGTGTAAATCTGAAAAAATATCGAGAAGCTTTTAAGTGCTCGCACAAAGATCAGGTGCAGGCTTGCCAGATTTTTATAAGCCTATTTTGCAATTTTCAGTTATTTTTTCGCAAAAACCGCAAAATTACAAAAAAATTATCGCAAAAATCGAAAAATGCTTAAAAATAAAAAAAATAACACATTATTAATATATTATTAATTAATAAATTAAAAAAAAAAGGAGGATTCCGTTGAAAGTTAATTGCCGCATTCAAGAATTTAGTTATCTTAATTCGACTAGATTGGTCTGGATAAGATGTAACTTGAACGCAAAAACTAGATTGGTCGAGAATGTCAGCCACATATCGAACTGTCAACTTAGTACTCAGTCAAGAATTTCTTGACTCTATTCGTCGGCTAACCCTTCAAATGAAACAGCTGTTCTTGTGACCGATCTAAAGGGCCCAGCCCATAGAATCCGTTGCATCCGTCGCGTCGACGGATTCGTGAATATTGACGTATTCGACGGAACAGTCCCATAGAATCCGTCGCATACGTTGACAACCGATGACATATGACATTGTCATTTCTATTTGTGTTTGTTTTATTCGAGCTGGTCCTGTACCTATTTATCTAATATCAAATAAAAAGTATGGGCGAGAATTTGGAGAATATTGTGCCATGCATTATATTATGTGAAGCTTATAAATACCTAAAAATAATGTTATATCAGGTCTGTTTTTTTGAACTTCGTTCTCAGCAAAGCAAAGTAAAGTAGGATTTTCAGCATGTAATTACAACAACTACGCTCTACTTGACACTTCGAGACTCGCAGTAGTAATTGTAATTTGTGTGCTTATAATCTTACTGTACTTTGCTTTGCTTAGAACGAAGCTCAAATAAACACGCCTATCGAGAGAGGGACACTAATGTATTTTTTGCCCTCAATTTCGACCAAATGTATGGTGATGATCAGGAGCAATTTAAGCTGGCAGTGCGAATGAAAAAGGAGGTATTTGACTTGCTTTTTAGTTTGGTAGAAGAAGACCTAACCAAGCCTTTCAATAGACCTGTCATATCGGCTAAATGTAGGCTGTTTTTGACCCTTGTGTAAGTACAACATTTCAATTAAACGACATAAGTTTTATCATTTGCATATTAATAGATATTTGGCACATGGAGGCAGCAAGCAGATGTTTTCAATGGCATTTAAAATGGGATTGACAAGTGTTCAAAGAATAGTTCACG
This sequence comes from Cheilosia vulpina, assembly GCA_916610125.1. Taxonomy (NCBI): domain Eukaryota; kingdom Metazoa; phylum Arthropoda; class Insecta; order Diptera; family Syrphidae; genus Cheilosia; species Cheilosia vulpina. Next base: position 29,164,255 of record OU744278.1, read on the forward strand.
AAACCTGCAACATTCTATGGAATAAACTCGGCCATATGTACTTGCCAGTCCCAAACCAAACGCAGTGGAAAAAAATACCAAGGGAATTCCATACTATGTGGGGTTTGCCAAACTGTGTGGGTGCAATTGATGGCAAACACGTAAATATTACTTGCCCACCGAATCCTCTTTTATAATTGTAAGGGGACATATTCGATTGTGCTTTTGGGAATCTGCGACGCAAATTACACCTTCACTGGTATCGACATTGGTGCTTATGGCTCCCAAAGTGACGGTGGTGTCTTATGGCACTCAGACTTAGGTCAGAAGCTATTCGAAAACAGACTCGAATTACCAGCAGAAAGTTACCTACCGAATTCAGATGTCTGTTTTCCACACTATTTTGTTGGTGATGCTGCATTCCCCTTAAAAACATTTTTGATGTGCCCATATCCAGGTAAAGTAGTCTGTGTATTTAATGCTAGTTATTTTCCCTAGTAAATTATATTATATTTTATAGGCAATCGGTTACCCTTGGATCGAAAGAATTTTAATAAACGTCTCTCAAGGGCCAGGCGTATAATCGCAAATGCATTCGGCATTTTAGTGTCGCGCTGGAGAATCTTCCTAAGCCCGCTCAACATGGCCCCGGAATCAGCTAAGAAGATTATAAAGGCAATAGTTCACAATTTTGTGAAAATGAATGATTCACCTATATTTTTCCAGAATATGTGGACCAATATCAAGGTGACGACATTGTTTATGGGCTGTGGAGGAAAACACCAAACATTCAAAGCCAAGAAATACAAAGACGCATCTTTTCAAACAACGCTTCGAAAGATGCATTTAAACTGCGTGACCAACTAAAAGATTATCCTTTGTGTAATTGATGACTTTCACTTACCTACTTTCGTTCGTTGGTGATACGTAAAAACAAAACATTTAATTATAATTAATTGGCAAAAAGTTGAACTTAAGGCTATCTTTTATTTCTTCCGGCAGCTTGGTCATATATCCGTCCAGAACTTTGTAGAAGTCGTCATTCCACGAAAAAAAAAAACTAAATAAATGACTGGGTACAAACAAAACATAAAATACCTGCTTTGACAGACAAGAGATTTGATGGTGTATCCATCCGGGTATTTTCGGGCGTTGAATGCAACATTTCTGGATCTGGTGACATCCACGCTGGTGGTTGTTGTGAAGTTGGTGGTAAGTCATCGGGCAACTGGCTTAATTCATTTGATAATTGTATCAAATGATTCGTTGCAGCCAAGGCATCCGTGACCATTCCCAACAACTTGTGTAAGCGGTCTTCTGCATTTTCGGGATCGTCAACATCATCTTCAGATACGTGAAAGGAAAATCTTTTGTTATTCGTAGTTAGAGTTTGAAAATGTCCTGTAAATCACATTTGCACATTATTATCATTTTATAATTTTATGATATACAAAAGTTTTTAAATCTAGGGTACCTTCTTGGGGCGACATGCACTTTTAAGAACTGCATAGCGGAAAAAACGTCGCTTTTAAACGTTGCAGCGCTTCGGGACTTTGGTTTCTTATGGAGCTCTTTAAGAAACCGATCTCTGAATGAACTCCATCGGCTCTGATAATCCTCCACTACATTAAAATATTGACTTTATAGGTACATTAAAAAATAAACTTTTTGTTTTACGTACCTTTCCCGCCGACACATTCAGCCATCCTTTCTCTTTTTTTATTTTGTCCCTATTTATTTTTAAGGACTTATCATAAAGGCATGGGTTGCTCTTTATAGCCTCAATGAGCTGCTCCTCAAATATGTTTCTGGAAGATATATAGGTTTGGGGCTTACAATATGAATTCCCTTTAAAATACAATATACTCACATAAATATTAAATAACGACTTCTATATTATTTTTAATTTTAATTTCAGGTTAAAAAGTTGTTTTCCAGCCACTAAATATTTTTTTCTAAATGAACTCTCGTTTAATTTAAATAAATACCGTGACAGTTGCTCTTCTCTCAATATTTCCACCAAAAAAAGGCGTCCTCTCACGGTGTGCCAACTTTCAACGGATGCGACGCACAGAAAAGTAGAAAGTAAACCTATTTTATCCGTCGCATCCGGCACGAGCCCTGCTTATGGGTCAGCTTCCATAAGGTGCTGTGTATTCTATCTACCTGTCCGTCAAATACGTTGCCGCAACGGATGCGACGGATTCTATGGGTTGGGCTCTTAAGCCAATCATAACTGATATACATCAAGTGAGACTTACTAAACTAAAAGTATCTAGAACGTCCCCAATATTCCTAGAAGATTCGGACAGATTTAATTTCCTATCATCTGTCAGAATAGAAGAAAATTCAATCATAGGACGTTTATTACAATTTTAAATGTTGATTCCATTGATATGATATCACGAATGCTGGCCACTGGTTTGTGGAAAGTTTTTATTCATTCGATCACCTAATAATCAGTAATTTTGATTTGCCCGAACTGATTTTGGTGTCATCTATCATGGGCAATTATTTCAATTTTACAAATAAACGTTTACTACATTTTTGTCTAAAATCCATTCCTTATGAAATCTTCAGCATAGCCTGGTATACACGTTGTTTCGGATAAAAATCAGGAATAGGTGGGGAAAAAAATGTTTACTTATTCTTTGTCATGAACAAATAAATAATTATAATTATTTTTATGTGCTCGCTTGAGTTGTTTAAATTTCACTGGAGCTAATTCGATAAACAAAGACATTAGTTTGGAGTAGCATCAATTTTGCGACCTTTTTTTTTGGTTTTTCTGTTGTAAAAATGTCTTCGTGGAGAAATAATCAAGTGATAAAAAAAATAAAAAAAAAAAAATTCAGACACCAACCCACAACAAAAATGAGTATCATAGTCATTCCTCAAGTAGGTAAGTTATCAATGGATTCAGAGTTTAAGCTCACAGCACAAGTGCACAAAGCCCACAAAACAATTTACCATGTGCCTCAATTGAGCTCTACAACTTCAACTCAACTCCGCTGCCGCTCTCATCAAAGAAAGAAATGTGCGCGCGCCTTAATAAGTTTTCAAAGTCTCACTTGCTTACCTTGTGCTTTTCGTCAAACATATTTACCACAAGGAACACAAAACAAAAAAAAAACTTAATAGAAAAGAAATACAAAAATAAGAAGAATAAAAGAGAACAAACGGACTTGGCCTTCCTAAAGTTCAATAGCTTTTCTTGCAAATGAAACAAACGATTATACCCATCGCAAGAAACTGAAAAATAAACTTAGATTCTCGATCATTTGCGTTCGAAATGCGATGAACTTAATTGAACCGAGAGGAAGAAAGAGTATCTGTCTATTCTATTGTATCTAGATGCGGTCGGTACAGCCTACAAGCTACAGCTACATAATCTCATTCATTGCTGTTGCTTCGTCTCATCCGCAGCTCCCCACCGGATTGAGTTGAGAATTGAGTAGGTAGAGGAAAAGATTAATTGATTAATCTACTCAGTGCATGCGTGAAAGTAAAATTTGGGCGGACGATAAATTAACAAAACTAAAAGATGCAATACAACTCCTTAATGTATTTCGGTCAGCTTACCAGCAGCTTAAAAGCAACTGAAATGATTTTTTCGACCTTGATCTGGTTTTATCGTAAAATAAATCAACATTAATCAGCAGCATAAAGTTTTTATTTATTACATCTCGAGATCTGGGACTTTTGTTCAATTTCTTGACGGCGACTATTACGACGACGAAATGTCTTGAGGGCGAATTGCAATAAGCGAGTGAGAATTTCCTAATTGCATGACATTAATCAGAAACTAGAATTGTGTAGGTACACCGAGAGAAATTGCTCCGAATATCGGAAAACCAGAACAGATCTAAGTGGATATGATGTCTAACAGCTGGCTAACATGATGTATATCAGCTTTTATTGGCTAAGATTGAGCAGTTTTCTTAGTTGACGTTTATGGATGGGGTTGTTGACAAATCTTGTTGAGAATTTCTTGGCCGAGTAGATATTTAGCGGCATTATTGACGAATTGATTCCAATTGTAGGGGAAATCTAGACCACACAAATTTAGTCAACTTGTATAGGAAGTTTGAATAAACTTCTTCTTTGCGTTAAAATATAGAAAACTGTCGTATTCGATTTGAAAAAGTTGTTTAAAAAATGTGTGTCGCATTACACCTAGATATTTTAAAACGTTCATGGTACACTCTCTAAGTTTGTTTGACGTGGGTTAACCCTAATGCGTTCGATATAGCACTGAACCCGTACTGAAAACCTGTGTTTGACATGGCTTCTAGGGCACCCTATTTGTGCCCTGAAATGACCCCAGTTAATTTGTGGGGGCAAGAATTCAGTGCTGAGTTTCGATGTCATTTCGCTTGCTGTCATTTATTTGTTGTGGTATCGTGATAAAGGTAAATACAATAAATTCGATATTTAAAAGTTAATTGTTCGAAAACAACAACGTTTATAAACTAGAATCTTGTACATATTATAGAAAAATGGAACGTTTTACGCTTACCAATAATTATTGAGTTCCGTAACGCTGCAATGTGCAACTGAAGTGCAATTTTACTGGGGTCTACAAATTTGTAATTGGTGCAAAAAAACAGTGATTAAATGAATTTGTGCGTGTACAAACAAAATTTACTGGTTCAGTTGTGATATCTGAAAGCTCTGCCCATTGTGAGGCTCCAGATAAGGATCCTACCTTAGCTTCGACACCCCAGAGAGCTTTTGGCCTCCTTATCGCCAGGATAATCTAGGACGAGGAAGCCGTAGGAGAAAGACTCATACTTAGAGTACAGGAAAAAAAAAAAACTGACGCACGAGGAGGCGAAGCTTAAGGTATACCAACAAAGAACTGACCTTTTAAAAGAAGACTCCAAGAAAAAGAACGATTTGTTGGAGAAGCTATGCAGCAACCTTGGCCAATCGCAGTAGATGCTGAAAATGCTGTATTGCATTTTTTTTTCATTAATTTTTTGTATTTTTATTTTTAAAACTGAATTGTGATTTTTAGTTCCTAATTAATCAAAAAGTTACCACATAATAAAAAATAACGCAAAATGTCTTCACTTTATTTAATATTTAGCAGGAAATCTTGTGCCACCGTTGAGCGTAGAGCTCCCGACATTATACTGCCTCGCATTATAATAGGAGTGTTATCAGCGCTCCAATTTTGAGGAATTTTGTCAGCAGTCGCGTCTTGAACATTTGTTACGCTTAGTTCCATTTTGTCAAGGTCCAAACTATCAGCCAAATTGTGGAATACACAACAAGCTCGTATGAAGTGACAAATTTTCGCGATGACTCTCAGTTTGTAGTAGTAAAGTTGACGGAAACGTTGTTTGGGAATTGCTAAGCTATGCTCTATGATAACCCGCGAAGAACTTAAACACATGTTGAAGTGTGCTTGAGCAGGTGACATATGGCCATTGTCCCTATATGGTGTGAACACAAAATTGCTGCATGGGTACGCAAAATCTCCCAAAATGTGGTTACCTATAAATTGTTGCATTATTGTGCTAAAGTACTATAGCGCCATAATTAATGTAGTACCTACCTTCACACAATTTATCAATATTTTTTAAAATAATTAAACTCTTAAAAATTCGACTATCGTTCACTGAGCCTGGAAAACCAACGAAAATGATTTTTTTTATTTTCATTGCATATTCCCTGCAGGCAGATACTAAAATTGTTTTTTCTGTCCAGATAATCATCCTTGCTTATTTTTGGGGGATCAATTGATATATGCGTTCCATCAATTGCTCCTAAGATTACAAGTATAAGTAAATAAAATTGCAGTATCAATATTTTAAACCTATTTTACCTATAATGTCAGGGAACCCATGTTTGTTTTTGAAAAATCGGTCGCTTTTTACGATGACAAACGTTTGGCCTTTTAAAAGCCACATCCGAAAGACTACTGCGAAAAAAGGTTCATCGACTTATTGTAAGGCAAACTGTCGATGTTGAGGTATTAAAGCGATCTGATAAGTCTCTGAATGAGCAGGGGGTCAATTCCCGTTCCGTGATACTGTGAAATGAAAAGAGTTTTCACAAGTTCAGACTGAATTCGATTCTCGATCTATGAAAAAATGAAAACAAATGTCAGAATTTTTTCATATGATAAGTTTTTTATCACAGCAATTTCATTTGTGAAGAAGTGTGAATCACGTTTTCATACAAAAAATAAATCGGGACAAAGGGCTTCCGAAACCCAACAAAAAATATTAAATAATTTTTCTTGAGAACAGGCCTGATTTAGCCAAGTACAAGTAAGTAACATTTAATTAACATAAATATTATATTCTGCGTCGAAAATGTTAAAACTTAAAAAAATGATATCAACAGATTTACATCAGCTGAAGATGCTCATACCCATGATAATGAGTGGAAGGAACCACTTTATTTCTAGGAAAAAAGAACACAATATTTTTATTGAAAACAAAACAACAAATTGATAAATCACCTTTGTTAAATACGACGCCTATTGTTAATAATTACTCGTATGATTATTCCCGACATTATAATTATAAAATATATATTAAATGGAAACTCAACAAATAAACTGATCTATTGTCGTTTTCCGTTGGGAAAAAAATCAATCTTTTTTTTGATTCGGATCACTTTTTGCAGATCTCGATATTTTTTTCAGGTTTACACTGATACAGCAGAGCTGTTTTACGTCATTTAAAGAAGTTTGTTTTAAAACAAATGTGCAAAGTTTCATGAAAACCAAAATTAAGAAATACATAAGCAGCAATGGACATAGTTTTGGAGGAATTATTATCTTCATTGTCTTCCTCATCATCTGGAAACTACTAATCACCAAAACTACTCCATTTGTAGCTACAACAGAGGAAATATTTTTCAAGCCGATTTCCATGGTTGATTTTACCAAAAAACAAATGCAATTTGAACAGCTGATATTGTTGTCAAATAACGCCATAATCCATTTGCAAAAACAGATCAATTTCATTGCATTTTCCATGAGCCGCATAAAATCTGAGATCTGAAAAAGATTTTTGGTGGTCCCAGGGGAAAACGACAAGAATGTAAACAACAAGCGCACAAATGACGGATAGGTGACAGCATTTATCATTTAGTACACATTTAGACAACTGGTTATCATCATGAGTATTAGGTGTGATCGTGAAGTGATAAAATGAAAAGCTGCTGTGAAAACTGAAATGATAAATTATTTATCATTTCACAGTATCACCGAACGGGAATTGACCCTCAGGCCTCGTACCCAGTGAACCAGAGAAAAATCGCAATAATGCATTTCCGCATTCTAGGCTAATGATGTTCTTAATGTATTATAGGCCGCACAAGCTTTAAATCTTTCAGCAATTGAATTAAATAAATTGCGATTAATTCGAAAGAGTGTGATGAACTCTGCGGAGGAATAGTTGGGAACAATTGCCTCAAAATAATCCGGGATGGTCGTCCTTTTATTTTTTTTTTTTTTGTATAAATTCCTCGTCACTGTCATCGAAGCTGAATAAATTTTCAAACTCATCATCTATATTGCAACTTTTAGCAACTATATTTGTATGGCAAGCATAAATCAGAATTAAGTCCACTCATTTTTAACAACGAAAAAAAGTTTTATCGTCTTCATATGTATGACAGACTTCAGGGCAATATAATTTTGCGTTCGATATAGTAACCGAACTTTCAGGGTTGTGCAGGTTTTTTGGCAGACGTGGAAATTCGCTGACACTTCTCAGCGCGAACTAGTGGGCACTAGTGCCAGCCACGTCAAACAAACCTTCTATCTCTACGACTGTCAAATATGAACCGAAAAATGTCAAACAAAACTGGCCAGAAACAAAAGACAAATACGATCCATCGTTCAGACGTGTTTGTCCACAATTCTTCCGCTATTTTTTTTGCGAATCAAATAAAACATAAATAGTTGACGCAATATGTTATCACACTGTTTAATTTTATAAAGACATTATACCGTATTCGAAGTTCGAGCTGTTATTGCGACATTTGCCAAATTAGAGCTTGAAACGTCAACCATTTCGCACCAGACATAAATCACCGGTCTTGCTCGGTATGAGAGTCATGGCTCATGAGTGTCAAAAAAATGTACATAATACACATTCAGTAAATTTGTCCCAATAAACATTTCGAATGTTTACAAAAATGGCGGTAGATGTCCGGAAACTGGTGGTATATATTATTCATTATTAGCTTGGGTCCTTTTTTTTCAAATGTTTATTTATAGCTAAAAAAGCTACTATCATTTTCAAAAAAGCTGCGATGATTCTGACACAGTTCTGAATTTTTCTCTTAGTGTATAAAAGCATCTAGCAATTACTATCTCGATAATGAGCCCAACAACAATAACTCCCTACGTTCCCATTCACTTTAACTAACTGCCAGGAGCCTCGAGCTTAAACATTTAATCAATTGTGTGTCCGACCCCAATCAAACAATGCAGCAATCCGTCGTCATCGTTGTCGGCTTTGTGCAATCGTCGCTGTCTCGGGCAATTGAGGTCACAGTCATCGATCACCCTAACACAAGAGTTCTATGAGCTAGAACTCTATATGTCATTTTAAAGCACATGTCTGTCATAAACGCATGTTTATTGCACTGTCTGCAATTTGACATTTATTACCACACTGACAGACTGTAGTTATATTCGCGGACAGTCGTCTTATCGGCTGGCATAATTGCCAAGTGGGTATATCGAGACCAACTACCGAGTCCTGTTTGTCTTAATTTATAATCCATTAATGAGATTTTTCGCATACAATGTAAACGAGTGACACCCATTGGACGCAGAACTTTTGTCCTAGTTCTACTGATCACCAGCTAGATCGTGATGCTGCGATGATGATGGTCCGCTAGAGTTAGCTCTGTAATTGACGCAATTCGCTCGCGATGACCTACAACACCATTGGCATACAGAAAGGCTGTCAATAGCTGGCGGCGGCGATGCGAACTCAACCTCCAGCATACATCTTCTGTAGCTGGCATCCGATAGATTGCAATCTAAAGTGCTTAACATTGTTTTCAATTGGCGCGACGCGAGCAGCATAGATACGACCACGACGCCGACTGATGCTGTGTGATGATGCATGTACGTCGCAGCAATTGACACTGTCACACTTACCGACATCGCGCGCGCAATGTGTTATGTGTGTGACTGTGACTCGTCTGGTGCAGTCTTGAGATGCAGAAAATTGATTTATTGGCGGCAGCAGCGTACAGACCACGCGATTCAATTGCGAAAAGTTTGCCGCTTGGCGGGGCGATGCACAAATTACATTTTGTTTATAGCTTCTCTGGTGTTCTCCGAGTGATTGAGTAGCTCTGGAGGGAATGCATTCCCCCGGATTATGCAGATGAGCTGTCATGCATGGTGTTGGTTATATAACGAAAAGGGCTGGCAGCACCGGTGGGTCGCACAAAAGCCCATCCGGCGATTATCGAAATGTGTATTCATGTTCATGCATATTATATTACATGACATGTTCGAATTCGATAATATAAATCGTTAACTATGAAGATAAGCGATGTCAAGCCAGAAGAACGCATTGGCCGCATTCAAGAATCTAGTTATCTTAAGTCGACTAGATTGGTCTGGATGAGATGTAACCTGAACGCATCAGCCACATAAGCGAACTGTCAACTTAGTACTCAGTCACGAATTTATTGACAAGATTCGTCGGCTAACCCTCCATAAACGTCAACTGAAACATCTGCCCATATGACCGCTTTCGACCAATCAAAACCTAGATTCACTTAGTGAGAGAGCTGTCAGACTTACTAAACTAGATACTTGAACGTCCCCATTCTCTTGGTGATTATCGCGACAAGATCAAACATCGTTCCGGCAATCGACTGGATCCCGTGTAACAAGGTGATGTCGATGGGAAATTTCCATATCGATTGTGGGAATACTCACATTGATTTGTTGAGGGACAAATTTTTTTGCTGCCAAGATAGCAAATGGGCGACAAAGGTTCAACAAATTTGATGTGGCCATTAGCACTTCCGATTCCGTGGTGTATTTGCTACGCTCGGTTGGCACAATGACAACAAATCGATTACGGGATTAAAGCTACTGTACAGATTAAGAGATTTGAACAAGCACACCTTTTATAAAAGATGTTGTCTGTCGATAGTTGTAAATGAATAGAAATGATTGGGGTATTTAAGGGCACACCCATGACTTTCATGCAATAAAACACATCAAAATACGTTGGTTATTCAAATGCTAAAGCATGTGGGACGAATGGCACCATTTAAAACTGAGGAGTCTGCACTGAAGCGATTTTCGATGAAAAAAACTAGAGGAGAAGAAATAAATGTTTGTTGTTTTTAAACAAGACAATGATAGATACCAACTAATGAATCTCAAATGTAAGTATAGACGAATTTGACGTGGGAAGAAGAATCTATACAGGTCTACTCGAAATGGACATAAACAAGTTCATGAAATATTTTAATTATAAAACTATTGAGACTGGTCGACATATTTAAGACTAGCTTTCAGCTAATTTATTTGGAGATCTTTGTGAGATACGCAATGAGTATAAGGTCAACGATCCATAGTATCCATGTATACCTACGCTTACAAAGGGTGGGCTCACTCAATACGATTTGTGGATAACAATATTGTATGTACCAACTTATTTTTAATACTTAATACAAGTAATTATCCGTTCGATTATCCGGGAGCGTATAGCTATATCCGTTTTTAAAGAATTTTATCAAATAAATGTATAACACCACGTCTTCTAATACACGGTTGTTTTTGATTTTATTTTTTTAAATATTTCATTTATTTATCTTGTAATGCCTATACACTTTAAGATTTAATATCTTATAAGCTAGTGAAAAGCTATATTCTGTGAAAAAAAGCTACAAAGGTAGACGAGTAATTCAATAATAATAAGTAATTACAATATCAAAATTAAAACCACCAGAAAATTCAGTAAAATAAGACTTATTTGAAATTAAGAGATGTTTTCTTTATTCATTTTTAAATCTTTTTGTGTCATTAATTTTTCTAATAAGACGCGGTAGGGAGTAAATTTCTCGTACAGACAGGGAGGTTGTCGTGTTATTAGGATGTTTGAAAGAAAGGTTAAGATGCGGAACTGCATAAATCTGTTGAACGTCATGTTAAGAAGACGCGTAGAGAGGTGTGATACCCTATTGTACCTTCTTAGTCCAAAGACATACCGAACGGTGTTGTTGAAAGCGACCTGCGGTTTCCAGTTACTTTCGAAGCAAACACTTCGCACCCGTATAATTATGTTGGTATGACCAGCTTTTTGGCCAGCATGAGATGTATTTTCAAAGGGGTAAATGCTTTGGTTGCCCATAAAGTTCGAAGAACAGCGTAGGTCTTACCGGTCACAACATTTATATGGTGATCCCAGGTCAGTTTACGATTAAATGCCATACCAAGATTTTTGGCCGTTTCAACAAATCCAATAGAAGAATTATCTAAAATTATGGAGGGAAAGTACGATTAGTCCAATGAATTTCTTGAGATGACGAGGCACTTTGATTTCGCAGGGTTTCACAGGAGACCATTCGTTTTAGACTAACGCGCAATGTTTTTAAGATCCTCATTAATACGGACAGTACCATGCTCAATAAGACCGAGGTCAGAACTCAAGTACAACTGCACACCATCAGCATACATCTGACTGAACCTTACTATGGTTGGGGATTGATCGTTCGATGTCCGCCCAGCACACCACTCCAAAGCAGAACCCTGATCAAGAACAGCCGTCGCATGATTTGAATTTTGGTCCTGTCAGATTTTGAACTGAGGATCGAGTAAAAATCTGATCGATGGCTTCAAATATTAAGGCTTCCTTGTCCATTCCTTCTTTTTGTTTTGATTAAAATATCTCCAAAAATCCAATTCGGGAAAAAATATAAATTTACTCGAAAACACCCTCAAAAAATGGGCGTGGCAAGGAACAACATAGCGCATAGTTTTCTCGCAATCTTCAGAAAGGTTTATATGGGAGGTACCAGAACTACTTGACCGACATAGCCCAAATTTAATAAAAACCTGACGACTATAAAAGTAAGTCCTCTCACAAAATTTCATTTGTTTGACGCTATCCTGTTTTCAACAAACAGAGAGACACATGGACCCAATATTGATTTTGTATGGAAGGTACCAGAACTACTTGACCGACGTTGCCCATTTTTAGTACCAACTTGACGACAATAATAATTAGTCTTGTCACAAAATTTCACTTGCCTAGGTGGATTCCTTTCGACGCTATCGTGTTCAACATGTTCCAATAAAGGTTTTGTATGGGACGTACCAGAACTACTTGACTGACGTAGCCCATTTTCAATACCAACCTGACGACGATAAAAAGAATTCCCTCACAAAATTTCACTTGCCTAGGTCGATTTGTTTTGACGCTATGTGTGTGTATGCTCGGCAGCATCTTTGATGGGTGATGGGGTTTTCAATTCAACTGCGGAACTCATTTTTGTGCTGTCGTAGAGTATTCGTCACAATTATTTAAAAATTCTTGTCTCCGGATAGTTGCTTACGCACTTAACTTGATCACACGAGTAATGAGATTTGTAAAGGAACCCTTGTCTTATAAAGAAAAAAAAAATAAACGGTTGGGACATTTTCCAAAATCCAGAACACTGTTTAAAATAAATTTAAAGGGTTTAATTAGGGGTACCTTGCACTGACGGAAAATAATTGCCTAACGATTTAAATACTTATGTGAACTAGATAAATATAAGAGATAATGCTTTTAAATTAATTTTAACTTCATTGTTGCAAAGTCCCTGGAAAAATAAAAGTAACTTGAAAATAAAACGGATTTGAAAGGCAGCTATAAAGTTTGCTTCTACATACAAGGTATATATATATAAATGTGTCTCTCTGTCTGTTGAAAACAGGATAAATACGAAACAAATCGACCTAGGCAAGTGAAATTTTGTGAGAGGACTTACTTTTATCGTCGTCAGGTTTATATTAAAATTGGGCTATGTCGCTCTTCTTTTACTTCTACTTGTTTTAAATTCCTTTTGTGCCCGCAAGCCCCGTTTATCAAATCCACTGTCTCGACAGATGAGCTGTAAACGCACGACTATTTTTACGCGTTTTTCAGATTTGTGAAAGATTTTATTTTCCTAAAATAATGATAGAAAGATGTATGGCAACTGGCACGGGGAGGATAATAAAAGGCTTGTCTTGAGTTAGCACTTTCCCATATGGAAAGAAAGGATTACTTTGGCTGTTCACGAAGACAAACCAAAGTATAAAATAAAGGGAAATTCAGCCACGAAAGTTAGGGGTTATACAGCGAGGTTAACCTGGTCATACGGCTTTCAACCAATTCGACTGGAACTGGAAGCACATATAGTTAAGGAACAAACCATGGTCCTCCCACGAACTAAAATCGCCATTTGAACAAATTAGACAAATTTAGCCATCATTCATTCATTTTTTTACCCAAAATTTTTGTAGAAGATAGCCCCAAAGAGGGAACAAAACATTTCTTTGGGTATATGGACTTGTATTGTGCTGAAATTTGAATATTCCCGCCTAAGAAAAATTAACATATTGCTAATTTTTGGCTCAACGCCTTCCTCCAGTTTTATTTTTATTGCGGTTAAGGCACCAAGTGACAAAGAACAGAAACAGAATCCCATACATTTGCAACAGAAACAGAATTAGGAACAGAACATTTTTTTTTCAGCAACAGAATTTAGCGACAGAAAAATGGCTGTTTGACGACAGAACGTAAACAAGTCTATATTGATTGTTTCTGTTGCTGCCAGGAACAGAAATGCCAATTTATCATGGGGGGGGGGATGTTTTTTTGCAACTGTCTGTTTTTTGGCATCGTATTATTGTATATTGTGATGGCCACGCATTAATAATAAACGAAAGATGAAAAAAAAAGGTTTTAGTAGACGAAGAGGAGAGTAATAAAACGAAACACAATTTGACAGAATATGCGGCAGCCATGTTTTTATGGATCTGTTTCCGTTTCAGTTTTGTGTAGCTGAGCGAGCAACGCAAACAGAACCTGTTCTTTGTCACTTGCTGCCTTTAGCGAAGTCTCTGTCTGGAGACAATGTGACATTTAGCTAAAGGGAATGGGAATGGGAACAAACTTAATGGTTTGAAGCTATTTGATTCATTATACTACTGGGAATTTCTTTTCGTCGTCCTTTACGTTTTTTTTACATCTCGATCTGCACAACTAAACACAGAAAGTCCATGTAAATCCAGCTACATATATGCAGTCTTTGGTGTTTTACATAGTACCACACATTATCAATGATATTTAAATCTGGACTTTGAGCTGTACAGTCCAATCCATTTCCTCCAAGTTCAGTAAGATAATCTTTGATTACCTGGCACTGTGGCACGGAGCGTTGTCCTCTTGGAGAGTAAATTATTTTCCTCCTATCAGTTTATCTCCTGAGGGGAATGCATTATCCTTTAGGACATTCAAATATTGAATTTGGTTCATGCAACTAGTAATGGGAACCAAATCACCCAAGCCATTATAAGCGACACGGCGCCAGAACATAACAGATCATGATTTATCTACTAAAAGTGTAATAAAAATAAAGGCATACCTTACGTCAGGCACTGCATAGCAGTCTACTCTGTAAGTGTTTAGAGTAACTTATGGCGTTTTCGATTGAAGAAAATAATTGCCTTTTTATGAAAAGAGCAAATCTAGAAAAGCTCTTTCTATGTATTCTATGTTTCATTGAAAAAAAAGTGGGCTCCCAGTCAATTCTTAACACGACAGAAGTGTCCGGGATACTTTTAGAGAATTGCCCTAAACTCACCAACACACACTAGCAAAGTGTTAGATTGAAATGTTTGTTGTGTTATTAGAAACAAATTTTTCGCTATGTGATCCGAAAATATACAATTATCCGTACGAAATGGAAACTGAAATTGAAATATGTATATTGATTTGGTCTATTAAAACATTTATATTTACTGTAGAAAACAAAAAAAAAGTAGCAACAGAAAACCAAATCTCACATATGGTGGCTACCACTATTATTACAAAATTGCTCCAACGAATTTCATTGAAAAGAGCAATTCTGAATTTCCGGGCAATTCTCCCGGATCTTCAATGAAAAACGCCATAAACAAACTCGCAATGTCAAAAAAAAACTTTTAGCGTAGAGTGGAAGAGTTTGAAGTATTTCTTCTTATGGTAGTTTGTAAGCTCCGAAGTAATATCCTCTCAAAAGCTTTGGAAACAATTTTAAGAAGCGTTGGTTCTTTTTTTAGATACACTTTGACATCTGCAACCATAGACAAATCATACTGAGACCCCCCAACTCGCAATCTTCTTGCCGTTGGCCCCCTCAATTTTGTTTTCATATCGAAAATCCGTGTGACATGCAAAATCATGCAAAAATAAATGCTGGCAACCTCGGCAACCGCGCGGAAATATGATAGATTTCGGAAATACCACATTTTTACATTACTGAATGCCATTGGTTAGTTATTATAATATATTGTTAAAAGGTGAATAATTTGATTAGTTTGGTTAATAAAACTTTCAAAAGGAGATGCTCTATATACTAGAAACTTATTAGGACAGACATGGTTGTGTATTTTCTGCATTTGAATATCATTTACTTCGATTTCTTGCATACATTTTTTTAATCAAATGATCTGTCAGACGCAGTAATATTTTCACTAAGCGCTCTTCAATCGAACGGTTTATAATGACGTTTTCCATTGGGCAAGAAGAAGCGTCCGGGAGATTCCGGAATCGAAAAAATCACTTCTGAAACCGTTCCATTGGCACAAAAAATACTCTTCTGGTGATTCTGAGAAGAGAAATTCGCTTCTGGATTTGAAGTCAGAATCCACTCAAGAAGCACTCACACAAATGTAATTTATATATTTTATACAAGTCAGCTGACAGCCTCCGTAGATAATTCTTTGGCGTTTCACCAATACTATTGTGGATTCTTTCAGAAGCTGTTTTGTTTTTACATTGGATTTCAGAATGAGTGGATCCCCGAGTGAAACCAATGGAAAACGACATAAGTTTCCTCTAAACGAGCGGCTAAATGTCTTCTCTACTATATGTCACTCGGTTAATCCTTATCTTATTTGACCGTGCTAGAAATGCTATACCTATTATGTAGGTAGCATTTTTTAACGATATCGATAAAGCAGTCAACCTCGACTTCTATTTCATGGGAAGTCTCTTAAGTGTGATTCACTGAGTGTGTTATTTGACTCATTCTTTTTTTTTTTTTTTTTTTTTTACCATCATCGAGGACACACAAAACACTACGTTCTCTTAGTGTGACCTCTCAGTAACGCTTTACACAACTGTTGTTTGTTGCGCGACTTAGCGTCATCTACCGATCTTCAATCTTATAGATTACTTCAAATATTAAATTAACTTAATCAAAATCCAATGAAAAAACGCAATTTTTAAAATCTAATCTGGATAAGCAAAAATCAATTTCATTGCAGAGATCATTGAATGTGCTTATGCACCTTGAAATAGGCTCATTGATACCATAATTGGTTGTGTGCCTTTCTGTATAAAATAAGCTTCTAACCCGCAGAGACCTCTGGGGAGCATATATATTTAAAAGATAAAGCAATTCTGGTGACTTAATATGATAATTAATAATATCGCGAACAAACATGACAGAAGTTACAGTGCGTCTGAAACTGAGGGTTTGCAAGCCGACTAAAGTGCATCTGCTGTCATAATTAGGAAGCTCATCAAACACATATAATTTACGAACCGCGTATCTCGTGAATTTCTTCTGGACTCTTTCGAGTCTAAGTTTGTGTAAGGCATATGGTGAATCCCAAATAATTGATGAATATTCTAAGTATGGCCTGACTAAGGAGCAGTAAATAACCTTAAGGCTATGTACATTACTAAAGTCGTTACTATTACGCATAAGAAAGCCCAACAACGAGTTAGACTTAGCAATGGCGTAATCGTAATGCAAATTAAAATTTAATTTATTGTCAAATATGACACCAAGATCTTTTACCTCATCATGACGCTGAAGTCTAAGATCATTTATAAAATAATTATGAAAAAGGGGTGCAGCAATACGGTAGGCCGTAAACACCTTGCATTTAGAAACATTAAGTTCTAGAGCATTACGATTACACCATTCCGATAACTTATTAATATCTGATTGAAAGCGAATACAATCAGAAGTATTATTAACCCGAGAAAACAACTTCAAATCATCAGCGAATGACAAAACTTTACAGAATTTAAATATTTCGTGGACATCGTTAATAAATAAAATAAATAGCAGCGGGCCCAGATGACTACCTTGTGGAACGCCCGACGTAACTTCAATTACACGAGAAGTAAAATTATCGACCCTTACAATTTGCCTTCTATGGGTTAGGTAATTAACGAACCATTTTAGCATTGAGGAATGAAAACCCAACGATTTTAGCTTAGCCAAAAGTAAGGTGTGATGCACTCTATCAAAGGCTTTTGTGAAGTCAGTGTAGAGTACATCGACCTGTACACGTTTCTCAAAACTATTAAAAATGTAATTCGTCAACAAAGCTAAGTTAGTAGTACAAGATCTACCACGAACAAAGCCATGTTGACTACTAGAAATAATTTCTTTTACCGCGAAATAGAGTTTGTCTTTAACAATACTTTCAAATAATTTAGGTATTGCCGAAAGCTTAGATATAGGCCAGTTGGTTTTGGCGTTTATTAAGCTCTGTGCGGTTTTTATTTTTCATCAGATTATTGGTGCTTGATAAAAAATGTCTTCAAATTCGATAAATCGTCTGGCGCTGCTCCAACATAAAAGCACCCTAGCTCCTCGTTATTCGAGTAGATGTGGCTCTAATCTTATAATAGACAAGTGGAAGGCTCGGCTGTATTGTCACTTCGCTGTGAACATAGAGAAATCAACCTTGCCGCAGAATTTAGGAAGGCGTAGATTATAACTCTGTATTATAGGGTGTGGAAAAGATCAAAAGATATAGAAAACACCTATTAATTATCACTTGCCACAGCAATAAAGGCTTATAAGTCCCGATTGTTTTACTAATTACCTCTTCTTTTCATGAACCCACGTGCTAGGTGCAACTGACGTTAAAAGATCAAGTTTCTTTCATTGACAAAATGTTGCACAACAAACTGTGGGAACGATAACATAAGTCTTATCTGATCTGACAATGGGTTAACAGCGTGTCAACACATTTAAACTAATGAAAACAAATTTCCAGTCAGCATTCTAATTGATATGGAAATGGAAGCCCCATAACCAGCGGGTATTATGTTTCGATATCGATAAGATAAGCAAATCCCCCACACTAATGCCCACTAAGATCAAAGCGATCAATATTCCCCCCAAAATACAGAGGGTGAGCTTAACTACTCCAAATGGTATGTATACACGGGAAAGCTCTACTCCAATACACCACGTAAAGCTCAAATATGATCAAACGTCAAACGTAAACAATGCGAATGCGTTTCCCATCGGCGCTCGGTCTGTTCTCTGTTCTTCTTTCACTGAAATTCACTTCAAAAAGCGAACGATAAAGAAGAAAAATCAGAAATTACTATACCCCTCCAGCCCCAACCCGAAAAAAGCACCAGCAGTAATCACACGACGCTTTTCTACCCAAAACCACCAAGGCAACAAGCCAGCTGCCAGCAGCAGCGCTTCTAGCTGCCTAGCTCTTCAATGTTTCGCCACATCAAGGCGCATTCAGTAAACATTGGAAATCGAAACGGTCCGGTTGGGTTTATCTTTATAGGCGATTCCTTTCAGTTTTTGTTGCCAAGTTTCACCGTGCAATCGGAAAGTCGGTCCATACTCCGTATTGATATCGTCCCATTGCCAGGCATCCAGCGCCAGCAGCGGAGAATTTGAGTTTCAAACGTTGTGCGGAGGTTTTCATTTCGGAGGTGTATGATCAGATATATTCCAAAAATAAAATAAAAAAAATATATTTACATATTCCCCCACATAGTGAGTGTTTTTCATTCATACATACAAGTGTTTTTTTTTTGTTGTTCAAGCCCAAAGGGCGTTGAAATATTATATTTAGTGGGCGGTGTTGCCACAAAGCTGCCATTGCGGCGGATCTAAGCATTTTTCCGGGTGCAATTCGAATTAGTGGATGGGATAGTGTCTCATCAAGTGATTTATGTGATCGTCAACATTGTCATCGTCATTACAGTGCACGTCACTTTTGTGTAATCAAGGTTTAGTTTCACACCGCTAATGAGTGTTTCGTGCTAAGTATCGTAAAACGTCGAGATATACCTATCCGCATCTTATAAACCTTTTGTGTAACCTACATTTTAGTGCGGTCAGTATTTCTGTGTAAATAAATCACGTTGCTTACGATTATAAAATCAAAGTCACAGCAAAAATAAAAGCGAATATTTTTCCGAGGAAAACATTTCCAAATCCAATCAGCTGTTCATATTCCCTCGCACTGGTTCCGGTCTGCAAGAAATGTTGAGGTATGTGGCTGGAATTTTTCTCTTTTTTTATTATTTTGAAGTTTACCAGAATTTTTCCTTTGTTTTTATATTCTTTGGAAGACGAAGAAATTTATTACGCACGCCTCGTCGGTCTTTCTTGAAATTTCTTCATGTTGGTTGTTTTTTTTTTATGTTTTTCTACATACAATTTTGTTTTTAAGTTTATTTCATTGCCCAAATTTGGTACATCGAACCGGTCGTTTTGCTGTTGTTCTTTCTGATTTTATTTGTTTTATGAACGTGTCACGTCGTCTGGCTGATTGATTTTGTTGCTTTTTGTGGGGTGACTTTAATTAAAAGAAGTTTAAGTATCAGACTTTATTGAGGTAAACAAAAAATAAAAAGAAAACTTATTATAAATTGAAAGCCTGGGTTGCTTTTGACAAAGACTGTGGAGTATCGACAGGTGAAACACGGTGAAAGCAGTTAATGACTTTTGCTCATCTCCCTGTAGCAATCATCAATAAATTTACCGTTCAGTGGTAGTTTTCTAGTTTTGAACTAAGCTGTTTCTTCGTGTGAACAAAACAAACCCACTGTGCTAAAAACTGTAGCAACAAATAAACAAATAGTTTTCATCACAGTGGAACTATAGTTTTACACAACCGCTCATTACTATCAGTTAGTGAATCCGTGTTCGGCGTGTGAAATAGGATATGCATTGAGAAAAATCTTAGACGTAATTTGTTTTTTTTTTCCGGGGGTCGAACCGGAAACCCGCTCTCTCTCAGAAGTACACACTCCTCATAACCTGAAATCATGAAATGCTTAGGCACATTTTGAGGTAAGCCCAAGGACCTTTTTAGGACTTTGTTAATGACCACTCGACTTGGATTAGTATTTGCCTGCGATCTGGTGATCCAGACCACTGACCAAACCGGTCTTATTTTGGCCTTCCCTGTCCTCAGAAAACCTGGAGCATAGGTTCAAAGACTCTGGTATATTTAGATGTGCGTAATTGTAGCAGAAAGCTAAGCTGTTGCGGATATAACGCCTCCCATCATCTTGACACCTGCCGCTTTCGGCTCCAAGACAAGTTTGAAGAAGTAATAGATTATATCCCTTACCAAAATCCGGTGTAGGAATATATTTACTATAACAATTTTCCAGCATCACAGGACAAATTTGGGTCAGTTTTGCCGATATCCCGAAATCCGCCATCGCCATTTAGAAGTCGATGAAAAGGGTGTTGGTCTCGCTCTCTCGACTTAGTATTAGCGGTGTTATCAAAGTCTTTTCCTCAATGCGGACATTTATTTCAGACCAATGCTTTGCGTTAGCTCCGATCTATTTGATCTGAAAGACTCCGTGCTTTTTGCTGCAGATCCTTCAACTTATCTTTTATATATCTTTGACGATATCACGATCCCATGATCGCTGTTTTCGTAGAGTGCGTTAAAACGTCGCTGACAGTTTAATCAAGAAATGTTTTGTCTGTGAATTCATCAGTCGCCGAACCTTTCGGATCAATATCCGTGGGTCGGATCAATAACAGTGAGGGTGGATCTGAAGCCTCTTCAGCAAAGCGACAATCAGGTTCCTCTACTAACATACAATTTTTACAAGTGTATTGTTTTTCTGTAACTCAGCGTTACAAATTCTCATCTTTTCATCGCCTGTCGACCTGTTGCGTCGTGTTGAATGTCACTAGCGCTAGTCGAAGTCTGTCAAGCCTTGATCTCCGGCTTCAAATAGACACTTAATATAAACTTTTTAGACGATTATCGTCGAAATTATAGACCTCCAAAAGTAGCATCTAAGTGCCAAAATTACCTTAATTCAGTTCATTTTTCACATATGTAATGACAGCTGACGAAAGTGAAACAAATTATAATCGATTATAACTTTTTATGGTCATCAAAGTTTCAAAAACGATATCGTTCCGACGATTATTGTTATACGGAAACTGCCCCATGGATATAATTTATTACGTGCCTATGTATACTATTCATAGCGGCACATACCTTATTATACAGATAGTATCAAACTTATGACTTTTGTAACAAAAGAGTCTGAGCACCTAATCAAAACATAAAGAGTTAATATTACTGCATATAATCATCTAAGCCATCCGAAATACTCAATCAAATTGGTGCTTCCATACTGAGCCTTCTTTTTACAAGCTTCAAAGTTCACACCGCTCTTACCAACTTTTGTAATTCTAATTACAGCCAGTTGCTTTAACTAGAATTTGATTTTTTTTTTGAAAGCAGTCTAAGGTTGTTTTTTTTTGGCCTTATTTAAATTTGACAGATATCTATCTGGAAGTGGTCATCGGTTTGCGTAAACTCAACCAGTATCTATACCCTGGTAACAATGTATACATTGGGGCTACGTAAAAATAAGAAAAGAAATAGTTGACGCAACAGGTCCGTTTAGAGACCCTAGACTTATCTTCTCACAATCTTTCATTTTGGTGAGTTTTTAATTTTTGGGGCGAATGGAAGGGAACTTCAATTTTATGCCGAGTCCAAACGGCCAAATGAAAAGCTCTTTCAGGCAGTTATACTCTCGGATGTTTGTCAGACGTTCGCGAGAGAGGAGAGGCGCAGCGAAAAAAAACCTTAACTTGGAATTTGGGTTTATTTCGGGATTCGAACCTTGGAACCTGGGACCCCTCGCTTAGTAGTCCAACACACTAACCACTAAGTCACTGCGCCGACATTCGGGCTACGTACCTGCTTCTAAAACAGCCCATCGTGAGAGGCTGTGGTTACATAAAATCGCGGGAACTAGTGATGTTCATTAGAACAAAGAGGTGTTAGATAGACCTCGCCCTATAATCACGGAACTGAATGGTCTTACAGTCTTCCGGAAAGTAAATTGGAGTTGGTACCTGTATCGGCCCCAGGGTGTTCTCTCAAGCATCTTTCAAAAAGACGCTACGTGGGTGTTTTTTTTTTATTATTACTTGGTTGCGCCAATGGATGTGGTAATCTTCTCATGCTACCAACATGCACGATTCGCAAGCCCGAATAATCGATGTCAGGATCGATAATCCACACCCTTCCACCACCCTCCCAGCGGGACTGCCGTTAGGTATTACTTCGCGCGGCTGGTTAGAAATTTATGCTCTGCTCACTGAATTTGTTGCTTCTTCTCGCCTTAGTTTTTCTATTATTCGCAGCTCGTTTTGTACATTAATTACTCGTGTGCACATTTCCATCCAATTATCCTCCGAGTTCACCATCTCATTTATAATTATTGACGGACTGGGAAGATTATTTCTCCATTGTTGAAAGCGTTCGCAATAGAACACAGCATGCTCTGAGCATCGTCTGAGCTTTCTAGACAAAGAGGTGAGCTGCCGTGTCCAAATCGCTATAGATATTTGCGATAGACGCCGTGCCCGGACAGGAACTGCGTCAGGTGGGGGTTACAGGTGCCGTGAGCTCGGTTTGTCCATACTTCGACGATTGGAATCAACTAATAGGTCCATCTGCCTTTTGCAGTATTGTCCCACTAGCTTGTGAAATGTAGCCGTAAAGGCAGATGTCGCGATTGTCCATATCAGCGCGTCACACAATAAGCAAAGCACCTCTCGATTACATTTCGAAATCATAAATGCACATCTTTCTCACAATAAATGTGCAAGTAGCCCAACAAAAGTGAAAGGATAGCCCTACCTTCAACTTCGTATACGTGCGCACTCCTACTCAGTACGTATACTTGCACCACAAAAAGACGTAAACAAGTGAAAATGCCTTTTTATAAACCGGACCTGCTACCAGTCAGCCAGCTTCATATAGGAAAGTATAAACACAGCTGGATGCGGCACACTCATTTCCGATCAGCATGCAACACTTGAGATCACTAGGCTGTGGTGTTATGCAACCCGATCACCTGTTGCCTTGTCATGTCGCAAGTGAATCATAATATTATCAGCCACTGCAAAAAGTCTAAATATACATCCATCATCTACAAATTGTGTGAAGAATATATTGCAACAGCAAAGCCGGCCGCATGCACTACGAGTATGTGCACAATAAAAAGAAAAATCATAAAATATATATTTTCCAATCTCAAACCAACCGCCCCGATGCTGCCAAATGCCTTTTCTTTTTATAGCATCATCTACATAATACGTCTGCTTCTGCTGCTTCGCATAGATATATAGTGTGCTGTTTAATTTGAATCTTCCAAAGTTTATTGGCGCAGGCAGTTCAATTTTTGTTGGCTTCCGAAAATAGCCCAACGTTCCCTAAAGTGGTTCCCGAAAAATAAACGCACAAGCGCACTCTGTTTATACGCGATCGATTTTCTTTTTCATTCAACGAACAACGAACACTCTCTTGCACCTTTCTCGTTTTCGTTGTCAAGTATACTCTTGATTGTTGATTGGGTGGTAGATTTTATCCCCAAATCCTTAGTCCGACCTAGGATCGTGCTTTGCTGACCCTCAAAAACAACTCGATCGATACAAGTTTATTTGCTCAAGGTGCTCGCGCGTTGTTAGCGCGATCTTGCACAGACACCGGTGTATCTATTAGCTACACTTTTATTATCGCCCCCAACCTGACAGGGCGAATAAACGAAACAGAAGTCGATTACGATCGTTTGGGTCTGGCGCGGTGAGCGGTAGCTGCTTTTCCCGTTGAGTGGAAAATTCGTATACAACAATTAACTGCAAACCGTATTTAATTTCGATGGAAAATCACCTCTTCTCCTCCATCTTGCGCACGGGATTTTCCTCGAATCGAGCTAATTTGCGGCAATCATTTGAATAAACAATCGAAATTACAATCTCAAATGTGCAAAGAAAATAATTGTTGTTGCTGTGTAGTGTGGAGGCGTACAAAAAGGCTAAACGACCAAAGGTGGATTCGAATTGATGGATTTGCCGGTGAAAACGACATTTCATGATACCGAGCGTATTTTTATGGATATTCTTGGGAATATACAGCTTTTTCCAGATTGTCCATGACGTATGTAAACTGAGATCAAGATATATCCCGAGAAAAACTAATTAAGATTGGCAAATACCATTTGCGGATATGCCGGAAAGAAAAATCAACTGAAGAGAGACGTCTTTGAGATACATTTTAAAGTTTGAGATACTAGGAGCAAATCTCTGCGTTGACATCTCGACAGGCAAGTTAGTCTCTTAATCATTCTGAGGGATAATGAGGGTGTTGTCAGTGTATTTAATTTAAAACCATACTGATCGTTGATGCGATTAATTTGGCCAGGATTTGGTGCGCCGTATTATCAGAAACAACAAAATGCCTACTGATGAGCTGACCATCGTCTGAAACCTCTTTTTTGATGAACGATGACGACTAGTAAAATAAGGCGCAATAAGCGGCGCTGTGAACGATGATAAGAGCTTCCCGCGAGGTCTATGGCAGAAACATCGGTTCCTCACTAATAAAAACGAAGAATCACGAAAAACGTGTGATCGGAACAATGTGCTGTACTAGAAGGTTCCGTAGCAGCAAATCCCGCACAGAAATCTGTAGAGATGACGAAGGGAACTTTATTCAGTAGAAAAACGGTTTGCAAATGTAAAAAAAAAACAGTTTTTGCCCGCTGTTACGCAGAACGTACCGTTCAATATAGACGACCATTGACAAGACTTATGTCACCATAATACCCCAAAAGCTATTGCCCATGACTGTTAAACGCGTTGTTTGCTAGAGCTCAGCAAAGGATGACTTGGTCGAGTGCATGTATACCAACTCATTTCCAAGCCTTGGTCAGATGAATGTTATTGTTCACACAGTCCACGCGAAAGTAGACCTCTTCATCTGCGCCAGTCTCCTTTACTGTCGCATACATGAATTTGTAGGGTCTGTAATGTAACGTGAAAGCCTGAACGCCTTCATAAATAGCCTGGTGGGCCCCTGTCAGTGCGGCTTTAGGAAAGTCTACCGCCGATCAATTTTCCGCAAAAACTCAAGTTTTCATTAATTTCAAAGCCGCCTATGTTAGCCTCACCGATACGAGCTGAACAGATAACAGAGCTATTTCTGGTTTTGGCCTCCTTGCACAACTGGAGAATAAATCTTGCCAATCGCAATCGCTGTTTCGTTGGGCTCCCCAATAAAGTAGTCGATCCCATGCGGAAGAATTAAGGAAGTTCTTTATAAGATTCTGACCATTCCATTCCTTTTGGAAACTTGGATTCTATCTAAAGCGATTGAAGATAATAGTCTTGTTCGGTTCGAGAGAACAACTCTTTGCAAAATTCTCGCTCCTGTTCTCGTAGACGCTCTTTGGAGGAGAAGATTTCAATCAATATTAAGTGACTGTTTACAAAATTCGCATTATCCTGTACACAACCTTTATCTAAGAAGTACACAAGTTTTCAACCTATCGGATATATTTTGTATCGTCGTATTCACATTTTCTTACATATATATCACCTCTATATCTGTGGCAATAAGACAGAGTAGCTTATGTCAAAAAAAGTGCTTTTGAAATAATCGCATTTTTGTCTAAATTGTTTATTTATGACTAGCTGTACCTACCCGCCCGGCTTCGCCCGTGCAAAATGTGGTTTCAGAACAATTGATGGAAACAATTTTTTTAATATTTGCTGTCTTGTAGGGGACACAAATTTTTTTTGATAATCGCTCAGAGAAAAATCATCGAAAGAAATTGCAGAAATTGTTTCTATATAACGCAAGGTAGCGGTCTGCAATAGTGAGGGACTTGAGCCCGTATTAAAAGACTGAGTCCACTCTGCCTTCATGGCATCACACCTGGTCATTGGACTAATCAGCAACAATTTAATATTCTTTGGACAATGAAAATGAAAGAAAATAATTTTATAATAGGTATTTAACTCACTTTTTAATTAATGTAACGCTTCTTTGTATACTATATTAGAAGTTTTGTTTCTATCGGCTGAGATAGTGATATTTCCTGCATTATTTACCCTGGAGCACGCTACATAATTATCTATAACTGCCCGTGAATTCCACTCCCACTTTTCTTAAAGTTTGACCCTGTGACTTATTGATTGTCATGGCAGAACAAACATTAATGGAAATTGAATCCATTTAAACTGAAATGGATAATTGCTGGTAATTATTTGTATATTCTTGGTATAAAAACCGTATCTCCTTTACCACACCCAGTTAAAATTAACGCATCTATAACGTTTTTCTGTAACGAAATCACTCACATTCTGGTACCATTACAAAGCTTGGGGGATTCAAATTGCGAAGCAACTCCAACTTTTAATTCAATTTTATGAGCAAAAAGTCCATTGGCTGTAATGCTATTTAAAAACTCCACCTGGTAATTTACTGCTTCATCTTGATTGTAAATAGCATTTATAAACAGTACGACGTGTATCACCAGGAATTTACCCTAATATAAATCCCCTAATGTAATAATACCACGATCTGGTATCACTGTTACCTATACCTATTTGACATTTAATTCTAGACACTTTTTTTTGTAAGCAAAAGAGAGATAAACAAACCTTTCGTACATATTTGCCATTTCTTTTGTTTTTTTTTTTCTTAGCAAACCACACAGCGTACTACCTCTGTCTGTCTCCCTCTCCGTCACAGGAGTAAAATAGGGTTAAAAGAGATGTTAATATAATATTGCGCAGTTAGTATGTCGTTGACGTCTTAGCGCATATTTTTAATAAAAGTGTTTTATCTGGAATTTTTCCCGTAGCTCTTAAATCTGCGGATGTAGTTCCACTTTTTAAAAAAGGTGCCACAAACAATGTAAGCAACTACAGACCTATTTCGCTCCTTCCTGCAGTAAGCAAAGTTTTTGAAAAAGTTGTGAAAAAAAGGATTTTAAATTTTCTGAATAAAACAAGTTTTTTCAGTTCTCTTCAATATGGATTTCAAATAGGTAAAAGTACGGAGGATGCACTACTTAACTTTTGCTCCCAAATTTTTAATAGCTTAGACAAAAAAAAGTTTACTGCAGGTCTGTTCGTCGACATTACCAAAACATTTGATATGGTTAACCATTCTATTTTGTTGCGGAAAATAGAAAATGCTGGTTTTCGAGGCTTTATTCTTGAGTGGTTTAAATCATATCTGGAAAACAGATCTCAAAGAGTAAGGATTGAAGGGACTAGAAGTCAAATAAAATTTTTAAATCTAGGCGTACCACAAGGCTCTGTTTTGGGACCAATTCTATTCCTGATATATATCAACTCTTTGTTTGAGCAAAATTTCAAAGGCCTTATCACTGCATTTGCCGATGATGTTGGTTTAACCTATGGTTCAGTAAGCCCTTTAAATTTAATTGCGGATATCAATTCAGATTTAGAACTGTTTAGAACATGGTTTGCTTCACACAGGCTCATGATTAGTTCTAAAACAAAAATAATGTTTTACAGTCTAGCATCTCAAAATTCATTTGACGCTAATGTTTATTTTCATGCACCAGAGTGCCTAAAGTTTAAACTGCCGAGTTGCTTCTGTGGCACCAGCCATTCCGCTCAAACATTTTGTAGCAATCTCAACTGCAGTGAAAATTGTTTTCAAATTGATAGCGTCACAGAATTTAAATACTAATAATTATTGACTCTAAAATGAGTTTTAATTATCACATTGATAACTTAAGGCAATATTTTCGTATGACGCTTAGGAATTTTTTTTATCTAAAGAATGTCTGCTCAAGAAACCTTCTTAAGATAATTTACTTTGGAATTTTCCAATCAAAACTACAATATGGCATTACTTGTTGGGGGGATCATGTTTTAACAGAGTCCAACCACTTCTTGTTTTACAGAAATTTATTGTAAGAAAAATATGCGGAAAAAACCGGTTACATCCAAGCTATTCATTATTTTACGATTTGAAAATTCTTCCTGTACGACATTTATACTGTTTTAAGGTTCTTAAGTCTTTTTTCTATAGATCTGGTAACTTGAATATTAGAGTTCTTGAAAATTATAATATACGTCGTAATCATTTGAATCTAGTAGCTGTTCCTCAATTTCGAACCACAACATTTAGAAATTTTTACACGGTTTCATCGCGCAGCCTTTTTAATAAGCTTCCTTTATGGATTAGGACTCTTAGTCATATTAATAAATTTATGAATCATGTAAGATATTGGCTTCTATCACAAGATATTAATCGTTTAGAGTCCGTTTTGAGTTCTCATTCGTAGTCTGATTACTGATTTTTTTGATGTTTTGGTGTTTTTTTTTTTTTTTATAAAATGTAGTTTTGTTCTCCAAAATTTAATTTGTTATCCAATTTGGATTTTGCCTATGTTTCATTTTTCTTCAATGACATAATATATTTTCGTACTTAACGTTTAATGAACTTCTTATATAATGTGTGAAATTGTAAAATCTGCTTTATCGGAAAGGGTCACCCCACCCATCTATTTACATTATTGTTATTTAACTCTTGAAGTGGCATTTAATACTATTTCTGATTAAGAAATATAAAATGTCTCTCATTTTCCCTAGTTAATAATATTTATTGTATAATGAACAAAGAATAGTTCGAATTAATTTGTAACTTTATTACTAGTGAAAATAATCTTTATACATACATACATTTGAGAATGAATTGCATATCCACTCACTCGTGTGAAAATCGTAGAAATGTTTGAAATTTTGCCTTTTTATTTAAAAACCTTTTAAATTATCGAGTTATTGGATATCCTAAGTTGTACCTGCAGATGTCCTCTATAAGCTGGTATTTACTTTACTTAAATGTTCCCAGTATTTTCGAACGGAAAGCGTGACAAAGAAAAAAGTAAAACGAAACGAAAAAATAAATTACTCTTATCCAATTTTTTCCGGAATTTATAGAGATATAGAGTTGAAACAAAGTAGAGATTGTAGGCCTAGGTATCCTCTATAGGCCTGCGAAAAATGCACCAGAATATATTGAACAGTTTCTAAGATTTTTGCATTTAAAGACCTGCCGTCAAATTCAATCTTAGTCGAACAGAACTACACCAATTTTATTTATATGATTATTTTTGATAAAATGTTAGTCCCAATTGTAAAATAAGGGGTTTACTTAATATTTTATAATTGGGGCTAACATTTTTTTTTAAAATAAGAATGCGACTATTTCAAAAAAAAAATTGTTGGCCAAAGGTACTCTGTCTTATTGCCACAGATATATATCACCTAATAATATAACCACCTGCGGCTTAAAAAAAAATATAATCGGAGCACCAAACGAACGATAGTGTAAATATGACCTCGATGCATTCAGTGGTCTAGGATTGATGAGGAGGAGCTAATGTACTCGTTGGACAAGCCATTCGACACGAATGTCTTGAACAGGGTCATATTACATGAGACTACAAGTCCATAAGTCTCACAACTGTCTGTATGTCTACAAAAATGTATAAGAGCAACATTGTACAAAACAACAAGATCTGGATTGGCTTTCAGCAAGATGAAACGTTCGTACGAACAATTTGCTTATGTAACTTAGAGCTACATATTCGTGCGCACGAAAACGTTTCAACAGGGTCTGACCCCTGAATTCAAGCAAGTAAATATTGAATTTAGTAACAAGCTCATCACAATACTATTGTTGCTTTTTGTTATACAGTCGTGCAGAGTCGCTCACGGGATTGGCAATAAAGTCTCTATAAATGCTTTCCAGTGCAAATAGCACAATCCCAACATGAGAACATGTTTCAAAAAGGCCGGCTTTAAATTTGCAGTGAGCAGATTCGATTTCACCATTGAAATCTACCAACACTCAAGTCTCAAGTGGCTTTTCACCTAGACGTTGGGAATGAACAACCTAAATGTAGGAACATACAGTTATTAAACGGTTGTCATACAATTCGCGTGTTTTAATAACCTAACGAATACCTTTAACATCTTTAAACCACCCGGCTTCCAAAAGATCTTGGCATTTGGTGATGCTCTGACTGTTATTGTACTCATTTCAAGTGTATAACGACTTTGTTTTTATGAAATAATTGAAAATGTAAGCAAACTTCTTTTGATAAAGACGCATCAAGGCCTTTTGCGTAGGCCGATAGCTCCATTTTTATACATAAGAAAAATTTATTTATTATGCACTTTAAAATTATTAGATTAAAGATACTTTTAACAAACCCATTAATGTGGTAGGTCACTTTCTATGTTTTATTGCTACAACAAAAAACAAATAATATTTATCCGATTTCAGAGCTTTTATGTGAATTTTGATTAAATTCAAATCTATGCCTATCTCCCGCCACATAAAATTCAGTTTGTTTCCCTACAAGTTTCTCAGATGTCACTTTGTTTTTTTTCTCATTTGACACTAACGTTGTCGCGAACTACCCTATTCCCCCCGCAAATTTTGAAAATAAAATTCTCTCTTAAATTGCGTATCTGTGAATGCATGTGAAGCGCAAAAAAAAATGTTTTATGGCGGGAGGTGTAATAAAAGAAAAAAACTGAACGAACTGTCAGGTTGCTACATATGTGCAAGTATATGCGTGCGGCTGATATACTTTAACATGGCACACATACTTTCCCACATAGTAACACGCAAGAATACAAGATTACGCCGATATGTCAAAAGAAAATTGGCATAAAATCGTGTGACGTCTGTCGGGACCCGTAGTTTGACATTTTTGTACGTTTTGTTTTTACTTCCGAATTACGGGTTGAAATGTTCTTAGTTCTTAGGAAATATTTAAGTAAATTTTAAATGATATTGGTTAATTAAATAGCGATGTTTCTGTTTCATTTATCATTTATTTCGTTGAATTAATTTCGATAATTACCTATCTATTGTGGTTCGGGCATGATATCTAAAAATGTAAAATGTCTGTAGTGTGAAAATTACCAAAATATGAAACAATAAAGAATTCGAAGTGAAATTGTGCATTCATAATTTGTTTCAATGAATTATTTTATTGAATCTTCTTTTTCTTTTGTTTGCATTGTCTGCCATTTTCCCTGTTTAGCTTTGTAATCCTAAAAAACATTCGCGCTCTAAAGAATAAAGTTTTCAATTTGTCGTCGCAATTTATGTCTGCCGCTAACTCAAGATGTGTTTTCAAAAAATCTTCTGTTATCAATAGGTCATCTCCGTTGACGGAATCAAAGATTTTTTCAAGGGCAGTCATCTGCAGCATCAAACCTCCTTCGCTGAGGTGATTTACCCAAGTTAATGTGTTGTCGTTTTCATTGTTCACCCTTATATCTAGGACTTTATCACGCAATCGGTGGCAAATGTATCCAGCCAGATTTTCCAATCCATCGTGAGCTATGGATTCGAGCTTCTTGTCCTCTGCAGTCTGAACATCAATGTTTGCTGGACTTATTGTTATGCTCTTGAGAATTGTACTTTTATAAATAATAATATAAACAATTGAACATTTTGTCATGCAATCTAAACAAAGAAAAATAACCTGTTAAGGTACAATCCAATCTTTCTAGGTCAGGCGTATCATCGACGGACACATTAGCGCTATCTGATAGGACGCCTTCATTGTAGCCAAGTATATACGATCGCAGTCTATACTTAAACTCATGACGATCTCGATGGTCATGTAAACCTCCTTTTGTCCGTAGGACACTAAAAAAGTTTTCCAATACATCTTGATTAAGTCGATATGTCAAGATATATTTAAATTTGAAGCGACCCTTCAAGTCCATAAGCAGTAGTTTAACTGCATTATTGGACTGAATAATGCCTGAAAAGAACTTTCGGTTAGTATCTTCATAATAGAGTTTTGTATATCCACCTCTCTGAAAGGGTAATAAGCTATTTTTTTCCAATAACCCTCATTTGGATCATCAGATTCGTCATTTCGTCTAAAATTTTGTTTTGACTTTCGATTGCTAGACCGTAAGCATGTGACCGCTCTCTGGAATCTTCAGTTGGGACTCTCACGTTCATTACATCAAACCAGTCATTTGTCTGTAAGAAAATAAAATTATAAGGAATAGGTAGGTTCAGTAAGTTCGATTGAATATTGTAACATACCCATTTCAAATTGAAGATTTTTTTCAATAGCATCCGGAGCGAAATGTAAACAACAAATTCGCGTTGTTTCGACATTAAATTGGTCTCTCCTTCGACAAAAATGAACCCATTGCTTCCTAATAGTCTTGTCTTTAGGGAAGCAATAGAACCAAATACTATTTTCATCGTTTTTATTATTTGAATTGCAATTATAAGCCGCACACCTCATTTTGAAAAAAATAAACACAAAACCGCAAATTCAAATAAAATTTACCGGGTCACGAATGATGTCACAACTGTCAAAAAAGAAAAACCAACATGGCGGACAAGCAGACGGCGTAATCTTGTATTCTATTATTCTTGGTAACACGGAAAACAGCTTGTAGGCAAATTCCTTTAGACCAGAAAAGGTTACCATACGTACCCCTTTAGGGCGGGTACAGTGCTCAATTTTCGCCATAAAAGTGACGATGTCCCGCAAAATTAAAAGTACAGCTTCTTACAACTATTCGTTTCCGTGAGAGGACGCGACATATAGCATACGTTCAGAATTGAAAAGCTTTTCCAGTTATATACTTTGTACGCCCAAGTTCAGTGTGTTAAAGAAATACTACCACATTCACTTGTAATTTCATCCTAAAGTTGATATGCGCAGCTTTTGCATTAAAACTAGCTGCGCACTTTCTCAACTCGTAAAATTGATTTTCTGACAATTTTATGGCAAACATCTGATAAAATGAAAGTATGTAGGTATTTTTTTTTTTTCATAAAACTCAGGATATTCCGTTTCAACTGAGTGTATAATCAGTTTCTTATATAAGAGCTGTCACAATATTTTTACGTTTCGGTTCACGATGAGACCGTCGACCTAGTTTTTTTTTTAAATAGCCCGCTCACAGCAAAATAGCCTATCAATCAAAACAGACTTCACTCATATGAGAGATTTGACAAATTACATTTTTACTAGTTTTCCGCCCCCATTATCGCTAACAGTTTGTTTATAAGTCATCATCTGCAAATATCAGTAAACTGCGTTCTTATCTGAATTTTGTCGCCCGACAAATCATATCGTGCTGCATGCACTCTACACCGACCTTCGTGCTATCGTCAAATGAATGAATTTTTGCGTAATTTCCAGTCCGACATCGACACACATCAGCGTCAGAGGTGGAAAAAATCCAAATAAAAAATGTTATATGAATAAACAAATTAAAAGCACCGACGTTCAAGGATAATTATGTTTATAATAAAATCGCGGCATTTTATACCTTCACATTTGTTTTTATATTTCTATGCTATTTAGTTGACCGCACAAAATGTGACCGGTTGGTGCGGTGATATTTTTTTTTCTTTTAATTTGTTTCATAATAATTCTTACGCGCCTAAGGTCTTTGCTGAGGTTCAGAGTTGAAGGTGAAACTGGAGTGCCGATCAAATACAGCCCATTATGACGGCATGGTCGCAATCAGCACGATCATAATCATGCTATGTTGCAGCCAGCAGAAACTTAACGACGACGCCATGTCTCTGCGGGCTAAAGTCCCCTTTGTGTCTTCGTCATTGGGTGCCAATTCTCAAATCCACCCGCACGCGTCCCATCGGTGAATGATTGATGTGTGCGCGGATGAAGATAAATTTCAAATTTATTGTTCATCCTTTTTGTTGATTTTATTTTTGAAAGAAACGGCTGTGGTTAAGAAAAAATTCCTTGGATGTGGTAAACGTTTTACGATACGAAGAAAATATTTTCTCTTTCTCAATCTCTCTATCTCTGGTTGTTGTTTTTGTTTCGCGTTTTGACAAGCCACATAATTGGAAAACAGCCGAATATAGAAAATTTGGCATGTGGGTCATTTTATATAGGTAGAGAACTTGTTCTCTGCAATCGTTGAAGTATGTTAATTTTTAAAACAGATTGAACAAATAAAAACTTAACTACGTCATAGGGTAGTTTGATTTTTGTTCTTAATTAGAAGATCAAAGAAAGATTACATAATAAAACCGGAAACTAATATCTTCTTCGACCTCTTCGTTTAGGAGTTTGTGGTCCAATTTTTGCAATAAATGGAAATATATTGTTTAAAACAAAAACTGGAATATCCAGATTTTGGGTGCTATGATTGCCTATTTGTTGAGTCGAAACTTGGTTCTGTTACATGTCCAAAACGTTATTAAAATAAAACGCCAAATATCTATATGTTGGCTAAGTTTTTGTTTGAAATGTATTCCGATAAGTATACAATAATTAGTTGGCGCAACAGATCCGTATAGAACCCTAGGCTCGGCCAAGTTTTTCACAATCAATCGTATTTTTTATAGCGAGCCCGAGTCCAGGGAGCGCAACGCCTTTATGGTTAAATCACCATCGATTCACCTCAATAGGGACTCTTGTGGGCCCAATTCTTCTCACAAATTTTCCTGCAGTCATCCAAAAACACAAGCTCTTTCGCTACTGCTCTGCACCTCTGCGATGGAATCGAAGACTCTTCGGGTACGCGCATCATTGTCCACTCGCTCTATATATCCCAGCTATATCAACAACTTTCGTAAGGCAAACGTGACCAAAATTTATTCGAAGAGTATTGCGTTCAGAACGACCCTTCTACTTAATGCTTTTGCGGCGGCCGATTTGCAGAATTGGGATGAGCGAGTTCTATATTTTTGTATGGACTGAATTTCTCCAATTTATACTGTGTCGAAACAGCCCTGGAACCGCTCTTTGCATTACAGTAAAGGGAAGCTTTTTTTTAAGTCCGTAGGGACGTTATCTTTTGAGTTCTCTGTGGTCCAAGAAGAATTTTAAGAATCTATTCCCCGACTAAATACTTTGGGAGACCACACGTCTGTCTTCCACGGTTGCTATCCCAGAAGAAGAAAAAAGTACCCCAGCAACTAATTACGCTCTCCCCTCCAAGATGGAGGATTTATTTTCCCTGATTGGCGCTCTCCAGTTTTATCAGGTTATTGTGTTTTTTTATTTTGAGGCTACTCGAGCTCATCTTTCTTAAGGCATTTTCTGGGACGATTGCGTCTCCTGCTTTTTGCTGTCTTTGGAGGAGCTACATATGCGATAAACAGCGTTCCCCGCAGAAAAGCAATATTTGAAGGTTGCGATACCTACTTTCTTCATCTTGTTGAAGTACCGTGTAAGATATTCAAGTCCGGTTAAGAACTGGCTGAACTAGAAATTCAATTCCCATGTAGAGCCATTTTTCAATGTTTCGCAGCTCCAGCGTTTTTTCCACTCTTGTTCGCTAGGCTACTCCGTCTATAAAGTCACAGTCGAACTCCTGATTGCGTCTTCTTACCGTACACTCGGAAATAATTTTAGGACCAAATCAAGAAAAATAAGCGCAAAATATTGAAAAGTTTGTTGTACAGCTTATCTTAGATTTTACTAATTAAGTCACGACTTTTTAGTCTCAATTATACAAATTGTACGAAGTCAAGATATTGACCGTCGAAAGTCGTGAATCAACACTTTTTATTTTCTATATTGCAATCAAAAGAAAAATACATATTGCCATAACCGATCTCAATTTGCAATCAAATATTTTTCAATTTCATATTACTTTGAATTGTAAATTGCAAAAACAATTTGTAAATTACAACTTTTCTGTTGTAAATTAATATTTCCTTCAATTGAATTGCAACTTATTAGTAGTGATTTGAGAACCAAATTACAAATTTTTAATCGTAAATTGAAACTTATTCTACGATTCTTGAGGGGTGATTTAAGGCGATTTAAATTGAAAATGTTTTATTAATTATTATTTACGACTTATGCCTTGTGATTTAAAAATAAAATGCATAATTTTACTATTTAGGTTGTTTTAATATACAAATTTATAGTTGTATTTTATATTTTTTTCCCTACTGATCCATGATCGCCATTAGCATCTGGAAACAACGGGATTTGTGTGGCGTGGTTTGAAAATATACACAAATTGTTTAAAAGAACTTACCATTGATACGGGTCGTTTAGGGTTAAATGGGGACAACTTTTTGCATTTTTTCAAAGACACATTTTTTTCAGAAATTAATTAATTAATTAAATTTTTTTTTCTTAACTTTTGAAAACGGATATGATTTTATAAGATAAAAGATGTTGCACATATGATGACTTAATCAAGTTATAAGAACCCAAAAAAACACATAGGGCAGTGCTTACATTTACCCCATAGTTTATAAAAATAGTGGGGTAAATGGGGACAACAAATTTCTGTTCTCTTAGAGCTAGGAGCTCGCCTGTGGGGTAAAAGTAAACAGACATGAATTTCTGTTAATTTATTTGCTTGAAAATTGCGAACAACAACTGAAGGGTATTGCATGTACCGGTGTCGCGACACTCCAAATTCATTTTTTTTTTATGTTTGGGTTCCGAGAACTATATTTAAAATGTGAAAATAACGGCCGCTTACATTTACCCCAACCGACCCTACGTCTACATGTTTTAAAATAGTTAAGGTGTTATTTCCATTTCTCTACGTCAATTTACGTTTTCAATTTACATGTGTGAAATTATTATAAGATTTTAACTCAGTGGCAGTAAATCATATTTTTTTTAAATTTGAGTTTGTTCAAATGTTGTTTGATAAATTTATCCATTGAAGTGGTAAATTGCACTAAAAAAATCTCTCAATTCATCACAAACAAAACAAGCTCAAATTAATTGTTCTTATTGTATATCTCAACAAACCGATTGCTTTTTTTCTCGGCCGTTTTCAAGTTCAAATAAGGAATCTAAGAAAAAATCGTCGGGATTTGCGAAAAAATATGTAATTCGTAGATTGCAACTGTCAACGGCCGTAAGATTCACTGGACTGTTAACAGTTTCCTTCCGTACAAATCTCCTGGACCAGATATTATAACTACAGTAGAAATACAGAAAGCATATATTCTGACCCCCTGGCTTGTAGTGATCTTGCGAACTTGTCTCAAATTCGGCTACACTCCTGCATCATGGAGAAGGGTTAAAGTAATCTGCATACCTAAGTGTGGCAAGGCCTCACATGTCTCCCCTAAGGATCATAGACCAATCAGTCTCTCGTTCTTCTTCCTGAAGCCTCTGGAAAGACGCAACTTTTGACTAAATTGAGACATCTCACAATTCACGCAGCTAATAGACCGATTAATCCAATAACCACTACTACTACGACTAACTTCATCTGCCCCATCCGATAAGTTGCCAGAAGATACAGGCGAGAGTCCAACCGCTACGGTAACCACCCGTCTATCGGAAGGTAAACTGTCGAATGGTCACCTCCCCCTTGACCGCAAGAGCCGATTCTACTCTCACGTCTCTTTTTTCGGACGAGATGTATCGGTCACCCGACGCACATTCGAAGACATTTCGTTCATTAGCTATTTCTAGTCTCCTGCCTCCACATTGGATCGTCCGAGGTGCACGGGAAATGGGCACCCTTTTCCCTATCCAAGGATAGACCTATTTGATTATCTTGACAAGAAGTAGGAGGACTGAAATAATCGCAATAAGCATTCAGACAGCAGAAATGAGCCCTAATTAAATTGGTCTAAGTGTGTCTTTCCAGACAGCCACCTTACCTAACCTTACTTAACCTAAATTACAACTGAAAATTTTGCAATTGGTGATTTTCAATTCTTTCCGTGAGCAGTTTTATGATAATGGTATTTATGTAAAGGCGTGTATCGTGTACGCCTTAAGCAAAGAAGATCTAAGGATACTAACGGGTTATCTTACTGGTCACTGGTCATCTAAAAAAAATGGGACTTTCCGACGATGACTCCTGTCGACTCTGCGGAGAAGAGGAGGAAACAACGGAACACATACTGTGCGAATGCCCTGCTGTGGCCAGGGGCAGAGTAATCCATATGCAAAGGGCGTATTTGAGTCCTGCAGACATAGGAAACATGGAACCAAGAAGGGTACTGAGGTTTATAAAGAGCCTCCACAGCTCCATGGGTTAAATAAAAGAGGCCAACACAATAGATCTCTTTTGGTCGCAGTGTACAGGGCCTATTCCTTACAATACAATACAATCGTGTAAGCCTCATTCGGCCTTACAAATAATCAACTTTATTCTGGCAGTTTGCGCGAAGACTTTCCAAAATCCCTTTACCAATAAACAATTTTAGTTGTCGGATTATCGTTAACTGTAGGGTTAATGGTCAGAAAGCCATATTTAACTCGGGAATTAGCTAAAGAAAACCTCCCTAAATGTCATTTTCAAGAGCAGTGTAGCCCAACCACCAAAATTCCGGTATGGAATTTCGTAATAAGACCGAATTTAAATACACTTTTGTTCATCCTGAACGTTTACGATTATAAACTAATTTTAGTAAATTGTAAATGTTTTCTGCTTTTATTCGTTGGAATACAACAATGCAAGTTGTTTTTAAGTTTAGCAAACACAAATTTGTACAAATGCATGCACAAAATTGAAAAATATTGCATTTTTGTTTTATTTCTAAACTCTTGAAATATATATTTCGAATATTTTCATTAAATTAAATGTTTGGTATCTTTTTTAACCGCTAGCGCTTGCATTTTGATTTTTTTGGTTTCCTTTTTTAATAGTTGGCAAGTTACGAGTTCATACGTAGCAGAAAAATAATTTGGTATAAGTTTAGGATGTTTCCAAGACTTTCTGGAGAGTCGTCGAGAAGAGAAGAAAATACCGCTTCACTTTAGATTGGACAGCGCATACCCGAATACCCACATATTTCTACTACCCTCAGTACCTTAGGCGGCTTAGGTAGATCTTTTTCTGCAACCAAACCCTCTTTGGAAATCAGTGGTTGGTGTGAAAAGGTTGACTTCGCCGAAATATAGATATGAGAATTGTCAGCATTCAGCAAAATCCCCGCGACATAATAAATTTAGGAACATCTGGAGGAATAACAGGTAGTATGTGCGAATTCAAGATAAACAGAATTCTGTTTTATTTTGTGTGAATTCATAGAGGAGTACACATGACAGTTTTCGTATAGAAAAATGTCCTTGGGTTTATATTTTTCTGAATAAATTTAACATTTTGTCGCTTTCTAGGTTTCCCGAATTAAGTAATATGAGCTATACAATTTTAAAAGATCATTACAAGATTTTACAAGCACTGTTTCGTTGCTTGGCAGATTAAAATTAAAAAAACGGAAGCGATAGCTCCTTAAAACGCGTTTGACTTCCTACGTGAGTTTATAATTTATTCTAAAACAAAATAGCCAGCTGTTTATTTTTTCTCAAATATTCACTTGCTAGCCTTTCAATTTGCATAATTAGCCTAACAAACTGTGTTCCGTTTATTAAATAATTTGAAAGAGATCTTATTGCGACAAAAATTCACTCATAAATCAATGGTGAAGTATTAGAAAAAAAAAGAAAGTGTACTATAAAAAGTACCGAAAATTGTGTCCGATCGAAGGAGAGGGCATCACTGATTTGCATATCATATTTGACAGATCAGCTGATATTTTGTGCATTTCCTATTTTGTGTTTCGTTTTTTACCTTTGAAAGATAACTGTTGGGCAAATAAATCTGCAATTTATATATTCCTTTTTTTAGAATAAATTCCTCGTTGTGAAATACAGCACTGACCTTGTTTTTCACGAAAACAATTTATGAAATTTGAATTCTGCGTTGAAAAAAAATGTAATAGATTCTAAGAAAGTTGTCGGACTAGCAAATGTGGAGGTCTAATTGTTTATTGGTACCGTTTCACTAATGCTGAACATTTTTACTAAAGCTGGCAACCAGCTAATGGTCGACATTAGTGTTTGATTATTAGTAGTGCCGATTAACTGAATAAACGTCAGAAATTCACTACCTCCCAAAAGAAATGTCAAATTTTGTATAAAGATAAAGAATAGTTTACGCAGACCTAATAACTGTCCGCGATGATTTAGGCTCGGAAGCCAACCACAAAACAACTCACAAACTTTAAAGCCTGAAGCATTTGTTAAATTTTAAATTTTGTTAAATGGCCAAGTCCCTTTTTAAAATTTAAGTTTGACAAAAGTTTTTTACATTCCCGAGAAAGACCGCAGACTCATTAGATTAAGTACACTTAATTGAATTCAATCGAATACGAGTTTCCAATCAACATATTTCGATTCACTATACAGTGGCACCTTCCCGCAAGAGGTAGTATCATTTTGTAATAATCGATCGAGTCAATTTGCTCACGTCGTCGTAGTTTGTGCAAGTTCTCAAACTCATAATACACTAACCTATAAAAATGCACCCTGCAAAGCATTTTTATGGGTTGCAACTGGCTTCCTAACCCACATACCTAGCAAAAGTGTCAGCTGACACTTTCAGCCTGACACACTGGCGTGGAAACAAAAACTACTTTCGATCAAAAGTGTGATTTGCAATGTTTACACAATTCACCAGCCACGACAGGTATGTCACCCAGATTCTGGTGAACAAATAATCGATTTTCCATTTCGTTTTGTGTTCTCATTTTTTTTCATATTTACATAATATGAGTGAATTTCCAGCTTAAACAAAATATATCATTTTTCTCGATTCGATTCGTTAAGCATTCCCAGCAGATGTCACCCATCTCGAGTGACATTATACGATCTCCCTGGCTTCATTGTAAATTTATTTTATTATAATTTCCTGCGTGACAACTTGGGAAAGCACACCAGTTTTTGGCTGAAAAAGATCAGTCATTTTATTGCCGTCCGTGCATTGTTTTTTGCCGGCGACGTCATGTGGGTATACCATTTACGGGCATAAAAGTCGTACTTGATTTTTTTGGTTGACGGCGACGACGCGACGCTCGGTGCGACAGTGTCAGTGTTCGTCGTCGCATTATCATCACCCACGCTGCAACAAAAATCGTTTTGCGTTGCAAAGCAAAAAAACATTTATTCAGCACCAAACACAAAAAGGTAATAACAATAAAAATAAATTAAAAGCTGACATCTCTGACCATATTTGACGGTCGTCACTGCGACTTACAACCGCAACTTTATTTCATTTTCGTGAAATTTCACTTTAGTCTACACGGGAAGGGGGGTTTCTTGTTTTTGAGACCCGCTTTTGTAACGGTCCTTTGGTTCACCATTATGTTTCGAAAAATGCATGTAATTCATTGTGGTGTTGGCGCTTCTTGGTGAAAGACATGACAGTGCGTCAGATGCTCGGCAATTTCGCAAGTTCCCTTAATGGGTATGCTGGGGGGTTTTTTAAAACAAGAATCATCTAAAGCAACTACTGTGAGTTTGCTGCCAATAATTGTCATGATGAACCCCTCTCACAGTGTGGTCAAAAAATGAAGGAGACAACCGACCGATGCGACGCGCCATGCTATCCGCAATCGCACAATGCAAATACACACCTTTCGTGACACTACTGCGGGTGTTCAATTGTTGTTCGTGAGTAATTTCCCGCATGGCATGCAAATCCGCTTTCGGGGCCCGAATCGTCTATTAGTAATTGGTATGTGCGTGATTTGATTCTAAAAAAGAAGTGAGTAACCGAATGCGTTCATTCGAAAATTGATTTGTTTGACCAACAATTTGAGATGACCTCTCACTTGCACGATTGTGTACACATTGGCGATGACTTTTAGTTTATGACCATCCACGGTGCTGGTTCGTGATGCAGACTTTTTTATTTTCATATATTTTGAAAGACTGATGACCGGATGCGGGGTGACATGCAAATTAAGTGGTTTTAAGAAACAGATGCGTGGGCTAATTTAGCATTGGTTTCTTAAAATAAGTTGCTCTACCCAGATATAGCAATTCTAAATGATTGTATGAGGGCTGGCAATGATTTAGTGGATAAAGTTATGGCGTGGCTTGAGTAAAGAATCTGTCAAATAAACAAGATTTTGCTTAGATGTCAGATGAGAGCGTGTCATTATTTTCTTCTTAAAATATTTCTGCATTGGATCAAAGAAACAAATAAATTGCCTTATTTGAGCAACTCAACTTAACTTAACAATGATCAGCGCAAGTCAACATGTCAACTTGTCTAAATGAACAAATTGATTAT
Source organism: Cheilosia vulpina (assembly GCA_916610125.1). NCBI lineage: Eukaryota > Metazoa > Arthropoda > Insecta > Diptera > Syrphidae > Cheilosia > Cheilosia vulpina. Next base: position 29,206,630 of record OU744278.1, read on the forward strand.
TAGCTAGAACGATAAATGCCAAGAGACTCCATAACCAAATGCCATGTTCTTAGCGGCTGTCAAACGACAGCTCGATATCTTAACATGTCAAAACAGAAAACTAATTATTTATTCGCGACTTTTGCTGCCCGTTTTGTATACCTGTTGACAATTTTATCTCGAACGAATCTTGTCACTCTCCAGCTTTTCCATACAGAGCGTTGACTTTTCGTACATCTGATTAACATTTCACCCCTTCTGTCTGTACATTTTGGCAGCTGGTTTCTATACCGACCAGTAGTCATAAATCGACTTAAGCTAATTTTTCTACAAACTCAATTAATTTCCAGACAGTTGACCACTATAAACGATCGCAATTACAACTTGTATCTGACTTATATAGCTGGCTAACACTACTGTAATGCAATCGCTGCAGGAGAAATAAAACCTTGACAGCCTTTTATGCGTGATTTACGCGTCAAACACAAATTTAATAAAAATACATTAATTCAATAAAATTTAAATTCTGTATCCAATAGGCCATAAAGGCCATTTGGGCAATGTTTCTTATCTCTAATCGGTGCGTGATTTGAAAGTCTGCCTCAAAATTTTAGCCATACGTGTACATCGAATTATCCACATCTGTCAGATGACAGGCTAAACTACACGCAATTTGATGTCAAAAGGTTCAAACTAATTGACAGTCCGTTCGGTATTTTTTGTTTACACTGAACAGAAAAAGAGAGAAACTAACGATCTCGGTGGTTCTGGAACGAGTAAATTGTGCGTGCGGAATTCCTAATGTCGATCAGTGACGGCCGGTAGTACGTACATGATTGTGACCATACCAAGAGAACTGGAACGTAATTTGCAACCACAAAGCTGCTTTGATTAGCGTAATCCGCTTAGAAAGATACTCGTACATGCTTATGGTTTTGTGTTGTCTGTTCGTTTTATTAAAAAGAAAAAAAAAAGTAAAGACAATACGAAAACAAAAAAGAATGTCCATCGTGTGAAACAATAAAAAGAAACACTGGTTTTGGTTTTCATTTAATGTTTCGATTTTTATTATTTCTACTGCGACTGTAAAAAAAACGTATACTTTGCACGAGGGCAGATGGCTTCGTACACGAACAGTTTGTGATGATGATGACCATTAAAAAGGTGTAAATGGAAGGCGAAGCTATAAGAATTTTATTCAAATCAAGTTTGCATTTTAAGTATATTTATTTTTTTTTTTTTTTTTTAATTGCTTAATTTTAATTGTAAGATTTAAATTTAATATTGCTACAAATAATGGTGTGGTGGCACTTCCATCATTTCATTTTCCGAACTTCACATCAAACCTAAAATGACAGCTTATGGATGTGACTGAATGAAAATAGGTTAGATGTGTGTTAATAAATTGATACTTCTCTTAAAGAAATGTTTCTGAAAGTTTTGCACGAGATCGTTGTCAGAATGGAGTGAACTGTCATATGTCACTTTTCGAAAACGTACAATTAAATAAATTGTTCGGTTAAAATTTTGTTCATAAGAAAATCAGTCTCATTTGTCGGAAGCCGCCATTTTGCTTCTCATCAATCAAACTAAAATCCCAGCTAATGTCATTCTACTTCGTAATATCAGAATTAATACATTTTTCGAGTGCGAAATTTTGTCATTCAAAAGATATTTTTCTCTAAAACGTTAAATGACACCTGATTGTTGCAACACTGGCAACACTTATCCATTTTTGTTTGTGTTTCTTTGTCTCAAATGACATACTTACGATTTTTTTTCCAAGCCATACCACTTCCAATGACAGATCTTGCAGCAGCAGCGCACGCATACAGAATCTGGTTTACTTGGTCGAATGCTCATGTCGTTAATTCCGGCCGACTACAGACGGGCTACCTACTCTAAATGTTCATGATCATGGCTCCGAACATTTCCCAACCCACCAATTATTATTTTTCACGTCAACCTTCAGATTCAGACGCATGCAACCATGTCTGACTTTGAAGTTCACATAAATAACCGACTGCTTAGTAGAACAATAATACATAATTTTTAGTTGCAAAAGCTATTTGAGTTCCCCATTTTATTTAAAAAAAAATTTCACATCCTCTTTCCAGGCAGACAACCGTGATAACCTTCTCTGCTGGCGACTCCATCCAAATGTCAGCATTGGTCAATTAGCGTATGGCTTAATTAGCAATAAATCATCATAGCTTACAAATGATCTCCCACGTCAGAGGAGCACAACGAATTAAAAACAACAAAAACACGCAGCGTGAACAAAGAACAACAAACGAGCAACGAATATGGAACACAGCTGTTAGCCCGACAACGAGTTGTGCTACTATCGTCTTTTGACGCTAGCGATGTTGAGTTTCAATCGGAAATAGCTACTGTGTGGTGGTTACAAAAACAACAAAGAAGCCCCAATTTTCAATCATAATTTACGTCCGATTCGGTGTCTGATTTCACGAAGTTTCGTGCTATTGTTATCGTTAGCTATTTTTGAATTTAACGAGTAAAAGTAGCGAGCGGAAATAAAAACCAAAGTAAACTAAACGCAAGTGAAGCGCGCCATGCGCCAATGCGCACCGACCATAAACTATTTGAATTTGCAAACAAATAAGTAAAATAGATGCCAGAAGCGAGACGCCAAGTAACTAAAACATATAAATAAACCATCAAAGAGAAACTGTTGAGTTAAATAAAGCTTTTGATTTCAATAGCATTAAAGAGAAAACTGAACGAAAATGAATTCGCCGCACACTCATCTTCATCATCACAATTCGTCGGTGGCGAGCGGTGAACCTTCGTCGATTCATTCGACGGGGAATAAATATGCGCCTGCACGTAGACTAGCCGCACGTCATACTCTGCGGCTGGCGATACCAAAGTATCAATGTGATAATACATATGCACCAAGTGTCAATGGCAGCACTAATAGTGGAATGTCAGTGCATAGTAGTGGCGGCGGCCATAGATACCAGCCGCATGTGTCGCCGTCACAAGTACAACATCCGACATCGCAGCATTATTATCGGCCAAATGGAATTCATCATAGCAAAGCGCCTTCAGCGCCGATTATAACAATGAACGGGATGAAGACGACATCACCCATTGGTGGGTCGGACCTCGGATCGGTGTGCACCTCAATGAATGGCAAGTTTCTGGGAGTGCGCAAGCCGAGTATTACGCTCAGTTCGGCAGATGCAACCAACAACAATGAAATGTTCGCATTTGCCAAGGATTGTTCACCGGTGGACCATTTAAGTGGTGAGTTTTCGAATAATACTTGTAGATCATAATTAAGTTAGGATATCACTTAAGTCACCTGAACCATGGCATTCATTTGGAATTGTGCCCGAAAATAGTCCCACCTGGATATAAGTCTTCTTCAATATTGGAACAGTGCTTTTGCAGTGTAGTAGATAAAAGTTAAATAAAGTGTCAGCCCTTTTTATATTTAGTTTCGAGCTGAGCCCGAACTGTCAATAAGATGATGGTTTTACTAAGTTCTTATAAGCTCGCTTTCTTGTCTGTCTGTTTTTTTGTTCGGTACAACACGTCCAGGTTTTAACTCAAACCCTGAAGTAATGATTCTTTATTAGTTTATGGAGCGCTGTATGAGCTCAGAATACATTGATTGCACAGACTGAATACAAATCGGAGCTTACCATACTTTGACACTGAACTTTTCAAAGATCTGGTCAGAAATACGAATGCTGTTGTAGATAAAAAGTTAAAAATTGTAGTTGATCGACCATAAATGTATTTTTATGGTCATATGACATTTCCTCAAATGATTTTTATAAATAAATCAGATCTTCCCCGGTTTGTTACGGGTCCTACACGTTCGAGCTCTGTTCAGTGCTCTAGGATAAACGAGTAAGCAAAAATGATTTCGCTACACTCAGAGGCTTACCTGCGTCACAACAAATATGCCTTTCCAGTAAGCGCAGTCTTGATATAGCTAACTACCTCCAGTTGGGCACTGCAAGTTTATATATAATAAAATAAATTAAATCGTAGCGATTACAGTAGGTATTTGCATTGAAACCAAAAATTTTGGTCTATCGTCCGACGTAGCTATGCTGATGCGTCAGAAGCCCAGTGGCTCTCAAAACTTTTAGCTGCGGCTGTCAAAGTTGATGTTGTTGATATTACTGTGTCAGTCTGTTTCTCGCATAACAGGTTCAATGTTTGCACTATATGTGGCTTGAAATTTGATATAGATACTCCAAAGATCTGAGTAAATTCTCGCGTGTTTTCAGTAATTCCGTTACCAAAGTGTTTTACTGTAAGATTTCATGTGGCTGCGATTGCCAGTTTGCTTTCTATCTTGAGTTAAACAAAAGTGAAATGGCTGGACTGATTAAATTTCCAGGAGTCCATGCAGTGGCACAAGACGGGCACAGCCCCCCGAATAAGTTCAAGGTCATTCCGTCTGCTGGGAAGGTGATGGCTACAGTTTTTTGGGACTCAAAGGGAATATTGCTAATCGTGTAAAAAAAATGGTGAAACCATAAACGCCACTTCCTACGCATCCACTTTGCATCATTTACGTGAAGAAATAAAGAAAAACACGCCCCGGTGCACACGGCGCACCGTGTGTGGGGGATTGCGGTTTCGAAGGGATTCAACACCCATCCTATAGTCCGAGCCTTGCCCCTAGCGACTATTTTTTTGTTCCCAGATTTAAAAAAAAACCTTCGTGGTAAGCGATTTCCTGATGACGGGGAGCTGAAAGCCGCAATAAATGCCCATATTGAAGAGAAGGATGAAAACTATTTTTTTGAGGGAATAGAATAAAAAATAGAGATTTAATAAATGCGTTTATGTAAGAGGAGATTATATTGAAAAATAAAATAAAAATAAAAATAATTCGCGTTATCGTTCATGTCGATACCGAGAATATTTTGAACTCCTCTCGTACATGTCATATACATTGCTTATAATAACAGGGTGTCCCAGTTAGAGTAGTCTATGCGGTAGAGATGAAGATTTCTGATGTTTTTGCAAGAAGAATCTGTACACCAGAAAACAGGGGTGGGATTCTGTGAAAAACGAAACGAAAGATATCACGCGAAAGTGAAAATTTGCTTCATGTAACTGCTTTCGTTTTCTTTTTCTCGTTCGCAAGGGCTTAGGAAACTGTGTGACAAAAACGTAAAAGTTTGAGAAGCTATATATATCAAATTTTATTGTTTTGACGGCTAACAGCTGACCGCTTTCAATGCAAATATTGTTTGTTGGATGATGTTTTGGTCGTATCAAAAGGTAGACAAACACTCGTAGGTATAATAATGTAAGTTGTACAATTAACAATTGTTAACTAGTCCACGTACGTGGTGGCGGCCCATCTACTGGAGTGTTTATCTTTTTTTTTTGACAACCAATTATACATTTTAATTGTATTGATTGATTCCGAGTACAGATCTGCGATCGAGAACGTGTAAAGTATAGAGTAAATCCTTGCGAATTATTTCACTTAATTTATAAATTTATTTTCATTTGTATTGAAGTACTTGTTCTTATTAACTTAATATTATAAATTAAATACAATAAATACGAATATTTATTGAACAAAAGAGGAATCTAACACAATTACCGTCATACACTGTTTATTTAAATTAATTACATTCTTATAAGACGTCAACAACAACACAAACGCAAGTACCCCTTCCTAGCAAAAAAAAAAACGCAAGATATTGCTCACGGACGATATAAAGCTGGGAACAGTTGTGTAAAATATTAAATTCAAATGGCCCGCCCATAAAAAAAAACTTACTCGATGGAAAAATGTCTTAAAATGTATTGTTTGTTATACGCACGTAGGTATATGTTGTACTTGATATTTCACTTTTTTGACATGGGCAGATTACAGACACCGGGCGAAAACAAAACTGTCAATTTCAATGCACATCAATTTAATAAACAAATCTTTCATCGGACAGTGTAAGAGGATCCGACCAATCTCGAAGATTTTTTCGGATTGTTCTTAAATTTACACAATTTTTCACAGCGCTAACATCACTATCGGTTGCTATTAATAAATAATTGGCCAGCATATTTTTTTGTGAAATAAATATTAGTCACAACCACTAATTAAACAACCAAACAACAAAAAATAATAAGAAACGTCAAAAAATAGCACTCGCTGTATTCCTTTCGCATGAAACGAAAATGTCTTTCGTTTTTTGAGTTACATGAAGTAAAGAGAACGAAAACGTTGATCAAATAGCTTTCGCATTTTTGCATTCGCCCAAATCAAATTTCCTTTCGTTCTCGAAGTTACATGAAGCAAAACATTCGGTTGAACGAAAACCAAACAACCAAACAACAAAAAATAATACGCACCGTCAAAAAATGGAACTCACTGTATTCCTTTCGCATGAAACGAAAATGTCTTTCGTTTTTTGAGTTACATGAAGTAAAGAGAACGAAAACGTTGATCAAATAGCTTTCGCATTTTTGCATTCGCCCAAATCAAATTTCCTTTCGTTCTCGAAGTTACATGAAGCAAAACATTCGGTTGAACGAAAACCAAACAACCAAACAACAAAAAATAATACGCACCGTCAAAAAATGGAACTCACTGTATTCCTTTCGCATGAAACGAAAATGTCTTTCGTTTTTTGAGTTACATGAAGTAAAGAGAACGAAAACGTTGATCAAATAGCTTTCGCATTTTTGCATTCGCCCAAATCAAATTTCCTTTCGTTCTCGAAGTTACATGAAGCAAAACATTCGTTTGAACGAATAACCATGACAGTTTTCATCTTACAGAATCCCAGCCCAGCTTAGTTACTGTCAACTGGAAACTAGTAAGAAATCCAAGTTGCCGGATACCACAACGTAATCAAATGCCTGTAGGTACTTAAAGGTAATCGATTACTTCAAAGCATTTGAATAACTACCATTTATAATCGTATACTATGGCGTACCCGAATAAGCATAAGGCTTGCTGCCGCATCGTGGTCGGGAACAACCTTACCGAAGAAGACTTTGGATTTAAGCAAATGATTTCGAGTACAGGCGACACCCACTCACTTGGAAGTTCTCAGGTACAGGGGTAAAGAAAAGACAAGAGATCACGTTAACTATGGATTTTCGATTTCGAGTTAAGAAGTCAGGACTGAAGCGGCACATGCGTGTAAGCGAGGTGGCTACTTTCTACATTGTGACGTAATTTATAGGCAGAGAGTACAAGTGGCGCCATTTTAAACGGTTAACACGTCATGTATCCTTTTCCCATAGAAGAAAAACGAGCGACACTTTCGAGGCCGGTATAGATGTGTGTTCTCGTTCACTTTGCTTTGTTCTACAACTTATTTTTGGCACCAAAGCAAGAGTCATTGACCTTGACTTAGCGGTTCTGTTTCCCGTATAGATTAAAATAAATTGAATCTTCTATTTACATATTGCTTATACAAGTCCTAACCTTAACACGCCCACTTATTTTAAACAGCTTACGTTTCAATTATTGTATGTTTGTATCTTTTGTTTTCAGAAAACTCACCGATCTTCGCCGAACTGGCATCATCAATATCTCCATCGACAAGCTCAAGTTCGCCAACATTCAATCGACTCTTCAGCCTGAGTCCGTCATCGATGAGAAGCTACGCCTTAGACAACGTAAGTACTTGCCAGTCTTTAGTCGATTTAGATTCCACTCGAATTTGGAATTTAAATTCATAGCTCCTATAAACACACTGCTGGTCGAGGAACCCGAAAACTACAATTGAAGTCAGCCGGTGAAAAACTGAATAAATAAACAATAAAACACGGTAAACACGACCGTGATTCAGGTGCGCTCTGCTTTTTAAACAAATTTAAATATTTATCGAATTCGAGCTGCTAAATGTATAATATTTAGATTATACAATTTTAAAAAATATCACATCCAACGGTGCAAGATCATGGTTAACAACCTCGAACTTGCGGCTAGAAAAGACAACATACGAAGCGATCGAGCGCGCAGAACATGTGAAATATTAATTAGAAGTGTATTTATCGCTGTATCTGTTTGTGTCTATCTATGAGCGCGCCAAGAATTCCATTCCAATTCAGTCAGTGTCGTGCCGGCTGTATTTTGTTGAAGGAAATACTGTAGGGTGCTATCATACCACTTACACGATTGGATTCATCAAGCCACGAACACTTTCCTCTGTCATTCTGTTCCCCGTTTGCAGTGAAATATCATTATGGAACAAAGTTTTAGGTTTTGTTTTTCTTAGCCTCTGGCGGATAAACCATTTTTTTCCGAATAGAACCGCAGAAATGAACAAACTAAAAGACACAGTATCTATGCCATTTGTGTCAGTATCTATTGGGTATTGAAAGGCGTTCGGGGGTAATTCGGTTTGGCTGTGTCTGATTTACGTCTTAACTTAGTGAGCTTAGGTTAAATCTCGTATACGTTGACTGGTTTTCTAATTCGATTAGTATAGTATCCCATCAATGCTATTGTGGTTCGCGCGTCTCCATCTGGTTGTGTTTAAAAATCGTTTGTCCGATTGAAATAGAAAAAGAAAAATGTGTTTAGATTTGGTGTTGTCAAACAGAGTTCAAGTGTAAACGATACAATATCTGTATAGCGACGGGGTACCCTTTGAATGCCTAATAGCATGGGCAATATGCACGGTTTCTGGTGCAAGAAGACCTTACACATATCGAGCAGCGATGAAAGGAAAGATTTGGCTACCGACAGTGCTAGCAGCGCTGCGAGGACGGAAGTCATTCGACCCGTTACGACCAATGAGCATTTCACGCCGAAGGTGAGTGATAATTTTGTTTGGTACTGTTTTTAAGCGCTAAAGTTGCGTTCAACTGTGGGTTTGATATAAATATAATGCGATCGTAAATCAAGTTAAATTGCAATTCGTGGGGGTGACGACAACGAATCCGCTGAATGTTTTAATATCGTACCAGCTGCTAGTTTTGTGTCATCGATTTATGTTTCGTGTGAATATTCTATCCATAGTTCGACCCAATCTGGGATAAATAAAATAAAATAAATAAATAAATAAATTCATATTAAGAAGACATCTTGCTTTTAGTTGGTGAACTTCGACCCGTTATAAACGTCTATGTAAATCTCTCCACCTGATGCACAACATGTATAGTGGCGCTTGCCCATTGAGGGTGATCCAACCTTCCTCACCGATCCGTTGTGTTTTGAAAAAATTAGAAGAAATAAAGTGCACGAATTGGTCGAACGAAACTTTCTCGTTCATCAAAAGTTTGCTTGGTTGTTTTCTTATTTTATTAGGTAGGTATATGTATGTAAAAAACTGAAAAACAATGCTAGATAAAAGAAACAGTGCATAGATAGAATATAGCAAAAGGAATAGTGTTAAATAAAATTCACTTTTGGGTGGTTCATCTGATATGGCTGTACATTAGGGTATCCCTTATATGGGCTAAAAAAAAAATCAGAATTTTTTCACGCATACCCTTCATTTTTTTTTCTTAATACCAATACTAACTTCGATGCAAAATATTTTGCTCCTGGGATGATGTTAACACGTGCCGACTAGACAGCAAAGTCAACATTGAAAATCTGTATGAAAAATTCAGAAAAAAAATTTTTTACCTGCAAATATTTCATTTCAATTTCAACTTTTTATTAAATAACTATACTAAACACTTAAATAAGAATAATTAGTAACAAAAAGAAATTATTGCGGATACTTTCTCTTCAAAACTTCTTTCTTGCAATCAGGATATAACTTCCTGTGCTCTTTCACACAACGAAGAAGGAATTGTTTTTGCTCTTCTTCAGCTGTCAGAAGTCCGTGAAAATCCTGCATTAGCTTGACAGCTCTTTCAGCTGTATCGTTCACTACTTTAAGAGAAAGAACCATCCTTTTGGCTTCTAAATAGAAAACATTGGTCTCCCACGAAGATGGCCTTTCTTGAAGAAAGTTTTCATTTATTTTCAAGCGAGGAAATAAATGTTGACTCTTGGCCGACACAAAATCATCCAACGTTTTATCTAAATGAAATAAAAGAACATTTTCAATCATTAATAAATAGAAAACAATTATGAATATTCAAAATTAGCTAACCTTGCATTGAATTGCACATTTCTTCTTTCGATGGAACGTATCTTTTAAGATAATGCGATTGACTTTCCTTATTAAAGTTAGCCACCATTTTTGCTTTTGTGTTTAAGTCCACAGTATCATCAAATAAAGAAAAAACTACAGCCTCTTCGAAATCAACTCGTCTACTTTTTCATAATCTTTCAATTTTTTCAGAAAGCATAAGTCTTGAAAGGGTGCTTTTGCTGCCGAACAGCACTGCAACCATGGTTTAACATAAACCATCACAATAAAAACACAGACCTCTTGCAATCCGGCACTATCTTTTTTTGTCAATTTAAGTTGCGAGCGTAGCAAAAATATTTTTAAAGCATAAATTGCTCTTGCCTTCCATCTCGCTTGATGCATTGCACCTGGGGGCCTGATTTTTAGTTGCTTATCGACATCTCCTCCTAAGAATATTATTGAAAGTTCAATAAGTTCGCGGTAGGCATTTCTAACAATTGGTTTTCGTAGCTCCCCATAGTAAAAACTTAGAATTTCGGTAATTTCGTTGTCATTAAAATTCTCTTTAACAATGTCAGCACCGGTTTGAAAATTGTTAGTGACAATATTTTTCCATTCATCTCGAAACTTTTTAAAAATAGGTATTTCTGGACTTATTGTTACTTGGTGGACCTTCGTTTCGAAGACACTTTTAAGCACGAGCTCATACATATGATGCCGACAACCAAAAAGGACTAACTCTCTTCCTAATTCCTGTTCCAAGAGCACGCATGCTCCATTAAAGCGACCTGTGTTAGATGCAGTTGTATAGCAACACATAATCTGAACTTTATCATCCAAGTTCCATTCTCTAATTGCTCTAGAAACAGCATTAGCTTGTTCTTTACCAGAAGAATTTTCCAATTTTGGCACGGATAGAAGTTGTTCCCCATCTCCAAAAGTAATAACAATAGGAAGTCGTTCTTACTTAGCACTCCTTACATTCAAGCCAGGTAACAATTTTCCATCCCAGTGAACAGTAACAACCTCCGGAATAATATTTTGAAAATCGGTTTTAATGTTCTCTGCCCTTTCTTTTCTAATCCGTGTCCGCACGCGTTGAATCGATGACTTATTAATTGGAAAACCCTCAAAATTAAGCCCTAGAGCCTCCACTGTAGGCTGAAGTATATAAACAGAGTCTCTTATGCTCAACTGACATCTGTCTAAGGCTGAGACTAATTTTGGAGTAACAAAGTCCTTCCTTCCTCGTTTTGAGATTGCCTCAGATGACGGTTTAGGAGCAGTAGGAAGACCTTCGCTGCTTTCGTCGGAGCTTGTAAATATGTCCTGTTCTTCAGGAATTAAATCCTCCAACGACGCTGAAGAAGTAGATGGTATTGCCGATGACATGTGTACTTACTACGTTTTTGTTCTTCTCCTAATCGCCTTTGTCTTAACCTATCTACCTTTTCAGCTTGTTTTTTATCAACACCCGCTAAGCAAAATCGACCGGGCTCGTCCTGGCTCTCTCTGACGCTGTAAATCGTCCTGGAAATCAGCTTCTCGTTGCTTATGCACCTCCTGGGTTTTCTTTGAATTTTTTGGCAGTTCTCTCCAAGCTTGATACAAATTTATAAGCTTCTTCACAGAGTTGGGTAGTGATTTTGTAGGGATTCTTGCCTTTTCCCAAAAAATAGAACACTCGCGAATAACAAGATTTGCACTTTCGCTAACTGTCAATTTAACTTCCCGCATATTAAAAAAGAAAACTGCAAGAACTTGTCGATTTGACGGTAATTTAGCACCCTTTATTTGGTGATTTACATCTCCCACTAAGTGATTGCTTTTTGTGTTGCTTCTTAATTGCAGTGACATCTTTAATCGATTAAAAAAAACTAGTTTACCATTTAAAAACTAAAAATGCAATAAAAATTTCCTTAGGCACGTGCTACTATTTCAGTGTAACTTGTACTGACATGTTTCGATCGAAGTCGGCACGGGTAAACATGATCTGATCTGTTAGGTCATGTTTTTATTTTGATTAGTAACGCTGGTATAAGGTGTCTATTAATGGAAGCAGGGTTCGTGATAGATCTATTCCTTTACATAGATGTATATTGTAAGAATTCAGAAATTTGTTTTTGAATATTGGTTGGCAGTTATTAACTGAATATCTCAATTGACGTGTGTGGTGCGAAAATGGAGTTGGAGTTTCCGATTGCGGTTGGTATTATTTTAAGATAAATACACAATATGGTTAATAAAAAAGGGGTGGGCTATATTTTTAAAAATAAGTTTTGCTTAGCTGTTATTGCATTTTTATTAGAATTGGAAAATTGAGATTATTACAAAAATATACCATAGATATGTGAATACAAATCGGGATTTGTGAAGTAATTTTTGAGAAATAACTATTAATCTGATTTATTCGAATTTCTAGAGAAAAACTAAGTACCGGATCTTAATTAGAATACTTTTATTGTCTTCAATAAGCATTTTGATCAAAATTGATAGAGCGGTTTTTGTAAAATTTGGCAGACAACACAGTATCAAATATTCGAATGTTTAGTTTGAAAACTACTATTGCTTAACTATTTAGCTGAAAACCGAGTACAAATTATTGTTAGGGATATAAGCATTACTACGTTTTAAGTGTTTTTTTTAAATCGAAAATGGGGTTTTTGAGATGTGAGCAGTTTTTAAAATTAGCGTTTTCGGTGAATCGAATTGAAAATTAATGACGCAATAATTTTGAAAGCATCAATTTTACTCTAAGTTTGCATTTTGGTAGAAATCGTTTTAGCCGTTTCCAAGTAAACTAAAGAAAACTAAATTTTTAAAAAATTACTTTTTTCAAAAATCCATTTTACGATAATACAGAGAAAAACTGAGTTTGCCAGTTGAAAATGACCATATTACCTTAGAAATTAATTTTTGTTACAATCATATGTAGCGTTTTCGAGATACATATGTCCAAAATTCAAAAGTACCGTTATTCGATTTTTTAGCGGAAAACTGAGTATGCAGTCGTGGTAACCTCACCTACTTAAGCTTAAATATCAATTTTGGTTGAAATCGTTAGAGCCGTTTTCGAACAAATCAAACTGGTATGAAAATTTTATATGGGCAATACCATTAATATTGAGGTTACCGTGCAAAAAAAAACGGCCCCGAACTGTAAGCTAGCAAACTCCAAATCCTAAGTTTGAACGAAATCGGGGTAGGCTGTAGGCATCGGGATATACAGACAGACAAACAGAATTTTGACACCCGTTATCATCATAATGTCAGAATTGATTAACATCTCGAGTTCGAAATTTTGTACGAATACAATATCTTTCTCTTAATACGTAATGGAGAAAGTTAAAAAAGGTATCCTTATATATGAATACATTTCACACCAGTCATTTATTAGATATTTCCATAATTTTTTGTTTGAAATACCTTAATGTTCCTTTCGATTTCTGCAAGTGACTGCAGGCTATTTTTGTAAACCTTCAGCTTGAGATAATCAATAGGCGTTTTGTTTTTAGCAGGTATCTTAGCAAAGCAGAAAAAAGTAGAATCTTCAGGACACAATTACAGCAATTACATTCTGCTTGACATTTTTCACACGCACACTACGTATTTATCCCAAGTGGAAATAACTTGACAGCAGCAGCTTCTGTTGGAACCATTCTGGTGAAGTGAGTGATAATTGCTACTAGATATCGCACCCGAATTTTTAGGGGATTTTCCACAACCCCTGACATAGTCGATCTCGAATTTACTTTTCAAAAAGTGTGCGGGCCAAAAACAACTGAATTATGGACTCTCTGAAAAACGGTTGTTGACTTTATTGACATTTTTTAGAAGGCCGGTTATGGAATGTTTGTCGAAGGGTGTTGGTCAACAGAAGCTCGAGAATGCCCAGACGAAAAATTGTCCACCACTGGTCACATTTGTGGCCATAAAGTAAATAAAGTAATAAAGTAAAGTATTGAATAAAGTAAATCAATAACTTACAAGTTGGCGCCACAAATTTAACACCTTAGCCTTTGACCACTATTGGTTATTTGCGAATTTTTTTATTTTCGGGACGATTGGAAGCAACTTATAATTTTATGCTGTGTCCGAACATGTGTCCTTACGCCTAGTTGAAGAGTTGTGCCGTATGTATAGGATCCGACTGTGAAATTCCGTTGCTGGATCGTCCAGAGCACACTACTAGCTTGAAGTCAGATTGTCGCTAGAAGTGGAAGAAAAAAAATAATATTTTAAAATATTGATGTTTCACAGTTCTACATTTTTAAAATCCACTGGAAGTATATAATACTGACCCACCCCGTTGCATGATAGCCAGAGAGCTACGAGGAGCATAGTTAAATGTATTGATTTGAATATTCATTGACATGGAGTGTGGTATTATAACCTCGTAATACTTCATTAGATCGATGCAGTCGGAACTCTCATCGTTAGAGTCTTGTGCATCGATATGTGCAGTATCTGGCCACAATATTAAGATGTTTCATATAGTTCGACCTACACTCATCGGCAAATGTATTTTAAATTTTATGAATTTTAGGAAGAAGTGAAAACAAATTAATACACAGTTTGCTTACATAACAGGTGAACAAATGCAATTTTTATTTTTAAATACCTACATTAATTTAATTTCATAAAATGAATATAATTAAGTTTTTACTTTGGCATAATTGTTTAGACAAATAAATTTTACTTAAAAAAAAACATATTTTGATATTTAAAATAAAATTATTTTGTTCTGTAATTGTTAAACCGTTTTGACGAGTTCTTGCAGCATTTCTGTATTAACGTCATCCCGAAACTTTGTTACTACAAAAACCATCTCATCGCCACCATGACAACTGGTCAGAACGACTGGTGCGTATTTTCACGATATAATTTCGGCATCCGAAATAATCCACGAGGATCAAATTAAATCCTTTCCGTACATGAAACCCGGTTTCCCACCTTATGGGTTTATTTTTCAAGTATAGGCTTTTTACTTTCCCAAAATCTATCTTCCATCCTTCTACCCTCTTCGGTATAACTTTTTTGTTTTCTACCCGGGGTAAGTACATTTTGCACGCATAGATCGTTATTTTTTGATTATTGATTTGAATAGAAACAGTTTGCTTCGACAAATTTTATTCTTCCCCTATTTTTTTTTTAATAGGAAGACCGCAATCGTATTTTGCGACAAAAGCTACTCGACCTACCGTGTCTAACTTTTTCATTTTCCCCATATTTTAATCAAAATGGACCTGTACACAATAAACCTATCATATATTATTTAAATTCAAACGATAATAGAATTTTTCGCCAAAACAAACCTTGAAAAATGAGTTTGTCGACATACTTTTGCCAGTCATAAAATAATACTTTAACCACAAAAAACCTGAACTGTCCATCGATGGGTCCAAATGGTACCACTTACATAAAAAAATCAAAGGTCACACCATATGCAATCACTGAATGAAAACTGTAGACAGTTAATCTGTAGCCGTTAGGAATTATTCGCCTTGAAAAACGACTTGTATTTCTGTCAAACTACTTTTGCCAATGAGTTTAGTCAGTGGCTGTCGCACAGTGCTTAAGGCATTATGCAATCAGAAACGAGTGAGACTGTATTGGGTGCCAGGCTGTCAGGACACAGCGGATTTATTGGAAATTAACAAGCTAGAGAAGAGAATGTAAATATTCAACCACCTCTAACCTCTAAGTACCTATACTAAAGGGTGATACTATAAATCAAATAATGATGAATGCAGATCTGAGGTATGGTCAAACATCACCGGTCATAAAGTGTCCGAGGCACTTTGGCAGCAATTCCACAGCAAGAGATGAAGGGAACAACTCTGGACATTGATAGAAATTCTGCCAGGTCGCTGCCTTCTAAGTAAACAAAATGACAAAGACTGGCAAACACGTACACCTGCAGATTTTGAAACGACCTGCATGAGTGCAAGTTGATGAATATATCACATACTTTATAATATCTCACATAACCCAAGGATGTTTCTGGGTAGGGCCTTCTTTCAGTCTTGCAGTTGTGTATCATTCCAGACAGCCACCTTATCTAACCTAACCTAGGCCACACGAACTATAAAGGGCTACACGGTTTTTGTAAGGAGAAAATGTTTAGTACCGTTTTTACATCGTGTTTTACTGCAATCGGTTCCCTAGGGATTGCAATGGGCCCTTACCTACATGTTCTTTCAAATTCGTCTGTCTCCCCAACAACGTCACATTATGATATTGAAGGTGCCTTCCATTTGTCCCAATTCTAAATACTCACACAAAATTTTTGTGAGGAGTTAGGCCTAGGGTACCTATATGGCCCTCTTGCGCCAAATATTTATTTTTACTATTTTAGCTCAGCTTCTGAAGGATGCATTAAACCTTTTAAAAGCTTAAATTGTGGACTGGTTGGCTTCTTATAGTACTGTTTGTATTGATCAAAAACTTTTCATTCATAGACATTCCTTAGGTATTGTTAAAGGCAGTGAAGTCAGAAAAAAAGAATAATTTCGTAGAGAATACTGACAAAATGTTTTTTTTTTTTTTGGGTTCGCTGGAAGGGAAAATCATCGAAACACATTGCCAGAGCTAGAACACGAGGGATGCTTCTACAATAGTGAGGGACTTTAACCCATCTAAAAAACCTCCCTTTTTTGTTAGAAAATATAACCTAATTTCTATTCTTAGCTAATTTTTGTAGATCAAGCGGTTTTATCCGCCTTAATCTCCTGATTACATTGTCCGTATTAAATAATACGGTTATTTCTAAGCTAACTTGGTTGAGAAGCCTACGTCTGTATATTTTTTTTGACCTCGTCTTCAACCATTTCAATATTTGTTTATTTATTTATTTATTTATTTATTTAATAAATTTACAAGCCGTTTAATGCAGATATTTCAGGTATATTAATTCAAAAAAAATAAACATATAACAGCATTGCCTTAAATTTCTCTCTAGAGAGACATAAATCAATATTACAACAAGCTTCATTGAAAGACATAATTGCTCTAGACAAAGGTTCATTGCAACCGTACTTAGTGTCTAACTCTTAAAGATCTAGCAGGTACATAGATAGGTACCACTGAAAGAAGGGGTGTACATTTAATGCTGTAGCTAATATATCTCTTACAAACATTACATCATGAATGGCTCGTCTCGACTTTAACGACTTAATTCCAAGCAATTTGCATCTAGCTGAATAATCTGCCCGGAAATTGCAACGCATTTTAGTAAAAATTATCCTTGTAAAACGCCTTTGTATTTTTTCAATGCGATCAGAGTGAGTATTAAATGCGGGACTCCAAATGATATCGGCATACTCAAGAAGCGATCTTACCAAAGAGATGTACAAAGATAAGAGGGCATATGGGTGTCTAAAATCTTTACAATTTCTGTTAATAAATCCAATGGCAGAATAAGCTTTTAAAACAATATAGTCAATATGACTTTTAAAAGAAAATTTGGAATCGAGAATAACTTCTAAATCTTTGATTTTATCAATTCTACAAAGAGGATTGCAGTTAATGACGTAATCAAATTGCGAAATTGAAGTCAATCTTGAAAATGTTATCACATTACACTTACTTATGTTAAGTTTTAAGTCATTGGCGTTACACCATTCTGCAATAGAATTTAGATCCGATTGTAATAGGTAGCAGTCCTTTCGGCTTTTAATGGCTGAAAATAGTTTTAGATCATCGGCGTATAACAGACATTGGCAGTGTTTAATAGCCAATGTAATGTCATTGATGAAAATTGTGAAAAGCAATGGCCCTAAATGGCTACCTTGGGGAACCCCAGAGGTACATTTCATTGAGCAGACATTGCCTACACGTACGATTTGAGTTCTGTCAGTAAGATAAGATGACAGCCAAGATAAAATCTTAGAATGGAAACCAAAAAGTTCAAGCTTCTTCACTAAAATTAAGTGATTTACAGAATCAAAGGCTTTACTAAAGTCTGTATAAATTGCATCAACTTTCTCAATAGCCTTAATAACATACGATGAGAACAGTGTCAAGTTAGTAGTAGTGGATCTACCGGAAACGAAACCGTGTTGAGCAACTGATAAGTAATCTTTAGTTAAAAAATCGATTTTGTTTTTGATAATGCTTTCAAAAAGCTTTGGAATCACGGATAACTTAGAGATTTAGATCTATATGTAAATAGATCAGTATTACGAATATACCAAGACGCATTGACTATGTACCTTAGCACTTTATTTTGGAAGACCTGAATTTTTTGTAAATTTGTCTGGCGTGTGCATACCCACAACTGGAGCCCATGCTCATAGGTCCATACTGGTCTGAGAATTCGCTTGTATAGCTTATTGTAGTTGGTCATGGATGAATATCTCCCAAGAAGCCAATACATTGTACTGTATCGCATGTTCAACTCGTCTTTTTTTTCTTTATATGCGCTTTCCAACGCAGTTAAGCGTTTAGAGTCATGCCTAGATATTTGGCTGTATTTGAGTATTCCACTACAATGTATATTTTAATGCGTGGTACGTTTTTATACGTAAAATTAATATGGAACTGACTTTAGGTCATTTAATCTAATCTGCCATTTTTTAGTTTGAAGCTTTTTTTGTCGCTATTTCGACAGTTCCTCTCATAACAAGTACAGCAGTGTCATCTGCAAATGTTGCTATAGTGGTTTCCCCACTTACTGGCAGATCACTCTAACACTGGACCTAGAACACTACCTTGAGGTACCTACACCAGCTTTAATTTCCCTTAATTTTGAATACTCTCTTGTTTAATTCCGAAAAATCGATATGATATGCATGACTCCAGAAACGTCGAATACTGCTTCGGCAGTTTCTTTTTTAGTATATGGATCATTCCTTTATGCCAGACTATATCGAAGGCTTGTGCTATATCAAGAAATATTGCAGAGCACACTTTGAACTCTTCTAATGCTGTTGACGATGAGAACGTCAATCAGTGACGAAATAAAACCACTTTAATCGAAATTTCCCCAAAAGGGAAATTCTGTCAAATTGTTTTATATCTGTCATCCAAAGTAAACAAAAACAATTAATTTATGTATCAGTACAGAATCTGAGAATCTGAGCATTAAAAAACATAACTTTTGTGATTCTATGCACCTGATCACTTGTAGAGTGCTTATTTCTAAATACAAATTGGTGAATTGGGATTATCGATCAATTATTTTTTGCAGGCGTTTTACCAGTATTTTCCCAAACACCTTGGATAACATTGGTAGTATCGGTATTGGGCGATAAGAGGTTACTTCGCTAGGTGGCTTGCCTGGTTTTGGAGTCATTATCGATCTTCCACATGCTTGGCACATACCTTGACTTAAATGCAGCATTTATAATCTGCGCTAGTTTTTTTTAAACTTTTTTGTGGGAATTGTTTTAAGATTTCCCCTGTAATTAGATCAAACCCCGGGGCCTTTGTTATATTTATATTTTCTTTAATTTCGTTGACAAGTTCTTTAGCTGTTACCGGTTGTGTAGGTCGATCTTCTTTGCACCTTTCTTCGATTCCTTGGTAGCTTTTACCTTAATAGGGTTTGAAGACGTCCTCAAGATACTCTGCAAAAGTTTTTGCTTTCTTTTGTCTGCTTTTTGCCCAGTTAGCTTCTTTGGTTTTTCCTGGAAGAATGTGAGCTATTGGTCGATTCATTTTCTTTGTCGTAGTCGGTACTAGCATCATTTTTAAGATGGCTGAGGTAGGTTTTGAAAAACTCATTATTGAATTCTCTTAAAGACTTTCTGAGCTTATTTTTTAAGTTGTTTAGTGGGGTTTTGTCGCTTGGCACACTTGTTTGTTGCCAACACTTTCTAGCTTTCCACTTTTTTGTAATGATTTCACAGATTTCGCGAGGGTGAGAGTTTTGCTTAATCTTGTTTGTTGTTTTAGGAGTTGCTGCCCACTTTTTGTATATTCAGTGTTAGTACTTGCACTGCTTTTTCTAGTTCGTCTACTGTGTGACTAGCTGATAATAGTTGGATACTTTCTTCCAACTTCTGTCGAAAGTAATTCCAATCAGTCAGTCTGTTAACAAGATTTCTACTTTGTTCTTTTATCATTATTTTATCGCCAAGTGTAAGAAGTACTGAGGAGTTATTGATTGAAGATCAGGGCCTTCTTCCACATTTATTTTATTTCAAGATATATTTTGAGATATGAAGAAGTGAACAAGATCGGTGGTTTTGTTCCTCTGTTGGCCAATGGATAGGCTTTCCCGTCGAGTGGTGTTTCGCGTCATCTTCTTTAATACATTTATAAAGTTTTCTGCTTCTAGTATTTGTTAATCTAGATCCCCAATAATTATTCTTGGCTTTAAAATCCCCTCCCGCGATTAATCTCTTGTGAAATATACGGAAAAGATTTTTAAAATCATTTCTCTTCAGTCTATTGCTGGGAGAGCAAAATACTGCTCATAGACTAACCAAACTACAAGCTGCCTGTCCTGCATGAGATTGCATAAGTGTTAGTGCCTGTACAAATCAAAGGAGCGCAATTTTGTTAAAAGAGATTTTGTAACTTCAGGTGTTTTTTTTTGCATATTTTTAAGAAAATACACTTTTTTTTTCCGTTGATTCTAATGCCTTAAATTTCAAAGCCATATTGAAAAAAATATATTTTAACACAGTTTAGCGAACAAGTTTTTGTATGTCGTGGGAAAAATATTTTTTAGTTTTAGCATAATTTATAATCTGTAATTAATACGTAAAATGCATATATGCAAGTATACATTTGTTAAATTCAAAAAAATATTTCGATATTTTTTATAATATTACTATTACTATTATACTCTCAAATTTGTATGCGCTCGGCTTTTTATGGAAAAGGTCATAATACAAAACTCCTCGTATCGAACTATATTTTACTCGTAATGATAAAAAATGTTTTGATTACTTTTCGTATTCCAAAAACACAAATAGTGCACTTGCTTTTGTTAATTAATAATTTAGAAAGGTTTACAAAGAAATCTGTGCACATTTCAAAATACATTGTTTTAAAATTTGTAAAAAATAATCAGGTATGTGTATAGAAAACGAAATAAAGCGTGCGAATACCAACACAACAATTCACAAAACAATTTGAATTCTTACGTTCGAAAATCTGAAATCGGAAATCCAATTGCAGAACCGACTGAAATACACCATTATATTGTCTTTTTGCTAGGTTTAACATTTTTGTTTTGCTTTCCGGTAGGTATTCATATTTTGTTTGTTTTTAAAATAAGAATAGCATTTTCATTCTTACTGTTATTAAACTACAGAATTTCCAATCATATATTGATTTCGTACAAATGTGGTGTTAAATAAACGAAATTGAAAACATTCATCCACCCTAATAAAAATTTATTCAATATTCATGAACATTTTCTAAGATTCGCTTTTGTCTAGTGGAAGCTTGGTTTAACTTGCATGTTGTTGACTCATTTTTTGAACAACACCCCACGGATTTCATTTATGCATTTTGCTGTCAAACATATAGAATTCATACAAACAAAATTAAAAATAAATTGAAATGTGAATGGATGAACACCTTTTACTGCCGAAGATGGATAGAAAATTCATACTCAACATTTACTTTGTTCAACTTTTATTGTTATAAATTCATTTACAAATTGATTATTATTGAAATTGTGCTCCCCGGCCGGCGGCTTTTAGTACACGTATTCACAGACAGGAAAAAAAGAGCGCGAAACTGTCATTCAAAATTTGCGGGGTAAATCGGGTGGGTGCACTGAAAGTCGACTGTCTAGTTTGGTTAGTCTATGATACTGATTCAACGGAAGTTGCCCACTGCTCGTTTTTATATTTATGGAAATTCTTTGGATTGGAATTTTGCTTCTAAATGGAATGTGGGGAGTGATAATAGAATGCATCACGTCTGAAATAAGACATAATGTCTATCTGGTTTATGTCGAGAATCACTTTTGTCTCTTCCTTTCGATTCTCGAAACCATTAGCATTCTAGAATTTTGATTTTATTCATCATGTTTGCCTTTTTGGTACAGCTCTTTTATTGCTGTTCTGTTTCTCTAGCAATGATATTCTATCTAATATCGTTTTATTGTTTTTCTCAATGGAACCAATCCTATTTTGGACCTGTTTCATGAGAGTTTTCGTTGCAATGTCTGGCTCGACTTTGTGTTTTACGGCTTTCTCTGCTGGTGTTTCTGCTGTTTTTAATGCTGCCTGAGCATATGTCATTTTAGGGCATTTCTACCACTGGGCGAACTCTAGTTTTAATAAATGTATGTAGCGCTATCTATAAAAATGCCAGCTGGAGCTGGCTGCCTAAATCTAAATTGATAAATACCTTTTATGCTTTGGCCTTTAATCAGCCCCATTAACGGCATGACTAACTTAGCAAAACGAACTACCATGCTGGTAATAATTTACATTCCACATTCCTTGCATTCCTCTGTATTAACTTTTTCTCGGAATGAATTTAAAGTACCTATTAGACTTTCTAAGCCAACCATATACCTTTCAGACTGTCTCATATATGACAGCAAAATAAAACTGTCAGACATAGTAACATAGAACCTTTCTGGAACGATCACTCGTTTACGAAATAAACTGCCATAATCCGCATTTAATTGGCATACCGCGCTGACGTTCAAACTATATACGCATATAGAGCTGCACAACTGCACTATCGAATTGGCCGCTCAACTGTCACAGTAAAAAATAATTATCTCTATCGTAGTGCATGCGTGCTCACTGTGTGACATTTTTAGGTCGTG
The DNA here is from genome assembly GCA_916610125.1 of Cheilosia vulpina. Classification (NCBI taxonomy): domain Eukaryota; kingdom Metazoa; phylum Arthropoda; class Insecta; order Diptera; family Syrphidae; genus Cheilosia; species Cheilosia vulpina. Next base: position 29,229,406 of record OU744278.1, read on the forward strand.
TGAAAAAGATACAAACTAATATTGCTGCAACTAGCGAGCAGATAAAAGCAAAATGTGACGACTTTATCTAGTTGCAGGTTTGTAGCTTTGAAACTATTATCCACAAAGCTGGCAATTAGCTTAAGCAAATTGCAATAAATGTTGATTCATTTAATTAATATTTATTTTATCACTTTGTGCCATAATGACGAATATAAAATAGATAAAATAGCTGCGGGCTTAGTGGGCTGCTGTGAATCAAAACGATTTTGGGCGTTTAATTTGTGGCGTTCTGCGGAACTGATGGTGATACATTTTCTTTTCTCATGCTGTGTTTGTGGGTGCATTGCCCTAACCTCTAAGTTTGTATTAAATGATTAGAGGCATAATTGCTTTAACAAGGCAACCAAACGGTGACCTTAACTTTGGCCATTACATTTCGATTTTGTTGAAAATCAGTGCGAGTGGGAAGAACTTGGTTTGAAGCGAGTGCAAATAAAATTGATCACAAGTCGAATTTAAAGACACGTGGGACGTAACGTTATTGAAACTTTATCCGGTGACAATTGGCTAAACACAAATCAGTATTTCACAAATTATTTTATTCGATTATCGACGATCCTAAGTTATTGTTATTTTAGATGGAACTTGATCGCCTACGGTCAGATCGTAAAACAAGTTGACTGTAACTATGATTGATCTCAGTTTGCAGATGGAAGATTAACACCCCTGCCATACTAGGCTAAGTAACAGTCGTGCACTTTAATGAAAGTAAGAATGATGAGTCATATTGTCAATGCCAAATCGGGGTGACTAGATTTTGGAATTTGCTATTAGCGCCTTTTAATAAAGTCTGAAAAGTTCAAAATATCGTTGTATAGTTGGGGGTGCATTAAAGGGGTGCAAGAGCCACCGTTTTTTTTTTTTAATAATAATGGCTTAAATGGGGTTCGGATCAGATCACTTTGTTTATTACAGGAATGGTTGCAGGTATGGTATGTTGTGCAAAGGGCATTGGTACTGTTGGCGGTATGGGCATTTGAGCATTTGCAGTCCTATTTGTATGCCAACATGTTAACTGACATTTAAAAAAAAGGAGTTTTAATTTCAAAACACGCGTCCAAAACCGCTTTAAAGATTGAGTGTATATAATAATTTTTTAGCGACAACCGACAGGCATCTGCGATTATTTGATTGTGGACTGTGGCCACTGTCTCCACAATTGAAATGCTGTCGCTCATTTTTAAATACTAGGCGTTCTCTTTTTACCCGACTGGGCACAGCGAGGGTTATGTGTTTCGCGCGTATCCTATGTACGTTCCTACGTGACGCCCTGTAGCCTAAACGGCTTGACCGATTTTGAAGAGTGAGGTATCATTATATTCGTATTCTTCCCCGGAGTGTCATAAGATAAAAATAAAAAAAGTTAATTTGAAAAACCAAAAAAAAAACCCGACTGTCTGTAAAAAAGAATTGAAAATATATGAACACATTCAAGTACATATACCTAACTAATATTTGGCAGTCGGATGGTACTCAATACTCATATATTTGTTAGATTGTGTAGGTTTATAGTCTCCGATTGTCAATTAGTTAGTTATGTATATGTACTTGAATGTGTTCATATATTTTCAATTCTTGTCTTGTTCATATTTTTTTAATTATATTATTATAAACCCGACTGACTGTTTTTTGGTTTTTAAATTATTATTTTTTTTTATTTTTAATCGCAGTAGACAGTAGATCATTGAAAACTCACTTCGGGCATTCTCTGAAGCGGGCGCGTTCAAAGCGATGTAATTTATTTACGAAACACTTTTTAGCGCTAGCTATCAGCAATACATTATAATAAAACTCTAGGCTTGTGTATGTTTGCGTGAAAACTGCTGCGCAGAAACTTCTTTTGAAATATTTATTAAGACTCCGCGATAGATACAGGATAGATAGATTCATTGCCACGCCACGAAAGTGTTTTATACAAAATATGAGCACGCATTATGCGATTCTCAAACTCATCGTAATAAACTGCTCTCAAATGAGTACTAAAATGTACTAAATGATAAATCCTGTTACCTTTGTAAGGAAGTATAGGCAACTGCCTAGCGGCCTCGCTTCGGTTAGGGGCCCCACGCGCCAAGAAATTTAAAAATGTTTCATCTGGAGACTTGTGCCCTTAATGACAATAGTAGTCCCTTTGTATTTTTTATATTTTAAGTAATTATAAAATGATAGAGGGGGTATTACATTTTTGCGGTGATTTTAACGCGGACTAATCAGACGACGGTACGGCAAGAGAATCGAGAGCAGCATTTTTAAGCGTTTTAAATATTCTACACTGTCTATTGCTTTCGAAGTACCCGTTCTGTAATTGCGTTTTGCGTCCGTGGATTTATTTTCGTTCTAAAAACACCAACCACCCGAAATAGTATCATATATTATTGAGGGTATCTTTAATAAAAAAAATGAGCATATTTTCCTTTCATTTGTTTTATTGTTAATGGTGATGCCATACCTTCGTAATGTAATAAAAAATATGAAAATTGTGTAGTTAGGAATATCATTGCATTGTGGTAGCAAATATGTGGGTCCTGTGAATTGCATTGCTAAGGGGCCTGACAATGTTAAACCGACCCTGTTTGTGCGCTTTCTGTTTTAATATAAATTGTGTCTGCGAGTAAATATTAACAGAACAGATGTAATACTGAAATAGTGATTTATGAATTCGTTGTTTTGTATTCAACAAAAATAAACTGGCAAATTTGCGACGGTCCCGTCGATATGGTAGCCCATTCGAAGTTGCTTGAGGAGCGCTTTATTCAACTTTCAGAACATCCTTTTATGCATATCTAATAAATGAATAAAAGTCCTCCATGAACTAAGGGTTTCTGAAGCTCTTTGTCCGCGCTTTTTTTTCGTTGCTATAGTGGGTCTAATTTGCTATTTCTATGCTTTTAACAGTTCTTGACAAATGAAACGGTTTTCATAAGAAAGTATCACAATATGAAAAAATTCTGCCATTTGTTTTAATTTTTTCATAGATCAAGAATCGAATTAAGCGTGAACTTGTGAAAACAATTCAAAGAACACAGAACAAGAATTGACCCCCTGGGGGGAGCACATTTAAGGCACTGTGTGTCGAAAGGTCAGTCCAAGTCAAAAAACCCTTTTTGCCCATGAAGTTGTTAGAAAAAAAACCCCATGAAAATATACATAGCTACATAAATAATTAACCCACGTTTAAAAATCATACACATTAACACAAGTAAACAAAAACTGTCTTCTATTTTTATTGAATTCGTATGGTTTTTCTTACAAAATGCAGTACCAAATTGAAATGTCTTTTTTCTGTTCTGAGGGCTCCATGAAATTATGCCCCAATGAAAAATGGCCCAAAAAAAAAATGGAAAAGGCCCCACAAAATTATATAAATAGTAAGCAAATGGGGCCTTTTGTCATTGATAATTTGGGGTAAAATTTCATTTTCGTTTGCGAAATTATAGTCCAATGTAATATTATTGGGGACTTTTTTTTAGAATGAACGAAAAAAATAATTTGCAATAGATGAAATATCACCCCAAAGGAAAGAAAAATGGCCCCAAATTCAAAAGAGCCCCATATTACAACAAATATTCAATAAAAAGAAACAAATTGTTTCGTTTGTAACGTTTTTTTATTATTTTAAATAAAAGCTTGAATTGTATTTTCGACGTTTTGCCTGCAATACGGACACTTAAAGCTTTGTCTGTTATCCACCGCTACTGCCTCGGCCATCAACGCTCTCAAGAGCAAACATTTAAGTGCTTACAAGGCAACAAAAGAATATTTGCCCGCAAGTCCCGGCAAACTACGCAAAGTTAAAATAAAAAATGTTCTATCTGAAAACCTGAGCTGGCTCTTAATTTTGTAAAGCTTAAAGTCAGTTCAGGTTAAAAATTCGCGCGAATTTCTAACTTTTATTTCCTCAGTTTTTTTTTGTCAACACGTTGTGATCACTGCACTTTAGTCACTGAACTGATCGATTTGTACTCAAAAATTCAATTCTCAGCAAGTTATTTTGTCCTTGAAACGATTGACGCCGTTTAATCAATGGTATAGTTCGCGTTTTTTCTCGTAGAATTTTGTTTTGATATCAAAATAAGAAAATGAAAAATGGCCCCAAGAATATGCAAGAAGGCCCCAAAACAACGAAAATACTCCCCAAACTCGTAATCATTTTTGTTGTTGCTTGCCATGCATTATTTTGAGGCAATTTTTCATTTTTTTATGCTAACAATTCGGGCCCATTCTGCATTTATTTGGGGCAAAATTGCATATTTTTTGGGGCCTTTTTTTCATTTTTTTTTGGGCCATATTTCATTGGGGCTTAATTTCATGGAGCCGTTCTGAGAGGTATAAAAATACCTTTTCTTCGCCCATTATGCTTATTTTGAAATGCAAATTACCACGAAATGGATAATAATAACCGACGATCTGGCATCACTGGTCCAAGTAAATGGCGGATTCTAATTCGCATTTCGCGCTTTTATCTCATAATTTATTGTATGACTATAGAAAGTTAAATTTTCATAAATAACTTACTATATTGTACTCGTATGTATACAGAAAAGTCAACCCCCAAAATCCCTACCTGCGTTCGCCCCTGGAAGTATCTAATCACTCAATTCGGTGTTGTTATCATTTTTCCGAAACTCCTCGCCCAGAATAATCCACTGCTAATGTTGAAGTACATTTCACCTCACCGGTCATATATAAATAGATTTATATTTATTTAAGAATATTTTTAAAAAAAGTGGGCGTCAAACAACCCATTTATACATTTTTATACACAAATTATACCAAAAATAGATGCCTGAAAAATGCCACTAAACATTTCTAGTTTGGTCCTTTTGTTATCGGCTAAAGCCGAATTCGGTTAGTAGTGTCCGTGGCGCGTGATATGAAATGCGAAACAAGATATAAGCCTCAATTAAAAACTTAGGGTCCGAAAAGTGGTGACGATGGACGCACATGGATGAACAGATTCAAAAAAGCATATAGACTTTGCCTGCTGCTGTTGAAGAAAGAAGGTCGCTTAATTCCTTCTATCCTTTTGTAGACGCTTGTTAGTTAAGAATATTTTTCTCTTAACTATCAACATAACAAGTTCCTAAATACGTTTACGTTGTTTACTCAATTAAATTCTATAAGTATAAACGAAATTGTGTTCGCACCTACTCGTGCCTTCAATTATGTAAATCATCGCCCCAAGATACATTTGTGTTAACGCATCTTCCTTGTTCCCTCCCCTATTTAAGCCATCATTTACTAATTCCAATTAAACCGCCTAATTATTCACAACCGCCCGACCGTGCCAAACAACCCAATCCGTCTTTCTCTCACATCGTGTGAGATCCGTACACGTATGTCCGACAAGTTGACTCATCACTTGCTTCAATATACCTTATAAGACACACAGACACATCGAAAACATGTCAAATTTTGAAATGATTACCACCGACCGCCACGAGGCAGTCAGTAATTGATTGTGATTTCTTGGAATCGTTCATTTCATCCACTCGCAGGTATGGAACAAACAATGTGCGCACAACATAGGTACTCACGGCATGCCCACTTGCAATGACATATTGAGACACAGATATGACGACCGACTTAAATTACCGCTCACCTGCTCTTGGTTCTTGGGAAGAAAAACAGAATCCAACCGGCCATGGGAAAGTTTCCCCGAGATTCCATCTGATGAATCATCCCGGTTTAAGGCGGATATGCTGGGTAATCCGCCGCCAGCAGCCCAAAATTACCCCCATCCGCCCAGAAAGTCATCTCGTTGTGTAACTAGAAAGTTCGTGCGATCGGCACCACAGCCATACACAGCGCGTTGATAAGAAATACATTGGCGGCCGGCGCGTCGTCGATTGTCAGAGAAAAGGAATTACTGGCCAGACAGAACGTGTATGGCAAGGAATGCGCGCCACCACCACTGCTCCAGCCAGTGGGCAGATGACTAAACTTGTCCACATTCTCACGTTTCTGTACGCTACATGATATGAGAGATGCAGAGATGCTGTGCCATCGGCGCGAGTAGGTATGCTTCTGCCAAGTTTTTTTGAATAGCGGCTGGCAGTCGTTTAGGGATGACTAAGTGTTGTTATACATTTTTGGCAGTTGAATGGTTTGGTCTAATATGGCCCACTGAACATCGATCGTGCTTGGATACTCTTAGCTTGGAATAAACACAGTTGCTGCGCGTGCGTCACCGGTCACGGATTCCCTGAACTTGAGATGAAACGATGTTTATCTTATTTCGAATTGACGTCAATGGGTTTGTTCTTAGACCCAATTTGACAGTCGGTACTGCATATAGATGATCTCATAATCCTTTGAAATTAAGGTGACGTATTTTTGTGTATTAAGGTTCCATTAGCGTTGTATAATTGGATTTAATTCACATTAGAGTGCTAAATAAAATGCAGATTTTTACATTTCGTACAATACAAGTTGAGTTTTAATGAGAATTTTTCTCAGTAAATCAATTTGAAGAATAGTTTTTTGGGTGGAATCAGTATCTCCTTCATTCAAGGAATTTGTCCACAATGAGGTTAATTCCGTAGCAACACTTAATTTATAATACACGGAGAAGTTTATCGTTCATGCTGACGGTTTTGTATTGTGGTTCTGTTCGTACAACTATTACATTTTGCTTAAGACATTATTGTGTTTGCAGAGACGTTTCTCTGAAATTTTAGTATGTATAAGAAGTTGCACATAAAGCGTAGTTTGAGATCAGCTCTAATATCGCTTAACAAATGTGTCAAATACAAAAATTAAAATGCAACAAATTCACCACAAATCGACCGAAAAAACGTTTTCAAAAATGGGCTCTTCGAATGTTTCTAGAAATGTTCAACACAAGTGGCACTGAAATTGGTAAAACACGTGTTACCAACAACAGTTTAAAAATTTTATAAAACATGTTCTCCATAATCGGGCAAAGCACACCACTAAATGGCTTCAAGATAATAATAAGATACCTTATGAAAAATTGGTCTTTAAATTTTCACAAAATTAGTTGAATCGCACCTTCAAAATATTTAATAATCTTTTACTTTCATTATTTATTACAAAACTAAAAAAAATAAATCACATTTAAAATGCAAAGGTAATAACCTCTAAAACACCCCTCAACAACGATGTTCAAAATCGAGTAAAAATTAGTTACAAAATTCATCCTTACAGAGAACCAACAGGATTTTAGAATCGCCCAAGAACTTTAATAAATAAATAAATATATAGTTGGCGCAACAAGTCCATAGGGACCCTAGGCCTAGCCTCTCACAACCATTCGTTTTGTGTGAGTTTTTCATTTTTTGAACAAATGGAAGGGATCTACAATTTTATGCCGAGTCCAAACGGCTAATTGAGAGGCTTTTTTATTGTAATTTCTCGGACATTTGTCAGACGTTCGCGAGAGGTGGCGCAGTGGAAAAAAACCCTTAAGTTGGAATTTGGGGTTTTTCGGGACTCGAACCTGGGACCCCTCGCTTAGTAGTCCAACTCAAGAACCACTAAGCCATTGCGCCTTAACATTAAGGGTTTAAAAATAAAACCCAAAATGTATTCTCAAAAATTCGTTTTAATCAACATCAACATGGGAAAATTATATCAGTTGACCAATTTGCCTAAAAAAATGTTGGAAATTTGTATTCAAGAAACGTGACCAACATATTTTCAAACATTGAAGAAAAAACAACTAAAGAAAATCTTCAAATTGCTAAAACGGAATACACTTTACAAACACAACGAAGAACACGAGGAAAACAAATCTGAAAATCACTTCAAAATGATTCAAAGACAATATTAAAATGTGAATCTAATACATTGTATTAAAAAGCTAGTTAAAAATTGTTTGGCAAAAGTACTAAAAACCGCCACCGAAAAGGGCAAGGGAATCTGCTCTAAAATTTTGCTAAAAATGAAAAAAAAACATCGCATTTAATATAATCAAAAAATGTAGGTATTATCAAAGGTATTTGCCCAATTAAAAAACCCTTTCAAAACTCTGTCTATATAAATCGCAAGCGCTACGAATAATCTGTAAGCAAACAGAATAAAATCATTTCAGAAACGCATCTAAAGCATCGCCAGCAGACTATCCGAAAGGTTTCTAAAACTACATTTGGAAAACAATTTGCATAAAATGAGTATTAGCCTAAAATCCGAAATGCGTTAAGATTTAAAAAAAAAAAATTTTTTTTACAAAATATACATTAATTAAACCACTACGAAAAATTCGCATCAACGTCTGACCTAAAAAACGTGGCGAAAAATGAACTCAAATTTATCAAAAATTGGAATAGTGTCTCGAAAAATAATATTGCTTAAAATTGGTAAAGAAAAAACTACCACCATAAATATATTAAAAACCTTATTGAAAACGATTCGAAAAACTGCACGGAAAAAAAACAAATATTTTTAAAAGTGTCAAAAATCTCTTCCAAATTGCTGAACAAAATGCCGCCATAAAACTCACCAAGCAATGTGTCATAAATCATAAAAAATATGCAGGAGTAGCCTTAAAAAAAACGTTGCAAAGAGAGTGGAAAAAGATAACATCACGAAATTTATTTCAAAAATTGGTTACAAAAGCAAATAAAGTCACCGCAACAACGCAGTTACAAACAAAATGGCCAATAATTACGTCAACGCCTGATGCTGAACCAAAAAGTTTGTCAAATATGCGAAACGAAGTAGAGTCGAATATGGTTTCCAAAATATGGTAGTTACAGTAAAAAAACATCTCAGAAACTTCCTGTTGTAAACGTATTTTAAATATTCCATGACGATCAAAACCGACTTTGCAGGATTTCAAAAATAATTTCAGAAAAATTTTCTTATTTTTTATAAAATTCATCAACCTTTTGCAATACTAAAGCCGATAGAAAGTGCGAAGACAACCGATTTAAAAATTGTTTCAAAACCGCCCTTAAGATCGACTTAACAAATGAACTTTCAAGACTATATTAGGCCTTTTTTATTATGTTCTGTATCTGTATAGATCATTGATTTCCATGGTATACAATAAAAGATGGATCTTGTACTGTTGTTGTAAACCGTGAAAATCAATGATCTATACAGATCATGTGAGCATAATATTGTGGATGGGATGTGGAAGAGTCCACCACTCATAGGCCGTCAGTAGCAAATGGTCCATAGTGGGCTTAGTGGAATTAAATCACTAAACATTAAATTACTAAAATGCCGAAGAAAAATGCAGAGATCATCATTTTTGTGAACATAGTGCGCACATATTTTTGGAACATTTCAAGACATCTAATTATAGACCTCTTCCAAAGCCAAATATCTAAGCCCAGACGGCTATAAAACTCCCGCCACAACCAAAGCCAAGCCATCAGCATCACCACAATACCACATCCCCTTTCAAATGCGAACTTCTCCTCCAAAAATACTTTTAAATTTGACAGTAAATATGAACTCTCGTTGTCACTTGGCTGCAAATAAATGGCAATTGGCGCCAATGGTGTGCTCGCTGTGCGCCACAAAAAATACCAACTCCAATTTCGTTCCGCTTGAGAGCATTAAATGCTGCATACGCACAGCCATATTACAGTCTTGTTCACAAACTCGTCCATTTTATCGGGACAAGCACTATCCATGCGATGACGAACAACTCGGAGTATAAAATTACATAAAGGCCATAAAGCACGTCTCGTCGTGGTTGCCCCTTAGCACAAGTAGTATAGATTTAAATAACATCAATCCAAGTTGGACTAAACTGCAGGCTTCCCTACCCCAACCAGTGTCGATTCTCGAAGAACAATGTTATTGACCACATGGCTCAACTTCTCGGATAATTGTTTATGTGCCTTTATATAACTAGCTTGCTCGCACTTACACAGAGAAGGGGACAGACGTTATGTAGCCCGGCAATAGCAAATGAAGACGGCAATTGACGAAGTCCACTGAAGAGATCAGTTGTTAATTTAAATAAAATTCCATCGAAATAAAATTGGTCTTAAATCATATCCCTGAGGCACTTCATAACAATCTCAAACACATCTCCATTTGAATGAGTAAACACATGTGGATCTGGAAATTCACTTTTCGGCCACTCGATTTTAGATAAACAAAAATCGGTGAAAATTATCATTTAATTTTGCAAAAAAACTGCAAAATATACCTGTGTAGTAAATAAAAATAAAAAAAATTAACATTGTTCGGTTTTCGTATGGCTAAGTCAATATTTTAAGCTCTCGTGCACCCACGACAATCGGATTATCCCGTGCCGACAATGTGTAAATAATTATTCGATGGAGGCGCGAATATTAGCTCCAATTCCAGGAACTAATATACACGCTTGTTTTTTTGGCAAAAAAAAACAGTTTGTTTGTAATTATTTTTTTGTTTTTTCAAAAGCACATACGTTCGTGTTTTTGTTTATCTTAAAGTGGCACAGGTTTTAATTGCGCAGATACGCGGGAATGCAGTGAGTAATAACATCAGCAAGTCTGAAATGGAAGTGTTTCAAAAAGATATTCTCAATCATTAAGGTAGACATATACTCGTATTTGGCGGAATTCCTTTATACAAAATGCAAAGTTGTAAAGTGATTAATACGGAGTGCGTATGGGCTCATCTTATGTCACTAATTTTAAATTAAAGTAGTAAGCTAAGCATTGTTACATTCGGGACGATTGAAAGTCATTATGACTCCTTTCACCTGGACTCCGGTCGCACCTTTTTGAAAATCAATGAACTCGGACTACTTGTGAAAATTGGGACGGTTTTGCTATAATTCAAAACTATTTAGCGTAGCTTTTTAGCTGTATTTATTAAAATCTTTTTGAGCACATCGTTTACCTACTAATCCGTTCGCAAAGTGTCCATCTCTACCTCTAAAGGTAGGTATGCAGTGTGGCCACCACTAGTCCTTCTTCATACTTTAAAATGTTCATTTATTTGGACTCCGTTTTTTTACTTGATGGGAATATTCGAAAATAAGAGTTTCAAGTCTATATTATTATCATGATGGGTCTGGCTTGATATTTTTCGAATTCTATTAAGAACTGGAAGAAAAATAAATGCATGGTTCGTTTACTTAATAAAAATAGGTGAACATTTTCAATTTTTAATTTCTAAACATAATTTAATTTATTTATTAATTCAAATTTTTGGATGTGGTTTTACTTTGGCTTAATTATTTTAAATATTTTGACAAATAAATTTTCCTTAAAAAAAATATAATTTGATATCTATGTAATAAAACAATTTAATAAAATTTTAATTTCATATCTTCACTTAACCTAAATATCTACCTTTCTGTCGTCTTGGAACCGTTTCAATAAGATTTTGCAATAAAGTCACCCCAGGAACTTTGCTATTGCAAATATGGACTCTTCTGTGCTCTGAGTCAGAGAAACATTTTTCCTTTAATTTGAACTCATACAAATAAATAATCCGTAGGGACCCTAGGCCTAGCTTCTCAAAACCATTCGTCTTGTGTGAGATATTATTTTTGGGACGAATGGAAGGGATCAACAATTTTATGCCGAGTCCAAACGGCCAATTAAAAAGCTCTTTCATGACAGTTATACTCTCGGATGTTTGCCAGACGTTCGCGAGAGGTGGCGCAGTGAAAGAAACCTTAAGTTGGAATTTGGGTTTTCGCTGGATTCGAACCTGGGACCCCTCGCTTAGTAGTCCAACACATGCATTGGGAAAATTAAAAAATCTAGTTATCTTAAGTCGACTAGATTGGTCTGGACTAGATGTAGGGATGCCAGACGTCCCCCTTTATGGGGGACAGTCGCTTTTTTTCATACAAAAAGTCTGTTTGTCCTCCCTAATACAAATCACTCTCCCCCTTATTAAGTCAAAATTCAATAAAAGAAAACATTCAATTAAAAATTTGGAAAATACTTTTTAATATTTTTAAATTGATTTTCTGTGAACACATCCATTTGAATTGCAAGAAAACTTTCAAAGCTGAATGCATCCACTTACGATCTACATCTCACTTCACGTGCTAAAGTTGTTCTCCTTTACGTTCTTGTTTTGTACCGTCATCTGTCTCTCTTTTAGTTTTTGTTTTGAAACCAAATTTTACTACATATGCATCTAATAAAAGTTATTTTTATTTCACTTTTTTTGACTCTGGTGTTCAAAAATAAAAGAAGAATGTTGCCCCTCTTTTTGAACACTTGTCCCCCCTAAAAAACTCACGATGTCCCCTTTTTCGTATTTTTTAATCTGGCAACCCTAACTAGATGTAACCTGAACGCTAAAACCAGAGTTTTCGGTAATGTCTCCTACGAAAGGCAAATATGCGAACTGTCAACTTAATATCTACTCAGTCAAGAATTTCTTGACTTGATTTGTCAGCTACCCCTCCATAAACGTCAACTCAAAAAGCTTTTCGTGTGAGCGATCTAAGCCCATCAAATTTGAGACTTATCAAGTCAGACAGCTGGCAGATACTAGATCTGTCCCCATCTTCAAAAATTTAAATCTGGCCTTTGCAAAGGCCAGTTGTATGTTTCTAGATCAATATCAATATCCCGCAAAAACCATTCTGTCTTTGTGAGTGGGAGCCTTATGGAAATGCATGATTATTTAAAACATTTGTTCTGGTGCATTATTTAATTGATTGAAACCAAATCTCAACGGCCGTTGGATGAGATACAACCCTACAACATTACAGACCGACCCAGCACCATGCTAACTGGTCTGAACGATTGGTGCATATTTTTAACGTGACAATTTCGACATTCGAACAAGTATTCCTTATATGGTGATCCATGAAACTCAAATAGACTCTCATGCGTTTATTTCACTCGGTTCCAGAAGTTTATTGTTTTACTTGTATGTTCTTGGGTGAATTGAGCCTAGCCCGACGCTTCATTATATTTTTTTCATATTAAGTCGAGGTATTTAACTTTTTCGTTATTTACCTGTGAGAGGCAGAAACATTTTGCGTTTGTTATTTTGTGTTTACTGTTTTATAAATTTTTTGTTTGCCTCAATGTATTAAATTCTTATCATATTTTTTTAAGAGAAAGACCGCAATCGGTCTACCATATTTGACTTTGTTTTTATTTAATTATTATTTGAATTCAAACTTTGTGTGAACAATGATTTTGTCAAAATATCAACTTATTCCAGTCAAAAAATCACACTTTTATCACAAGTAAATTTCTAGCGGTGGGACTTCAATCACTGAGTGACAAGCTTACATCCGTCGCCGCTATGAGTTGTGTGCCTTGAAAAGCGAATTGCGTTTCTGTCAACAATTTTAAAACTTGCAGGTACTTTCATAAAAAAAAATGTAAGAAAGCCAAACTATTGGCTGTGGTGTTTTACATATGTTAGTTCAAGGCAATGACCGACAGCTTTTCAGACGAAGACCGTTCCGTTGAAATGCCATTCTGTAATAATTATGATTCGTGTTTATCTTCTTCCATTCAACTTATGAATAAAAAACTATTTTTTCGCTTAGTCATTAAAAAAACCCCATTCACTTGTATAAAAATATACCATATAATTTTTTTAAATATATACCACACTACGAAAGTGTATGCACGTTTTATTTCATCGAGCATTCAGTTCATTTAAAAAATTTGGTTTGTTTTGCTACTACAATTTAACGATCAAATTTAGAATTCACAAATAATGATCATAAAAAAAAGAAGCAGCACATTTTTTGTTCTGATTTTTGGCAATGTGATTTCACATCTTTAAAATGTCCAAATCTCAAATGATTTACACAAGACTTGTTTTATTTTTTTTTTTTGTATGGTTCTCGAACCATCACAGTTATGGACTTTTATTTTCCCGATGAAAGGCAGAAATCCGTTTTAAACGGATGAGATGCAAAATCTCCAGCTAAATACGAATTTAACTTTATTACGGAGTAAGGAAGGAAAATATATAAATAACTTACATTGTGCATGTTACGTTGCATGCTGCTAAGAAGATGTGGACAAAATGAAAAAAAAAAAATAAAATATTTCTGCAGTTTTACGGTTCTACCAAGGTCAATGACAACGAGGAGAATGAAACGATAATTTTATAAGGATATTTGGAAATTATTCTTGTGTAACTTTTAGGTAAGGTGCGGGGAATGGGTGGAAATAATGTCAATTGCCGCTGGCTGACCGTGTATATGACTTTAATTGAATTTATACATGAAATTAAGCGGGTAGGTATTTCGGAAAAAAAATACTTAAAAACGCGAAGCAAATTGATAATGGAGTATGTATGTTTGCATATTATACAGAAGTATAACTGGTAATTCCGTTGGTTCACCAGGGATGCTAGTTGAAGAACAAGCGAATTTTTATGAGTATGCAAATTGTGCAGGGTTTCATATTACTCATTTTAAGAAATCTGGAAATATGTACGTACACATGTGTTTTAATTATGCCATATTATTTGTTTTTCCTTACAAACACTTGACCCCTAAAATCTGCCCTATGCTATAAGCGGGTCATTTAAACTAATCGTAAAAGACGCCAGAGACACATTTTAACTTATAGGCCAATAACTTTAATTGAGGGCTTCTAAGTCTTATTTGCCAATGGTGGGCAAAATCCTTAATTCAGGCACGAGTACAATAACTTGGCGCCAAAAAATGATCAATGTCAACAGATTTCTTGGACAACAGCACCTACCTTCACGCGAATTGTTACCCTTGCAACATGGAATTGTTACCGCTGCTTGGGTTTGCTGTTGGATTTCGGGGTGGGTGCGAGGTTGAGTCAATGAAAAGTTCTAAATGCCTTGCAGTACTGTATTTATTTAAGATTGTGAACTCATTTTCAAAATCACATAAATAATCGAAAAAATTAAAATCTAATAAAAAAGGTAGTTTCCGTTATTTTTAATTTTATCACAAACTAGAAGAAATAAATCAATTCAGAATTACTAGGGACAGTAAATACTAAAAACAAATTCAGTGTATTTGCTCACAATTTTGCAAAAATCAGCATTCAACATTTTTTTTTAATTTTATTTCCTTAAATTTCAAGTTTGAAAGTATTTGTTTCAAAAACTATAAACATCAATAACTTGGTTTACAAATAATTTGAAAGAAAGGGTCGGCATTCGGTAATAAACAAAAAATAAAAATACTAAAAATGTAATGACAACACTTACAATAAAGTAGAATATGTTCAAACGTTTTCGTGTGCACGAAGAAATCAGGCAAACATAGGGCATATCATTCGTGCACACGAAAACGTTTGATCTATACTACTTTATTGTAAGTGTTGCCATTGTTTTTTAATATTTTAATTTTTCTTTATTTTAAGTATTTTTTTTTTTAAATTCCCTCTCACTCCCATAGTAAAAAATGCTTGTATTGAATCCGTGTATCATTTTTGCCACCTAAGTACTCTCCCTGTCGGCGCAGTGGCTTAGTGGTTAGTGTGTTGGACTACTAAGCGAGGGGTCCCAGGTTCGAATCCCGAGAAAAACCCAAATTCCAACTTAAGGTTTTTTTCACTGCGCCACCTCTCGCGAACGTCTGACAAACATCCGAGAGTATAACTGTCATGAAAGAGCTTCTCAATTGGCCGTTTGGACTCGGCATAAAATTGTAGATCCCTTCCATTCGTCCCAAAAAAATTAAAACTCACACAAGACGAATGGTTGTGAGAAGCTAGGCTTGGGTCCATACGGACCTGTTGCGCCAATTATTTATTTTTTTTATTTTAAGTACTCTCCCTTACGTAATTCAGCACAAGCTCGGCTCCGCTGGTTGGTGACTTTTTTTCTCGACTTCTCAAGTGAACAAAATACATTAGTTAAAACAAATAATGTCTACAACTGGATTAACTTCTAGCGAGGCAATAGTGCTACCACTATCAGTGCTTCAGATATTTACGTCAACTGGACAAATCGTTTATGTTCCGATACAGAGATGAGAAGTGAAAAGATGAATTTGTAATTGTTCATCACTTAGCTAGCATGCTACTGGACAAGTTCCTCCTGCATACCGATTACGAAGCCGACTGGGTGTGGGGGCGAATAAATTCCGAAAAATTTCGTTTTATTCTCTATGACCGTCAAAAAATTCTATATTGCTTGACAGCTTGACATTTCTGTTGACTTGTTGATTTCTGTTGTCTTGCAAACACAATTTGGCATTTCAAAGGTTGCGCAAAAAAAGAAAAAAATATTTTCACGTATTTTATTTTTAACTCAAAAAACGTTTTTACCCTTAGCTTTGATTTGGAAAATTACCTTTCTATTTTGTTATGATATATTTAAAAAACACTCGGACACTCGTCAATTCCTTTCTGACATTTTCGTCCATCTGAACAATAAACTGGTACAACTATAGCTTCCAACTGGTTTATGAATTTTCCAGACATATTTAAATACCAAACCCTCTAGCCAGTACATACTAACCAATCTTTGTGCCATCGAGTACCATATCAATTCTTTTTTTTAATTAAAACCTTGTAATCTCGCGAACGTCTGACAAACATCCGAGAGTATAACTGTCATGAAAGAGCTTCTCAATTGGCCGTTTGGACTCGGCATAAAATTGTAGATCCCTTCCATTCGTCCCAAAAATAAAAAACTCACACAAGACGAATGGTTGTGAGAAGCTAGGCTTGGGTCCATACGGACCTGTTGCGCCAATTATTTATTTATTTATTTTTTTTTAATCTAAGAACTATTTCAATATTGTAGCCAATTTATTTACTATTTTTTTCTTTTGTCTTTTCAGGTAAGTGCATATTAATTTCGAAATAGCTGTAAGTATATTTTGTACATAGGTTTTGAAAGGAACATTTGGGAACTAAATAAAACATTGGCAGCAAATTAAACGGAATGAACTCAAAATATTTTAGCAATATAGTCATTAGTCAGTGGAACATTTTTAATGAAACGCATTTTTGCTATTCCTTGAGTGGAACATTTTATACAACTTTTTTAGGGGATAAATATTTTGATATTTTTAAACACTGAGCTACTTATTAAATAGACTGATATCAGTATAAGCCGAATACATTATTTGAAGAGTTTGATGAGGAGGAAATTTACTTGTCGTTTTTGGGTTAACAAATGCTCTCTTTTTGAGCAGCGATTTGTTTAGTATATATTTGGGATTGGGACAGATATGGTGTGAAGTAAGAGCAACTAAATTTTTCTTTGAATTCGGTGCTAATAATTAGTATATTGAACTACTAGATGAAGGGCCTGAAGTTCGACCCCCGGAAAAGACAAGCAAGATATTAAGACTTTTTTCACAGTGCCATCTTTTACGAACGCCTGACAAATATTCCAGAAATAAAATGTTAGGTCTCTCACTCACACAAGCGAATAGTTGTGAAAATATAGGCTTAGGGCATCTATACGGACCTGTTGTATTTATTTTTTCGTTCAACATAATATCGTTGGCCGTGTAAACAAAAAAATGCTGCTCGAGCAAAATGAATACACAATTAATAGATAACGACAAAATGGTAATGGTAACGACAAAAGACAAAAATCATGTGATACTGCTGTCTTTTGAGGGCAATCGGGTAGTCGCTGGGGTATTAAACTCTGCTTAGCCTTTGTGGGTCTTTTACCTGGTGCATAATTCTTTTACGACAATCACATAAATTCCTTATTTGAGCAGTTTAAGTTCACGTACACGTAAAAGAAGCTGAAACAATTTTAGATATTAAATGACTAAATTTCGGTACGAATCCGGAATTGTGAGGTTAGCTTAACGGTTAAGTTTAGTGCAGCGAGCCCTGCTATACCCCAGTTGGGTCCATGTATCCATTGTTTTGTCCTTGTCAGGGGTTAGCTGGCCGTTGTAGCTGGCGATGAATTGGGTTCCCTCTTGTTGTTGCTTGACCTTGTCCAGCCACCTTGATGTCCTTATAAATCTGTAAAGATAATATAGTGACACTGTTGGCACACCTACTTCAACAGTGAGACAACAAATATTTTAACAAAATTTAAAAAAAAAACTTTTGTTTGATAAACATTTATATTTTATTATTTAAAATAGTCATGAATAAAAGTAACGAAATATAAATAAAATACGAAAATAAAAGTTACAAAAAATCTCTTCAGTGATAAATAAATAGATAATAAAAAAAAATCCATTTCATTATTTATGAAATAGAAATGAAAAATTTAGCGCATGTCAATTTGGTCAAATGTGATTCCAAAACGAATACTGGCTTTTTGCCGACTGGTGTGGCCGCAAGGAATCGGCTCTTTTATGTCTTCTTCGGCGAGACACTGTCCCACTGTTGGCAACGGAATTTTGTCTCACTGTTGGTAAATCGTCGAAAATATGTTAAAAAAAATCAAAACAAAAAAACTATGCATCGAAATGCCTCAAGATCTAGTTAATTGTTTTCTCTATAATATAAACTACACAATATGTAAAACATTGATTATAAAACTCAGCTCGATAAAAAGTTTTAAAAAGTTTTTTTTTTCTTTTTTATTGAGACACTTAAAATTTACTTTTGAGTATTTTGTTCCACTGCCCTATCACGGCGCTACTACTCTTCATTTCAAGTTAACACAAACTGAACCAATCGGAGGAACATCTGTTGCATGACCTACGATAACAAGCGCGACGTGTTCGTACATGTTCCTTCGGAGTTATTCGGAATATCTCACTGTTTGTTGGACGTGTCTCACTTTTGGAGACGTTCCCCTATACTTTTGAAGTGTTTTGTTCTTCAAGTGACTTGGGCGTTGACAGAGGAAGACAGATGGATCCTCGTATACCTCCTTATCACCGCAGCCTCTGCATATATCGTCATCCTTCTTAGGAAGTTGTGGCCCGTCAGGGCCCCTTCAGTTTATATAACGATGTTCTATTACACCACACAAGTTTGTTAGTACGACTTATATATTATATATTTTGGCCATCGCTTCTGCGATATTTCGCACCTGGATAATTTTTTTTCACCTATTGTTGGTTTTCATGCTGATATTATTTTCCACTCCACTCTCCCTACAGAGGGGTGGTTTGATCGACTTAAGTGCCCTTGATCCATTATATTTATTTCGATTTCTGGCCAGTTCATCGGTTCTTTCATTGCCGGTTTTGTCACTGTGTCCACAAACCCAACAGAGATGAATGATATGCTGCGAGCTGAGAACCTTAAGCTCTTCGTGGGAGTGCCGAAGCATAGCTTTCACTTTATTTAAATAGCAAAAACTGCTTTCACACCCACTTGCCTGTCAATTAATATAGTAATATCGTTCATTTGGTATTGCCAACATTGATACCATTTGGGCAGCTTCGGCGATTGTCAGAATCTCCGCCTGGAAGACACTAACTGGGATTGCACCAAGATATTTGGACCTCTCTGCTGCTTTAAGGGGTTGCTCTCAATAGGTGGAGGCTGGAATTTTGGAATCGTTGTTTTGTCACTGAACAGGCCAACATTTTCTGTGGGTTGAATTCAAGACCGTATTGTTTTCGCTTATGTCTGAAAGCAATTTGCCTATTGCAAGCATCATCGCTACATCATCGTCTGCATAAGCAGTAACCTTCACCTCCTTAGTTGGGGGAACATAACTCCTCCTTGTGGCTGTCACTCTAAGTTCAATGTCACATAGTTTTACATTAATGTTCCGTTCGTTGGGGAAACTTTCAATCACGTTCGTAAACGCTTGTTCAACATTGGTTCAAGCATTGCCTTCTTCACTGCACACCTCCTAACATTGTTGAATGCTCCTTGCGTAGCCAGGAACGCAGCTAGTGAGTATTCTTTAGTGACTTCTATGGTGCTGGTGACCTCATGCAATGCGGTCTTCATCGCCTTTATCTTTTATGTACAAGGTGGGCCAAAAGAAGTCATCCGATGTTGTTTGGCTCTCATTTTTTTTTCTTAAAGAAAAACTTCGATTCTGTTTTTTTAATTATGTTTATTTGAACCTTTCGAATTTTATTGGTCAAGTCGAGAAGATGATATCAGCCAAATGAGCGCCGTCAGAATTGATTGCCAAACGGGCTCGTTTTATGGCATTTTTCATCACTTCGGCGAGAACTTCGGGGGCGACAGATTCTCGCACTCGAGTCGAATGTTGTCCTTGAGGGCTTCTAGGGTCTCGGGCTTGTTCACGTAAACACGGGACTTCAAAAAACCCAACAAAAAAGGCTGGAACGGTTAAATCGGGCGATCTTGCGGGCCAGTGTAGATCGTCGAAACGAGAGTTGAGGCGACCCGGGAACGCCGCCTTCAGAATATCGGTTGTGGCTCCGTCCTGTTGGAACCACATGTCCTCCAGTCCTAATTCGTCCAATTGCGGCAGAAAAAACTCGGTTAACATGGCCCTATAGCGCGCACGTCCACTGTTGTTGTTCGACCAGAGGCGTTCCCGATGACTCCTCCAGCGTGAACAGCGCGCCATGCAGTAATTTTGAGCGGGTGTAATGGCTCCTCGTGCATTACTCGTGGATTTTCGGTGCCACAGAAGCGATAGTTTTGCTTGTTCACGTACTCGCTGAGGTGGAAATGAGCCATTTTGATTTTGGTCAAAAAATCGTCCAATTCGTCTTCGAGATTGAGGATGGCTTGTGCGTAGGTTACACGCACTTGGCGATTGACAGGCAGCAGCTGATGCACGCACTGGACTTTGTACGGGAACATGCGCAAGTTTTGACCAAAGAGCATCTTCCAATAGGGTGATCTCTTTTGGCCCACCTTGTCATTTTTAAAGTGTAACTTCCTAATAAAATAGAAGCCCAGACGTCATTTCTGCTCCTATTTTCTAATAGATCTATATTTAAAGCCCGCGCAAGGGTTGCAATGCAGTATTGTTAATACCTATTATTTTCTGCCGTTTTGACGCTTATAACTAGTTAATTCCAACAGCAATCCGTCTAGAAATCTTGTTCTACCTACACCCAACGGAAGTTAACAAGAGAACATCTCCGGGAAAAACCCGCTACGACAATTTCCAATTCCATTTCCATCCACCAGAAGCAACAACTTATAATATTGCTCTACTCAAGTACTTGAGATTGAGAAATATAAAGGAGGTGCGTCGCAGTGTCGCTGCATAAAATACGTGCGTGCATTCGCCTATCTACCCATTGAATCATATACTACACCCAAACCCGACTGTGTTTGCTTCTTTTTCTACTGTTTTGTGTGTTTTCCTTATTTAGGCGAACAGGTCTTGTGAGTTGTGACTGTGAGCCGATCAAGCATGCACGATCCCCAACCCAACAAAAGCCAAATCCACATCCCAAGCCCCAGCAAGACAGATACCGAACAACAACAAAAATTGGTTAAACAAAAAATAAACTATCTATCCGTCTATATGTGCCCCTATGGGTATATTTTGTCTGTGTGTTGTGTTATTTTATGGCCGAAGATACGCTCACTCTTAGCGCGTCGACCATTGAAAATTGAATTTCATTCAACAGTACACTGTCTCTGCGCGGCTCTCAGTTTCAGTCTCAGTCCATTTTCGAACTCTCAATGGAGACGAACGTTTCGTTAACGTATCACGACGTCGACGCAACGTACTAAATTAATCGACTAAATTTAGTTGCACTTCGAGTATCTCAGACGACTGAGCCAAGCGAGCGGTGTTCCAAATTTGATTTATTTCGCGCATAGATACAAATTTTTGGTTTTACCTCAAAATCGAAAAAAGAAAACGAAATATTTTTTGCTTGTATAGTTTGTGCGATTGGCAAAGAAGCAGCTCAAACGAAACAAACAACAAAAAAGTATCTACAACGAGTTGTTATCCGTAGAAATATACCTGAAAGTGATTACAAATGATCGCGCGAGTTCTTGTTAATAAAAACTCATCGAAACGAGTTTAAGTTTTTTAAATAAAAATATATATAGATATGAAAGGTGAAGATAAAGATATATAAGATATATTTACCTACGGACTGTTTTCTGGTGAAATGTGTCTTCTTTGCACAATCTCCTCCAGTGAAAAGACAAAAAATTCTCTATGAAAATAAAAGAATCCTACTGCCTATTCTATTTGAATTGAGATTGTCGTCTTGTCTGGCGGATCTATTTTTGAACTAACAGATTCTACGAATTTCTTAATTCTTAGTATTAATTCAAATAAATACAATAAATTCCGAATTATACTTGTTCTCGTTTTGTGTGTTATTCTACTTAGTTAACCGAGTGACGTGTGTGATGTGGCAGAGCGGAGAACAGCATTATCATTCCTCGTGTCAAAATATTATTAAGTGAATGTTTACTTAAAGTAGGTACTTTTATATTTATAGCTTTTCATTATATACTGAGTGTATGTGTATATGCAGTTACACTTGACCGGTCTTACATGTGGGAACGGTTGGCATTGAACCCAGCGTTGTTTGTTTACGAATTAAGGCGATAATACCTTTTGTCTGTGAAGTGATTGAACTACGAGTTTTGGGTGTGTGTAGTTGCGATTGTAGTTGGAGGTGTCATTTCAAAGCAAGAGTTTTATGACAGCTTTTCAGAATATCGGATTTTTTTTTTATTTAAAGGCTTTGACTTCTCTTGACATCGTTTCTAAAATTATTTGTTCACGCATTATCTATTTGAAATAAAATTGAAATATGCATCGGAACACGTTCGTATATTCTTGAGAAATGTGGCAAAGTGTCAAGAAAATTTGGCGAATTTTACCAACAGTTTTTCTGGCAGCAAAGGACTTTAAAGTTAAAGAAATTCAATGAAGCTCCTGTACAGAATTGTCCGGTACAAAGTGGATTAAGTTAAATACAAGTACAGACAGATCATCATAAAATGGAGACCCTGACGAAAGTTGACAAAGACAAAGAAAGTTGCATCCACAAATGTTGTGTACATACTAGATGGCAAATGACGTACAGGCATTGTGGTAGGGGAAAGTTTTGTCGTTTATGGATTAGGGAAAATATACAAATAATTACTACTAAAAAAAATAAATCCAACATGCAATTTTCTTTAAGAAAACGACATCGTGTTTCCAATCACTTCGTTTCGAACTACATCATTTCACTGAATTAGGAATCGAGGAGAAGGGGTCTCCGCCTGATGACAAATTCTGTTGAGATATGATGGTCTAATTGTCCGCGAATTAGTGGGGGAATTACAATATTATCTCTTAGACACAGTCACTTTGGCAGGGCCCTTCATCATTAGACTCCTTCAGTTGAATTCTGACGGCCATCTTTTCATATCGTATTTCGCACAAACTCCTCTTGGATATTACTCTGTCAGGAAGTGAACCTTGCTTTCGCCAAATACCCGATAAGCAGTGCCGGATTAAGCCAGCTCGGGGCCTGTAGCAAATTCTATCAAGAGCCCCTTATCAAGTTCTTCGTATTAAATAAAAATAAAGCAAAACTGTTACAAACGAGCTTTTCTGAATTTAGTTTCGACAAATTTATAGACAATGCGTGATACCAATAATCGTATTTAGTGTCCAAGCTATATTTAACGAACTCACAATGGCAACATTTTCCATATAAAATTACACATTCTGACCTACAAAATATTAAGTGTGACGGTTAAAAATGATTATTAGTTATATACATAAATCGTTAAAGTGAGGTGATTAAGGCGTTTTTGGTTAAATAGATATTTTCTTACGGTCAGAAAGTGCCCGGGGCCCCCAAATGCGCGGGCCCACTTTATTTGCTACTCTTGCTATGTAGCTAATCCGCCACTGTCGGTAAGCACTGGGTTAGCATAAATTATGCAGTGAGGAAGATAACTATATTGGACTTTTTTGTTACACACAGTGTTTTGTCGGTCTATCGAGTCTTCTCCTCAGCCATTCTTTTTAACAACGAAAGCGCAGCATAATTGTTTTGATTAAGATTTTGCGGCGTGTCTTCAATGTCTTCTAAGTGGGTTTCCAAGACGTGTTATGAAATACGTAACATCCTCTAAATAAAAAAAATGAATAGTTGTCGCAACAGGTCCATATGGACCCTAGGCCTATCTTCTCACAACCATAAGTCTGACAACTTTCCTCTAGCCAGTACCAGAAGAACAAGGAGGCTCTTATGCATCCTACGCACCTGCGACTCTTTTGGCGCGTGAAGAAGTAGCTCTTGTGGCATTAAAATTTAATTGCTCAAATCCAATCCTTTTCCACAAATGTATTGAAAGCTGACGATAGTGAAAAAAATTCGGGCACAATATATGGGTCATCAAAGTTTCAAAAACGATATCGTCCCGCCGATTATTGTTATACGGAATCTGCCCCCAGAGTTCTGGTTGCTACATTATTTGTTTACGGTTGCTCCCGATTCTACACACACCTCAATCTTATCCATTTGGGTCGAATCTCTTCGCCTCATCTACTCAAGGTGTTGGACACATTGCAGCTTTTTCTCGTTGGGCAGTCCAACTTGGAATATATCCGAAAGAATGTTATGGCTATTCAAAGCCTTAGAATACAAGGTGTCAGTAGCTGCTACCTGTTCCTTTTAACAAAGATGTTGTCTTGCTTCAATTTTGCATTGCAGTTCTCAAACCCAATATCCCGGATCACACTGACTTTAGCATCACTTTATCTAAGCAGGACAAAGGGAATTCCTTTTATATTGATATTGAAGAGTCCTTCGACGTGTGCTGGTTCTCAAAAAACTAGTTCAAATTCGAGCCTGATGATGCTTACATTATAAATACCTATAATTCGCACCTTCTAAATTGCGAAATGTCAATGAAATGTCCTCAGTGTGATGAAACAAAGGTAACAAAAGCCATTCACTCAAACCTAAAAGTAATGTAAATCCAAATGCAATCTTCTAAGTAACCTTGGTTAGCAGTGGGACTATCACCATCGGTCTTTCCCCTTAACACATCAGACAGACTTAATATGTGTGCCAAAAAATACGTCGCAGATCCCTCTGCTCCGATCAAAGCCTGGAAACTTGTTTTACAAATCCATTAGTCATCCGTTTGGGCGGATGCAGCAGCAGTAATATCCTGCTATCTGTCAATCATGGACACATTACACAACCTCCACACTTCGTGCCTCGTGTAAATTTGCATAGGTACTTAACCTCTTTCCCTTCCACAATTGAGGACATATTTCTTCCTTTCCTCATATCGGTTTATAGCAGAAAACCAAAACCTATAAGATATCAACATCTTGTACACTCACGCCTCTTTCTTCGCTGTCACACTGCCACCAACCTACATTGAGCTGCTTCCTCCTCATGCGACAACGAATATCGTCGTCGTTGCAACGATGTAATCGAACGTTAAACTCATGTATAAAAGAGATACAAAATACAAATGCAATATGTAATACAATGTTACCGCTTAAATCCGGACTTCATCCGTTTGTCTGTCCGCACTTGAGCGTATGTTTCCGTTCGTTCGATAGATATTTTCCGCCAGGGAGCCAGTTCTGTATGTGGGCAAGGGTTTGACTTTGAACCCCTGCGGCAGTACCTACTTGTATAAATGATATTGGCGACACATGGATTTGCTCGATACCCACGCATTATTGCGCGCTTACGCGCAACGTCTCTTGTGAAATACTATCCACACCGGTAGGCTACACTATACACAGTTGGGTGGGTAGATGAGATTGCTTCTATCTGTCGTGTGTTTGCTAAAAGTTGCAGCACATAAAACTAGTTTTACAGATTTTTTTTATATTTTCTGGCTTTTTGGCTAAAATGTCAGAGAGGTTTTTTTTATTAGATATTTCTTGAACTCCGCTTTGAACGGAAAAGAGGTTTCCAACCATAATTGGTAAGACCAGGGCTATGACAGAGCACATTACCGGCTTTTTCTTATTATTTGCTACGCAAGTTGCTAATTCGCTTTGAGATGAGGTTTTACATACTGGCAGTAATTTGGTCATGCATTTGAAGACTGGTTTTTATGGTGAAATTATCTGGGACAATATAACACAAGGAATGATGTTATATAGTCTTCCTCTGTCAGTGCTGCGAAGTGTGGTTAATTAAGGTACTTTTTTGGTAGTTTCTTTCAGTGAAATGAATTAAAAAAAAAAGTGAAACGAAATAAAAAAAGAGATAAAATCAAGTGTCGATTGAGTTTTATTTCGAATGAAAGTGGTTTGATTTGAATTGATTACGACATACTGTGAAATTCAAAATAAAACAAATAAAAAAAAACTGTCATCCTGGCTGCGATTACAGTTAAAGACTTTGATCATCGTAATTTTTTAAATAATTACGCTCATCAGCGAATAGCAACAGATTTACGACGAAGCCCCAAAATGGTTGTTACATCGGCAAGGAACCCTATGCCGCCGACGAGATCGTCGCGGTTGATTTTTCCAAGAAGTCATCAGGTAAATATATTTTTTTTATTTACTTACACATTTCTTATAATTAAATTCGCATCAAGAGGGCACACATTATAGATTTAACTTTTCGTTTTGGTGCAGTGAGTAGCAGGGGCCTTCGTTGATGGAACTTCGAAAAGTAGCAGGAAAAAAACCAAGGACCATTTTTGTGAGTTGGATCTTGTACGCTCCATTCATTTTCAAATGCAATTGAAGATCAATGTGTCAAGCTGATTAGTGTTTAATGCGTTTCACGCTTCGGCTACATAACTCGATCCGAGGTCTTCCTTCATACTCTGGGATTCGTTCTACACTTTAGTGGGGTTTAAAAGAGTTGTCTAAGGTCTGCTAAAGCATTCTTTACCCGCAGATATAAGGTATATTTTATATACTTATATTTTATATAAGGAATGAATTGTTTTCGATGATTTTTACGTACTAGCGAACAAATATTCGTCAATTCTCTAATTCTAACATGACTATGACGGAGAAACTAAAAATAGATAGCAACATTCAAGAATCTAGTTATCTTAAGTTGACTAGATTGTTCTGGAGAAGGTGTAGCCTGAACGCAAAAACTAGATTGGCCGGGAATGACACTTTTTCTATACGTCAGCGACATATGCGAAATGTCAACTGAGTACTGAGTCACGAATTTCTTGAGTAGATTCGTCGGCTAACCCTTCATCGTCAACTGCAATAAATGCTCATATGACAGATTTCAGCCAATCGAAACCGAGATACATCTAGTCAGACAGCTGTCAGACTTACTAAACTAGATATTTGAACGTGCCCATTGTCTTGATATATTTTAAAATTAGTATAAGGGTTTTTGCAAAGTTCCTTCAAAAATCAAGCTACATTCATTTACCAAATTTCGAAACTAAATCTGCCAAGAAATGTCATTACACTACGAGTTCCTGATCTGGACGGCTGATAGCCTTTGGTGCTTTCGTCTTTATCTTTGATAATGTCATGATTCTGTTAGCCCTGGCTGTTAGCGTCTGTTGTAGGGCAAAGCTTAAGAATGAGTTTCTTACTCAATTACTCTCGGTAGATCCTAAATGCCTTTGGTTTTCTATGGCATCCAATGTCAAATTTGGTGAAATTTGGTGAAATTTGTAAGACGGTCGGGCTCTAAGTTTGGTCGCTATAGATGAAATTTGTCGTTCGGTTGTCCCCAAGAGAGTATTGAACAAATGCATACCCGAATTGAAAATCTAACCGCTGAGCAAATGGCTCGTCTGCTTAACCGTCTCTGCTGCCTTCTTTTGGGCCTTTTGGCTTAGATGTTGCTATCGCCACTTTATTTGGTCATGTGCACTGAAATTTGAGCTACCTTCATCTGAATTGATTTTGGTCTTCGCTAAATGTCTTCTCCCCGTAGAAGAACCGTTCGTGTTTTTCTGCTGCACCTAGAACGTCACTTACATTGCTGCATGTGCTTTTGTGTAGATACTCCCTGCCGTATAAAAATGATCTTACTGGTTTGAAGCTTTAACTAAGTATACGCTCTCTCAGTTCAATAAAAGAATAAAAACAGCTATGAGCAAACAACTACTTTGGTCCGAGTTATAGTTTTTTCGAACAAATCAAATCGTCTGATTACTAAAAGTTTTTTTTTTTTTTAATATACGTCATTCAATTTTTTTTCGATGTTACTTTTGAGCCAATATGATTGTACTTTCACTGCGGTCTTGGACTCTTAGTAACAGTGGTATATGGCTTTTCGACATAAAGCTCGATGAAAGTGCTGAAGCTAATTGTCTCATTCAATATTAATTATTCTCAGAATGACTCCTTGCGCTGTTTACACAATTGCGACTTAAAATTTCGCTGCTAAAAAATATCCAAAAAGAATAAAGTTGGGCACTTAGACTGTTCGGACATTCGGCATAGTTCGGATTTCTTTCATTTGTTTTTCAAGTTTTTTTTTTGTAAGTAGTCTGTGACTCAACAAACAAAAGTCTACGTTAAAATGTAAGTATAATATTTAAAAACTTTATCTCTGTCAAGTTTTCTTTTAAAGAGACAAGACAAGGTCGCCTATAAGATTGACCCGAACCTGTCGTATGCTATTTGTTTTCGAAAACACACTCTTCAGATCTGTATTTTACGAGTACAAAAATATTACGTATACGCCAGAGATTTCTGTGATTTTTTTTGTTCATTTTATTTTCCTGAATATAAGTAAGAAAAGTGACTTATTTTTCTATTTACTTTGACGTATTTTGGGTGTCTGAATAGGTCGACAGATAATTTTTCTCATTTTTTTTAGATTTGATTTTAAGTACATTACAATTTATTGGAAAAAAAGGAATAATAATGAACACATTAATTAGATAGCGGACAGTTTTTTAGAACTTGCTTTCATTTGATAATTTTCGCTATTCTTCAACAGCATTTTATGTTACACTTAATAGTTATGACACTGTGAAGGGTAAACTAGGGTGGTTAACTTATTGCATTTTAAATTTCATATCATGCGCAGCCCAGCTTTTTGTTGCAATTGTTTCAAGTAGATTAGCTAGACTAGAGTTTGGCCAGTGGTATAAATTCTACCATTTTGGTGGCCCGGCTTTTACACTAAATATTAGAAAACAAATTATACAGAAGATTGCATCTCTGCACAATCATCCCAACACAATGACAAGCGAACATGTTCTGTTTAACATAGTAAAAGTGGTTCTTAGCTTCGCCTATTTATATATAAGATTACTAACTTGCTCCACAGAAAAATATATCGGGATGAAGTGGCGGTAGAAATGATATTTAACTTATATTACAGAATCTTGCGTTACAAATGTTAAGCATAAAGGTAACGCGAGTCATATGGATGTCGAATTGTGTTTGAAACCAGGCTTGTAATTTCGTACATAGTTTGTTATATTTTATTTTATTTATTTACCATTCGAGTAATTTTCTACAATTTTACAATTTTATTATAAATTGTATCGATGAGATATTTGTATCAGTAGTTAAACAATTTTGTCTTACTATTACAACCTCAATTCAGCATATAAAATGCGATTGGTTTCATATAAAGTAGGTAACAGAAACTATGGTTAGAAATGCCTCCACTTCTGGTATATTTGTAACGCACACACCAATGAATTCTTATTGATATAACAACCATCAGGAGTGTAGCCACTAGCAATGATTGTTTTTAGTTCAATGGGACTGATGCAGTATTAAATAAAGTTAATAACCCGCAAAACTCGTTCCATTCAAAGTGACAGCTCAACCTCTCTCATCCTGAGCTGTCACTTTGAAAACTTTTGACAGCTCAATGAGCTGTAGCAACTTTTCACCCCTCATCGTTGTGGTCACTTTGAAGACATACCCCATCAATTTTTCGTAGCCATATAGCGATTTTTATTCAAGCACAATTGTGCAAAAATTATTCATTAATCAAATGTTCCAGGCAAACAACTGAATTTTACACAAATCTACCAATCTTTGTGTTAACTGCTAACCGCTAACAAGTCCATTGACTTTCAAAGAAAACTGAACGGCATTTCTCTGTCTTGCTGTATACATTGTAAATTATACCGCTGCCATGAATTGTAATGAGAAATAAGTTCTTCAATTGACACAAGTCATTTGCTTCGTTCTAGAAATCTAATAAAATTAAATAGAATTTCTCTAGTTGAGTCTTTTTTATGAAAAACATTATTTGCTGCGAGCTATGAGCTGTGTGCAAATAACGCTATGATAAGCAAACACAAATGTTTTGCTCTGCTTAGAATTAGAGATTATAGACTTTTAGTTCAGCGAAAAAGCGTGTTAGTAATGAATACCTTCTCGTCGAAGCAATTGTTTCAACAGAAATGTTTCCGAAAGGAAGTGCTATCAAATGATGGGCCGGAAGGATGGTGTTCCACTAAATATTTGATCTAAGATGATGCGAAAATCATTTTGACACGTTAAGCTATATAAGTCATCATGATTCAACTTTGAGGTGTGTCACTGGCTGTCTTATCTTTTCAAGTGCTTTTGCATTGGCCTTTTATGGGCTTACATATTTTGCATTATACTCCAGTTAGCTGTTGTTTATAATTAGAAGTTGTAGACATTTGGGAATTATCTGCTAAAATATGTAGGTGTCTATTTTATTTGATTACTAGCTAAACCGGCGATATTTGTACCGCCTAACAGTCAATGCAAAACTTAAATAATGACTTTAATTTACCTAATAAAATGGATACAATAAATTTATTAAGTTCATTTTTATTAGCATAACATTTATAAAGAAAATAAAAATTCAATAAAAGTACAAAAATCAAGTATTTCAATGGCGTGTCAGCAAGACATTTGCTTGCCGTGCTGTGTATTTTGCTGCATGGGTTATACTTGGGTTGATTCTCTTCAGTGAAGCACCTTGTGATATACGACATTTTTCTTTTTGTTATCAAGCGCAAGAACAAATAAGGCGGATGGTTTGCCGACACGTGAACATGCCACGTACATTTGACCATGAAATTTTCTAAATTCAGATTCAGACCACAAACACTCAACGATTGGCCTTATGGCTTGTTTATCGTCATAGTGAATGCAAGACGAATCGAAAATTGAATTCGTTTAAAATCAAAGGGTATGTTGGTTGGGATCGTCTAAATCCTCGGAATGACAACTTCCTCACCTTTGAATTTTCCTTTGAGTGCCGTCGTGCAAATCACATTGATCATCAGTTTTCTTATCACCAAACGTTGGTTTAGATATCGTAGTATTTTGACTACCTATCCAACCTTTAGTTGTAAATTGTGAGATGGTAAGCCAGGCATATTCAAGGAGTTTAAAAAGTTAGTTGCATAGTTGGTGGCTTCGTCTTCGTTTTTTACACAGTCAATAGATTTGAATAATCGCAGAGTACCAACGATTTGATTCTGAAATACAAAGTTTTAGTCATCCACATCTTTATTCTTAGCCGCTAAATTTGCTCAATCACTCAACCATTCTTTATTTTTGTGGTTAGCATTTCCCACGTCTCTAAAAAAGGCAGAAGTTATTCCGTTGTTTAAACGGGGGAATCGCAAATGTATAAGTGATTACAGACCGATTTCTCTACTTCCTACGATATCTAAAATTTTTGAAAAATTAATGAAATCAAGAATAATCTCGTTCTTAAACAAAAATAATTTTTTTTCGGTAGACCAATATGGTTTTAGGGCAGGTAGATCCACGGAAGACGCAATCTTAAAAGTCTGTTGCGATCTGTTTAATGGTATTAACAAAAGCCAGTCAACTATGGCTCTCTTCATTGACATGACCAAAGCATTTGACATGGTAGATCTGCAAATATTACTGGATAAGCTATATAGGGCTGGTTTTAGAGGTATGACTCATGAATGGTTAAGGTCATATTTGTTGGAAAGGGAACAAAGAGTTTTCGTAAATGGGTCTTACAGTCTATCACTCAATCTTAAAAATGGTGTACCACAAGGGTCCGTGCTAGGTCCCATAATGTTCCTTATCTACATTAACTCACTTTTCATTCAAAGCTTTCATGGCAATCGTAGTGCATTTGCAGATGACATTGCTTTCACGTACACTGACCTTTCGCTCCATGAATGCGTCTCAAAAGTTAGCTCAGATCTTCAATTACTTCGGGTCTGGTTTAATACCCACAAGCTTCTTATCAGTCAAAAAACAAAAATAATGAACTTCAAGCTATCACAAGATGTCTTAGAAAATTTCGAGTTCATTTTTCACTCAAGCATTTGTCAGAAATTTAGCTTACCACTACATACCTGTGGGAGGCATAACTTCAACGTAAACGGACAATGTACAACTAGTTGTTTCAAAGTTGAATTAGTTGATTCCTACAAATATCTCGGTGTTTTCATTGACAACAAACTTAACTGGAAGGTCCAAACTCAAAATTTAAAATCTTATATGGCGTTAGTAACACGTAAAATGTATCATTTAAAACCATACTGCTCGCAAAGAGTTCTTTCAATGTTCTATTACGGATTAGTTCATTCGAAACTCCAATATGGAATCGTTAGCTGGGGAGGTGCATACATGAATACTTTGAGACCACTATTGATTGCCCAAAAGCATATAATTCGAATTATGTGTGGAAAAAATCGTTATGCGGAAAGTTGGCCTCTTTTTATCAACTTGCGAATATTTCCACTGAGAAATCTCTACGTTTTTAAGGTACTGAAAGAGTTTTTTAAACGAAGCGGTAATGTTCCTTCTAGAAATTTATCAATCTACAGCTTACGAGTTAATAACATGGCTTTATTTGACATTCCACGCGTACACAAATCCCATTTTATGAACTTTTACTTAGCTTCCTCGATTAGAATGTTTAATAAACTCCCTTTATACATACGATCAAAACAAAACTTTCACTCATTCTTGAAATCACTTAAAGACTATCTTTTTACTGTGAACCCTCTTAACCTGGAGATACTTATGAAGTAAAAACTTAATACAAAAAAGGCAATAAGATTCTTCACATACTTTAAATTCTTCTCAATATCGGTTCTTAACAGAAGATCAACTGATGGTACCCCACGTCAGTTATTCCTTTGTATGCAAATTGTTTTTTTATAAGCTATCATTCAACACTAACTGTTAAGTTAAGAATGATAATGAATTTATTATAGTCACTTTCTATTATTAAGCAGAATTACTATTGTAAACTAGTTTATAGTGATAATGAAAAAATAATAAAATCTTCGTGAATACTTCGTTGATGACCTCGTCTTTCGATGAGACAAAATTGCTAAAATTCCGACGAACTGGAATCAATCCGCTCAATTCCGCGCTCTTCTCGTTCTTCTTCACCTGATTGATTCGCAATATTAAGAAACCTAATTGTATTAAGGTTTTTTTTTTTAAAAAGATTAGATCTTCTTGGTCGCGGCAATAATAATACTCGCACAATAAGATTTAATAATAACACTCGCACAAAACAAAAAAAAATCTACCAACATAAAACAAAAAAAAAACAGGCAGCGGCGAAGGAACGTTCCGAGAATTTCTCATACATTCTGTGTTGTCAATCTTGTGAGCTCTGAGAACGAAGGCTACTGAATATTAACTGATATCAATAACAAACAAACAAACCAAAACAATGTCTATAGAATTGTATAGTTTTGTAGACGGACCAAAAAAATGCCTATAGAATTGAAAAGCTTTGTAGACTTCGTAAGCCAATATCACCAGAGAAACCGTCTGCTTTAGAAAACATTTTGAATACTAAGGGCAGCTACGACGATGTGAACATCGCACGATGGTTTCAAGAAAAAATTTCAGACTTTATAGGGAGCTAAAGGCTTAGCCATAACCTTTATGTTGACCCGACGATTTCAAACAAAGAATGTTGAAAGCATTTGTTAGTAAAAACTTTTTGGAAAATATGTTTATTTCACAAGAAAATGGTATGAAACTCTGCTAGATGTACTTTGATGTAACTTTTTATAATAAAAAAGAAACTTGTTCCTTCATTTTCACTCACAACGCTGACGTATTTAATTGGATTTTTACACCGGAAAGTGTGTTGATGGAAATTAAATTAAGTAATAGAATTTAAAAATAGGGTTTTCAAAATATTGACAGTTTTATTTTTACAATTTAAACCTCCCTAACTTTATAGGGAGCCGGCAACAAATAGTCATGGCTGATGTTCTTACCTTACAGTAAATTTTGTCATCTCATTCCGTTTTCTCTATTCGCAAGGCAACGTTTGCCTTGGGATACATGAGTAAAGTTGGCAAGAAATCAAATTGTTTTTTCTATTATAATTTTGGAAATTTGAAATTTCAGAGCAAACATTTACAAGCTATATTCATTACACTAGCTAGGTTCTAGGTATTCCATTCTAACATTTGTATTGAGTAGGTGATTGGTGTGCTTTAAAAACATTTTCATTCAGATGTTCAAACGCCTCTTCACAAATCTTGACCACGTTTCTGGCCGGTGCCATAATATCACTTAATAGAAAAAAAAAAACATAAATATTTATGATATAAAAGATTTGTTCACTTCCTTAGTTTTCCCCAGAGAAAAAAAATAAATAAAATGAAAAACAGATTTATAAACAAAAATCTGAACACAAAAAAAAACACACATTTTCGATCAGAACAAAGGGAAAGATCAGCATAAACTTCCCAAAATCACTCTGACCAGATTTATATACAACTTGTACTTGGAACTTATGAAGTGACGTCAAACGTAGTGTTTGTAAAAAAAAATAAAAATTCTGCAGGCTTCAATAAAAGAACCTAAGAACAGAAGATCGTTCTTGCGTGAGGTCTTGCGCCTTAAGTTTTTCAGAAAATTTATCGTCTGGCGTTCAAATTTGGTGGGAATCTGTTTTTAGATATTTAACAGACACACAACTAAGACAACAAACAGTCTATTTTCGTGTAGGATCTTTCCAAATGCATGTACGTATACATTATTCGTAAAATCGGGTATTCGCTCGATATTATTCGAACACACGTGTAGATACACAAGCGCTCGTTATATTCATTCCTTGCAGATTTCAAAATGTGATACCATTTGACCCTTATGGCCAAAGACAAGAAGCGAGATGACTTAATCAAAGCGCTCTAAATCAATCTTAATTAAGAAACGTTTGCCAATTAGAGTTTGTGCGCTCACTTTAGAATGGTACTCTCTGTTTGTTTGTTTGTTGTTTTTTTTTTACAACTACGTAAAGTTGGTTGCATTTGATGGTGGCGAGGAATGTGCATCAACTAATTCAATCTTTGCGGTCAATTGACACTTTGGCTTCGGGAACTGGGAAAGACTGTCGCCCCCTTTATGGGTGCTATGCGGTACAAGCGCAGCCGTTAGGAATTACGAGCATAAATTGCAGTTAATTGTCACCGCTACATAGCGTAATTAGTAAATTTTGAAATTATTGGGCATGAGTTCGGGCTGTGTTTTGTGTCTTGTGAGATCTATGTTCGTTGAGCAATTAATTGTCACCAGGGTGTTGCAACACATTGATGAATGGAGCAGCGCGCGATTTTAGTGGCATAGAGAGTAGCGACGGTCCATGTGCGGTGGTGTGTTAGTCGTTAATTGACTAGATCTGTTAGATCTTAGTGTATGGGTTTAGTGGCATTTGCATTTATCCGTGGGATTTTACTGAGAATCAAAATGGAGTTGTCTGTTTCCAAAATACGAATGCGTTGTTGTTCTTCTTTTGGTGCGGAGACACATTTGGATTTGATTGACCATCTGTTTAGAAAGAAGATCGGTTTGGTTGGCCTCCACTTTTAATTGGCTCCCGCAAAATTCTACCTCTAACTTTCAAACAGTAATCAAATATAGCATATTTTTAGAAAAATTAAATATCTCAGTACATCACTATAGAATTTTTTCCAAAAATAGTTCCACATACGCCCACGTGTCTAGCTAGAAATTACTATTTATTCATATTTTCCTTAAAAGCTAGAAAAAGCATAGTAGTACAAAATTCCATTCGTAATAATAACCAATTGCGTTCGCTAAACTCCGTTCTTTGTATAATTAATAAAAAAAAATATTTATAACGAAATTATATCAACGGTTGATAACATACAACTCTGTAGGCTTGCCAGATTTTTATAAGCCTATATCGCAATTTTTAGTTATTTTTTCGCAAAAAAACGCAGAATTACAAAAAAGTTATCGCAAAATGCTTAAAAATAAAAAAATAACACATCAAACATGATTTTAAATATTTTTGGTTAGGTAACAGAAAACAATAACAAAGAAAAAGGAACAAATAAGTATTAGTATTTCAAAATTCAAATAGAAAACATTTTAAGAAATCGTTAGAACAATGAACAAGCATAAACAGTCTTATTTTGCGATTGAACTAAATTGAACGGCAACGTCAAGAAATGAGTGCGTTTAGCATATATTATTGGTAAAGCAGTAATGGTTGCATTCAGTGTTTACAAATGGGAAGAAATTTATTGAATTAGTATTTTATGTTGTTTTAATGATTAATAAAACAAAATATCGCAAGAAATAAGAGATATCGCATATTCTAATTTTACACCGCAAACTAGAAAAAAATACCGCCCGTTTTGCGATATATCGCGCAATCTGGCAAGCCTGATATATGTGACGTGAGTTCCGTGTAATCGGTTGTTCCCTTTTGCAGGAGAAAATTTATTGTAAATTATCTAAATATTTGTATTATTAAAATAAAACTCTTTAGATAAACAAATATTCCAAGGCTTGTTTTACATCTGATTGAAACGTCAAAGAAAACTACCGTGTGAACTTAATAGATCGCTTCCTTGTACCCGAATTTTATCCGCAACAAAATGACTTCAATTAATTGAAATCGGATTGTGAAATTCAGCCACTGATGCATTTAAGCAATAGAATGGCTGCATTTTTTGTTGTCTCTTTTTTTATTTTATTTTAGTTAAAACCCAATAATATCAACATTTCCGTTCAAATTGAAGCAATTCTTGTAGTTAAATATCTGTTATTTCATTACTTGAACAACATCATTCACGAATGCTTAAAAGTTGGTGGCTACTCAAATCATAAACACATCCACCTTAATACATCTGAATTGCAAGCGATATAACAGTAATAGAATTATAAGATAATTTTTCAATCGAAAAGATTACAGCTACAGATGGCCTTCAGAATTTTTGACTGTCAAAGTTGATGATTAATTGATCGTTATAAGAACACGAAGGTCAGCAGCACTGTGTTTTTCCGTGTCAGCCGCTCAGTGACAATTGAAGTTTGTTAATGTAATATGTAATAATGTTACATTGACTGCTAAAGGCTTAGCCATAACCTTTATGTTGACCCGACGATTTCAAACAAAGAATGTTAAAAGCATTTGTTAATAAAAACTTTTTGGAAAAGATGTTTATTTCACAAGAAAATGGTATGAAACTCTGCTAGATGTACGTTGATGTAACTTTTTATAATTAAAAAGAAACTTGTTCCTTCATTTTCACTCAAAACGCTGACGTATTTAATTGGATTTTTACACCGGAAGGTGTGTTGATGGAAATTAAATTAAGTACTCGAATTTAAAAATAGGTTTTTCAAAACATGGACAGTTTTATTTTTCAATTTTCTAATTTAAATGATAAGCACTTTGTCAAAATTGTCTATACCTAATCTTACCATTTAGAGATAAAATATTTCCCCACTTTTTTTTTAATTGGTTTTTCAAAATTTCAACCAGGCAAGCAAATTCAGTTCACATTTTAAAGATTGAAATTATAAGATATGTAACATAATGTTGGCAGCACCGAACGAAATTGAAATGCAATTCGAAAAACATTTTATTGAAAATTGACCTGGTGGTGAAAATCTTCTAAAAAAATGTATTACAACAACGACCAAACTACACACTAAACACTATACCAATTATTCAAGAAATACATTTTTTTAATGTCCTATAAAATTAGAGAAAATTGACGTCTTCGCATTACGTTCTCATTTTTATGCCGTGTTTTTGTTTGCGTACTGCGTGTAAACTATAAAAATAAAGCAACAAACGTTGAATTACTTGGTTAAATTTTCCTTTACGTACCTATAGTTATTATTATTTTTTAGCTACACCATTTTCATTACACATTTTTTTGCAAGTTAGTGGAGAATCTATAAATATTTCTTTTTCCCTACATATTCGCACACAAGTAATTAAAAAAAAAATACCAGTCTATTTAGCACTTGATTTTGTTATTGTTTTGCACGTAGTTTAGGTAAGTCTCATCAGATATTGCTTCTATTGCACAACTTGTTGTTTTGTGGTATAGACCCCTTGTAGTTATAGAACACGGTTATTATCAGCTTATAACATTGAATTTTATAGTTAACTCCTTTGTCACGCGATTTATCATCGCGGAAATTATAATTTCCGATAGTTATCTTTGATCGGAATGCTATCTCCTGGTGCATGTCTTGTATTCTAAGAAATACGAGCTGGTTATCACTTGTGAGTCATGGTGAATGGAAAATAAACCAGAATCAGCAAAAATACTAGGCAAAAACTAGGCAGGTTAGTTCATTTTTGGTCGCAACGTAACACAAACCTACCACGTAAAAGGAAGGGATGGTCAATAGTAAATAGTGGACTGACTGAACTAACATGCAATAACTTATGGCACGTAAAGTGTGGGCCATATTGTTTATGCGGTATGAATTTTTGTACATACGAACTAGACGTCTGACTGAAAGGGACAGCCCTAAAACCTACTAACATGCAAAAGTTAAGATACAAATTAGGATATTGATATTTTTATAGTAAAACGAAAAATTGTTGCTTCTTTGAAGTTGTTTGAGCGTAGTTGGTAAACTTTAATGAATTTAGTTCCTACTCTTATATTCATAAGATCGGTAACGATAGTGTATTGATTATTTGCCGCAACTT
Source organism: Cheilosia vulpina (assembly GCA_916610125.1). NCBI lineage: Eukaryota > Metazoa > Arthropoda > Insecta > Diptera > Syrphidae > Cheilosia > Cheilosia vulpina. Next base: position 29,268,026 of record OU744278.1, read on the forward strand.
ATGTTTGCTTCCATTTTGTCTATCTAAAATTATGTGTCGAAAACTTAGGAGTTGTTGTGAAACTAGAATGCAGTTCGCCTCGATGGTAAAATTAAATAAACCCAAAACCAGCAAAGGTTGTAGTTTCGCTCTTTATTAGATATGGAATTTGTGCAAGTTTGGCATCATTTTGAACGCATTGTTTAAATTTATTAAACTTAAGCTGAATTAAGTGCGACTAAACATGCATTCGAGCGGAAGTTAAAGTTGAAGCACAGCATTTCTCATCCATGTTCCATTGGTACTCCCACTGCTATTGTGTAATTTTCCGCTGACAACAGTGACATTCAAGGTGGCACTCAATATCCGATACTTAATCGAGTGTTCGAGTCTATCAATTGCGTGCATCAATCTCGTAGCGCAGTCTGAAAATACAGCTGACTAACTCGCATCTGTCAAACTCGAACAACAAATTTTTTTACCTAAATCGTGAGAATTGATCAACTTCACTGATGAAGCTGTTCAACAATCTAATGAGTTGATTAACAAGGTTAGCTATCATTTAAATTAGTTGGTGATTTTTTTTTAAAGGTGTGTTTTGACAGCAAATAGCTGCTTTATGCTCTGTTTGACATTTCACCACGAGCGCAGATAGACACATGCTTTAAGCTGAAATTATGGACTTAAAGATATCGTTTTATACGCTCAGCCATGGGGCCAAGCTAATATGCGCGAAATCATTCTTGAGAACAGTATGATCTCTTTGAAAATGTCAACGCCATGAACTCTCCCATGATTCGTATGTGTTTGATGTCATTTTATCTAATGTTTTGTCCCTATAAAAAAACGTTCCATATAAATGTATATCCTTCCCATTAAAGGTCTACACTCCACACACTTAAAACCATTTGAAATTTCGAAGTAGAAAAGATGGGAAGTGCAGTCAACGAATAGCTCAAATGGTAAATGCAACGTTGAAGGTTAAACGCTTGTTTTTTACGTAGGTAAAACATATTCCATTCATTTTCATTCTCAATTTTCAGCCACACAGTGATCAATTAATCAGCGAATCGCTTGCAGAAGTGAAAAGAGCAAGAGCTTTACAAAAAAGAGAAACCATATTCACCCTCCTAAAACTATACCACAGATAAAGGGCAAGATACAAGAACTTTACCAGTGCCCCAACTGCACTGGCAACGCTACAGCTGTACTTACCACACTTAGCGGCTACGAAAATCAGTAGCCACTTTAAGCGAAGATAAGTAAAACAAAATTCATAATTTATACGGAGCAACAGCGGCGTACAAAAACGCCGGCCCGCCATTCAAAATAAACGCACATGTTTAATTTCGAATTTCGAAATTCCACACTGTCGTTCAGTTCCGAGGGGAACTTCCATATGTCACTGCCACTTTGACATTCACCTCACTCATGCGCTTCTGACATTCCTTTTCAACTGTCATCCACAAGGGAGCATTGTATTAATGTCGCCTCTATCTCAGCTATGTATGTGTCATATTCTTGCTACCTTTTGACAACAGGTAGGTAGAGGTAGAGTTGTATTGGATGAAATTGAGATTTCTCAAGTATGCGTCTGTTGTATCCAAGTTTGAGATTATTACAGAATGAACAAAAATACTACACATGCACAGTATCTTTTGTGATTAGAGGAAAGCATTCCTATGCGTCGGTTTTGGTATCTCTTATGCGTTTTTGTTCCCCCTTTAACTCCGTTTTCGTTGTCCATTGTTTTTGTACGCGACCGCAAGCAGCATTTTCAAATTATGTTCTCCTCTTTCGTTAATTTTTTCTGTTCTGTTTGTTTGTGGTATTGTTCGAAGTTCACAATTCACAAACGATATGACAACAACAAAACGCATAGTAGATTTTCAATACGAAACGAAATACGAATCTAGTCAGATTCACTCTGACGGTTTGTGGTGAGTTCAGTTCCGGGCTTACTACACTGCGGACACGTTCTACAGTCGTCGCACAGCGATGTCGGTACAATTTTCTTGTGGCTACGTTCTACCACTACGTGCTTAGTAGTGAGTTGTGTAGTGTGTTTCAGCAGCGGTTCTCGTAGATAATTTTTCGCTATCACGCGAAATAGACACACCGCCGCGTCAGTGAGCGTGTAATTTGAGTGCAAAAAATAATAATACATAATAGCTAACTTCGAGAAAAAAAAAAATATTTTTGTAGCGATTACTATACTGAATGGGTGGCGATTTGTGTTGTTTTTTTTAACTTGAAGTTTGTTTTATACTTATTTGGAGACGCGTCAGGAAATTAAAAATCGGCGTCGCCGCCGTGTCCCGGGTTCGGTGGTTGACCGAGTTTTTGGTGGGGCTTGTTAGTTAATAGTGTGCATCCATGCACGTTTCTTTTAATTCCTTCATTCCTGTGTCTGCGGTTTAATTATTATTCAAAAAACGTGTTCTGACGTTTAATACCAACAGCAGCTGTCAACTAGTGTTGTTGTTTTTATTGTTTTAGAGTTGGCAGAGTGTGTTTTAGTACATATATCGCGAAAAATTTCGTCTTCCCTAATGAAGTTGTTCGTCGGGCAATGCTAAGTGTTAAATATAATAATTGGTTGTTAGTGAAAAATATTCACCACATTAACGCAGTTACGGATAGAAGCTGTGGCAGATACAAAGAGTCTACATTGCATCAATATAAAGCAAGAATTGTGATAAAAAAAGGTGGGTTTAGCGAAAAGCGTAGCATATGTGCAGATATGTGGGCAATATGTGGTTGTCATGGCATGTTTTGTATTACTTTCAAGGCTGACAAGTAGGAATGCAATCTGGAAAAAGATTGCGTGCAGTACAACAAATCAAAACGCCTACGAAAACAGTTTTTGACTTTACTCTTAATTAAAGAAATAAGTCGCAATGTACCAGATTGTAGGTGCAGACACTTACACATATTTTGTTTACAGACAATAAAAAGCCTGTGGGATTGGGCACCTTGTTGAACTAAGCTAACTAATAACTAATGAGAATCTAAACAGCACTTTTAAAACATTATTCACAAGGAGCTGTCATTTATACTGCATCGAATTCCAACTTTACTAGGGACTTACGCTTAAGTTGATTTCAGTTTCATTACTAAAGTTTGCTTCAAAATTGTATTACAAAAACTCCACCTGGAGTGGAAAAGCTTTGAGAAAGAATTAAACTCCTATATACTGCTAGACATTTGTTTTTTTAGAGAAAAACGTTACAAAAATTTTCAAATTTTACAGCGCATGACACTCTAGTGTTTAAACATTGCTCGTGTTCTATTGGTCACTGGATGTCACCTCAAAATCTATAAATCGAAAGTAGACAATCAGCTCGAATGGTTAGAGCTCAATCTCAAATTGTAACCTGTTAGTTTTTTCATATACATCGATAAGAGTTCGACATTAAGTGGACGTGTAGGTAACCTAGGTGTCTTGCGGTGTATGGAACGCGAGTATTTGGTTTGATATATTGTCCATATTCAAAATCTAGTTATCTTAAGTCGACTAGATTGATCTGGAGTAGATGTACCTTGAACGCAAAAACTAGATTGGTCGGTAACGTGACTTTTCCTACGTGAAACGTCAACTTAGGCAAAGATTTTCTGTTGACATATCACATTTTGACATTGATTGTGAAATTATCACCTTCGGAAAAACAACACCGAAAATGACGATGAAAACCGCATCGAAACAAGAATGCTATCGAAATCCAAGATGCGGTAATAATGAATTAAAGCAATTTCATAATTTCATACTATTGACAGATGACAGGCTTTTTTTCTTTCGGCTCGTGACAGCGTTTAATCAGCATCGACTGCACCATCCTTCGGTGGATTATCCGAAATGCGCGCCAGGACATAGAAATTCGTAGTAAAGTGCGCACGACTTTATTTTCCGATATATGTTTATATTTAAAAAAAAATAAAACATATACATAACTTTGACTTACAAGAATAGATTAACTATACTGCGCTTCCAATCAAAACTAAAATCATTATCCAACACAATAACCTAAAATCCGATAAAGTGTCAATTTGTTTTTGAATTCCTCACTTTACAGCCGCAATTCCTTCTGCCCTCTAACATCTTATGGAACAAGAAACAGCTGAATACATCTCCACCTTGAAAATGTCACACTAGCAATCACAATCTGAACAGATGTTTTTAACACATCATTCGGTTTAATTATAACCTACGTCAATTCATTTCGGTTGTGCTATTTTTGCTCTCATCCATCTGGTGCAACATTTAAATTTACAATAACATACCGAAAATACATTAAATAGTTTCTATAATATTGCTCCCATAAAACGTGCTTAATCACAGGTAAATTTTGGCAGCCGCCCATTCTTTTCGAAACTCTCTAAATAGACCCGAAATTTGGCGAGCGCTCTTAACTCGCTTCAATGATAAGTTCATTGGGACATACAGGCGGTCGCACAAAGCCGATGCGGATGCATTCGTTAATGTTGCAATAAAAGAAAATTATTTAAATAGATCTAGCTACGGCGGATTAACCGAATGCGGTTCCTCTATTTATCTCTTTCTTGAAGTGTTACGCGACATTGATTCCGAAAGTGAATAGTGCATTCAATGCCAAATTAAATTTTCGTTTGTCGTATGAGTACAGTAGTTGTGCTCGTATAATGAACAACGTAATTGCGGTTCTTAATTATTTCTAGGTACAGTGATGCGATACAATTAGCCCCGGTACAGTCAAAAAATCCGCTTAGAGATCAGCAATCAATAGTATGATGTATTCAATAAAGACTGCCGGTGTTAATTTTTCAAATACAACAAAATTCAATCAAACCCGATGGAGAGAGAGAGAGAGCAAACGTTACTTGTTATTGTCTATGGTAATTGTTCTTTGACAGAGAATTCATTTCCAGATAACGATACCATTTCGATGAATTATTCATGGACATTTGGGTTAAATGAATGTTGATGCTCGGTTTTTATTCGATTTTCGTGACAACATTTGACATATTAATTACTGCCATTAATTTAAAACCATCTACGATCGAATTACGAGCTTAGATATAATTTGCCAAAACATCTTCGACACAGACTTGTTTATTTGCTCTTATGTCGGCTTTATAGCGAATGATTAACCCTGAAAAGGGTTTCTATGAAATCCAAAAACGATTTCCCTTAAACGGTACTCAGTCATAAGAAATAGTACAATATAATTGGAGGGGCTGTCGCTAAACTATTGTGCAGCCAACGAGTTTCCTTTTTTAGCTCTTTTCGATCAATAACAATTCCTTCCAAAAGGGAGAATTCTCTAGAACTAGCACGAGGGCAATTCAAACCTTCTCAGATCGTATTTCGACCTAAAAAAAAACTGTAGTGTACTTACTCTGGTAACAGTGGTTGCTATTTTGTAGGGATTTTCTTTACTAATGGAAACGATTCATCGATATATGCTTAAAAGGACTATTGACCGAAGAAACTAATAAATAATGGAAGTTGCTTTTTTTCTAAGATTTATTTTTTTTAAATATAGAACATATTTGGAGCATTATTTAAATATCTACAAGCAATTTCAGGTTTCATTCGACTTTAATTGTTTTTTTCAAATTAACAGTTCTGGAGAAGCTTTATCCCCGAATTTATCCAACTCAGTTTCCCTTTACTTCAAAGTTTAACGTTAAAAGCCTATTAAATAACATAAAAATCTTTTTTTCCCTTTTGAAATTCCGCGATACTTATAATCTTTTTTAGTGTTCAGGCTAAATTTTTCGAACTCACAATGGGGAAAATTTCCATACAAAATTGCATATTGTGACTTACAATATGTAGTTTGAAGTTACCCTTCAAGACCTATTGTCGTTATTATTTTGATACTTAAATCTTTTTATTTTATTTTATTATATTCAATTTTACTTCTATTTTAATTTAGTAAAAACATTTCAATAGCAAACTAAACTCAATTTTAACTTGTTTAATTATACAATTCATTTGAGTTTAAATTTAAAATGACGTCTAATAACCAAGCAACCACTCTTTATTTTGACATAAACGAAAGCGCGAATTAAATTAGAACTATTTTTATTTTTCAATATAATCCCGTCTTATATTCATGCATCTTTATTACATTTCGAGATTAACTTTTATATAACAAAAACAGTGAAAAATGTATGGCAGCATGCCCCCCTGCCATCCCCCTTCTAGACACTGTTTAGGGGTGGTAGTAGGTGCGAGGTGTATGCAAAGTTGTTATTCATTATTTGTTTTTGCTTTCCAGTTAGAAATCCTCAAAAAGTAGGTGGGAAATATTTTCACAAAATGTGTGGCGATGTAATTGCCCGTTTTAAGTGGGAAATAACTTTTCATAGAAAAAGTGAAATTATTTCCCACTCAAGGTGAAGTTATTGCCGTGAAGTTATTTCCCTGGGCCGTCCCAAAACACTCTCGCCATCACCTTTCCGGCAGGCGGAGTGACCTTGACTCTCTTCGGGGGGCCTGGGCTCTTCTTATGCCACAGCATGGACTCTTGATGTTTGCTTTCAGTGATGACCCCATGTTTTATCCGCAATAATAATTCTATTAAAAATATTTACCGGTTCTTTATTGCGCAGCTCCAAAAATTCCTTACAACACTCGATTCGAACTTGTTTTTGAGGCGCTGTGAGCATTCGTAGCACCCATCTTGCACTGAGTTTTAAAAGGTTAAGACAGTCATGAAGAATGGTGTATAATATGGTACCAATGGAACGGTTTGTGTTCTCAGCTATCGTTTAAATCTTTATCCGGACATCCTCTTCTCGACTTCTTTAATATTTTCTGCGGTGCAGGCAGTTAGTGGACAGGCTGAGCGAGTGTCGTCTTTAACACTCTCCCTGTCCCTTGCAAATTCACTTGACCATTTTAGAATGGTTGACAACGGAGTTAATTTAATTTACTCACATCTTTGCAGAATGATACCGAGAATATTTAAACTCCCATGCATAATTATGTGTAAGTTTCTAAATCGGCCCTCAGTAAAAATATACCAATAAATTTGAGACCTTATATAAAATATTTTTATAAAATGGAAATTAAACAACATTCATTTGAGGTTTAAGTATAAAAGAAAATGTAACTTTAGTAGCAATTAGTGCGCCAGAAAAATATTTTTTTTTTCTATAAAAAAAGAAAATTGTGTGAGAATTTTAATTTTAAACGTCTGTTGCGCTGCAACTCTGATGCGCCATAGAGAATAGTCATGTGAAACAGAAAAACAAAATGCGTATTGTCCGGTTTACAAATACTTGTACCTATTTTACCAAGCAAAATGATCCAACTATAATTTGTTAGCCCAACATTTTGCTGATAAATTGTATAATCAAATTTACCTCTTCCATTTGTATCTATGTGCTGCCAACTGAAAATATCGCCGCCTGGCAACAATTAATGGTGATGATTTATGGTAAACAGAAAATGTTTTAGAAACAAACTCGATTTGCATCAGACGCACACATAAATAAATGCTTTCAAGCAATTTGTTAATAACTCAATTAACAACACCAACTTTAGGCAAATCCGCCGAAGAATTTTAAGCCTTTCTTTCAAAATTTGGTAACTCCATTTGAACACGATGCTTATTGAAAAATTAAGCTACTTTTTGTGTCGTTTTAACACATAAATCATAAAGTATCTCAAACACTAAGCAAAGCTTATTAACTGACAAACATGCATATAACACATTTTCGGTGAAATTGTACTGCTCGGCGAACATAAGCCGCTTAAAAACTATCTGCTATCTAAAGCTGTTAGATACATCGTCAACTTTATTTATAAGGCAAATCTTATTGGTCTTTGAACGGACTTACCACCAGAGACAAATCATACTGAGACCCCCAACTCCCAATCCTCTTGCCGCTGGCCCCCTCAATTTATTTTCAAATTCGCCATTTTGTTTTCCCATCGGTGTTATGCCAATTTAGAATCCGTGTGACATACAAAAACATACAAAAAATACAAAAATAAATGCTGCCAATCTCGGCAACCGTAAGGAAATGTAGGTACTAGAGTTCGGGAATACCACATTTTTACATAGCTGAATGCCATTGGTTAGTTATTATTAAATGTTAAAAGGCGAATAATTTGATTTATTTGGTTAACAAAACTATCTAAAGGAGTTGTTCTATATATTAGAAACTTATAAGAACAAACATGGTTGCGTATTTTCTGCTTTTGAATATCTTTAATCTTTAAATTTTTGAAGTTACGTGACATTTGTCAATTCGAATTTCTATGTAACAATACTAGCGCACTTAGCGTTTGCCACCCCAAAGAAATATAGCTTGTAGGCAAGTAACGGGAATCGGCCGAAGTTGGTGGTCTCAGTATTATCTCTGCTTACCAATGCCAAACCGTCGACAACTTAATACGATTTTTATTATTTCACAGCGGAGTTTAATTCCATCAGATGCATGTATTGCTATCGGTTCAAACGAATTTGCTTTGCAGCCGGTGCCAACGTCAATTAAAATAATTAAAATAATTCAACTTGTATTATAAAAAAATAACAATATTAAGTCGGTATTTGCTTTGGACGTGTACCCCTTTTCGGTGCGTTGATAAGGTTTTGTATTCTCAAGTGGAGGAAGTGCCACATCACGATAAGCCAAGTACACACACTGTGCGAATTTTTGTCCCAAGCGATAAGGTTAAGGTGGTCGAAAAAATTTCTGAAATATAGCTTATGGATATGTTCTTTCATTTTGTCGTGTTCGAATCGTGTTGCCACATAAGACCCACTCAGATTTTGAAGCAGCTAATTAAAAAAAAATAAAAAAATAACTGTGAGACAGACATACAGACAAACAGGCACGTTTGACCCGTATCCATTGTTATGGGCGCGCTCATTGTTTGAAATGCAATTAGATGCACTACTAATGGACTGCATGTGCGCTGAGCACATGTGAGATGCATAAATTCAAGTCCGTGATTGAAGTGCGGCCTTAGTTTGAATTTTTTTTCTTCGTGTGTTTCCTTATCTCTGCTTACTGAAAATTCAAACGCAAATCAAACAGTCGGCTGTAACACAATAGCTGTTGTGCAGTTCATTTAAGCTTATGGCAAAAGGGGAACTCATTTCTGATAATTGGCTTTGCTTTAGAGTGCTGCAGGCAACAAATTAATTGTTATTTATATTAAATTAATTTTATTTTCATGTGGACTTGTTGATCAGTTGTAATTATTTGTAGGTATTCTACATGGGTAGTGTTGGGTTTTTTTCATTTAGCAAATAAATCCGGAAATGTACGAATTTAAACATTAACTTAAGAAACTGCGTAGTTTGATTATCTTGAAGTGGAAAAATTACTGCAGCTGCAGTAGATACCATATAACAGCTGAACTAAATATGTAAATGACTAAAATTTGGGGCATGATTTGACCACGTTTACTCAATAGATTAGCTCTGTCGTTGGAGGCTTGCCGCATTGGAGCGTATCCCGCTGAGCCGTTTCTACAAGTATTGCATCCATCTGCGTATCACAGGATTACAGGTCTCTCTGTCAAATTCAACAGCCATTTGAACAGATAGTTTCGTGTCTTAAGCCCCTGACAATGCAAAGCGGGACAATGCCGCAAACGCCATTGTTTTCAGAAGTTTTTTTTTGCGTTTTGAGTCCTCCCAAAATTATGTGTTATATGCATAAACTCAGACATCCTTTCTCTGCATTACAAAGGTATTGAGGTATTGGCTGAATCCGCGCTTAGTTTAAATCTAATTGAGAAAAAATCCAGCGTTCATGTTGATCCATTCTTTTGTTTTATTTGTCACAGTCCTACCATCTCTTGGACCATTTATACAAAATTTGTCCACTGATGCCCCGGTTAATTGGACGATTGACCAGTCTCGCCTTTACTAGTATGAAAGTTAAAGCTATCGATGTTGTAAGATCTTGTCAGCCAACATCATATGCGTTAAAATCTGCCTCGTTATTCGCAACAGGTTGCTGCAGAGAAACACAGTCAATAGAGGTTTATATATACGCTAATAAAAGAAGGTCCTTGGCGGGAGAGACTGTCTACATCTTAACACGCATACAGTTGTGGACCCATAACCCATATTATTCTATATTATTCTTGTGAACCCCAATTGTTACCATAGAGGTCGCCTACTTCTCAATTTGACTCCGCATCGGCTAGTGCCAGTTGAATCAATATTCTGAGCGATGGTACAATGCAGACCGCGAGGCGACAAAAACCCGTCGACAGCTCCTAAACGTGCTTTAAATAAGCTTATAATCATAACAATGAAATCACAAAGCAACTCGACACCAAAATCTAAAATTATTTTAAGCTCTAAACAAAATTATGACCACATTTATGGATAATTATTCTTTTTATTCACTTTTCGACTACCAATCGCTCACCACTCCATCATCAGAAAGCATAATCAAGTCCCCCGTTCAGCGATGTTGTTCGTTACCAGACTTATTCATAAAAAGCCACGCGTTTCACACACCCAAACGAATAATCCAAATCTGAACAGATCCAGAAGTGAAAATTCAATCTCCGCACTAAATCTCTATATGATGCCTGCGCTAAAGCCATTAGACAGTAAAATTTCCAACAGAGATTACTTCATCAATTAAACGAGTGTATACATCTTAATGAATTGTTAAACAACCAGAGCATTTCTTGGAAATAATTTAATCCCATATTGACACTGACTATACAGTAATTATTGTACTGAGAGCAAAGCAATTCCATTGAATATATACCTACGAATACAACCGGCCATACTCACTGAAGAAATCTAAACACATTCGATCGCAAATATTTAACAACAAAAGATATTGCATCTGTTGGGGGTTACCCAACAAAAACCACGCACAAAACATTTTTTATTCGCGTTCAATTATTATTAAATTGCTAAAAAAAAATGGTACAAATTTTTACAGAAACGATATGCCTGGCAAGTGGCAGAATGCCAATTTCAACATTGGACTTTGTTAATATTGCTTTATATTTTGTTATATTTTTTCCGGCCAATGAGTTTAATTGATAGAGTACAACAATTTAAACTGGGAAATATTATTCTCCATGGATTGCAAAGTGATTGCCGACATAAGTGTATGTACCGCGTAGATATGACTTGCAATATTGTGACAGTCATTATTTAGCAAAGGTGTTTGTTATTGTTTACTTCGAACTGATTAGATCAAATCGAACGAAAAAGTATCAATTAGCGATAAATGTATTTTTTTTTAACGGAAGGGTGGCTATCTCTTTATGGTCTACCTATATCTCAGAAAGAAAAAAAGGGGATATTTCACGAAATCACTGACAAGCTACAACCATGACATGTGAAATACAGAAAAAGGAACTTCATACACGAATGGAACAATTTTCTTTCTGATGTAAATGAGCTCGACAAAGCGCACCCTTAATTTTAATGAGTGTTTTTTTTTTTAAGATTCTTGCATTTCTACTCTGCTCAAATTACCACAGTGATACGATATATTTTCACAGGCAACAAAACAGGGGTACAAACCCCTAAGGTGATAGTTGATAGACAATTTTGACTGTCCAATGGTTAAGCCAAATCGTCCTTTTACGTAATACCCTTTTCACACCGCATCGAAAACCGTGTTTGTGTCGATGCATTCACATCGAACACCAACTAGTTTTCGTGTGACGTTTCAATCGGTCGTGAAACTTCTGTGTAAACTATTTTGGTTACAAATTAATAAACAAATAAAATTAATTCAGAGCATTTAAAAATAATATTCGCCCGTCAATTAAGTAGGAATGGAAAATGATTTTTAGTTGTGACATCTGTTGGGTCAGGTGTTCTGCTTAAGTTTCTGAATATTGCAAAAGGTGTGTTTCTTTCAACAACCCAACGATTGGAAGTCGTTTATGTGGTGGTTACGTGGAAAACAACTTTAAACAACAAGTTTTGAAAACTGAAATGATGTATATGGGAAAACTTCTGTTTTCGATGAAGTTTTCGGCTCAGTATTGTGAGGGTTGCCTTAGGGGGTCATGTATGTTATATCAAAACCACAAGAAATCGGTTTATTGTACATTTATTATCTTAGCACTCTTTATTAACATTTCACTCTTTATTTACTATGTCTATATACGCTACGGTTCAGCTCTGCGGTCAAACTGCAACTCTTCTTAAATTATCCTACAGCCGAAAATCCTATCGCCGTCGGGAAAAACATGTTCGGTCATGTTGGCTTTATTTTTCGCCTCTCTTCTTTACGTTTTGTAGGAATACATAAATATAAGGTCTTTGTGTATGAATAGGGTATAAGGTGATCGCAAAATAAGCATACAAGTTTGGCATCACTTCCTCGTTTCGAGACATCATTTTGTTACCATTTTTCTTTTACACAGACGTTTAAGCTACACTGTTTGAATGATACTTCGATGCTAGATTCAATTGGCAAATATTGTCTGAAAGTGGCGCATTGTTTGGACTGTATTATTTTTCGATTCGGGTCTGAAATTTGAAGTATAGTGCACTGACCCATTGATGCAGCACAGTAAGAGCCAACTTACCTTTCATACCCGCCACCTGTGAGAAGGTTTATGACTACAGATAGTTGAAGAATTGGTAGCATATGCGTGAATATGAGTTCGGATCACCATTAACAAATCAACCTTAAGTTATTTAGAAATGCTTATTTCGACTATCGGAATTTATTCAAAACAACTAAAAAAGACAAATATTAATGGATAATATTGCATTTTGATGATCAAAAGTATCTGATATATTTACTTAGTTTACATAATAACAAAATTCTACAATATCGAATAATAGCTGAATTTATATAAAAATAGCTGTCACACGAAAGCGATCGAAAAAAGCGACATTTACAGCGTGATTGTGACTATCCTTCCAGAAATCAAACACTTTCCGATGTTCTGTTTGATGCTTCAAAAAACTTATACTCTTCTGTTAGGCTGAAGACACACCTGATCAAATAAAACGTTTTTAATTCGGAAGGCAAAAATACGTTGTTTTATTTATTTTAACAAACGTTTTGTTTTCTTGATTCGTCTGATGTGAAATACAACAAACTGAAAATTTATTGGCATGCTTTTAGCTTTTTAATTGTAGATAGGGCCAGTGTTCCTAGATAAAAAATCTGAAAATCTTGTTTTTCCGAAATAAAAAGTCTTGATTTTGTTCAAAATATAAAATAAGTGAAATATAAAATACAATTTTGAAGTACTTTAATACTAATACATATATCACCTAAATATCTATAAAAAAAAACTTTTTTGAAATTTTGGAACATACCTATTTGAATCAAATTGACTTAGAAATTCATTATATCAGGATCAACAACTGTTTCAGTACTCAATTGATTTCAAATTTTGTTTTATTAAAATATACACCAGAAAATATTATTTCAACATTTTCAGAGGAATGTGGAAGAGATAAACTATTGAAAATAAAATCTGGATATTTGAAAGTTCCATCCGCTGCTTTTACTCCTAAAACATTTTTCCAAAAACACGTTACATCTGTTATTTTATCAAATACGTTAAAATTCATTTTTCTTTAGAGTTGATGGAAACGTTAGTGAAACGGGAATTGGGCATGGGCTCTGTTTGACTCACATTACATATAATAATTTGTTAGATTTAAAGAGTTGTTGAAACTAAAAATCTTTAAATTTGATGAATTTGTTGTACATATTTTGGAGCTCAAAAATCTTGAAAAAAAATATATCTTGTAATCTGGCATCACTGGATAGGGCTTCTTAAGCAATAGCAATTTTTCTCCATCCACGTTCAAATCTAAAAATGTGCGCAAAGAATAAATACAAAAACAAATAAAACCGAAAAGTTCAGCTAAAGAAGAAATAACAAAAACGCCGTAAATAAAATTTTGTTTGGCAAAAAAACAACAGGTCAGCTATCGGCAACGAAACATGTGTTTCTGCTTTGTTTTTTATGTTTCACCTCATTTGGTGTGTGTTGCGCCAAGAAAGCAAGCAATTATTATAGACAACGACTCTTGTTCGATACCCACTACCGAAACACTTCAAAAATATCGTGTGTTTTGTTTCGCTTGTTTTGGTGTATGTTGTTTCCTAGATAAACATGGTGCTCTTGTTTCATAAAACAAGACAAAACATTTTGTTTGATCCGGTGTGTTCTCAGCCTTAGACGTGGGATCCTTTTCGTTGAAAAGAAATCACAAAGTTTGAATTTTGATACGCTTGCAGCTTTGATGAAACTTGATGCTAGATGGTGTTTTTTTTACGCTCAAATAATCAATACAATTATTTTGGATTTAATACACTTCAGATGTTCACCTCAACAGATTGCAATTATACCAATGGTTTTGTAGTCAGTGAGAGTACGATCCATCAATCAAAATGATCTTGCCAATAAGAATGCAATCATTTTCAGTAATCACAGCCATTTTCAGTCTTTGGGCTAGTTACGATCAAAACTACATCACTCGAAAAGCACATCTTCCCAGCAAAGGCTCACTCAACAACATCGCGAATGAGAGGACGAGCACCCACGAATCACTAGGATATAGATATAAGTTTAAAGATTGAAGAAATAAAAATGAATTTAAAAAAAAAAAAAACCCACGAATCACAGTTGCAACGGGAAATTTGGCATCTAACAATAAGGATTTGTAAATTTGGATGTAAATTTGGGACTTTCCAAAAAGTTTGTGCTCTGCTCAGTGTAAAAACAAAGTTATAACTCGCTGATTGGAAATAACTGTGAAAAGATGTAATTAATTGGTAGTGGTCGGAAAAGAGTGCAAAAGATTCCAAATGGTTGAAAATCACTGCATTATTAACACAACTAAAAGTAGGGACTGGAAAATATAGTGCGAAGCATACCAAATGGTTGGTGATGGTTGAGAAAAGTAATGCACATGATTGACGATGATTGGAAATGACTGGAAAAAATGTAAATAGCTGGTAATGGCTGTTATGAATGAAAATGATTGCATTTTTATTATTTAATTGGTGAACAATTTCTCACTCAAAATGAATACTGATTGCAATTTGCAATCTTTCTTTTAAGTGAAATCATTAAATATTTAATTCTGGTAAAGGGTTATTCATTTTTCGGTTTCGAAAGTAAAGCTAAATAAAACACGCATAGCGTTACATTTTTGATGAAAATTTTATTTCATTATAAGGTTTGAACTTTGTCATTTATTGTAGAATAAAATATGATTCAAATGGCTGCCTCGGGAATATTCGCTGCATGCGATTTTTTTTTTGAGGTCAATTGTAACCACTTTTACGCTCATTTCGGGAGGTATCTCGGCCATAACTTGAGTAATTTTGGTTTTTATTGCGTCTAGAGTTCAGGGATTTTTCGCGTAAGCACGGTTTTTTGAGAAGCCCGCAAAACAAAATCTAAATCAATAAATAAAAACAAAATGTCAAATCGCATGATCTTGGTGGCCAATTAAGGACCAGGAAACTTTTCACGCAAAAAGGCTATAATTGGTCGTGTTGAGTGGCATGTTGCCCCGTCTTGTAGTAAGTTTTAATGTGCAGGGAAATAACTTGACTTTTTTATGTGACTTTATTTTCCATACCTTGTATGTTGAGGCAAACTTTATAGTTGCCTTGCAAATCCGTTTTATTTTCAAGTTACTTTTATTTTTCCAGGGACTTTCAAACAATGAAGTTAAAATTAATTTAAAAGCATTATCTCTTATATTTATCTAGTTCACATAAGTATTTAAATCGTTAGGCAATTATTTTCCGTCAGTGCAAGGTACCCCTAATTAAACCCTTACCGGAATTTATTTTAAACAGTGTTCCGGATTTTCGTTAATCCATTTCGGCCTCGGCCTTCAAGCGGACCTGTTTATTTTATTCGATCAGCATATGCAATATTAGGCAAAGGGTTTGGAAATTTTTACGATCCTCAAGCCTACCTGTGCCGCTCCTTTATCGAAAATGTCCCAACCGGAACCAACACCGCCAAAATATCCCTACACCTCACCTACAGATGACGAAAATTTTATCATTGGCCCCAACGGAACGCAGATATCGAAGGCAGGATGGTACGAAATCGATTGGAAACTTGCCGCACCAGTCGTCACAAGGAAATTGTTGACGGCAGTTTTTGATCGAAATACTTTGGCGACTCACAGTCTGTCGGGCCGACCATCGCCTGCTTTTTTGAATCTGAATAAGCCGGAGAAGATGCCGCTAGACGTGGAAAAGGTTGCTGATATAGTTTCCATTGTGACCAGTCGCATCAAGGTCACTCAGAAGGAAGTGCGCATGGCTATCACGTCAAAGTGCGCTGATGAGTGCAAAGTTGTCACGATCCGCCAGCAGGCAAATTGAATGCCGATGAGGAGAACGCAAGAGTCGAGCCATATCATGTCCCAGTGAATTTTCCAAATGAATTTATAATAAATTGTAATAAAGAACAAAAGAAGTTTCGAATTTCAATAATTTAAAAATGAAC
The DNA here is from genome assembly GCA_916610125.1 of Cheilosia vulpina. Classification (NCBI taxonomy): domain Eukaryota; kingdom Metazoa; phylum Arthropoda; class Insecta; order Diptera; family Syrphidae; genus Cheilosia; species Cheilosia vulpina. The sequence continues at coordinate 29,284,452 of OU744278.1, forward strand.
AATTTTTTGTTGATAATGGATAAGTGACCATTTGCCTGTCATGTGCCTTTCTTTAGGTACGGGCACAGGGTGCATGTACAATTGAGGAAATGAATTATTTTTTGTTGCGTTTATTATTATTGCGTCCTAATATAATTATCCGTGTCATATCATACATTTTGTACCAACCTGTGGCCCCAGACTGTTTTCTCCTCTTCATACCGTCCACAGGAAGGTATATTCACTTTGTCATTACATTTGTAACGCCAAGGAAGAGTCACCGCAGACCTCATAAAGTCCTCATATTCTAAATCGATTTAGCCATGTTTGTCTGTCTGTCTCTCTGTCTTTTGAAAGCACGATACCGCCCAAAGGAATTGACTTAGGCGAATGAAATTTAGTGAAGGGACTTCTTTTTATCGTCGTCAGGTTGGTATTGAAAATGGGCTACGTCGGTCAAGTAGTTCTGGTACGTCCCATACAAAACCTTTATTGGAACATGTTGAACACGATAGCGTCGAAAGGAATCACCTAGGCAAGTGAAATTTTGTGACAGGACTAATTATTATTGTCGTCAAGTTGGTACTAAAAATGGGCAACGTCGGTCAAGTAGTTCTGGTACCTTCCATACAAAATCAATATTGGGCCCATGTGTCTCGCTGTTTGTTGAAAACAGGATAGCGTCAAAACAAATCGACCTAGGCAATCGAAATTTTGTGAGAGGACTTACTTTTATAGTCGTCAGGTTTTTATTAATTTTGGGCTATGTCGGTCAAGTAGTTCTGGTACCTCCCATATAAAACCAGTTATGCATGACTTGTATGCAGTGGAGGTTATCAAAGGATCGGCCAGGCCGATGATAACACTTTTACTTGTTTTTATCAGCAAAGGCTATAATTTTCCCATAAATTCGAAAAAAAATTCCCCTTATTTTTAAATTGGCTTTATTTTTATAGGAACAACAGCTAGGAGGTACGAGTGCAGCTACTAGGAGAGCACTTCCCACTCTGGCCCAGAGATGGCGTGCGTGCATGTTGATTCAGTCGAAGACCGATTGTCCCGCGTGCACACATTCTAGCTTTCAAGTTGATAAAGCTGCGTTTGTGAGCCTTCGGAAGTAGAAGGGAAGATGGATGATTCTATATGGTGAGCCCACTGCAACAAGATGGGAAAAAGATGGAGCTTCTCAGCAACCAATCCTCCGATGGTTGAATAGTCAGTATACCCTACCTGTAGGCCGGTTATTGTTTGTCGCTTGTTCTGGTGGAAACTACTGAGCGGATTTGGGTTTTAAACCTTTCTGAAGATTGCGAGAAAACTATGCGCTATGTTGTTCCTTGCCACGCCCACTTTTTGAGGGTGTTTTCGAGTAAATTTATATTTTTTCCCGAATTGGATTTTTGGAGATATTTTTATCAAAACAAAAAGAAGGAATGGACAAGGAAGCCTTAATATTCATAGACCAAATATAGACCAAAAATAGACCAAAATTCAATTTAGTTTAAATCATGCGACGGATGTTCTTGATCAGGGTTCTGCTTTGGTATGGTGGGCTGGGCGGACATCGAAAGCACTTTGTGTCGTTTTCTCTGTTGGAGCGGAATGAACTTTATGTAGGTGACCTTCAACTTTGCTCCTACTTAAAGTGGGTAATATTTTTTTGTGGGAAATAAGTCAAATTGAAGTTATTTCCCATATGAAGTTATTTCCCTGCACCAAGTTTTAATAATTTTAACGTGTTTTTTGATTGTTAAGCGATCCATTATCGTAATTGACAAACATTCAAATAATATTATGAAACTTCAAACAACGGCTGAGTTTGACAGGTGTCAAATTCCAGCGCTAGCAACTTGAAACCACGAAATGAATGACCGTGTACAATTACAAAACACTTTGGTAAGCAGTCAGTAATACTGCTTGACAATAGTCAATAATATAATCGAATTCTCCATGCAAACTTTTACTTTAAGCTCGTCAAATAGTTTACTTTGACAGCACACAGTATCTAGATACATTCTCATTCTTATATAGCTGGAGTTAGGTAAAAATATTTATGTATTGATTTTCAAACACGAAGTCGATTCCTTTTGTCGAACATACAAACTTTGTTAATATTTTATGTGATTCAAAAAATGGTCACCGTATCTATACGGAAATAATTTGCCAAATTTTAACATTTAACAATCTGCGCCACATTATAATTGACGGTTTGTATCCCTGTACTCTGACCTTATATTCTGTAAATTCAATAATAAGTAAAAGTAAAGTGGGCTTTTAACTCGTTATGCAAGACGCCACAACACTTCTCCACGACACACGAATGTCATTTGCAAAGGTCGTGGGCGGCTAAGCTAAGATTTGTTTTGTTTTGCAAATGATAATATGCGCAATAAATTGTAAACATCTACATCTATATTCAAAGTCTCTACGCCCGTTGTTACTCGCGTACTTTCAATTTAAACATGTTTTCCTGATCGCCCACTTGGTGGCGTCAAGTTCTTGGGTAATCCAGTTTTTTTTTCTATAGCAAACTCACTCAAAGCCAGACAACGTCAATAAATAATTCGATTAATAATTGCAAGTGTAACTCGATTTGAGAGCTCTTCAGCAGTCATATTGGTAGCAGCCTCGAGCTATTGATCTTGTACGACCTTAATGCGATTACAATCACAGATACCAGAGTGAGCGCACATTTAACGGGTGCCTTTCCTCGAATCCGGCCCACATTATAGCGTGTGTGTATGGTGGACTATGCGAGAACATGCAAATGAAATCCAAACAAAGTAGCGAACTGCATTTCGATTCGTTTCGTGTAAACTTCCAGCCGCGCTGTAAAGGCAGCACTCACACACGAATGATTCATGTCAATCATAAGTGCAGCGCGTACATGGTGAGATTCCTTATTAAGATTGATATTTTCAAAAACGAACACAGTGTGGGTGGAGGAATGGCTAACGATTTTGGTGACTGGCTAGAGGCGCACTACCGTGTGCGCAACTCTGCCATTTAAGGTTATTGGCAAAATTTTATTATTACTTCTAATTATAGAAATGCTAATTCGTCTAGAAGATTCTTCGGAAGCTTTGTGAATCACACCTTCTCTGTGAAGAGAAAATTCAAACGAAAACGGGTGATAATAAAACCCATCCAAAGGTAAACAAACCTTCGTGCTGAACTCTTTAACAACAAAAGCAAGTTATTTCGTGGGTGAGGCCTGAGACAGCCCATTATTATCAGCGTCGTCGACGTCGTTGTCGTCGTCGCCAATCCTTAGAAAGCACACGAAATGCCAAATACAGCGAACATTTTTTCCCTACTTCATCATAAATCAAAAGAAAAAAAAAACAGAAGAGGGCCAATAGCTGTTCTATGTACTCACCGGATAGAGGCGGCAAATTTTCTGCCTTCTCTGTTTAGTTAATAAACATTTTACCAGTCGAGTGTCCAAATGAACATCAACTTTCACTCGCTGTCATTTTTCCGCGAATTTTCTTCCATTTCAAGGTGGTTTTCACATAATGATTGCGTGATTGGCAAGCATTAATTTCGCTTTCATGGCGAACCAGTGAGCACTGAAATTACACGAGCCCACTTTAAGTAGACCAAGGTGAGAAGGATGTTTGACGTGAATTCGTATGTGGAACTTTAAGCTAGAATGGGTATATGCTTTAGAATTGAACTAACCCTAAATGAGGGCTGCTGAACATTAAATTTCGCATGCAGTCAGCAGGGTTATGTGATCAAATATGGATGACAAAAATTCACTAAAGTGTAGTTAAATACTTAAAATGTTTCACTATTCGGTCTTGATCACGTCGTACAACACAATGCACTTTGATGTTTAATTTTTGGAACGACCTACACTTTTATGCTGAATTGAAAAGCTCTTGTCCTGGATATTTTAAATAACAGATTTCATACTTTGTTTGCTGTTGCATGGCATGGAAAAGCGAAAAAGTTTAAATCTAAGGGTGCATCCAAGCTATTTTTTTTAAACTAACCTCTAAGCACAAATATTTGTGGGAAAAACTGGTTAATAGTTTATGTGGAAAACAAAAGATGCTTCTCAATTGACGCTGTCAAGCTGTCCAAAACAAGCGGATTCTTATTCGTCAAAACACATTTCTTCAACCCGAATATTTTCCTAACCTTCAACGCATTCGGTGGAAATGTGACCGAGTCGTCTGGAATCGCTTTGCCCATATCAGGGAGAATTTATTTTTTATATAATATAGCTATAAATGGAGCGTATTTACTTAGCACTGATACGATCTCGATAACGTGGTTGATTTGTACAACTATACGCGCGTACACAGTACACACCCCGCGCGTCTGCCAATTAATCATTCTCCTTTGACATTTCAACAGTTGTTGCTTATGCCAATCATCCATCAATACGAAATGCGTTTGATTATTTATTTAATATGTCAATCCGCCATGTTTGCCCACATGTTCTGTGATTTAACTAGAACGCCAACGACAAGCATGTGTACACTGTCAAGTTCAAACAGCCAGCGGTCTTATCTTGACTTTAAACTTCAACTTATGTTGTGGCCGAAGCACCGAGCCAAGTGTGCACTGTGCGCGTACTAATACTGAGCAAGTTCTACCATTCGCGGAATTTCAAATAAGTTTGGGCAATCAATATTGCATTGGCACGTACGACGACTGTGTTCCGCCCTTTCCGCTGTCAGAAGCTGCTGTCAAGTGTATAAAAAAAAAAAGTGCGCGTGTGCCAACATATTCCGCAACTTAACTTCTCTCAATTTGCATTTGAATTGTTTATTTATGAAAATATTTATGAATTCTTGAAATTGAAATTAAATTTGAATTTGAGAGGAAAAAATGATCGAAATCCCGAGCCCCATACATGTTGGTGCCCGTATGGGGCTTGGACTTTGGTACAGAAAATCAGCAAACATATGCTCATATGCTAACATGCGATCGCAATCTTAATTTGGCGAATGTTGTGCAGTCTCTGCTGTCAGTCGGAGGAATATTTTTTTTTTACTCCATGCCCATCTAAGTACGCAACGAACCGCTCCTGATATATAGACGGCTCCTTTGTTACTACACCCAGCTGGGGGTACGTGAAAACAGTGTACAGGTCCACGCGGGGTAAGGCAGTCGCCGGCCGACTTGGCGTCGAGTGGGAAAATGGAAAATTAGTTGCGCGCCACATTGCTGAGCTTTGTGGGACGTTCTATGTTAGTATAGTACGTAATATTTGCACAGAGTGTGGTGTACAGTGGGTGGGGCACTCGAGTCGCAAATTGATAACGTACACGAAAGTTGGCGGCACGGAATGAAATCTCATTTTCTTGTTTATACTTGAAAATTTCTCGGTAACCAGGGAGAAATAAACGCTTAAGTGTGTTTGAGGTTATATTAGTGCAAATATTGACAAACAAGACGAGCGAACGTTTGTTTACGAATTTCATTAGAAACAATAAAGTTGAGTTAATTATAAGCTGCTATGACAGGCGGTTTAACGAATAGATAGAGTTGAAAAGGGCCATCACTCGAGTTTGGTGATTTTCCACCCACTCACTACGTGTTAGAGATACCTCCCTGAAATGTACATTCGTTTATCGGCTCAGAAGTCGTTAGAACGCATTTTGTTGATTTCTATTAGATGGGCCGAATGTACATATTTCCTGTAGATGGGCGTACCAAGAAAGAGAAAACATGTGCACGACGTTTTCTTGTCTCGCCACAGGGGCTTTGCATTTATTGATACGTCACAAAATAGGTTTCCGTACGTTACGGTGCCAAATTTAACATCAAGAATATTGAATCACGCATTTATTTGATTCATAGCTTCTTTCTTCATATTAGTGTATTTTTTTATAAACAAGAAAAAGTCAGTTTTTTTTAAACAAAAACAGTGATCTAATGTCCCGAATATTGTTCTGATTCTGGACGCCGATTAAAGAAGCGAAGTGAAATGTAGCTTTAATTGTATTCAGCGTTGCCACAAAAATACAATTGTATTAAATTAGCTATATTTTTGCTTCCGTGCAAAAATTGATACTTGGATACTTTTTTTGATTTTGGTTAAATTTTTCAATTTCCAAAAATTCTGCACAATCTCCCTTTTTTCATATATTTAAAATTTTGTTTTTCATGGTTTTCAAATAAATTTTTAAAACTGACAATATTAATTTGTTTTCTTCATTTTAAAACTGACTATGATATTGATAAGTATTGCTCATTCTGAACTGATGTTCCCAGCCATACTGATACTGTACTGCACAAGTACGGTAGGACTCGAGCACAGTTGCATTCGTAAATTTCTCCCAATTTATGAGAGTTTGTTAGTTATTCAATTCAAATTCCCCTAAGCCTCTACTCACTACAGTTGTTGTCAAATGTCAATAATCTCTGCATTAATTATCTTCGGCTACTGCATTTTCCAAACAATTAAAAGGCGAATACACATAAAATGTATACAAATTCTAAAAAAGGATTTATAACATGAATGCATTTTAAGCCAGTACAAATTACTCTGCCATACTTATTTATATTTTTTTTAAGTTTTTCTTTTTGTTATTTTGTACTAAATTAATTGACTGATTATCTCTGAAATGTGATGTTTCTTTTAAGGATTTTGTTATTTTGTATTTTTTTCTTTATGTTTCTTTTCATAAATTTATTTATTTGAAAAAAATAGATATTTTCTTGTGACACATATGGTACATTATAGAGGCTTACATTTAGATACTTTGATTCTTTTTCAAAAAAAAAAATGATACATTTTCCGAAAAGTCAACGGTAATGAATTCCTGATTGATTACTTCGTCAAAATACAGGGTGCCCCATTGACTTGAGCAGACATATTTTTTAAATGTCATTTTAGTACAATTTTAGCCATGAATCGCTTCACACCGAAAAATCACTGCGAAATAGTGACACTGTTAATTCAAAAGAGCCATTCAGTTGTGATAACTCAACGCGCCGTCTGGCAACACTATTCGTTGTTTGACGTCGAATTTTATTGAGCACTAGATAGTGGGAGATCCTCAACATGCTGTTCATCAACGCCCAAGGCGTTTTAATGAATTAAATGAAGCGGCAAAAGATAGAGTGTTGCCGAGAAGTTCCTTCAAGGAAGACATTCGTGCAAAATTTATCGCTATGCCACCCGAAAAGCTCGAAAACGCAGCAAAGATTGCACCTGCACATGTTGCTTTAGTCACTAAAAGCGGCCACTTGATTCGTGTTGTGTACAAAAACTAGTTCAATGATATTGTAAAGGACCGAAATAAATTTGAATCGGTTGATAAAAGATGGCGCACCCGTTACATATGCTTAGGTAAGGTGTCCTTCTACCTGCGTCAGGATGTTTGCTAATACGATTCATAGCGATTTAAGTTTCACGTTAAATCGTATTATACCTTACAAAAAGTAACGCAAAGTCGTTAATGCTGAAGCCAAATCAGTGTGAGTCGTGAAGACCGACCGACGCTTTCCTCAGCCGATAGGCTTCACTCTTTTTTACTTCCTAAAGGCATCCCTATCATTTGTGTTAGCCTCATTTCATCCGCTGGTATAATTACCAATCAATTTGTCAAAAAACTGCGTTTATCTAAAAATTCACTTAAACCCGCTTTAATTACTTAACAGCTCTATGTCATATTAGGTAATTAAGGAAGTTATTCCACACTTAAGCCATAAAGAATTCCAAACGCCCCTAATCTGTTTATAATGTCCAACACCTCGTGCATTGTAAATAGCCGGCAAGCTGCTGTCAAAACGCATTACAATCACCCCACCCATGAGCTGTCCTCTTGCTATGGACTATGCCTACGACAGTCTTGAGGCAGACCACAATGACAACTCTCGAGCTCGTAAAACTGCCTACTACTTGATGGTCCAATGCAATAACTGCAGTTCCATTGTGTATGTACTGTATAGGAGGTTGTCATGAGAGTGGGCCTGACTTTCATTGTACTGTCTAATTTATGCGCGCAACTTGCGAAATTAACTAAGCAGTATTTTTCACACTTAAACTACTGACGCTCACTGAAGTGTACCGGCACTTCCTGACCACGTGACCGGCATCAGATACACCAGTATGATTCATCAGTCAGATCACGTTTTGCTGTAATTTCTTAATGCTTCTCTTATTAGCTTGTTAAATAGCCAGCTAGTGCATCAACCGAATTTTCACGGAAACGCTTCATTCCATTTGGCCAGACCTTTTCCATTTGGAATCGACAGTAAACGGCAAACGGCGCACGGTCAGGTAATTGTAATTGCCGACCGTCGTAATAACGGACTGAAATCAATCGCTTGAATGGAACTGTTAGTTGATTGAGGTTGTGGCGACCAATCCCACTCTCATCACTTTGATCGTGAATCAAAGTGGAGAACATTATACATTTTTTGTTTCAGCAAAATAAGGTGTCCAATGTGAGACGGAGAATAGTATCGGTAGACGGATTTATTGCCGCCATTAGAGCTGCATTTAATGCATGCAAACGAGGCGTATAATATTATACATATCTGACGATTTTTTCTAAACCAAATGCAACTACGGATACACACACATTTACATATATATTTATAGATTTCTTTTTATTTGTTGTCATTGCAGATGTCTGACTTCTCGGATACCACACAGCACGTCAGTCCGGCAGCATCTTTAATAGAAAATTTTCATAAGAAAAATGGCACCATTGGTCCGACTGCTGCCAATGCTGCCGCAGTTGTGGGCAGTGGTGGAACGAGTAGTATGCCAACAGGGACCAGTGGTGGTCCCGTCGCTGGCAATGGTGCCCTCACGTCGATATCATCAAATACCAGACAGAATTTAATCAATACTAGTTCTAGTTCTAGCAGTAGTCTTAAGGAAACCTCATCCACATCACAGCAGGTAAGTTATGGCACACCTTGAGTGTGGGTATTTTATTTTAGATTTTATAGATTACATTAATATTTAGTTTTACATAAATTAATTATTATTATTAAGCCGACTTTGAACTGGTCTAGCTGTCACAGCAATATTTACTTATTTCTAATTAAATTAACAAGAGAATTTAAATTATAAACTTCGCAGTTACATAAAAAAAACATGTTTGCTCAATCGAAACATGACAGATACAAAGGAACTAAAACTAGGTAGGTTTTGTATATAACCATTGGGTGTTGGTAATTTATTTATAGTTTGACAGTTGCTTGTCGAGTGTCTATGTATTAGCATTTGTTGACGATTTCGATAGTTGGCATGTATACAGGGCCGAAATACTTTCACTGCAATTTATGAACAGTCTTTGTTAGGTATTCGTGTCACGATAGTTTACTAGATATTTATTTTTAAGGCTGAAAGATTGGTATATTCGTTGAAAGTAACTGACAACAATCAAACTGTGCTGACAGTCATTTGTTTGACTTTTGTATTAAATTGTATGGTATAGGCAATTCGTGTGGGCCCTAGTATTTAGACTGCGTTTTGGTATTTTATATTTGAATATAAAAAAAACTAACATATAGAATCAAAATTATAGTTTCAAAAACAATAAATAAATATTTACTTCGATCACTACAAAAAAATGTGCCTTATGTTTTGTATCGACCACCAAGTAATTCAAATGTAAATGAGTAGATCTAAGCACATTTAAGGGGCGCACTACATCGTTTATCTAGCAGTTATTAAGTCTAAATCTAAAGTTAAAATTCGATATTCTTTTTATTTTAATAAAAATATGTATTTGAAAACAAAGATTTCGTTAAGATTTCGAATACAAGTTTGTAAATTCAGTTACAAGAAGACAAAATAGAAAGAACTGAAAGGAAGGCGATTGGAAACCAAACCAAAGATAATGGAATACAGAGATATATATCTTTCCAGTGGAAAGGCGGCTGCCTACAAGCTGAAAAATTCATGAAGTCACGCACATATGCTCATTTCTTTTCTAGTATATGTGAGTTCATGAATAGAACTTTAATGCAAGAATTCGCTATTCCGAAATGTATATTTCACTATTTTTTTTTTATTTTAATCGAAGCGTTAACAAAAACCAAACAAGTTGAATACCAAACACAAAACAATTGAACAACGCGATGACCATAAAAGCAAAAGGAATATTGGCCGGCCATTAGCAACATGCTTTATTGTAGCTCACACGTATTCACAGACGAGGGTTGAAATTACAAAAACAACTATGTAATCAAATGGGTTTTGGGGGGATAGACGCACGAAAGATATCCATCTCTTTTATTCTTTCATCTCTGAACCAAATTCGCTTCCAACTTGTTAGGCTCTAAACACAAGTGCCCTTACTAACGACAACCACAATCAGATGGCGCTAAAAGTGGTATTCTCAGCCGAACAGCTGCTTCAGTGGCGCTCGTCTCTTTTACCATTACGACTTATATTAGTTTCAGTAGAACTTCCCAAGTATGTCTGCTTCTAAAGTAATAACTTGCTGCTTTCCAATTTTCACTATCTATTGAATGAGAAAGTTTCGTCTGATTCGAATCGTGAATATTGTTCTCATCAAAATATCGGGAGAATATGTTTCCAACGATCAATAATCTTTTTAATAATTTCCAAAGAAAAAAATAAAATCTGTGAACTTATTGTGCATTTCCATTTTTAAAAAACGCTGACCACAGATTGGTCATCATTATTAAAAAACACAGCAGTAATAAGTGTGGTCCGAATGCATCTTCACAAGAGACAGATAAAAGTGAACAAGAGCGATAATCTTGTGACTCGCGATGGCGACATTTATTTGAAGAAAACAATTCAATATTTATTATTGAAATGCATGTCAGAAGCAATAAAAGTCGTCTTGATTTTTTGCTGCATCGTTTAATTATAAACACTACGCGATACTAATAATCTTTTTTAAGTGACCAGTCCAGGCTTAATTTTTCGAACTCACAATGGGGAAATTTTCCATACAAAATTGCATATTATGAGCTACAAAATATTTAGTGTGAAGGTTGAAAATTATTATTAGTAAGGTCCACTGAAGACGTATCGACAATGTGTCAACAATAACATTAATGTGGAAATGTGAGGTATAGAACAATGATTCCCACAAGTTGGAGAGAAAATCTTGACACTTGATGATTTACTGTCAGATAGTTATAAGTCTTAAACGTAGGTAAATTGAAATTAAGACTTAAAAATAGTTGTGGTCAACTGTGTTCCACCACTGAGGTGATTTTTATATTCCTTGTTAGAGATTTCTGAAGCCGAAAGTGTCATCGATTTGTGGATATTTTCGGAAGATATTGCTCACATAGGGCATTTTGTTTATGTTATGACATCTGACAAGCTTAATTCAACAAGACTTCTTACCTCTATCCCACGAAATGAACACAAACCTCATAGACGTAGATAAAAGGGTACGAATATTTTCTTTGGATTTCAACAAGCCAAGATAATTATACAAAATAGTAAAATCAGTGCAAAGCTTGTTTATAAAGTGAACAGACAGTTATTGGACTTGGTCGGAGAGTTCGTTCTGACATTCGAAATATGTACAAGAGGACTTTGCACCGATCGCAAAATTGATTTCTCGCTGGCAGTATGTTGATCCGGACAGCGCTTTATCAATATTCAGAAGTTCCGCGCAGAGGAAAAAAGTGTATTTATTTTTATGTGTCAAATGCACAAATGCAAAATGCACTGATGTTTTTTTGTTGTTGTTTAGATTTTGTCCCTGTTAGCCGCCACATAAGAATATCTATTCACAGTCCAAAGATAGCTATACCTGTAAAGTTAGCTTACAAATTATCAAATTGATGTGCTATTGAAGACCGAAACCTTTAATTCGTATGAATTCCAAACGAGTTAGCCGATTGCGATAAAAAAAAAAGCTAAATTTTGCTCCATAAATTCCTTCATTATAGTTTAGTGTAGGTATTTTAGGTAGTCTTCACGTGATGCGTTTTCAAATCCACATACAATTCAAATCCGCATTCAAACAATTTTGTAATACCTATATAAAGATAGGAAATACACATCCTCCCAAAGATGTTTCCAGCTACAGAACTATTATAGTTAACAGGACCTGGACAATGTGAAGCTAAAATTGTCAACATCTGACTGATATGCATTCAAAAGGAAGATGATGAACTCATTAAGTGAAAAGTACAAGATCAATCAGCGCAGTGTCGTAAAGATGACGCATTCAAATTGCACAACTCTGCTTTTGCGTCAAATTCAAAACTTCGTTTACCTACTGTTGCAAGATATCCTCTCATGGGCCACATTTGAAAAGGCAGTGTTTTTGTTTTCATTGCAATTACAATAAGCAAAGTAAGGTAAAAAAGTTATCAATTAAACCACATATTTTGAAAGACAGCCTAAAGATCTGCAGCATTTTTGATAAACTGGTTCCGTTGTAGTTCGAAATCTTTTGGTTTTTGCTTGTGATAATAACATCACTACAAAATTGTATTAGTACTAGCAGTGTCATAAACCCATCTATATGACTATAACTTCCCGTAGTGCTGGGAATTTGGTTGCTTGTTGCTACCAGCTCCATTGAGATAAATACCTAGTGTGAGTCTCAGAAGTGCCCATAGTAAAGTGAAGGTACTTGTTGTAATTCCATGCTGAACAATTTACTTCTCTTTGCTGTACTGGGAAAAATATTAACCTAACAGCTATTTGTCCGCGTTTTGTTCAGCTCTAATAAATTTACTGGAAGTCCGGCTATATCAGTTTCTCTTGTAAAAAAAAATAAATAGTTGGCAGGTCCGTAGGGACCCTGGGACTAGCCTCTCACAACCATTCGTCTTGTGTGAGTTTTTATTTTTGGGACGAACGGAAGGGATTTAGAATTTTATGCCGAGTCCAAACGGCCAATTGAGAAGCTCTTTCATGACAGTTATACTCTCGGATGTTTGTCAGACGTTCGCTAGAGGTGGCGCAGTGAAAAAAACCTTAAGTAGGAATTTGGGTTCTTTTACGGGATTCGAACCTGGGACCCCTCGCTTAGCAATCCAATACACTAACCACTAAGCCACTGCACCGTCTCTCTTATGCTCAATGCTAAAAATAGAAGCCAAAGGCACCTAGTTGGACAAACATGCTCTCTTCTTAAATTACTATCTATTTCTGTTTCGGGCTTGTCACAAAATGTTATTTTTATACCACCAGCTAGCAGGCGTCTGGCGCGTGACACTTAGCACAAGTCAAAAACTGCAAAAATATGCCATCTAACCGCAACCGTTGATAAGAGGTTTCCAAGAAGTCTTGACACCGAGCATTGTCACTTCTTGTCATTGTGGCAGACACTCATATATGTCAAAAAGTAGAAATTCCGATTTTCTGACCTCAGTCATACAGTGATATTCCTAAGGATTGTTTTATGTAAATATCTGCGTCGCCGCCTAAAATTATGCAAATAAAATTGCTTTTATCGCAATGATGTCATTAATATATTAGGTCTATCAATAATTACATCACCAGATGATCGCATTATTTTCTATATCTAATCTTATCTATTCGCTGTACTAAATCACCGTTTATCACCTTCGTTTCCAAATTATGGTGACCTAAGCTATAAAACTGAACTTAATAGCGTAATCGGTTAGATTCATTTACGATAATATATATAAAAAAAAAGAAGTCGCATAATGTCCTCGAAACAAATTCTAAACACGTCCGGCTCCGAGTTCTTGTTCGAGTCTGCACATCTGACGTCTGTTCTGACATTTGCCAATTGATTGCACCTTCGAATTTAGAGGAAACATCTATCGGTTATTCTTCGACTTCTATAATAAATCATGACCCTGCTTGGATGGCTCTTATTACCATATTATTTATGTAGCCAAGCCAACTGGAGCTATAATGCGATAATGTCGTTAGTTAGCTTAATGTCGGCGGCAATTAGGCTGCCATAGCTCTTGAAAGTACAACAAAAATTACTTACGGTGTACACAGAGGAAAAACGCAAAATGTATTATATTAATATCCGCAGTGGAACTGATAAGATAAGAGCGCAAGGGGAAATCATTTATTGGCAAGGCAGTAAGCGCTTTTATATTTCATGTGCTTTTATGTAGGTCGATTGAGAGACTTTTCTGATCTGCTTATAGCCAGCAGATGATGATGATTGGGTTCGTCCAAACATATTCGCCGCACACTTGAAAAGATTAATGATCGTGGTCTATTGTCGGCCATGCATGGACATTGTGACGGCCCACTACTTTTTGCTGTAGCTCCCGTTGTGAATGAGTCACTTTGGTAGAATTGTCAACACTGTGCGGGGGTGGCAGAAAAGCTCTCTGACACCTATCCAAAGGTAGATTAAATGTAATTTACTAGTGCTTTTTATGATTTATATTTTATACAGTCTCGATGATGGGTTCTATTCGATTTTATTTTGTATACTTTGTTTTGTCATTTATGTGGAAGTGTGGCAAGTGTCTACGGACCTCGTTTCCTTCGTGGGCGCAATTGCACACATTTTCAAATTTTAAACAGAAAAGCTTATTTAATACAATTTCGTAGGAAAGCAGTTTTTCGTAGAAATATATCGTGGACAGATTTAGAGTGAAAAATATTGCGATTTGGTGCACGGGTGTTGATATTCGTGGAACTTTTTAATTATATTTTTATTCGATAAGTCTTCAGAGAAAGTTGAGTGAGGTGTTTATGAAGACGAGATAGAAGTGAATGATTTATTTGACAAGGACTCGATAAGATGCTGGTTCTAAATCATAAGGCTGTTAATGCGACGCACCGTTTGTTGCTTGTTCCTGTACATAAGCTCAGTGATTCTCGATGGAGTTCAAACTGCAAAAAGTAACAGTTCTTCCTGTGGTCTGCCCTGGGCAAATGCAAACTTTGTTCATCGGAGGTACTGTTCAATTCCCCCACAAACAAGCAATAAATAATTCGTCGTCCAATGGTTTAGACAGTAATCGAAATTAAGTATAGACAGACGGGCAGAATTAGCAGACCCAGTACTTTGAGTTTATTGGCCGAGTAAAAATGGTTGACAATAACAGCCAAAAGTTGTCTAATAAGCCAAAGAAATTTTGGTTTTATTCGGAGGCTTATGCCAAATCACTCAGACACTACCATACCAGAATTATACCAGCGTTTTACTCTGGTTTCTTCGTTTGAACCCTTACATATTTGAAATAAGAGTTATGAGTTGAACCTTTTAACTGGTTGTAGCTGTTGCAGTGGAAACCATCGAAACATTGTTTACCGCATCTACACGTAAAATAGGAAGGCTAACCGCAATATGATTAATGAAAGTAACCATGATTTGTATACTACATGCTTTGTTGTTTCAACCGTTACTAATTTCTATAGTTAGTTAAATTAAGCGAAACACACAAACGTTTGTTATGCCCTATTGACCAATAAATTTCTGTCAGAGTTTTCTTAATCTTATTTTAACTTTTGAAATATTGATAGCTTCTTGAAGCTACTAAATTAACTGATTATCGGTGTCGACTTGAAGTCTGTAAGCTTTTTTCAGAATTTGTGTCTGACAATTTAGTATTGACCAATAAAGATTTTTAAAATAATTTGAAGGCCAATTTACATACTTTTACCGAATTGCCAAAAATAATGTCTAAAATCCAAATTTATTTACAATGTTTTAATACGGGAAGTGCCACGCCCCATTTTCCAATATCTCTCACATTTTTCGAAATGTGGTGCATTAGCAACGTACATGCATTAAACAATTCTTAGCTGAAGCTGTCATAAATGCCAAGATAAAGTGTTTTTAATTGACTTAGTCGTAACGGATGCACTACATCCCATTGGCCAAAAATGTCCTTTTTATGCGAACTTCTTGACAATTCACACATATGTAACATTAAGTTTCGAGAAATCGCGTTTAAATGTTTTTTGTATAAAAAATGCCACGTCCCCCAATCCAAGGCCCTTTATGCATTGCTAAAAACATCCGAAGAAGACCCACTGATGTTTGATGAATATCAGTTGGGATAAGGATTCTGGAGACGTTTTGGAGGGCAAACATGCCTATTACATTTAATATAAGTTAGACAAATTATGCGAACTAATGTCCTTGTAAACCGTCTGCCAGGAAGATGTTTTTGGTCGCGGGCATCGGGTATCATCTCCTGAACATCTTTTTCTAAAAACAATAATTTGGGACTTAATTAAAGTGGCTAACACATTCCATTTTTAAAAGTTATTAAAAAACCGATTTATCTTGAGCTATAGGGATTCGAGGGAGTGTGTCAAGTGCCAACAAAGCAACATCGTCCGCCAAGTAGATACTCAGCTATATGTCCTCAATAAAGAGAGAACTCTAGCTTGCACCTAAAAAATACTATTAACTTTTTATTTGCTGTATTTATTTTTTATTTTTTTTTTTAAGTTGATTCCAATTTGTGGAGTACTACCAACAAAAAACGCTTTTCTTGGGAAACGAATATTATTCTTTATGGTCAGTGACAGTGGGCCTTACCAACAAACATTTTTAGTTTTGAATCTAAATTTCACAGTGGCTGTATTTTCCATACAAATTTTGCAATTGTGATCTGCCGTAAATTTAAAGTCGACAGTAAAATTTGTTATTGGTACGGCACAGTGTGTTACAGTTTCTCGCATGGACTTGGGTCACACGAAAACACTCTAATCTTTACAGCATCGTCAGCGCAAATGCTACTCTCCGTCTTTTGAGTAGGAATGAAACCATGTTCACCATGGCTTCACCGTTCTATACATCTGTGTTTCAATCTATTGATTTCAATGTACTTGTTCGAACTTTCCGGTCATAGTCGTGGCGTAGAAATTACTCGTAGAAACCGAAGGGCACGTTTATTGGTAACGTTTTTAGTTTCGACTCAAAATTTTGGTAGTTCACAGTTGCTATATTTTCCATACAAATTTCGTTATTGTGATTTAAAGTCGAGACTTAAACTTGTTATTGGTATCGCGCAATGCGTTTCAATTCATCGTGTCAAATGATTGCATAAAATTTTTGAAGTGATAACTTCTTTAGGCGCGTTGGGCATTTTTGATATGGGGTAAAATCAGTGAACTCGCGACACCAATGTTGCGACACCAGTGTTCGTGAAATTGGAACGAAAGTTGAGAGGATATATAGAGTCATTGTATATAGAGAAATGTTAATATACAATTATAGAGTAGATAGATGTACCAACTGAGAACCAGCGACACCTAGCAGACAATATCCCTATCATCAAAGAGAACAACAGACGCCATTAATGGTGCCACCGGAAATTTATCTTCTCACTATATCGTTTGGATTGTAGTCTATGATATTTAATGTGGGAAATAAGTGTTAGCATATAACAAGACATTTTGTGTTTTTGTTTTTGGAACCATTTTGTCAAACAAGAGTAGGAGCTACAAACGCAGATTATATCCACTTATGAATACTTACACACATGAATGGATGAATATCTTTGCTGAATTTGTTTTTTTAAAACAATAAGTTTGTTGAGAAAATAAATTAACTTTTAGCTTCAGAGAATTTGAAAAAAATAAAAGTACAAAATTCGCGCGAATTTGAGAAGGTAAGTGTTCAGTTGGAAAGCTGAGATGTAGATGCCGCTAAGTGCAGGGATTGAGTTCAACTCGCTGCACAAATGTTTTGCTAAAATATTTTTTTTCGGACCGATGTTACATTTAATTTTTGTTTTTAACAAAGATTTTTTAAAAATGCTTAAAAAATTGAATCAAAAAAAATTGAATTGAATTGAATGGGAATGGGAATCGTGGTTTAACAAGATTTAGAAAAAGGAAATGCTTTCGGGAATGTTGCTGCCATAAAAAAGGGCACTTTTTTTATTTAATTTTTTTTATATTATTTTATGTTTTTTTTTTATATTTGTAAACATTCTTAAAAAATCTGGCCAAAAAAAATTTTATATGTAACCTCGGTCTTAAAGAATGTGTTTCCAATTTTAAACTCTGCCCATTTTACGAACAATTTATCTGTCAATCTTTAAAAATAATACCGGCTTCCACTCCCAGTAAGTTGATTGAAATTGGAATCAAATTCTTTTATTTATTGTTCCACTTTACCTAAAAATACTTTTTTTGTATTGTATTATTTTAGTGAAAAAGGAATCTTTTTTTTTAAGTTATTCATTTTTTCGTTAAAAGTGGTTGGCAACGCTGCCGCAAGCTCAGAAAACTTAAGAGAATTTGCCTACTACAAGCTGTTTTCCCTGTTAATGTGGGATGGGAATGGGAAAGTGTCCTTGCTATGGCAAAGTAAATTAAGAGAGAATTTTATTTTCAAAATTTGCTGGGGCAATCTGGTTGGTGCGAGCGAAGTGGATGAAGTATCTACCAATTATTTCTCAAGTTAGGGATAATAAAATTCATCATAGGTATTTATATTTGGTAAGAAATAAATGCATTTGCTGCGTATTTTAACAATGAATTTAAATGTGACGGGCTAATTGGTTGGCTTGAAAGATAGAATAGTTTTTGACCCGATTGATAGAAATATTTTAATGAGTTACTTGAAGTACTAGTTCCAAGCAAACGAAGTCGCAGGTACCAACTAGTACCTATGCATTATTTTTGATGTACAATAGCGCATTAAAGGAAATTGAAGATTAAGTATAGTATAATTTTTGTAATACATATTATATTTATAATAATGAGTAAGAAAACACATTACAATATTTCCTGACGATTCAAAAAATACACAGGTATTTGTTTAAGTTTTGACTTCTGTCGGCACTCCCGGAGTGCCATTGTGCCATTTTTTATGAACAGTGCCATTTTTTTTAAATTGCTTTTGAAATGAAAAAAAAATAGCTAATAGTAGAATATCCTTTCTGGAAACCTGCTTCACATTCTTAAGGCTGTGGTTGCAGTGCAACCGAATTTTAGTGCTAGCTATACAACCAAATTAGAGACTTGCACTCATTTCATCTGTTATTGTCAGTGAACGGATTTTGTAATAACTCAAAAAACAAAAACGCAAATCTTAACTGGGAAAAAGACATAAATGTCAATTATTTACAAACAAAAATCGGTAAATCATTTAGAAAGTTCTTACTCTGACCAGTCTACGAGGAAATAACGAACATAGATGACAGCGTGCACACTTACGAGAAATTCCGAGTTTGTCAATACGAAGACAGCTTGATTGTTTCAGTATTTTTTTGTTAAATAATAATATAAATAAAATGTACACGCTCGTTATTTATTCATTAAATTCACCGATATTTCTCCCAATAGTAATGAAAGTGCAATCCATTTGGGAAATAAACTAACTAGCTTGAGCCACTTCCTCAGAACTGCCAATTTACTCGTATTTCTCTGACACCCACGCTGTGGTAGATTCATCGTTTCATAAAATCAGAAGCTTCAGCTTCATTATTCATGCCATCGCATGAAGGTCATCTGCTGCTTATTATGAAATTCAAAGAATCATTCACCCCAAATGCAGAACGTCGCTTGTCACTTGTAGTTTCCTTGAAAATGTATTCGGTTTCAAAGTGATAACTATTTATACTTGTCTTCACTAAAAATATGCCGATCGTGTCAAGGTTCTCCTTTTAAATAAAAATCGTGAGTCATGAGCCATTCTGTCAATTCAAAAAAAAAAAACTCTTGTTCCATTACGTAGCTTAGACATACATCTCATCAATAAAACATTGTCTCATCTTCCCAGTCGAATTATTTGCACCTTTTAGGCAGCGTGTTGTAGTAAATTGTTATTGCCACCCAAAATACGTATTCTCACTCGATTAGTAATTCTATTGGCATACACCGCACACCCAAAACACCTTGTATCAAAAAAGCCAAATGGAAAAGTACAAACGCGTCCGCCACCAAACCTAACTCATACACAAATCAACACAAATGATAAACGTATTCTTACTGTACAAATCCATAAAGCAATTTATTCGAGTAACGAAGATCAAAAAAGTAATAATAAAAAAAAGCCGGCTTGTATTAAAATAACCATCTAATCTACAGAGTGTCTATCCATCACAAAATAACACACTCTCCTTATCATCTGACAAAATGGGTCTACAGCTCATCGTCGCCTGTATTTTTTTTTTTTTTTTGTAAAGTTTACTAAAAAAACAAAGCCTCAAATTATTTATAGAAACAGAATGAAAAACCAAACTTCTAAGCTCACCTCGAATCGTGCCAAACCCACTTGTGTGCGCTCTTCTGGAATAGTACATCAACCGTCATTATTGGTTTCTAGCGAAACACCACAACAAAAAGCTTTTCACCATCTCCACAGTCAACACCATGCCAACTAACCCCGCTAGTAGAACCCAAAGCTTCTTTCATTTTCAGTCTTTCAGTCAAACGAACGAGGACGATCTTTTGTCGCGCGCGCATATTTTATTTATTTTGTTTTTCTTGTCGTCGCCCTTCAACTCGATCAGTCAGCAACGAATATTTATATTTTTTTAATTCTTTTTTAAATTTGCAATTTAAAAAGAAAAATCGAACGAACGAAATATTGTTAAAAGAGAAATCAAACAATTTATTTGAAGAGTATTATTGAAAAGACAAAACGAACCTTTTTTTTAAGAAAAACCAAACAATACTACAAAACAAGTCAAAAAGGCGTATAAATGCCGAGTGAAAATTGCAATAATAAAAATAAAAACAAATAAAACACTACCGCAAACCAGAAGTAAAAGATACACGCAATTAATTGAACGTGAACAAGGTTAGTAAGCCCCAAATAACTTAGATATATGTACATCTTCGCATGCACCGATTGATGTTTGCAGGCATTACCTATATATGTACTTGTGTTTTGACTTCCTGGTCCCTTGGGGGACGACCTAGATGCTATTTTCCTGCCTTGGAAAATATTTTGCTTACAGCCCAGGCTGAAAGTAAAAAGTACAAATCATTCATTAAAAATAGACATGAGCGGTTATTTTTTTTTGTCAAGTTGTTATGTTTTTTTTTTGTTTTTATTTTGAGTCGCTAAAAGAAATTCCACTTAATGTAAATTTAAACGGAATCAGTAGAAAACATTCTAAAGATGGATAATTATAGACTTGAATGTTTTTGGTGAACAGATGCACTTAACAGCGTGATATTCCCGTGTAAATCAATGTTAGATACTTGCTAGCCGATTGTTTGTTTTGCACAAGCAAATAACTTATACAGTCTGTATAGGTATGTATTTTGCTGATTAGATAAACTGTAAATTCAATTGTTGGAACTTGCCTTGAGTCTGTTGCGTCAATTTGAATATGTACAGAGCAATATCGTTTGTAAAAATGTATGGGCTTGAGTCAGAGAGTTTAATTTTGTATTTTAAGTTAAAATGACACGAGCCGTATTTTTCTTCTATTTATGAACAAATTTTACCATTTTTTAGTTAATAATGCATGTGTCGAGTACGTACTTTTCAACCATTTTTAAATATTCATTTCGCCGTTAGATCGATGGCACTTGTGCTACATTGAGAATCCCTTTTGAATGAAGGAGAATTGGTTTTCCTCCCGTATCACTGTTGATGCCAATGACCTGCTGTGCCCAAGGGGTTGACCGGGAGTGGATGTCTACATATTGTTTCTTGCTATATTTATTTACACTTTTGGAGTATGATGATTCATTATTTTTCCATGCTTGGCATTGGAAAGACCGGTTGTTGATTAGAATATTTTTGCTTAAAACTAGCTGTATGATTTTGGCTGCTTAAATATGTTCCTATATATGGGTTCGGATGGGTAGGTAGATTTCACTGGAATCATAAAACAAAATATGAAAATACTGTTAATAGGGATTACAAAGCGAGCTCTGCTCACTTCAAATCGATAGATTCAAATTTTTTGTTAAAAAATATATTTAAGAGAACCAAACAAAATAGGCGCAGGCGCCCGAAATCAATTCGGGACTTATGTCCCACTATGCATTTCCTAAATATACGCCTAGAGAGAAACTAAGAAGACAACTCCAAACTCTACAACAAATAGTCAAACCGGTTTCGTTATCTCGATATTGTTTTTGAGTATTACCTTTAAAGAAAAATGCAGTTAGCTACGAACAGTTGGGAAAAATGCAAATCATGTAATTTTGTGTTCTCCTTTTCTCAGTTTTTATGTCTACTTCTGAAATCGATGTGAGAATTTAATCAAATAAAAATAAAAAAAAAATGGTCAGTCAAACCATATGATTGACATTGAATACTCTGATTCATCAGCAGACGAAAGCGAAGAAAATGTTTTCAATAACGCAGGACAACACGAAGAAAACGAAACATTGAATTGCTGTCTTTGTTTCGAAAATCCTCGAAACATATTTTTACAGCCTTGCATGCACTGTAAGATGTGTAGTTGCTGTTTCCCGAAGCTAAATGAAGAGGCAACTGCAAATAAAAATCAATTGTTGTGTCCTTTCAAACAGTTTTGTTGTGTCAAAAAACAGTTCACTCAGGGAAAAAATGCAAACTAAAATGTAATATGTTTTATTTGATTTTACGTTGAATAAACTTTAATAAATAATATTCCTTTTCACATTAAAACATATTTGATTTAAATACGCAATGTAATTTTAAATTAAGTCAACGTAGATTCAAAGTGAAACGTATTCACTTTGACATTTAAGCATGATTCCACATCAAATCCAGGTGGTTAGATCAAATTAAAAAATTGATTTAAACATTTTCGTAGTCGATGCTTAATCATTACGAAAAATATTTAAATCAAAGTGGTTTTCTTTGATTTTACGTTGTTTTTTCTTTGGGTGTGGTTTTATTTATTTATAAAACGACCAAGTTTTAATAGTTTGTTGAAAATGTTTGTTTAATTTGTTGCGATTTTTTTTTCTCATTAATTATGTTTGCACCTATCAATTTATGAACGTTAATGAAATATAAAATATTTCCAAGTATTTGTTTCATTCGGGACTTGTATCCCATTTTCAACGATAGAAATTTGGGACTTATGTCTCATTTAAGTGGGTCATGTCCCTGCGCCAACAAAATATGTCAAAAAACTGCGGAATTTTGTCATACGAAAGTGTTGGTATCCTGGCTTTTGTGTAAAGGTCTTTTGTCTTCTAGTCTACTTCGAAATGTCGTAGTTTTTTGTTTGCATTTGAGTGCATACAAATATGAGGCTACAAAAATATCTAATTTCTTATAGCTTCCGCGTTGTTATCCCCCTCAAAAGTGAATAAAAAGTAAGTCCCGTTGTCGAAGATTTACCGCTCTGTATTTTATTTTGTCCCCGTTTATAACCAGACCCATTTTATTAGCTTTCGGTGTTATGTTGGCAAAGACCCGGCGGATGCAGATTTGATTTGCCAAAGTGGTGTTCGTAGTCTTGAAGTTTTGCAAATTTTAGCACCATCTTAATTTGTTTCCCCAAGAATTTTGAGTACAAGTAATATGTTAAAGAAATCGCATCATAATTCTTTGAACAGGCTCTTATGGTTTACAAATTAAAACTTTACATTAGGCCTGTTTTTTTTGAGATTCGATCTGAGCAAAGCAAAGTAAAGTGGGATTTTCAGCACGCAATTACAACGAACATGCTCTACTTGACACTTCGACACTCAAAGTAGTTTTTGCAATTGTGTGCTGAAAGTCTTACTTTACTTTTCTTTGCTAAGATGGAAGCAGAAAAAAACACGCCTATTGCTCGGTATGGTTAAGAACGACTTTCCAATTGGTAAAATCATAATGAACATCGATTTAAGTTTCATATATCTTTTCCGAGATCTTACGGTTGTTAACAATTTGTTCAATACCGCTGCTAGTTTTGAAACGATCCATCGATCTGATATCTCCCTCTTTATGGACTAGGTATTATGCTCCGATTATCGAATATATATCACATACTAACTATGCTGTCTTGCTTATATATTTGGAGGCTATCATTATCTAATTTTAGTTCGGCAGTTTTCGAGAACGTTTTTCAAAATAATCGTCCCATCTCAGCAGACGTTCGGTCTTGTTGACAGCTCGCCATCTAAAGAAGACAGAACTTGTCCTTGGAAGCATTGGCTTTTAAAAGGTGTTCCTACCTATATTTCAGCGCAGCACACTACGGGCTTCCTCTTTTATATACACAACTTATCCAACCGGCTTGTCACTAATTTTAGGACTAAAAACTGTGAGGTTAGGTTAGACAAATGTAGCGGGTTCGGTTATTTTCTCAGAAAAAGAAGCGCTTGTCTTACAAATTTGTAGACAAAGCCTCCTTAGATATATTTTAAATGCGTGTTGCCACGCCTACTTTTCATTGGAGTTTTATATGTAAGCACTCGGTAGCATCGCAGAACTATTTGCATAGGTGACAACCCAAATAATTTATTGCTTTAGAGCACGTTATGATATCCACGCCCTATATATGAAACATGAACAGGGTGTCCGATGATTCGAACCTTTCGTGTGTAAAACGCTTTCATGATTGCTTTGTAAGTTAGGAAATATTTTCCTACCATTGTGGGACCGGAGCTTCCCATATTCGTTGTTAATTTCTCTTACTCGACAGAGGACATTTTCCATGAAAAATATATTTCAAATACCGAGGAAAATGCATCTTCAAGTTGCAAATAGATCGAAGAAAATTGAATTTTATATAGAACCACTAGCAAGTTAGAATCGATGTTTGAATGCAAAACAAGTTCTTGTTGTAGATTTTTTTAGACGATTTGCTTCCTTTTAACGTGTTTGCATTGAACAACCTGAACGCACCTCACTGTTATCGCTAAAAGCCTTCTAATGGTCTGAAAGCGTGTGCATAAAATCCTCGTTTAATCTTTATTCAACTTTGTTTATTCAAAGATGGTATGTTATAAATTCATTCATAATTCCCAGATGGCACTGCTTATGCAAATTTCTATAACTATAATCATTCATTTTACGATCGATAAATGCCTCTAAGTAGTCATCTTTGCAATAATTAACCAGAAATTCCAATTTAATCAAAAATTTCACATTTTTAGTAGGTAGATAAATGGTAATTATATTTTTAATAGACACTAAGTCACGGATATAAATAGCGTGGCCACCTAATCAGAGGCGTTTGCCACTTTCAGTGCAAGAAGTAGATCAGTATAAGCAATAAAATTCATATTGTTATCGTTAGTAAATTTTGGACATTATTTTATTATATTTTTATCTATCGAATGCGATGGAAGTTTTTCTATGACGACATGTTCCAAGTATGCGATATCAGATATCGCAAGTCTACCGTACAAAACAATTAAGTTCGATTGAAGATACCACATTACTTAAAAACAATTTCTTTGTAATTCTAGGTCGTCAATAGTAGCAGTACGACGACACGTGTTGAGAAGAAATCGCAACGCTTGCATCACGTTACATCATCATCGTCATCGTCGTCATCGTCGACATCCGAAATGAAGGCGACCGCCCTTAAACGTGATCTAAATGAGATTAAGAACTCAATGTCTGAAATAAATGACTTGGCCATGAGTCGCACAGCAACACAGAAGTTGAATGATATGAAGCTGAATAGCTCGTCGACAATCGATCAAATTCAAAAGAAGTATGTCATGTCCTTTTTGTTGATGGGTGTGTTTCTGATAAAAATTTTTTTTTTTTTTTAGAATTCGTTCCTCAATAGAAAATCTCGTGGATAGTCCAACCGGTGAGCCATTGGTGACATTTCCCGATGGTGATGATGACCATCATCATCACGATTTGAAAATGGATTTGGTGAATGCATCCAAGAGCGCTGCATTGACAAATGGTTTGAGCGGATCTTCGAAAACAGTGGACACAGTCAAATTCGAGGAGAAACGCACGAAAACCGAATCAAAAACAAAAGTGATAACTGACGGGTTCAGTTCAGAACAGGCCACTAGTAATATGGCCTTAAGCAAACGTCTGCAAGCCGGTGATATTGATTATAAAGAAGCTAAGGCAGCGTCTGCAATGAGAAATAGACTGGAAGTGGATGGTGTTAAAACGGAGGAGAATGCTGCTGTTGTTCAGGTGGGTTTTTCTTTGATAATTATCGTACAAAGTAGATGGTAGCAATTTTGTAAATAAGTATGAATACTTGTTGGTTTTATACTGTTGAAATGACTTCACTGATTTGTTTTTAGACCTGGTTCCCAGATGCAGTCGGTCAACAGTCTTTTAAATCTGTACTCAGTGGCTTCAAAAGAAAATGTTTGATAGTGCGAAACTTACAAGGTTCCATAAAAAGGACGAAACGCATGGTGACAATGTTATCTGATTTTTGAAATAAGTTTCCGCAACATGACAGCATTTTTTGTTATGTAACTCTGTCTATGCCATTTAACAGTCAGTCATAGTTCTGTCGGTGGTGTGGAAATCGATGAGTTTCAGTGGCTGATCGCGTGGCAAATGATTGTCGACGAGCCGTAGCCTCCTCAATTGAATGAAGTGACAGATTGCCCGGGGTTATTTTTTCTTGTCACTCCATACCAATTGCGCTTGTTAATCGCCATTAGAATTCAGATATGAACTGGGACTGGGAGTGTACACTTTTGTCTCACTCATTGACGTACATCGATAGACCCGGAAACTTGACTGCATTATTACGGAAGCATTTTTAGTTCAAAAAGAGAACTCCATTAGGTAAACGTGACCTTGGCTAATTTCTCAGTGCCTTTAGAAATTGTTCTACACCTACAAATAGTGAAAGATCTGCATTAGGTTTGGAACTGTTTGTTACAGAAATGTAATATTTGTGTGCTACATTTGTAAAACCTTGATCTTTTTGATTAAGGCTCGCCTTATTTTTCCACGTAAGGGACTACACTTCGAATCTAAACGATTGTCGAAATATGACCAGAATTGACCAGATCCTGCTTCCAAAGTACCAGTTTTGGCATCCGCACCCTTACAATGAAATAAAGAACTGAAACATCCTGTGTGCAGATATGGATCTTTCCCAATTTCATCAAACAAGATATCCTCCATCGAATCCAATGTTTTCCCGATAAGTATCGACTAAATAAATGAAATGTCAAGCATTAAAAACAATTATTGTCATAAAATCGTTAGACCTCAAAAGAAGTTGCCCTACCGTGCTTCGTTCTCAGAGATTGTGGACTCTGTCATGCATCGCGATTCTGAATACGTTCCAATGCTTTTCGATTGTCAGCTGCATATTTAACAACGTCTCTTGTCTAGTCGATTTGTGCCCTGCATTAAGTATTTATTTGCCGAAAACGTTGCTCTATAGTGCTTGAGTAGATAACTACACATATACGTGCCGACAACAAATACAACAATGCCATTAACCCCATCCGAGTGCTATGTAACCATTAGGCATACAGACTCTAACATTTATTTATTTGGCTGGAGCTTAAATAGGTCAAAGCGAAGCTGCACGTCTTGTTGTGTTGCTAGGATTTGTACATTCATAACTCAAATATTGCTCTACTGGCGCCAATGAATCCAATAATAAATGACTGTGAATAAGAAAAACATCGTAGGGCGTATGAGTAACATTTTTCTATTGAACTGTACAAACTTCGACCTGCAGCACTTTAAACTGCTTTAAGCACTCAATACGCATTTGGCATTTATTTCGAAACCTTCTTCTTGGAAGCTTATCATTTTCAAATCTAACGAACACCACCCTGATGTGCAAGAAGGAAAAACCCCAGAAGCTCCTCAAAAAGGGGAGATTTCCCAACTAAAGCTCTAGTTTGTTTTTCCTCATGAAGCCATTATTGCCTGAGTGCTTCTGTACCAACCACTGTGCTCGTTACCAACCCCAGTCGCAGGAATTACACCCTGAATGGGTGTGTTCACTTCGCAACCAAACGAATTTACTATCCCTTTGATTTCCCCCCGGTTACCATCGCCGCCAAGGGGGTAGACATGCTTTCACTTTCGGTTTTTTTGTAATTTTTTGTTCGCCTTCGAGGAGTAGTCTCCTACGAGGGTTTCAGGGATGACCTTATTAATTTAGCTGTCCCGCAATATCCCATTAACAAATTTACAAATTAGTTTCTTAGCGCGAATTCAGCATGAAATATGGATATCGTGTGTGAATAATTTGACCCTCATATCGATTTTTGTCCATAGTTCAAGTTCTTCGCGTGTGAACAATTCTGTTTGGACAATTCTTACTTAGTGTTCACCAGATGTTTGCAGTAAAATGTTGCTAACAAAGTGCTTTCCGCTTACTGTGAGATTTTTACCATCGCCATCTATACACCGAAAGCGGAATCATAATAAATCCATTTTCCAGAAATTATCGGTAAATACGAGTAGTACAGAAAGAAAATTACCTGTCTTTGTTTCGAGTGTAAGGAGAAATATTGATCTCGCTATGATGGGCACTTCTTTTGTAGAATGTCAGAAATGTAGTTGTCATTCTTTGACGTCTAGTTTTGTTAACACAAGCAATTAAAAAGCCGTTGGTTCTCTAATTTTGTTAAATAATTGGACATCTCCTAAAACATAAAAAAAAACAAGCACGTTGCTGACGTATAAACGTCATTCAGTGAGTGAGTAGTATTACTTTGTGTGAAACATGAAAAATGTTTTTTTTTTTTAATAAGTACGAACTTTAGTGTTGGAACAGATCCAAAACAATTTTTAATTTTTAACAAAAACATGTCATGTCTTTTATTAGCATTTCTTTAGCCACTAAAATATTTATACTTCGGCTTGTTGTGAAATAAAAAATAAATCTGAAGATGTAGGTACGTGTAGGTATCCAAACACACCGGTGTTGTGTGCAGATTCATTAATCAAAATACATTTTGTCGTGATTCATGTCGCAGATATTTCTTTTGGCCTGGTCGACATTTGGTGTTATAAGAAATTCCTGTCTTGCATTAGAATTATTTTTGTTGTGATTTGTTGTTTTGGCGATTAGCCTTTCGTTTAAATACACGTGGGGTGAGATTGATTGAATACAAACAATCACTTATATATCCTTCAGTTATGCAATTCAAATTAGACGTGTCATACTGTCGTCTTAAGTTGAATGTATTTGTTTTATTAATGCGACAGAGACTGTCATGTTTAATAAATGATCATTCTGTACAATCATTAATTGAAAAAGGCTGTCAAAGTAGAACTGTTCTACATACTGAAGTATATTAGTAATCGATTTTTGCTCAATGAGTTCGGTAGATAATCATATTGTCTATTAATATTAGTTCCTCATGTCAGTGGCATCTCGGTTTCACGACTTTTAGTATCACTGATTTCAATTAACCTTTACCAAGGTTAAAGTTTTCATTTCTAACTTAAATTGGTTGATGGAGATTTTCCCCGAAATGAAGTCTACGAATTTTACATTAGAAACAAAAAACAGGGAAAATACAGATGCATTCATCGGATGTAGGTTCAGCAGATAAAAGATCGCCAAGCACTCTATAGGGTGTGCTCAAATTGCTGTCCGAATGGAGATATTTATATAAGGGAAACAATCATATCTCTTTTCCACATGAGTATTATTTATGTATATTGCGCAAAACTTGGGTATTTAGCCTGCACAAAATAAACACCTGAACACATTAATTTTGTTAATCGTCAAACTAGTCACTAGTTGCGGCTAATGACTTACTGGTGATACTCAACCTCAATGTTTGTAAACAATGAATAAAAATGTATTTTATCGCTTTTACAAACTCGCGTCATTATCATAGTCCACAGCCGTTCAATCGAGACCACCCATGATGTTGGAAAGACCCCCTTATTTCCGCAGTATTATAGTTGTGTTAGATGGGCCGATTATATCGCGCATTATTCATTAAACCGCAAATTTATTTATATTTTAAATTTAGAATTCGTTGTCAAACAGATCAACTCGGCAAAAGTCCATTTGAACCATAAATATCGGAGTTGAAGTTATCCGTCACTTCCGATACCATTTAAATTGAGAGTTTCCAAAAGTGAAGTTTTTGTTAAAGATAAATTTCCCAGTCAACCAAAACAACTCGTAATGAATGCAAATTTATGTGAGCAATGTGCATTTGAGTTCAAAGAAAAACATGTTTAACAATAATCGATTGTAAAGATATAATGATTATGCTAAATGTTGACATTTGTGCGTGTAAAATAATTATCTAACGCAAATGCGACTGTAGTGGAACACGTAGGTACATAAACCATTAACTTGACGCAACGGGCACACATGTTAAAACAACTTTATGTTCGAATACATATAGGAAGCAACTTTCTGACGTTTCGTAAATAAATGACTTGGGATGGCCAAAGAATTGAGTTTTCGTTTGGCATTTTAAACAATGAAATCTAGAAAATAAATATATAACAAGAAATTTGCAGTGTGCACAGAACAAAATTTGTACTGTAAAATATTATAAAACAAATTATCCACATGAAACCATTTGGAATCATTGAGCTATAAGTACAGAAACTGCTTTTTCCACGAGTGGAGTAGGAGTACTGAAATCAGTAGAAGGTGTGATCCCATCTGTTGTTTTCTGGTAACTCTTGGCACAGAATCTTTGGTGATTTGATCTAGATCAATTTTGAGTACTCAAAAACAAAAATTATGTGTGTACTTCATATTTTCACTCACAGATGTCTCTGCAGAAAAATTTGAGAAGGCTTTGCACAAGATCTGTGATATGTATAGACATTTTGCAGCAGCTTTTTGATAACCTTACATAGTTTTCTAAAACCCATTCTAGATCAAGATTCGGTCAGATTTCGCGGATAAATAAATCTTCTTTTTTAGAGCATATCACTAATAAAAATTACAATTTTGTTTGCCTGCCAAGTTTTTGACAGATTTAGTGATTGAAATCATCGGACATCATGCACAATACAATTTTTGCATCTACCGAATGCCGAAATACTTGGACGAAACGCACACGATGATATTGATCTGGACCGTTTTGCAATTCGCTATGAAAAAAAAAAAAAAACAAACATTGATACAGAAACATGCCTAGCGGAGAAAAGAGTGCTATGTTGTTTGCCAATTTTCATCGTTTCGACAAACGACTGCTCACCAGCAACACAAGACTATATACAAAAACGAAAAACTATTACAAAAAAAACAAAAATATATTGACAACACTATTCAGGAATAAGAGTTTCAAATAAAGTTTTTTTTCTGTCACTAAGCAGCTATTTGACGCTTAATTATTTTTCTAAGTAATGTTCTTCTCCTTTTTCTAAACTTTGCCAATGGGCGATATCTGTGAGTTCTCGCAACCACAAAAAAAAATTATGCTGCTGAAGTTGAAGCAGACTATACCCCCTAGGGGGTTCTCTTTAAATTCCTTAATGTTTGCTACGAACAAATTTAAATTAATATTGGTAAAGGTTCACAAAACGTCACAGATTGGTTATCACAAAAGCCCGATTTGTAAAGTTTCTTTATTCTTTATTGTGCTTTATTTATTATGGAAAAAAAAAATCATTAGAGACTAAAGCAAATCTTAACATACCTTAACTTCTAATTTGAGTTTTTCGGGGGATCGAACCTGATGCCTCTCGCTCAGTAGTCCAACACATAGATATATGTGGATTTATTTAGAACCTCCATGCCAAAAAATTTGTATACAAATCGCATCACCCAGATGGCAGACTTATTAAGCTCGTGTTTTAAACGAACCCAATATATAGTCGGCTTCTTAAACTAGCTACTTGGGTATCTGAGCAAAAACTTGCTACAGTTGCCACGAATTCATAAGTATTGCTTTAAGGAATTGCTTTTAAAAACGACTGTCTCTCGTTTCCTGTAGACAGACTTATGTCGGATTACAGCGGAGGCAAACAAAAATCACTTCTTCCCAATAAATCAAAACTAGTCACACATTTAACATTGAGAAATTCGAATGTCACATATATGCTGAATTCTAGAAATTGTCAAAATTGGTATTTCTGGGGCTGAATAAATTCTCAAAAACTTTGGATGACGACTCATTTTCGATTTACGAATCCACATATAAACGCTGACGGCTGACATCTCAACCAATTTCCAACATTGACTTCGTCGCCCTCACGGTGATTATTTTCATTTATTTTATTTCTAGAATTTTGACTTTATTCCGTTCTCTTTGTTATATTTCAAAGGAAAAGTAGTTTTACGAAATTTCCGGGTCAACCGTTCATTCCTTCGAAACCGTAAATCGTAAATAAGAACCAATTCCGAGTACTTCTATTAAACAATGCCAACATAGATATTCTGCAAAGTGAACTCGTTCTGTTTTAATTGATTTTCTTCTTTGAATTTCGCCCCGACAGGTGCCCAATCCCTCATGGCAATTTATTTACACCACCCAACAGGTGATGTCTCACTGACGCATCTGTTGTTTTTTTTATAATCTAATCCAGCAGCGCAAAAAACAACACATTAATTCAGCACAAGCTAATGATTATAATTAAAAAACAAACGCTCACCAGCATCTCTTATCTATAAAAGAAACCATCCCCCTATCATCACCATCGTAGAGCTTTACAACCTCCTTTTTTTGATTATTTTTTTCGAAAATCTATTTTCGATTTTAGGAGAGAGAGAGAGAATGCGAGATCATTAAAATTACAAACAGCCAGCCCCAGCATCAGCATATTCATCGCACGCTCTTTTAATATAACAAAAAAAAAATCTAAATATTTTCTTAGTTTTTTTTTTCGAAGAGCGTTTTCGACATTTTCTTTTACCGCAGTGACCATTCGCGTAGATCTTCCGGCGGCGCGTGTGTGTGCTGAGCGCTTCATTCAGACAGCTAGCTCACCGCTATCAATAAAAGTCAATTCGATGGACTTTTCTCGAGCATTTAATTATAGAATCCATTCGACCTTCTGAAAGGAGACGTCAAACCGAAACCAAAGAATAAATAGTACCAAGTATTTAGTGGCTTAATTTTCGAATTAAAAAAGAAATAGTGCATTTTGAATAAATACGACACAAATCGATTGTTTACTAACGTTAGTGGTGCCTTTTATCGTACGGTGTCCAATACTGTGCTATGCGGTAGAACAAACCTAATGACATTTGTTGTGCGCTTTGTTTTTCTCGGAAGCATTTGTTAATTAAGAACATCGATTCGTTGAAAACGCGTGTACACGCTGTGCATATTATCGCCTTGCAATTGCATATAACATACTCGTATTATGCGCAGTGATCACGCTATTGCGGGCGGAAAAACTTTTCTCACAATCTCACTCTCAGTCTAATCGATGTTTGCAAGCTTTGCGTTCGCGATCGTTGTGTCCGAGTTCAGTGGTGCTAGATTGGGAGCTGGTTGGCTGAACATTTTATCAACATTAGTTAATTTGTTTAAAAATAAAATTCACACACAGAAGCTAATTTAAAGAAAAAAAATGTTCTTTGGTGTGATGTATTTGAGTTTAAACCTATAGTGATCTGAGCGAAATTTGTAAAAATTCAATAGAAACGGTTTTAATTAGATGCTTTAAATTGTTTTGCCCGTCAAGAGTGGGGGAATAAATAAACAAAAAGAAGCCAACATGTCAAATAATGCACCTTGGTCGGTGCGAAAAGGTATCTTCCGCTCGAGCGGACAATCTGATTTCATTCCGACGCGATCGCCGAGCCCGATTGTTGAGATGCCTTTGTCGCCACCACCGTCGTCGTCCGAATATAGTGCCGGTTCGAGGTCGCGCTTTGAAAATGGACGCGGAAGTCCGTTTAGTCCGCGCGTAACGATCGTCGAGAGTCCGTTCTCGCCGGGTGAGTCGCCGTCTCCACCCTCGTCCGTATCGTCGCGTAGTGGTCGAAAACATTCCTCATCTCCGCCAATGGCTACTGCACAGAATAACAACAATACGATAAATAGAAACGTTCGCGATATCCCAATTGAAGTTGAACAAAATAAGGTAAACACGTCAGGTGTACGCATTCACAGCGCTTATGAAGTTTAGGATAAACCAAATTTTAGGAACTCACATTTGGATCTCACTATTTAGCTTTTTTGGTAATCAGAGTTCAACTTATATTTTATGTAAATTGGACTGATCGATTCTGATTGATGGTTGTTTGCGATAGTTACAAGTTGTTCTTCGGATACACAACTAAAATTGCGAGGCTGCTGCTCTCATCCTTGTAATTTTAATGCTGTGTAGCTAGTTTTGGCGGTTTGTCCCTTCGATGGTAGTTATCTGAAAAGTTGAATTTTTTCTCAAAGTAAATATTACTTATAATCGCTAAACTTTTGCTGGATTTAAATCAATCAGTGAGCCGCTTGACTGAGAATTGCTGAAACATTATTACATGGTCGAAAATCGACCCTACCTTCAATAAGTATGTAATACTAAAAAACGTCCACAATTTTCTTTTTTAATAAACGAAAAAGCCCTTTCCGATATTGAAAAAAAAACGCCCCTGAAAATATGTTTTACTCGTGGTTTATATTTTAATACATCACCATAAAAATTTAGAATAACAAAATTATACCGAAAAATATTCGTTTCCATAGTAGGTAACATCATTGAAAGAAAGCGGTTGAATTAGAGTTACTTAAAATTAAATTTCATTCCTAATAAAAACGAAAATAGGTTTTAATCTAAGATGATTTAGATTTGAATATTTTACTATGGTTATGGAGGCGACAAACTGAATTTACCCAAATGGGAAATTCTTAACTTAATTTTACCAGCCTTAAGAGCGACATATACCCACGATTTTTTGTTTGTGCAGATATATGTTTTATTCTCCTAATTTCATAATAAATTCTAAGAAATTGTACGGAAACTTTGGATATTCATATATTAATATAATGATTACATTTTTCCCATTGTCGAGGACATTTTGAAAAACTCTCGTTTAGAGTGTGACATTTCTGGACAATAGATTAATTGATTGACTTGGCAAGAGTATTACAGAATCGATATTTATTTTTTTAAATAATTTTTAACTGTTCTTTTAAAAAGCAGTAAACACAGTGAACTGATCTGATTTTTTGAAACTCATTTGAGTAGGTGTCATATAAGAATAAAAGTAGATAATGTGAAAAGTATTTTCTCTTATTCTTTAGTCTACTACAATTTTTTGGAATACTATCTTTATCTGCATCAGAATTCACATTCCTTACCAGCTTCAGCAACCATTTGGTTAGATGTCCAAAAACTGTACACTCAGATTTGTACGCATGTACTTAGTGAACTTATTCTATGGTCATTAATTAAAAAAAAACATGTTTGACAGTTGCAACTGTCATTAAATTGAATTCAAATAGATTCGTAGTAAGAGAAGGATGTTGTATTCGTACAAAATTTCGAACTCTATATGTTAATGAATTCTGACATTACGATGATAGGGGAACTCAAAAAAGTGGGTCGTAAAATTCTGTCCGTATGTCCCGAGGCCGCCTAAACGGCTGCCCAGATTTCGTTCAAACTTCGGATTTGGAGTTTGAGGGCCTACAGTGCGGGGCCGTTTTTTTTTTTTTGCACGGTAACCTCAATATTCATGGTACTCCCATATAAAATGTTTATACCAGTTTAATTTGTTCGAAAACGGCTCTAACGATTTCAACCAAAATTGATATTTTATCTTAAATAAGTGAGGTTAACATGACTGCGTACTCAGTTTTCCGCTAAAAAATCGAATAACTGTACTTTTGAAATTTGGATATACTCGAAAACAGTTCATACGATTGTCACAAAATTTAATTTCTAAGGTAATATGGTCATATCTAACTCAGTTTTTCACTGTATTATCGTAAAATGGATTTTCGGAAAATGTCATTTTTTGAAAAATTTAGTTTTCTTTAGTTTACCGGAAAACTGCAATAACGATTTTGACCAAAATGCATAATTAGAGTAAAATGTTTGTTTTCAAAATAATTGCGTTCTTAGTTTTCAATTCGAATAACCGAAAACGCTTCTTTTAAAAACTGCTCATATCTCCGAAACCCCATTTTCGATTTCGATAAAACTTGAAAAACCAAATAATGCTTACAATAAATGAGACTCAGCAAAAGTATTTTTCAAACTAAACATTGCAACATTTGTTACTGTTTTGCCTGCATAATTTTACAAAAACCGCTCTAACGATTTTGATCAAAATGCTTATCAAAGATAATAAAAGTATTCTTAACAAGATCCGGTACTTAGTTTTTCTCCAGAAATTCGAATAAATCAGATTATTAAATATTTTTCAAAAATGACTGCACAACTCCCAAATCCCGATCTGTATTCATATATCTACGCTGTATTTTTGTAATATTCTCAATGTCCCACTTCTAATAAAAATGCAATAATAGGTACGCAAAACTTCCTTTCGCAAATGTATCCCACTTCTTCTTTTTTCAACCATATTGAATATGCACCTTAAAGTAATACAATCAGAAATTCCCATACGCCACACACGTCCATCGGGATATTTAGTTTAAAACTGCTGACAATTCAAAAACAAATCTCTTCGTTCTTACATATGTATATATCTATGTAAAGATATCGGCCTATCACGAACCCTGCTTACAATCATTGACACCTTAAAGCAGCGTTACTAATATATTCAAGTCAAAAATAAAAACATGTCCTAACAGATCAGAAAACAAAAACTCCTGCTACACTTTGCCTAGTACTCAAAAATCTAGCATTGTTTCTCAGATTTTTACCTAACTACCTAATAAAAACAAGAAAACAACCAACCAAACTTTTGATTAACGAGAAGGTTTTGTTCGACTCAGTCGTGCACTTTATTTGATATAGCTTCATATGTACCTTGTGACACATTGTTAAATTTAGAGTTCTAAAATAAGAATTCTGATATGCTGAATTTACATTTCTTTAAATTTTCACCAATTCATTATATATCAATAAATTAAACATTCTCGTTTTGACTTTATTAAATCATTGTGCAACATCATCGCGCACTATTAAGTCATGACCAGATTATTTGATATTCTGCTATAGATTAAATAGGTGATACAAATTTAATTAAAGTGCTTATTCCTCCAGACATTATTATGTAATAGGTACAATTAACCTTACAATAACCGATGACAGTTGCTGTTTATCAAACCTATCAGTATTTCACCCTCGATAAGATTGAACTGGCATTAAATGGTCTTTTATTTATTTACCGATCTGTCACTCGGCGAAATTGTAATAGAACAAATTATGACTGGAACAACAAATTTTGGCAAAATCTCTTTTTACTATCAAATGCAAAGGCAGTGAATGTGTTCCATAAACAAATTAAGCAGCTATGCTTTTTTGTACAAATGACAGAGAACAACTGTAAGTAAATAAGAGTGACACATGAAATTTTCTTTAATATCTGATTGAAATTTTTTTCGATTATTAATATGTGTTTTAGGACAACTAATTTCGATTCCTACATATCTTGCGAAAATAGGTTTTAATTTTGCCAACTGGTACGATATTGAAACTGGTACTAATATTAAAAAATATGAATTATAAACATTGAGGTCTTATTTTACTATCCCTTTGGCATTTAGGTAGTGCGCGAGTTTATGCATTATTGAATTGTATTCAATTATCAAACTGGGTATCATATTTAACTCTTATGTTGCAAACAATGGACAATTTGACGATATTTGAAACTATCGTAGTGGATACACTGCGCTTAATCCCATATTATACATATTTACAAAAACTAACTTGTTTTGTGACATCTGTTGTCACTTTTTTATAATATATACACAGATAAATTCAATTCCATGAACTTGATCATTCAGATACACAAACGAAGAAATATAGGGTGACTTCATTCGATTTACTGGTAAAAGTCAGATAGCCATCATCTTGTAATTACCTAGAAATGCTCTCAATTAAATTACAATGTAAATTTGTAATGCAAATATGCAAAGAATATTTTAAAGGCTATAGCTCCGATCCCACACATTGTGACCTCCTGTGTAAAACTGACAGTCAACCAACACACTAATCATAATTTGCATTTCCCAATGAAATGCATTGTTGACAGCTAACGCTCCTGTTGTGCACAGAGAAAATGTTAATTGCAAAATTAACTTAAATTTAGCGAGGCGCATCAAAATAAACACCAAATTGTATTACCTAAGAGACTATGTTTATTTTTCCACAGAGGTGTTCCAGCTTTAATTTGTTTTTCAAAGATGTATGTGTTGAATAATTCAATTAAAACGGCCTGCTGCTGCCATGTTGGGTGTTTATATGAATCAGACAGTGGAATGAAATTCACTTTTAAATTTTGAAACTATAATTAATAACCCAATGAACTTTTTTAAAATACATTTCAACATTTTTAGTCCCTCTAACTCTTTCATATGTAAATGTAAATAATAAGATGCAGCGCACCGTGGATAATTTAAGCAAAGTCTTTGGCGTACGGTCTTCGTATCTATTATCTGTCAACGTCAAGTAATAATTTTAGAAAATCCAACCTTCTGCGTCTATCTAAATGACCGCAATCGGATTGTATGGCAGTTATCCAGCTTAAGCTTACGATTACATTGGTATTGAATTGGTGGTGAATTTCAAGCCTTTGACTGTTTTGGTGCAAGCTTAAGCTCACATAATCCACTTATGTTTGAAAATCTACGAATGGGCAAATAAATTTCTCTTCCACTAATACTTTTTAGGATTATTTGGTCGTAGTGGACTCAGAAGATTCCCAAGTTGTTAAGACTCTAGAAATACTAAATGTCCTATTGTTCCAGATGAAGTAGGTACATAGAATGTACACGCCCATAAATTATTTATCCCCGCTATTTAAACTAAAATTAGAGCTTTTCTGATTCCTATCGTATCCTTAAAATGTTTCTTCAAAAATTGACACTACAAATACCTAAGTAAAAAGCATGTCTATCTAAGTAAAACCGTAACAGAGCAAACTGCAATATTGAGAGAACTTTTGCCTTAATGGGTAACAAGTGTAATTCAAAGATCGAATCGAATTTTTAATTGTTCGTCAATATTTAATTCTTTATTGGTCTGAATACCTGTCTTATGCAGAGTTGCGCTTTATCTCTTCAGAATTATGAATTTATTTATCAGCAAGATGACGATTGTTAGTGACAAATCTTGTTGAAAAGCTGTTTGTTCTTGAGGTTATTTTGAATGGCTTGTTGTTTGCACTCGAGATAAAACTCAGGCTTCAAAGGAGTTTAGGCGAAATTGGAAAATACGGTAAAACGGTGTATTCTTTTAAATCTTTAATAAAACCTATTAAAAATACGGCTTTGAGATTATTTCTATTCATATTTTGTACAATCCTACTCAATTGTCTTATTCCAAGAATTCTTTGTCAAACAATTGCTTTTATTATTGATCTAAAATAAAAATGTCCGATTTCTTAGAAAATGCTGCGTTCCAAGACCTACCAGTGATACGTTTTATTGTTTTCCGTTTTCTAAATATATGTTTGCTATATTTAGTGTTTTTTCGTTATTTAGAACAGAATTCCATGGATTTAATCCAGTTTAAGCCAATGTTCGATTGTACTGAATATTATGGCATTCAAAAGTTCGACTAAGTGGACTTTCTTCCATTTTTGACACTTGCTTAAGTATCTACTCTAGGTATAGATCCTGTTATGCTCAAGTCTAAAAAAAGATACAATATCCAGTGTCGATATCTCGCACACTGATTCATCAGTAAAAAAAATTGACTTTAAAAAAGTTGTCACTTGACGTTACAGTCAAACAAGTTTGACATTTTATTAATTTTATTTCCTCTCTGCTTACAGGAAGCCCTCTCCTTGCGCACCGGTGATGTCACTCAACAAGCGTTCAATAATGTAGCTGCCGCCAGTATTAAAGTCCAGGGCGACAGTTTCAGCGCCGAACGAAAGGCAATCTCACAGGAGCAAAAAAGTCAAACAATGACATCGAATGGTGGCATTATAAATCAAGAGAAACATGTATCCTCTGCATCGCAATCGAACTATACCATCACAACAAAGGGAGTCTCTAGTACGGGCAGTAGCATGATATCATCATCATCACAAATGAGTACCAATGGTCATATGCGGTCAGATTTGAAATTTGAGGATTTGAAGTCGTTGACATCATGCAGTTCGCAGCGCGACATTGAGAACGCCAAAAACAAATATTCAAACTTTCTCAAGACCTTCGTGAATAGCCTGAGCGAAACGCATTCGCAGGAAAAATCCGCTTACTTGGACACCATCAACGATGTTATACAGAAGGCATGGGCGGTACCAACTCACGGTCACGAATTAGGTTACAGTTTGTGTAATTCCTTGCGTCAGAGTGGGGGACTAGATATGCTGATGGAGAACTGCATGCAAAGTGATCAAGATGTACAATTCTCTTCTGCTCGGCTGTTGGAGCAGTGTCTAACAACTGAGAACAGGACCCACGTCGTGGACAATGGTCTCGACAAAGTCGTTAAGGTCGCGTGTGTTTGTACCAAGAATACAGACACGCAGCACTCGAGAGTTGGCACTGGGATATTGGAGCACCTGTTCAAACATAGCGAAGGAACGTGCTATGATGTGATTAGACTTGGCGGTTTGGATGCGGTGCTATTTGAGTGCCGAACGAATGATGTTGAGACTCTGAGACACTGCGCTAGTGCGTTGGCCAATCTCTCATTGTATGGTGGTGCTGAGAACCAGGAGGCGATGATAAACCGAAAGGTGCCCATGTGGCTGTTTCCGTTGGCCTTCCATCATGACGATAACATAAAGTATTACGCATGCTTGGCCATTGCCGTGCTCGTTGCCAATAAGGAAATCGAGGCGGAGGTCTTGAAATCTGGAACTTTGGATCTGGTGGAGCCATTCGTAACATCTCATGACCCATCGGAGTTTGCAAAGTCGAACCTGGCGCACGCCCATGGCCAGAGTAAACACTGGCTTGAGCGTTTGGTGCCGGTACTTAGCTCCAACCGGGAGGAGGCCAGGAACTTGGCAGCCTTCCACTTCTGCATGGAAGCTGGAATAAAGAAAGAACAGGGAAACACAGAAATCTTCCGAGAAATCGGTGCCATAGAGCCGTTAAAGAATGTAGCAAGTTGCCCCAATGCCATTGCCTCCAAGTTCGCTGCGCAGGCACTGCGCTTAATTGGAGAGACTGTGCCCCATAAGTTATCGCAACAAGTCCCATTGTGGTCGGTCGAAGACGTCCAAGAATGGGTGAAACAAATCGGCTTCGGACAGTTCGAGCGTCAGTTCGCTGAGTCGCAAGTAGATGGCGATCTACTGCTCAAGTTGAACGAAGAAAATCTCCGCGAAGACATCGGTATCACGAATGGCATTCTACGGAAGCGTTTCGCGCGCGAGCTTCAAAACCTGAAAAAGATGGCCGATTATTCGTCGAAAGACTGTGCGAAGATGTGTCAGTTTTTAAACGAAATTGGTCCCGAGTACTGCACCTACACATACGCCATGTTGAATGCAGGAATTGACAAATCCGCGCTGAGACAATTGAATGAAGATATGCTGATCGCCGAGTGTGGTATCCACAACTCGATACATAGGCTTAGAATTCTGAATGCACTCAAGTCCTTGGAGAACTCGCTGCCTAGTTCCTCGGAGGAGAATATGGCCAAGACGCTGGATGTGTTTGTCAGCTACCGGCGGTCAAATGGATCTCAATTGGCCAGTCTGTTAAAGGTGAGCTTAGTTTGATAATCTGATTGAGGTGCTAGACATTTAATTTTCCTTCTTCTAGGTACATCTGCAATTGCGAGGCTTTTCAGTGTTTATTGACGTGGAGCGACTTGAGGCTGGAAAGTTTGACAACGGCCTGTTGAATAGCATTAGGCAGGCG
The DNA here is from genome assembly GCA_916610125.1 of Cheilosia vulpina. Taxonomy (NCBI): domain Eukaryota; kingdom Metazoa; phylum Arthropoda; class Insecta; order Diptera; family Syrphidae; genus Cheilosia; species Cheilosia vulpina. The sequence continues at coordinate 29,326,018 of OU744278.1, forward strand.
AAACATTTTATTTTAGTATTAACCCCCAATGCGCTGGAGAGATGCGTTGAAGACTACGATGGCAAGGATTGGGTGCATAGGGTAGGTTAAATGGACCATAGGTTTGTGACTTGACTAACAGGTAATCTTTTGTAGGAAATTGTTGCTGCTCTCAATTCAAATTGCAACATCATCCCGATTATTGATAATTTCCGTTGGCCAGAAGCAGAGAGACTCCCAGAAGACATGCGCAGTGTCTGCCATTTCAATGGGGTTACATGGATCCATGACTACCAGGACGCCTGCATCGATAAACTAGAAAGGTAACGAATCTTAATATTCCCCACGGAGCCACTTGCAGAACTGACCGGCTGTCTTTACAGATTCATGCGCGGCGAAAAGAATCCCGATCGCATCGGTTACATGCGAACGGATACAATGACTCCGACTACACCGGGATCCGCTTCGGTTACATACCAAAGAATGCACAGCAACGATTCCGATTATCAGACGGGAGTCAGTAGTTGTGGGGGGAGCACTGTAGGTGGAGGTGGCAGTAGTGGCGGCGGCGGCGGATGCAGCAGCGCAGGCAGCGGCAATGGCAGCGGCGCAGGAAGCTGTACAGGAACAAATGCCGGACAAGGTGGGCCAACGATCACAACCACAACGGGGCGATCGGGTTGTGATTGACTAGATTGCTCCACATCTCCGTACACTAATTTAACTATTAATAATAATCAATTTAATACTAATCACAAACTAGCAGCTAATCATCCGGCAAATAGATACCGTAAATCATCCAGTCCAGCGCGCACGTATTTCGGTGGCAATGGGCCCCACGGTGGTGTAGTCTCTGGAGCAGGTTCGATGGGTGGTATTGGTCCGTATGGCGGTCGTGGTGGATCGAAAAGGAATCTTCTTTTTCCGCCTTATCGAACGAGTCCGATCTCAGGGCGGCCAGTGGCTGGCAGCATGGCCAGTATGGCGCCCAACAATAGTTCCGCGGTGGCCCCTATGTCGCCCTATAGATCAACGCGTCGAAGCTCAGCTGTGGCTATGACCAACGCCACTCCGTCGTCAGCTTCGTCGGGCTACAGAAGTCACAGTTTGGACGGTCTGCTGGATGGACCCGCAGACGATGGTACTATCGTGGCCGATGATGACGACAATGAGGTCCCGATGGAAGCGAGTCGCGATTCAGTAGTCTTAAAGCGAGATAAATCAACGATGGTGCTCAATCCGCAAAATCGTAAATCGCGCAGCCTCGATCAACTCTTGGATGGCCTTCCGCTGATAATTGCCGGTCCAACCGATGGCACCCAAAGTATGCAGAATCTTATCATACCAAAAACACCCGACCTCAATGGGCGACTAAAACAGCGCATGGGTGGCATACGAGAATCGTCACCACAACCGTCGAAAATCGCCACTCCATCGCCCTCATCCAGAGACTCACAATCCGTTACACCAGAGCGCAATGTGGGGGCGGTGTCACGTCAGAGCCCCGAAGGCATCAGTTCGGCCGAAGATGACCGTGAAGATACCCAATCGAATTACAGTTCCGGCTCAAAGGACACGGGTAAAAGTTCAAATAGTCAGAAAACCCTCTTCAATCGGACCTTGAAAAAGGTCCGGTCGCTCATGAAAAAGTAAGCAATCTTGGCCATACCTAACTACTACTACCATAATTTACTTATTTATGAGTCTATACATATTATTATAAATATGTTGTCTTATACCGCCCTTTTTGCCTCTGCGCGCGCCTTTTCGTCCCACCTTAAGCACATTAACATTATTATTTTGTTTACAATTGCATCTGTAGTTGACTCGACATAAACAAAAACGACTTCATTGCCCAAAAAAAAAAAAAAAAAACAAAAAGCTTCTTTATGTATACTTGTCTAATGCTGAAGACATTTGTTATTTATGAAATCTCATGCTTCTTTCCTAAAATAAGATCAAAACCGCTTTCATTTATCTGAATAGAAGGATAAAATGTGAATGTTAACCGTCCTTGCAAAATTGATTATTTAATTAAGGGTAGAAAAAAAATATTTTTTTTTTGACATGTATTGTATGGTGATATAATTTCTCTATTGACAGAAAGGATAAAGTGATTTTGTGAACGCACCACCTTACTATTATTTTATTGTGAATTGGCAGAAAAAGAAAAACGCTTTGATTACATGCTAAATTATTTTGTAAATTTAAGATGAAAAAGTGCATTAAATGTCAAATGGTTTTAAATTTGTACACCTGAAAATTTAAATTGGCAGCACTGTTTGGCAGCCATTGAGCTTCTCAAACTGTTTGGCATTTAAAATGTTCGTTAAATTATTTACTTTGATGTTTTACTGTTTTAAAATTTATGTTTGTTTTTTTATTAATTTTTCTGTATATAGTTTTGACTGTTTTATGCATGTTTAGTTTGTTTTTATTTTTTTCGTAGTGTATGATGGTGTTTGGTAACAGTAGATTTACGTATTACAAAAGGTCATTGTTGTCGGTGCTTTTGTAAGGAACTGCTACTGTCAGACAGTTGTTGAAGATGAAATGCAGTTGCATTGCCACCGAATTTACTGGGATTTTAAAACGAATATACGTATTTATTTCTGCAATGCGTCGGCAAGGTTGTACCATACTTTGGTAGTTTTTTTCTTTGTCCAAATAATATAAGCCGAAGGACCCCCAATTCGATTTAAAGAAACAAGCTTAAACGTCAAAAGAATGTCGAATTGTTTAACACGATATATTCAACGGTAAAGCAAATGTCAGAACAAGCTAGCAATATGAGAATGGAAATAAAAATGCTTTTAACTGTCTAATGATCGTATAAAACGAGCGGATGAGGGCCCAACGAATAGAGTCCGTTGTATTTGAAATGAACACCTGCAAATTTTAGCACAAGAAATATCATGCCTAATGTCGAATAGAAGTGAAGTAAATTCGTTTTCGGTTTGTTTTTAGTTATTCTATAATACATCGAAAAACTACTTTCGCGCTGGGAATAATTTGACATTAAGCCATTATTGGTTGATCCATTACGTTTAAAATATTTTCGTCATATACCTAACTATCATTCGAAGTAAACTTAAGTGTGTTTTGTTCCCCTGTGCACAAACCTCAAGGAATCATGTCGACTACTTTCCTATTGAACGCATCCAAACAAAATCTTTTTCATATAGTTTGAAATAAATGGCAATCGAAATGTGAACCAGCCAATGTTGTGCACTCGCAAAATGTTATTGGTGTTGTTACAATTTTTAGAAGCTATATATGGAACAATTACTTTTTAAATGTATGGATAATAGTTATCAAGTTTTGTAGGTTCTTACGATTTTCTTCTAAGTTGTGCTTTAAAAAAACACACACACAACTCAGTTGAAATAATTTATTTTATCCTTTGGTGAACTTGGGTGTAGCTATTTGTGGACGATTTCTTTCGATATTTTGAAGGTAGTACTGCATTAAATCCATTGTATGAGTCTGTCTTATTTGACAGCATTTCTGGTTAAAGTCGTTGTATGTCATCTCCTGTGCTTACATTGTGGCGGTTAACGCCGTATATTATTCTACTCACTATTTTTATCACAACCAAAATAGGGTATTTATGCTTGGATATTTTGAGTGTTCATCTTGTGTCAGCTTTTAAATAAAATATCTACTCTTGCAATAATCATTGGGGCCAGAGTGCCAATTCATAGTTTGCCGTATTTTCAACTGATTTTGACAATGATTTACGTCTATTGTTAGGAAAAACAGCGCTTCGCCAGGAATTCAGTATGTGCAGCATAATATTCCTAAAAATAGGAAATTTCCCGATACGTCAAAAATGCCAGACAAGAAGCATGGTGATGATTAGCTGCAGTTTTTCTGATTGAGGTGAATGATTAGTACAGCAGGGGTGTAATTACAATTGCACAAAGAAAACAAAAATGCATATTTAAATTTCGAGTTAATAAAACGTCTAGCTGTCAAGAGTGTCCGACTGACTGTTTATTGTTTCTGTTTCTTTTTTTTTTTTTCAATAATACTTTTTATTTTGACTTTATTTGTTTTTTTGTTTGCATTTTGTTTTGTTTGTTTGTCATTTTTTGTAAAGAAAAAAATTATAAGTTCTTTTTTTAAAAGAAAATCAATATGAATCGTCTTTTTTTTCCTTAATTTTTTTATTTGTAGACCGTAGAAAAATGTCTCCGTTGTGCCTGATGTGTCCGTGACAGCATTAAAATGAATGATTGCATCCATCCACACAGAAAATGTTGTTCAGTTGTATTGAATTGTTGTGAACGGTGCAGTCTTGTTGCTTGGTATTAGTCGTTAGCATTTTATATTTATAAATGTTTTTTTTTTATATATAAAAAATTATATTTGCAAACTAGTTTTTCGTTGATTTTTTTTTTAATAATTTATTGTCTTTTACTAGTTCATTGACACTACACTATTTCGTCTTTTATAAATTAATTATAATTAATTTTTATTATTTTCTTGACACACTCTCATACGCGTTAACACATAATTATCAATGAAAACAAAAATAAAACCATTCAGCAATGAAAACGATGATGATGCTGAAATGCCAGGAATAATATTTTCGAAAATCAATACGCCCTCTTCTGGCAAAATGATTTTCTGGTAGATGACACAGACGCACATATGCATACACAAACATAAACGACAAAGTGCACCTAAGTAGTGCTGACGTAATGTAATTTTCCATTACTGAATCGAATAACTTGTATTTTCTTAGACAGGTCTAAGAAAACTTTTATCAAGTTACCCAAAAAGAATATACCTAATTAAAAAAATTGTCCACCTTTATACAAAAATGAACTATACATGTTGTTGTTTTTTTTTCGTGTAGTAAATTTGTTTTTATTTTATTATTGTATTTTTGTTTTCATCTTAAATTGAAATAAATTTACAAATAATCAAATCGTTATGCCAATTATAAAACAAGATAACTTCCTTTTTTTCGTTGAAAAACTTACTTAAATTGAAAAGGAAATAGAAAACTTAAAATAGATAATATGGTGCCTTACAATTTTTTACAGCTTTTTGCAGAAAAAACTTAACGAAACAAAAAGAAAAGGAATTTATACAATTTTCTAGAAAAATTACAAAAAAAACACTGTTTAATTAAGTAATGTTAAACGTTGTAAAAAATATAATTTAAACTATTTTAAGTTTTAACACTTAATTTAATGTAAAGTACCTGTTAAGTATATTTTAATAATATATTTCTTTCTGTCTTATTATTGTGATTTATTATTTTTCTTACAAATTTTACTACGCATAAATTAAACAAAAAAAAACTAAAAGATCCGAAGAATTTTTTTTTTTCGGCATTGATTAACGCAAACTATGTAATTGAGAAATGGAAAACAAACAAACAAAATCATAATGTTGTCCTAAATTCGAATAGAAGACGGGTTTCTCGCTAAATTATTCTAAAAATCAATTTTGTTTGTTTGTCATTGTTCTGTTTTATTATGTGCTGGATTCTTTTTTAAATAATTATTATAACGAATGGAGTTTTTTGAGGAGCAAATGTCTTATTATTTCGAAAATAGTTTGTATTTAGTGCTGAAAACACACATTTTAGTTGTTATATATTATTTACTGCAATATTTAACATCTTATGTTTAAGAGTACTATATTGTAGATTATTCTTTAGAGAGATTAAATATTAACAGCATTATGCAAAAAACAAAACACATGTAAAGAATTCATGCAGAAATATGAATAAAGAAAAATATTAAAGTCTTTTCTAAACTAAAAAGGGAAATGTCGTTTTTTATTTGCTTGACTAGGCACCTACTTTGATTTCGATGAATGTTGTCATTTGTATAGCTGGGAGGTTTTCCGATTCTAGCCCGCACAATTGGACACCTTGGGCCTTACTAATACTAATTTTTAACCTTCACACTAAATATTTTGTAGGTCACAATGGGCGGCTAAATTTATATGGAAAATTTCGCCATTGTGCGTTCGTCTACATCATAATTAAGCTAATTTTATTCCTCGCCTGAATTCAGAAGTGTTCTCATAACAGTTATATACCTACTCTCGAAAGTTTGTCAAACGTTTGCAAGAGGTTTTGTTTTAATCCGCCTTTGCTCCGTGGATACGGCATCAATCGGTTAAGTCTTTTAGTACGATTCAGAAGCTAAGCAATATGCCTGTTTTTTGAGCTACGTTCACAGCAGAGCAAAGTAAAGTAGAAATTTCAGCACGCGTTCAGGAATTTAGTTATCTTAAGTCGACTACATTGGTCCGGATGAGATGTTACCTGAACGCAAAAACTAGATTGGTCGGGAACGTCGCTTTTCCTACGTCAGCCACATATGCGAACTGTGAACTTAGCACTCAGTCACAAATTTTTTGACTAGATTCCACACCTCGTCGGCTACCCCCACTCCTCCATAAACGTCAACTGAAACAGCTGCTCATATGACCGATTTCTCCCAATCGAAACAGAGATAGCGAGCTGTCAGACTTACTTAACTAGATAATTGAACGTCCCAACTGCCTAAATACAATGAGTAGCGTTATGCGGCAACAGCGGTAGTAAATAAAAGCTCAGAAATTATGTGGCCCTGCACACACAAAAAGTGTATCCAATGAAGTAGCGCGATACGTCAAATTCAAACAAACTGTTGTGATTTCTTCTTTATATTTTTATAAAGTGATGACAAAGATTCCATAAAATCTGTTTTGCTTTTACCAACTCTATTAGCAAATGTTTAAATACATTGAAGTAACCACTGAACAAATATGCGAACATCTTTTCAATTGATTTTGTGACATGTCGCGCAGCAAAAGTTAAAAGTTGGTCAATAAGTACTACAGCCGCTACTTCACGTACACGTTAGGTATATGTATATCTAATCTGTATATTTTAACTTTGACAGTGCTGCATACCGCTACTACCGGGGTATTTGGTAAGTAACTTGTTTCGGACTTGTTCTGATAAGCCGGAGCTTATTTTTAAAATCGTTATTAATTTTTTCTACACCGTGTAACTACAGGCTTCTCATATTTAAAACTGGATTTTGCAAAAAAAAAAAACACATAATTATGCCAGAAAATTAGCTTGTCGTTTTCGATTTGGCAAAAAGATACATTTTTTTTGAGAAAAAATCATTTTTTTTTTGACTGAGATTGCTTTTCATGTTAGATTTTCCAAAAAATCAATCTTTTTTTTATACCCTCCACAGGAAGGTATATTCACTTTGTCATTACATTTGTAACGCCAAGAAGGAGACACCGGAGACCTCATAAAGTATATATACTTCTGAATCAGGATCACATTCTGAATCGATTTAGCCAAGTCCGTTTGTCTGTCTGTCTGTCCGTCCGTCTGTCGGTTGAAAAGACGATAGCGTCCAAAGGAATCAACCTAGGCGAATGAACTTTGGTGAAAGAACTTATTTTTATCGTCGTCAAGTTGGTATTGAAAATGGGCTATGTCGGTCCCATACAAAATCAATATTGTGTCTCTCTGTCTAGACGATAGCGTCTAAAAGAATCCACGAAGGCAAGTTAAATTTTGTGAGAGGACTTACTTTTATAGTCGTCAGGGTGATATTAAAATTGGGCTATGTCGGTCAAGTAGTTCTGGTACCTCCCATACAAAAACAGTTTTGCATCACTTGTATGCAGTGGAGGGTATCAAAGCATCGGCCATGCCGATGGTAACACTTTTACTTGTTTTGATCTCACTCTCATTTGAGAAATCTCGATTTTTTCTCAGATTTCACACGTACTTGTGTATGACACACAGCTTTCGGTTACGAATTGTTTATCGTTGGAAGGATTGCTTTTTTAAATAAATTATTAATTTTTTGAGTATGGAAACAATTTTTTTTATTAAATTATTTCGAAATGAGTTATTATAAATGTGTAAAAATCAATTGAAATGGATTTCCATTGCAAGTGAAAAAAAAAATATTTTTTGCGGCCAACTCAATACACACAAGAACCAATAAAATTCGGAAATTGTGTTCGATTTGGCAGAAGAAATCTGAAATCTCAAATCTAAATCTAAAAAACCAAATCGAAAACAACATTAAAATATTATTTAGCACTATGCAATAAACATACTTAATAATACATTAAAGTGTGTGAATGTTTCTTTCTTTATTTGAAAATTTCTAATTTCTTATCTAGGTATAGGTGCACAACAACAAGGAATTTGATACCTATACGCACACCTAGATTTATTCTAGGAATGCGGCTTTGTTTTGCCATGGAATAGAACCAGATGGAAAATTGACGAAATCCTTTAACTTTTCCCTTACGAATTTGCCGCAGTCACTCTGTCTACCAAACTTTGACTGAAATGTTGATTGGTTTAAGGCATCTTCAGATTATTTTTCCTCCAGTCACCCTTTACAAGACATCCTTCTTCATCATAATAGTCTGCGTATTTTGATGGACAATATGAAGCTCTATTGGATCTTATTAGAAAGTTGTGGAGATAACAGCAGGCACTGTTGCGCCTTGTCTGGAGAGCAAAAAATGGTTCTACCTAAGCAAATCCATTTTGTACATAAAATTCCGAACGCATTTTCTACACACCGTCTCGCCCTACTTATCCTGTAGTATGCAATGCGCTCATCATCAGTAAGTTTCTTCGGCTTTCTTGGGGCATATGGCTTTATAATCCTCTTCTTAAGAGGAAAAGCATCATCCGCCACAACAAAGTACGGGGTCTTCTCTGATCTAATTGGCATGTCTTCTGGAAATCGTAGCCTTTAAACGTACGAAAGATATTTATCTCTTTACGAATACATTCATTGGTCACATTCAATAATCTAGTTATCTTAAGTCGACTAGATTGGTCTGGATGAGATGTAACCTGAACGCGAAAACTAGATTGGTCGGGAACTTCACCTTTCCTACGTCATCCACATACGCGAACTGTCAACTTAGTACTAAGTACCGAATTTCTTTAATCGATTCGTCGGCTACCCCTCTATAAACGTCAACTGAATGACCGATTTCCCCCAATCAGAACCGAGATACATCTAGTGAGAGAGCTGTCAGACTTACTAAACTAGATACTTGAACGTCTCCATTCATTTCCGTCTATTTCAGTCAGAGATGAATGAATAAAAGAGAAGGATATCTTTCGTACGTTTATCCCCCCAAAACCCATTTGTTTAAATTGTTGTTTTTGTAATTTCAACCCCCGTCTGTGAATACGTGTGAGCTACAAAAACGCATGTTGCTAATGGCCGGCCAATATTCCTTTTGCTTTTATAGGCATCGCGATGTTCAATTGTTTTGTGTTTGGTGTTGAACTTGTTTAGTTTTTGTTAAGGCTTCGATTAAAATAAAAAAAAAATAGTGAAAAAACATTTCGGAATAGCGAATTCTTGCATTAAAGTTCAATTCATTAACTCACATATTCTAGAAAAGAAATGAGCATATGTGCGTGACTTCATGAATTTTTCAGGAAAACAGCTTGTAGGCAGCCGCCTTTCCACTGGAAAGATATATATCTCTGTATTCCATTATCATTGGCTTGTAGGCAGCCGCCTTTCCACTGGAAAGTTATATATATCTGTATTCCATTATCTTTGATTTCAGTACCCTATATTAGGTCTGTTTTTTTTAATTTTTTTCTCAGCAAAGCAAAGTAAAGTAGGATTTTCAGCACGCAATTACAACAACTACGTTCTACTTGACACTTCGAGACTCGTAGTAGTTATTGTAATTTGTGTGCTGAAAATCTTACTTTACTTTGCTTTGCTGAGAACGAAGCTCAAAAAAACGCGCCTTGAATTCCACATCTCACTTACTCAGTAACATACCTGTTTCTGTTATTCTTTCCTATTCGGGGAATGCACCGTTTACAGAAACAAAATGAGTGATGAAACATTTAACGTCACAGCAAAAACCACTTCTCCTTCATTTTCCGTCATTCGTATTGAGAATTCCGTGCGATACGGTACGGTTGGTCTGTTTCTTTTTTTGTTTTCCTTAAGAAAATCGCGTAGTTGAGCTGTGGGCGTCGGGCGCTGAGTTCTTAAATTATTATTTTTATTAAAATTGTTACGAATATCAACGGAGTATAAGTCTAGTTCAAGTGTTTTTATGTATTACTAAGTTTTACATACACACAACGACAGTGTTAATAATCGTTCGATTTATTGCGTGCCAATTCAAACCAACAATAACAAGTGATTTTCAAAAATAAATGCTAATTAAATAAAAAGAGAATCGAATTGAATAAATATAAAAGAGGATATAGAATTAAAGTGCTTCTATTAGTAAGTGGTTTCCTCTTGTGTGTGTTTTAATAAAAATAAACAATAAAGAAAAGGAATTTAATTACATTTTTGGATGCTGTAATCTCGTCAGCAGATTTGTGGATAAAAACCATCTCACTTTTGGACGTAAGTTCAACTTTGCATTCGCTTTTTTTCTGTCTCCACTGAAATTAAGAACGTTCCATTTGGAAATTGGTTTCTTGTTTATTTGCCCCCGAAAGAGTTTCTCTTTTAAACACGAAAGGCAAAAATAAAGTTGAAAGTAGAAGAAGATCGTACGAAATCTCAACATCCCGTCGATGTCCAATTCCATTCCAATAAAAAATAATAGTTTTGTTCTTTTTTGTCATTCTTTCTATGTTGTTATGTTTGCCTGTTAGGTGGCGGCTGGCGTGTAGTGAATTAACAGTGAATCAGAGATTTTTGTTTGAGGAGACAAGATAATGTTTTTTTTTTTTGTAATAAGGATTAGGGATTTGTAGTTGTTTGCCAACTAAAAGGACATGCTATTTAAAATGGGTTTTTTGTTGTTCTATAAATATTAGAAAAAAATCTTTATACCCATCAAATTTCGTTCGCTTTAAAAAAAAGTATACAAGCTTGATGAGATCTTATAAGTCATCTTGCAATGGTGAAGAATATAATAAGGATGCATTCTTATATCTCATATCTATCATCATTGTAGGTACCTATGCTTAAGTTATCTATGTGTCTTTCCGGTAAGGCAAGGAAAATTCGAAGTGGCTATTCGCACGACGTTAGGGACACGGCTTAGGTCAACGGCTACGTATTTGACGTAACGTAATAATTAAAAATAGTATTTTAAGATATAAGTTGGGCCTTAAAACGTACAGGCTCTGATCCCGATCAGATCACGAAAATAAAACAAGACGGATCATTGAAAAGTTTAATTTTTGAGTTGTGGCAACAGCTGCTTTCAAAAACAAAACAGATAATACAGGGTACTACAAACTACACATTGCCACCAGCCATATTGCAAATATTCTGCTCAACGTGACGTCACACAAGGCATTTTGCTTGCAATTTCGGGGGTGTCACCATATTTGAATCAAATTTTAATAATTTTTCTTTTCCATATTTTTTGGAAACAAATTTAGTATTTTATGTTCAAATATGCAACACATGAACAATATTTTGCTGCTAGCACATCCGTTTATCTTGGCATATTAAGGTGTGTCCAGACCAGCGAAACATTTCAGAAATGTTTCTGAAGCAAATCGGACGCATTTCATACACATTTATAAGAGATTTCTGAAATTTGGTTATTAAATGTGTATGAAATATTTCAATCCTATTTTTCTAGTCCAACTAAAAGAAAATAATGCGGAGGTTATTAGCAGCGGGTAAAGTTTATATTTTTGTAATTTTGGTCTCGGCAATCACGTGACACACAATTTAATTCAAATATTCGTATTAAATGAATCACTTTCTCATTAGGTATTCCAAGCTTTTTTGACATTTTTATTTTATTTAAAAAAATAAATGATAATCAAAAAACAGCGCACACTTTCTGCAGTTAAACTAGTAAAACAAAAATGATTTCCCATCACGATTGGGAAACTGTGAAACATTTCATTAATTTATTTTTTGTGTCCAGATCCAAACCACCAAAACATTTGGTAAAAATTGTTTTGTTTAATAAATGTTTTTAAAAACATTTATAAAACATGGAGGTATATAATTGTTTAGCAAGTGTTTGGCTGGTCTGAACATACCTTTATAAAAAGAAAATAACACGGAATAAGAAATAATCAATTGATTTTTTGTGTTTCATTTTTTGTCTGGCAACGTGATTAGGTAGCTATCGGTTACAGGCACACCAACATTTAAAAATGAAACAAGCCATCTAGTGGGAAATAGTAGATATAATTTTCAGATATAATTTTCGTGATCTCGATGAGAAGCAGGAACATGAGCTGTTGTTGTAAGTGCATGTAAATCGATGATCTATATGGATCATAGCTGATAATAAAAAACAGCTAATGTAAACACTGGAGGCCTTACTAAAAATATTTTTTAACTTTCATACGAAATATTTTGTAGGTCACAATGGGTAATTTTATATAGAAAATGTCACCACTGTGAGTTCGTAAAATCTAGCATAGACAGGGACACTAATGTGTTTTTCGATTGGGCTTCTTCGGATTTGCTCTCAGATTTCAGATTACGTGTGTATAATCGAACATAAAAACTTCACTCGCTCTTTTTTGTGTTGATATTCTTGCGGTTCGAATTTGTGTAGCCTTCGACACTTTTCTAAGCAATTTGCATTCACTTGTTAAACTTTATATTAAACAAATTCTTAATTTGCGCTCAGATTGATGTCTAAACATTTGTACGTAAATAATTAATAAAAATAGATCCACCCGATGCAATGCATTTCTTTGCAGTTGAAAAATTTCACGATAACGTAAACAAACTTTAATTAATAGGTAGTTGTCAACCTCAAACGTACTTGTATTGGTAAATCTAAGGCAAATCTTGTTAACTGAACCCCAATTTTGAATTGCATTGCATCTATTTATCCCTTAAATAGGAGTAAAAGTAAACGTCAGCTCTTATTCGATTGCAAATTGCCGGTTTCATATCGGCATGGAACGCATTCTACGAATTGTCAGCTAGCCGCAAAAATACATAAAATTAAATTCTGAAACTTAATACACACAACGGCGTTTACGAGCGTGACGCAAAATTCTATTTTTTTAATCTATGAACAATTTGGCGGCAGTTCTTGTGTGGGGAACAGTATAGTTACATTCTGAAACCAAAGAAAAAATTCTACATTTTCTCAGAGAGAGTAAGCGGTACACCATTTTCGATAAACATAAATAATAACAAATTAAAAAAAAAATTCCAGTCAAACAGCCAGTCCAACGGTCAAATAAATAGCTCTTGGTACACTCTCGCAAATCCTTATTTTGTTCTCGATAATAAGCTATTTTCAGTCTGGTGTGTGTATTTTGGCGTTTTTCTCATTTCTGAATACCTATAGCGAACATCATCATGAGCTAATGCTATAAATAGAATTCTTTGTAGTTAAAACTATGTAGTTATAATGAAATAATGTTTAAGGTGTAGGTACTTCAAGTGTATATAGTTTATTACTTACTATTTACGATTTTAAATAAGAGTGGGTAATTGTGCGATTTTTGTGTTGGCAATCCTAACCCGGTGCCTACACGAGCAATATTTTAGGCCATGCAATATATCATACTATGAAAATTGCCCATGAACACCACTTGCAATGAGTTGAGAGTATGCGATAGAGCATGCCTTCAATATCACAAGTGGAGAACGTTATGGTGGCTTTATTTGAATAGTTTGCGATAGAAAGCATGCTTTTATCACATAGCAGGGCTGTCAAACTCAAACTCCTTAAGTGCCAATTGTTTGTCTTAAACATGACAGCGGGCCATATGAAAAATAAAATACTATGTATAAGTAAAATTATTTAAGAAAAAAAATATTATTGTAGAGACGTTAGAAGTCGAAATATTTGTTTGATGATCGAGAAGCATAGAAAACACCAGGTGCATTGTGACACCAATTGAAATGCACATGAAATTAGAAGATTATCAAATTGATGTCGCGAGTTACAGGTAATTGTTTCGAGGGCCGGTCATGGTCCGCGGGCCGTATCTTTGACATGTCTGATCTATAGCATACTTTAAACACAAGAACAGCTGTCATTTTGCTGTCAATTAATTTTTAAATCAAAGATTGCAGTTCTCCACTTGTGATATTGAAAGCATGCTCGATCGCATACTATGAACTCATCGCAAGTATAGACAGCGTGTTACATATTGCTCCCCTCATACCTAGCATGTTATCGATAGAATGCTATGGGCTGTCATTTCTGTAAAGCTTGACACTTGAATTTATTTTCTGAGATGGCTGAGTGGCAAATGAACGAAGTATTAACGCTTCTAATGCGAGAATGCAACGAAATGCTCTGCTCAGTGACATTTGAATGAATTAAACAAAAAGCTATAAAATGTTCACCCTACATTTTCTTGCATACTTATGATATTCTTTCTATGAAAAGTGACAGATAGCAAACTATGAAATATTGCCCGTGGAGACGCGGTATAAAACACAATTCATTCAATAGGGTAGTTCGCGACATCGTCAGTGTCAAATAAGAAGAAGAAAAAGCCAAGTGACAGCCAAGTGTCTTGTAGGAGAAGGAACCAGATTTTTATATGCTAAAAATTCGCTGAAAAGTTTATAATAAACTGGAAAACAGGATAAACGCATTGTAAAATTGAAAATTGCTGTTTATAAAATGTACTTGATAAAAGCTGTGAAGGTAGTCATTGAAATTGTGCGCTTTTTTCAGAATATTTAAACAAGGCATTAGATACTCTGGCCCTTATTAATCGGCATTTTTTATCCTACAAGCAAAGGGTTTTCCAATGAGAGGTGTTATTGTGAATGACCCGCTATTTCGGTAGCTGTCACTTTTGAAGCTTTTATTTTTGACATTTGACAAGTAATTTCGAACACTCACAGTAGTCAACCACTTTTTGTAAAAAGCTGTGTAAACTGTATATTTTTAAGATTTTATACTCCTATAAACGCAAAGTGCTACATTGTGGTATTACCTTTAATCGTTTTTGCAATATCAACCAGTACAATATTATTGTTAACGTTTCAAAATTGCTGTTTAAATTGAGTCTTCAGGGATTGCGTTTGAATGCGCTTCAGTAGAAAAAAAAAACTGTTGCGAGTGTCGGAGGAAAGTATGTTTTTTTGTTTGAAAATGCAGATAAATGTTTATTTTAAATGCTCGTTTTATTAGTTTATGTCTTTTATATGTAAAGTTTTTAACTGAAAAGTTAATAGTATTAATTAAAATTATTAATTGTTTCAGAAATTTATTTATTTATTTCCTTTTGTTGTTTTGTTACTGTTGTTTATGTTTTAAATAAAAACAAAAATATGAATGAACACTAGCGTTCGAAGTAAGGAAACTTTATGCTCGGGTTTAGGAAGCTAGTGTTCGACTACTTGGGAATAATGTTTTTTTTTTAGTTTTAATTTTTTTATAAAAAAAACAATAGCAATTATAGGGAAAAACTTAACTTTATTTTAAAATGTTTGAGTTGTGGCAGCTCATTAATTTTTTGTGGCATATTACATTCAACGGTTCTCTTATTGTTAGTGATTATTTTACAATAAACCACCATTGGAGACATGACCCTGGGTGTATAAAATAGCACAGACAAAAATCGCACGCTAGTTTTTTGCAATGTAACCCTTGAATGCAATGATTTCTATATTAGAGACCGCATTATGTGGATGTTACACCAAGTAATCCTCAGAAATGGTGTGCCAAAGCAATAAAAACTTTCCAGAGCAAATACTTAAAAAAACATCAAATTTTTATTAATAAAAAAAAAACGCACGTGAGTTCGTCCGCCGGACTATATTTTTTTTTTAAACAGTTAACACCCTTCTTGCAACTTTATCTACATGCCCTTTGCCATTACAAATGCAACTAATTGCTGCACATTTAAAATAAATAATTCTAATTGACGTCCGCTTTGTTTGTCTTCATAATGACTGAACGAATTTCTATTAATTTCCTTGCACACATGCTACGAGTACCTAAGAGTGTTTTTATTTTTAATTCAACTTCATTTCCATTTACTAATTAGCAACAATAAAAATAAGAACCAAAACTTCATTTCAGCCGCAGAGCACTTCACTTTGAACTGTCATTTGTTTGCTACAAAACTTTCATTGACCAATAAAGGTATAAACAAGGAATAATAATATAATATATTTTTGGTATAATTTTACTGTCGCATTTGCGAAACGTTATAAAGCATTGAACAGTGTGGCTGTTGGAATTTATAAAATCGTACGCATCGCCAATTGAATACATAATGTGACAGCCGGATGGTGCTGCTGTTTGAGGTGTCACTGGGAAATGTAAAAGTATCCCACTGTCACTTATGTCGACATACTTCTATAAGCGAAACGCACATTGTAAAGTCATCGTAAACAAATAACTACAGTAATCGTGCATCTGGCTTTGAGCTGCCTCCTCTATTGTCTCACTACTGCTGTAGAAGAGCAGGTATACCTTCAATTTTATTATATTTGACAGCTTATTCGACACACCGGAAAAGTTTTCTGATGTCATAAATGGATTTTGCTTTTGGTATTTCTTCTATGCAGCTTTGTTCTCCTTTGAAGTATAATTAAGTCAACACTTAGCGGATTCAACGATGGCGACCGTATGCATTGTAAAAGTGAACACAAAAAAAAACTTGGTTCACACATGGCATATATACACGGTTCGGGTGATTATCGACACATGATGGAATTTCCAATTGTTGTTTAAAATACGTGACTGTAATTTTTGCACGAATCAGAAAACATTATTGTTGACTACTTCGTATGATAAGGTTTTTCAAAAATAATGGATCATACACGTGGGAGGTAAATAAACAAAAGCAGGACATTATTATTTAATATTATAAAGGACACGCATAGAATTTGTATTTAATGGTAAATTGTTCACCAACTATTATCGGGGACTCCCAACAGTTTATGAATCTGAAGTACTGATAAGCAATTGACGTTTCTTTATCAAATTTCCTCTTACAACAACACATTAAATTTGTTATCAGCAGCCTAATACCTAAAATACAGATGCTTGACATTACTGATTAAAAATTTGCTCGCATTTCTACTTTTATATGTCAAATGGACGATAAACTTAGGCGAACTTATACTTACTCGCTTTTATTTAGGTAGTGCAATTTTTTATTGACGAATCTTGAGACAGATATTGTTAAGAACGGAAATAGATTTACACAAACTATATTAATTCCAATTTATTTGTGTTACCCTAAAAAATGTTATCTTCGGAAAAACACAAACATCCGAGAATGTAACTGTCATGAAAGAGCTCATCAATTAGCCGTGTCGACTCGGCCTAATATTGTAGATGCCTTTCATTTGTCCCAAAAATGAAAAACGCACGTGATAATCCAGGCCCAGGGTCCCTAAACCTGTTGGGTCAACTATTTTATTTTTTATAAAATGTTATCAAACCTTTTCTTACATATTTTTGAAATCTGTCGGTGTACTAAATTTCTGTCACATTGTTATTTTTTAACCTTCATTTTTCTGATAACTTTTTCCTAATACACGAGTTTTCAAATTATATCGCAATCTTCAATTGTTTTTATTGCATAGATGAAATACGATAATGTTTATAGCAATACTAAATTCTGAATATGCAGCGGGCATAGATCCTAATCGACACCGTGACTTCTTGTCGTTCACTTCGGGTTTCCCGGAAAAAGACTTGTTTCGTCGAATGGTTGACGTCGCAACGAATGACAGTAAAATAATTCATTGCAAGCATATAGATGAAGGCTATACTTCCAGAGCGTTAAATCTTGCATCAGTTTGATGGTTATGATTATCCTATAAAAACCTATAAACCCTTCTATTAGACCAAAAAATAAAAACTCACACAAACTAATAATTGTGTAAAGAAAGGCCCAGTGCCAGTGTCCTATTTACGGACCTGTTATGCGCAAACTACTAATTGATAAATTGCGTCTGTTCCCAAATGACAGCCTTTCGAAGGTCTACAAAATCTACGAATTATTTCCAAATTGACTGTCATATTGAAAACAAAATATTTAGTACAATTTTTGAGCAAGTCATACTTTTTAGTACTTTAGCCTATCACAGAGAAAATCATTCCCCACCTTCTTAACTTTATGTTTTACGAATTTTACGGGAAGAGTAGGTAACTAACTACACTCATGCCTCAGTACTAACTACAAAGTTGACATTTCGAGCTGTCCGAAATGCTCCGACGTACACGTCAGAAGCAGAACAAACAAAACTGTAGCTTGGTATGAACCGGTTACAGTGCATGCATTTTGTTCGAAGCCGCATGAATTTGCCAGATCGATCGTTCAAACCAGTTTTATTTTGTTGAAGCGTTCGTCACAACTAATAAGAAACGCTGACAAATTAATTATCCTGGTATTTGGATAAAAAGTAAACATAATATGATAAAATGTTTCTGGTGACAATTTAAGTATTCAAAATATTTTTTCTGCTGATTTGTCAATTCCTCTAAAAAGAGTATGATATCCTCCATTACTTTCTCTTATTGAGAATATTTATTACTGTAGTCTGATATTTCATTTACGAGCTAAATTTTCATAAAAGGATTTTCAAAAAAAAATCATCTACGTTCTCCGTCTTGCAGATTTGATAAACATAAATCAACTGAAATTATAAGTTCGTCAGAACACGTATTCACTATAACCGTAGAACATCAGAATATAATAAACAATTTAAACCACAAAAAAAAAAACAAGAAACGTAATTTTTTGAATTAATTTTTTTAACAACACAATTGCAGTATACGCACAATCGCGTTGCTTTAATTTGTGACAAGAATATCTAAATGTCAATTGGAAAATCAAGTTAAGGCCACAAGGCTTGCCACATGATTTAGTAATTCAATTCACAGATCACTTCTTTTCTTCTTGTGGTTGTACACACGGCTATGAGTTGATGGTTAAAACATTTAACAAAGAAACATAGTTCCGGAAAAGTGACTACGAGGGTAAATATTTTTATTTTATTTTATTTTTATTTCATCAACAAGCTTAGCTTACAGACTACGAATTTAAATTTATATATAATACATTAAGTTTAAACTAAGATAAAAATACTTTTGGCATTAGTTTGAAAGCAATCTAAATAAAATGCTCTTGAAGCGTTCTCTCGAAATATGAAAATCCATATGTCTGCTTACCACATTGAACGAATTAAGGCATCTAGTAATTGGCTCATTCCGACCATAGTTTGTTCTATGCCCCAGTTGGTAAAAGAAGTGACTATCCCTCAAAACCCTTCCCCTAGCATTAATTGGAAACATGGACAAAAGTGTACAACTGTCGATATGTGAACACAGTACGTCTCTCGCAAACATTATGTCATGTGCATTCCTTCTTGCTTTAAGTGTCATTAAACCTAATAGTTGACATCTAGCTTTATAAGAGGGCTGAAAATCCCAACGCATTTTAAAGAAGACATATTTGGTAAATCGCCTTTGCACTCTTTCAATACGGTCCGAATGTGATAAATAGTTTGGATTCCAAACAACATCGGCGTATTCAAGTATTGATCGTACTAGGGTATTGAAGATCGATATAAATGTGTGAGGATCAGAGAAATCTTTCGCGTTTCTTTTGATGAACCCAACAAGAGAATTAGCCTTAGCGACTATATACTCGATATGAGTAACAAAGGGTAGTTTCGTATCAAGGAATACACCAAGATCTTTAATTTTGTCAACTTTTATTAATGGCATGAGATCAATACAATAGGTATGCGAATATTTCGTTTGAGATCTTATGAACGAGATAGCAAAGCATTTTCGAACGTTTAACTTTAAGCAGTTATTGACGCACCATCTTGATAAATTGTTTAGGTCCGTCTGGACCTTTAAGCAGACCTATACAAATACCATATGACTTCTCAAATTGCAGCAGTTCTCTTTAAAAGTTTCTAGTCTGATATCACAACCTGTTGTTCTTGATGATCTTAGTTCCGAGCACAATCCGGTTCTCTGCAAACTTCATTGGTCGGGAGTAGAAAAAGTGCAATATTTTTCAGATGTTAAAAATGCGAATTGGGCAACATTTCGAAAAGAATTAAATGATAAACTGCTAACTATTTCCACAAACTTAGAAGATATTGCAAGTAAACATGATATTGATTCTGCAGCTATTTATAGATTACATTAATGCTTCAGCCAGTAGCAGTATCCCTGAATATGTAAAAAAAATCCCTGAGATGAAGTTACCGACTCACATACTAATACTTATTAAAATTAGAAATATTCACTGTAAGAATTGGAAATCCAGAACTCTTATAAATTCAATAAATTAATAAGTACAAACATAAATGCACATCGAAACTCTGAATGGAACAATACATAAAAAACTCTTGATAAAACTGCTAAGCCATTCTGGAATATAGTTAAATTAACTAAAAGCAAACAAATTCCCTTTATAAAAGGCAACACTAATGTCCTTGTTGCTGACACAGAAAAAGCAAAAGTATTTGCCCAATCTTTTTGAGAAAAATTATACGGTTGAGGTGACACAAGCACTACTACGCTTGTAGAGAGCACATTTAATTATTTTAATAGGGCCACTTATAATACTCCGTCGAATGAATTTGCAACTGAGATAGACGTAAAATATCTTGTGAAGCAGTTACAGGTGAGGAAAACGAGTGGTATCGACAATGTTAAAAATCGTTATCTAAACTAAATGCCTAAAATTGGAATACAAATCTTAAGATTTATTATCAACGCCTGTCTTAAATAACAATATTTTCCAGACGCATGGAAACTAGCTAAGGTAGTCCCAATTCCTAAGGCGGGTAAGCTTCTGTATGATCCTGGCCAATTAGTTTACTAAGTACTTTACTTTACTGAGTAAAATCTATGAAAAAATACTTAAAGATAAAATTGTCAAACGTATCGAGGAACAAAAAATATATTCTGATGAGCAGTTTGGTTTTAGGCGTCATCACGGAACTTCACATCAAGGTCTCAGAATATTTAATATGATAAGAAGAAATCGTGCAGCAGGTAAATCAACGGGAATGGTTTTGCTGGACATTGAGAAGGCATTTGATTCCGTTTGGCATGATGGGCTCATCTATAAAATGTTTAATAAAAATTTTCCTCCATTTCCCTGTAGAATAGTTAAAAGTTTCGTGTCAAATCGTCGCCTTAAAGTTGTTGTTAATAATAGTGCGTCTGATGTAGTCAATTTGTGTGCAGGTGTACCGCAAGGTTCTTTGCTTGGTCCTATCCTTTACAATTTATTTACATCTGATCTCCCAAGTCTTCCACAGTGCGAAATAGCTATTTATGCTGACGATATCGCTATACTTACTTTCTTCGAGTTCGGTCACGACATTGAGACGAACTTAAAAAATGCGAATGAAATATTGTTATCTTTCCAAGTGGAAAATAAAGCTGAACGCAGAGAAAACCGAAGCTATCTTTATCACCCGAAAAAGAATGTCTTGCTTTCTTCCAGCTGATCAATTAAGATTTAATGGCCACTTTATAGCATGGAAACCATTCGTTAAGTACCTGGACATATTTTTTGATCCAAAACATACATTTAGGAAACACATTTTGGAAACAATTAATAAAGTAAATATAGCCATACGAATGCTTTATCCGTTTATAAATAGGAAATCATTACTTTCAAATGTTAAACAATAATTCATAAGACGATATTCCAATCTATCATACTGTAGATGTGCAGTTTGGGGTAACTGTGCTAAGTGGTATATTAGAAAACTTCAAATATCCCAAAATAAAATTTTAAAAATGATGTTTTATCTTCCCTGGTATTACTCTACAATAGATTTACATGATAGAGCTAATGTTGAATTGATCTCCTCCAGGATATACAAGCTAAATGATTCATTCCAACTGAGATGTAATATCTCCGACGATCCGCTTGTCAATGAACTAAGTATATAATCATGACATATACAATATTTGGTGTTCACTAAATACCGATACATTTTCATTTCTTATTTATCTTATTGCTTATGTTAACTTAATATTATTTATTTAACTGCTCGAATAATTATATGAATTTATGTATGTATCTAGTTATTTGGCTATTTATTTATTAATTTATTACAATATGTATACTATTTGTTTATTTATTTATTTATAAATTATTTGTTTATTTATTTAATTATTTATTTTTTTTATTTATTTTATTTACTTATTGTATTTATTTATTTACTTATTTGTTTTATTTTATTCCCCTGAATACTATTATATTATTATAATTATCATTATTATTTTTGTTTTTTCCTTTAATTTGAGGTTTTTTCTCATGATTTTCCTCAATTTTTCATATATAAAAAAATAATAATAAATAATGATTCAGTTGAAAGACAAAAAAAAAACAAAAAAATGTCAAATCTCTGCAATTATATCTGTGGCCACAAGCAATAACAGCTTAAATCGACTTAAGACGAAATTGAGATTTTGATGCCATTAAATTCAGCGTACCCAAATCTATTTTGTAAATTTTTTTCAGCTTTATATCTTTAAAAAAGTGGTCAAAATTTCAAAAAAACAACAGCTTAAGTCACTTGAGTATTGTATTGTATTGTATTGTATTGTATAGTTTTTTTATTCATCCATCTTAGATACTATATTTAAACAACAAATTAATTCAATAATAAGGAAGAATAATAGTAATCATTCCGTAACTATTTAAAGTTAGTGTGGAATGACTCGCAGGAGTAAAATTTAACAATTAAGTAAACTGATATGGGGTATATAACAATAAAAATTAATAATTGAATGGAATATGCATACAAGCTTATAGGAAATGTAATTATGAGTACTATTACGACACAAAGCGAAAGTATGATTCAATATTATTGTATTCGATAGTAAATAGCCAATCTTTTACTTTATTTGAAAATGAATGAAAATTGTAAGTTCTTCTAACAGCAATCGGTAATTTATTGAACATTTTTGGTGCGGTTGTAGTAAAAAAGTGCGTAAATTTGGTTCTACGTGCAATAGGAACATTTACTAGTGCTAGGTTATTAACACGTAAGCTGTAGAGTCTTGAGTTTCTATTAGGAGTGTTGCCACTTTGCTTAAAGAACTCTCGGAGAACTTTAAAAACATAAAGATGTCTTAAAGGCAGAATTCGCAACTCTCTGAACAAAGGAAAACTATGAGCAAATCGATTTTTTCCACAGAGTAATCTAATTAAATGTTTTTGAGCCTTAAGTAAAGGGCAAAAACTATTAGCATAAGAACCTCCCCAACTCGTAATACCATATTGTAACTTAGAGTTTGCAAGACCATAATAAATCATAGTTAAGACTTTTTTTGAACAGAAAGGCCTTAGAAGATACATTTTGCGTGCTACCCTCATCATTTGAGATTTTACTGATTGCGTATGACTTTTCCAGTTCAAATTGAAGTCAATAAGCACCCCCAGATATTTATATTGTTTGACAGATTCTATTTTAAAGCATCTACTAGAACATGAAATATTTTCATTGAAATTTGTACAGCCGCAAGTATGTATAGGTAAAGAAAACCTTTTACAGTCGTGAGAATGAAAAAACACATTGAAATCGGTTAGAACATTTCCCGACAATTGGAAGGCCATTAATTTAGTTTTCTCACTTACAATCAGTTTGTGATATGCAAACCATTGCCTTAGTTTTTGCAGATCTTCCTCAATTTTTATAATACAATCGAACTGTGATAATCCTTCATAGGAGAAAGCTATGTCATCAGCGAATGCAGTAGGAAACCCGTTGAAATTCTGACTGAAGAGGGAGTTAATATAGATTAAAAACAAAAGTGGACCCAGAACAGAGCCCTGGGGAACACCATTCTTAATTGTACGAGAACTGCTAAAACTTCCATTAATACCGACTACTTGCTTTCTATTTGTAAGGTAAGAGCGAAACCAATCATGAATTAATCCCCTAAAGCCAGCATCATCAATGGAGTAAAAAAAACTGCTCTCCTGAACAATGAGTAAAACAGACTTAAGCTGTTATTGCTTGTGGCCACAGATATAATCTAAATTGGGCGGCGATGTATTGTTAATTCATGAAGCAAGAATAAACTAACTAACTAACTGACACAAGAAACGAGTGTGCTCAGACTATTGGAATGTTGACAGGTCATAAGAGAATTTTTATTATCGTTTAAAGTGGGTTTTATTCACTTAAAAATTTGTCAGATTTAAGAGGATTTAATCCTGTTAAGTTTACCAAAAACTAGAGATGAGAACTTACCCATTTCTCCTATACAATTGCTCTTAGAATTAATAAATCTTGCAAACAAATGTTTGCTACCCAAAACTCATTTCTGTGTAAATTCTCTTCAAATTCTAATTATGTTTGTTTGGATTACAGATTTATTAACGAAATTACTAAAAGGTCTATAATACTACCATGAAAAGTTCTCCGACACACTGTATTTGATTCCGTTGCTCTGTCATTCTCTGTGCCTGGTAAACTTGCCTGCCTTCACTTTTCCAAACACATATACTCGCAAGACGTAGATGGCTGAACTAACATCTTCAACAGCAAGTTTTCCGTCTTGCAGCTGTTTTGTTTCACTGTAGTAAAGTACGTTCTCGTGTATATAGACGCAAAGCAAAGGCGAACGAATGAAAGTGGAAATATGCACAAAGCTCATTATAGAATATACACTTGACTGCTACTGGAACTGGAGCTGCATTTGTATTGGTATAGAACTTGATTTTCTAGATTTGCCCCTGTGGTTAGATGCTGACGCTTGTCTTTAATCACATATACCCCATCAGCACGTCGATAGATAGATAGATGTAATGTATGCACTCATAGCGCATAGCGTAGAGTTCGTCGTCGGTCTGCACTGAGGTCTCGGGAAGGTTGTGGTTGCTTGAGAGTTCATTCGTTTTATTGGAACACAATAGGAACTTTTATTCTGTTCCTCTTTGAAATTGAATTCGAGACCAATTTGTGGCTTTTAATGTAGACTTATAAACCTGCATATATATTTTATACTTATAAGTGTTGGTGGCTCCGTTTATAACCATAAGAGCCAGCTCAAAAGATTACACTACAGTCTGCTGCGGTTGCATAATGCTCTATACACTATACACTGTCTAACATCTTCTTCTCATCCTTCTGCCTTTTATTCTTCGTGGGTATCAATTTACAAACGAGTTCTGCTTTTTTTTATGCAAATCCTCGTCCGAGGAGAGCTATCGAAAACAATGAATGTCCTTCCCGTTGACAGTTTAACGTTCTGTTTTAGTCAGAGAGATACGAGTGCATATATTTAGAGAAAGAGACATTTTTCCAGTCCTTTTTCGCTTGACAACAACTGTGCAACGGGGATGGGATGACAGATTTTTTTCCATGCGGAATTAATTAAAGTGGAAGCCATTGAAACGAGTCTTTGTTGTGTTGGATTAATTCCGGCCGAGCGAAGGAGTGTGATTGTGAGAAGGATGGTAATGATGATGGTGGTGGTGATACATATTCCTGACTTGAAGAGCAGATTGTCAGGTACTCACGCAGTGATGTAGGGAATAATGGTCAGCATTTCTATTTCTACTAAATAAAAATTTGCATGAAAGAGCTGCGTAAGACACCATCACGAACTTTGAAAGTCTGTCAATTTGTTTGACAGTCAAGTATAGAAAATATTTCTGCGTTCCAATATTAATTTGCTTCGAATATTTATTTAGGCCGCTTGTCAAATGTGTTCATTTGCTTGCTGAGTAAACTGCCTAACAAAGTATTAAGCAAAATTGAATTAAATGTGCGCATCACTTAGTAAGTTGTTGGTAACAAGTTTATACCCACAATTAGGTGGCTTCATCAGCCAGTCGGCTTTCATGCAATAAACTCACAGTTGCTGCAGCTATTCCCTGTTGTTTCTTCTTCTATTGTCTGTCAAACCATTATGCAATACATTATGGAAATTATACTGTAATAATCGTCCAAGTGGGAGGAATACAAATGCATAAATCAGACTTGAGTAGGTATGGTGGTACAAATAATGTTATGCTACTGGCATACGTATACGTAAGCTGAATAATTTCAGTGGTTGTAGGTAAAATGCGATGAAGCGTGGTACATCAGATCAGTTCCGTGTAGTTTTTTTCTTTGTTAAGACTTTAACTCTAAAGATCAATCATAATAAAAGGAAGTTACTTACTTTCCAAATCTCTAATTATTTTAAACTTACAAAAATATACGTAAACAGTAAAAATATTTATTGTTTAACTAATTTATTAAAATTAAGTTTGAAAACAACATTCTAATTGTAGATTAATAGTTAGAGGTATCTCAAAGTTAAAATTAAATTATTAATTAAGTAAAAAAATGATAACTAGAAAAGATTTACAGCCTTATTTATCGACTTATTTTAAAGAGCGTATAAAGCTATGCACCCTTTAAAATGCATCTCAACGCAAAAACGACGTTCAGCAAAATATCATAGGTAATGAGAATGTTGCATCGATGAAAGCGACATTTCCAACACTTATTTTTAAAAATTATTCAACGTTGTATAGAGCTTGTATAAGCTAAACTCGTTTGGACGTTTAGTGTCAGTATAGAGGTGGAATAGTATCGAAATGTCATTTTGACTGAAAAAATATGTCACATTTGATTTTAAAGGAATTTCAAAAGAAATTGGATAGATTTTCCGATGTTTTTTTTTTGTCAAATTTAAGGATTTTACAATCCTCGATAAGAAATATGTGCAGATATGAGATATTTTGAATTGTTTTAAAAAATGTTGTTTGATTTGCACAAGACTACCATTTCATAGGAATCACAAATTTCCGAACTTTTTCTTTTTACGGTTGCATTTTTACAATTCCTATTTGTATTTGAATTTACATTTCTCACAAGTTGCTATTTTTTTTTCATCTTTTCGGACAGATAAATGTAATAGATTTCTCCTTTTCAGTACATTTTTTGACGCAAGCCCTGTGTATAACTATAATATATATATAAATAAGAAATTTTGGCATAACTATACAGGAGCTTAGGTGCGTTTAGCAAATTCCAATAAAAACGGCTGTTAGAAGTTAGAAAATTATTAAAATTTCAAAATGGATCGATATTTAGCAAAATGACAAAATTTGAAAAATTAAAAAAAAAATTACTCACCGTTTACTAAGTATCCAGGGGTGAAGAGAATATTGTGCACAACAGCCGCTACCTGTGGCAAATTTTGTATTTTGAATTAAAAAAAAATTTATTTTTATAATTTTGTTTTTGGACGATCCTGACAAGACAAATTTAAATTTAATTAATCAGAATACTTAACTTTAACAATTTAAATAATGATAATGTTCACTATTTATAGCTCTCCTTTTTTTTATTCTTTAGCCTCTGTTAAATTTTGATCTTGTATTTATTTATTTCATTTCGTTTCAACTTCTTTTGGGTTTAATACAAATTTATTTAATTGCTTTGAGTTATATAATTTTATTTAGATTTTCTCCTCCATCTTATAAAGGGTGATTTTTTAAGAGGTTTAGAACTTTTTTTAAAAAAAAAACACAAAAAATTCGAAAAAATGAATGAAATATTTATTTGAATCGATAGTTTGAACCTTGCAATTTAATGTTTAAAGATAATTTTATGCAAATGTTGACCGCGGCTGCGTCTCAGGTAGCCCATCCGCTGAGTCCAATTTTGGCATACTCTTTCACACATATCGGCCGGTATCTCACGAATGAATGCATGGATGTTGGCTTCCAGTGCGTCAATCGAAGCGGGCTTGTCCCTATACACATTAGCCTTGGCATACCCCCACAAAAAATAATCTAATGGTGTCAAATCGCACGATCTAGGCGGCCAATTGACCGGCCCGAAACGTGAAATTAACTGTTCACCAAACTCGCCTCGCAATTGCGCCATTGTTTCGGTCGGCTGGCTTTAGTTCTTGCACCAACTGTATCTTAAAAGGCTTTACGCCCAAATCCTTCCGCAAAATTTTCCACGTAGTGCTGTAACAAAAGCCTAACTGCTGGGAACGGCGCCGAATCGACATTTCGCGGTCTTCTGTCACACTAGCTGATACGGCCGCAATATTTTCTTCACTACGCACAGTACGTAAACGTGTTGGTGGTTTAATGTCCAACAAAGTAAATTTGGTACGAAATTTGGTCACAATCTTCCGAATAGACTGCTCAGAAGGTCGAGAATGCCGATCATAAAATGGAAGCAGCGCGCGATGAACATTTCGAACCGAGCACGAATTTTGATAGTAAAATTCAATAATTTGCAAGCGTTGTTCATTTGTAAGACGATCCATGGTTAAATTGCAAACCAAACTGAAGCTGTTTGACAGTGACACAAGGTACTAAACACACGTCAGCTGTCAAAACCGGTGTTGCCAAAACCAAACCAGCTAAAAAATCACCCGTTATTTATTTTATTTCATCTCATTTCCTTAATACTTGGCTGCCCAAAATGCTGTTATTTCCTCTTTCAGGAAGGTTCTAGTCTGGTTGTAAATCTTGTTTTATTTTGTTCAACATTTCTTGGTAATGAGCAATTTTTGTTGTCCTTATTTAATTCTTTTTAAAAATAAGACAATCTATTTGGTACCAAAACTCGGCAGTAAAACCTTTCTTAAATACAAACTTTGTTGTCTTGTTGTCTGAAATTCTCCACAGGAATGCAAATATATTTGTTTTTACTTCTGACAACAACAAAAATGTTTTATTTATTTATTTTTTTTTTACAGTACCTAGTATTTTGTAAAGTAGCAAAGTGTAGTTTCATGCCTAATATTATCATTTATTCACTTATGTCGTTCCCTACAGTTTTTAACCTTAATACGTTTGCAAAATCTTGATGCGATTTAATATCCGTCGTCCAAACGTCGGACTATTCGTGGAATATTCGCCAAAATCCACGCGGAAGAACAAATTGCGAAATTCTAGATCAAATTCATACGAATCCGGAAATGCTATGTAAATTTACAGGGGTTTTCTAGTGGTAAAGAACAGAATACAAAATATGCGCCACAGTTTTATGATATTCAAACAAACTTTTTTCATTTAAAAATTATATTTTTAACGTAATAATATCCACTTAATATTAAAGCCCATATGCAACAACATTTTTCTCTCATATTTTCTTAATTTTTATCACGTTAAAAAGTCAGCTGCGTGTAAAAGAGCCAAAAAGTGTATTACGAAGGGGAACCAATTGTTTGCAAAGTAATTACAAATTTTCCAACGAATTAATTTCCAAATAATGTTGAAATGTCGAGAGAAAAAAAGCTGCCAGCAGCTGAAAAATGTAATTTGCATACATTTCCAATGCATTTTTGTGGATAATATCTTTCTAATTTTTCGTACTGCTCTAGTTTTATTTCTAAAGCATGATAAATGCCAAAAAAATGTACTTTCATACGGACTTAAATAAAATAAATTCGTCTACGTTTTTATTTTTACATTCTTATAGCCTCCTCGTCAATTTCTCTTCATCTAATCAATTCGTGTGTTCCCCTACTCCTTCTTCTTTTATGTCAAGACATTTAATACCGCCAATCTGTAAAAAAATACTGCTGGTTTGACACAATTACAACTGCGTATATATATACAAGTTAGCGCAAAAGTCATCTCACCACATTATCGGAAGACGCGATATCATTTTTGCAAATTCAATTCTACTTTGACACTTGTGAAGTAAACAGATACAAAATACAATTCAACAATACAAGAATCGCTATATCTACTCCTAAAGAATGCGGAATAACTGTTTGGCCTTTTTTTCTGCAGAATAATTCGTTTCGGCACATCGCCCGTCACCAACTGGGCAGACACTAAGCGCCTAAATACTGATTGTGTCCAACCAATAATAATAACAAACTTTAGTCTCGACTTTTAATTTACGCAAGCTCAGAATTGTGAAATTTGTATGGAAAATATAGCCACTGTGAACTACTAAAATTTAAAGTTGGAACTAAAAATGTTTATGGGTAAGGCCCTAAGACGTTTAACCGCTCGCCTGGTAGGTTCTGTCCTGATCAGCCCGGAGTAGCCGTAAGCCATGCTCAACGACTTTGTCCATCCTTAATTGGAAAAAATTGGAACTGAAGAACATGTGGTTCCAACGAGCCATAACCGAAGTTCCGAGCGCTGCATTTCCGGGTATCCCAATCCCTCGTTTTGGCGATTTGAAGTGGCCCGCAAGATCACCTGATTTAACAGCTCCAGACTTCTTTTCGTTGGAATTTTTGAAGTCACGAGTATATGCGAGTGATGGAAATCGACTTAAATCGGGAATACCATATCGAGTCGATATCAGTTTTTTCGACTTGATGGAAACAAAATTCAAGGCACCAAAAAAACTTTATCCAAAAGCAGAACGAAATTTATTTATTCATAAAAAATGTACATCGGGTGAAATCTTTGCACCATTTTGTACTCAACTCAGTCAAAGTTTTCGTGACTAAATTTGTCAGTTACCCATTTTCATACAGGACAAAAATAAAGACACAATCAACTGTAACATTTAGTAAACTAGTGTTTTGAACGTAACCACAGTCTTTCGTTTTTTACAAATGTACAAGGTGGGCCAAAAGAAGTCATCCGATATTGTTTGGCTCTCATTTTTTGTTCTAAATGAAAAACTTCGATTCTGTTTTTTGAATGTGTTTATTTGAACCTTTAGAATTTCATTGGTCAAGTCGAGAAGATGATATCGGCCAAATGGGCGCCGTCACAATTGATTGCCATAGGGGCTCGTTTTATGGCATTTTTCATCACAACCCCACGAAAAAAAAGTCTGGAACGGTTAAATCGGGCGATCCTGCGGGCCAGTGCAAGTCGCCAAAACGAGAGATAAGGCGACCCGGGAACGCCGCCTTCAGAATATCGGTTGTGGCTCGAGCAGTGTCTGCCGTAGCTCCGTCCTGTTGGAACCACATGTCCTCCAGTCCTAATTCGTCCAAATGCAGCAGAAAAAACTCGGTTAACATGGCCCTATAGCGCGCACCATCCACTGTCGTTTGACCATCGGCGTTCTCGAAAAAAATGGCCCGATGATTGCTCCAGTGTGAACAGCGCACCTTGCAGTAACTTTGAGCGGGTGTAATGGCTCCTCGTGCACTACTCGTGGATTTTCATTGCCCCAGAAGCGATAGTTTTGCTTGTTCACGTATATCCGCTGAGGTGAAAATGAGCCACATCGCTCATTATGATTTTAGTCGAAAAATCGTCCACTTCGTCCTCGAGATTGAGGATGGCTTGGGCGTAGGTTACAAGCGTTTGGCGGTCGACAGGCAGCGGCTGATGCACGGACTGGACTTTGTACGGGAACATGCGCAAGTCTTTGACCAAAATTCGCCTTAGGGGCGACCGGCTGATGGCTAATTGCGAGGCACGGCGTCAAACTTGTAATTTCTGTACTTAGTTGCTAGTTTCGGATGTCTATCGTTTCGATTGTCGATCTGAAAAGTTAGGTGAACAGGGCCCAATTCTTCTTTCATATGCATACAAAACTCAAATACGCTGCTATAATAAATCTACTAAACTATATGTTGAATTTATTGGCAGTGTCCATTCTGCATAATATATGAAACATCACATAGGCATGACAAACCCTTACAAAAGCTTGTCATGTGACATAAGTACGAGATGTGATATCAAACGACCAGAATACTGCTCCACGCATTAAAGTATTATCTGTAAAGGTTAATGGGTGTGCCGTCGCCATGTTTATAACGCCGAACTGTTGTAAATGTGATCTCTTTGACAGTTTAAGTTGGGAGAATCTTCCGTATCCAAATATAGAAATGTCTAGCTTACGAGACTTGTTTCCAATGGGGAACCAAATATCGTTCTCATTGCCCATAAATACAGCGCATCGCCGTAAGAATAATAAACTTTCGACATCCAAATGTTAAAAGTCGTGGAGTTCCAGAGCAAGTCAATTACATTGCATGTTAATTTCTCTGTTGCAGAGGAGGGGAAATTAAACAAGTTTCTTCCCTCTTCCCATTTATAACAATATAATGCACGCACTGCATGCACCCAAGAATTCAGGATGGAAATGGAACTAAAAATAGCTTGAGGTTAAATGGTTTTAATTACGTACCGTTAAAATGTGTAATGCGTACGACTACAAATGTATTTAATCATCTCCGAGATCCACATTCATTACATTCAAATAGTTGTTCAAATGTTTCCCAAATTTTGTGTATAAACAAACGCGGTTTGGGTCTTTGTCAATTGTCACCATCTGCAAACTGGTTTTGCCTACAGCTAAATCAGCCTTAGGAGTATGAAGCACCAACGCACAGTCTAAACACTGTGTGAAGTTCAAAAAACCCTTTAAATTTGTTGCTGTCAGTTGCGCAAAATTAACTTTATTCCAACGAACGACGAAAAAAACGTCAAAAAGCGAAGAAAGTGTGCCACCAACGGCACTGCGGATGGAGACAACAATAATGCGGTTGTGGTGTTGTGTCTGTTTGTGTCGTGTGGGCAGTTTTTGTTGTTGTTTTGTTTTTGCAAGCATACCAAGCGAATGTGTGCCTCTGCAAAATGCGGCTAATTTGGATATAAATCCGACTGGTCTTGCGGTCGAATGTAATTAGCACAGTTTTCAGTTTATACATATATGGAAATACTATGATAAATGGAATTTATTTTATTTGCGTCATTTTGTGTAGCGTTGCAGTTTGGTGTAAGATGACCACGGCTTTTGTTGCAAAATTGAAAAGGGTTCAAAGGATGAAACCTTAGATTTTAAGTTCTTTCATGGAAGTTCACCACAATTTTAAGTGTACGCCAATGAAAAATAGACGATTGTGCAAGTTTACAAGGAAATAAGTTCATAGGAGTTTGCATTCGCAAAGCAGCTGTCATTAATGCATAGCTATATATATATTTTAATTTTTTTGGATCCGTATTGTTCTTGTTTATTAAATATTCCTCCTACTTAACAAAGACTGTTGCTGTACGAAAATAAATCTGACTATACACCTACACGAAGTTGAGATGAGCTCACTAATTTGGCTTGTTCGGGTGATAGGGTTTTGTAAATTATTTACTGTTACATGCAAACATATTTACGGATTTTTGTATTCCTTTAGCAATTCCGTGCTGAACTTTGACTTTCGAACCAAACCATGTTACAGAAATCAGAAAACAATTATGAAAAGTAATGCAACAAGCTAACATTATAATTCTTGCAAGTACTCCTACTTTGCCAAAATGGTTGGGGATAACAAAAATGGCAGCCGTAAGAAACTGGAAATGTTTTAACAGCGTGACTACTAGTCAATAAGAAAAAGAATTTGTTAGCTTTCGCTCGCCTTGCTAACACACTTCATTTTGTTACTGATCAATTGTAATTCGTTCTGATTTAATCTCAACTATAGTTGATTAACAAGCGAGACTAAACGCAAGTCTGTGCACTTAGTCATGGTGTTTCATAAGAACTTGGACTGGAGAAAGCACACAAATTGCACAACTGCGCACGAACCTCTGACGTTCACACGACCATTCTGATTACCCAAGTACGAATTCCGAAGTGAAAATCAATTCAAATCAGTTCCAATCGTTAGGTTTTTGACCCAATACAAGTATACCTACCACTTGAGCGCTTCCCAAAACCCATCCCTCCATCATCGTGAAAAGAAATCAATAAAAAAAATCCACTTTCATGATTCCTCATAGCACACACATTTGCACAGCCCTCCCCTTGGAACGCATCAATATGAATCAGTTTACGCGAGTAATTGCATGGGAACTCGAAGCATTTGTCCGCACCCTACCCATATGTATACACTCCCTTTGGTTGGACACAATCAGTATCTAGCAAAGAACGAAGCGAAACAGTATGGCTAAACTGGTGAGGAATTTCCGGTCTGTGGCAAATTATTGCAAAACACATTTTAATAAAACAATATTCGCCTACATGCCGTACACATATGCTTTGCTTTGGGAACAGAGTGGGCTGTGTTCGAGAGCCCACCAACCGAATGTTTGATTACTTCCGAATGCGATTTACTACTTTACAGACCGATTCTGACGCGGCTATTAATCACAACCCATCAGGGTTTTTAAATGAAAGAAAATATTGAAATGCAATCGAATCTCAATTGGCAATCAAGTGAAAGCAATGACGTTTCAACGTCACCACTCCGGAAGCAACGATTCAATTTTAGTTTCGGCAGCGCGTTTATCACAACACAACTATAGAATTTCATCCAAAGTCGCATTAGCCCTGGGCGACAACAATACTTGGATTTTGTTAATGTCAACACGATATGAATGAACAAAGAAACACACAAAACGTCAAAACTCTCTGTACCATATGGCTGTCATTGACCTTCAACAAACAAGTGCTACACCATAATCTTTAAATTAGATTTAAAAGAATGAAGGAAACAAGCGCAAAATGAAGAAAATAATTTCAAACGTTCTGCTTGTCCCAGTTTATCAATTTCCACTTGTCATATTTGTAGTGTGTCAATTGAGTGCAGTATCCATGAAAATGAATGCGATTCGAGGCCAGTTATGAACATCATACCTCATATTACATGTGTACTTGGTGGTTGTCACTTTTACTACTTACGAGGGGAGCGAATGTCATCCAAAAAAAAAACACACTCACACAACTAGTGTCAATTTAAATGGGACCATTCGGAAGACACTGACAATCAGGCATTTAGAAAAGTAGAACACTCCGCCGGAGGTAGTGTGTGAAATAAGATATAACCTGGTTGCAAATGATATTGAATGTGTGCGCGCATTTCAATAAAAAGACGCTCGTGCGAGGATCGTCACGATATTGTTCTGATTTTTGACATATTGTATCCCTTATGTGAGAGAGAAATCTTTTTGATTCATTGTGTGACGAATTGACAGATAGCGTGATTCACTACGTACAATTTACGATTGCCAGTAGATGTCGCGGCTGAATGTTAAATCAAACATGCTGCGAATAATGACAGCAGCGTCGCTGTACAATGTGAAATCCACACCATAGGGGTGGGGATAACTTTTGTATTTATAAGGTTATGTTTCTTAAAATGGATTCGGTTAGCCGGCATGGTCAGACAGAGATAAAGGGCGAGACAATTTGCTACAGGGGTTGCTGATTTTCCTTTGCAAACTGACCCTTGAGGGATTTTTCCAACCCTCATATCGTGTTATGCACACGTCGCAAGGGTTTGCTATTATTAAAGGTTTGTTGGATTGTGAAAGAAATTGCAAATTGCGAC
This sequence comes from Cheilosia vulpina, assembly GCA_916610125.1. Lineage (NCBI taxonomy): Eukaryota > Metazoa > Arthropoda > Insecta > Diptera > Syrphidae > Cheilosia > Cheilosia vulpina. Next base: position 29,361,139 of record OU744278.1, read on the forward strand.
GTTAGTTGGGGTAGATGATGACGTCCCCCGGGTGAAGTGGTGATGCGTTATGCACACGCTGTGTATATTTAGACGTTGGTAGTAGAAGTATTTTGAGCTGTACTTACTTTAAGAACAGGTTCAAAGGGTCAGAGTAGGTGATAAGGGGGGGGGGGGGTGAACGATTTCTATTCGAAATAGTGACGCTGTAAATTTAAAATAGTCGTTCAGTTGTGTTAACTCAACGTGCATATTGTCAAAATGTAGTGGCCAACCAGCACCATTACTTAGCAAAATTACAGCATTTGGCGACCGGAGAATCCACAAGAGATCCATCAACATTGCTTGACCAAAAAGTGACTTTTGGGTGGGCGTTTGCACCAAAGCCATTATTCGGCCATTTTCCTTCAGAGCAGACGAAACAGTCAGTGGGAATCGATATCGGTGGATGTTGGTTCATTATGTCTGCACACGAGCGCACAAATGTGTGAAAGATATCTGCTCGGTTAAGCCACCAAGTGACAAAGAACAGTAACAGACTCCCATACATTTGCAACAGAAACAAAATTAGGAACAGAATATTTTTATACCCTCCACAGGAAGGTATATTCACTTTGGCATTACATTTGTAACGCCAAGAAGGAGTCACCGGAGACCTCATCAAGTATATATCAGTGGCCACAAGCCATAACCCCTTAAGTCGACTTAAGACGAAATTGAGATTTTGATACCATTAGATTCAGCGTATCCAAATCCATTTTGTAAATTTTTTTCAGCGTTATATATTTATAAAACGTGGCCACAATTTGGAGTAAAAAAACTTTAAACTGCTCTCCTGAACAATGAGTAAAACAGACTTAAGCGGTTTTGCCTTGTGACCACAGATATATTCTGAATCAGGATCACATACTGAATCGATTTAGCCATGTCTGTCTGTCTGTCTGTTGAAAGCACTATAGCGCCCAAAGGAATTGACATAGGCGAATGAAATTTGGTGAAAAGACTTCTTTTTATCATCGTCAGGTTGGTATTGAAAATGGGCTATGTAGGTCAAGTAGTTCTGGTACCTCCCATACAAAATCAGTACTAGACCCATGTGTCTCTCTGTCGTTGGAAAACACGATAGCGTCTAAAGGAATCCACGTAGGCAAGTGAAATTTTGTGAGTGGACTTACTTTTATCGTCGTTAGGTTGCTATGTCGGTCAAGTAGTTCTGGTTCCTCCCATACAAAACCAGTTTTGCATGACTTGTATGCAGTGGAGGGTATTAAAGCATCGGTCAGGCCGATGATAACACTTTTACTTGTTTTGATGTGTTTTTGTTTGGATTTTTCTGCATTTGTCATCTGGTTGTTTGTTTGGCATCGTACTATTGTTTATTGAGATGACAACGTGTGAATAAAAACGAAAAATGGACAAAAAAGGCTGAACAATTCGTGTGGACTCTTTCTTTCCTTTCCAGTCATCAGGAAGAGTAGCAAAAAATCGAAATCGTCTGCAAACTGTCACTCTGCTTGATTATACGCCGCAATTCGACAATATTAGCTTTATGTAAATCGTCTTCACTAAACATTTCCAAAATCTGTTTTTCCGTTGAAGTCAAAGCTTAAATGTAATCAAACGAACAACAATTTGACTGAATAGGCGGCAGCAGAAAAAACTTTCTGTTCTGTTTCAGTTTCTGTTCTTTGTCACTTGGTGCCTTTACTGGTTTCAACAAGACGGTGCGCCATGTCACACATAACACCAAAGAATGCAGTTCCTCCAACGAAAATTCCCTGGACGTTTGTTGTAAAAAATGGGCGACATTGCCTGGCAACCCAGATCTCCAGATTTCACCCCTAATAACTTTTTTTTTCTGGGGTTATTTGGAAAGAAAATTGCACGTTTTTTTTTTTTAAGTTATTCAATATTCAAATGCCGACATAAAAGATGGGGCACTCGTTATTTCTTAAAGTTCTGTCCAAGTCGGTTACGGACTTACCTCCGACCGCACTCATTGATGTCAATCAGGTCATTGACAAATTGTTTCAGACTATGTACGGCAGATTTTCAACTTTCTGGCAGTGCTGAGGCGTTTTTGGCAAGACATGGGGCTTTTCTCCTAAAAGGGTCCTTTGGATCTATACGGCAATGATAAGACCACTTCTCTCATATGCATCGGTTATATGATGGAACAGGCTTTCGCGGAAACGTGTTACTGCCTCTTTTGCCAAACATCAAAGAACGGTTTGTCTTGGATGCACAGGGGCCTTCCCTAGTACGCCGAGCTCTGCTCTAGATGCTATGATGAACCTCCCCCCTCTTGATATTTTTATCATGGGGTGAAAACCATTTCTCGGCTAAAGAGAGGTGGCTTTTGGTACCATGCGCATTGGAATTTTAAGGAATTTTCCTTTAACCCCTGGTTTATGGATATGCCGTCTGACGAAATGACACCAGAAATCCTACTGCGACAAAACTACCACGTCAACCTTCCTCAGGTAACGGAATGGCTTCGGCCAGACTATGAGCCTGGGAAAGAATGCCATCGTGTATTCACGGACGGCTCCAAAACCGGACAGGGGTCTGGTTCTGGAGTCTTTGTGGAAAGCGAGAACATTAAACTACACTACCCCTTAGGTAACCATGTGTCTGTCTTCCAAGCGGAGACTTTCGCTATCCTTATGGCTATGCGCTATTTTGTGACAAACAGGTGGAGGGATAGAAGCACATGCGTTTGCAGTGATAGCCAAGCTGCATTAAAAGCGTTACTTATTCCTCTTACCTTGTCCAAGTTAGTGTTTGAACTCAAGCTTTCTCTGAACTTGGTCGGAAGGCTTAACACAGCGTATCTTGTTTGGGTCCCAGGTCACACTGGTATCCAGGGAAATGAGATCGCTGATGAGCTTTCCAGACGGAGGTCAGAAGAAGCCTTCTCAGGACCTGAACCTGAGTTGGGTCTGCCTGCATCTGTGGTTAGTTCATCCATTGATACTTGGGTTTCTCGTGAACACGAGCGTCGGTGGCGTGCTGGGTGTGGGCAGACCAAACGACTGCCTCCATCTGCGACATCTGTAAAAGGTCCGCGTCTTTCCTTCTTTCTCTTAGGAGAATCGACTGCAGACTGCTTGTGGGCGTCCTTTCGGGCCACCAAGCTTTTGCCAAACACTTAAATGTGTTGGGCTTGAGCGAAGCAACCATCTGTTCTGCTTACGAAGAGGAAGACGACACAGCTTAACACTTCCTCTGTAGCTGTCCCGCCTATGCTCGCGTGGCGGATCTTTGGGGCTGATATGGTGAGTGCCGAACATCTAAGCTCTTTATCACTGAAGCTCCTTCTCATCTTTCTTCGAAAGACGGGAAAACTAAGTACAAAAATGTAAGGTGTCTGTTTGGCAGTACAATGGACCTGTAGTTGTGTCTGAGTGCTCCATTGGATAGTAACAACCTCCGACAAAAAAAAAATGTACGGCAGACAGCAACTAGTGTTCAGTGTTGAGATGTCTCATGGCTCTATAGTTGGTGCAGTTACGGTCTCTGTTTTCATTTTCACACGAGCAAATCTTGCAAACGATAAAGGGTATGCTCTCTACCAAACCGTTTTATTACGGTCTCGTCCGGCCTAGCAGCTTGTTTGTACTGATTTTTCATATTGTTATCTTCACTTTATTTGGACAAAAGTTTTGGTCTTGTTTGTCCAGTTAAAATAGACAAAATATTCCGGGGGTAATATAACTTCCTATAGGGCTGGTAACAAGGCTCTGCGGTTTTATCTCTGTTCGAGATTGACATTATTTCGATGAATTTTTTTTGGATATGTTTCTTAAAACTTCTTGAATTCTAAGACTACGTTGTTCATCGGTACACCAACTTTTTGGTAGCGTTTTCCACCAAAATGTATTTTTGCTTAGCTAATGCAAAAAAAAAACTAAATCCCTAATGGAGGCAACAGGTCTTTAAATATTTTTACCTATCAGTCAGCTTTCTGCTACCAAAATCGAACAATGTTTTATATCGTAACCAACACCATGCTTTACGCGAACGGAGAAGAGTGTGGTAACTGGAGAGAAAGAGAGTTGTAAAATAATAGTCAACTTAGTTTATTTGTTCGGTTTATTTATTTAACTCATCAAACAAAGTTACAATACCTTAGTGATTACTTGACAAAAATAAAATACATTAAACATTGCCACCATTACTTAAAATGAATAACAAATTATTTTTAAAAGAAAATCTGCCTAGACTAAAGTCGATCATATCGCAAACGGTATTGGTTACTCTTTAGCACCTACATAATGGTGCATTTGAATCATAATTTGTTCTGTGATGCGGAATATTACAAAACAATCGGTTTCTAAGCATCCTCGCAGGAACATTAAAGTTAATTAAGGCCAAAATATCGGAGCAATCAATATACGATTTGCCAATACATCAAGAATGAACATGACCTCGGAGAATTTCCTTCGAATGTTAAGAGGCAAGATACCATACAATTTGCATCTAGTTTCATAGGAAGGCATATCTATATTCCAGTGAAGCCTTTTCACTAATACTCTAGTAAAACGTTTTTGTATTCTCTCTATTCTAAAGGACACCAAATAGTACTACAATATTCAAGAGAAGATCTAACAAACGCAAAACAATTTATTTTTTTACTAAAAAGACCCGCTATCTACGTGAGGTGCGACCTCTGTAACTCTTACTCTCAAAATTAAATGATGCAATTTTGACCTTACTTTAGGGAAAAAGATAAATAGTAGGTAACTTTTTGGCTTACACTGAGTTTTTTCGAGCCTAGTACAGTGGAATCCGTTTAACACGACTTCGGTTATAACGACCAACCGTTTTTACCGACGTAGACACAGCAACTTGTTAGTTTTGCATACTAATTGCTATGAACAAACATACGTTTAGAGCGATTTCGGTTTGTGCGACTAACCGCTTTGAACGACGTAATTTAACAAAAATCGTTCGGTTACGGTGATTATTATCGTTTGCTTTGGTGCTTCTCTTCTTTATAAAATAGCAGTAGGTACTGCACTAATTGGCGCGTCCGGCGGCAGTTTTTACGCGACAGAGCTACTCGACCGTGTAAGTTTTACTTCTTTAGCTATGTTTATACATATTCTTTAGATATGTTTATACATTTACAATACATACATACATATGTACCTACTATGTATTTGCAAAAGACACAATCGTAATAATGAAACAAAACAGATAAAATCTTCAGTTCCTTTTGTGCGTCGTCCGGTTAGAACAACTTAATGTCGCCTGGCCCTTGACCGTCGCTATATCCGGATTCTACTGTATGTTGTTCCAACAAAGCTAAAATTAAGCGCCTTTCCAATGTTTCTCTCCACCTCCTCGCTTAATTTTGACAATATAAGTTCCGTAAAAAAAAAAACCGTTTTGGTAAAGCTGATTGACTTTGCTTGTTTCTTTATTTGTACTTTTACAGCTCCCTCCTCAAAAACCTCTTCCATTACTCCTCGTTAAAATATTCCATTTCTAAAAAAAATTAAAATAACAACAACGAACTTCCGCCTGTTGAACTAACCATTCTCCATACTGTTAATTTGCTTTCGTTTGAAATTTTGTTGCATATACCGATATATTCTCTGATCTGTCAAAATTTAGCTGTGGAAAGAAAGAAAGAAGATCAAACTTTTGTTTCAAAATTTAGCGTGCCCATTTAATGGGGCGACATTTTTGACAGACCGTGTTGTGTTACAACAAGCGTTGGGGAAAAACATTTTGTAATCATTTTTTTATTATTATTTTTGAAGTGTGAGAAATTGTAGTACAAAGTACGCAATTAATAATTGTACGTACTCACTTTTTTTACCAACAAAATGTAGTACAAACGCTACAATTGTAGCAAGGGGACAGCGCTGGTTGTGTTCTGCTGTTCAGTTGTGTTTTTGTATTTCGGATTTTGTATGTCAATTAAAATCACGCGGATTTAAATTCAATGCAATTTAATTTTTTTACAATTTGTTTAGGTTACAATAATTCATATGACAGGAATTTTCGGAGACACGCCTTTCATTTGGTTCATATTTAAAAATATCCAGTATTGAAATGCCGCCATAATCGTGTCGACTAAAACGACAACAAATTATTACGACCAAAACAAACAAATGTCAAAAAAGTTTTGTAATAACCAAAAAAGTTGGATACAAAATACATTTCTCTAATAAAAGCGAAACTGACTTTAAATTTAAGACGCATTTGCAAAATCTTCTCGAACATAATATTATTTTTTTTTTCTTAGCACAGAGAAACTGCGCTAAATGCCTGTCTAGTCATCATGAACTTTGTATTTTGTACTGTGGAATCTTACCGTAAAATTAGAAAACTTAAGGCTCGATTTCCGGTGTTACATTTGCCGTTCCATTCCATATCACATAACACAAAGTATTACGTTTATTTGTCAAGGGTTTGGCGAAATAGATAATACTGAACTCCAAAGAGTGATGGGGCACACAATTGTCACGTTTAAATGCTGTTACAGCAAAGTTCCGATAAGATACGAACTTTTAAGTCGAAAACAAGTATATCATGGAGAAAGGCGAAACCGAAACCACACTGAGTTAAATGAAATCACTATTATTGGATAGGAATTATGCATGCATATTATATGCATATACCTACTCCGTTTATCAACGTATTGAAGGAATATTTCCACACACAAACTCCCCCCATAAGATCGTTCAAGTTTCCCATATTTTGCAAATTAAAATAAATGAAAATATCGTAAAATCCGCCGAATGTGCAAAAACCTAAGAAGTTCTGTTTTTTTTTTTTGGTAGGTAAAATGACAGGTAAGCCACCTTGCATTGGCTCTTGTGTGGCATTTCACATGCGGATGTGTGACTGTTTGAACCCACAAGCGTCATACAGACACTTTACGCTTTCGTGTGCAATATATTTACCACCAGACTGGTTTTTCCCCTATAATAACCCTTAAAAGTCGTTTCATTTCAACAATAAGTCAAATGACAAACTATCACAAAACCCTGACCATACATCACCCAGTGACATGGCGTCGCGTCGCTTTTTTCTAAAATGTCGTAAATATTCGCAAATGTCAAACACTCGCCTGACACTTCCCGACGTTTCCCCTACGATTATTTCCGCAAGCAGAAAAAAACAAAAGTTCTCCCACAGACATCATAAATTGTCTCTTCTCTTCATTTTGCCAACGAAAACAAAAAAAAAAACGTTTACGTCAGACTAATAACAAATCTGACCCCACTAGGGGCCAATTATCACATTAAGCAATTATATTTCTTCTATATACTCATCGGTGTTTCCAGGAATCTTACCCCCAAAAGCTGAAAATATCTTTGGTTTCATCCCCGTCGACAGCAGACGGCACACACAATGTCAAATGAGTGCTTGTTTTCTTCTTCTTTTTTTTTTTTGAGAAGCAGAAAAACTACTGGAAATGATTGCAAACTTTAAATCAAAATATGGAGCCCAACAAATACATTTGTGTGAACTAATGTTAAGTTGACGTGGAATAGCTCAGCCATGCGTCGTTTATTTTGTTTGTTTGTGTAATGATAGCAAAAAAAAAAACAATATTTATGGAAAACAACTTTTGAAAAACTTATCTGGACGTGTGTCTGTTGTGTGGTGGCTTTGCAATGCCGGAACGTGCGATTAGTCATCCATTTTTGCACACACAATGTTCGTGGAAATCATAGTAAATATAGACACCGAGTCGCTGATTGTGATTTTCCATCGATGTATAGTTTTCCTACGATTGCTAGCGGTATGATTGCTAAATTCATTGAGAAAATTTCAAACTCACCTTGTGGGCATTTCGAGGAATTACAGATGATTGTGCTGCAGTTAATGAATGAAAACTAGTGATGACTTTAGTGGAGCATCAGATAATAATTTATTCAGTTTCCGAGGAACTGAACGGCGTCTGTGCAAGTGATTTAGTTTTTTTCAGTGTTTATGTTACACATACCTAGTTTGGGACGATGAAAGAAAAGTCGATTGGGAAATTGTTAGACATGTGGGTTAGACTCAGTAAGGGGCCATTTATAGGTCGCTAATGATTGTGTTTTACCCGACTGGACAGAGGGAGGGTTATGTGTTTCGCGCTTATCCTATGTCCGTTCCTACGTGACACCATGAAGACTAAACGGCCTGACCGATTCTTAAGAGTGAGGTGCCATTAGATTCGTATCCTAACCCGGATTAGGTAAGTAGGTACTTGAATGAGTCCTGTTCATATCTTTTTAATTCTTATTTCTTACGTCAGTCGGGTTTTTTGGTTTTTTATATTAAATTTTTTATTGAATATAGTTTTGGTGAACAGTGCCAATCCAGGGCATGTTAAAAATTTGGACGTTTTTGCAGAAATAATGAAGAGAGAGGGAAATTAGGAAAGATTGTGAACAAATTCCTTGGGACCTTAAGTCTTATGTGACATTATACAACTTGACTTTCCGATCTTTATAGTTTTGGTGTTTTTTTTTTCAACTCGAACAAACCGGCCCTAAAGGTTTGTTCAATTTTGGTTATCTTTAATCATGGATTATTCCAGCTGGTAATCATCGAAGGTGTTTGTTCAGCAAAATATTTAACCAGAGAAATCGATAACCAGCCGATTTTGTGCGGTTAATGAGATTTAACCAATGATTTTCTGGAATCTCGTTTGTTCAAGTTTTTTAAGGACTGCATACAATTTTGACTTTGCTGCCATACACAATAACTCTTTGTGCAATATTGTGGTGAAGAAATACAAATAATAGTTACAATAAACTTAAGATGGAGTGAACTGAACGAATAAAATCTGTCTCGTCAGTTTCGTAGACGTTTTAAACTGGCAGATGTATAGAATACGGTACACGCCACTTTATTGAAGGTAGGAGTAACGGTTCCCAACTTAATAGTGGATGCGAAGAATGAAGTAAGATTATTTTCAACATTCTTAGCCGATGACAGCTCTCAAGATTTGAGATAAAACGCAAACATTGAAAGAATGAGAAAATTGGGACGGTCGTTAAATAAATTAAAACAACTCAAACAATTTTGGGTTTAAAGCCAGGCAGCAGCCACTTCTGTCTGCATATTTATAAACGCAGAATTCTGTCATTTTATCGATATCTGTCATAAAATCGATGGAAAAGTGGCACATATCGATCTGGACTTGTTGAGTTGCTTCCTAACTATTCATCAAATCAGTAGTTTTGTGCGCATTTGATTTTGGCTGATGCATAGGACTTATCGATGAAACTGTCTTTGCTTTGTTAAAAGCTCTCCCGCCACCATATATCTACTTCAATACAAATCCTTCATGACCTCTAAATTCGTCGAATTGTCGAAACTGGGGACTGTTGGTGACTTTTAACGCCTCAGAAGATTGATTGACGTATATTTTTTATACTCACCATTTATCCTATTACGATTCGTTAGATAACATTTCAGTTTTTAAATAATTTTTTACCCCAAACTGTCACACATACATCAGGAAGTCGCTCGAATTTAACCTTAAAATCTAAAAAAAAAAAAACTAAAAACTGACAGCACTAGAAAATGATTTCGACGGAAATGTAAAAACTAACGAATATTCGCTCGTTCAAGTTCGATCTCATATATAGGTAAATAGTTATTAATTACGTCCATGTAACTTTTCACGTCGTACAACGTAAATCTAATTCGACAAACGTCATTTTCAGTCGGTTTGGTTAGAGATTTGAAATACTGTTGCTCGTAAACATAAACTGAAGTTCACTGATGCCAATATCAAGGGACGTTTATACGCCAGCTGAATACAAAGATATTAAATTCGCTGAACACGCAACGATAAACAACCAAGCATTGCACAATGCACAACGCACATCATCACCACAAAGCAAAACCTTACACACGCCCTTCGGAACGGCATTCACAAAGAGCGCCATGCCGATGTATTATGTTACTCGACGTCGACGCCTGACTCTGACGTCTTTTTGCCGCTCTCGACAGTTTTGCTTATTCATATTTTCTTTCATTTATCGATTTATCGAGTTATCACAACATACCGCCTTAATTCAAGATCATCAATATGACAGTTAAGTCAGACTCTCGCTCCAGCCTTAAGATGCCATATCAAAAACGACCCCATATACGATACAGTTTGAAATTTGTTTATTATTGAAATTAACGGCTCCCTTTCTACAGACTGTATATGCGCACCCGCTGTAAAACAGTGTTCACACACATAAAGCGCTCGCTCTGTTTGGATATTAACTTCCACTGAAAGAAGAACGAAACGTTATTATCAATTATTACGGACTTCCGCACTTAAAATCTATACACGTACAGTTGGTTGTCGCACGCAGATAGAAGTGTATAACCACCAACTCGGTTGATTGTTTGGGAAAGTTTCGTTTGTTTCAGAGTTGTCACCGCAAATGTCATTGGGATTGCACGGACCGTCTGATTATTGCCCTCTGTGTGGTGACTGGTGAGTAATGTTGTTTTTTGTTGTCCTTTTGTGTTAATCAATGACGTCGTGGGATGGGATGATGAATCTTTTGCCGACATAAAAATTTTTCGCATCGATATGGTTAGCAAGTGGAATAAAGAAGTTGAACTGATAACAAACAAAATCCAAGCATGTCATTTCGTTATCAAAAAAAAAACAACAACAATGAGTTTAAATTTATCTTGGAGATAAACTTGTGTGCCGCTGATTAAGTTGCTGACAATCGTTTTTCCATTCAGCACAAGGGAACAATGAAAATCGTATATCTGATATCTTTTTAGACGAAGCTCTTGGCTTACATTTTGATGTGTCCTCGATTTACAGAATTTCACGCTGAAAATCTTGAACTTAAGTTGACTGTCACTCATGTACCTGTATGAACATATGTGTCTTCATTGTCTGTCTCGCATGTGTGTTCTTTGTTTCGGTCGCTTAATGAGTTCCATTCTGAGGTTTACAAACTTCAAATATGACATTTATTGTTCTCATGCAACGTCGCGTCTCTTCAACTGGAACGACGAGGTACCGCTTTCATGGAACGTACTGCCATGTATTGTAAACCAGGTCATTGCAGCGCGTGACAGCGTGAACAGTTTCTGAGTACTCGCCGCGTAGCTTCTTTTAATTCAATAGATGTTCGTTTGCATTTACAGAGCAATATTCTTGGGAATGCACTTGTATGCATGCGGCAGACGCATGTAATTGTACAGCGGCTGTAATTGGCCACTTGCAAGAAGTGAATGGGCACTTCCTAAATTAAGTCGGGAGAATTATACGCCATGGTGGTGTATTGATTGCAGGCGGGCGAAGGCACAACTGGCCGCTGGATTGTTTATGATTGATTGGAATTGTTATAATCAGTGTTGATGACTATGGATTACGATCCGCTGCTGCTTATAATGTGGTAATGTTGTCACTTTCTTTTTCGCGGGTATCATGGACAAGTTCCGATAGAAGTGTTTCCCTTGTCAGAAATGTAAATCAGGTTTCTAAATAGAAAACATTATCCCCAATTGGCGTATTTGCGTTCCATGTGACACAAGTAGGTAGAGCTGATATAGCTATTGCAAAATGTTTCATGATTGAATACGTGCCCTCTGCCATGTGTCCTCTAGTTTGGAGATGGTTGGATCAAGTCCAATATTTTTTCCATTTTTTTTTGTCAGTAGAGGAAAATTTAAAGTTTTATAGGATCTGGAACAGGAAGAAAATAGTGGTAATGAAGTACAGTAGAACCTAGGAAACATGGACGGTTTTATAAGATGAACATCGAACAGTTTTTTTCATAAAAAAAATAAGACCCTAGGCCAAGCTTCTCACAACCATTCGTCTTGTGTAAGTTTTTATTTTTGGGACGGAAGGAATCTACAATTTTATGGCGTGTCCAAACGGCCAATTGATTAGCTCTATCATGACAGTTATACTCTCGGATGTTTGTCAGACGTTCGCGAGAGGTGGCGCAGTGAAAAATAAAGCTCAAGTTGGAATTTGGGTTTTTTTTTCAGGATTCGAACCTGGGAACCCTTGCTTAGTAGTTTTTTTCGTAAATCGCATAAATAAGTCTGTTTTTATACCCTTTTATTTTTTTGTATATTACCTAATTGTCATTTTGCGATTATTTTTGTCTTCTTTCTTTGTTTCTTAAAAGGATGAACAATTCAAAAAGATGAGCAGGACCTGTTTTATATCTGTTCATCTTTCTGAGATTCTACTGCTTATCTAGGTTAGGTTGGGCGACCCATAAACAATTATCACTTAGAAGCCATTTGTCACTCCTCATCGCACCAGAGCCATGTCGTTATCGATAAAACCCAGCTCCTCGGTTGCGGAATTGCTGATGGCAGAGTTAGCACTGATGTTCCTGCTGACTTTTTGGCGGCATATTGTAATATCAAGCTTGCGACGACAAATCTGTTTACAGCTACTTTGATTGTGATGGTATGATGGATATCTACCAAGTAGAGGTCCCAACTTTCAAACATCCAAAACAATGCGGTGGGATGTATGTCAAGCTCCTATCTCAAAGTGAAAAAATTGGTTGACTTACTCGGCCCAGTTCGATTTAGTCCCAGAACATCCCTGGCCATCGCGTCCTCGGTAGTATTTCCGGATCTAGATTTTAAGTGGATTTGAGTCTGATTTTGGATTTCTCACTTCTTGACGGATTGGGGTTACCAGCCTTCCACGGAACCGTTGATGTTTCCTTTCGCTTTCTTTTTGTACAACGACGTCATCTTAAGTGTCTAGTCCGAAAATAATGAGTTGATAGTCTTATATACGATAAAAAGTATTGAGTGTAGACCTGCATAATAGTTTCACTTTGCGTGGACACCATTTTAGACTGCGGAAAAGGGTCTGAATATTCACGCCATCAAAAGCGAGCATTTGTTTACAGTTCTTTTAAGTCATAAGCACTTACAACTTGTAACAAAAAAAGCGCTTTGAGATTCCAAGCACCTAATTCGTAAATTTAATATAAACAATGCCACGCCAAGTAAAACAACATACGACGTGAAGTGTTTAGCTGCCAAACAACAGTATCAAACAAGAAATGATAAATATCTATAAAATCCTATTCAAACTTTATGGTATCTGTCGAAGCTGTTCTGGGAAGGTACTCAAACTAAGTGATACTCGGTAGATTAGGTTTCTATCGTGCATGAAATGAAATCACGAATTTCCACTGATGTCTATAGTCTTTGATGGAAAGTAACGAAGCGTGAGTTTTTAAAAACAAATTACAGTTGTCAACGGTTCTAAAAATATAACTAATAGATTTAATACACGTTCTTCTATAGGCACACTTTATCAGTTTTATGAACGGAGCCGTCCGGCAGCCAAACTTTAGACAAAAATGGTTGAGTGAATTAACATCGCTCAAAAACTACACTATCAGCAGAAGCTGAAATAACTCTTTCGTGTCCCCTTTTTTTCTCAACATATTTACACCATGCACTGCGCTTTATGGTGAATTTCATTATGCGGGTAAAAGATGGTTTATGACTATATTCAATTTCAAGATTCATTCATTCCCTCTGAACAGACGGGTAAAAACGGGCGCTTCCAATTTTATCATTTATTGATGTTTATTCATTGTTTACCTTCCACATGCTGGCTTGTATGCATTTGCCTGTAGGGCCTTGATTTTCACAGAAATATGAATGTGTACATCCATTTTCTTATCTTTGTAAAGTGTCAACAATCTTGACTTAATGATTGCATTAAGTGCTCAAAGATTGTGAATGATTCTGAAATTTTATCGTAAGTTTGTAATTAATTGCTTATCTTATCGAGATTTTTGTGTGGCATACCGTTTAAAATGTATAATTTAGTTAGAGAGTTAAAGACGTGTTGGTTCAGCCAATAGATTGAGGGTATATTTGTTGAGCGAATTTGCCGCGACGACGATATCAGCATTTTCTTGAATTCCCTAAGCGGAGTGTCATAATCATGCGATCAGATGCGAGCCTCTGAAAAGCCAAACCAAATACAGTCGTGCTAGTGTAGAAGTCCTTTGACGAAACTGAAAGCATTGGATGACGTGAAAACCTGGGCACTCATTCCCTAATTTTTCAGACGATTATCGTCGATACGACAGACCTCCAAAATTAGCAACTAAGTGCCAAAATTATAAATGAGATCTTAATCCAATTCATTTTCCACAAATGTAATAAAAGCTGACGATAGTGAAACAAATTCGGGCAGAATATAAGTTCTTATGGTCGTCAAAGTTTCAAAAACGATATTGTCCCGAAGATTATTGTTATACGGAATCTGGCCCATGAATATCTTTATGCCTCATCAATTTGAAACATGATCTATTTCTATCTAAAGTCAGATCCAAGCGAGAAATTTCCAACTAAAGGCATATGTAAACTATCCGGCGCAAACCTAGCAATGCTGTAACAAATTTTGGTATCATACCATTTTTACCGATTTTTCTTGTACTCTGTGTAAGTCAAAGGGTGCTGAACCAAAATTTAAATAGTCGTAGGCTCGATTCTTGTCTGTTACGGCCATATTATTCACTCCCTTTAATCCGGGTTAAAGGTTACACCCGGGTTTAAGTGAGTTTAAACCAAAAACTAAACCCAAGTCCATAATATTCAGTCGTTAAACCCGAACATAATTACAGTTTTTTAAACACGACAGCGTTTAATCCGATTGGATTTAAACATAATCCGGACACAACGGTTTAAGTATTTTCACTCGGGTTAAAACTCAATTTCATAATATTGACATTTTTTCGCTCGCAAGAAATAAGAAAAGGGGGATAGAAAAAAAAATGGCACGAAACTAAAAAAGGACTTCATTCGTGAAATGGACGAAATTAATATTGATGTCTTCGTTGTCAGAAGACGAATTTGTCGAAGAGCTGATGAAACAGCAGCTGATGGTAAATTAACGTCGTCCTTGTCGTCGAATATGTCGAATGCACAAGCGGGCTTGCGTCGACGATTACGATGTGGTATATTTTCGGAAATATGTCGTGCTGAAAAAAGAGTCATTTTGGAGGCTACCTACATGCGATGATTCGATAGAAATTTCGACATAATTAAAGCACCTTAAAATATAACTGGGCCCAAAAGAAATGAAACAAATTTCCAAGTGACAAACAACAAAAAAAGTCATTATTTGTGAAATTTTAATTTTAAAGTATTTTAAATCCGCAATTAAGTCCATCTTTAATCCAGCGGCTTTAATGCATGTTTTTCAGTGAATAATATGGACATAGGTTTAAATTATCGGGTTTAAAAAATGCGAGTTGATGATCGGGTGTAAAATTAACTTAAATCTGAGTTACACCCGGAGTGAATAATATGTCCGTTAGACTAGATATTTTCGTACCTCCAATACCATCAAATTGGTGTTCTTTCTATCAGAGCCTACAAAATGCATGAGTTCAATAATCTTTATTTACTAAACAACATAATCGGCAATAGCAAGGTATCCGTCGGAACGGAAAGTTCTCCGCAGCGCGGAGAATCTGTCGGAACCGCAAGTCACATTCGAGGTATCCGTACAAAAAAATAGTTGTAATGCGATGACGCATTGCTTTTTGTCCTCGTGTTGTTTGGTGCTTGTTTTTTCAATTTGTTTTGCACTGGAAACACAAATTGAAGGAATAAATGCAAACAAAAAATGCGTTGCTGTATTGTTTTTTCTATTCTTCACTGCAAATCTTAAATCAATTCCGCGGCTGATTCTTGTCATTCAATGTCACTCGAAAACAAACTTGATCGCATTACAACGCAAAACGCTGGAGTGACATTTGTATCGGAACAATTCCCCGAAGAATACCTCGCAGCAAAAATCCTCCGAATCGCATAAAATCGGAGAATTTTCCGTTCCGACGGATTCCTCGGTAGGGCCGAATAAAGTACCTAGAGTTGGAAAATGCACATTTCAACTCCATTGACAGTGGGGTTGATCAACTACCTATAGTGACCCTGACAGCTGTCTGACTTGATGTATCTCAGATTTAAAACATAAAACAGCATAGATTGGTCACAATAACATCTTTTTAGTTGACGTTTATGGAGGGTTAGCCGACGAATCTAGACAGAGTCTGATGTAGGAAAAGTGACGTTACCGACCAGGACAATTTTTACCTTCAGGTTCCAGTCCAGACCAATCCAGCCGACTTAAGATAAATAGATTTTTGAATGTGCCCAATTTTACGGGACAAATTACGTCAGTAATGAACCGATTGAGAGCTGCACCACCAAAGAACATTTTGTCATTGATCGCATGACGCATTGATTGATTGATGTTTTTAACCCATTGTTCAAGATATTCTTTTTAAAAAAACAGCTAATATAAATGTTGGCGAAATAAATAAAAAAAAAAAACAAGTAAAACTGTTATCATCGGCCTGACCGATGCTTCGATATCCTCCACTGCATACGAGTCATGCAAAACTGGTTTTGTATGGGAGGTACCAGAACTACTTGACCGACATAGCCCAATTTGCATATCAACCTGACGACGATAAAAGTAAGTCCTCTCACAAAATTTCACTTGCCTAGGTCGATTTCTATCGACGCTATCCTGTTTTTAGCAGACAGAGACCAACAGGGGTCTAATATTGATTTTGTATGGGAGGTACTCGAACTACTTGACCGACATAGCCCATTTTTAATACCAATCTAACGACGATACAAAGAAGCCTTGAGCGCTATCGTGCTTTCAACAGACATACGGAGAGACAGACAGACAGACGTACATGGCTAAATCGATTCAGAATGTGATCCTGATTCAGAATATATATACTTTATGAGGTCTCCGGTGACTCCTTCTTGGCGTTAGAAATGGAATGACAAAGTGAATATACCTTCGTGTGGAGGGTATAAAAAACGCCTCCAGACCAACGGACCACATTCTAAAAAGCCTCCAATTCAACTCTTTAAATTCTGGTTGTTGGTGGGTCGGGTGCACCTCAGCGCCGGACTACTCTCCCCCTGCCAAATTTCGCACCTAGCGCCATCTACATATCAACTCCACAACTGAAATCCAATAATCGCATCACTCACCTTTAGAGGATAGTGTTACCTCAAACGAATATTGTGTTGAGTTTTAGGTTAAAGTTTCTCAAAGTTTTAATAGATGCATTAGTGGAATTCGGAAAAATCTCTGGCGGAAAGAAGGGCGTAGGGACCAAATTTCTGTAATGATAGCAGAAGGATATAAGGATGCTAATTGCTATGTGTTTGTTGTACCTGGGTCTCAGTGACTGTTTGGCGTTTTCCTCAATACAACAATTCATTGACACCACTAACCCTAAAGCGTTGCAAAAGCTGAATGTCATATTTGGTCACTTACACTGAACATCAATACTCACTAGAAAACATTCGTTAGTTATCCTTAAACTTGTCCTAAAACTTCATTCATTTTGATTTAGTTTCAAAACAGAAAAATAAAATGTTTAGACAACAAAAAATGAGAACAAATCGTCCTTATTACGTATTTAAACCTGCTGCCGAAAACTTACCTAAAAGGTTCTTAAACAGTTCTCAAACATGACCAAATGACCCGAACTAACTCTTTCATTTCTAGTACGCTTTTAGTTTCTTCCAGCGACTCGGGTAACTATGAGGGTGATGCAACAATGTTCTGGCCACCAGCCAAGCGGCGCATCAAATTTTCTTCCAATACGGAGGACGAATACAGCGACACATCCATCGATACGTTCACCAACAAGTCTTACAAGGCCCTTGAATGTCGAAAAAGCCGATATTTGCTCTCGGAACTCTTGCCAAATACATCGAATCGTATTCTAAGCAATGTTGTCTACAAAAAATTAGTAAAACTCGTTACGGATATCATCTTTGTCGTTGCATTGGTAATGCTGTGCTGTTTTCAAGTTCTAAGAAATTCCTTTCTAATCCTAGTGGAAAGAAAATCACACCAATACCAGTGGAAGTGGAGTAATTTATTTGCAATTATAGCAACAACTGCTGCAGGATATTGTTACTTGTATAATTGTCGGGCTACTTGCACGGAAAGCCAATGATTAACATTCCGTGATTGTAGTAAACATTTGCGGAGTGAAGTAAATAAAATGTCATGACCTTGAAATTGGATTTCTTTTGTTGTCGATGTTATAAATAATTACAGCTTTGGTGCATACGTAACTTTGATGGTCTACTTGCGTGATGATACATTTGTTCGATGATACTGTTTATGGATGTTTAATAATTAACTGCGATGCTAAGTAAAGTACAGTGATTATGGGTCGTGGCTTCGTGTTAGGATAGGTATATCATTTTAAAAGTGAATTGGGGACTGTATTCCTGTGACCGGGGATTGTGTGGAAAACGTGTACCTGTACACTTTGTGATTTATCAATAGCCACACGTGGACACAATATTTAGATATGTAAATGTCGTTCTGTGTCCATCGATAGTTGCACACGCCTTACTTCAAATTTGTTGTTATTATTCTTAACCGTCCACTCACTTTTCATCGCCGACTGTTTATAGTGACAGCTTTCAAAATCTGAACAAACTGCAATTTTAAATAGACACTATACTTTGAACTTTGAACATATAATAAACGAATTCATTCAAACCAAACACTGCTGACACTAATTTCGTATTGCCGACGGATTCGCACTTTTCTAGCCAGGTCACTGTCGCTGTACAGCCAACTGTTGTAAAACTAGACATCACTATACATAGCTCAATAAAAGCTTCCATATGCGGCCTAAAGATCGATAAAAAGCTGATGTATGAAAATAAACTCCTTTATCGAAACATTTCAGATACAGTTCGTCAAAAATACCGCCTGCAATACAATGAGTAACCTGTAGGTACGTTTAATATGTTAACCTAGGACACAAATCATCTTAAATTGCGATCAACATTCAACTTGTTCTAAATCGACTTCTGTAGAAAACAACAGATAACAGTCAATATCTCCTTCTGTCTTATTTAGCATTTCCTCGACCTAATTCAGTCCAAATGCCTTTCCGTTCCCTAATTGAAGTCATCTTTTCTGACACAAAACTAACAGATTCTCTATTTTCCTATTTCAGAAAGCACGATGCCATAAAACCTTATAAGCAATTTTCAACGAAGCAGTATTTACACTTTTTACCTATAAAAACGAATGTTATCTTAAAAGTAACTCTACTGCCACCAAACGAAATCGACTGCACTTGCGAACAGATGATGCACACCCATCTAGCCTGAGTTAAAAACTATCTCTCGTGCAAATTCGACAGAACTTCGAGTCTGTCGCTTAAATATACATACACTTCTACTTATTCCGAAGCACCCATCATTAAATGGAATCATGAACGCGAACGTCATAAAATTTGTCTACCTAGCGATAGCACTGGGCTTTTTTGCTGCTCTTTATGCCGTCAATGCTGAGACTGTCGAAGAAACCGAATTAGAAGGGCCAAATGTTTGCAAAAAATTGGAAAAGTAAGTCTAGAGATTTACAGTCGGAGCTATGGACTGTGAAATTTTGCTTAAATATTTCACTAAACAATATAATTCTTTTCCATCCAACAGTTACAATGTCGAGGTTACGACAACGGAAATGCAATCATTCCAGGAGCGGGTATCCATATGGTGTTGGAATGTACCACCACGATGTTCCACATACAAACTCAAACAGAAAAAAGTCAACAAGACGCAAGTTCTGTCCAAATCTCGGGTAGTCAAGGAGTGTTGCGGTAGAGATTTTTTTTTTTTTCAAGTTTTGAACAAATTGTTTAAACGTTGGTCTTGTTTTTTTTTACAGAGAGCTTTGAGCGGAACTCTTCGGGAAAAGGATGCATACCCGTATGCAAAATAAAGTGTCAACATGGTAGTTGTGTTGCACCAGATAAGTGCAAATGCGAACACGGCTTTGGAGGACCTGCTTGTGATATAAGTGAGTACTAGTAGTTGTAGGTTTTGCCCCTAACCAATGTTCGTGAGCTGTACGTTGAAGGGTGATTCTCATGGAGATTTTGTGTGTGTGTCCGTTTTGTTTATTGCTTAGTTGTTTTAAATGTTCTTTCTTTTTTAAACATTTTGAGTTCTTTGCTTCTGTTAGATGAACTTTGTTCTTTTTACACGCAATTTGACACAAGCTTTTTATGTTTTCATTTTCTCAATTGATATTAACATCGCTTAGGCACGTTTGGCGTTGTTTTGTCATTCAATTTCAATATATAGATATTTACTTATACGAAATAGAGGAAGTATAGGTAAATCAATATTATCGTAGCTAGGATTAAGGAATTCATTGCTAACTAATTGGTTTACTAACTTCTTACCGTTTTAAACATTCGCAGTCGATTTGTTTTTTTTTTGCATCTAAGTCTATTCAAATATGTAGCAAGTCCATTTACAATTGACATATTACTGTCATAAGATGGATTGATGTTTTCGTTAATCAAGTTGTAAAGTTTGCTAAATAAATACCGCTACATGTGCTGTTAGTTTTAGGTCTATTAGGTCATAGAATATGTTACAATATTTTAGTGTCGGACAAAAATATCAAAGATGACTGCCACCGACAGGTGTTTGTCCATTTTTCTATATTTTTGTCTGTTTAACTATCGCTTTATCATTAACCACTAACCCCAATACACAGTGTTCAAAATTGTCCCCTCAAGTGTGTCTAAAGTTCGTCCACAATTTGTGAATAATTTCCCCCCACAACAAATAAATGAATTTCCCACTTTTTGGTAACACCGGCTTTGAGTAATCTTATATCTAATCGTGTTAACATAACCACCTTGGAACTAAAACAAACAACAAAATTTTAGACTGCCCACCTGGCCGTTGGGGTCGAAGTTGTGAGGAGAAATGTGAATGCATGAACAATGGCACCTGTGAGGCTTATACGGGGGCATGTGAATGTGCAAAGGGTTATGTGGGTGAGAAATGCGAGGAATATTGTCCAGCCGATCACTATGGTGCCAAATGCCTCGAAGAGTGTCGCTGTGAGAATGGCGGCAGCTGTCATCATGTATCTGGCGAGTGTACCTGTGCCCCCGGTTACACGGGACCTCTGTAAGTTCTTTATGTTTATGTTTTATGTCTTTGTTTGACGTTTAACCCTTCCACGCATAATACGCGAAGATGCCAAGACCAGTGTCCAGACGGAAAGCATGGAGCGCAATGCAAACAAGACTGTCGCTGCCAGAACGACGGTAAATGTGATCCACACACTGGTGAGTGTCAATGTCCTGACGGTTGGATTGGTTCGGTTTGTGCTAATCGCTGTCCCAATGGCACATATGGGCCAAATTGTGAGCTAACCTGTGAATGCTTTGGCGATGCTTCGTGTCACCATATTAGTGGTCAATGCGAGTGCCCACCCGGCTACATGGGAGAGAAGTGCTTTGATCAGTGCCCAAACAACCGGTTTGGCCTCAACTGTACTCAGGAATGTGAGTGTAAGAACGATGCTGTTTGCAATCCAGCTACTGGGGAATGTACCTGCCAGCAGGGATGGGAGGGTATCGACTGTAGCAACCGTACCTGTCCCGTAGATAAATACGGCGTGGGCTGTAATCGAACGTGTGAATGTGACATGGATCACACTGAGATATGTCATCCGTGGAGTGGCAAATGTGACTGCCAGACTGGGTGGAGCAGCTCCCAATGTAACCGTCCGTGTACGTTCCTCAAGTATGGCAAGAACTGTGAACTAGCGTGTGAGTGTAAGAACAACGCCAAGTGTTCACCAGTGAATGGAACGTGCTTCTGTGCGCCCGGCTATCGAGGTCCCAAATGTGAGGAAATGTGTGATGAGGGCAAATTTGGACAAGATTGTGCCGAAAGCTGCAACTGCCAAAATGACGCAAAGTGCTCTGCCGAAACGGGTCAATGCTTCTGTACACCCGGCTGGAAAAACATTAAATGTGATCGGCCATGTGATGAGAATCACTTTGGCAAAGACTGCAGCGGGCTGTGTGACTGCCACAACAACGCATCGTGTAACCCACAAAATGGTATTTTATTGAACGATATTTTGAAACGTGCATAGTGTAACTGTATTTTCTATAAACCACCACCTAAAGGAGCGTGTACGTGTGCCGCCGGCTGGACTGGTAAGAAATGCGAGCGCAAGTGCGACTTTGGAACCTTTGGACACAGCTGTGCTCAGAAGTGCGAATGCGATTTTAATAATACAATTGCATGTGATGCTGTTGATGGGCGTTGCATTTGTAAGAGCGACTGGGGAGGTACGTGCTTTGAATATTTTAGAGAATGTCGCATTCTCTATAACACTCTCATTATTACTTAACATACTCGCATTCAATCTAAACTCATTTCATGCATGACCATGTCCATGTCACTCTATATACTTATAATGGTGATTGGATTTTATATCAACTTTTTGCGGTTAAATGAATCATAATATTACAGCGCGACCATAGGGTATGCTTGGAATGCAATTTGATACTATGGAAATCTTTCTGTAGACATCGACTGCGTCCAATGATGCTGCTTTTTAGATGCACATATTTTGTTTGTTGGCAACGAACTGGGAATTTTATTTCTGAAATGGAACTAAAGGCGCAAATATATGCGTGTGTATACTGGCGATAGATTCCTTCATTTCTTTCAAACTATATTTCGGTTGCAAAATTCTCCAATAATTTTTTTCCGATGTCTTTGTTAATGGGATTCCCCCAAAGCCCGCCATTAGAAAAAATGCATAACCTCAAGAGCTATCGAGTACAAGAACGGTTACATCGTTTTTTTTCACGTCAATTACGAAGCGGACCCTGCGAATTTCTACAGAACAACAACTTGTCTACAAACACTTCGGTTGGACCTTAAGCTATTTCGGAAAACACTTCTACTCCTGAGTACTTTAAGTTCCCTAAAGTGAATGCCAGCTGAAAAATTATCTATTTGAATCAGAAAAGCATGACAAACACCTCTTCATTTATTTAATCTCTAAACAAACTGCATGCGCTGCATACCACACTCATTAATTAAAATAGATTTCGACCTAATTTAATTTAATTTTATTTTCCATCGAATTCAATTTTATTTCTATTTGCTTTATGTTTTTGTTTCGTATTTTGTTCAATTCGTAATGTTGGTCGTGTTTTTGTTGGGGATCTCTCTACCACGTACAAACACGGACGTTGTTTAGGAATCCATTGTGAAACACAATGTCCACCCGGCTATTATGGCGAAAATTGTGAACTAGTTTGCAGATGCATGAACAATTCATCGTGCGATGCCGAAACAGGAAAATGCATTTGTTCTAAGGGCTGGACGGGTGACGACTGTTCCAAACCGTGTCAGAAGGGTTTCTATGGCGCTGGATGCAAGGAGAAGTGTCCTGCTATCATTCATGGTGAGTTGTTGGCACAATTTTTAGTTTCAATTCATTCAAAACAATCATTTCTCGTTTGTAGGAAACAAAAGTTGTGATCATATAACTGGGGAGTACGTCTGTCGGCCGGGTTATCTTGGAATCACCTGCGAACATCCGTGCCCATCGGGTCTGTATGGACCAGGCTGTGGCCTGAAGTGTAACTGCGAACACGGCAGCGAATGTAATCACATTACTGGACAGTGTCAATGTTTGCCGGGTTGGACTGGAGCCAATTGCAATGAACTCTGCCCCAATGACTTCTATGGACCGAATTGTGCACACAGATGTCGCTGTCAGAATCACATGGGATGTAGGAAAAATGACGGCTTGTGCATTTGCCAACCCGGTTGGATGGGAACGCGATGTGAAGAAGGTAGATGATCTTGTCCTCAAAAGGAGTTCGCAATACAAACTTTCTTTGATGTTTCAGTGTGTCCTGAGGGCTTCTACGGTCAACATTGCATGCTTACGTGTGCCTGTTCGAGTCAAAACTTTGTCTGTCATGCGGCAAAGGGCTGTGTCTGTCGACAAGGATTCACCGGTGAACATTGTGATGTTCCAACGGCAGCACAGAGAATACAAGAAGTCGAAATTGAGTGTGAGTTTCATGTGAATTGCAAATTCTTTGAGAGTGTTTTAATATTATCCTCTTTCAACAGCTAGTCGCGCCGGTCTTGCTTGGGGACTTGTTTTGGCAATTCTCTTTGTTGGTATTGTTGTCGCTGTCGTATTCTACTATCGCCGACGTGTTTCAAACCTCAAAACAGAGATCCAACACGTTCAATATATCACCGATCCTCACGGAACCTATCCGGATCGACACAACTTCGATAATCCTGTGTATGGCTTCCAAGGTCCAGATACACGTCTGCTTAACAATTTGCGACCGAAAATGAATAATTTAGATCGTACTAATTCAGAGTATGGAGACGATTCGAATGCAAGCAGTAGAGGTAAGTTGATCGGCAGAGGCTTCTAGGAGTTCATTGATTTGTTTTTTCGTTCCCAAGCTGGTACATACTCAATCAACTATAACAGCGATATGCTGCAGAAAAATCTTACCGCAGATCTCACTAATCCCAATGTGTACAATAGCATTGAGGATCCATTGAAGGAGGAGCATGTTTATGACGAAATTAAACAGAAGGAAGGCTACAAGGATCCCGGTGAGTGTTTGCTGTGTTGTTTTTGTTGTTTGTTTGAAATTGTTCACCTTTAGTTTAAACTAAGCCGTAAAGTCAGCTGGAAATTGAACTCTTGTTTTGTTTTGTTATTCGAATTTTCATACCTTGCAACACCACGGATTTAGCGTTGCAAAGAAACAGATATAGTTTGGCAATTAACGCCACTGCGGTTGCCCATATTTGTTCACTTTTATCGGGGCGGTATTATAAATACTTTCAAGGTTGAATTTTGGCTCTGTAGAACAAATATTTAGTCGGGCGCTATTCAGAGATGGTTACGACCGGGTAGGAGATTGCATCCAATCATCTTTGAATAACTAAACAAATCCTGCGTACAGGGAACACAAAAGATCGGTTTCAAAATGTTGTTTGGTTGATCTATCACTTTAAAAAAAGATTTTTTAGATTTTCAATTAATCCCCGGTATTTCCAATGTATTTTAAAAGTTGAATGCCACTTATTACCCAGTTGCTGCATGAACACAAATAATAACTTGTTCTCCCTATTTTACTCCTTTAAAAAATTATGCATCCCTAGTTAAGGAATATGAAAAGAAACTATTTCCTCCTGGTAAGACTGACATTAAACAATTTGCAACAATTTTATCCACCCCTACGCCCACTACATTGTCAAAATAATACTAAAATAACCATTAATTTCTCGCCACCAGATGAATACGACCACTTGGACTACTCCCGGCCAAGTACTTCATTCAAACAACACTATCATCGCATGAACGATACCGTTCTCAACATAAACAGTGATGAAGAAAAGCCCAGCAATCTGAAAGTACTATTAGAAAAGAAATTCGACGATGTCGACGAAAGTGAAGAGGCTGCATGTGATAGTATCTGCGACAATATGGATGTTTCCACAGCGTCAGCATGTTCAAGTATTTCTCCCAAAAAGTAAACAAATACAGCATCCTGTTACTGGGAGATGCGTTAAATGGGAAAAGTATCCATTAAAAAAAAAAACCGAGTGAAAGCAATTTTTATTATATATTTTTTTTTGTATTACATTTTAGTTTTAGTGTACGCGATGTCGAATACTAAAAGTTATAATATAATAATACAAGCAATGTGTTTGAATATTATGTTTTATTGTAGTCTTATGGAAGTAAACAGAGATTTTATGTTTTCATTGTTATTGGCAACCAAACAAATCTGTACAGAGTATTGAGTTAAATTTTTATGTCGAATGTCAAATGCATATAAATGGATTGTCATTTGTATTATTTGTAAACACTAGCAATAAACTTTCTTCTTTTACGAAATATTAAGAAAAATGGTCAGTATTTCGGAACATTTTGGAGTCATTACGAGAACTAGTAGCAATATTTTGTTTTTGAAAAAAGTTGTTATGCTGAAAAGGAAAGCGACCCCTGTAGTGTTGTGTTCCCTTAGTCCTTCAGTTTGTGCTTTACGGAATCTTCGCCCTCGACCTTTTACTTAAATCTATTACTCGATAGGAGAATCGGCGCGTAGTTGAAGAATGTGAAGTTCCGTTGCACATCAGGTAAAGGATGAGTCCTCTCTCTAGTTTCTATAACAACAATCCAGAAAAATGTTCATTTTTCTATCGAGAAATACATTTTCGAAGATTTTTATCTTTTCGAAAATGACAAAAAGAGATGTGTTTGAATTTGATCCACTTTGCCTCTTAATTGATGATAATAATGGGCATAATGCGGAGCAGCAAGTTCAAAAACTTTCGCGATGTTAATTGATACTTAATGTCACGCTATATTTACAGAAAGAAGACACTGCATAATATTGGGCAAAATTACACACCACGCTTCCAAATATAGGTACCTTTGATATCATAATTTTGCAATATCTTCAATGTTACTTATAAATTTTGTTGTCGTCATTTCGAAACCAATTTCTTATGGCAAAAACGTATTTTTAAGTGATCCTCAGTTCTCTATAAGGAAAAAAACTGGCAAAATTTTAGCAAAATTAAACATAAGCTAAAGAAAATACTCCCGCTATGTATCAAGTTCATTTGCACAACTCAGCCAGTGATCTATAAAAAATCGTGAATGGATACAACCCCCACCGGCTTAAAATGACTCACTGGAAAACCTGATGAAACACGATTTACCAAATTAGATCGTAGTGTGCTTCAAATTCATACGTTCGGCTGAAACCTCATTAATTGTATGTAAGTCGAACACATTGCATTTCCAATTTTTGCAAAATATACTTATTGCTACTTTTCTGTGAGTTCAGCCTGAAATCCATTCGTGTTATCGACTGAATAAAGATGACCATTTTATATTTTTGTAGTCAATTGATTGATATGATTTGGGTTGATGTCTCTGTGTTGACGTGACTTACTTAAAATGAGTTAAAAATCGTTAGATCGAGTTAGATGGGCCAAAGTGAACTCCATCTGAAAACTACCCATACCCTTAATGCACTAGATTCTGTGCAGGGCTCCAACCAAGAACAAATGTTAGTTCTTACATCTCCGATCTCCTCATCCGTAGTCGGGCGGTGCTCTGCAAATCATACTTCAAGTTTACAATACGTACGACTACTGATCAGAGCGGTAGTATTTTTAACGCAAAATTGTGCATCACATAGAAAAGTGTAGTGCGTGCATTTATTGATCCCCTAACACGATCTGTTTCCATTCTCAACACTAGACATTTGAAAAGTGTATCTCTCTTACTGAGATATGACTATAACTGAGCTTAATTTGAAGTTGGCTTAAAAAGTATACTCCCAAAATGAAAGTGCGTTCTTCGCTTAATCACTCAATGTTATGTAATGCAACCCCCTCATTTCCGAATGTCAAGTTAAAGCAACTGTTATGAACGATTTGATCCTCGGAAAAACTTTCTCAAGCACTCGTTCAAATGTGTGAATGAGTTTTTTTGTTTTATATAACGACGGGTGTCTGGCCATTATCGCGCGTCATTTGTACAGAATTCGATTTAAAGTAGACTCTCGGTCGACTGCATTTTTATGTGTTGCTGTGGCTATAATGATGCACTTACCGAACAGAAACCACTCGACATTAAAAACCCCTTAAAAAGTAACAAAACAGTACCCGACCAAATTGATAAGCAATAAATATAATAATTTTATAACCTAACCTAAACAATCGATGGAACTATAAATGAAAGGCCAAATTTGTAGTAAATGACTTGCTTTGCTCAAATTCTTCATGAATGAAAATATGACTGAAAGATTCTTGTTCAGGTGTGACATTCTGTTATGCAATAATTTTAAATTTATTGATCTTAATATACATTTTGTTTCTACTTGTATATACGTATAGATTTTGTGTAATTTTATAGTTTCTATTTAATTATTATTAAGAATAGTTACACACAGATAATCATTCTCTTATTTGAAGTTATGTAGCCTCATCATAATATCGTAATCCCATTAGATCGCATTCTATTCTCATAATACAAATATAAGCAATAAGCTAAATAACAGAAAGTAAACAATTTCACATTAAATACTGATTAAATGAACAGTATCCACACACACACACATTATTTAAATATGAAAAACTGTTTAAAATATTTGAAACTCCTTAAGAGAATGTTATTCGGAAAATTGTATCTTACATCGTAATCTAAACAGAAGGAAAAGAGAGTCCTCACTCTTTTATGGAAGGACGATAAATATAAACATTTGTGCAAAAATTACTTTTATACCAAAATTATATTTTCAGAAGTCAGTTCAATTACAAATTTTAAAGAACGTTGTGCAGTAGGCACAATAAAATGTAAATTAGTTAAAAAAAAATATTTTAGAAAATTAGTTTACCTAAGAACCCCCAAATTTGAGTGTTATCAGAAGATATCAGATTTATATTTACCTACATATTTTGAAATAAATATTTACATAATAACAACAACAACGGCGGATTTATTCAATAGCAAATGGAAGACGGATACTGTGCTAAGCTAGGCAGTGAATCAACTGATACAAATTTGTGGCAACAAGGAAAAACGGCATAAGTCGACTTATGTCAAAATTGAGTTAATGTTACGATGTGATGCACAGTACCCTGTTCTATACCAATGCCAAATTTTTTTCATTCAAATATGAAGGGGAGACTAGGGCACCTTTGAACGTGGGTACCTTTGAACATCACTAATAAAACCTTAAAAAATATTTGAGAGCGTAAACTAAATTTTTATCCTGGCAATATTGTTGTCTTTAAACGTCAACGGATTTCGATCATCTTTTCAGTAGTCGCTTGAAACTAGCTCGTGTTGGATGTTTTTATGCTGCATTTCCAACTTTTTTTTTTTCATTGTAAGAGTATACAAACTTTTTTGTGAGCTTTTTTATATGTGAAAACTATTTTTCGAAGGCGAAGGTTCATTTAGAACCATATTAAGCTAATATTTATATATGAGTACAAACAAATTAATTGTACTCTTAATATGAGTACAAACAAATTATTAATGCTAAGTTATTCGTGACAACACACGTTGGGGCGGGTTTGAACATGTTGAAAATGATGACTTTTGCTTTTCTAAACTTCTCTAAATTCCAGTTAGGAGTATATGTAAAAACTTGTTTGTTTCGTTTTAATTATGTACTGTAGGTACCTATATACATAAAGTTATCTGTGAATTCTAGTTTGAGTACCTATTTTCAGTTTTTTTTTTTGTTTATGTTATACAAGGTGGCGCAAAAATAACCTTCCGATGTTTTTTGGCTGTAATTTAAAAAAAAAATGAAAAACTTTGATTCTTCTTGTAGATTATTTTTATTTGGTCTTTTAATTTTTCTTACATCAAGTCGAGAATATGATATAATGTATATGGCCGCCGCCACAGTTGATTGTCATTTGAGCCCTTTTTATGGCATTTTCCATCACTTTGGCCAAAACTTCCGGCGATAGGTCCTCACATTCTTGACGGATATTGTCTTTAAGAGCTGCAAGAGTCTGAGGCTTGTTGACATAAACCCGCGACTTCAAAAAGCCCCACAAAAAGAAGTCTGGAGCGGTCAAATCAGGCGATCTTGCGGGCTAGTGCAAATCGCCAAAAACGACCCGGGAAAACCGCTTTCAGAATATCGGTTATGGCTCGCGCAGTGTGTGCCGTAGCTCCGTCCTGTTGGAACCACATGTCCTCCAGTCCTAAATCGTCCAATTGCGGTAGAAAAAAATCGGTAAAAATGGCCCTATAGCGCGCACCGTTCACTGTTGTCGTTTGACCAGCGGCGTTCTCGAAAAAAAAATGGCCGCGTCAACAGAGGCGATATTCTCACAACGGGCGCTCCGGGGCCCGCCACTCTTGGCAACGTCTGGTGTTGTGCCGGTCTCTTCGAGGCGAGCGGCTAAACGTCGCATTGTTTCACCAGTAGGCGTTGGACGGCTAGGAAATCTGCGACGAAATTCACGTTGTGCCAAAGTCACCGACCGATTATTGCTCATATAAATAGTCACCAATATTCCGCGTTCTGGAGCAGTGTAGCGTAACATTTTTTATTAACGTGTATTTCGCATGTGTTTACTACACAAATGTCAAAACAGAACTGACATTAAGGGCCAATCGCAAAATTTATAGCATTTTCTGATAGGAGGATTACTTTTGCGCCACCTTGTACCTATGTTCTTACTTTATTAAAGCGATTTATGAATTCGAGTTTATTTATGTTAAGTTTTTTTGTCTCTAATTTAAAAATCAAAACTAACTTATAATTTAAATAAAGTCTAAAGACTTATTTCAGGTTAATATTTAATTATATAAAATGCCGTTCAAAGGTGCCCCAGCCTAGAACAGAACATAAGGACTTGCTTCATTCAAAAAATAATAATAAATCGAAATCTTCATAAAACAGATAGAATTACGCGTTTAAACTAAAGCTGAGTTCCATATCAAAAATTCGAAAATATAGGTTTTTTATGAGACTTGGATGCATAAAGCGTTCAAAGGTGCCCCACTCTCCCCTATCTCGTATGGTTGCTGTGGAAAAAACCCCTAAGTCATTTACCCACATTGAAAGTCAAACCTTAAAACTGCGCTTCTGAAAAATGATTAAAAGTGACTTATGCTGTTAATAGTCTTTTCAAACAAGTGAAGCAGTTGTTGACCAAAATGTGTTTCTAAATAATTTGGTGCCCACGAATTATAAAAATCCCACAGTAAAATTAATAGCTTGTTCTTTGTAAGGGATTGATTCTCTGTTAAATGAAAAATAACTTGTCGCCTACACTGTGATAAAACACGGTTATAATAATCAACGATTATGGGTGAATAATGGTCAAGTTTCGTGCCGCCTTCATTTTCACTTTCTGTGTTAAAATTAGCAAAATTAGCTTATCGTTTATATATTATACTGTTCTTTTGTTACTTTTATTTTGGAATTCCCAAGAAGCAAACGGCGGGAAATGGTTGATAGACATTCCAGTGAAAGACAGTTAAATATAAATCATACCAAAAATAACTAAAAATAAAATACAATACATATTTGGATTTCGATACTCTAATGCAGCTGTTACATAGGAAAAGAATACTTTCCAGTTTTTCCCATTAAATTTTGAACTATTTCATCCCACGATACCACATACTGTTTCCAATATAGTATTCTTAGTTCTTGAAGGATAGGACACCTTCCCAGAAAATATTTTCGGGTACAGAACTTAATTTGAAAGTCCGCTGCAAACTTAAAACATTTTCCTCTGTTAAACACAGGTATATTTTCGAACAGCTTCAACCTCTGATGAAGCTACGATTACACGGCCTTTTTTGGCGCCATTTAAATGGCGCTTTGACGTCAAAATCGGCCGTGTGATCGACCTTTAATGACGCCTAGGACAAATGACCACACTTTTTGGCTGTTGCGTCCATTGACTTATTATATATGGACTGCTAGTAGACAACTTCGCGTTAGTTCTACCATAAGCTAGCTCTCGTTGTTCGGAGCGGAATGAATTGGAAACTCACATCTGACTTTTCCATTTCGTTGCAGATGGTTTTGTATAAGACTGTGTTAGTGCGATTAATTAAATAAAGATTTAAAATTAAAAAATGAAGTGTTGCAATTTGCAATATGATTCAAGTTTCTCTGATATGATGAATTAAATTCTCATGTACTTGAATGTGATATTCTTGACAATCATAAGTATTTATTAATTAATTAAATAATTAAAAAAACTAAAAAGTATTAATTAAAATGAAAAATAACATAAAAATCTTATCCGCAATAAATATACGAAAATTGTGCAATTTATGGGGCAATGAAAAACGATTTTTTATTCAAATTTTGTAGTTTCCATCTATTATTAATTATTTAAACTAGCACAATTTGGGGATGACATCTATTGTAAACAATGCCGCAACAATTTGAATTTCAACCATTTCACTTGGCAAATCCACTCATGCCCAATATGTGGCTCTAGCTTTCTATGGAGAAATCCAAGATGGTGGTAATTTCACTTATTTTTTCTCATAGAACCAGAGCGCTAGTTATGTTGGCGTCATTTTCTGGGCAGAGATTGTATGGAAGTGACATTTCACTAGCAGTCCATATATAATAAGTCAATGGTTGCGTCATTTAAATGCCAGACTCCAAAAAATTACTATACACGAAATTCATGGGATGCCATTTTTCTACGCAAATGACAACAAATGACGCAGCATTTAATACGATATCTGTGCTTTCAAGAACGTATAAATTCATAAATTGTTTTTTTTTTTTTTGTGGTTGTGTTGTTCGACGCAGCCGATGTAACCGAAGCCAGAAATATACCTTAACAAATAATCGAATTGATTCGCTGACATACGAAGGACATTGCGATATAGTTCAGGTTCTTCTTCGCGCAATTCGAGCAGTAATTCAGCACAAAAATCCATTCTTCTCGCGACGGCTCAACCACTTCTTTTGCCAAATACTATGCTTTCGTAGCCATTTTTTCGCTTTCGTCGCGTTGGCTCGATATCAAGATCGTTGTCACCAGATATAATACTGGGACCACCAACTTCGGCGGATTTCCCGTTACTTAGCCTACAAGCTATATTTTTACGGAGTATTGTTACATAGAAATTCGTATTGACTAATGTCACGTAACTTCAAAAATTCTGAGTCAACAACACATTCGCAAAAAATATGATCCACTTCCGCTGTTGGCAAAGCTGCTGACAGCGTTCATAGAATTTTATCCGTTAAATTTGAAATTATTCGTTAAATGTTAATAGTTTTATTTTTATATTTTATTTAGTTGAAGGAAAATATGAACATTTTGAGCAAATTTTCTTCAGTTATCTAAGAAAAATTTACACATGAAATCGAAGTTAATGATATTCAGAAGCGGAAAATACGCAACCATGTCTGTCCTAATAAGTTTCTAGTATATAGAACATCGAGATAGTTTTATTAACCAAACAAATCAAATTATTCGCCTTTTAACAATATATAATAACTAACCAATGGCATTCAGTAATGAAAGAATGTGGTATTCCCGAACTCTAGCACATTTCCCCACGGTTGCCGAGGTTGGCAGCATTTATTTTTGTATTTGTTGTATGTTTTTGCATGTCACACGGATTCTTAATTGACATAACACGGATAGGAAAACAAAATGGCGAATTTGAAAAAAATCGAGGAGGCAAGAGGATTGCGAGTTGGGGGTCTCAGTCAGAGACAATACTGAGACCACCAACTCCGACCGATTTCCCGTTACTTAGTCTACAAGCTATATTTTTATGGGGTGGCAAATGCTAAGTGCGCTTGTATTGTTACATAGAAATTCGTATTGACAAATGTCACGTAACTTCAAAAATTCCGGCTCACCAACACACTCGCACCTTGCATATGCCACTTCCGCTGTGGGCAAAGTTGCTGACAGTGTTCATAGAATTTTATCCGTTAAAATTGAAATTATTCGTTACGCGTGGATAATATTTTTTTTAAGGAATAAGTGTAGATTTGCTTAAAATATATATAAAAAATGAACAATGCAGATTGTTTCGTCAGTTTTCTCAGAAAAATTTACGCATGAAATCGAAGTGCCTAAAAACAAAAGCGCTAAATACGCAACCATGTTTGTCATAATAAGTTTTTAGTATATAGAACATCTCATTTAGCTAGGTTTATTAACCAAAGAAAACAAATTATTTGCCTTTTAACAACATATAATTACTAACCAATGGCATTCAGTAATTTAAAAATGTGGTATTCCCGAATTCTAGCACATTTCCCCACGGTTGTCGAGGTTGGCAGCATTTATTTTTGTATTTTTTGTATGTTTTTGCATGTCACACGGATTCTTAATTGACACAACACCGACAGGAAAACAAAATGGCGAATTTGAAAAAAACTGAGGGGCCCAGCGGCAAGAGGATTGTGAGTTGGGGGTCTCAGTATCATTTGTATCTGGTCTCAGTATTGTCTCTGATAATAATTAGCCATGGCTATAATTATATTTTATTTTTTTATTTTGGTTTTCACGAAAATTTGCGCATTTGTTTTGAAAGCAAACTTCTTAAAATGACGTAATATTAGTATTTGTGGCAGTATGTGGAAATCTAAAAAAAAATATCGAGATCTGCAAAAAGTGATCAACAAAAGCGTGAACTTTTTTTCATTGGAGCTAAAAGGCTTACGTCCATTACGGCGCGAATGGTAAATGGTGTGAAATATAAATGAATACATCTTTACTTCATTCTTAACGAAATGATTTAAGCCGATTTGAAATGCAAAATTAAGAGAAAATGGAAAATAAAACTGAAATTACTGCAAGAGCAGGTGGCTCAAACCGTTTGCATCACTTAAGTGATATGGAGGAAGCTGTTATTCAGTTAATGGAAATCAACACCTGTATAAATCCCCCTGGACGATGGTCAATCAATTTATAACCACAAATTGTATCAAATGAGTTACAAAATGCAAAAAAATGTTTTGGTTAAGAAAATTTTCAATCTGATTGATAATTAATATTCACTGTCAAACTTCGATCTCTTATGTCGTTTTGCATTGGGCAAAAAGAAGCTACCGGCAGAGTCCGGAATCGTTCCATTGGCACAAAAAATGCTCTTCTGATGATTCTGAGAAGATCTTTCCCTTCTCGATTTGAAGTCAGAATCCACTCGAGAAGCACTCACACAAGTGTAATTTATGTATTTTATACAAGTCAGCTAACAGCAGCCGTAGATTATTTTTTGGCATTTCACCAATACATTTGTGAATTCAACCAGAAGCAGTTTTGTTGTTCCATTGGATCACAGAATGAGTGGATCCCCGAGTGAAACCAATGGAAAACGACATTAGTTGTGTAGAAGCAGAGATGAAAGAATAAAAGAGATGGATATCTTTCGTACGTCTATCCCCCCAAAACCCATTTGTTTACATTGTTGTTTTTGTAATTTCAACCCCGTCTGTGAATACGTGTGAGCTACAAAAAAGCATGTTGCTAATGGCCGGCCAACATTCCTTTTGCTTTTATGGGCATCGCGCTGTTCAATTGTTTTGTGTTTGGTATTCAACTTGTTTGGTTTTTGTTAACGCTTCGATTAAAATAAAAAAAATAGTGAAATACGCATTTCGGAGTAGCGAATTATTGCATTAAAGTCCAATTCATGAACTCACATATACTAGAAAAGAAATGAGCATATGTGCGTGACTTCATGAATTTTTCGGGAAAACAGCTTGTAGGCAGCCGCCTTTCCACTGGAAAGATATATATCTCTGTTTTCCATTATCTTTGCTGTAGTTCTCAACAGGTCCCAAGTCTACCTTCAGCAGTGGAACGTCACCTGAAACATTCAACTTACAATAAAACCAAACCAAGCCGCATAGTATTTAATAAATTAGCATTATTATTAGTTAATAATCTTTTGTTTCTTTTTATAATAATTACACATTTCCTTAGAGCAAAACACGATTACTAATAAAATCTCTACATCTTCATTATACACTTATCGTTGTGCCGCAATAAAAATTACAAACATTTGGTAAGTTTAGTTTAGAAGCCATAAAATACAATAAAATTACACATCCTTAAACGTTATCTGATTGAATCTGGTTGGAGCTGGTTACATATTTATAGAAATCCATGACCGGCAACCTCTGCAGGGATATAGCCCTCGCGACCGTCGCGAGTCCTCACGTAGAACCATTGGCGTCGATCTTTGGATTCGCGGCATTCGCACAGCGTCACAATTTCCCCCTTCTGCAGCGTGATACTCTCCGTTGCATAGTCGCTCATGATGGCGACCAGAGTCTGACGCAGACTTCGCGTTTGAGACGAGGCTGTTGCTGCCGCTATAGCTGCTTTTTGACTCATCAGACACTGCTGCTTCTGGAGCAGTTTTGCCTTTTGCTGTTGAAGGACAACATACTCATCATTGCATGTCCTGACGGAGGCATTGCCCGAGTTGACTATAGCTGGTGACGCAGCTGGCGTGAGGGTAGGCGCCACTGTTACTCCTTTGGGTGATTGTTTCTTGTAGAGATTTGTTGACTTTAGCTGGGCGTATGCCTTTTCGGTGAGCTTTGGTTGACTGGCGGCGCGTAAATACAATTTGTCGACGTGGTGCTCCAAGGTGCCCGTGGGAGGGGGACGCCTCATTCGAGGTGTTCGGGCTCCATCGGACCGTGTGCCACCGCGAAGGCGTATCTCCTTCTCGCTGTCGGTCATATTTCCGCAGGGACGTGGAAAAACATCGCCATTTGTCTCCCAGCATGGAGTCGGTTTTGACGTGGAGTTTGCCCGCGCTGCTGGGGGAAGGATACCAAGTGGAAGGCAAGCCGCGTATCCCACGTAACCCTCCTCAGCGTGGGGCGTTTGTACATACAGCCAGTTTTGGTTCTTGAAGACTGCATTCACTACCATTCCCAGGGGCAGGGGGATCTCTATCTGATATCCCCCCGGTCGTGTTTGGTAGAGTGTGCTTGACGATGACAAAACTACGGGAATGTTGCCCGGAGATGCCAGCGAACATTTGGACAGGAACTCATCAACATTGCGTATCTCGTACCCAAACTTCTGTACACGATTTCGGTCACGACGCTTGCGGTGCCTGTGCCGACGGTGGTGGCCTTCGCTGGCCGCTATTAGACTGGGCTCGGAGTAGGTGCCCTTGAGGGACTTTGCATCTTCCTTTTCGCATTTCTCTAGTACATTGCTCTCGCTCGCTTTGAAGCATTTCTTCTCGAGTACTTTCTTTGGCTCGACGCGTCGCCTGCTAATTGAGTCCGGTGCAGTAGTTGTATCGCCAGACTTAACCGATATCGGCTGTCTTGACGGAGTGCAGACAAACATGAGATCCTTAGAAGGCTCGCGTTTCTCTTGAAACTCCTGCAGGTTGTGATTGCTGACATACTTCTCATTGAAGAGCTTCTCTTGCTCCTTGGCCTTGGTCTTGAGTTTCTTTTTGAACTCGATCCCAGCTGATAGCTTTGGTTTCCCATCAATCCTTGCCGCATTATTGTTGTTCTGATGCTCAACTTCTTGTTCGGATTGCTGATGATCTTGTTGCTGTTGCTGGTTGTGTTGTTGTTGCTGTTGATTCTGTTGCTCTCTCAGAACCCAAGTCAATGATATACGTGGCCTACGTAGGCTGAGATTCTGACCCATTTGATTCAGCTGCTGTGCTGTATTTGAACCGGTTACACATCCTTCGTTGGTCGACGATCTTTGGTGATATAGTTCTGGGGTGCTCTTTGCTGGTGCGAGGACATTGTTGTTACAAGCGATTGGAATGGAAAATTCATCGATTTCAGCATAGTCCGAGGATGAGGACGCTGCCGCCGATGAGGGGCGGTACAGTGGAATCGGTCGTTTGTAATGGTGTCTGCTGCAATTTGGACTTTGGCGTTCGGGTGATGAATCAGTCTCTTGGGATGGGAGTATCAATGAACAAGCGTTCAGCAGATCTGGACAGTATGCACCTGAAATGGAAAGAACCCGAAATTGATTAGTTCGTTTTGAAGATTTAAAAAAAATCGTTAACTTATTAACAAAAAAACGAGTTTGTAGCCAAATTTCCTTCAAATATGACATATTGAAGGGACAAACTAAAACGAAAAGAACGTCGGTAAATAAGCATTGCAACAGCACAACGTATTTATGTTTATTAGTTGCAGGCCTTCATATGTCTAACTTTCAGTAGTGTGGCATGGGCTCGGACAACCGATCATGTGTGCTTCCCTTCATGTCAATGGAAAGCAGAATAAAAAATGGAGACTTAACTGTCAGAATAAAAACCGTCAAAAAAATCACTTAAAGTGATGAATTAGTGGTGCTGTCAATCAAATTTAGTAAAAAGTAAACAAATTTGTAAAATGAAACAAATTTTGTGATTAAAATTTTGCTCAAGATTGGCCAATTTAAAAAAAAAAAAAACTCAGTTATTGTCTGAACTAGATGTATCCAAAACGCAAAACTATATTAGTTAACGTAACGTGACTTCCTATTTCATCCACATATACGATCTGTCGTCTTAGTACTCAGTCACGAAATTCTTCACTATAGATTCGTCCGTTATCCCTCAGTAGACATCAACTGAAACTGTTCATGTAATCGATCTATTCCTATTCTAACAATACTGAGACACTTCTAGTTAGTCAGCGGACAGACTTTCTACACTAGATTCTCGAACGTCCCCAGCTCAAGCGCAAAGGGAGATGTTTAATTTTCATTTAAGGTTTTACATTCTGCAGCAGTCAACTAGCGGTCAATGGAACGCGGCCATTCTGCCAATCACTCTACATTGATTGCCAATTGCATCAACTGTGTCTTGCCAGGAACTTCCAAACAAACAGAACGAAAAAGATGGAAGAGATTTTAGCGCTCAAATGTTCCACCATTGAACAGGGATCTGTGGAATATAAAAAACATAGCCCACTTTGGATTTTTATCGGGTACCGCTTTTGAAATGTCATTCCATAAAAACGAGCTAAGTAAACGAAAGTTAAATTCACTGCAGTGAAAGATGAAGTTTCATGCGACCCAGTCGGCCGCCTTAATTCATTAAGCAAACATAAAGCTACCGTTCTATGTGCTGTGTTCCATCCTGTAGATGTCAATGTCATATCAGTTACATAAAAAATTGCTGAATCCAGCTGTAGGGATTTGCCAAGATATGGAGACAATAAACGTATTGTCCGTGCAATCCTTCTCTCTGTTTTTTTCTCAGGAGCCGAAAGTTGATGCCTTTAAAAGCTTACGAACCAAAACAACAACACAGTGAAAGGAAGACCACAACATTAACACGTAGTTCACCCCACTAAAGGAACTAAATGTTCTCCCTTTTGAATTTTTCCAATGAATCGGAAAATCTTGAAACAAAAAGCCAACCAAAACTCCTCCGCATCCACTTAAAAATGTCCCATTTATCATTTAAAATACCGCTTCACAATAAAAGGTTTGTGGAAACTAAGGAAACTCTTAAACTGTGTCAAGCAGCTGCTACAATAATATGAACTTCAACCCTTAGCCAAGAACAGGACTCATTTCCTAGACAATAGCTTCCTGACAAACAATCAGACAAATGGAACAATTTGCATCCAACCCCACAAGTACGAGCAAATCTCTACTTTAGTTATTCTACTTACCATTTACTCGAAGAGTAGCATTTCTTCTTGAGTGTCCATTGTTAATGTCGTCATCATCATCCTCATCGCTGCTAGGACTGTTGTTGTTACTTCTGCTTCTGCTGCTCGTGCTGCTTGGACTGCTTCGACTCCCACTGGTATCACTACTTTCGGACTCATTACGTCCGCATCGATTGTTGCCTGCAGCTGCAAGTCTTTCCTCTGGTTCTCTTACTCCTCCAACGGCTCCAACTGGCACCGGTCTAGTACCACCATCGTGTGCATTACTACAAACTTCTTGCTCCTGATAGCGGTGGTGGTAGTGCTGCTGCTGAGGTCTTCTTGGTGTATACGAAGGTGGCGGCGTTGACGGCAACGGGTTGTAGTCTTTAAACGGTGGAACTGAGCAGATATTGTTACCACGATTATTTGTGAGCTCTGAGGACTCCCCAGTGGGCGGGCGTCGTGTGATTTCTAAAGGATTCGTCGATGATCGTCGGTTGTTAGGAATGATGCCCACATCTCTGTCTGAAAGGAGAGAAAACAAAAAATTCAAGCAGCGTTAGTTCAGTCAAGGAAAACATTTTAATTGTCACTTTTGCAACTTCTTCACAGTAAATGGGGAAATGAAATAATTGGAAAAGTCCTTCTTCCATCAGTGCCATCAAAGCGACCAAAATCCTTTCATTCATCCAGTGGCACTGATTGAATATACACACCAAACCAGGGGCAAGTTAAGCCTGATATATAGGGGTGGCAGGGGAGATCATTTTCATTTAGCTGCCAATTAGAAAGTTTCTATGGCAAATAGGAACGGTCGAGAAATAAGTTGGTTGGGGGTTGCTCTCTATCTCTTTGTGAGTAGGCTGCCTAATTAGTTGTCATTATGAGGGCTTAATGGGGAGGTTTACTTATACGTTAAGGAGTTTCACTTTGTTGACAATTAACACTCTTTTCAATGGAATGATGGAGAAAAATACTCGCGGTTGTGAAGAAAAGGTACAAGTTTGAAAATGTAATATACGACGTATTTCATTTGGTTTTTTGAGAGGTTGGCTCCGCAAAAATGACAGTTTGTTCGTCTTTTGTATTAATGACGCTTTGCAAAAACTAGCCCGCTTCTCAAGATTCTTAAATACCCAGAAATAGAAACTACGAAGAGAACCGGGAACGGTATACGAGATGATGATCTGACACAGCCCGAGGTAACTTCGTTCTCAATGTATTTTTATTTTTTGTTTCAAAATCCGCATCATTTAATGAGCGGCATAAAAAGTGCGTTTGCTATCCTATGGGCAGAGAAGTGTTTTGAAAGAGGAAGGGTACGAAAGCAAGCCTATCACTGAAGTTTTGGAAACCTCGAAGCTAAAGAATGAGTATCAGATGAAACTGCTTAAATTTTTAGCTCTCCCAACACACAAAAACCTTTCGACATACGAAACGAGAAAGATAACTCGCGTCAAGTTTGGTTTTATAAAAAAATTCCACGGTCAGGTGGAAATATTTTAAAAGGACTGTAAAATATGCTAATACTGAAATTCGTTGGTCGACGATCTTTGGTGATATAGTTCTGGGGTGCTCTTTGCTGGTGCGAGGACATTTTTTTACAAGCGATTGGAATGGAAAATTCACCGATTTCAGCATAGTCCGAGGATGAGTACGCTGCCACCGATGAGGGGCGGTACGTTGGAATCGGTCGATAATGGTGTCTG
Source organism: Cheilosia vulpina (assembly GCA_916610125.1). NCBI lineage: Eukaryota > Metazoa > Arthropoda > Insecta > Diptera > Syrphidae > Cheilosia > Cheilosia vulpina. The sequence goes on from OU744278.1 coordinate 29,401,853, forward strand.
CTGCAATTTGGACTTTGGCGTTCGGGTGATGATGATAAAAGGACTGTAAGAGCGGTCAACGCATGCTAATCTGAGATTTTTGCTCTCAAAAACCAGATCGATGAGATATAAAAATATTTCGTCTAAGGTAATGAGGTATCAATAAATTGTACACGAATTAATAAACGTGTGGTAGGCAGCTTTTAGGCAAGCTAAAATCAGTCTCAATCAGCCTCCTGAAACGCTTTTTAAAGTATGTAATTTATCAACAACCTCCCCCATTAATCGTTTTATTAAAGAGGGTTTTGGAAGCATCTATGTTAATTAGGAAACGCTCAACCATTAAAAGCCTTTAAAGTCGCCAAACTTTCCATTCTCTATACAATGAGAATACACTCGGATCCGTTAACCCAAAAAGTCCTTTTTACTGCTCCAATTTAAAACCAAAATAGAAAATAATCTTCAACTAAAAATGCGCAGAAAAGGAATAAAATTCAGGGGAATACTTCAAGAAGTCTTCCGCCTTATTTCTCATCTGAGGGTTAACAAACGATCCCATGTCATGCCAAACGACTGCAGCAACACTTTGGTTTTCCTTTCACCAAACAACTCCAACGCCGTCCTATTATTATTTTTACGCACCTCTGACGAATTGAGAGCTGTACTGTTTCCCATTTGCACTCAACAACCCAGCAGCAATTTAAAGTTACTGCTCAGTCCTAGCTGTGGTCCTGCTAGATGTTTACCGGGTGTCAAGTGCATTCCTAATGAACGGAGTTTCATGTTCGCAGTTGTTTCTTATGTTCTGCTCTTTCTCCTGTGCGCTCCGGCAGAAGGTAAAAATTCTGTTTATGTCGAAATTTTACGGTTTTTTTTCTACGATGATATACTGGGGTCGAAATTCAAGTGCATGCAAGGGTAAAGCTCCGAATAAAAAAGTTAAAAATTTCCAACAGGAAGTGAGTACAACAAGGGGGAAGACTAGTATACTTTAATGATGTTGTTGCTTTATAATATATTTTGTTTGTGCCTTTTCCATCGTTTGGCGTTTACGATCAAGGACGACCCTTGAATACCTGGTATAGGTATAGGCGACGCAGTGTTTTCAATGATGGAAATTGCACTAATTAGACTCCTGCATATTTATGTTCATGCTTTTTAAATAAGGACGTCAGTAGACGATATTTTTGTAGTATATAATGAGTAGGTAGGGTTCGTGTCAAAAAGAAAGGGGGACGCGGTGAATTTTAATTTTCATGAATTACCTTTTCTCGAACAATAAATGTGAGGAAACAAGGTTTCTAATGCTTTATACTTTCACAGCTTCTGTCATTTTCTAATTAAAATACACTAAATAGTGCTCGACTGGATAGCACGAGTTTTTTTTTGTTTTTTGCAGGTTGTCTGAATTGGCAAATATAACCTGGGCCCTAATCAACTTACTTTTCAGACGACTTTCAGTACAGAAATTACTTGTTTCACAGCTTCAAAAGTTCTTTCGCCACAGATGTAATGAAAAGTGATGATAAACGAAAAAATTGGCCAGAAAATGACTTATTATGGTCATCAAAATTGTCCGGATAATAAATGTATGCGAAAAGAGAGGGGAAAATGGTACCAATTAATTTACTACAATTTCCCAATTACAATTACTACGAAGAGGAGACCGACATTTTTCGCTCATGATTTCGTTGTCACTTTTGTATAGGATTATTCGTTCCGAAACAGGTCCGTTCTATATTTAGTTACAGTTTTAACTATATTTAGTTAAAGTTTTAAGTTAAGTGTACAGTGAAGTATAGCATAGCGGCAGCTGTCAAAAAGATGAATGTGCTTAGCGTACGAAAAATAGTGAACGCGCACTCAAACTAAAAACTATACTTAAAAATCTGATTTATCCTCTGCAGTGGAAGGTACTAATAACAATAACGTCAGCGTGATTATTACATTTTTGAAGTGAAAACTTCTTGGATATTGAACTCGCGACACCAATGTTCTGTTACCAATGTTCCGACACCAGTGTTCGCGTTGCCAACCACTTTTGACGAAAAAATGCCTAACTTGAAAAAAAGATAACTTTTTCAATAATGCCAAAAATATTTTTTAGTGGAACAATAAATCAAAAAACTAAATACAAATATAAAAATTAAACAAAAACAATTGTAATTTATACAACAAACAGCTTCCAAATATGTTTCCAATTTCATTTCACTTATTCGAAGTGGACGCTGGAATTATTTTTAAAGAATGACAGATAAAGTCAGAGATGATTGAATAAAAGGGATGGATCTTCCCTACGTCTGTCCCCCCAAAACCCATTTGTTTAAATTGTTGTTTTTGTAATTTCAACCCCCGTCTGTGAATACGTGTGAGCTACAAAAAAGCATGTTGCTAATGGCCGGCCAATATTCCTTTTGCTTTTATGGGCATCGCGCTGTTCAATTGTTTTGTGTTTGGTATTGAACTGTTTTGGTTTTTGTTAGGACTTCGATTAAAATAAAAAAAAAAATAATGAAATACACATCAGACGGATTTTTTTCTGCCGCATTTGGACGAATTAGGACTGGAGGACATGTGGTTGCAACAGGACGGACCTACGGTACACACTGCGCGAGCCACAACCGATATTCTGAAGGTGGCGTTCCCGGGTCGCCTCATCTCTAGTTTTGGCGATTTGCACTGGCCCGCAAGATCGCCCGATTTAACCGTTCCATACTTTTGTTGTGTTAACATGAACAAGCCCGAGACCCTAGAAGCCCTCAAGGACAACATTCGACACGAGTGCGAGAATCTGTCGCCCGAAGTTCTCGCCGAAGTGATGAAAAATGCCATAAAACGAGCCCGTATGGCAATCAATTGTGACGGCGCCCATATGGCCGATATCATCTTCTCGAATTGACCAATAAAATTCTGAAGGTTCAAATAAACTGAATCGAATTTTTTTCATTTAGAAAAAAATGAGAGCCAAACAACATCGAATGACTTCTTTTGGACAGAGTTTGAAGGTGGAAACACATTCTTTAAGACCGAGGTTATTTTTTTTGGCAAAGATGTTGTAAGAATGTTTAAAAAATTGAAAAGTCAGTACCTATGTTGAATCAAAAAAAATTAAAAACATATTTAAAATAAAAAAAATGACTTTTTGAAAAAAAAAAAAACAAGCCTAAGCTAATGAAATAATAATGCCTTAAAGGCATGAAAAAGCCTTAGTTGGCATTTATTTTTGTAGTAGTAGTTATAATAATGAATAGAAAAACACTTCATTTAAAAGTATTTCCAACACAACAAAATATTTCCTGACGATTCAATAAAGTAATGTCGTTTTCGATTTGACAAACAGATCAATCTTTTTGAGAAAAAATCAATTTTTTTTTATCGAGATTGCTTTTCATGTTCGATTCGCCACAAAAATCAATCTTTTTTGATCTCAGTTCACTTTTGAGAAATCTCAATTTTTTCTCAGATTTTACATATATACTTTCACTAACACCAATGTTTATGACACACAGCTGGCGGTTATGAATTGTTTATCGTTGGAAGGATTGCTTTTTTAGCTGAATTTCTTATTTTACGCGTATGGGATTGAATTTTTATATTAAATTATTACGAAATGCATTACTTAAATGTGTGAAAATCAATTGAAATGGACTTCCAGTGGAAGTGAACATTTTTTTTTTGTTTTTGTTGCTAACTCAATACACGCAAAAACCAATAAAATTGAGATTTCATATTCGATTTGCAAGCAGAAATCTGAAATCTCAGATCAAAGTCTGAAAAGCCAAATCAAAAACGACATAAGTTATTGTGAGTTGTGACATACAAATTATGTACAATAAATGATATTTTATCTGTGAATGTTGCCATAGAAATATGAACCGAAACTGTTTTTTCTTTCACTATCCTCTTACCCAATGCAAATGTCGACGGGACAGAAGCAACAAACCAATGAAAATAATACGAAACTAGCTACTTGAAAGACTCCATATTTACAAAATGATATGACATTTAATATTATAGGGAATAAATTCGCCAATTGAGATGAAATAAAAACTGTCGGAATGTTGCTCCACCTCTAATGCAATATAGGGTAGAGTCGCTAGTGGCCGGCTCCCTAAGGATTTTTCGCCATAAAATATACTGTGATATATTTTAACAACAAATATTAATATTTTCGAATAATTCTTAAAATAAATTATTCTTTATTAAATCATTTGTCTGTAATCTTATCAGAAAATTGTGTATTTAGATTTTAGTAAAAAAAGACCCCTTGTTTCCTGTTTCCGGCCATCTCGTGTCCCATTTTCGGCCACCCAGTGAATATAGGGCCTAAATTGTTTAATATTTATTTAAATGTTTTATTACAGAAAAATTAAGAAAAAAAAATAAATTAAAAAAAAAAACATTTGAAAACAATTACCCACAAAATTTTCACAAAAGTAAAACACTAATTCCGACAGCAATTTCACTAACGTTTTGACAGTAAATTCACAAAAAAACCTTCCCCGACAGAGCACAAGTCGAATGAGTTGATTTCTCGAGAGCGACCGAGCCTCGCAACAAGAATTTTGTCACATTAATGGAGAAGTTTAAGAAAACAATTTAAGACCAAAAACTTTGAAAGAGAACTACATATATACAATTCACTAATTACAACGACTTTTCGAGAGGTGGCCGGCCACTGAGAGGGCCGCAATTACATAGGCTACTCCACTCTATTTTTTTTTTGTGTGTTACATACGGATAGGGTTGCGAATTTAACTTAAGGCGTGTTCAAATCCATATAAACACAAACAAACTACTACCCCTTAGTAAGGATATTGTCAACTGCCAAAACAAAACCATCAAAACAACACTCAACTTATTTATTCGCAAATAAAATCGTTTTCAGACCACGAAGACCACCTTGACTCATATTGAAGAGCAAACCCCGTGCAAATCTAGGGAAGAAAATAACAAGCAAAACCCATAAGGTCTCCTCCACCCAGATTAGTCAGAGTTTTGTTTATCGTTTGCTGGAACATTACCATCCCAGCAATTATATTATATTCTCCACCTCACGTAAATTCCATTAAATTGTTAAAAGCGAAGCGAAAAATTTTCATTGCCTCCTTCTGCATTGCCAAGTGCCAACCAAGACGACCAACGACGACGCTGTGGCTACGACGTGGAAGAGATTTCACTCCCGTTGCCAAAGGTACATTATTCGCTTGCGCTGCCAGAAGAACCCCTGGAATAGCAAAAGGACCAAACTGAGGCTCTCGGGAAAATAACTTGTGATTAGGTGATCATCATGTAAGAGATCACATCGCGTTACATGACGTATGCACTTATGTAATACGTGAGGGATCACTAAATTGCGCATGACGGCTTTAGCGTTTACCGTATATAGTAAAGAGTGCGCGCGCTTTATCGCTATACATGTGGTGTCATGCTCTCCGGACACAACCCACAACAGTATATACAGCACACTGCACCGCACATACAACACAAGTCGAACAGACAGACAGACAGAATGATTATTGGTGCCAGGATTTGGTCGGTCTTTCTGCCTGTCTCCTCTGATGAGTTCGATCAAACTGAAATGACGGCAAACGAATTTGAAATACCGTCACGTTTTCATGCATGTCGGTCTATGGTATCGGTATGGTGGGCACAATATGGTGCAGTGTGGTAGTGGATCGTCTGATTTTGTGGGGATCATTGAACAGTAGAGGTTAAATGTTTGTGACGAAGTGATTTAATTTGCAGTTATTTTGACACCGGAATTATTAGTTGTTATTTTAATAAATTGATAAAGCAGTTTGTTTATATGATTTAGTTGACTGAAATTCAAAGTTGTTTGTCCAAAGTCACTCAGCCTACTTTGGGGTCTTTTTTAAATCAGACCAACATTTTGTACGCCACTTGTTTTGCTAGGCGGAAATGTTCTTCAAAAACACGCATTAAATCACAGGTAACCACAGAACCGCAGCGTTTGTGAAGGATCTATTGTAGTGTTGTCATTGCCCTTCTGCACCTAAGCTATTGGGACTCATAATTGGGACATCGCGCTCGGCTTTGAATATGACAGTGTTTTGCGGTTGAACCTCTTCGGCGCCATAATTTAATCCTTTTTTTTTTGTTGTTTAAATATTAAAATTTTGGAATTCCACATTCGTATTTTGACATGGCTTGGATTAGGGTAGTGAACCCAGTCAGTTTTTACAGTTCGGACATCTAAAATATTGGAAACTTTCGTCTTTCACCGATTACAGTGTGGTACATTTTTTTTGACGGCTTGTTGGTCTGTGAGCAGCAGCCTTTTCTTATGCGTATATATTAAGAAACTGACAACTTGCTAGTACAATTTTGCCTGCGGGGCAGTAGACTAGAAGTTCCAAGTCGCGTAGTCTGGTGCACGAGCTAATTTATAGGGAAAATTGACCTACAGAGTAACTTTAGTAGTAAACGTCACCACTGACGACTGACTTCGGCTAGGGAATTTAACATTTAACATGCTTCTTTTTGAGAAAACATTCGCAGATCCGCTCTGGAGACAACTGAACTAGTGGCATTGGAAATCAACATCAACCTGATCATTAGGCGAAATAAACCGCTTGAATACAGTAAAAGAAAGCAAGCGCCCCTCTGGTCAAGTCAATAAAACGTGACATTCCTTCCAGAAGAATTAAACGTCATTCGAGCATCAACGCCCTTTGAGATATTAAGTTCAACTTTTCCATCAGCGCCACAGAGCCGAATCCCATCAATTACCCTCCATTGATTTATTTTTGTTCCATTTAAAACAACACAATCACTTGTAATTGTAATCGCCAACATTGAGTTAATTAAAAACCAATCAAAGTGGTCATCTACTATTAACCCCTACTGTGCGGCAGCTGCATATATTGTGCCTAATTGAGACCAAGCGCAGACTGTGGGTGGGTGACTCTGGCTCTTACAATTTTATGTTTTGTGTGCAAGATCTCGAAGATTTCCTTCATAAAAATGAGAATCGAAAGAAATATCTTTCCTGATGGACCGCATCTTTGTAGTGGGTGTAGTCCGGGTAGCGATTTCCAATTTAGGTCAATTAAACAGAGGAGCACACAGCCAATTTCTAATCATGAGCACCGCTCCAAGAACTGTTTCCATTTCTGATCTGATCTGATGAGAGGGAGTCCCAGTCCATACAATCTGTACGCGAATAAACTGTGCGCTCATAAAAGATTCAACCGTGCATCCATCACGGAGATCGCAATTAAGATACGGTCATCCAAATTCATATCCCCCATCCAGATAGATATTTTTTTCTTATTCCTAAGACCGAAAATTCCCCAAACAGACAGAAACCACATCTAAGACGATGATAATGACGTAGCGTCGTCCGATTTATCTACTTAAAAAAAAAACAAGCAAATGTCTTCGACTTCAAGCTGCAGCACATCCAAGCGATAAATACAAAAGATTCCATCCAACAGAGCACCAAAAATCCTTTTTACCAACAAAACGACCAATTCGGCAACAAAAGCACCTTTAGCCACGGAGTCCTGCAGCCTGCAGCTTCTGCATGTGCTAATTCTTCTTGCCGTTTCGGAAGGGACGCACGAAGCTCTCACAAATCCCAACGAATTGAAATTAAGTATCTTTTATGGGTGGACGGTTTGTGGATTAGGGTTTAATTTTCACATTGTCCTCAGATTAGGAGATATACGCTGTCGATGCCTGTCTGTTTGCCCGCCTTGTGTGTGTGTGGATGTTTAATTGGCTGATGGGAGCCAAATGCTTTTCGTTTCGTGTTCTTCCTGGGAATGCAATTCAATGGACGTGTCTAGTTTCTATATGCTATAGTGGTAGGTGACTATATGGATTTGAGCAGCTTGCAATTCATTCTCCCATTTAAGAGTTTCTGTTGGTAACTCGAGGACATAAACTAATTGAATCGAGTTTTACGGTCATAATAAAAGAAAAACAAAACAAACCACCACTGGCGAAGAGGATTCAATAAAAGTTATCAAAAATCTGATAGTAAAAGATTTTTTCTTTATTTATATTTTTTCCTCATTTTTTTTTTATTATTTTTATAAGCATTTTGATTTTTATAGCTTTTGTGTTGACTGTTGACAGTCTGCCTTGTAGGCATTGTGGTATTTTGTGGCGAAATTATGCTCATCATGGATCGTTAACTATAGATGCTGATTGTAAATTAGATATTTACGATCAATATAAAATGGCGAATCACTAACGCAAATCTTTAATAAATATTTAATTTGATGTTTTATTTATTTTCTTTCCTTTCTTGTTCGTGTGTTTTAGCTTGGCGATGTGGAAGTTAAATTGCGGGGTTTATGTGAGAAATGTTAATGGACCCAGTCGAATAGGTTGACCTATCCGCAGGATATTGAATTGACATTGTATTTTCCCACACACAATTTTTTAATTGCTAATTTTTTTCAAATGGCGGTTCACATGAAAGTATATTTTTTGCGCGTATTTTTTGTTCTGACTGTCGTCTTTTTGGCTTCAAGACACAGCTATGTAATCTAGGTGACGTAATAACCTTTCATTTAAAATAGTGTTTCAAAATAAGTGTTGGACATTAAAATTTACTACCCTGAGATGTAACATCACCTTTTGAAACTCACCACACGCCTTGCGCGCCATCTCTTTATCAACGTCATATTATTTAACACTAATGAAATGAAACAAGTATTTTCTCTTTCTACCTCTTTTCTTTTTTTGTATTCCATCTGTAAAAGCTTCTTCATAAACTATTAAACTTACTTCTTCGCTGTTCTTATTTTACTCAAGTTGACTTTTTATTTTCGTACTGCATAACTCTAATAATAAGTTCTTAATTGATACAGGATGATGTTCGAAAAAGGAAGAATGCAGTTGAGAACCTTAGAACCACATACCGCAATATGACGAAATATAAATTTGACGTTACGTAGGCTACTCCCAACTTTTACTATCCTAAAGTTCTTCGAGACGATTTAATTTAAGAATTTCGGTCATAATATATTTTGCGATTTGTTCGGCCATTATTGTCTATACTTATCCGCTTCGGCATACATGCTAACCTTCAGAAAACCGAGATCTTATTTCCTTTTTCTGTTGCCTTCAATTTTATTATGAACCAGCCGGCTTCGCACGTGCAAAATGTGGTTTCAGAACAATTGATGGAAAAAAATTTCAGAAAGAGCCTTCTGCAAAAGTGACGGACATGAACCCGTACTAAAAAACCTCCCGTAGACTGGGCCCACTCTGCCTTTATCTTCATGGCATTGCACATGCTCATTGCACTAATCGGCAATAATTTAATATTCTTTGAACAATGAAAATAATTTTATAATATTTAGCTCACTCATTTTTTATTAATGTAACGCTTCTTTGTATACCATATTAGCGGTTTCTATCGACTAAGATATTGTGATATTTGCTGCATTACTTACCCTGGAGCACGCTACATATAAGATATAACTGCCCGTGGCTGAAGCAATTCTTGATTAATTCAACTCCCGCTTTTCTTAAAGTTTGACCCTCTTACTTATTGATTGTCATGGCAGAACAAACATTAATAGGACATTGAATCCGTTTAAACTGAAATGGATAATTGCTGGGAATTATTTGTATTCTTGGTATAAACACCGTATCTCCTTTACCAGACCCAGTTAAAATTAACGCCTCAATAACGTTTTTCAAATTGCGAAGCAGCATAATGGGAACTCGAACTTTTAATTCCAGGCCTTGGACTGTAATTCTATTTAAAAACTCGACCGGGTAATTTACTTCCTCATCTTGATTGCAAATAGCATTTATAAACATTTATAAACAGGTACGACGTGTATCATCAGGAATTTTCCCTAATGTAAAAATACCACGATCTGGTATCACTGATACCTATACCTATTTGACATTCCTTTCCTACATATTTGACATTTCTTTTATGGCTTTTTTGTTCTTAACACACCAAACAGCATACTGCCTCTGTCTGTCTCCCTCTCCGTCACTGGAGTAAAATAAGGTTAAAAGAGATGTCAAAAAGTTGCGCGGTTAGTATGTTTGATTTGAGAATGAAGTGCATATCTACTCATTCAGGTGAAAATCGTAGAAATATTTCAAATGTTGCCTATTTATTTAAAAACCTTTTAAGTTATCGAGTTATTGGATATCCTAAGTTGTACCTGCAGCTGTCCTCTATAAGCTGCTGTTATCTATATTTAAATGCTCCCAGTATTTTCGAACGGAAAGTGTGACAAAGAAAAAAGCAAGACGAAACGAAAAAATAAATTACTCTTGTCCAATTTTTTCCGGAATTTATAGAGATATAGAGTTGAGACAAAGTAGATATCGTAGGCCTAGGTATCCTCTATAGGTCTGTGAAAAATGCACCAGAATATACTCAGCGGTTTCTAAGATTTTTGCATTTAAATACATTAAATACAAATGTCGAACAGAACTACACCAATTTTATTTATATGATATAGCAAACAAGTCGATGAAATTAAATACAAAGGCACTCTCCCATTGACATTTGACAGCCATAGCGTAACGTACGTGATAGAAGTTGCGTTAAATTTTACTAAAATGTTCGAATGCACTATCGATACTACTTTGTTTTAAACTTTACAAGCTGAATTGTCATTTTGAGGGATGAATTCTGCAAATTTTAAGTCTATTGTAAGGTGACTCAGCCCAAAGATTGTTACATAGAAATTCGTATTGACAAATGTCACGGCTCACCAACACAATCGCAAAAAATATTAGCTACTTCCGCTATGGGCAAAGTTGTTCTCAGCGTTCATAGTACATAGATTATCTCCATTAGATTATTTTATTGAGCAACAAAACCGAATTATTCGCCCTTTAACAATATATAATAACTAACCAATCTCTTTCAGTAATGTAAAAGTATAGTATTCCCGAACTCTAGCACATTTCCCAACGGTTGCCGAGGTTGGCAGCATTTATTTTTGTATTTTTTGTATGTTTTTGCATGTCACACGGATTCAAATTGACATAACACCGATAGAAAAGCAAAATGGCGGAATTTGAAAAAAATTTGATGGCGGCAAAAAGAGTGCAAGTTGGGGCCTTGGGGGTCTGAGTATGTTTTGCCTATGGTAGCAGCAATGCTGTCCAAATTTGTACAGTCGGCATCGCATTATTAAGGTTTTTGTGAGTTTTACTGGTCAAAATTACTTATTACTCCCTCTTTTAACTCCTATACTGATCTCTTCGCTGGTGACTGCTGGCGCTGGGTGAAGGTTTGCCAGTTCGCAATCATAACAAGTTTGATGAACAACATTTGGGACTCGTCTATAGACATAAATTTATACAGGGTGGCGCAAATACAACCTTTTCGTTTGAATTTTTTATAACTTTCTTATTTTGGTATAAGCTTGCTGGCAGCTAGAGTTGAATTGTCCTTTCCGGATAGCACAAGACGTTTTGGTACCGTTCTATAGATAGAATACTGAACTGAACAAAAGAGTGAATAAGGATCAAGGTCTCGTGGGACAAATTGGAGTATGGCAATAAATTGGTGGAAGACTACGGTCAAGAAGACGACATACACGGAATTTGTTGACCAGAGTGCGAAAAACAGCCTGCATGGGTATCACTGGTATACTATGCCCACGAGTGCACTCGAGGCTTTTATGTCCTTTCTACAGTTGGTCCTACAAAGAAAAACGTCAAGCAAATTGTTTCAGATTTTCCGCTCAAGGCCTCTTCAAAGCTAGTTTTGTAGAGCATATAGGTCCAACATCTCTGATAGAGCGGATCAAGGTCTTGATATACCCGACCTTGACATATCGCACAAGTAGGTATCTAATGATCAAGAAGGAATCGGAAAGCAAAGATGTTTTAATTGAAAATAAAATGTTAATGCATGTAGGTACCGACGGTTCCCAAACTATAGTGAGGGTACGGGATCAGGCATATACTTGAGAGATAAAGATCTCCAAATAGTCCTTGAAATTTCCGAATGCATGCAGGAACTCTTTTCGTACTAAAACCTGCGCATATAGCTACTTGCTAGAGCAATATTCAACAAGAACGCAGGCCTTCACTTGGCCTAAATTCTTAGTTGGTCACTGGTCACTGGTAGTAGCCATTCCTTGGAGTAGAATAAAGCACCGCGGAAGATACTTCTTCAGAAATTTATACGAGGCTAGTTTTCTGAAAGAAATTGAAGACATTTGAAGGTTCTGTAGGAAAACTGGTGGACCTGAGGCTGTACCCACTGACCTTGTTAAAGCCAGCTGAGCATCTACTTGCTGGTTAAAGCCATGCATGAGTGAGATAGGTCAATGGGAAAATTATGGAGCAACACGGTTTTTCATACAATGCGAGTAGGTCTTATGCAGGCAGCTATATTATACAGGAATAGTAAATATCTGCATAAATAAAGCCGACATCATACTATAAGAGTGAGTCGTTGTAGGTTTTCAATCCTTGAACCTCTCCCTTAGTAGTCCAATGCACGTACCACTGAACCACAGTTTCGCAACAGACCTTATACCGGTAACACTTTAGGCACATTCCATGCGCCGTGCTTCGACTTAAGCTAATTACACATCTGGAAGATATTTGCCTCCCTTGTAGCTCTCAGTCTCATGCGCGAGGACAACAGACAAAATATCGTTTTACAGTGTGCCCAATTCGATCTGCATTCGATATCCTCCTTCATGATTCGCAAATATTTAACACTAGATATCAAACACTTGCTCCAACAAGGTTTCTCAACATAAAACAGTTCGTAGCGTGTACGAAACTACAATGTAGTATGTAGTTCCTACTCGCATATGGGAACGTGATTCGCATTTGCGACTATCCTCGACTAATGGCGCCACTTACAGATATGATGAGCAGCCCACAAGTTCAAAGCCATTTACACCTTCAACAGCAGCATTCAATAACTGTGCTACATTGTAACGAAATTCACATGCGCGCATTCAGCATAATCAACTGAGGAATTTATAAGCGTTCGGCGGGCACGATTTTCCAATCACAATTTACACGGCGAATCCTTCTCAGAAGTATCTTCACCGAGATCACCTAGCCAATCTAAGTACGTACATCTATATCTTTGATTTTATTCCTTGAAATCATATCGTGCAGTGCTGCAGCGTTAATAATAGCAATAAATTCCGACTGCTTAATTGAAGAAAAGAAATAACTATCCGCTCTGCTGTTTTGAGATGTCTTCCTCGGTTTCCAGTCTTCTTGCAACCATATATTCATCGATTGTGATCGGTTCGGTTGTATGAATATATTTCAATAATGCGAATCTACTCCCTTTAGCTTTTCATTTTATGGCTTCCTGTTTGGGTGGTCTATGATGCGAGATTCGTTCTGCTATATTAAACGTGGCTGCAATGAAAACGCGGCAACATAAGGTAGCAACGTTGGACTGTGATCAGGGATAGGGATCTATTAAATGGCCCTACTAAAGTAGGAGTAGCCAAGATGCGGCGCAGTTGATTTGTTAAGGTGCTCTAAGGATGTATATACACACCACACTCACACACATTACGGAAGGAGGTGAAGATCTTTATCGATTTTTATTAGTGACTTGGGGCTAATTCCAAGATCAAGGAGCTCTATCAATCAAAATGTGATTTCTTGCGTTGTGAAATTTTACAAGATGTTCGGGAATGATTTATTATTTTATAGAGAAGTGGTCCAAGGAAGTTGTCATAGGTGTTGCTGTCAGTGCACTTTGGAAAACTGTATACAGCTCCGGCAACGTTTTTCCGAATTTCCCCGACTAAAATTTTTGTTTGTATGACTTTGGTTCGATTGATGGAAAGCGATGTAGTCGCAAGATATTCGCACTTCTTCGTGAGCTGGTGAATGCGTCACAAAATCGTTACGGAAATTGCGAGCGGAAGTTGAGAGGGAGATATAAGTTAGTGAGATAAAAAAAGAGAGAGTTATGTTTCGTTTCGAATATTACAGTAGAGGCAAGAGAGATAGATGCACGCCCACATTTTCGTTCTCTCTTTCTACCAGCCAGTTACGTCTCATTATCTAAGACCCATCATACAGTGCAGCAGTGATACCAGATCGGGGGATTTATCACTTTTTGCGAGATTTTCTCACTAATAATAAGCTAAAAGGGACAAAGGGATTTTTCAGAATTCATAGTACAAAAAGAAAGGAATTTTACTTTAATTTTTTTTTTAAGGTCAAATTTTGTTCCCAATTTCTCATTTCATTAAGATAACAAAAATTATTCAACCTACGATCAAATTGAATGTTTTCATGTTTAGAAAAAAGTCATTCGAAATATCTAAATGCTTTTCCCCAAACTGTTTCATAAAATGACATATGTGTCTGTGAATGAATCACGAGTATTTTTTTAAAATAATAAATTTATTTATTTTGTAAACATAAAAGGGATATTTTAAGTATAAACGTGGGATAATCTGCCACTAAAGTCTGGTATCACTGCAGTACACGCCTATTATCTGTATCACACTGTAGGAGCAACAGAGACAGGTGGGAGCACACAGTTTCTCTTCATTCCCTCATAGCCAGTTACGTTTCGTATATCTAAGACACGCCTATTGCAAGTTTGCCACTTTGGTAATTTTTATCTGGTTATGGTAAATTTTTGAGCAGATGTACCAAGAATGCGAACTCGATATCACCTCATTTAAATGCTACATACAAAACTGTTTTATTCGCTATTCAAAAAATTACAGAATGCACTCATTTTCTTCTTTTGACAGATGGTGAACTTCGAAATAGTTTCTGTTCCTGTTTATAAATATATTGAGATATGGATATGTTAATTAATCATATTATTCATATACAGACATGAAACTCTAATTTGTTAAAATAGGTAGATGATCTCCCATGTCTTCTAGCAGCTGGTAATTTTGTGCAATATCAAATAAAATAATTTGAGTTTTGTTTGTAAGTGGCAACCGTGGCCTATTGTCTGTTTCATACTGTAGGAGCAAGAGAGATAAGTGCGCGCGCCCATTTTCTTGCTCTCTTCCTCTCATAGCCAGTAAATTATTGAAGAAAATTGATATAGAATCTATAAACTAAACATGTATATATAGATGGAGCTAAAGAAGTTTTACTTCAGTCGTGTTGTCTAAAGCACACTCGTTTTTTTTTACTTAGAGGCATGTCAACCTATAAGATCTATTGTGCCGAGATCGTCAGAAAATAGCATTTAGGCTTACAGAATTTCTACTTTCTTAATGTAGCTGGTAATGTTTTCAGCAGATGATTTCTTCGGTTCTTCTGGACTTCGTATTCCCCTGAAAATTAAATTCCTTCTGATTCTAAGTTTAACTGGGCATTCGTACATGATGTGCTTTCCTGTTTCGTCCGGAGGGTTGGCTTTTTGCCTTTTTTTTTTGTGGTATCACAACTCGTGGTGACCTTTTAGGTAGGCAAGGTTTTTAATATCGGCATGCTTTCGTAGATTAAGAACCTTTTTAGGACTGTTTTTAAATGGTAGGATTTCCTCTGGAATTTCTTCTCAATGTGTGATACACTCATGTTATTTTCCCAACTTTTAAAGGCCGAGTTGATAGCTGATTAAGTATAAGAGCACAGAAAGGTTCTGGTCCTATAAAACGGGTTTCTGAGCCCTTTCCGGCAAGTTCGTCAGCTTTTTCGTTTAATTCAGTAGCCTCGAGCCCGGGAACACATCATATTTTGGCTTTGTTTCTGGAGAGCGTAGAGGCAGTGCATGACTGATTTTGAAACAATTATTTGGTGAGCTAAAGCTTATATTCCACTCTTCCCCTTGTGCCGGCCTTACTGAGCAATGTATAGCCAATTTTTTGATTTGTATGAGGAGAGGTGTAAGTCCTGTTAAAGGTCCAAACATGCGATGCGTTGTACCTTATTCCTTGTGAAAAACCACCATACTTTCGAGGCATATCTTATAATCAGTCTGTGATTTTTGGTACAATCAACCACTACCGTAAATGGGACAATGGGCCCATAAAGTATTTGTAGCTTTGGTGATTTCTTTATTGATGCTCCAATTGAGTCGTTTATCGTATTTGACTGCGTCGGAGTACTCAATTGTCAAATTTGAATTTAGGTTTAGGTTTAAAATTAGTCTAATGAGAGGAACTATAACAGGGTTTCTGGGGTCGAGGAACGAGGATAGCCAAAGGGAGACCTAGTAGACATCGGTTATCATTGGGCTTATAAAACCGAATGAGCTATTGGCGGTGAATAGCGAAAGGATAATCTTTCTCTCTTGCAACTATCATATTTCGGCTTTAATAACTCGTTTTTGGCAAAAGCTACCAGAGGTTCACTTTTCGTTCCCGTGGTATTATCGCCCGGTTGATTTGAAACGTCTTTTGATTCCTGCACTATTAATTTAATCAATGCGGATAAAACGCTACAATAAGACTGTTTGGCTTTTGAAAGATAGGGAAAAAATGACAAATAGAGAGGGACAAAAATATGTTATAACAAGATTACCGATTGGTTACAGTCAGCGTTGTCAACCAATTTTGACGAAAAAATGCCTAACTTGAGAAAAAAGATGCCTTTTACAATAAAATCACGAGTAAAATAATTTTTTTAGGTAAACTGGAACAATAAATCAAACAAATTAAAAATTAAACACAAAAATAAAAAATTAAACAAAAACAATTTCTTAATAGGAACAAAATTTATGACTTTTGAGTTTCACAAGTAGGTATTGAACAAAACGAACGTAGTTTCAATTAGAAAAATATTTGAAATAAAAAAAAATGCCTTTAAAAAAACACAAGCCTTAAAGCCTAAGCTAATGAAAAATTTCCTAAAAGGCATAAAAAAGCCTTGGTTGGCATCACTGGTTACAGTTGATATAGCTACGACCTAAGTAGGGTGGTGCAGGGGTCTCCCTGCTCTACCTACCTGTTTACCTAACGTAACCTAACCTATGACAAAAGTAGCAGAGAAGACGAAGACAACAGAGATGACAGGGGTTTTACATAGCTTATTTTTAAAAACCGAGCTCCACTAGGATCTGTTTTGGGTCCATAAATCTTTTCCAATTCCAAATGAAATCGATTTATCTTCGTTTAAATTCCCTTTCAGTAGTCTCTCAAGGTTATTTTCTGAAGCATTCTGGTCTCGTTTGAGCCCGTTTGAGTCATGGTTGAGCTACCTATAGGTCTGCCTAATTCGTCTTGTACTCATCGGGTATACGCCTTTCGTACGTTGAGTCTATAAAAGTCGGTGCAGAACCCAAGAAGCCAATTACTTGCGGATCCGAAAAATGAGCAAACAATTTTTTCGGGAATTTTCATCAATTCTTTTGCACACTAATTCTCTTTTCACTGTTGATAGATAATGTACTTACTTATAGACACCGTTTTAGGTGGCTCCATGAAATATAACATTCATTTCTGTACCCCTTTTGTAACCTAAGTCACTTGGACTGTGTTGATAGGTAACCCCCAGTGGATGCAGTGGTCTGTTTTTACCATTCTCGCAAACATCCGAGAGTATAGGTTTAATTGTTTAATAAAAAAGAACTTCTCAACTCAGCTGTTGGGAATCGGCATAAGATCGTGAAGGCGAACAGTTTCACTCTGGGAAGTTTTGTGTCAACTGAGTTGCATTGGAATTTGATGTTATAAATATAAACAAATTAAATAAAGCAACCATTGCCTTCGGCATAAACAAAACTGCCATAGCATAAACCTTAAGACTAACAGTGACATTTCTAACTGCACAATGTTCCTAATTATGAAGAAAAGCTGTCGCTTACTCACCCTGTAGTGGAATAGCGTTTCTTTTTTTCCTGTAGAAAAAAAAAAACTGTCGCCGTGGTAAGTTCTGTGTATACACAAACTTAATGCCGATCTAACCGTTTTCAATTGCCAATTAAAAACAAATAAAACGTCTTTCGACATAAATGTGGTTTTATTGGCAAAACGCTGTCCCTAATATTGTCACCCCTGTTGCGAACATAAACATATTTCCCATTCTTCCCGATCAGCAATAAAATTCTGCTTTCGCACAACTGTTTTCCGGTTTTTAACTATTCCGTGCGTGTAACCTAATCGCGTCCACAATAACTATTAACTCAAATCACCAATAAAGGCAAGCTAATTCCAACATGGCCAGTCAAATTATCTCTGAACCAGATTACCCACGGTCGGGGTAATTGAATCAAGAACGCTTAGGAAAGCTGCTTAAGTGTTGTGCTCTGCGGCAGTGCTGCTAATCCTTTATCCTTGACCACTGAGTGGCAGCGCACAATCGAGCGTCTGTTCCCCTCTGTGGGCGAATTAAATTTCGAACATTATGTCGCCAATAAATTCGCCGACTTAAGTGGGGGACTCGATGGTGCGGTTGTGGATGTGGAGTCGTCCCGCTTTTGGGATAGTAGTGTCAACGGAGCTCCACCTTCCAGCTTGTTTCGGATTTTACGATCATGTTCGCAGAGATTTCTCAAAACTTTTATTGATTCAAATGAATGTAGCTTGTGTGTGGTCTTGAGTGTTGTACCGTGAACACACTGTTGTGCACAGCAGCTCTTAGGCGCGTGTGTGTGTGTGTGTGTGCGGATCTCGAGTCGTTATTGTAAGTTAATAGCGAGCTTAATGGCAATTTACTATCATTTAAAGTGCTCTACGGGACGACGATTTCGTTTAAGGAGTTCCGTTGCTAGATGGATTTTAAGGCCCTCTACCTACCGTAGCTGTGTCCAGTGCGATGGGTGTGAATTTATTTGTCTGCCAGTGTGTTTTCGTTGGATTTTATATGAGCACACGGTCCAGGAGTGGATTATTAAAATATTGGTTTATTGGAGAGGATGATTGCATTCAGTTTTCAGTGTGTTTGGGCTGTGATTTTATCAGAATTGTGATCAGAGTTGACAGCTGACAGTTGGCAGTTGTCACAATAAGATGAGCGGAGTAGTTTAATTGACAGAATAAAAGGCGGATTATCGCTGAGCATCGGTAGGGAGGAAATTTATGGAAATTTGACTTTAAAAGTCGCCATGGCAGAACTGTCATCCAAATAGTTTGGCGCCTGTTGACAAAGTTCTTAGAAAATACTTTGTGAGGTTAATCCAATGGCATTTGCTGTTATGAAAGCGAATGGGTTCCCAAATGTTTTTAAAATGGTAGTAGAATATGGCTTAGATTCCTTATCGCTTATGTCACTTTGTATTTGCTTTCTTTTGTAAATCTATCACCGACAAAGTCTCACTTTAGCGAGATACTGACACACAGACCACTGGTTTTTGGTAAGTTGACAAGTAGACAGTTCCAAGTGCGGTCAACTTTCTTTATCATGTGACACCGTATTTGAGAAAATTGTTAGTAAACCGTGGTACAATTCACTCCAAATTCTTGCAAATCCTAACGAATTCGAAAGAATTTTATTGACCGTTAGATAATTAGCGACATGAGGTTGGTTTGTTGGTTTAAGTGGCTGTATTTTCCGTACGAGCGAAAGACACAAATAACGCAATTGAGCGCCGTTTTGAGACCACAACTCACGGAAACCTGAGTAATAAAGGGGAAAAGGACGATGAGGGAACTTACAACCATCCTGAGAAGTTAAGAAATTTGATGATCTTATTGAAATGAATACTTTGGATGGCCGAAAGGTCATCATAAAAGCGAATGCCTAGAGCACTGTGTCTGGTTTTGGCTAGGGCCGGACACTCACAAAGAAGATGAAACACTGTTTCAATCTTATTTGTGTCCGCGCAACTACTGCAGTGGGTGTTATGGGGGATGCCAAGCTTGGCTTCGTGAGTTCCTAAGGGCCAATGACCTGTACTAATTGCCGCTAGTCTGGCGACATCTACACGCGTTTTGGCTAAGAGGTTGTTTTTCTGGCATCATCATAGGTTGGCCAGATCTCTCTCAAAATGGCACAGCTTGTCAGGTTCAACCATCTGGTCTCCGCCCTTGAGGTGCAGCACAGGAGGATTTCTTTCTTAACGTATGGCAGCGGAGGGAAGACTCCCTCCCTCCGCTTGAGACACGCACGGAGTAGAGCCACGTCTGGCAAGTTAATCGGCTTTCTCATTCACCTCTATGTTCCTATGGCCAGCAACCCAGACGAGAGTGATTTCAAACCGATGACAAGCCCTGGCAAGTGTCTCCCTGCAGTCACAACAACAACAAGTTTGCACGACGTTCAAGTTGCCCCGACAGCCCTAATCGCGATCTGACTGTCGACGAAGATGCCTATTTTTCTTCTGGGTGTAGTTACTTTAAGAAGCAGTCTACACGCCTGCTTGATTGCAAGTACTTCTGCCTGAAAGACGCTGGCAGCGTTAGGGAGGCGGAATGATTTGGATATGTCTTATTCTGCTGAGAAAATGCCCGCTCCCTCTCCACAGCGCATTTTTGAACCATCTGTGAAAATTGGTATGTCGAAATCGTTAACGACCGCATTTTCCTCTCATTCTAATCTAACAGAGAAGTTTTTATGGAAGTTGAGTTTGTGAACGATGTAGTCCGTAGATATACGACCAATGCCGTTAGGAATGGAATGTAGGATACTGGTGTGCCCATAAGGCCTTTCAGACCAACATTTAGATTCCTTCAGTCTAACTGCACTACACGCTGCAATGTTTCTTATGTGCAGATCCACTGGCAGAAAATTGAGAATCACATTGAGCGCCTCGGTCGGACTTGATCGTGGCTCCTGTGATTCCAATTCCAGCTGTTCTTTGGACTCTACTTAATTTAATGATGTTATAAGATTTGCTTAAGGCGGGCCACCATACCAGTGACCCGAGGTGAGGATAGGACGTACGACAGCTGTGTACATCCACGAACCATATTTGGTTAAAGCCCCCACTTCTTGCCGAAAGTTTTACTACAGGCGTAGAAAGCCATACTTGCCTTCTTCACTCGGTGTTCGATATTTGACTTCCAGTTGAGAGTTGAGTTTAGGGTCGAGAATGACTCCATTGTGAACCAAAACTCACGTTTAACCATTTGCGCTAAAGCCACTGATTCCCTATATATAAAGTTCGCCCATGATTTAACTTCACCTTAATAGAAATTTTTCAATCTAGCGTAAGATTATTCGCTATAATATACTAATTTTCAAAGGTGGTCATTTTTTAAGAACTGTATTTGTAGATCGAGTTTGAAGATAAAATTCGGTGTAAAGTGGAATAAAGTTGTAAAATACATTATATCATTTAAAATTCGTTTATTTTTGGAGCGAAGAGAAAAGTTAATAAAACCCAACTTTCCCTTATTTGAGATATCATGTGCTAGAGCTAGACTTCTAGTGGAACGCGGCCACTGACATCATTCACGACACAATAAGCTGTCACCGTCGTGATTCTATTGAAATTATTGACACAGATGTTGTAAAATTGGGTTAAGTTGTCAACTCGGAAGATACAGACAGGTCGTCTATAGGCAGACGGGTATAAGTTTGAGATAGTTGGGAACTTTGGAAAATTTTTAGAGTGATCTTCTGTTACATTTGCTTCTCAACTGAGCTATCGCGACGATGATTTCACAGCGAATATATATCACAGCGATATGGTCAGAAAAATGAGAATCAGTCGTTTTATTTTTTTAGGAAAACCAACTCTTCGGCCTTCTTCCATTCCAAACAGAAGTGGCAATGAAATAAGACCTCGCACCCTGGGGGCGGATGGCCTAAAGCACTATTGTACTGAAAATCTGCACATATTTTGAATTTTATTTTGCCAAGATAAGTTCTTAAAAATAGATTTAAAATTGTCGATCTCAAAAGATGAATGAAGGCAACCAATTTGACTCTCACAAAAGGTGTCTATCATTTCAATAATTTTTAAGTCAAATGAAGTCTTCACAACGACCTTACTGTGATGTAAATGAGTACATATTGCAGACACAGGGCGTTGCAAATCTTCAAATTGTTGTCAGATCGAAGATGAGAGACTTCTATTTTAAGAACTATGAAAATATGCTTGAAAAAAGTGAAATTTTATTATAAGGGTTCTGCAAATTTATTACAGCTGATTCTGTATTTTAATATTTGATACGATACACGGTATTGTTAATGAAAATATGATACGCTGTTTCAATAAAAAACATTTTGTCAATAAACACTTTACTCGGAACTATATGTGCCGTATATGTACATACCCAACCGCCTTTCTTTGAAACGAATTTTCCCTTGCTAAAGTGACAGGAAGTCAGTAAAGAGTTCTTTGACTGTATTGGTTTTTTGAGCTTTGCAGTACTTAAAGTGAACGTTTTAAATAGACAAGAAAATACAAAATGCACTATGTGATGGAAGAGTTCAACCAGTTTGTTCGGGTTTTTGCAGTTTTTTCAGCTTTTGTTTCGATGCAGTTGAAGCTTTAAATGAAAACTTGATACGCTGCTTGAATAAAGAACAATATGTCAAAAAAATCTCGCTTGAATTGAAACTATACCTATTTCGAAATAATTCACCAGCAGGTCGTTAAGGTATTATTGAGTTTGGACAGTTTTTCGTATAAAGGGTCTTTCAATGAGGACTTGACAATTGTTTTTTTTTTCAATAATATGCAAACTACTCGATACATCTCAAAAAAAATTTGTATTGGCTTAAATTACTATCAAAACATTTATGAATGGAATTCGACTTCGTTCATATGTCCACCACGGGAATGTATGCAGCGGTCGATACGATGAACCCAATTTCCGATGAGTCGGCCGCACAATTCGACCGATACGCTATTTCTCGTTCAATTGATTGGCTCTGAGCTCCTCTAACGTCGCCGGCTTGTTGGCATAGACCAATGACTTAATGTAGCCCCATAAAAAATGTCGAGAGGCCTTAAAGCACACGATCTCGGTGGGTGATAAACGGATCAGTTTCTTCAGATAACACGTTCATCGAACTGAGACTTCAATAACTCGATTGCTGCACCCGCTGTGTGGCACCGTCTTCTTGGAACCACATATCACTGACAGAGACAATACTGAGACCACCAACTCCGGCCGATTTCCCGTTACTTAGCCTACAAGCTATATTTTTACGGAGTGGTCACGATTTGGTGCGCTAGTATTGTTGCATAGAAATTCGTATTGACAAATGTCAAGTAACTTCAAAAATTCCGGCTCACCAACACACTCGCAAAAAATATGAGCCACTTCCGCCATGGGCGGAACACTGCTCGCAGTGTTCATAGAATTTTATCCGTTAAATTTGAAATTATTCGTTATGTGTGGATAGTATTTTTTTTTAGAAATAAGTGTACATTTGCTTAAATTATAGTGTTGGCCAAAACTAAAGCACGAAAAGGTGTCGCTTTGGAAAAAATTAAAGAAAATTCAAAAAACCTTCTATAACTTTCTAGCTTTATTTTTTTCAAACAATATATATCAGTCCTCAATTTCTTATAAACAATTTTATTATAACCATTAACTTATTTAAAATATAAAAACTAGATTTCATTAAAAATTAAGTGGACAAAACTAAAGCACATGCACCCTAGATTTAGAACAAGATGATGAGATGTTACCGTTTATGTTCAAAATGCTACGAATTCACCGTTTCTTCCTCTCAAGCTTGATTTAAGCAAAGGGAAAACAAGTAAATGGTTTTGTTTCATCGGCTTTGCATATCGAATATTAGAATTTATTTAAAAAAGACATTAAATGGCGCGCAATAAGTATTCCGAACAAATGAAACAAAAAATAGTGTCCGATTTTAATAACGGCGAATCCGTTACATTTATTGCTAATAAATTTGATATAAGCCATACAGTTATTTGTCGCATTATTTCTCGATTCCGCGACCGGGGAAATGTCCAAACTGTTCATAGTGGTGGTTGACCCCGAAAAACGACCAGTGGCAAAGACAAAAGGATCATCAGATTAATAAAAAAAGGACCCCTTCATATCGTCCAAGTGTATTCAGAAAGAAATAAGTTTAGAGATCTCAAGCATGACGATTCGGCGAAGATTGGTTGATGGTGGCTTGTCGTCATATTGAGCAGTAAAAAAGCCATTTATTACTCAAAGGAATCGATGTGCAAGGCTTGAATTTGCAAACACACATTTAAACTGAACTGTGGCAAAATGGAGAACAGTGCTTTTCTCTGATGAATCCAAAATCAATTTAAAGGGATTTGACGGATTTCGAACGGTACGGAGACCAAAGCCGGAGCGACTAAGCCCACATTTCACAAAGTCCACAATTAAGCACGGAGGAGAGAATATACATACATTTCTTATTTACGAAGTCGTTTCGCCAAAAATGCGCTTCATCGCTGAAGAGGATTTTTTGGTGTTAAAGCTCTTAAAGTTGCGATCACCAACTCGGAATTTCGGTAAAAAATTTTAATTATTTGTTAACGTTGTTCCTTCGTATATTTTATTATGATGAAAATGTTGACTTTACTAAATCTTTTGACATTGACAGTTCGGTAATCGGTTTCCGGTTTACACTGAAAGTTTGAAATTGTCAAGTCGCAAATAAAAGACTCTTTACATACATATTCTTCTGGGAAAAACATTTTCGTCTTCTATTGTTGGCATTATCCTCTGTTATATTCAGCCATTCGCGTTCATCGCCGAATGGGCGCAAGTGATGGGTAACTTGGTCAATTTATGGCGAAGTGCAAGGTTATCATGTCATGACAGAAGAACATGGCTAAAATATGTTTTTTTTTTAAAAAAAAAGGAAGGCAAGTCAAAACTTGACTTATACATCAATGGTTCCATGCCTTCAGTCACAGCTTCAGCTCTTCAATCTATTACCGTTAAATCAGTAAATCATTTTTGTTAGTGACAAAATGTAGATTTAGATTAAGATAGTTTTGGGAAGGTGGAAAGAAGTTACCATACCACTGAGGTCACAAGCAGTGATACCAGACTTTAGAAGCAGGTTATCCCACGGTTATACCCAAAAATCACTTTTATCTATCGCCAAAATATACAAAATCCCACATTTATATCACGAAATATTGAATTAAAAAAAAACATGTATTTCATTAAATTCAATCATTTTTATTATAAAAATAAATACATATTAAGATACGTTTGTATATAACACAAAAATTGAAATGCAAGTACATCTTATATATTTTTAAAGCGTTACAAATTACATTCGGCATTGAAATGAAAATAATATTCAACATAAAATAAATATCTTTTGAATTATTTGAAAATGACTGGTATGCAAGAAACTTTATCTCGGTTTCAAGTCTCATTATTTTCGATTTTTCATAAAAAAATGACACAGAAATTTGACGTGAGAATTTTTGCATACATTCCAATGTTTACAAAATAAATAAATTTACTCGTGAATTCATTAATTTAATTATAAATATTGTGGAGGGAGAAGTAAATAAGTAAGCAAGTAATACCTTTTGATTGAAACGAGGAACTCAACAAACAAACTGAATTTATCATTTCTTTTCCCAGTCAATTTCTTTTTTTCCATTTAACATCGGGTACAATAGAAAATATTCTTTCAGCCTCCGCGTTCGCGTGGGGAAGAGTCAAAGCTGTTTTTACTGATTTTCCTAAATTAGGATACATATACATACAAATTATGTCATAAAAATTTCTACTGACAAATCTCGAACCACATTTCATCAAAAGGCAAATTTTGGAGGGACTTATTTTTATCTTCGCTGAGAACGATAGCGACGTTCTTAAATTCTTCGTTTGCTTCTTTTGACGTTTTGGGATAAACTTTCTTGAAAATTTCCGAAATAGAAAAGCTTCTACTTAAAACAAACCTCACACAAAAATTCACGACAACAAGTGTCAAATGTCGAATTGTTGTTGGAATTTTGAAATTTCATCTCATTTGTATGTCTGCGGTGAGTTGAGATTTTCACCACAGACATGTCAGTTTATGAAACAATTTAGGGAAATAAAAAAAAGAAAATGAACGCATTCAGATATTTTGAATGACTTTTTTCTAAACATGAAAATATTTAATTTGATCGTAGGTTGACTATTTTTTTTATTCTTAATGAAATTAGCAATTAGAAACAAAAATTGAACTAAAAGTAAAATCCATTTTTTTGTATATTGAGGTTTGAAAAATCCCTTTGTCCCTTTTAGCTTATTTTGAGCGAGATCAAAAAGGGATAAATCCCCCGATCTGGCATCACTGGCCCAAGTGCACCTGTTGTGCTCTCTCTTTGAGCTGGCTTGCGATCTGAGTAGTTGTAGGAAATCCCATACTAGTTTTGACGTTATTTCATCTAGCTTTTGATGGTTAGGAGCGCTGATTTACTGTCAAAGACAATATATATGTTGTTATTTGTTATTGATCTTACTTTATTTTCTCTCTGAGACATTGTAAAACTACTAGAAAGATTTTCGCTTCCAACTCTTTCATCTGGTTTCGATCTATATGTGTACCATACAAGAGAATCGTTGGAAATTGTGGGTTTATTCTGTTTCCAGTTCTGCCGATTTTAGAACCTTGAAGTTTAAGCTGAAGTTGTTATGGGGATTCCAATTCCAAGTAATTCATCTCTTCAGAGTTTCATAACAATGTTGCTTGGAGTTTTCGTATTTTCAGTTATGAACATGAAGATGTTTGTCATGGTTCCTTTGACAAAATGTAATAATTTTGTCAACCAAATGGAAAGGTGGATGTCTTCTCTTTCCAAATTCTGCAGAGGATGTATAAGTATCATTTTTTATATAGTTGTCCCACTTCCCACCGCAAAAGTGTTTCTATAAAAACTACAAAAAAATAAAAAAAACTCACTTCTAAATTGCACCAGTATTCATCTTCCTCATAAATTCTCCGATATTCTTTGCTCTTCTCTTTTCTTTTTTATATCTACATCGCACTAAGAAATATAATTTTTTTATTGATTTCCTTTGCAAATTCCCTAAATTAGTTCATTCCATAATTGGCATAGAGGAATTGCAAAATATTTACGCATTCATATATCCCGGCCAGATAAGCAGACGCAATAATTCCGCATCCAACGCTGGCACTATATATGCATAGTCGCCAGTCGGCTTACCACGATCCACTCTCTGCACCACACAGCCATCCATGTATCTATTGATCTATTCTCTGCATTATAACTTACTTTTGGGAATCTCTCGTCTGCTGGAGAGCATCATCAATCGCGGGCACGTAGAAAATTCACTCCAGCTGTAAGAAATTCACACACCGATCGACTACAGCATTTTGAATCCGATTTCCAGCTACACTGGTGTTCCCCGTACCCATATTGTTGGTCTAGATTGTGGCCGAGGAATGTGCGCGCACTGTATTTATTATGTGGCGTGCGTTTGCCGGTTCATCACGTCACCTTGAGTCAGAGGGGGAGCACGACTGCATCTGGCTATTATCTAGCTATTACCAATAATCGAACGCGCATTGTGGTTTTCGCCTTCGGTCAGGTAAACAAGGAAATACGAAGCACCTCATACAATACCAGCCGCACCGCTACATACATGCATGGTTTAAGTTTTTTTTTTTGTTATCTAAAGTGGTCTTGATTTCCATGATTTCCAAGTCTTCCTCTGGTACGTGTGAAATTAGTTTTTTCTTCGTTTTTGTTCTTTGGGCTTGCACTTTCTTTGCTTTTGTGCTGTTGTTGGTTTTTTTTTATTGTGGCAGGTTCACTGCAAGTGGTTTTAACTTGTTCAACGGCTGAAGCTGATCAAAGCGATTCGATTCGAATTTACTGAACAGTTCATAACATGTGTCTATATTTGGTGTACATAATTAAAGAAAAAAACGAGACTGTTACTGAACGGCTGCACTTCAGTAAGACCGTGGCGTAAAAATATTCGAAAATATCTATATAGGGGGTTTGTTCCAAATGGTGGCAGGAAATCGAAATTTCCTTTTCCAGTCAGATATATTCGAAAATCCAATTGAAGTATACACCATTGCACATTTGTTGTACCAGTTAGTGAACCACTCTGTTGATTAAATTATTATGTGTCGGTAAGGGAGTAATCTAATGAAATAAATTCTCGTCTGTCAGTTTGAAGAAGCAATTTGTCTTAAAAAAATTAATTTTCTATATTTGCATTTCGTTGTAATTTTACAAGGTTGCCAAATGTTTTTCAAACCAAAATATTTAGAAAGAAAGACACAAGTTCGTGTGAACCACACCTCTGCAATCACCTGAAAGCACGTCCTTACCATTACTCACAGAAAACAGTTGGTTGAATTTACAACCTCATACATTCCTAACACGGAAGATTTAAAGGGATGCCCAATACTAAAGCGCCGTGTCTGATCGAACACACCTAACACATAAACATAAGTGACACATATTTTGGTTGGCCATAGGATTAAGGATTTTTCATCATAAAATATATCACAGTAACAACAAACAACCTAACCTAACAACAAATATTAATATTTTCGAATAATTCTTAAAATAAACTATTTTTTATTATATTCTTCGTCTGTAAAACGAAGAAAAAATTAATTATTCTTATCAGAAAATTGTTTATTTAGATTTTAGTAAAAAAAGTATTTTTTCCAGTGGCCGGCCCCTTGTCTCCTGTTTCCGGCCATCTCGTTTCCGATCTTCGGCCACCCAGTGAGCATAGGGCTTAAATTGTTTAATATTTTTTATTTAAATGTTTTAGTACAGAAAAGTTAAGAAAAAATATGATTTTTATTATTTAAAATAAAATAAAATTAAATTTAAAAAAAAAAAATTGAAAACAATTACCCACAAAATTTTCCCAAAAAAACACTAATTCCGACAGCAATTTCTCTAACGATTTGACAGTAAATTCACACAAAAACCTTCCCCGACAGAGCACAAGTCAAATGAGTTGATTTCTCGAGAGCGACTGAGCCTCGCAACAAGAATTTTGACACATTAATGGAGAAGTTTAAGAAAACAATTTAAAACCAAAAACTTCGAAAGAGAACTATATACAATTCACTAATTACAACGATTTTCCGAGAGGTGGCCGGCCACTGGGGAGGTCCGCAATTAGGCTAGTCTACCCTATAGTGTTTACGCGGTAGAAATTATGGAAAAGCTTAACATGTTGATATTCTTATAGCGATGACTTACGAAAAATCGCTTTCCTATTAAACAAAATCCCGGAAGTGATGAACGTATATACATAATTATTTCATAAAATTGATTGATTGGTTTAATTTATTGACACTAATTTCCACACTCATTCGACATGTTTTAAATCAGAAATGGAAAACTTTTCAAGTGCTTGCAGAAATGTTTGTCGCCGGAACTTGTGTTTATTTCCGTTTTACGTATTATATTATGGGAAGAACATCCATGACACTTTAGGTGTCTGATTTGTTATCTCATTCTTACGCCTTTATAAGCAATGACCAATGACAAATTATTGCCCGTTCACCACTTCCGCCGGCCAATTTGTTTTGAAATACCGGATTCCATCGACTATCGTTCTAAGAATACCAAAATGCAGAACTTTTCGGAAAACGAAAAACGCGTACAGTATTTAGTATTAGCATCCCTCTTATTGTACGTGACAGGTTTCAGTGACGCTGTAACTTAACGATAAAGCTGATAAATTCGTCTGCTCATTTTTTAACAAGAAGTTCAAGCTAATTGCTTCTGTCAATTGATTTAGAGTTGTTTTCCTAGTACGAACTTGTACAATCTAAGGCTTTTACTAAATTCTGAAGTATTTAGTAATTTGTCAGGATGCCTTCGGTAACATTTATAAGGGTGATGAGGTTCGCCATTTACTACATATACTTATATGTCTCAACGATTTGTTAATTAAGTAAACGGATTAACAGAACTGAATTTAACTAACAAATATATTGAAAAAATGTAGCAATGATGACAATTTCAATTACCAAATCCATTTGTTACTAAATAATAAATTGTAAATAATAACGCAATTTAGGAATTAGGAAACCAAACAGAGATAGCGAAAAATAACAAAACAAAAGAACTGACGTTTAGTGTGGCGGAAACTGGAAGGTGGAATCCATTGTGATTCACACTAACTTAAGATGAAAAATCTAAAGACGCGTAACTATAAAAAAAAAGAAACAGAATTTAAGAGATATTCCATGTCCCTTCTGGTTTTTGTCACTACAGTCAAAATAAAATATTGACAAAACTCAATTGTAAGATTTCAACAAAAATAGTTTTGTTGAACTGAAAAAAATTGTTTAAGTTTTATCAATTTGAACAATATTTTGTTAAACGGATAAAAAATGTACTACAAAACTACTATACAGATAAACAAAACACAGTTTTCGGTTTAATAAATCGATTTTCTATTAATTGAATAATTTTATTTTGGGCCTGTTTTTTGAGCTTCGTTCGCAGCAAAGCAAAGTAAAGTAGGATTTTCAGCACGCAATTACAACACCTACGCTCTACTTGACACTTCGAGGCTCGCAGTAGTTATTGTAATTTGCATGTTGAAAATCTTACCTTACTTTGCTTTGCTGAGAACGAAGCTAAAAAAAACAGACCTTGTGTAAAAACAGAACCAAAAATCTCTTTTGTTAAAGAGATTAAAAATTAAGAAATTGCCAAAACTTATGCAAAATTTTTGTTACCCAAACAAAATACAGATTGTAAACACTACAAACATTCTGTTGAAATGAACATTTTTGTTTGCAGATTTGACATACATTTTGTTCAATTAGTGACATAAATGTTGAATTGAAAAAAATACAATTTTAACTTTCAATGCAATGCTTTTGATGGCGTCATTTATTATTTGACACGCGAAGTAAAGTAGTTTGTTAATGTGCATAAAAATTCCCTAAAAAAAGTGAGTTGAATATTTTAAAAGTAAATAAATCCTTTTATGGATGAGTAAGAATTGCAATTTAGTAATATAGGATTGTTTAATTTGCATTTAATTATCTTAGACTAAATAGATCAAACTTTAAATAGTGAAGGAGATGACTTCATCTAAAAATAGTGTAATGTTATTATTATAATTCCTTTTTTTAATAAATCTAATTATTAATCTTATTTGTTTCGTATATCATTTATTAATACCTAATGCTATCCATATAATTTTTCATTTTTATTTGTTGAATCATGAAAATACAATTTTGGAACTGAGATAATACAAGATAATATAAATTTTGCGATTGACCCCTAATGTCAGTTCTGTTTTGACATTTGTGTAGTAAACACATGCGAAATACACGTTAATAAACAATGTTACGCTACACTGCGCCAGAACGCGGACTATTGGTGACTATTTATTTGAGCAATAATCGGTCGGTGACTTTGGCACAACGTGAATTTCGTCGCAGATTTCCTAGCCGTCCAACGCCTACTGGTGAAACACTGCGACGTTTAGCCGCTCGCCTCGAAGAGACTGGCACAACACGAGACGTTGCCAAGAGTAGCGGGCCCCGGAGCGCCCGTTGTGCCGAGAATATCGCTTCTGTTGATGCGGCCATTTTTTTTTTCGAGAACGCCGCTGGTCAAACGACAACAGTGAACGGGGCGCGCTATAGGGCCATGTTTACCGATTATTTTCTACCGCAATTGGACGATTTAGGACTGGAGGACATGTGGTTCCAACAGAACGGAACTACGGCACACACTGCGCGAGCCACAACCGATATTCTGAAAGCGGTGCTCCCGGGTCGTTTTTGGCGATTTGCACTAGCCCGCAAGATCGCCTGATTTGACCGCTCCAGACTTCTTTTTGTGGGGCTTTTTGAAGTCGCGGGTTTATGTCAACAAGCCTCAGACTCTTGCAGCTCTTAAAGACAAAATCCGTCAAGAATGTGAGGACCTATCGCCGGAAGTTTTGGCCAAAGTGATGGAAAATGCCATAAAAGGGCTCAAATGACAATCAACCGTGGCGGCGGCCATTTACATGACATCATATTCTCGACTTGATGTAAAAAAAATTAAAAGGCCAAATAAAAATAATCCACAAGAAGAATCAAAGTTTTTCATTTTTTTTTTTTTTTAAATTACAGCCAAAAAACATCGGAAGGTTATTTTTGCGCCACCTTGTAGTTCTATAATATTTATAAAGAGCAATATTCTTTTATATTTAACAAAAGACAACTGTAGTACTGAAATAATCTGTAATATCAACAATATTTGATTTAACTAAATGACAGACAATTTCGAAGGTATTAACAACTTTTTTTGTTAACTTAACGAAGATAAAGGTCAAATTGAAAAATATCTTCGCAAAATCAACAGAAATTTTTTGTTTTTTATTATTTTTACTCATGTCAAACCCTTAAAATGCAACTCATGCTTTACGGTGCAGAATCATGGACGTTATCAAAGGCAAATGAAGATCTCCGTGGTCGCTTCAAACGGAAAATTAAGAGCGAAATTTGGCCCCATTTGTGTTGACGGGCTTTGGAGGAGGAGATTTAACACCGAACTCTACGAGCTGTACAGCGACAACCACCGGATCAGAAAAGTGTGCATCAGTGAGAGTTACCACCCTTGTCGTTAGACAGAGTTTTCATTGCGGTTTGCGGTAAAAAATTTTACTCAAATGGGTCTGAGAGTAATAATGTACCTAAAACGGCTTTATGGTATTTTTAAATATTTCAAGGCAGCATTTTATTTTATTTCAGTGCAATTGCACCTTCTTCTGCGTCTACTACAAAAAAAAAACAATTACTCAAAAATAATTAACTTGTACTAGAAGCACAACCAAATTACAAAACCGACTTACATTTTACCTTTAATCACAAATTAATCCATTTTTAATGTTTCCCTAGACAAAATAAAATTTATTTGTTGATAAACACCACACCAACCAGATGCACAATATAATAAAAGCTAAGTTGGTTGCCATTTAAGTTTTGACATCAAAATATGTTCAGTCTGATGTCGTTTTTAATTTGCCAAAAATATCATTTTTTATTATCGTGATTGTTTATTATGTTCCATTTGCCAAAAAAATCAATCTTACAGATTTACACATTATTTCACTAATACCAATGTGTATGACACACGACCTAGTTACGAATAGTTTATCGTTGGAAGGATCGCTTTTTTAACTGAATTATTCATTTTTCGCGTATGAAAACGATTTTTTTACATTAAATTATCTGGAAACGCGATATTATAAATGTGTGCAAATCTATTGAAATGGACTTCCAGTGAAAATGACAAAAAAATGCACCCAACACAATTCAAACAAGAACCAGTAAAATTGGTATTTAATGATCGATTTTGAAATCTGAAATCTCAGGTCACAATCTGAAAAGCTAAATCGAAAACGACATGAGCTTTCAATTCTGTTCTATTTTTTTTTAGTGTAGTGCTGAGCGGCAAGAAATCATGATGGCAACAATTAACATTAAGACTTTAATTTCAGAGTTTCAGAAAACGATTTTAAACAAACTAAATGCAAAGGAGTAATAAATAATCAAAAATAAACGTTATTTTTTTTTTTTTTAATTTACCTTAATATTAAAACAAGCATCTGTTCTGCAGAAATTCCCTTCTTTCGTTTTGTAATTTTCGTACGAACTTTTCCAGCAGCAAATCAAATGATTGTTGATATTGCCTGAATCGGTCTTCATGGTGTCGAAGACTGTTATACAAATGGTGAAATTCGCCATAACCTGATCTTTATGGCGATTTGAACACCAAATCTTCTTTTTTTTAAACTTAAAATAATTCTGTAAATGTTGAAACGACTTTCTTGTAAAAGTATGCTGCGAGCAGCGATTCCAACCCGAAGGGACAACGCAGTAGAGAAAGGCCTCGCCTTAGGTGGCGACCCCCTTGGGGTACACAACTGGACGTAATTAGCCAAAGATCATGTTAACTGGAGAGGCGGATTGGTTTAGGCCCTGGTATACCGCGGACCGTAACGCCACTTAAGTAAGTGAGTAAGTAAGTACTGTAGTGCTTTTGTACAAAGCATAAATGGAATTAAATAAATGACAGCTTACCGACTCGATGTAATCTCCATTGGTATATACACTGCGGGTCATTTGAATAGGGACAGCCGCTTCATCATTTGTTTTACTCTAAATCTCCAGTTCTTTAGTTCAAAAAGCAAAAATTAGTTTCCGTTATGATAGATTACTTTATTGCTCACACATTTTGAGCAAAATAATAGAGTTTTATTTAAGAACAGTTATATTTCTTTATTTTTTTCTTTGTTCACTAATAAACTGCACGTTTAAAATTGGGTCAATAGAATAGGGACAGTTGCAATTCGGTCGTCAATTCGAAAAGTGCTATCCAAAAAGCATAACTAAAATTTTGTGAATTTTCCAGTGTGCTTTGAGATTGTGGTTTTGCATTAATAGTAATAATAATAATCATAATGGGTAGAGGAAAGCCATTAAATGTCGCGGAAATGGGAAAAATCGACGCTTTCAAAGAGGACGGTCACAGTTTGCGTGAAATAGCCCGAAAAATTAAGAAAAGCAAATCGGTTGTGCATAATTATTTAAAAAATAAAGAGAACTATGGCAAAAATATGAAAGGACGTACGGGGGAAGTGCTAACTGCTCAAGATAAACGAGCAATCTTACGAGAAGCCTCTAATTCGGCTCGATCAGTGGCGAAAATCAGGGAGTTGGAGTAAGTGCAACAGTTGAACGAGTGGTTAAGAGGGCCCCACATTTGCAACTTAAAAAAATGAAGAAAAAACCACCATTAAATCCGGTTAGGAAAGAACAACGCTTGGAGTTTGCACGTCAGCACATGGCATGGGGAAAGAGGTGGCAAAAAGTAGTTTTCTCGGATGAAAAAAAGTTTAACCTCGATGGTCCGGACGGATTCAACTACTATTTCCATGATCTGCGAAAGGAAGAAAGGTTTTTGACGAGGCATCACAGCGTGGCGTTATGGTTTGGGGAGCTGTCTCCTACTATGGTGCGATACCATTGAACTTCCAAAGTACAAGAATGACAGCAAAATCGTACCAACAAGTTCTGGAAACAGCTTTTCCGCAATGTCAGCACATTTTCGGCCCCCTTAGGTGGACATACCAGCAGGATAATGCTCCCGTCCATACAGCCCGCATAATAAAAACTTGGATCCAAGCTCAAAATTTCGATTTGATGACATGGCCCCCGTATTCCCCAGACCTAAACATCATGGAAAATGTTTGGGGATGGCTCACGCGAAAAGTGTACGAAGGTGGCAGGCAGTTCGAGGACAGAAATCAGTTTACTGAAGCCATCGAACTTGCTTGGGGTGAAATTTCCCTAGATTATTTAAAATCGTTATATGATTCTATGAATACCAGAATTTTTGAATTAGTTTTAAATAAAGGAGCCGAGTGTGCTCAGATCGTTCTGATGTATTTATGAAACACACTTGAGCACGTATCTGACATTTTTTATAAATAAATGTATAATTTGAAAATTTATTAATTTTTATTTATTAAATTGGTTAACATTGAGTTCCAGAACAACAAAGGTCGTCCACCATTTCAATTATTTTGTTTATCCTGTTTTTTTTTCTGTCAAATGTGACTGTGAGTGTGTATTCAGCTTTTTACTCAGCCTGCTCAGTCAATTTATTCTGAGCTCATCGAGCGCGCTCTGGTTATGCTCAGATCGAAAAAAGAAACACAAATCTGAGCTCTGATGTATCTGAGCTAAAAAAGAAACACGAACTTTTTGTATAACAGTTCAGGTTGCGCTCTGAACTAAAAAAGAAAAACGCCTAATATAACACATCTAGTGAGAGGGCAATGAAATAACGTTTCATACCGTATAACAATTTTTATAGTAGGAAGTTAGGAACGAAACATATTTATAAGGTAAAATGATTCTAAGATATGCTGTCCCTATTCAAATGACCCGCAGTGTATGTTTGTAGATGAACGAAAGCGAAGGTGTTTGTAGTGAGAAAATAGCATTTAAATCTACATTTGAAAATTGTAAGCAAACTGTATGGATCAATGTAAGTTTGATTGGCTTTGCTAAAAATATTTTCCTTTATTCGTGTTTTAAATAGGTTTGTGCCAATTCCAAACAAAATGACAGCCATTGAGAGTAAAGATATTCACATTGAACTTTCCACTAAAAGCTGATAGGTAACATCAGCGCACATTTTTTGAAGTAATACTGCTTAGGCACGCTTGACTTGGGGGGTAAGCTGGTGAATGCGGCACAAAATCGTTACGGAAATTGCGAGCGGAAGTTGAGAGGGAGTTAAAAGTTAGTTAGATAAAAAGAGAGAGAGTTACGTTTCGTTTCGTATATTATCTACTGCAGAGGCAAGAGAGATAGATGCACGCCCACATTTTCGTTCTCTCTTTCTACCAGCCAGTTACGTCTCATTATCTAAGACACATCATACAGTGCAGCAGTGATACCAGATCGGGGGATTTATTACTTTCTGCGGGATTTTCTCACTAATAATAAGCTAAAAGGGACAAAGGGATTTTTCAGATTTCATAGTACAAAAAGAAAGGAATTTTACTTAAATTTTTTTTGCTCATTTCATTAAGAATACAAAAATTATTCAACCTACGATCAAATTGAATGTTTTCATGTTTAGAAAACAGTCATTCAAAGTATCTAAATGCTTTTCCCCAAACTGTTTCATAAAATGACATATGTGTCTGTGAATGAATCACGAGTATTTTTTTTAAATAATAAATTTATTTATTTTGTAAACATAAAAGGGATATTTTGAGTATAAACGTCATAGCCAGTTACGTTTCGTATATCTAAGACACGCCTATTGCAAGTTTGCCACTTTGGTAATTTTTATCTGGTTATGGTAAATTTTTGAGCAGATGTACCAAGAATGCGAACTCGATATCACCTCATTTAAATGCTACATACAAAACTGTTTTATTCGCTATTCAAAAAATTACAGAATGCACTCAATTTCTTCTTTTGACAGATGGTGAACTTCGAAATAGTTTCCGTTCCTGTTTATAAATATATTGAGATATTGATAATCATATTATTTATATACAGACATGAAACTCTAATTTGTTAAAATAGGTAGATGATCTCCCATGTCTTCTAGCAGCTGGTAATTTTGTGCAATATCAAATAAAGTAATTTGAGTTTTTTTTGTAAGTGGCAACCGCGGCCTATTGTCTGTATCATACTGTAGGAGCACGAGAGAACAGTGCACTCGCCCATGTTCTTGCTCTCTTCCTCTCATAGCCAGTGAATTATTGAAGAAAATTGATTTATTAGAATGTATAAACTAAACATCTATTGTATATATAGATGGAGCTAAAGAAGTTTTACTTCAGTCGTGTGGTCTAAAGCACACTCGTTTTTTTATGCTATCTGACGGTTGTTAGCTAATTTGCCAATACCGAAGCTATATTGAGTTAATATTTCATATGTTCTTCACCATTTAAAGTATCATTAGGATAAATTTAGTCCTTTCTGGGGAATAATGGTTTGAAAATAGTTTTAGCTGCATAAAAAGAACCATGGAAGCATAGGTACACTCAGACAAAATTACACGCATTTCGTTCTTATTAAAAACAAATCCGTTCAATGTATACCTAGTCGCTCTAAGCAAATATTAATTCTGCTCTTCTTATTTCCTTTATCCAATTCCAATGTCAATGTCCTTTTCAATAAACCATTTCTTATCAGTCTGGATGGAGTCGCCTACGGTCTTGCAAACGTAAACCCGATTTTCGACATAATCTACTTTCATATTTGAAATGAAAGCGATTTCCTGCCCAGTCACCGAATCTCAAAATGTATTATTTAAATACGCAACGACAAATTACAAATCCTTTTATGCGTCCCCCATTTACGTTAAATAATTGAACACAAATCCGTCATCGAGTCTTTTTAACATCGAAACATATTTGCTGCTGTGTCGTCTTTATCTTCGTCCTCGTCATCATTTCCCTTACAAGGGCAATTATGAGTATATAGTTCAGCATTATTCATACGCATATCCTTTTTATCATCAATCCAACCATACACAAAAACATCAAAGTAAGCGAATGTTTTCGACATCTTCCCTCATTTTGCGAAAAGTAAATACATAAGTGAATGTATAAGTACCCCTATTCAGTAAATGAAAAAAACCGACTATAAGTCGCATACGAAATATGCAAAGGAAAAAAAAAATACAGATAAGAAGAAACTCCTCGAACATCCTACAAGAATTTCCCCGCCGGGCATTGTTTTATTACAAAAGCCATAGAATGTAAGAAACCGTAGCACTTCGTCCGCCTATCTCGCATCTGTCTGCAATGACATTCTCAGTAGGACAGATGTACCTAGACCTATACTCCATATCATATATTGGCTTACACCACCGTAAGTATGCTTACAACAAGTCCTTTGAACGCTGTTTGTATTTTTGTATTTTTAGGGCTTTTTTATGGGATGCCTCGTATTTTCTTCTTTTTTTCTCCCCGCGCATCATGCCCTCCCCCTTAAAGCCCTTATTTACACAGTCAAAGCAATAAAGGGACGAGTGCCTAAACAACATTTACAGAAAAACAGAATAAAAAAAAAAAACCGACCAAAGACATTTGCTATATATGTAGGGGGCCTCTGATTTGTTGGTCTTTTTGGAAGAGGACTTACATCAGATAGCGCGGTTAACAAGAGAAGATTTCTAAAGTTTCGCGCTATTGTGTTATTTACATCGCGGTTTTTCGAGCACAGATTCCATCTCTAATACTCATCAGGAGATTTACGATTGTTTGTTCATTAAAAGCGAAGGAAAGTAGATTTTTAGGACATTACAATAATGAAGCGAAATGCGAGCGCGAATCGGAGTCGTAACCAAGGCGGAAGTGGAAATTCATGTAAAGCCAATATAGTCTCATGAGGATGGTACCTAACTGGTGTAGTTGAAGCGCGGCCTCTGCACATTTGCATAGTTAATTTACTTGTGATAGCTTAATGGCTCATATAATCCACCGGCCGTTTGTTTTTGCTTTTATTTAATCCATCCATATAAATAAAAACGAATGCGAGTGTGACTATAAGAGCTCATCTTCTAGCAGAAAACCGTGAATCTGACGATCATAGTGACAAGAATTCATCCAGATGGCTATGAATGCATTTACGCACGCACCGTTCAATCATGTTCAAATTTATGGAGCCCGTTCAGTTCAATGCTTTTCGAATCTTTCTTTCTTCTTTTAAGTCAGTCGGGTTTTTTTATTTTTTAAATTAACTTTTTTTATTTTTATCTTTTTAGCCTATGACACTCCGGGATGAATACGATTCTTATGACACCTCCATTGACTTATTATATGGACTGCTAGTGAAATGTCACTTCCATACAATCTCTGTACAGAAAATGACGCCAACATAACTAGCGTTCTTGGTTCAATGCGAAAAAGTAGTGAAACAAAATGACAACCATCTTGGATTTCTCCATACAAAGCTAGAGCCACCTATTGGGCGTGAGTGGATTTGCCAAGTGAAACGGTTGAAATTCAAATTGTTGCGGCATTGTTTACAATAGATGTCATCTCCAAATTGTGCTAGTTTAAATAATTAATAATAGATGGAACCAACAAAATTTGAATAAAAAATCGTTTTTCATTGCCTCATAAATTGCACAATTTTCGTATATTTATTGCGGATTTTATGTTGTTTTTCATTTTAATTAATACTTTTTAGTTGTTTTTAATTATTTAATTAATTAATAAATACTTATGATTGTCAAGAATATTACATTCAAGTACATTAGAATTTAATTCATCATATCAGAGAAACTTGAATCATATTGCAATTTACAACCAATTATACAACACTTAATTTTTTTATTTAAAATCAATAAATCGCAATAACACAGTCTTATACAAAACCATCTGCAACGAAATGGAAAAGTCAGATGTGAGTTTCCAATTTATTCCGCTCCGAACAACGAGAGCTAGCTTATGGTGGAACCAACGCGAAGTTCTCTGCTAGCAGTCCATATAAAGGGTTTTCCAATAAGAGGTGTTATTTTGGTATTCAAAGAAAAATGTCATTTTTTGAGATAAATGATCGGATGTTTATTTCAAAATAAAGAGGAAGGTATGCCGTTAATAATGAAAAACAACATCAGCCAAATGGCCACCGAAAGCACGCATACAGGACCATATCCTTTTCATGAAATTTTCCATAACCAAATCGCAAAGTGGCTGCCCTATGTTCTCGATAGCCTAACGAATTTTATCTTTGAGGTCTTGAATCGACGGTGGGCTGTTGGCGTAGACCTTATCTTTCACGTGGCCCGAAAGGAAGAAGTCGCAAGGTGTTAAATCACAAGTCTCGGTGGCCAATTGTGATCACCTCTTCGAGAGATAACACGGTCCGGAAACTTTTCCCGTAAAATATCAATGGTTTCGTTGCTTGTGTTTTTTCACCATTTTTGTACTGAATTTTAATAATTACAATGCGTTGTTGAAGCGTGTATCGTTCCATTTTTAGTAATGGCGTAGTTTCTATTAATCAAAGAATAAAAGCTTCAAAAGTGACAGCTACCGAAATAGCGGGTCATTCACAATAACACCTCTTATTGGAAAACCCTTTATAATAAGTCAATGGACACCTCAGACCTCACTCTTCAAAACTGCTTTTTACAGTCAGTCAGATTTTTTATTTAAATTAACTTTTTCATTTGATGTCGGCCGCGATGTAGCCTACGATATGCCGCAAATATAACGTACAATATACTAATCAAAATACATATTAATTTTTCAATTAAAAAAAAAAAAACAAATCCATTACTAAATGCACACTCCACAAGACCGCTATTTTGACTAGATGAGAACGTAGTTTATTTCACACTTCAGTGTATTCCATATCTTTACATTTCCCACTGACATTTGTGTGACAATTGGGTTTTTTTTCACTTTGTCATTACATTTGTAACGCCAAAAAGGAGTCACCGGAGACCTCATAAAGTATATATATTTAGAAGCAGGACCAAATTCTGAATCGATTTAGCCATGTCCGTTTGTCTGTTTGTTGAAAGCACGATAGCGCCCAAAGGGATTGACATAGGCTAATGAAGTTTGGTGACAGTTCTTTTCAACAACAAAATGCACCGACAATCTCTATGTTCTTTGTTGTGTTCCATATTTTGTCGCCTAGTTCGCAAGTGGTAGACGTTTGTTCAATTGATGGAAAAGCGAAGTGCGACCTGCGAATACACCACTTCCAGTCAGGTGGAAAAACAAGAACGACTATAAGAAATGCTTAAACAATCATTCAGCGTGGAGGCGGGGTGCACAATCAAAGTTCCTTACCAGGTACCTCAGATTAAAATTAGTCTATTTTGTCATTCTCTCCGCTTCTCAAGTGACAGTTCGATGTGTTCTGACAATCTCAACAACATTAATGCAAGTAGTGGAGCAGGATTTATGAAAATAAATTATGCATTTGGTTTTGGTTTGGGATTTCCGTGCAATTTTCCCAATTGAAGAAGTCGCACTGAAGCAGATCACTTTGCCCAATTTTTGGACATAAAAGTTTTCTGTGAGCATTTGCTCAAACTCAATTTAGCAACGAGCGGCCTCAATAGTTTCAGCTTAGTATGTCTGACTACATACCTGGTTGTTATAAACAGGAACAAAATACAATCTTCCGAAATATGTAGGTATAATTGGCCGCGATCAAGAATCTAGTTATCTTAAGTCGACTAGATCGGTCTGGATGAGATGTAACCTGAACGCAAAAACTAGATTGGTCGGGAACGTCACTTTTCCTACGTCATCCACATACGCGAACTGCCAACTTAGTACTCAGTCACGAATTTCTCGACTAGATTCGTCGGCTACCCCTCCATAAACGTCAACTGAAACAGCTGCTAATATCACCGATTTCCCCCAATCAAAACCGAGATACATCTAGTCAGAGAGCTGTCAGACTTACTAAACTAGATACTTGAACGTCCCCATTATACTTTGAACAAACCTTTAAAAATACGCGTCCATTTTAAATTTTGTATTTTTAACCTACAGGATTGGCAGCCTGTAGGTAACAACATTCGCTCGATAAAAATCGAGACTGTTTCAAGTTTTCTGTTAATTTCATATAATCTGAATGAATTTTCTAAACACAAATGAGCTCTGTGAGTTAGCGAAATAGTTCTTTAACACTTCTATGATATCACAGCGCAACTCCACCTAAAAGCAGACAAAATGAAAAAAAATCCTGCGAGGGAAAATTACCGCAAGCCTATTGACGTGAAACGATGTGCCGATGACGTTGACAAATATGGCCGCAAGCGAAATGGAAGTGAAAAAAAAATTGAAATTAACGTGACGTAAATAATGCGATAGACAAGACGCTACATACACGTTTACAATAACACGCGCGCACAAATCACGGTAACTGACATCTAACTGGATATGCTGCATTTCTCACTTACGGCATTGGGGAATTGACGCCTCGTCAAGTCGCACGATGAAAGCAAGTGTCTGACCACAAAATTGGAATGGAATGATCTGAACAGCATTGCTCAGAGTCCAGATGAGTGTCTTTGACTCGATTCGATCACTATTTCATGTTTGCTCCACACGGACAGTTTGTTGCATTAAAGCCATTCAAATGCTGTGCAGTGAGCGAACATCTTTGATGTTTCCATCAACGAAAATGTTTACTGTCATGTGTGCACTGAAATCAATGTTTTCAGAGACAGTGCTACCACTTGTGAGTGGTTTTTGTGCTAGAAGTAGTTCATGTATAAAATATCAACCAGATTTGTCTGGACTAGGTATACGAACGCGTTGACTAGAAAAATTAAAATTTTTGTATTCTCGAGGTTTATTTTGAAAATTGAGATTTCGAAAAGTCAACTAAATATGCAAGCAGGAATTTTTGACTAGATTTGTCGGCTACCCGGCTACCGCTCTATAAACGTCAAATGAAAAAAATATTCACTTGACCAATCTGACTATTAACCATATAGTAGCATTAATAAATTTCAGTGGTCGTGCCTACCTAAAGAAAAACATATTGCACGTTAAAAATGTATGGAGGTTCAGCATTAAGAAATTTGTATATAACTTAAAGATACTGAGTCGTACCAAGTAACATTTTTAGTTTCCACTTCATATTTAAGTAATTCGAAATAGCTATTTTTTCCATACAAATTTTGCAATTGTGAGCTTCTGTTATTATTATCACAATTCCATGAAAATGATTAACCCTTTTGTTGCCAAATCTGAACGGCTGAATAGAGTAATTCGTGAAGTCAATCTTTCAACTTTTATATTTAAACCTCAAAATATTTATAAAATAATAAGAAAGTCGATTTTATATTCCCGGAATAGTGTTTTTTTTATCAAATATTAGTTTAAATAAAATAACCTTTCAGCTTTTACAAAACCGTTTGAACTAAATTTCAATTCGGCAGTATTTTCTTTTTGTATTTGGCTCTTTATGTTAAGCTTTTCAACAAATTTTGTATCAAAACTGTTCATACAGTTTTTTAGTAGTCAATAGTTTTTTCTGCTTTTCATTTGACACTGACGTTGTCGGTAACTACTCAATAATTAATAAGTTTTCTCAAGAGGCTAGTCTGGTATGGCTGGAAATGTGTCTCAGATTATTTTGCTTTGGTGGGAGTTTTATGCGTTTGAATGCAAAAGTGTGTTCAGGTGGTGACACTGTTTATTGATCTCTTATTTTAAACCTCTTTATCTTGACCGAAGTATGGTGACGATTTCAAGTGAG
Source organism: Cheilosia vulpina (assembly GCA_916610125.1). Classification (NCBI taxonomy): domain Eukaryota; kingdom Metazoa; phylum Arthropoda; class Insecta; order Diptera; family Syrphidae; genus Cheilosia; species Cheilosia vulpina. The sequence continues at coordinate 29,445,338 of OU744278.1, forward strand.
GAAAGCGTGACTTGTTTTAGGTGAAATTGGCGTGATACTTTCGATCTTAAAACGCATTTAAATCTGTTTTCTGGTCCTTTTTCGCTATGCCAGCTAAATGAGAGTAAGAGTTGATGTTAATGCTTACAATTGCGAATAATTTACTTTAACATTTAAAGATGGTGAAAAGCCACATAGATAAACTTACATACCTGAAGGTTATATGGTTATTTCCAGAAAAGCAAATGTTTGTTCTACTACGTCCGCTTTTAGGAACGTTTGACAAATATTTGAGGATATCTATCACCAATAGTTGGATGCTTTTCAATACAGTTTATTGGATTTGGCATAAAGACTACAGAAAGTAGCTCTCTTGCCATCGTCTTCCAATTGTTTAACTTTTTTCTTGAGACGCTTAAGCGATGCTTACCTAAAAAAAAGGATAAATGATTATAGTTATTATAACATTTGGGTGTTCAAAGTTATTAAATATAATAATCTGCTATGTGACACAAGGGCCAGCCCATAGAATCCGTTGCTTCGGTTGCGTTGACGATTACGATAATGTTGTCGTATTCAACGCAACAAACATTCGTTGTACAAGTTGACAACCAAAGACAAATTACAATTTATCATTTCTATCTGAGTTTCTTATTAATTGTTAAATAAAAGCTATGGACAAGAATTTGACCACTATCGTGTTGTGTATTATTTTACATAAATATTAAGCTTTTAAATACTCAAAAATAATGTTGAATGGCCGCCGTCATCCGATTTGACAGTTTTTTCAATGACAATAGGGGTATTCACGATTCGGTGTAACAGACCTGGTAAAATTGCGAAATTTTATTCATTTTTATCAGATCGTGAAGACACTTTTTCCCATCTCTTGCAAAACTGAAACAAATGATAGATCTAGTTTGACAATTGACATTATGTTCTGAAAATTTGATTCTATTTTTTCTGAAACTGAAAAATTTAATTTTAATTTTTTATTATGCCGAAAATAGGTGAGAAATAAAAAATATTTTAGATAATGGAGGAGTAAAGACGAAGATGACATATCACTCTTTTTTCAGTTCATTTTTTGACTGGATTTTCCCTTCAGCGGCGTTTACGTTTTTTTTGCATTCTCTTTATTTTTTTTCCCGTTAGCTGCACACAGGAATTAACAATTTAGCGAATCGTCAACTTGACAAGGCTACTCTGTTGTATTTTGTGTTTACAATAGGGTCAGGGTATAGATAAAGTGCAAAAGTGTAGCGAAATTTTAGTCAGTATATTTTGTTTGTTAGTGCGAAAGTGTTAGAAAGTGAACGTGCTTTATGCTATACAAAACAAAGTGAACGTACTTTATGCTATACAAAACTTTATGGAAGCTGACCCATAAGCAGGGCACGTTTCGGATGCTAGGAATAAAGTAGGTTTACTTTCTCGACTTCTCTGTCCGTTGCACTAGTTGACAGTTGTCAAAGCGAGAGAGGAATATTGAGAACATGAGAGAAAACTGTCATCGGCTGTCACTAGTTTACTTATATGTCGTGGGATTTCTTCCCTTTTGTGAGAATATCTATGAAAAGCCTTTAGGGAGATATTTTAATGTGATTTCCTTTCCACATAATACAAATTTTAAAAGTTCGATTTTTTACAAAAAAATACATATAGAGAGAATAATTTAAAAGGGAATTTGAGTGTGATGAAAATGATAAAATCAACTAGTTTCGTAGGAAATATGAGGATAGAGTACTTAAAACATTGGTTGTCACCGTATGCGACGCACTCTATGGGACTGCTCGTCAGCGTTATTATCTGATCCTATTTATCGTAAATGTTACGATTTTCGAAGACTGATACGACGCTTCGATTTTTGCTTTTTTCGCCCCAATTTCTACGATTTCGTAAATATTTTTCCGATTTTTTCCGATATTATATAAACATTAAATACGATGGGTAAACCGAAACACTATTCGGTAAATAAAATACAATTCCAGAAAAAGAACCCACAAAAATTTAAAACTGCATTTAATCCCTTTGCAATTAGCCGGCATCGATTATCGAGCATACCCTTTTTTGCGTCATAGGCTAGATAGTAGTAGCGTTATGTTAACTTGACAATGGCTACTTTTACGGCCATATTATCCACTCACTTTAATCCGGGTTTAAGTTTACACCCAGACTTAAGTGAGTTTAACCCAAAAATTAAATCCAAGTAAATAATATTCATCCGTAAAAACGAACATAAACCCAGTTTTTTTTTAAACTCGACGGCTTTAATTCAACTGAATTTATACTGCATTCCGGAGACCAGTTTAAGTACTTTAACTCGGATTAAAAAAGTAAAAAAGGGGACAACAAAAAATTGCAAGGAACTAAAAAAGGACTTCATTGGTGAAATTGACGTAATTTATGTTGACGTCTTGTCGAAGAACTAATGAAACAACAGCTGATGGGAAATCAACGTCGTCCTTGAAGTCAGATAGGTATCAAATGCACAAGCGGGTATGCGTCGACTTTAACGATGTGGTAATTTTCGGAATTGTTTCCGCCTGAAAAAAGAGACATTTTGGACATAAGTTAACAAACATTTAACCTTAAAATATAACTGGGCTCAAAACAAATGAAATAAATTTCCAAGTGACAAACAACAACAAAAAAATATGCAATTTTTTTTGTAAAATTTGGCATTACTTAGGCTTACCAATGGTTTAAACTGATTTAAGTCCGCGTTTGAATCCATATTTAATCCAGCGGGCTTAATGCATGGTTTGGAGTGAATATTATGGATATAGATTTAAATTGTCAGGTTTTAGAAACTCGAATTTAATGGTCGGATGTAAAACTAACTTAAACCTGATTTACACCCGGAGTGAACAACAACTGTCCGGCCTCTAGAGCATTATAAAAAATAAACACTAAAATTAAATACAAATTGACTTCTACGCTCTTAAACGCGTTTTTTGTGGAAATATGACAGATACGATTTTGAACAGAGAAAATATACGATTCTCAAACAATATCCATAACAACACTGCTGCTCGTTCCGTCGAATACGTCAATATTGACGGATCTGTCAACGCGACGTGTTCTATGGGCTGAGCCCTTAAATTTCCGCAACAGGCGTTTTTCTTTTTTAGTTCAGAGCTGAGCTCTGAACCGAGCTCGAGCATTATGTGTGCGCTCTGAGTCGAGCGTGCTCAGATTGTTCTGATGTATTTATGAAACACACTTGAGCACGTAGCTGACATTTTTTATAAATATAAGTTTTATTTAATTTTCAAAACGAATACAAAAAAAATATACAACCACTTTTTTTTGATTCATTTATTTAAACACTTTATTTGAGTAATAAGAAAGCTTCAGATCCCTTACCGTGGGTCGGGGGAAATCTTAGGCTGTAAGTTTTGACACTATTCTTAAGACTAACTATGATGATCTCTAGTGATCCCTTTATATACTAATTTCTATCGCAACAAATCTTACTTTGTCTGCGGATTTATTGATTTTGTTTTGTTGTGAAATACTTTTGGTTTCACTGATAGTAAATGCTAACGCAACAAGTCTTACTTTGTCTGCGGATGATTCTATGCATTGTGTGCTGAAGGCCAAAGGGGTGCTTTAGTTTTATGGTTTTATACAATGTTGCAGAAGGCAACGAGTGTGTTTTGATTTTGGGGTTTTGTCATCGTTGATATGTATGTCAACTGAATTTAGGTGGTTTTGTTTACTTGAGTCATTGTTGTTAGTTGAATTTGAAATCTAGTGAGGGTGCACAAGTGTGCTCTGATATAACATCTCCCCCTTTAGAGTCTTCTAATGGTCGGAAAGTGACCGTTGGAAGATTTATATTATTTATTATCTTCTTATTTTTATTTCTTATCTTTAGATAGACATAAATGATTACAATGATTATTATAGTTACAAGAATAAAGTATATAGTCAAATTTGATTTTTTATGTTTATAATGAAGTTCTTGAATTTCTTTTGAATTATTTATACTTTGATAATGTAGTTCTTGGAAAGTTAAATCTTCAGTTTTAGTATAATTAATATCTAAAATGGTATTTGGAATTAATGGTTCATGTTTATAATTTTTCCTTTTATACTCTTTATTATTTATTTTAATTTTACAATTTTCGAATTTAATTAGGTAATTACCTTTTATTACAATCTTTTGATTGTTACAATTTTGATATATTTCCTGTAATTTTATGTTAATTAATACAAGATTATTATTTCCTATTTCTAATGCTTCTTCGTTTAAATTCTTTTCAAGCTTACAATTCATTGATTCTTTAAGTATATTTTCAATACAATCGTCATTTATTTTACTTAAATTTTGTATGTATTTTGTATTTTCATAAATCGTTTGATTTTTTGTTAAATATGTATTTTCATTTATTTTTAATTGCAAATTATTTTCTTTATTTGGAATGGGCTGAACATATATTTCCTTGTAAAGGTCATTTGTAAATTTGGGTACTTTAATTATGAATATGATACTGTTTTTATATAGGGCTAAGCTGAGGTTTAATTCTTCTAAGTTATTTATATTAATTCCGTATTTGCTTATTTCTTCTGTAGTTAAAATGTCCCTACTAAGTACTCCTAACCTTGAAGTCATTAGTATTTCTTTTATTTTTCCTATATCCTCATGCAAATAGTCAAGGTTTTCTCTTAACTTTATTTCATATTGAATTTTAGCTATATCTTTTTCATAGTCATAACTTCCTATAAATGTGTTAATTCTATTTATTATGTTAGTGGTTTCATTGTTCAAAGTCTCAGTTAATATTTTTATTTGTTTATTGAATTTATCGTTAATCGTTATTTGATTATTCAAATTTGTAATTGCATTATTACTATTTGTTTCAATTATTTTTAAATGTTCTTCAATATCTTGACGGTCGTTGTCGTCCATAGTGCCATATAAAAAGTTCATACCTGTTCCTACTATGTTGAGCAATCCTCTTTTCTGTCTATTTTGTTTAGGATAGGGTAAAAGAACTTCAAATTCTTTACGTATTTTTGACATTTTCCTAGTAATACTGTCATTTTCTTCAGGCATTTCTTTAACATTTCTTTCCATAATTTCTATATTATTTTCATACTCTGTCAAATTTATTATGTGGAGAATCGTTTCATAACTTTTAATTAATGGGTATTCTTTTAGTTGGATTAAAGTAAAACCATTTCCTTTATTTAAATCAGTAATTTCTAACTCTGCTTGTACTTGGTGGAGGGTCGTCATAATCATCAGAATTACAATAATTTTCTGTATCGTCACCATGTGTTGCGTTATTTGATGCGATATCTTTAGTAGACCTAGAATGGGATGTTTTTATTTGTTGGTATTTTTTATTTTTCCTAAATTGATCTTTATGAAGAGTACGATTAGGATTTTTCTTAAATCTGTTTCCTTCTTCTAACGTGTATTTTTTGTTACATTTATTAATTACTTTCACCTTCTTATGTCTCGGGGCCATTTTGTTTTTTATTTTCTCTGGTTCTGTTATCTTTGCGTAATTTTCGTTTATGTTAACATCCTTTCTATTTATGTTTAATTTATTTAATATTTTAGTTTTACTTTCCTCGATACGCTTATAGATTAATTCGTTGTTGATTTTATTGAAATGTACTTCTATAGGTTTTTCTTTTGTTGTTAAATGAATGACATTATTATAAGTGTCTATTGCTTTAATTGCATGTTCAATAGGTTCATTTTCTTCACCTGATTCTTGTATTTGGGTTAAAATTCGTACATGCTCATTTAGTGTGCTGTGAAGACGTTCTATGTCTGAATTACCTGTATGGCGATTAGCTGTACAATAGTGAACATTTATTTCGTTATTTTCTAAGAAATTTCTTAATGTTTCGGAAACAAAAGCGTTTTCGTTATCAAGGGTAATTTGTTTGGGCTTTTTCATATACGTAAATATTTTCATCAAAGCATTTAAAACATCGGTATATGTTTTATGTTTTATGGGTTCTATAGCTGCATATTTACTGAACTTATCAATACATGAAAGGTATTTTTTCTTATGGTTTAGGAACCATATATCTATGTGATAGTATTCATTTGGATTTTTTGGGGTTATTGTTTTTTCGTATGGTAACTTAATCGGATTTCTTTCGATTTTTGTCAAACATAGATGACAATTATTTATTTGTTTATTTATTAAGATTTTAAAATTTGGTATATAATATTTTCTGTAAAGATCTAGATATACTTTTTCTATGCCTACATGGTTGTTATATTTATGTGTTTTTAATATTATTTCATTTGCTTCGTCCATTTTTAGATCATGTAAGAATTTTGTGCTTCTATGTAATATTTTAATTGATTTCGTATTTTCTAGCTTCCATTTTTCTTGAAAATTTTTAAAGATGTTCTCATCTTCTATATATATGCCATTTAATATTCTAATGTCCACTTCTTTAATAATATCTTCAAAGTCTTTTTCTTTGAATTCTTTGCGTGTGAATATAACTCTTCTTTTCCCAACATGTGGATAAATAATTTTTGTTTCTTCGTCATTTGCATTGACTTTAAGAACTATTTGTCGATTAAAAATATTAATCGGTTTTTCACTAATAGGGATTAAGCTCGAATTATCTGATTCTGCGCTGTGTTGAGTGTGTACATCATCATCGTTATCGTTATTTATCATATTTATATTATTTTCTATTTTTATCCGGGACAGTGCGTCTGCCACTTTATTTTCTTTCCCTTGTACATATTGTATTTCGAAGTCATATTCTTCAAGTTTGATCTTCCATCTTTGCAATTTGCTATTTGGTTCTTTTAAATTTTGTAGCCATACTAATGGTCTATGATCTGTTTTTATAATAAACTTACGTCCATATAAATAATGACGAAATTGTTTGGTTGCCCAAAGTATTGCTAATAACTCTTTTTCTATTGTTGAATAGTTGTATTCATGTTTATTTAAAGTGCGTGAAGCGAATGCTAAAGGTCCATGTGATTGTGACAAAACTGCTCCGAGAGCAAAGTTGCTAGCATCGGTTGTTAGTATGAATTCTTTTAAAAAATTTGGATGTCTATTTATTAGATCGTCTGACATTAAAGTTTTTATTTTGTGAAATGCTTCTTTATAGCTTTCATCTTCTATATTTATTTTGTTATCCTTTTTAAGGCATAAAGTTAAAGGTTTAATGATTTTTGCATAATCATTTATAAACTTTCTATAATATCCTGTTAAACCAAGAAAACTTTGAATTTCTTTTACAGTTTTTGGTATAGGAAACTTTTTGATAGTTTGTATTTTCTGGGGGTTTGGTTTAATACCTTCGGGGTTTACTACATGACCAAGAAACTCTGTTTCTTTTTTCAAAAACTCTGATTTATTTAGAGACACTTTCAGATTTGCATTCTTTAGTGTACTCAAAACTTTGTGGAGTGAATTCATGTGTTCTTGTAAACTAGTAGAAAAAATTATAATATCGTCGAGATATACATAACAAATTTTTCCTATATATTCTTTTAATACTTCATTCATTAGCCTTTGAAAAGTTGCTGGTGCATTTTTCAATCCAAATGGCATTCTAATAAATTCATAATGACCGGTTAATGTACTAAAAGCCGTTTTTTCTCTATCTTCTTCATTTACCTCTATCTGGTGGAAACCTTTAGTCAGATCTAGAATCGTAAAATAGTTGGAATGTCCTAGTTTATCTAGAATAGAATCTATATTTGGAATAGGATATTTATCTTCTTTAGTTTTAATATTCAATTTTCTATAATCAATAACTATGCGCCACTCTTTATTACCTGCATGGTCTTCTTTTTTGGGAACCACCCATATTGGTGCGTTATAAGGAGAGGTAGAATGTTGAATTATTTTTGATTCTAGCATCTCCTTTATTTGCCTATCCACTTCCTTTTTATGGATTTCAGGATATCTATATATCCTAGTGTATATTGGAGAATTGTCCTCTGTAGGAATATTGTGTTTTACATGATTTGTAAAAGATAAATCATCGCCTTGTTTGTAAAATGCTCCGTCATATTTATTTAATACTTTATATAAATTCGATTTTTCTTCTTTATTTAAGTGATCTGTTCTCAGATCCCTTTTGATTTTGTTGTCTATAATCGGGTCTATAGGACACATTTCATTAAAGAAACTGATAGACTCTTCATATTCCAGTTCTTCATTTGCATTGAGAAACAATGGTATGATTTGATCATTCAATTTTAATGTTCTATTCTTATAGTTTACTTCTCCATTGTTTGGAATTAAAATATTATTTCCAATAATTCCATTATACTCTTCACTGAAAGTATATACTTGGAATTCACAATCGTATTTAACTGGTAGTGCAAATCTTGTTTTTGGGATTATAACATCTTTTGTTACGACTATTGGGTTGCCTGCTGTGCGTATTGTCATAGGTTTGATACGCCATTTAGTATATTCTTTTGGTGAATCTTGTTCACGTAAAAGACTATTAGTTGCTCCTGTATCAACTAGAAGTCTTATAATTTTATTATTTTTCCCTAACTTAATATAGGGTAATGGGGTTCCGAGGCTGAATGCCGAAAATTTGTCTCTCCTACTGAATCTTGTTGTGTTATATTTGTATCCACATAATTAGCGTTATGTACTCGTTTTATTTGAGATGATGAAGGATCAATATCCATAGGCTCAGACCTTTGAGGATATTGCCTATAATTATTGGGGTTTCTGTTGTTATTATAATTATTATTATTATTTGGTCTTTGATTATTTTGCACATATGGTTTTGGTTGCCAATTATTATTATTTCTGTGATTACTATTATATTTGATAGGGTTATTAAGATTTTTAAAATTATGATTATTATTTCTGTGCTCATACCTATTTTCTATATTTTTATTATTGTATCTCTGATTTATTTTAATACTATCTGAATTGTTATTATGTCTTATGACAAATCCTGCGTTACTAAGCTCGTGTAAAGCTAACTCCATTGTAGTGGGTTTTAATGCATAGAGAATAGTTCTCATATGTGTTGGCAATCTTTCTTTAAAAATGTTAAGTGCAGTTTCGTTGTTACGAGGAATATCTAAAGGGTTGTTTTCCTGCAAACATTTTTGATTTAATAGTGAAAGGGTACTTTGTATGTAATTGTAGAATTTGAGTGGGTCGCCTCTAAATTGAGAAGCTCTCAAATCTTCATATAACTGGTACGAATTTTTAAATCCGCCGAAATTTTCTAATAACATATTTTTTATATCCACCCATCTTGTAAGATGTGTATGGATTTCAATTGCCTGTCTAGCTCTTCCAATAAATTTGCTTTTTAAAATGTTAATACACATTTTCTGTGATTGTTCATTATAGGTTAACAATGTGGGAATTATATCATCTACATTAGAGATGAATATTGGCAAATCTTCAGTTTTACCATCAAAATTTTGAAGTCGTTCAATATATTTTAAAGGATTAAGTTCTAGGCTTCTTAAATTATTACCTGCTGCTACTGCGGGCTGTTGTTGTATCTGTGCTGCTACTGCGGGATCCATGTTGATTTGCTGGATGCTTCTATGTTGGTTAAAGTTTTGTTGTCTCAGCTCTGCTCGTTGAGAATCTCGTCCGATTCGGTTACTGTTTTTCCTCATTTACGGGACACGTTGGGGCTTTCGAGACACTTGCCACTTATTTTGTTTCAATCTGTTACTTCTTCACTTCAAATTATTTTTCCTCTACGGATTTTGTAGTATAGGTCATATGCATTGACTGAACTACCAAATAATTTCTAAATTTAAAAATTTTTATTCGATATTTATTCGAATAAATTTTTTTTTTTTTTTTTCATTGATCCGTTAAGTGTTAGAATCGATATTCATTCGATTTTATTTCACTTTTCACTTCTCAATGTTTTTATGAACCGTACCAATATTCGTTCGGAGTATATTAATTAATTTCACAACAATTTTATTTGCGAGAAAAATTATACTTTTCCGGTTCGCTCACTGGATTACCATATCTCTTATAATTTTCATTTATAATCTGATTGGTATCCTACCGACTGCGCCAGTTTTATTTAATTTTCAAAACGAATACAAAAAAAATATACAACCACTTTTTTTTGATTCATTTATTTAAACACTTTATTTGAGTAATAAGAAAGCTTCAGATCCCTTACCGTGGGTCGGGGGAAATCTTAGGCTGTAAGTTTTGACACTATTCTTAAGACTAACTATGATGATCTCTAGTGATCCCTTTATATACTAATTTCTATCGCAACAAATCTTACTTTGTCTGCGGATTTATTGATTTTGTTTTGTTGTGAAATACTTTTGGTTTCACTGATAGTAAATGCTAACGCAACAAGTCTTACTTTGTCTGCGGATGATTCTATGCATTGTGTGCTGAAGGCCAAAGGGGTGCTTTAGTTTTATGGTTTTATACAATGTTGCAGAAGGCAACGAGTGTGTTTTGATTTTGGGGTTTTGTCATCGTTGATATGTATGTCAACTGAATTTAGGTGGTTTTGTTTACTTGAGTCATTGTTGTTAGTTGAATTTGAAATCTAGTGAGGGTGCACAAGTGTGCTCTGATATAACATATATGTATAATTTGAAAATTTATTAATTTTTATTTATTAAATTGGTTAACATTCAGTTCCAGAACAACAAAGGTCGTCCGCCATTTGAATTATTTTGTTTATCCTGTTTTATTTTCTGTCAAATGTGCCTGTAAGTGTGTAATCAGTTTTATACTCAGCCTGCTCAGTCAATTTATTCTGAGCTCATAGAGCGCACTCAGATTAAGCTCAGATCGAAAAAAGAAACACAAATCTGAGCTCTGAGCTCTGATGTATCTGAGCTAAAAAAGAAACACAAACTTTTTGTATAACAGTTCAGGTTGTGCTCTGAACTAAAAAAGAAAAACGACTAACGTAGACAGATTCTCTTGGTAGGGCCCTTCAGTAGTTATTGTAAAAAAAATGCATTCTGAATTTAATGTTTAACATGTTTGATTAAGCACTTGTTGTCTTACGACTATCAGACTATAAACATACACGTTTTCTTCGACAATCTACCTTGTTTTCTGTTCTAGCATTCGAATTCCTAATCAACATTCAGCGATCATATTATGGTTATCTGTCAAAATCGAAAATGTTCCGTGCTTAGATTTGTAGCTACCCACAGAGTATATCCATTAATGAGTAGGGACACTCTCTCTACATATGCATTTGCTACTACCACAAAGCAAAATGCAAAAAAATCGTACAATAAGTGGAAGCAGGTCGAAAGAATCATTTTTACCTGAATAAAACGACTGCTTGAGAAGAAAAGGGTACACAGCACATTTTACCTGAACCACTACATGGGGCTTGCTGCGTACGACGAACGATTGTGGGTTTTTTCATAAAGCATTTTTAAAGGCGGGCCGGAATGAATGTCAGTAAATTAGTATTCTCTCTCAACCATGCAGGTATGAATTAATATGATCAGGTTACCAGCTTTGCTTTTGTAGAATTGGTAGTATTTGCATTTTTTGCCATTGGTTATTGATTAAATGGTATTTGTTATGGACATGAAAAAGAAATGTTTCATTCTATATCACGAAATTCAACCCTTTTGCTTTGCTACGACTTCGTTAATAACCATTTTTTATGATTTTAAGTTTTATTGCCAGCACTTCTTAGGTAATATATTTCATAGCAGATGGTCACACTAATTACTTAGGTTGGCTGCAGAGGGATTGTTTACATTTTTTTCACACGTATTTTTAAAGGCGGGCCGGAATTGGATTGTTATCAGTCGTTCTATATCATCAATTGACGAAAGAAAGGGTGTTCCGTGTCTGCGCGTGTGGCAAACAATTAAAAGTAGTGAAATAGTTAAAAACTCTAAATAAAATAAAATAATGGGAAAACATTATTTTAAATGTTTGGCATGTGAGAGAAATAGGAGAGGAGGGAGAGGAGAAAGAAAATGTTGGAGTTAATATTTCGGATAATAGTAGAGGTAAGCAATATAAGTTATAGATCCGGCAAGAACAATTATAAATCTGTGTTGTATTTCTTAATTTTTTTCCAGACATTGAAGTGCAGATGGAACGACAAAAATAAAATAAGGACAATTTGGTTTACTGTGAACTTTGGTATTGAAAATGCATTCTACTATTTCGCAGGTTATATTTTAAAAAAAAACCGCCTAAACCACAAGTGTGAGTTAAAATTGAGTCCGCAACATAACGTTTCCTCCCTTTTTACAGATTTAAAAGCATATGAAGATGCGAAATTGACACGGCGCAATCAACTCGTTAGAGAGTCTTGAACAAAAATGTATTTCTTGTTTTCCAAATATGTACTACCTAAATAATTTTGAGGGGAATATTTTTAACTTTTTGAAAAATGAATTTCATTACAATTGTTGCAAAAATCAAAATAAGGAATTTCTTAGGTCCGAGTATGGGTTTACTTTATTCTAAAACAGTTCAATAAAAATAACAAAAATATTTAAGTATAGCACACATGTGAATACATATTAGATATAAAATGTTCAATAAGAAATATTACAAATTGATTTTGTTTTTTTTTTACGTCACACCCTGTACCACATTTTGAAATAGTTCATCTACTCTTCCATCCCTCTTTTACTAGAGCACTTTTAGTGACGTCTATTTCTCGTGTATGTGTACTGCAAATTGTAAACTGATAAGAAACACGTGGAGAGTGTCCCTACTCATTAATGGATATACTCTGCTACCCATGGCCTTTCGATTGAAGAAAATAATTGCCCCTGCTATTAAGAGAGTGAGTCTGGAAGTGCACTTTCTCAATGTTTTATTCAAGAAAGAAAATACACTTCCAATCCAAGAGGAGTCGGAGATTTGAAGAATTGCCAACACACATTGGCCAAATGTCAGATTAAAATGTTTGTTGTTTTGTTAGAAAAAAAAGTTGCTTTGTGAATGTTAACTTAATTCGAAACAGTTTAATTGGTCTATTAAAAACATTTTACTGCAGAAATATAAGTAGCAACAAAAAACAAATTCTCCCATATTATGTGCGTGATATCAACAGTCTACCACAATTACAAAAGACTTCCAACGAAATTTAGCGAATAAGCTCATTTTTAAATTTTGGCCAGAACAATGAACAGAACGTCTATGTAAATCGGGCTTTAGGCTGCCTGTATATTTGTATTATACGAAATCAACTAGGCTAGTAGTAAGGAGGGGGACCGTTTGCAAAGTAAAACATTCGAAAATACACATATAACCGAAACAAAACTGATCGTTAGCGTCGCGACTTTGAAACCCTCTTTTGTCGCTTACACCCACGAAAGACAGAATCACGTTGGTTTCCAGGACTTCAGTAAGTTTCAAACTCAATCCAATTTCAATAGTTCACTGATTTACCACTTGACGATAGGCACACATCCACTTAACGTGATGTTCATAAATCTCTGGTCAACAGTGTATTCCATTCGTTAAAACCGAAAAACCGCAATTGAATATCGTTTGGAAATACGTACCTACAATAAATAACACTCGCTGACAATAATGTCACAGTTGCGACGGCTTTAGTCAAATCAATTGCCATCCAAAGATACCATCATCATGAGACAGACACCTTCCGTGTCCTTCTTGGGCACACGATCTTAGTACAAAGTTGCGCGCGCACAGGTCAAAGCAAGGCAAAGTAAAAAATATCTCCTCGTGTCCAACCAAATATATGTATATAAATTGATTCGGTGTAGGGTTACATATCGGCGAGCAACTTTGTTGCCACAATAGCCCCGTGATCGAGAGGAAAGCCAGCTTTAACCTGTATCCGATCAGAGGATCCCTGTATGTGTATATATCTTGTTTCCTTGTTTTGGTTGCGACTTTCGTCGGGCAGCTTCTCGTGTGGAGTTGGGCGGCTGGTGCGCTTTGCAATCGTGGTGACCAGACAGTGGTGGTGGCGGCTGCAAACAGATAGACAGACAGAAGCGTAAACATTGCACACAAGAGATAGCATCAATCTTTTCGAAACCACCACCCAGTTGAGGATCGATTCGATTTTAGGTGACAATTCCCACTGGGTTTTCGCTTTTAAGTGATCCGATAGCGCTTATACTGCCAACTTCCTCATTCAGCGAGGATAATTAAAGTCATCAACCTTCAGAATTTATGGCCAACTGTTTAAAATCAATATTCACTTAGAGTTACCGGGAGGACACAGCGAAGGCTAACATGACACACACAGTGGCAGTGCGGTGGCTTCTTGTCTTAAATGCGGGAAGCACCCCTGTAGGAGCACATATTCATGTGTCACTCAGGTGGCTATGGCTGCTACTCCAGCGCCAGTCGTATATGCAGACGAGCAATCCGCATCGAGTCACCTTACTTCGCTTCTTCTTCGTTTGCCTGCCGGTATTTTAATTAGATGTAATTTTTGTGTATCCCCCCTCCCGAAAAGACGCGACCATATACAGCAGAGGCATTAAGGGCACTCACATGCAGTAATTACAACCTGCCTGATGTCGGTGTCGATGTTCGACAGGGATTCTCTTGAGAAGAAGAATTTTTATAACTTGGGACATAAATTCGCTTGGAATTACATGAACACGGTTCGTTTTCCGTTTTCCTGGCGATTAGAAAGAAAGTTAACAGACTTCAAGTGGAGAATATTGACAATTTAAATATGCGAGGGGTGTTTTGTGTATATCCGTACTTGTAGGTTGTAACTGGTGTTCAACAGTGCACAAGGCACAAGGGGTGTCCTGCGGGTGAAAAGTGCAAGGTGTAGAGAGGAACGTTTGTGTGCGACATTCCGCAGGGGAAACCTTACGTAATTAAGAAATTTTCTTTTAATTGGCACAACCGTTATTGGAATTACTTCAGCGCGGGTGTGCGAAAAAAACAATCCAGTTGGAATGTGAAGAATATAGTTGGGGAATTTTTAGAGTAGCAGCTGAGCAAATGAGATGAAAAATTTGCCTTACAGTTGTTCAACTCTGTACATTCCGAGTTGTGGTGTTCCTCAATTTATCAAAATTTTAGATTGAAAATAAATAAATAGTTGGCGCAACAGGTCCGTGGGGACCCTAGGCCTAGCTTCCCACAACCATTCGTCTTGTGCGAGTTTTAATTTTTGGGATCAACAATTTTACTTCTGGTCCAAGCGGCCAATTGAGAAGCTCATTCATGTAATATATACTCTCGGCTTTTTGTCAGACGTTCGCGAGAGGTGGCGCAGTGAAAAAAACCTTAAGTTGGAATTTGGGTTTTTTTTCTGGACCCCCTCGCTTAGTAGTCGAACACACTAACCCCTATGCCACTGCGCCGACAAATTTTAGTCTGCCTCGCGAAAATATATTCACGATTCACTCTGTTGGGCAAAATGGTCAGAGTCTGTGACTCGTCCAATTCAGGTGAGTTTGTAATGTAATGGTTCAGAACGGTATGTGAACATTTTGGAGGAGTTTTTTGTTCCACAAATTTTGATGGTTTGGTATTAGCATTTATTTCCAACAGGACGGAGCAACGGTATTAACTTGAAGGAACACTGGCCGGAGCAACTCATCTCAATAAGGAGCGATTTGGAGTGGCTAGCCCGCAAGGGAGCAACTCTTGCAATTTTTAATAGATTTTTTTGAACCTTGGCAAACGTCCAATCACCCTAGAAGACAAGGGGACTCACCCTCGCCTGCTCGAATGCACAATACTAAAAATGTGTGCTCTGTCAAAATGTAGGAGCCCAAATCCTCTCCTCGCGGAAAAGTTATATAAGGGTTTCTGTGGCCCTTACAATAGCGGCCTTCTCTTCTATCGATCTTGATCTCGACTCGGGAACTGATCGTCGGTTATTCGAACCTTATCGGATGCATATCTGTCATCCAATTTAATCTTAGCCAAGTGCAGTGCCGCTAGATAGTGTGTTTTGACACTTACATAATTTTCCTTTCAACCCCAGATAAGGATAACTCCCATTTGTATCTAAAAAAAAAACTACTCCTAATCCAATCGAACGATGGGGCATAATTTGAAAATAGTCTCCAGTTCCATGAAGTGATCCTTTGAATATGAATCATCCGGATCCGGTATATGGGTTCAATTCGAAATAATTGGCTAAATCTATGGGCAAACTCATTTTAAAATTCATTTTAAAAGTTCTGTCCCAAATTTGGGCAAATGTCACTCGTCCGTAATGGGGACATTCAAGAAAGCTGGCTGGCTCGATGTGTCTAAGTTTTGCCTGGCCAACCTCGGTCATATCAGCAGTTGACGTTTATGGATGGGTAGTCAAGAGTTTTGTGACCGATTATATATACTGTTTTGGCGACATCCTTATTTTTGGCGACTTTATTCTGCCTCAGCTGCACAGGACTCCATCAGAATATGAATCCTTCTTTATAGCTTCAAATGCCAATTCAACTAAGGAATGTCTCTTCTTAGATAGCCTAACGGACTCTGGTCTATGCCAAGTTAGCGGGGTCTCAAACTACAATTAGACCTAATCTTCACAACTGATCCCATTAACTCCTTTGTCTCACATTGTCCCCCTTCTCTTCTCCCCATCTTCTTCTTTTATTTTTCCACAACTCTCCACCTCAGTCCAGTTCTTCCGCAGTCGCCTCCTTTTACAACTTTCACAAAGCTAGCTTTCAAAAAATTGATGCCTATCTCATGCATGTCGGCGCAGTGGCTTAGTGGTTAGTTTGTTGGACTACTAAGCGAGGGGTCCCAGGTTCGAATCCCGAAAAAACCCCAATTCCAACTTAAGGTTGTTTTCACTGCGCCACCTCTCGCGAACGTCTGACAAACATCCGAGAGGATATCTGTCAGTCAGGAAAGAGCTTCTCAATTGGCCGTTTGGAATCGGCATAAAATTGTAGATCCCCTCCATTCGTCCCAAAAATAAAAACTCACACAAGACGAATGGTCGTGAGGAGCTATGCCTAGGGTCCCTAACAACTATTTATTTATTTTTTTATCTCATGATGCTCTTTTCCTATTTTACAGAGCATTATTTACCTCTATTTCTCTCTATGTTCCCATTTCTCGTCATAAAACTTCATCCGCATCGCCCCCGTGGTATAATAGAAGACTCCGTTCCTTAAGAAACAAAAGAAACAAGTTATGGGCAGTTTCTATTCGCACCGGTTCTTCATCTGACTATTCCAACTATCTCGGTACCTACTTTTCTTAATTTTACCCAGCTTTATAACTCTCTCTCTCTACCATCGCTATCAAAATGATGCACATACCATTCAAATAAACGACACTAAGTACTTTTTCCAATTCGTCAACTATAAAAAAAAATATCCGACGGCTACCCTCCTTCTCTCTCTTACGAAAATTTCTCATCCACCGACCCCAACTTTTTCGCAACATTTTTTAAGCAATCGTTTGCCGATAACTCCTTCCCACCTGACCCCTCCTACTTTAGCTACCTACCTAACTTCTCTATCGGCCCCTTTCTCTCTCAAACTGTTGATCCTCTACTTATTATAAATAAGTTACAAAAGCTCAATGATGAGTTCTCATCCGGACCAGATGGTCTTCCAGCCTTAAGTGTTCTTCCAACCTCTCGCTCCCCCTTTCTAATCTCTTTCGTCTATCTCTTTTAAAAGGAGAATTTCTCCAGATTTGGAAGACTTCGTTCTTAACTCTGATACACAACAAAAGGAACAACAAAAATTATGTTACTAATTACCACCCAATTGCTAAACTCTCTCATATACCCAAACTTTTTGAAAGTATTTTATACGAAGTCTTAAGCTTTCGGTGCAAGTCTCATTTATCCCCACTAACATGGATTTCTGAAAGGTAGATCAACAACTAAAAATCTCGTGGATTTTGTATTCTTTGCCCTATCAGCCTTAGAAAGTATAGCAACGAAGTCGAGGTTATTGCAATTCAGTAAGGCGTTTGATAAAATATCTCATCAACTAATCCTCTTCAAACTGTCTGCCCTTGGCTTTTAATCTATATTGATAAAATGGATATATTCCTACCTTGAAAGCCGCTATTATAGCGTTCGCTTAGGGTCCGTACTTTCTTCCTCCTTCTTAGCAACATCTGGTGTCCCACAAGGCAGATCCCCTTCTCTTTATCCCTACGGTTAATGATCTCGAGAAGGTCATGAAACACTTGTCTCTCTCTCTCTCTCTATACGCAGACGATACTAAATTCTTCAAAATGATCTTTTCACCTCAAGACTCCTGTCTCCTTCATCAAGACCTTGATAGTTTTTCGACCTGGTGCCTAAAAAATTGCTTAGAGCTTAAAATCACCAAATGCCAATCCATTACCCTATCGCGAAAACGCAACATGCCCCATCGCCGACTCTACCTTATCCACGGTCATCCAATTTCTCTCGTTCAGTCTCTTCGTGACATTGGCTTATTGTACGACAGGGAGCTAAATTTTCGTTCGCATATTGAGGAATAATCTTAAAGGCCAACTCATCACTCGGCTTTGTTAAACGATGGTCTAAAGAATTCTCCGACCCGTACGTGACCAGATCTCTTTACGTCTCATTTGTTCGCCCCCCTGCTCGAATACGCTAGCCAAGCATGGTCTCCCTTTCAACGTGTCCATATAGACAGAATCGAGAGCATCCAACGCCGTTTTCTTCGATTTACCCTTCGGGGACTATCTTGGAGTGATCCCCTAATCTTACCTCCCTATCAAGACCGTCTCAAACTTATTAACCTCAATACCCTTGAGGAATGCACGGACGTAGCAGACATTCTCTTCACAACTCTATCTCCTTCAATACTGACCTCCTTCACCTACCTTAGCTTTAAGTCATAATTATTAGTCCTAGTTTTAAGTAGTTTTAATTTAGATTAAGTCATTGTAATAGCTTGTAATAAGCCAAATAAATGGGGTCTTACCCCCACCAAAATTAAATTAAAATTACTAAGAAGCTAGTTCGTATAATATGTGGCTGACTTAGGAAAAGTGACGTTTTCGACCAATCTGGTCATAGTTTTAAGTAGTTTTAATTTAGATTAAGTCATTGTAATAGCTTGTAATAAGCCAAATAAATGGGGGTTTTGCCCCCACCAAAATTAAATTAAAAGTACTAAGACGCTAGTTCGTATAATACAGGGTGGCGCACGAATCGTGCTATAAAAAATTAAAACGTAATAACTTTTTTTCTGTGTGAGTCGGCTTATTTTTTTTTTATTTTGTAGGTTACTATTTAGATTTATAAAAATGGATGCTTGGGATACGGAGAAAAGAATTTGGATAGTGCAACGGTACCAAGCTTTGCAGTCCGTCATTTCCGTCCAAAGGGAATTTAGGCGGGAGTTTGGCGATAATCCCCCGAGTAGATGGACCATTTTGAGGTTTGTAAACATGTTTGCCGAATCTGGAAGCATCGCACGAAGGTCGTACCATCGAGATGGCAATGTTCGGGTTCAGGATAAAATCGCAGCAGTAGCATCTGCAATACAGGCCAATCCGAGCGTTTCGACCCCAAACTTATCGGGGCAAATTGGAGTTAGTAGACGGTCATTACAACGGATACTTCATGACGATTTAAACTTCTTTCCGTACAAAGTCCAAATTACTAGCAAGTTAAACCCTCAGGATTTGCCTGTTCGCCTGGAATTTTGCCAAAAAATGATATCAATGGCCGAAGAAGACAACACATTGATCAATTGTTTGTTCATGTCTGATGAGGCCCATTTTGATCTTAACGGCAATGTAAACAAGCAAAATTGCCGTATATGGAAAGAGTCTAATCCAGAAATGCTCCATGAGACGGAACTGCACCCAGAACGAGTCACTGTGTGGTGCGCAGTTTCATCAAGGTGTATTGTCGGGCCGTACTTCTTTGAAGAAAACGGTGTAACCGTTACTGTCAATGGGGACCGTTATTTAAAGATGTTGAAGGAGTTTTTTTACCCAGAACTGCGCCGAAGACGTATACCATTCAACAGCGTTTGGTGTCAGCAAGATGGAGCAACTGCACATATAGCCAGACCAGTTATGGCGGAGCTAAACAAAAAATTCGCAAACAAATTAATTTCTAGGAACTCCACTCTTCGCTGGCCCCCAAGGTCACCTGACCTGACTGCACCAGACTTCTTTTTATGGGGTTATGTCAAGCAAGAGGTGTATAAAACGAAGCCCAGGAATTTAACTGAATTAAAGCAGTCCATAACGACAATAATTGAGGCGATCCCAACTTCAACTCTTCAGGCCGCAATGAATAGTTTTTTGATCAGGTGCCGCATATGCGTGGGAGAGCGTGGAGGTCATTTGCGATCTATAATCTTTAAAAACAACTAACTATTTAAAATAAAATTTAATTTTCTAACCATTAAAAAAAAAATAAATGAAATACATCGATTAAAAAAAATGTTATTTGAATTTCTTATAGTTGCACAATTGGTGCGCCACCCTGTATGTGGCTGACTTAGAAAAAGAGACGTTTTCGACCAATCTAGTTTTTGCGTTCAAGTTCATCCAGTCCAGACCAACCTGGGCGACTTAAAATAACTAGATTTTTGATTCTGTCTTACTTCCGATTCGTTACGTTAATTTGATGCCATACTTGAACATGGCGCGCCATTAAACTGGCGACAAAAAAAAAGTTCTAACACTGCGACTTGCAATATGTAAAAACTGTTTGGATTTTTGTTTAATTGATGAAACGTAAGTATTTTTGTTCTAAGTTCCCCCTGTGTTGCTAGTATATTCGTCTTAAGACCATGTCAAGTCCTTCTACGAACTTATTTATGTGAGTTGTGCCTTGAATTTCCGAGATTGGCTTGCACGTGTTTACTAAAGTACAACTTTTGCCATTAGGCACACTCAATCCACTTTCACTTCGATCTAATTAGGCGAACGAAAACCCTCTCCTGCTAATCTTTTCGAATTTTTCGGAATTTCCGTTGTCTGTCTTCTGGCGTCCGTGACACCAGTTGACACTTGCAATTCAATTACAAGGACCATTGCCTGATGCCTTCAATATTCCGCATCGAACAAGCACAAATTGAACATCGCATTCAACTCACGTAGTCTCCTTCTTAACCCACTTAAGCGAACGATGTCACATCCTCTATGAGAGAAATCTTGTGAATTTTTACGACCCAAGGAAGTCCTTGCGAACGAGTGGCAATACAAGAACACTGACCCACCTCCGCCACACCGTGCGGTCTTCCCGATGCCAGAATTCCAGATAAAATCTCACTAATAGATGCTTAATGGTGCGTGCCATCCATGTCCATCTGTTGGTCGGACGACACACCGGACACCATCCTAGGCAAGCGTCGCGTCATGTTGTTGTCGTCGCGCCAGTCCTCCGACGCCGCTCATATTTGTCTTCGTGGAAAACTGAAAAACTTAAAATATCCCTAGCATTGTGACAGCCGATTTAATTGGAAGAAGGAAATTATTTCCTTGTCCTCCTGTTCATCGGGCACATCTCAATTTGGTGCAATCGGTGATTGAATCATTGGTTGGGGGGAATGGTGTCTGTTTTCATGGGAAACACCACACGTAATTGCTCCAGGAGGCAGGGGAGCACGTTGGCACGAAGGAATTCCTCTTGGATCTTGTGGGGGAAAATCATGAGCTGCATCCATGGCAATTATTATTATAACCCAGGTGATGGTGATGTCTGATGTGGTGCCATATGCTGCCTTGGCATTTAGATTTCAGATGCGATAGCGTGCAAGGATATCATTTTGCAGTCTAAACAAAATGACAAGGGTGCTCCCTATCCCTTGGATGGTGGTCGGGTCACTATAGGAAACCAGCGTCTGTGTCATTAATGGATATGAATTATCATGTCTCGGTGATACTCGCATATCATGATCATGGAGCAAATCATTGCAGGGCGCGTCAAAGAACGCACACATACTTCCTCGTGACTCAACTGGAGTTGGAGTCCCGTCCGCATGGTCTATGATGCATGAGCATGATACTTATGACAGGCAACACATGGTTGTGGTTTATCTGTCGAACTCGATATGTGATGATGGGTGATGTGGTGATGCTGCAAATGACGATGCGGATGGCGGCGACGATGATAATGATGGGAGATAGCGAGCACGCACTTCATTTGCGGTAGAACGGATTTTGATCCAAAAAGAAACTGATGGATGCACATGTAAACAGGAATTTGAATCTGGAATCTGACGATGACGGTGATGATGTTGTGTTTACTCGAGAACTTGTGTTGCGATTTATTTGATTTGAAGATGAAGACGATTGTGTGGTGGAAATTAGTATCTAGTAACTGGAACTAGGTATATCTGTTTGGGTAGTGGTCATATCGTTGATTCGTTGTGGTAAAGTGGAACTCCTTCTCAAACTGAGTGCGAATTTGAACTAAGCGTTGACTGTTTTAGAGACACGAAGTCCTCGGAGATGATTCCTATTGCCTCCGACAAAGCCCATATGCCTCTCCTGATGGTCAGTCCCGAAAAGCGGACTTATCTGTGACTCACGGTCAAAGGCTTCTGCGGTATCAGTCGATGCCCAACTTACTCAGATGTTGCCATCACTATGATAAGCCGATTGGCATTACAAAAATCCTCGATGCGAATCGACATCGCTGTCTGCTATATTTGCTAGAAATAAACGTCCTCAACAAAAACTCACTCAAACAGGCAGCATTATACCCTCGATTTATCACAGTATAAGCACTATCGAAAGGGGCACATTCCAACGCAGCGGAACCGACCCAATTTCCCTTTCAAAAAGGTCAACTAATATCCAAACCGGCTGCCGATAATGACCGGCAGCCTAATGCACTTGCACTTTCCATTAGAAACCGATATTGTTAATTGCCGACGGAAAATAATTAGCAACACGATACCGGTACCAGGTAGCCCGTCCACTCCCGAAAAATTCGTATAAATAGACTCGTCACCTTCCGAAACGATATCAAACAGAACTTAGTATCCAAGATGGTAAGTACACTTACCCAGAGAAGCAGTAAGTCCTCCAACAAAATAATTTAAAATTTTCTTGCAGAAGTTCCTCATTGCCGCCTCTTTAATGTGCCTCGCACTTGTTGGGCTGTCTCAAGCAGGTAGTCTTCGTGGATTAGCGGTTCCAGTTCCTCATCAAGTCTATGGCGTTCCGGTGCTCGATAATGAGATTCATATTGAAGAGACCCAGCCTTTTGTTGCAGACAGAGACAGTGTGTCTGTTGACCTGGAAACGCATGAAGAACCAATAGTTTCGCAGCCCTCTAGTGAGTACGGTGCTCCAGCTGTAGCACATGAGATCGAAACTGTTCCGTTTGTCGATAGCCTCCCTCTGGTTGATAGTATTGTGAGTTTCGGCACACCTTCAGAGACGTACGGACCCCCGGCCGAGCTAACTACACCAAAACCTGATCTGCCTTATCTAGAACCTGGTCTGCCTACTTTGCCAGAAGCTCCTATCGTGCCGGATGTGCCTGAAGTCATCGAAGAGTATGTGGAAGTGTCTAATGGATACTTGCCCCCAGCAGCTGAAACAACAGCCGTCATAGAGCAATACGTGCCATCAGCCGACGAAGCTCCGCTTGTTGTGCCAGAAGGTAAGCCTAGTGAAGTATATGGGCCGCCAGCGGCAGTTGCAGTTGTACTCCCGACGATTCATGAAATCCCAGCACTGCCAGAAGCACCCGCAACAGTGGCACCTGCAGTTACAGCCGAGAATACTGGCCAATATTTTTACGAGCCCCCAGCAATTGGCTTCCCAACTCCAATTAGCCATATTCCAGAGCTGCCATCACAACCTGCAACTACGTTTATTATCGCCGAAGGTAGGCCTAGCGAAACATACGCCCCTCCCGCTCATGAAGAACACAATCCAAGTGGTTCATATGGAGCTGCCAATGTGCCAGTTCATATTCCAGAGCTGCCCGAAGCGCCGGTGACATCGTTTGCTGCTGAAAACGCAAGGCCCAGCGAGATTTACGTACAACCCATCGTTCCTGAAATCAAAACCATTTCCGCAGAAGCACCCCGACAATATTTCTACGAAGTCCCCGCAAAAGCTTTCCCAACTCCTGTGACCCTCAATGTTGGCCATGGCATTGTGTCGCACTCTGGGTTCGTTCAAAGCTCAGGCAGTTCCTCGGCATCTTCCTCTAGCCTTCACGTAAGTTTCAAATTTCGCATCACACCCTACATCCACTGTATAACTTTCTTTCTGCAGGTCAATAAATACGCAGTTCCGCTCACCATCCAGCCTCATGCCGATTCAGTTATTATTGAAGAAGTCAATCCAATAGGGCAGGGATTTGCCATTCACTCCGTAGCCGGCAGCTCGGAGAACACCTCTACGGGATTGTACAATCAGGTGTCCGTAGTTAACCACCTGATGCCACACTTCTCAACGTTCGGTACTATCGTGGGACACCATCAGCCTGTTGAAAATTCCGTACCTGTCCCGATTCCCCATGGTGCCTATGGTGTTGCAAACTTCTAATTGAATTATTGTTTGACGTACATATGTAAAGCAGAGGATAAATAAAAAGTCTTTCAAAAGTTTATCTACTCAAAAATGTCAGTTCCATGTTTTGTATATCCTTAGGGACACATTACATTGTTCACTCAATTAGAAACGTTTTTAAGGGAAGCAACATAACCTCAAATTATTATAAAAGCAACAACTCTACTGTTCGCCCCAAACCCTTGGAGTACTCGACACACACACAAGCAGTTGTGCACATCCTTCTATCCTCACGATTGAGTCTATGAATGCCACGGAGGACAAGCAAATATTATCTCTTCCCAAATAGAGTTATAAACATGACATGAGCAAGTATGAGACCAATGCAAGGTGCCTCGAAGTGTTCGGGCCACCATAAAAAAGAAAAGAATCTCCCCGAGAAGAAGCTAAGGTAACAAAAAAAAAAAAAAGAACAGAAACCGACCCAAAGAAATATATTGGTCTTAAGGAGGAAACAATGAGAGGAAGGAAAAAACTTCGAAATCCCTTTTTACGTAGTCCCTTGTGTTATTTGAACAAAATGAATATAAATTTAAAATTGTTATCTGGAACGTTCAGTGGTGACCAACAGGGGTAGGCGCTCTTAATAATAAGTGCCGGTTCGGGACACTACACGAACTTGTTATATTATAATTATTTACAAAGGTCCGCAGCGCAGGTATCAAAAGTGAAAGTGAAACAACTCACTCATCAAATAAATACTATCATGTTAGGGTCTATTGATATGAGAGCGAACAGACCATTTCGAAACGGAAAATCTCACAAGGTTCGGTAAAAGTTCATCGAAACCTCAGTTTGGTGGGAACATGGCATTAAATATCGGAAATTCGAATTCAAAACTTTTTGCCTCAAACGATAACATAAGGCGTGTTTTTTTGAGCTTCTTTCTCAGCAAAGCAAAGTACAGTAGAATTTTAAGCAGGCAATTACAACAACTACTCGGAATGTTCAAAGTGTCAAGTAGAGCGTAGTTGTTGTAATTGCGTGCTGAAAATCCGACTTTACTTTGCTTTGCTGAGATTGAAGCTCAAAAAAATCAGGCCAAAGTCAAAGTTCATTCGCAACATAAAAAACGCGTTCCACAAACCAGCGATCAAAAAATTCGTTCGAACTTAACCTCTTAACCTCCAAATGGAAATAGGAGATGTCTTGTACTTTCACATTTTCTTTTGTGGTGTTGTTTTGTTTCCGTCCACCACAAATAGGAGAACAAATACTGCTGTTTATTCAACAAATTGCTTCTATATCTCATTTCCGGCGGTTGTTATTAAAAAGCAAATTGTGGCATCTGTCATTGAATTCGCGGATATTTTCGACCAAATAATATGTTAATTTATATCAAAACTTAATTCGTTCGTCGTTTGTAGGTAGTGAGGTATGTTTCAGAGATTTTATGGGCCTTCCTAATAAATTATTAGTAATAATCATTTTTAAACATTAAATACTTTTTTAGGTCACAATATGCAATTTTGTATGGAAAATGATGCCATTGTGAGCTCGAAAAATGTTGCCCGGACACTGAAAATGATTATTAATATCCCAGTATGACATTTAATAAATAAAATTTAATAAAACGGAAATGTAAATATAGGTTGTAGGTAGGTATATTCTTAAAAATAACTTTCAAACGATAAATATAATCAAAGTCAATAATTTAAACATTGCCATTATTTTATTTATATTTTATAAGTAGAGCTAGAAGTGACTTAATTTATTTTTATTTGTTTTATTGAATTTGTTTGTTTTGATGAATTAAAAAAAAGTATATATTTATATTTTGTTATTTTGGCTGTTTTGTTTTTTGTTCTTAAATTTTTCATTTGAGATTTTTGAAGGCGTCCTCTTTTTTTTGGGCGTGGATCTGGTCACCCTAAAGCAGAGATGAATGAATTAAACAGATGGATATCTTTCGTACCTCTATCCCCCCAAATCCCATATGTTTACATTGTTGTTTTTGTAATTTCAACCCCCGTCTGTGAATACGTGTGAGCTACAAAAGAGCATGTTGCTAATGACCGGCTAACATTCTTTTTGCTATTATGTGCATCGGGCTGTTCAATTGTTAAGTGTTTGTTATTAAACTTGTTTGGTTTTTGTTAAGCCTTCGATTAAAATAAAAGAAATAGTGAAATACACATTTCGGAATAGCGAATTCTTGCATTAAAGTCCAATTCATGAATTCACATATCCTAGAAAAGAAATGAGCAGATGTGCCTGACTTCATGAATTTTTTCGGGAAAACAGCTTGTATAGGCAGCCGCCTTTCCACTGGAAAGTTATGTATCTCTGAATTCCATTATCTTTGCAAACCATTCACTTAAAGTGAGCTTTTATTTTTGGGACGAATGGCAGGCAGCTCTTTCATGATATTTATTACTCTCGGATGTTTATTAGACGTTCGCAAAAGGTGGCGCAATGGTAAAAACTTAAAGATGTAATTTGCGTTCTTCCGGGGATCGAACCTGAGACCCGTCGCTCAGTAGTCTAGAGCACTAACCACTGAGCAACTTCGCCCATAAGCGGACTCCAATCGATGTAGATATGATTTAGTGGATAGGCTGAGGTCCGATTCTGTAAAGCACATTTTTCGTGCGTACGAAAATGTTTGAACGTTTCGCCCTACAGAATTCCGACCACTGGTTTTGCACATTGGACCGATGGAACTGACCGAGCATTTATCTATGTTCTTATTATTATTTCAATTCGGTTTTTTTTTTAACATAACCTACAACAAAACTGCTGCTCAACAACAAATAAATCATACAGAAGAAAAAATTCGTTGAATCAACTTTTGAAGTGTAATTTCCAAATGGCAAGCCTTTAGAATTTCTACTGACGCTACTGTGTATATAGTGTACATTGTGCACCCATGAGACATCTGTATCGAATGCCAGCTGCTTAACCGCGATGGTCGCCAAACTATAGCCACCGATGTTGTATATTTATCTCCGACTATTTCTGCAAGTCGATTGGCCTGTAAAGCGCACTGTTTTGGGTGATTCCGACTCCAACTACCATGTGGCTAAGGTGGATTAAAATGATGACATCAAACAACAAGATACCAACGCTGACGACGATGATGATGATGATGATGATGCAACAAAGTTTCACTGTAGTTTGCCAAGAATCAGAGAAGCTGCAACAGAAAAATTACAAAACAAACAACCGAGGGATTTCCCTTAGAACTTATGATCACGGAATTTCCAGTAGGTATACGGTATACCATGTGTAGGCAAGTAAAAGTTATAGGGAGTTAGGCGGATAACCTATGTGATTTTGCCCCCCATTCGGCCCATTATCTGTGCGTGTGTGTGAGTGGAAAAGTTTTCTATTAATTTGACAGACCCAGTGGGAGAATTTTAGATGAAACGGACATTTTACGAACAAACCGAAAATAGCAAAGTTCTGCAAGTCGTCCTTTTACTTTGCACATACTATGTACCGCACTAAGATACTTAAACTTAAACTACTTAATGTAGCAAGTAACAAGTTTTTGTACTAAGAAGCAGAGAGCAATGGGTGAATAAGTTGTTCCTTGGCATAGTACGCAAATATGCTGCAAAGTTTTGGGCGCACAGTGAATACGAATAGTGCTTTCGTATGGCGAGCAGGAAGTGATTAATTAGTTGATGGAAGGAAAAGAAGAAGAAGAAAACAACATTTCAAGGATGCGGACTGACATACCTTGGAACTTGGTGTCAAAGAAAAATACTTAATTATTTAGAATTTATATTTTCTCATCGTGTGTCTATTGGTGACTGTTGGACTGAGTGCGACAGGTGTTACTCGACTGAATTTGAATTGTTAGGTTGCATTTTGCTTCAATGGAAATGCTTCAAGTTCTTTCACACTAAGTTCTTTAGTATAACAGAGTGGAACTGAAAAATTAAATTAGCTACTGTAGCGGCCAGAAGGTAGAGGTTTTTTCAGCTGCTAGTTGACGCAACTAACGAATAAGGGGAATCGATCCTGAGACTCGTCGCTCAGAGTCCATCACAATAACCACTGGGTCAATTCGCCCCGAGTACACTCAGTCAGGAATACAATCCAGTCGCAACCCTATAAGCTAGAACAAGGAGAGCTATAGCAGTCGTCATTGATAGCTAAGCCAGCCATAACTGGTAACACAGAGGACAAAAGAAATTACTCAAGCAACAGAGCTGTTTATCATCTTGGTCTCCGATCGTATAGTGCCATCATAGAATAGATCGAAAAGGAAAATACCATAGAGCAAGGAGCGACTACACTCGTGACGGTAAAAGGAACATTTTTCACCACTTTCTCTGAATGACCAACGTGAGATGAAACACCGCGCCATAGTCTATACAACTCCGTCCGTTACATCATAGAAAGGTGTAACCACTCTAAAATCACAATAAGACTCGAATTTAAAAGAACCCGTGATTAAAGACAATCACCAACACGTAGGTTGTGGATTGTGGTATCGAAATGGCTGTTAAAAAACACTTTTTCCAAAATCAAAGTGTGGGCTGCGGTCAATAATTTATTCTACATTCAGCATCAGCTTCATTGTCAAGTCTTTAGAATAAAACCTTGCCTACCATTCTCTCGATGCCGGTCTTCCAAAATAATGTAGGTATACCTGTTTTAAAAACTTGCTTGCACACACAGTTCTGAGAAAATCTAAGGAAGCTTCAAACTGTGTTTCAAATTTATTAAATTTCTCCAATAAGTTCTGAAGGGACTACATAGAAATCATATAACTCTCATCAGTTACCCTATAAATATTTTGTTCTCTTTCCGACAATGGTAAGGACACATTTTAAAACATTCTTTTCGTAGATCAGCCAATGGAAATATTTAACCGTAACACTTGCAGAAATCGATTCAAACCGCCTTTATAATTTGGTTCGTCGTTACCAACGGGATTCGAGCACACCAAGTCCACAAGCGAACGCTGGGTGATTCCAAATTACCACCCCATACCGACACAGTGTGCGAAAATGAAACTTCTAACGTGCCCGAAACAGAGGGCTTCATAAAAGTCTCGATCATAACCGAGGATCCAACCGATATTGCTGTTGCAAATACAACTCTCATTCAAACTGGATCGTCAATAGAGACGAAGGAACCAATTTCTGCTACCAATGAGCCAGTCACCATACCTCTGGAGCCCGGAACTCTGTTCCCTCAGGCTCTTATGCCGGCAATCATGTCAACAGGCAACGAATACCATGTTGAGGATGACAATTCCTCCTCGGCAAGTCCATTAGTATTGAATCCAATTGAGAAGTTAACCCCAGACTATCAGCCTCATTTAACGAGGCAGATTGGAAATTTTACAAATCTCACAACATCTGTACTATCAGAGTTGGAATCAGAAATCGGACTGCTTTTTGAAATAGCTGAAGGTATAGAACATAAGCATGACTCCTCAGCGAAGAATGGTGACTCGGCAGAGGAAATAATAACAGTGGTCCTACATCCTGATGTCACAAATAAGTCGGAAGACCCCAAGTCCGAGGTCCAAATCGATGAGGCTCCGTTCTTTGAAGGCTTTTCTCCCTTCGTTCCGATCGAATCATTCTTCAGTCACCTGTTTCGGCCACAAGAGGCTGTAATAATCGAGACAGATTCTGTACTTCAACGACCGAGCCACCATTTTGCGATTGGAAATAAGACAGAACCCTCTGAAAAAGAGCACGCTTCCAGTGCTGAAGAAGTTATACCGAAGAAGTGAGCTTTTTGGAAACTTATCTGATGACATAGTTTTAAATTAGTTCAATAATTTTATTCAAAATTACTAGCATCAGGTGTAAACCATCCACTTATCCCTTCCGCAACAATTGTTGGCCTTTTATTTGTGTTATTAAAACCAATTCTTGAACTACAATGAGAGACCTGCGTCAATTTGTCTGTCTAGAGTCGATCCAGAAACAATATTACAGACTTAAAAATAAATACCCACTCCTAAGCATGCGTATTGTTATTCCATAGCAAGTCACTTCGGAAGAGAAATACAGACCATGATTTCCAATGTCCCGCCTGTCCATTACACGGAAGCTCAAGTGGACCCTTCCTATCCCTCGATCTTCCGCTACCGATTCCAAATCGTCAGCGGCGATATACGGGTATATTGAGGAAAGATGACAGACTCATCTTATTCTAGGCCTACCTCGAGGACGGCTGTCTAATGGCATCGAATTGGAGACTTGCGTTTAGCGTGACCGAAGAGTAGACTGCCCCTTTTAAAGAAGAAGCTGCTCGGCAATAATTAAATCACATACTCTGGTTTCTCTCAAAAGATATCTGCTATTGAACCCAGCAATTCGCGATCTTTTACTTGTGGCCATTAAAAATAAAAATAAATAAACTTAACCAAAGGTAAGTGTTGTGACAGGGCTTAAGACCCATCGCTTGACTTTGACACCAAATTGTATTCTCCGGATGTATCCAAATTACCAAGCAGTTCCAAAATTGGCACTGCCTGTCCAATTATACAGATAGACGTAATGACTTATTGTAAGGTCTCTTAACTCGAAACACCCTTCGCCAAAGCTACGCTGATGTAACAGGCAGTCTATATAAGTGGACATAAAAAGAAGGGGAAACAAAACGTGCCAAAGCCCACCGAGAAAGGTATGATTCAATGCCGTTTACCCCAACTGTTTGTATAGCTTGACTACTGCAACGCGTTTCCAACATATTTCACAAAGACTTTTTTGGGAGACTTCAAAGTGCAGCAAACTGGTTTATCCCATTGCTTGCCAATTAGAGCCAAATGTTTCGTCACACTAGAGAGCCATGGAAATTCATCCTCACCAGTGGTCTTGAGAATGTTTTAAAGCCAAAGTGAACCGCTTAAGGCCTATGCAATCATAACAAGTGCGTCGTACATCAAAACATAGGGTATACCTTGCTATAGTAAGAAAGAACATGCACGACTTGTTGGGGATCTAAAAAACTACAAACCTGTCTGGTTATGGATCTCCCGATCCAGTCCTCGACAGTATTTTATGAAAAAAACTGTGGTTCGATTAGCTATAGTCCTTAGGTACTGCAGAAGGAATTTGCTTCAACAGCCTGGAAAAACAAAAGGTAACTCTTGTGGCTAATGACAATCTGTAAGATTGGAACATCCCCATTCAGAGGTCAAACAATAAATAGAACTAGTTACATGGAAACAGAATTTCAGTTCATCGAGCTCAACAACACTTAGGGCCGTTTGCTGATACGACTCATAGCGAATTAAGTGCCACATAAACTCTTATGTGGCAGTTTATGCCCTGCAGAAAGTAGCCCATAAGTATTTAAGTAGAACTTAAATCGTTAAGAGTCGTATGAGCAAACGGCCCTTAGTCTTTTCCCTGACATCTTGTCTTGTTATTTCCGTGCATCTGCGCCTATAGACTTAAAGCTTTTGAAATCTCTGAAGAACGGAGGTGAAGGATTTCAGGCTTCGTTACAAGCTAATGAAAAAAAATCATTTGATCTTGATCAACTACAAAGTTGCATTCAGAAAGTGGGTCGAAAACGTTTCAAAAATAGTCACTTGTGTTCTTGGAAACTGCATGCACTTTGGTTAAAAATAATTAAGTCGGCCAACGGGTCCATGTAGGATCCTAGGACTAGCTTTTAACTACAATTCGTTTTATGAAAAAGGTTATTAGACAAGTCAAAGATGTGGTACTTTGCAATAGAGCTGTCGTTTAACTATACATTCTCCCAATCGAAAATAATGGTAACTTGGCTACCCTCGTATCCTATTTCAACTTTTTGTATGGATGTCAGTACATTTCAGGCGTTTGGTTAGTGCAAAAACAGTTTCAGAAAAAAAAAATAAAGTGCACGACTGGGTCGAACCAAACTTTCTCGTTCATCAAAAGTTTGGCTGGTTGTTTTCTTATTTTATTAAGTAGGTCTGTAGGTAGGTAAAGATCAGAGACCCGATGCTAGATAAAAGAAACGGTGAATGGAACATAGGAAAAGAAATATGTAGTGTGAAATAAAATTCACTTTTAGGTTATTCATTTGATGGACAGTACATAAATATAAATAACTATATGAGGTTTTATATGTTGAAGCTGTCAGTAACAGGCAATTGTCCCAAAATATGGTTAAAGAGTTAGAAGCGTCTACAGTACTATTTTTATTAAGTTGTTACACATTACAAGACAAAGTGTGGCAGTGGGTTCTGGTTTCTGATCAGCTAATGCATATTTTTATTTTTGACTGAAATATATTAGTAATGCTGATTTAGTGGGTTATTATTGGAAGTAGGGTCTGACACAAACCGAAATCTTTATATAGATTCTTATGTAAGTTTTCAGAGATTTGTTTTTAAGTTTGCATTAGCAGTTATAAACCGAATATGCGTATGGACGTGTGTGGGGGTGCAAATGAAGTGGGAGTTCCTGATTGTGTAAGGATGTGGTTGCAATTATTTTAAGGTTGTAGCAGTACAACTTTTTACATATTTTTGTTTTAATTATTTATTTCATTACTTCCAAAATATTTTATCTATGTAACTTATAATCACATAAAAATGAATTAATAATTTTTGATATTTTTTAAATAAATCTTAATCACTTTGCCTATGAAAAATTTGAATGCCAAACTTTCTTTGCAACATATTCAAACTGCGTGCTATTTTGTAGATGTAAAAGCTTCACTTCGGTGGTATAAAAGGACAGCCGAAATGTTGTTTATGATATAATTCTTTCGACCAGGTAAGAACTCCGAAAGGCCATTCCTAGGAGGTTCTCTTTCAGTGATTGCCTTTACGCTGTAATTAATCATTTGGTGGACAGAAAAGGCCATTTCCTCAGTCTTCCTCCAAAGTATTAATAACAGCGACGCTCTTTATTTTGTTTTTTTTTTTTTCAATTTGTACAGTACAAATAAAAAATTAAAATCATTAAAATTGAGTAAAATAGCAACAACCTCTTTATTTTTTTCCGACAAGGAGGAAATTCAAGGCTACAAAGTGCATATTCAACAACGTAGAAAAAAAGGGAAATATATGCTAAAATTAAGTTTTGTATACCTGTGATTGCATTTTTATCGGAAGTGGGGAGTATACGAGCCCAATCGCAAAATAGTTGGCCAAGTATTGTATTTTTTATCACATACATTTTCAAATGCGTTATTATTATGCATAATTAATGAAAAGTTGATTTGTTTTCTTAATATTATCCATGAACATGTGTTCTTTACAAAGCAATCAATAAGTTAAAACAGTTAATGTTTGTTGCCACAAATTTCAACTGTTAACCCATTTTTTTCTTTGCAAAATAGTTGGCCCGTTAGTTTTTCGCGGCAAAATAGTTGGCCTAAGCTGGATAATGTCTTTGTCTCTTGACATTTACCGTTTATTGTTGCGTTATTTAAGTGCGGATGCCTCAAGTCAGGCTTTCACTGATTGCAGTCGCAATCAAAGTTCACTATGGCGCGTGGCAAGTGTTTATCGGAAGACATACGTAATTTAATAATAAAAGCGTACAAAAAAAAAACGTTTCGGCATATAACATCGCAAAAAATTTGGAAATATCGAGGTCTTCAGTTCGAAACATTATTAATTTATTCAAGAAGACTGGAAATGTGAACCCACTGAAGAAAACTGGAAGACCATCAATTGCTAACGATCGTAACAGAAGGGGTTTAAGAAAAATTCTCAAGAAAGATCGTCATGCTAAAATGGCAAATATCACCTTAGTGTGGAAAAATGTGATTAAAAAGCAAGTTTCAAGAGACACCTGCATTCGAGAAATGAAGAAAATGGGATACAAATTTTATACAGTATTTTTAGACTAAATTGTTTTTGTTTTATTAACTTAGAAAATTGTTTCTTCTAAAAAACCGTCACTTAGGCAAAAGAAAAACCACTTTTAACTCCTTTGCAAAAAAAGAAGCGCTTAAGGTGGACTCGTGATCATCAAAACTGGACGCTAAGGCAAAGGGGGAGTGTAATATGGAGCGATGAGTCTCGATTCGAACTTGGTGTGGAGACTCACGATCAAGAGTTTTAAGAACGCCAGCTGAAGCATTTCACCAAGACTGCTTTAGACGAAAAACTAGATTTACCGCCTCAGTAATGGTATGGGGATGTGTGTCAACTCAAGGAGTAGGTGACCTTCGCTTCATCGATGGTACTGTGAATGCCAGTAGGTATCAAGACATCCTAGAGCACCAACTTTTACCTTCGATTCCGAGGCTGCAAAGAGACGATGGCAGTTTTACATTTCATCAAAATGGCGCATCATGTCATAAAGCCAAGCAAAATATGAGCTGGCTTCGAGAACACACCATTCCAGTTCTAACGTGGCCTCCAAATAACCCGGATCTGTCTCCAATTGAGACTTTGTGGGGAAAAATGAAAAAAGAATTAGAACAAATGTGGCTAAAAACTTGAATGAATTGAAGGAAAATATCCAAGAAGTTTGGAATGGCATTACTCCTGAATACTGCTTTAATTTGGTGGAAACTCTTCCAAATCGAATTACAGCCGTTATTAAAAACAAAGGTGACGTCACTCAGTGGTAAGAGACAGTTATTTTTGTATTAGGCCAAGTTTTTTGCGTCGAGTGGGTCAACTATTTTGCGTTATATGAGTTACAATAATTTCGTTTATTTAATCATTAAATGAACTGTTATTATTTTATGAAGAATTATTTTTAAATGTATATGTCTAACACTTTCACAATATCGAAATAAATTTTGAATTTGTTTGTTTACTTTGGCCAATCTTTTTTTCGAATTTCATAAGACGGAAAGTAAATGGGCCAACTATTTTGCGTTCGTATAACAATAAAGTGTACGACTGGGTCGAACGAAACTTTCTCGTTCATCAAAAGTTTGGTGCAAATGAAGTGGGAGTTTCTGATTTTGTTAATATTTGCTAAAATTAAGTTTTGCAAAGCTGCTATTGCATTGTTATCGGAAGTAACAATATATAGCTTAGATAGGTATGTGAAAATAGATCGGGAGATAAAAATAATTAAAAAAACTGATTTTTTTTTTAATTTTTTGAGAAAAATTAAGTACGGGATCTTATTCCGAATACTGATTTTATATTTAATATGTATATTGATCAAAATCGTTAGAGCGGTTTTTGTAAAATTTGGCAGACAAAACAGTACCAATACCAATTGTAATGTTTAGTGTGAAGAAAGCTATTGCTTAACTATTTAGCTGAAAACCGAGTCCAAGCTATTGTTCTGGATGTAAGCACTACTTGGTTTTTAAAGTTTTATCGAAATTGAAAATGGTGTTTTCGAGACATGAGCAGTTTTTTTTAATTAGCGTTTTCGGTGATTCGATTTGAAAGTAAAGGTCGAAGTGATTTTAAAAACATCAATTTTATTGTATGTTTTCATTTTGGTCAAAATCGTTATTGCCGTTTTCAGGTAAACTCAAGAAAGCAAAATTTTTCAAAAATCCATTTGGCTATAATACAGAGAAAATCTGAGTCTGCCAAATAAGTTATAAATATGGACCGTTTTCGAGATATGTCCAAATTTCAAAAGTAGGGGAAGGTCGTGTACCTCGGAACGATTTCAATAATCTAGCGTTTTTCTCTTTTACTTCTTAACCTGTGCTAAAAAAAAAAAAAGGGTTTGAACTTATTGTTGAAGTGCATAGTTTTTAAGTAAAATATTAAAATTAATTAAGTTTGCCATCGTTCCAAGGTACACTTAGGTAGTGTACCTTGGAACAAGGGGGTGCGTACCTTGGTACGGTTAAGATAAACGTCTCAGATCTTTAGAAAACAAACATAACTCCAGCTTTATTATTTAAAATTAAGTTAAAAACAAAACAACAAAAAATAAAAAATTAGTAAAAATAAATTGTAGAAATTCAGGTTGACTTACACAAGAAAATTTCGTTCTTAAATCTTCTTGCCTCTTGCTAACTGGAAAATTTCTTCGATGGCCATTTCATCATAACCGCTGAAGTCCTCGTCGCTCCTATTTTCTATTGGCGTGGTATTTGCTTTCGCATGTCTGAATTTAGGAATTCGTGGAATCACCGGCAGCTCAAAAGTTTCATCATCGTCTGAGGACTCGTTCAAAACTTTTTTCTTCGCTGAATTTGGCTTTTTAGTGGTCTTGACTTTCGAGCTTCCTGTAGCAATTTCTTCCTTCTCAGGAGTGTCCGTAAGAATCCTAGTTCTTCCCCTCTTTCTTCCACGTGCAATAGGATCCTTTCTTGGTGCAGCTTTTAGAAATGGCCTTATTTGCTCTGGTGATACGAAATTTATCGAAGGAACCAATACTGCAGAGGTCGCTGTGGATGTTCCTGGTCTTTGTTCATCTGCAATTATAAGGTCATTTGCATTTTCGGTGGGCATAGCAGCTGGTTTTTCAGGACATGGTCGATCCGTTACGAAGCTACTAATGAATTCATCTTCGTTGAAAATATCGTGATTGAAGGGATATATTCCTGTTACTTCAAATCCTTTAACGACGTTTTGCTGATTGAATGCTTTCGGATAAGCCTGGCCGACAATTTGTGCTACATTGTAAACTGACATTGGTTTTCCTGGGTTGTTCAGCATCCATTCACTTGCGGCTTTGTTGTAGTAAGTTTTGTACGGTCCAAATACCGTTCTATCCAGAGGCTGCATTTTGTGGGAAGTATGCCGCGGCAGAGTCAAAAGAACAACTCCATGTTTTCTGGCGAGATCAATGGCCTGCAGAAATATGTGGCTATCATGGTTGTCCATTATAAGCAAAACTTTTTCATCTGGTGTTGGCTTTGAATGTGCTATAAAATGTACGAAGAACTCAATAAACAGTTGCTCGTTTGACCAGCCGGAAGGATTAGCACCACCAATACACCCTGCTGGAGCACCGTTAAGCATATGTTCCTTGAAATTAACTCTGGGGAATATCAACATCGGCGGAACATGATTTCCTATTGCATTAATAGCCGCGACCATAGTGACATTTATTCCTCGCCCGATTTAGTCCCGAGGTCATGCTTCCTATTTGTTTTTCACCTTTGGCAGCTAAAACTTTCGGTGGGACGTGAACCGTTGAATTTCCAGTTTCGTCAAGATTGTAAATTCTACTTGGGTAAAATTTAAAACGGGAATAGCAATCTTCCAAATTGGTAAAAAATTGTCCCACATTGCAGCGGTTAAAACTGGTTGATCTGGAAAGGCTGGTCGACTCTGGCTTTCTGAGTGATAAAGTTTGGTGCCGTTTAAGAAAGCCAATCATCCACTCTTTGCCAGCTGCTTCGTTCTTTATCCACGACTCCGGAAGAATTTTTCCATTTGCTTTTGCAAAACTAAAGGCCAATTTGGTTGTATCAATTTTCGATAATCCATAATGCAGCTTTGCTGTTGTGGTAAGGTATTCAACCAAGGCAAGTTCTTCTTCATCATTATGCACTTTTTTGTGTGCAATTTCTGAGTGGTATTTGAACGTTGCATCGCCAGATTTCCGATGCATTTGAAGATGACGAAACAAAGTTGTTTTGGAAATACCGTGGTCTTTTGCAGCTCTGCCGATTGTTTCCTTATTGTAGAAAACATCGTTGATAGCTTCCTGTAAGGCATTTTCATCCAAAGGAGTTCCTTTAACAACTTCCTTGCTGCGAGGCATATTCAGACTGCGGCAATGAAAGAAAAAACGTAGATGAGTCATGGCGAAATAAAATCTCATTTTGTTTTTAGTAATGTGATTGTACCTTGGAACGGTCCAAGGTACAATTCAAGTGCCGTTCCAAGGTACAAAACATCGATATTTCTTCTTTAATCACTTTAATCTTTTAAATTCGCACTAAATCGGGCTTACCGTTTCTTATTCACCAACACAATACTATGCCTCATTCACCAAAAGCGCAATAATTCGATTCCAGCTGCTCTCAGCTGTACTACACGTTTCACAAAAATGGTTGAAAAAAAACTTTTAGTGTGCGAAAACCGGATTTTCTTGTTTTTTAGCACGTCCGTCGGTAACCGAGTATGATGACAGAACGAAACAAGCTGCAACATGAATGCCCTTCAGACGTTGTGGAACCTTTTTCTTAGAATAAGATAACAATTTAAAAAACAGCAATCGTTCCGAGGTACAATCGTTCCATTATCCATAAATGGCACTTGCATCGCCGAAACCGAAAGACTTTCCATTCTCGGTATGTGTATCCATGACAAACTCCGTTGGAACGACCACATTCACGAAGTCGCCAAGAACGCTGCGAAATGTCTAGGTTTCCTTAAAAGGTGCAAGAAATATTTTACCCCTTCTGATCTGGCTACCATATACAAGGCGTTCATCCGCCCCAAACTTGAGTACAACTCTCATATCTGGTCTGGTGCACCTAAAACCTCACTGCACCTCCTGGATAGGATACAAAATCGTGCCTTAAAACTCATTGGAGACATAAATATAGCGAATTCTATAAATTCGCTCGAACATCGCAGAAATGTAACATGTCTCTCATTGTTTTATCGCTATTTTTACAAACAGTGCTCAAATGAAATTGCCAGCTGCATTCCACCCCTTCAACAATTCAACCGCAATACTCGCCAAGCCAGGAATGCCCATCAGTTTACCCTTCAGCCTATTTTCGGTCGTACTCTGAAATATAGAGATTCCTTCATAAGCCGTACAACACGAATGTGGAATGCCTTGCCCAGCTCGGTCTTTCCTCCTCGGTGCAATTTGCAGACATTTAAAACCAATGTGCATCGGAATCTCCTATCATCTCTATCCCAACTTCCTTAACGCCCGCGCTGTGTACTTCAAACTACACCATAAGAGTAGTCACAACCTATTTAGCGCGTGTTTATTATAAAAAAAAAAAAAAAAGGTACATGACTTTCCCCTACTGTTATTCGATTTTTCAACCGAAAACTGAGTATGCAGTCATGCTAACCTTACCTACTTAAGCTTAAATAACAATTTTGGTTGAAATCGTTACAGCCGTTTTCGGACACATCAAACTGGTATGAACATTTTATATGGGAAGTTCGATTAATCATAGACAAATCATATTGGTGGTCCCACTCTCAGTATTGTCTCTGCCATTAATATTGAGGTTACTTTGCAAAAAAAAAAAAGAAAAACGGCCCCAAACTCCAAATCCGAAGTTTGAACGAAATCCGTGTAGCAGTTTAGGCCTCGGAACATACAGACAGACGGACAGAATTTTGCCACCCACTTTATTGAGTTCCTCTATCATCGTAATAATCAGAATTGATTAACATCTCGAGTTCGAAATTTTGCACGCATACAATATCTTACCACGTAATGAAAAAGTTAAAAATGCAACGCCATAGATTTAACGACGCTAGTAGAAAAGTGGGCGCTTTCTAAGTGCTGGCAGCCGCCCTAGACGTGAATTTTAGTTCTACTTTCTGCAAGATGGTGTGATGAGCTGTACGCATTGAAGGCAACCTCTACTATGCTGTGAAAAGTTACCTCAAAAACGAAAAGCTAAACTACGATCCCACATCCCACAGAGAGGATATCATCATCATTATATTAATACATGAACATCTTAAGTTTGCGTACACTTCTTTAGTATGTATTTTGAAATGAGTAGAATATGAAATTTATTTCATTCGAAACATAGATGTGTACAAACAAAACGTCGTGGGTATACTCGTAGTCGCCATTAAGGCTGGTGGAAGTTAAGTCAAGAATTCCCCATATAAAATGCTTATCAGTTAATTGAAAGCATTTTGGTGACATTCAATTTGCCGCCGACATAAATTACCATAGTAACGTTTTCAAATATAAATCATCTTAGATTATAACCTATTTTCGAAGGTATCTACAATTTTAATTCAGGGGAATATATCTATGAGCTGTTGATCAACCACTTTCAATGATGTTACTATGGAATGTTACTATGGAAACGAACATTTTTTACTCCAAATTTTAATAGTCACGTATTTAAATGCACATCAGCAGTAAAATTATATTCAAAAGGGGCGAAAAAATATATCTAAATGTTTCTTTTAGTTAAAAAAAAACAACAATATAAATATCGAAAATTGTAGTAAATAGATACGTTTTTTAAAAAGTAGGGTTGATTTTCGACCCCAGCGAGTTCAGAATTTAGGGACTCGAACCTGGGACCGATTCTATCAAATATATCCTACAATCACAGGCTTCTCATGCGGGATGCCTGAAAACTATTTGATTAGATTTTGCGACAGTGATCAGTGAGAGATGGGTCTCAAGTTCGATCCTCGGTCAAGCACAAATTACGTCTCAAATTTGTGTCCACTGAGCACGTGTGT
Organism: Cheilosia vulpina; assembly: GCA_916610125.1. NCBI lineage: Eukaryota > Metazoa > Arthropoda > Insecta > Diptera > Syrphidae > Cheilosia > Cheilosia vulpina. Next base: position 29,485,961 of record OU744278.1, read on the forward strand.
CCGCGGAAAGTTCTCAATTCAGCAGTTCGGTTACATTCGATGTAACTTTTAACCGTCCCAAAAGTAAAAAATACCACAGACAACGAACCTTGAGTAGCTAGGCTTAGGGTTCTATAAATATGCGGGCCTGATGGGTGCGAAGCTAGGCTTAGGGCTATAAATATACGGGCATGAGACCCAGCTATATATAGGGACTGATGAATATCGGATATCAATTTTAAATTTAGGTATTTCCGAAAACCTCTTAGTTTGACTGTCTGTCATATCAACGAGCATACAATATAGTTATGTGCATGTATGAGGGCCATATGTATGTAAATGTTCTGCTAAATTCCGAGAACCTTTTGAAGCCGAAAAGAAGAAGTATGAGGCTCATACTCACCCTCACAGCTCACACAAGTTACATGCCCAAAGAACTTTGTTATTTGAATTTGACACATCAAAGGATATTCTGTTAATCATAGATGATAGCAACCAACCCTGTCATGTGTGATAAATTCCGGTCTCGCATTCTTTTTTGTTGCCACCGTTAAAACGTGCCAAGTCACGAGGAGTTACTGTCCTATCTATCAAACAACAACGGATCCCTTAACCTTTGGTTGCATTGTAGTCTATCAGCATGAACCTTTTAGCACTTGCGCGAGTTCTTTCACCCCGTTCATCGGCCAACGTTGTTCGCCCAGGCCACGAACTGCGGTTCTATAGATTCCGGGATGGGGACTCCCCCGACAGGATCCACTACATTCGATAAACAACGCCAGCCATTACGGTTCACGGGCCGGATAATGGACTAATCGAAAAGAATGAATAATGAACAAACACACATGGTGGCGATGATGATGATGATGATGAACCTGTGCACCTCAACTACCGAGATACGCGACCCTACATCAGATTAAACGTATCCCTATATGTGGCTCGTGGGATTGCCTACAAGCGCTACCCCTTCAATAGACGTAACACGGTCGCATAAACGATTCACGCTGGGGTGTCACAAATTCAGTCCCATTGAATCGAATTGAATACATCTCCTGTCCACACCAAACTCTGCATTTCTTATTCATTGCCAGTGAAATGCAATGCATTCCCTGCAGCAACAGCCCAGGAGCATCACAGCACCAGTACCACCACCAGAATTTCTGAACAAACTAAAATGATTGGCTACCATTCGGTGGCGTATAGTTCAGGCGAGGAAAATTCTTTAGAGCACTTGTGGTGCCAGGTTATGGAAAATTCGTGTAAAACGGAAGAAGGTACTTAAGTGGATTGCTAGTGCAGCGCTGGAGGTCCCACATCATCGGCAAGGACTTGCATGGGGGGTTTGCATTCATTTTGTGATGTTTTCATGAGGACTTGCTCTCCCTGTCCCTCCCGCAGATAGAGAATGAGCTGAGAAAAATGTTGAATTGAGCACCATGTAGTGTTTATCTTTAGAGGGGTATGGTTAGCGAGCTGAAGACTGCGCGTCTAGCTGCAGGAGCAAGGATCACGGTTACGTGTGCAAAATGAATTCACTTGTCTGGAATCATAAGTGTTTTGTTGATGCGTATATATAAACTCGTATATGCCTAATGGTCATGTAACATTTCAATTGAAAGGAATCAATACCATGTGGCAAACAATGTGCTTGAAAGAGGATTTTTAATGAATAAATGAGAATCATCGTCATCATCATCATTATCATCATCATCGTCGTCGTAGTTGATGATGGATGAGGATTCCGCTTGAATTACGAATTCAATTTCTGTTCTGTGGCATTGTTGGTGTAGGGATGAACGATTCTGCACTTGGTTTCAGTTGCAACACCAAGGAGAAGGGGGCTTTTACACTACTGAACTGAAAGGCTACTTGCGAGCTGTTTGCGACTGCTAGAGGATGCGGGATTCAGAACAACAAAAGTACCAAAAGTGCTACTAAGCGAGGAACATTTTTCTCACTTCTGTCCCAGGCGGTGGCTGCAGGCTCACCTCAACACGCTCGCAAGTTGCTGACAGCGTTCATAGAATTTTATGCGTTAAATTTGAAATTACTCGTTAAGTGTGGAACATTTTTTTTAGGACTAAGTGTACATTTTCTTAAAATATATATGTAAAATGAACAATGTAGATTGGTTGAAGGAAAATAAAAACAATTTGAGCAAATTTTCTTCAGTTATTTAAGAAAAATGTACGCATAAAATCGAAGTTAAAGATATTCAAAAGCAGAAAATACGCAACCATGTTTGTCCTAATAGGTTTCTAGTATATACAACATCTCCATTCGATAGTTTTATTGACCAACAAAATCGAATTATTCGCCTTTTAATAATATATAATAACTAACCAATGGCATTCAGTAATGTAAAAGTGTAGTATTCCCGAACTCTAGCACATTTCCCCACGGTTGCCGATGTTGGCAGCATTTATTTTTGTATTTTTTGTATGTTTTTGCATGTTACACGGATTCTTAATTGACATAACACCGATAGGAAAACAATATGGCGAATTTGAAAAAAAAAATTGAGGGGGCCAGCGGCAAGGGATTGCGAATTGGTGGTCTCAGTATGATTTGTCTCTCCTTTTTTTTTTTGTTATTTATTTCACTTTCTTAAGATGCTAGTTGGTACTTTAATAAGTGACTTATATAAAAATTTAATAGAATAAAATTATTTTGCTAACATTTAAGAAATAGAATAGAATAGAAATATCAATTTTCGTGTCGAGTAAATTCAAGAATAAAATAAATAAATCAAAGCATATTGTTACAAAATATAATAAACAAAAACAAGGGCATATAACTTTGCAAACATTTTAGATTACATAGATTAGATTTACATAGTTAACAAATTAGATAGCTGTAATTAAAAATGTTTTAACTGTAAGTTAAGTAAGTAAGTAAGTTTTCACTTATAAATAAAGTGGATACTAAAATCCATCTAACTTCGATTGGTAGCTTATTAAAAAGCCTTGGTACTGCCACAGTATAATTCGCGAGCAATGAGTTTTATTGGAATTCTGAATGTTAACTATTGCCTTATCATTGACTCTAAGTGCGTAAGCATTTGAGCTTCTTACGATAGCACTGTAGCTGCTGCGCATGAAAAAAAAACGTTAACCCTAGTAGGCTTATGTTGCTGACTACCCCTAATAAGCTAAACATTCGTCGATTCGACGATCTGTACTAAAATATGTTTTTTTAGCTTTGTTTAATACATATGGTTCTATTTTTTTTTTTTCTGAAACATTAAGATTGTATTCCCAAGTAAAAAACTTGATTTTACTAAGTATATTTTTCATTTTTTTATTATTAAGCAGTGTTTTAAAAAACGTAGCATTTTTCAGTCTAAAATGAACATGTCTTCACAATATTTAAAAAAACTGAAGAAAAACATTCCTTCTTTGGCAATATAAAATTAATAATGACAGGTGATAAGAAAACAAAATAAAGGAACTATTTTTTCTTTGCGCAAAATTCGCAAAAGTCAATTCGATGTTGACCACAAATTCCAATATTGCATTTAAAAATATAAATAAAAATAGAAATACTGTTTTTACCAGCCGGACACAGCCGTCTTTCGCAAGAACGCATTGGCGACTGAGTTAGTTGTTGAGCATAAATTACTATGTGCCCGCGTTGAAGAGACAGGAAAATTAAGAATGCGACGTCGTCGAATCGACGAACATTAGCTTTCTAGGGTTAAGAACCTTAAAGATGTAAAGACGCTTTATCGGAAGCTATGTAGGCTAGAGAACAGTGGCCAATTATGGACCAGTCGATTTTCTTTACAGATAACTATTATCACTTGTTTTTGGGCAATGTGTAACACATGAATGGTGTTGTTGTAAGTTTCACCCCCAACTTGCAACACCAGATTGAAGCTTAGAATGTACAAGTCCGTAATAAAACAATAACAGCATCTTTTTTGAACAATACCTATGCTCTTAAGAGATACATTTTGCGGTTTCATAATATTCTCCTTTGTTGCGTAACCACTCAGATTAGGAGACAGACAAAACAGTACAGCGTTACCTCCCTTTTGGTTAGGCAGAGTTATCATTGCGGTACAAAATGGTACTCAAATGGGTCCGAAGATAGTACGCAATAATGTAACTAAAACCGCTTATTGGTATTTTTCAATTAAAATCGGAAATTTGCTTACACAAAATTCGCTATAAGTAAACTATAAATTTTCAAATAATTGTTTTATTTTCAAATAATTGTTTTATTTGAACACACATTTTTTATTCATTAACAAAATATCACAAACATAAATTATTTCAGTTCAGTTATATATCGAAATTTAAAAATAAATTATGAGTTATGTAGTTCAATGTATAAAAATAAACGAGTTGTATCCGAGAATTTGAATTGGAACGTGTCTCTTGTAGTTTAACGGCCATAATTTTCATTCCGGGTGTAAATCAGGTTTAAGTTAATTTTACACCCGGCCATTTAATCCGATTTTCTTAAACCCGACAATTTAAATCTATATCCATAATATTCACTCAAAAATATGAATTAAGTCCGCTGTATTAAAGATGGGTTTAAAAGCGGATTTAAAGCAGTTTAAACCGATTTTAACTCGTTCTAAACCTACGTAATGTCAAATTTCACAAAAAAAAGTTCCAATTTAAAAATCCAATCGGATTACACGCTGTCAAGTTTAAAAAACTGGGCTTATGTTCGGGTTTAACGAATGGATATTATGGACTTGGGTTTAGTTTTCGGGTTAAACTCACTTAACTCCGGGTGAAGACCTTAACCCGGATTAAAGCGAGTGAATAATATGTCCGTTAGTCTGTTGTTACAAACACTTTTGAAATAAAAAGAAATGAGTTATTGATATTGTTGGAAAATATATCATGAAAATACTCATATCTAAATTCATTTGATTAATTAGTATATTATTGTTATTCGTTTCTAATTAATTCATAACTTCTTAATATTATTGATTTGCCTATAATTTAAAGTATACCCTATTTAACGTAACATCTTATACATAATTTCTCTTTCTTGCTCTCGTTCAATACCGGTTTTTTTCTGCTATTTGTTATGTATAACACATTGATAACACAACTTTGTTGAATTGGCGACATCGATTTCTCTGCCACTTGGATTTCGATCGTCAACCAAACCACAGCAGCTAAGTACCAATATACAAACCAACGCTATTTTATATTGGATGTTTTTTTATTCATTTGTTCTTGGGTTGATGTTTTTTTCTCTTTGCTAAGTGCTGGTCCTTCACTTCGTCTCGTTGAGAATAATCGAAATTTGGTTTGATTATTCCCAAACATATTTTGTGGTCCAAATCGAGCCGGATTCTGGGTTTAAATTAAGATTACCCACATCAGGATTCCTTGCGAAATACAGACATTAACTCACTTTAATCGGTCTTGTCAATCATTAACGGAGTTTGCGTTAATTGAATTTTGTTCATTCGTCGTTGCTGCAGCATTGCAATCAATAAAATTGATTTTTCGGACAATAAAGTGTGAACATTTTGTGGATATAGACATTCGTTTGATCAAGTGGTGAATAAAATCTACCTCCCACGTGTGTATATTGTATATACCTAAAATAATTAAAATTTGCATGTGCTGATTATTCGTTTGCATTTTAATATTATTTCATCGCGCGCATATTTCGTGAATTAATTAGAGACTTCTTTCTAAAATGACCTCGTGTAATATGTCGGTTCTTCGTGCTACTCGCGGAAATCTAAAGGGTTCGCTTACTAAATTAGCCACATTTTCCGAGAAGATTACGGAATTGATCACTTTAGACGCACTCGAAGTACGTTTGGAGAAACTTAATGATCTGTGGGAAAAGTTCTATTCCTCTCAACAACAAATGTATGCATTCGCGCAGGAAGAAGGTTACATTGATCCTGAATCTGAATTTGAAGAATTCGAATCAAAGTACCTTGTTGTCAAATCTGTTTTGCTTTCAACTATTAGGGAAAAAAAGAAGCCTACAATCGAAGTTCAACGGTCAATCGACACACGTGCACCTATCGTCTCGCAGTCACTCGCAACCAATTCATTTAGTCATATTAATGACCATCTGCCTAAATTCCATATAGAGCCCTTTTCTGGTAATTATCGTGACTGGCCATCGTTTCGCGACATGTTCGAAAGTTCGGTTCATAATAAGATGAATTTGTCGCCGACACAAAAATTTCAATTTCTACGTTCGTCTCTTCGCGGCGATGCTTTAAATTTGCTGTCTCATCTTCCGTTGTCTGATGCTACCTACGAACAGGCATGGGAAAGATTAGAGAAACGATATGATAGGCCGCGTTTTATTATAAATAATCTTCTCGAAACCTTTATGCAACTACCATCAATTCAGAGCTCAAACGTGAGAGTTCTACGTAAGATTTCGGACTGCGCTGATGAGATTTTACGCGGTCTAACTTCGCTAAACTCAATGGAAAGAGATCCATGGATGATTTATGTATTAGTAGGCAAAGTGGACCCAGATACTCGTCAGGCTTGGTCAGCTGAGAGTGTAGACTCTGACTATCCCACGATACAGGAATTTCTAGACTTCATGGAACGTCGGTGTGAAGCGTTAGAGTCGTGTCGATCACATGTTCGTGAATCTGGAACAAATCGGAAGTCCGCGACTTTGAAGAGTATGCATGTTTCGTCCTCATCACAGTGCCCAAGATGTACTGAGTCCCATGCACTTCCTCAATGTCCAGAATTTCTCGGTATGGGAATAGAATCGAAAAGGGAATTCGTTAAATCGAAGAAACTTTGTTTTAACTGTTTGCGTCGTGGACATAATTCTGCTCGTTGTAAATCTAAGTTTCGATGCAACACTTGCAACTCACCACACCACAGCTTAGTGCATCTCGGTACGGGTACTGCAAATGTCGGTAGCTCTTCTTCGGAAAATATTGCAACATCTCGTCCCCATTCATCTAACTCGAATCTTCCATCTACGTCATTTAGTACAAACCAACTCGTCACTCATCACTCCATTAATTTCACCCAATTTCTTCCAAAAACATTGCTTCCTACAGCCATTGGTAAGGTTAAGGATTATAAAGGAAAATACCAACTTGTTCGTCTTTTGATAGACTCGGGGTCGCAGGTTTCATTTATCACCGAGTCTTGTGTCCAAAGACTCGGACTTAAAAGAACAAATGCCCGGATACCGATAAGCGGTATTGGTGCAACCTGCGCAGGAACATCCAGGGGTCTAGTCTCTTTGGCAATTTGTTCACGGTTTGATTCAGTCAGTATCCCGGTAGATACCTACATCCTATCAAACGTAACATCAGCATTGCCATCCGTTTCATTTGATGTCAAAGATTGGGTTCATATTTCAAAACTCGATTTAGCCGATCCGTCATTCAATCAACCTAGCGCTATCGATATTTTGCTCGGCGCTGATAAGGTCTGGGAAATCCTACAGGGTGAAAACGTTCGTGGTGCCAATGGGTATCCCATAGCACAAAAAACTGTCTTTGGATGGGTGTTAGCAGGACAATTGGTTTCAAGCGTCGACAATAACATTCAATCTCATCATACTATTCTTGATATCGATTCGAGTTTACAGGCCTTTTGGACAATCGAAGAGGTTGATCCAAAGTCTGTTGTTTCAAAAGAAGACAAAGCCATTGAAGAACATTTTGTTCGGACACATCGAAGGGACAAACATGGAAAATATATTGTTCATCTCCCCTTTAAACAACCACCGGTTTTCGCGAGCACCCTCGGGGGTGCAGTTTCTCGATTGACGACAATGGAAAGAAGATATCGAAAAGACGAAGCGCTTTCTCAATCTTATTCCGACTTTCTGGATGAATATTTGAGACTTGGGCACATGCGTAGAGTACCTCCGTCGGAGGTTTCTAAACGCAATGTTTTCTATTTGCCACACCACGCTGTGTTTAAGCCTGACAGCGCAACAACGAAACTTCGGGTTGTTTTCGACGGGTCGTTTAGAGATTCGAGCGGAAACTCTTTAAATGACGCACTTATGATCGGACCACCAATTCAACGCAACCTTTTTTCCGTCTGTTTGAGATTCCGTCGTCATAAATATGTTTTTACTGCCGATATCGTAAAAATGTTCCGCCAGATTTGGGTAGCAGATGAAGATATCGACTTCCAACGGATTGTTTGGCGAAAATCGGCAACAGATCCCCTTGAACATTTTCGTTTATGTACAGTGACATATGGCACATCGTGTGCCCCATATTTATCGGTACGTGTTCTACAACAACTTGCTTGTGACTATCGCGAAGAGTATCCTGTTGCAGCAGAAATACTCCTTAATGACTTTTACGTTGATGATGTTGTGTCAGGTGGAGATTCACTTCCTGATGCAATTGCTAAAAAAGACTCTTTAATCGAACTCCTATCAAAATGTGGCCTAGAACTAAGCAAGTGGCAAAGTAATTGCAAAGAGCTTCTGCATGAAGTGGAATCTATCCAAAGTGAAATCGTTTCGTTCGAATCTGAAAATGATTCATGGGTGAAAGTACTCGGGTTGTACTGGAACTCTAAGCTCGATTGCTTCTCGTATCGTATAAATCTAACGCCAAGCGAACCTATAACGAAACGTCAAATTTTGCGGGAAGTTTCCCGAATTTTCGACCCTCTCGGTTTCCTCTCTCCCTCGGTCGTGCAACTCAAAATCATATTCCAACAATTGTGGCATCGAAAACTCGACTGGGATGATCCTCTACCTGAATTTATTGTAACACAATGGTGTAAACATCGCCAGGAACTTCCTGATATAGCCAAACTTACCATACCCCGTTGCATAGGTATAGCGGACCCTACCTTTCAACTGCACGGATTCTCTGATGCCTCGGCTTCCGCGTACGCTGCCGTCATTTACTCTCGCTACATTTTACCCAATGGAAGCATTGAAACAAACATCGTGGCAGCCAAAAGCCGAGTAGCTCCAATAAAACAGTTGACCATTCCTCGTCTGGAGCTTTGTGGAGCGCTTTTACTGGCACGCCTGCTGGTTACTGTTCAAAGGTCATTGAGCACAACCTGCTCAAATATCTATGCTTGGTGTGACTCCCAAGTAGTTCTTTCTTGGCTATCGTCTCCCCCTCGTCGTTGGGATATATTCGTCGGCAATCGGACATCTGAGATTTTAAACACAATTGATAGAAACAGATGGTTTCATATAAGGTCGGAGCAGAATCCAGCAGATTGTGCTTCGCGCGGTTTAGCACCGTCGGCTCTCGTTCAACATCCCATTTGGTGGACAGGTCCCCACTGGTTAAGAAAGTCTGAGGAGCACTGGCCAATCGAACGTCACCTCCAAGACCACCCAGACTGTAAACTGGAAGAAAGGAAAAACTACCAACAATCGTGTCTAGTAGTCAACAATGAACACCCTCTTCATCAACTATGCCCCAGAGTTTCATCTTGGTATCGCCTTATTCGAATCGTCGCCTATGTGTATCGGTTTATCTCGAAAAGCCGCAAATTATCGCGAGAAACAACTGCAATAACCCTTCAACTTCACTCTCACGACATCTACAATGCGAAATGCATGATCATAAAATGGCTACAGCATCTTTATTTCGGAGATGATATTGCATACTTCAAAGCCCACGGTCATTTTAGTAAAGGTTGTAGAATTGCTAATCTTTGTCCATTTTTAGATGATCAGCAGATATTGCGAGTGGGAGGAAGGATTCTCGAAGCCAATGTCGCATTCAACGTGAAACACCCAATCATCATACCAAAGCAACATCCAGTGACACAACTTATTGCAGTTGACTTTCATCGACGCATGCTACACCCTGGAGTTTCCGCATTGTTTGTCATCATTCGGCAGGAGTATTGGATTATCGGCTGCAGAAACCTACTTCGTAAGATAACCCATGAATGTATTTCTTGTTTTCGGCAAAGAAAGTCTACCGCTACACAGATCATGGGAAATCTTCCAGCACCTCGGATTCAGCAGAGTAGACCATTTACACACTGCGGCTGTGATTACGCTGGTCCAATTTTCATTAAAGTTAAAATCGGTCGAAAAACACAACATATAAAAGGATATATATCGCTATTTGTCTGTCTGGCCACTAAAGCCATACATTTGGAGCTAGTCAGTGATTTGACTACTGACGCATTCCTCGCAGCTCTCCGTCGTTTCATTGCGCGTCGCGGTAAACCTTCGCATATGTACTCTGACAATGGTACCAATTTTCGAGGAGCTACAAAACGATTATCCGAAATGCACCAACTCACCTTGTCGGAATACCATAACTCAATAGTCGCACAGTCTCTTGCTCGCGACTCAATCACTTGGCACTTTATTCCTCCATCAGCTCCACATTTCGGCGGGTTGTGGGAAGCGGGGGTAAAGTCTGTTAAACAGCACCTTCGCCGTGTTATTGGTTCTGATGTCATGACCTTCGAAGAACTTTACACCCTTCTCACCCAAATTGAAGCCCTTTTAAATTGTCGTCCTTTGTGTCAAAATTCTGATAATGACTTAGACCCATTAACCCCAGCTCATTTTATTATAGGTGAATCATACGCAGCTGTTCCTGAACCATCACTTGAAATACCTCAAAATCGGCTATCAGCTTGGCAAGCAATACAGGCAAAAATCAATGGGTACTGGAAGCGATGGAGTATGGAGTACCTGACTTCGCTACAACAACGCTCTCTATGGTCGCAACCCGAACGAAACCTGCAGTTGAACGATCTGGTTGTCATCAAAGACACAAACTTGCCACCAGGGAAATGGGCTATGGGACGAGTCATAGCAATACATCCAGGTCAGGACGGACGAGTTCGAGTCGTAACCTTACGCACTGCTAATGGAAATCTAGTGCGACCTATTCATAAATTGGCACCACTCCCTATGAGCTGAAACTATGTTCCAGGGGCGGCGGAATGTTGGAAAATATATCATGAAAATACACATATCTAAATTCATTTGATTAATTAGTATATTATTGTTATTCGTTTCTAATTAATTCATAACTTCTTAATATTATTGATTTGCCTATAATTTAAAGTATACCCTATTTAACGTAACATCTTATACATAATTTCTCTTTCTTGCTCTCGTTCAATACCGGTTTTTTTCTGCTATTTGTTATGTATAACACATTGATAACACAACTTTGTTGAATTGGCGACATCGATTTCTCTGCCACTTGGATTTCGATCGTCAACCAAACCACAGCAGCTAAGTACCAATATACAAACCAACGCTATTTTATATTGGATGTTTTTTTATTCATTTGTTCTTGGGTTGATGTTTTTTTCTCTTTGCTAAGTGCTGGTCCTTCACTTCGTCTCGTTGAGAATAATCGAAATTTGGTTTGATTATTCCCAAACAGATATTATGAATTTACAAAAAGTAGTAGCTACGCGGTGGATGCAAAGTAGTACCGTACTCAGTTAGTGTCACATATTCGCATCGGGTCATAAATCATCCTTATGTTGACCCCTTAAAAATGATGTATATTCCTTAGTTGTCAGTTTTCGATCCAATGAATTAATAAATGTCATTCCCTTTTTTGAAGTCAAGGAACGTGGTCAATTAGGATTAGGATTAGGATTTATCAGTTAGCAAAAATTGTTTTCGAAAACTAGAAAACACTACAATTGTAGCACGAAAGGGAACGCTGAGTGGGAGTAGCAGCATTTCTCTTTGCTTTTATTTTTATTTATTTTTTTTTGTGCCAATAGTCTCCGCAGCTAGGCTTTTTAATTATATTACCTTGTAATTTGTAATTACCTTATAATAAATAAATAATAATAATACCTAATATTTTTTTTTTACATAGCGAGAGTCAATATCTCGTTCATCAATCTCGTAGCCGACACCATCACGAACAATGTTTAACGCTGCTTACAATGCAGTTGAATTGTCAACATTTGGCACATCAAAAATTTCAATTGAAATTTTGAGTTTTTATTGTTGTAAAAAAGCATTAATTTGATTTTCTCAATGTTGTTCTAAGTTCTATTTTTTGCATTTTGCAACACAGTGGTTTTCGATAAGCAATCTTGATTTACTTTTGTCAGTTCTTGTATTTCATTGTAAACCATTTCAATTGTTATGTTTTCATTTTCTTTTTGAGTGTTCACTTGAATCTTATGATAAACCGTGAGAGGGCTATTATCGACACAAAAAAGAGTTTCTTTGCGATGTATATAGTGCGTTGAGGGCACCTCCAGATTTTGCGGTTTTTGTTCATATACTCGAGATCAGGAATCAACAAATTCACACACTTCGAATGAAAAATATTTTTGCAATCGTTTTACGATCGATTTTTAAGTCACTGCGTTCGAATTTTTTTGCACTGAGAGAAATTAGTTGGTATTAAATTATGCACTTTGCAGTGAAGAACTATGCTTAATATAAACGATTTTATACTGTGTTAAGGAATGATTCCGAGAAAGCGATTTATGGTCTGATTATTTAAGCTATTCTTGATACATGTGTACCCCACAACAAGCATCAGGCCAAACTTACTTTGCGGATAGATGTAAGTTCGGCGCTTAAATAAAAGTTGTGGTCCTCTGAACGTGTGTAGAAGTGCATGAGGCCAGTAGAAGTTCGCTTGTCCTGTAGCCTAAGGAGTTTCAGAAATGAGAAGAAATAGCGACTTGACAACTTCAAACTTTCAGTGTGAACGCACCCTTAAACCGATTACCGAATTATCAATGTAAAATATTCAGTAAAATCAACAATAGTCGGCGACCTACTTATCATTAAACCACTGCTCCCGTATGAGAAGTTGCTTCAGGCTAAACTTCCCCTTTGCTTTAAGTTTATGTACGTAATTTTCAATAAAATGTTGATTGCAGTGAAATGGCCTCCCTTACACAAATTATATGCAGTCCAAGCGTCGAACAGTTCAGTCTCACCCAGCATTCGCAAGTATTTTTAATGGCCCTGCATTGGGCACCGGAATAAGTTGTTAATTCCGGCGAAAAATTAATATATTTTTATACAATGCCACGGATTATATCTGCCACCGGCAAATGTAAACACAAGGCAGCAGCAAATACAACTGTCCCAGCGGCTGCTGAATGTTTAATTAATATACATAACAAATGTGCATATGCAGATATGATGACGATCCACTTCTAGCGCACACATGGTCAGTTCCCTTCCGAATAGCCGTAACAATTTGCTGGAAAGACATACACGGTACACCCTCCAATCATTCCCATGGAATATTTACAAAAATTGTTACACTCCTCGATGAGTTAATTAAATTCGTCGTCATTTACAACTCCACCGATATTCATCATATCGCGAAATTAAATAATATTCCCGCCTCCCGCATGAGCACAAATTTAATGTACATTGCAAGTCGTCGTAAAAAAAAATATAATGTACATTCCCAATTACCTACCAATGACTTCACTGACATTAACAAATAAATTCCACCCACCCGCAGGTCCTTTGGTGCGTGCACAGCATTACATCCTTCAATGTTTGCTTTTAATGATTCCCTTACAATAATTTTGTGTACGTATTTTATTACCGTTCGTCGTTGAATTTTCCGATCAAAGTTCATTAAATATTCATCGGCAATTCAAAGCGGAAGCTACTCATAAAGGACTTTTCACCAACTGGGAGGCCAATAAAACAATACGAGTGTAAGAATAATGATGTTTTGGCCAAAAGAAACGGTCGAATCATTTGAAAATCAAAAATCGGAAAAAATTATATCCACCAACCTTGAAATAAATTTTACAGGACTTCCGCCGAGAAGGTACTCCAAAGTTTAACGAGAAAAGGATTTATTTTTTTTATCACTTTTAATAGCACGCAATTTTTCTTTTTTCACCCTATTCAGCACCGCACTTGTGTTATCACTGATGACAGTAAATACGAAATATCTTCGAGACTTTTGAGGTAACCGTCACTTGCATGAGACGATATAGCACTTCACAAAAACCAAACCACCCGCGTTCGGAATCAGGTTGAGACTGAATTTGCAACACATCGACATCCCCCATAAGGCAGAGGTTTCGCGAAAATCACAGACTTCGATGGCAGACAGGTTGGAGAACGAGCTGCCGCATCATACTGTTTTATACAGCATCCGACGAGGCGAGAACTAGATTTGTGCGGTTTTATGTTGGGACTGCTCCAATCCATTCATGATTACGATGGAGAAGAATAAAAGCGGGAAACTGAGGCGGCGCAGTTACGTTCCACAACATAAGATCCACAGAGAGTTTTTGGTGTATACATATACAGAGCAACAACTCTACACACTGTTAAAGTAGATTTACATCGTCGAAGAGCTCGGTTAGATGCTCTGCGAGTGCAGTGAATCACATAACCTCCCTAGTGAGTGAAAAGATTCGCAGAATATGTTCTCTTTTGGGGTGAAGGCATTGGCTTTGTTTATTCTTACAAGAACCTAGAAATATGAGCACTGTTTGGCATTCTAACAGTAGAAGAAGCTATTTCCTCGGTATAGTCTCTGTAATTTTAAAATCTTAACAAGGAAATTAAAGCCAGCCACTTTTAATTGTTTTTTTTGTACTACTCCATGTCGTCCATAGATGACGCAACGAATCTTCTGACCAATTCTAGAGGAATGAAGAACGCTCAGATGGAGTGATGTCGTAAGGAATTAGGAACTATGCACTAGGAAGTCCTTTACACTTCTACAGCTTTTGAAAAGATCGAGGTAGAAGCGAACAGAATTTTCAAAGCTCTATGTCGACTTTAAAGATGTTTGGTGCAATATTGGGAGAGTTGCAGGGTTTGCTCCAACATTTATTGCTCCTCTAGCCAGAGTCTACACTTAAAGGTGGAACTGCCGACGATTATGTGAAGATTATCGTTAAGAGATCAGTTGCCGGTTGTGAAATCACTTCACTTTTGCCCATGGAGCGTATTTGAACAGCTGACTATGGGCGAATCATACGCTTGTATGATGTTTAAGAATTCAGCTCTCTTGATGTTGCTAGCTGGTAGGCAAAAAAAAAAGAAGATTCTTCGGCAATGAAATGAGCTGTTGAGACGTTGAGAGCTAGCTCATCAGCACTTTCGTTGCCTTCGAGTGATATTTATGCCACCCAAAAGAAAGTGACTTTTTTGTGGGCAGCAACCTGTTCAATGTTGCTGAGAGAGTTCCACACAAGAGTAGAGCTTTAAGCGCTGTTTGACTGTCTGCCACATGACGCCATTTAACTTTCCGATATTTTTACTTAAGTATTCTCTAAGACAGATTTCGATTGCATGGATTTCAGCTTGGAAAAGCCGTTGCTGATGTATGTCCCAGGGATAGCCAGTGACTATAACAATGTTCCCTACCCCAACACTCGTTTTGAACAGAAAATTGTATATCACTGAATGCGGGTGTCTTTCTTAGTCGTAGGTATATGCATTGGTGTATTTTGTGGGAAATGATAACGCAAGACGAAATTTGATTCTACAATTGATTTAGTTTATTAGATCAACTTAGCTCAGTGGAGGTTGGCTTCAGAAGAGGCAGCCAAAAGGTTACCCCTTGCAATTTACATAACCGTGGTTCCTGTCATCTAACACACATCGATAACATTTGTTTCCTAGTGCATCGATAACAATATTCCATAAAAGTGTCGACCACAAAAACTTTCATTAAGAATTTAACATGCAAGTTGGAGTTCCTTTAAGGCTACAGGTGTCATTGCACACCAGGCCTTATACTCTTTGAATTACATCCAGACACCTCTTTCCCAGTGGGCGCTTTGGGCAAGTGCCCAGGGCCCCGCGATCGATAGGGGCCCCCCTCAGATCAAATACAAAGTCCCTATCTCCTGTCAGATCACCAAACGATAGCCAATATTTATTACCAAAAACCTTATATAATTCGAAGAAATCGAACCTAAATTACTGACTACAATACCAACTTACTAGCTTTTACATGCGCGAAGCTATTCTACTCCCGCCCAAAAGTTAGGCTTTCTGCCAAAGACAGAAATCCGGAATCTGACTACAAGGTCCTATCTCAAAGAATAAAACGCAGAAGCTCTCGCCAGTTTTTTTTAATGGCTCTGCGCCGTCAGTCCAACTGAAAGGAAGAGAGGAATTTAAAATAAAAACCTTTCTTCCCATAATTGCTACCCTCAGCGTTCATTTAAAACAGCGATTAAGTTCGTATAAGAATATCAGTAAACGTTTTGATTTATGTTTTCGCTTGAAAACTGTGAATTCTGAAGACTTGAGCAAAGAATTTACTGAATTTTATTATGAAGATGTGTATGATAAAGAGTTAGAAATAGAATGTTTGCATTTAACAGAATACTTGAAAATTGTTGACAGTGAAAATAAGGATTGTATATTAAAAATCTATCAACTTTTGAAAGAAAACAAAATTGAAGACACATTTCGAAATGTAGAAATCGCATTGAGAATCTTTTTAAGCATGATGGTAACTAACTGCAGTGGGGAACGCTCCTTCTCCAAAGAATGAATTAAAACCGAATTGAGAAGTACAATGCTTCAACAGAGATTAACCAATTTGTCGCTGATGTTCGTAGATGTCATGATGTGCTAAAAAGCAAAGATTTTGAAGAAGTGATTAACGATTTTTCCCATCTGAAATCTAGAAGGGTTCCTCTTCAAATAACATAGAATTTTAAGCACTAAAGCTAAGTATCCTGCTCGCGCTAAATTTAAATTTTAAATCTCCCATACAAAAATGTCTACAAAGATAAAATTTAGCGAGGCAGTTTAGCAAAGCAGTATCCTGTTCGCTCGCTAAATTCTTAACTTCATATAGATGGGCTGCTGACAAGTCTCCACTCATTTAGCTCGCGAAATAAATGTCCGCTACATTAAATCAAGGATAAATTTTGACATAAAAAGCCGAGGAAACAATTTGTGTTGTGTTTACTTTGGATTTTCTTAGAGGAAACTGCAGAAAACATTTGTGCGATAAATAAAAGTGAACGCAAAACCTAAAATTCCGTTTCATGCGATAAAAAAACATAAAAAAATTGCAGGGCTTGTGGAGGAACGATCAGCAATATGGAAATTGCAGAAAAATTCCAATGCAAATAGGGATTTAAGGAAGGAACGTGTGGTCTTCTGCTTGCTACTATACGAATTATTTGAGCTGCTGCAGCAATGATAATATCTTCTTCAATTTTTCGTATATCTATTGTTTTGGAACGATTCAAACAATGCATTTTATTTAAAGTTTGAAATTCGAAAATTGTATGTACTCGAATAATTAAAACAACGCTTACTGTCATGAACAAATAGTTTTTGTCCCATCTATATGATGTTTAAAAATTTAGCGAGCATTTATCTTTGGTGTGGAGAAATGAAGTGGAGACTAGGGACGCTAAAATTTAGCGCGAGCAGGATACTAGGCTTAACCTGTAAATGCTAAGAGAGTTACTTTTGTGGACTATATTACATTTAGCTATTCGTTTCACGTGATTGTTAATAAAAATAAATATTTAACCTTGTTTTCTTTGTCTATTCTAACAAAATAGTGTTCTGTCAAAGTCATAGGGGCCCCATTATCCTAATATGCCCAGGGCCTCCAATAGGTTAAAGACGGTCCTGATTACATCCTTTGACAGCTTAAGTTATCAAAGCGAATAAAACAGTTTTATATGGATGGTGATGAAGCATAGCTATGCAAATAATGCAATGCGTTCACTCAGAAGCAGTAAGGTAGCATTTAAATGAGGTGATATCGAGTTCGCATTCTTGGTGCATCTGCTCAAAAATTTACCATAACCAGATAAAAATTACCAAAACTCAGTAAGCAAAAAAACGTAACTGGCTATAAGAGAATGAAAAGAAACTGTGTGCTTCCACCTGTCTCTGTTGCTGCTACAGTGTGATACAGATAATAGGCGTGCACTGCAGTGATACCAGACTTTAGAGGCAGGTTATCCCACGTTTATACTCAAAATATCCCTTTTATGTTTACAAAATAAATAAATTTATTATTTAAAGAAAATACTTGTTATTCATTCACAGACACATATGTCATTTTATGAAACAGTTTAGGGAAATAAAAAAAAGAAAATGAAAGCATTTAGATATTTTGAATGACTTTTTTCTAAACATGAAAACATTTAATTTGATCGTAGGTTGAATAATTTTTTTATTCTTAATGAAATGAGCAATTAGGAACAAAATTTGACCAAAAAGTAAAATCCCTTTCTTTTTGTACTATGAGGTCTGAAAAATCCCTTTGTCCCTTTTAGCTTATTATTAGTGAGAAAACCCCGTAAAAAGTGATAAATCCCCCGATCTGGCATCACTGCTGCACCGTATGATGGGTCTTAGATAATGAGACGTAACTGGCTGGTAGAAAGAGAGAACGAAAATGTGGGCGTGCATCTATCTCTCTTGCCTCTGCAGTAGATAATATACGAAACGAAACGTAACTCTCTCTCTCTCTTTTTATCTAACTAACTTTCAACTCCCTCTCAACTTCCGCTCGCAATTTCCGTAACGATTTTGTGACGCATTCACCAGCTAACCCCCCAAGTCAAACGTGCCTAAATAAGTATTACTTCAATAAACAAATATATAAATGGCGCAACAAGTTCCTAGGCTTAGCTTCTCACAACCATTCGTTTTTGTGCGATTTTTTCATTATTAGGACGAATCAATGGGATCTACGATTTTATGCCGAGTTCAAATGGATAATTGAGAGTTATACACTCGGAATTTTTTTCAGACGTTAAACAGTGGGAAAAACTGTAATTCGTTTTTTTTTTCCGGGACCCATCGCTTTTTAGTCCACTAAGCTATCGTTGATAAAGGTCTTTGGTTTTAGTTCAATGAGTGTCATGTAGCAGGAACGATTCTCATATAAGATGGTCTACCTTTTTTCCAGAAAGCAGTAGGTTTGATGTGAAGTTTATTAATCTAAAAGGTTTTGGATCAGAGCCAAGCGAATGGAACATAGTTACAAAGACAAGCGTTAGTGTTGCGATTACATATTTTATTAGTGTGACTATTTGATTCCCTCCAGGAGATTTATTTAGCTTCTGGGTGGATTCCGTGCATTTTATCGCACCAGGAGTGAAATGCCTGCCTTATTGGTGATCTCTTTCTCTTTAAGGTTGATTATTTTTTCCATCTCTCAATGTAGGAGGTTGTCTCTTGTAGCTAATACGAATACTACAAAGAGCCAGGGAAGCGTATTTGAGGGAGCAACTCCAGTTTGAGGTAAAAGATACCTACATCTGATCTCTTTAGTAATCCAATGCAGCTCGTGTGGACATTGGGAAAACTTATTTGACCTCTATTGAAGGATGGTACCCTTCAATGAAGGTATAACTTTCGTCTTTTTAAAGTCGTGTTGAGTTGTAGATCGTAATCAGCTCGACCTTCGCTTCATTTGGCCCGATTGAAGACTTCTTTTCTAAGTTTTTTTTTCCAATTGCGCTTGAAAGACCGCTGATAAGACAAGCAGTGTAATAGACTTTACTGTTTATAAGCTCCACAAAATTCAAATATACCCCAAGGATCATGGAACCTGTGGAAGAAGCCAGTAGCAGTACCCTCACTCCAACTTCGTATTACACTGTTTCGGTTTCTGTGCAACGTGTGCGGCGTGAACGCCAACACATTTCCAATAAATGTTCCTTCCCAACTCAACTGACTCACTGTAAAAATACTTCGCACCCAATGATGCGTTTCAATGGCAAAAGAATGATAATCATATAGCTGAGGTTTGAACTGCTTTTTCTATTGAGTTATACTCGCATATATCCTCCACCCCTTTGGTTAGGAAAGTAGGTGCAAACAGAAAATACAAACCACCAAACAAATGGGGGAATCACGGTCGACGGTCCTACACAGACGGACAGGCGGGAACCTTAACAATTCGCAGATAGAATAGATGACCGGACAGAGTGGAGTTTGCGGCCAGGTCGGTCTGTTGGTTGTAGCTGTCGTCATTGTGGTCGTTCGTTATAATATATTTTTTTCTCTCTCCTCTCTCTCTGTTGGCAGTGTTGCGGATCGTTGGTTTATCGGATGAATGGGTAGATAGATGGATATATTTCTATCTGTTGGCAGTTTCCCTTGAGAGCTACGTTTAGTGAATTAATTAAAAAAAAAAACTGAAACAAACAAATTTCCCTCATCAGATGCAAAATGAAATCAAGACCTTACTTGGCTCAACAAAAAACAAATCCCCTCCCCTATACCATATTGATTTGGTGTATAATATTTTCGAATGGGTAATGCACTAGAGACCAGCTCCCTGATAGCGGGGATGCGAAATCCTTCTCCGGACCAACTACAGAGTTAACTGCTCCCTCAGGTTAAGTACCGTCAGACTTTAGCCAGTTTTCGTTTTCGAACCTTACCCAGCCACCACCTACCACCACTAATTAAAACGTTGAGCATATCCACATGCCATCAGGTTTGTATTCATGAGCTCACTAAAAGGATTCGTCCCAAAAGTGTTAAACTCGAGTTTAAGCGGCAAAGTATGCAAGGTATAGGGTCACCGACTTGAGCAGACTTTTTGTTTATTTTTTTCAAGGGTGTATATAAGTTCAATATAACGAAAATAAAAAAAATATATGCAAACGGAAATACTGTATAGATATAGATAAATAATATGAAAAACTTTCAACCACTCATTACAGAATGGCGCTGGTGATATCCGGTGTGGACTATGGGCACGGTCTCTGGAGGAATTCAACTTGCTTGGGGGAACTTCACTAGTTTTTTTTTCTCTCGCATTCAGGGTTGAAATAGCACTCAGTGGGACGGATAAAACTTTGGTTTTGCGGGCCTGGATGGTTAAATTTAAATAAAGATTAATGTGGGAATGTTTTACGTTAAATACGAAATAAACACAGCCAGAGGGAGGTTGCTGTTGTTGCTGCTGCTCTAAGTACATATGAAAATGTGGGGGAGAAAAATAAAAGTGAACCCAGGTAGATGTAGATGTAACTATGAGTTTGGTATTTGCTGGGTAACCTTGGAGCATTTGGGTGGCGTGGATTATGTAAACATGGTATTGACTTTGAAGTTTTCTTGTTTTCATTTTCACTGCTGAGTTTTTAGTCATTTATAACGTGGCCCGGGGTTGCATGTTCTCAGACACATGTCTGCATAAACGAGGGACAGATGCAAAGTAAATGATTTGTAATATTATCCCAAAGGTTAATGTCGCTAAAAGAACATTCAACGGTGGTTTGGGAATTAATTTGGAAAATACAGTAAGTCGGAGAGAAAGGTCAAGTTGGCTCCTTAATTCTTTGCCAGAATACACCCTATGAAGGGAAGTGGTCGTGATTTGTTGATTAACGAGATTCGTACCTGAAGAGCTCTGCATTTACTGAAGGATGAGCTCAGTAAACCCGACCGTTTATTAGTGTTTAGATGCAGGTACTCCAGTAGATGAGCAAACGAGTGATTTTTAACTTCCGTCTCATACAAATAGTTGGTGACATTTTCGTTTTGCGAGATTATTATGAAAAAGATTGTCGCAGACTAACCCAAGTAGCATTCGAATACACATTTTAGGCCTGGCGACGTTCTGGTGTCAATTCGTGATCCCATTTAGGAACTTATGTTTCGAAACAACGAAGTATCAGTTATCCTTTTTTGTTTTGGAAGTGGCGAATTGTTTTTGACGTAAATCCCATATACCAACTTTGAACATACAATTTCAGCCCAAAGTGTCGAGTATTGCGCCTAAGTTGACACATTTACTTGACGCAGTTACGTCGCTGTTACGTTTCCATTCCTTACGCAATAATGTAATAGTGTGTGGCCATAAGAATTTTCAACACAAATTGGGGAAAATGCCTTATTAATATTTAATTCTATAATTGTGTGTGTATACCACATAATTTGTGATGTTATTTATTTTGTGTTATGTACCAAAATATTATTCTGACTGCAGCAAACATTTCATTATCATTATTAAACAGAAAACAGCTACTGAAATTTTATGGGGAACATCATTTTGCCTTGAAATGTTATTAATATACCTACGTCGAAAAAAACCTTGATCCTTAGAAAATAATCTATATTTAATCAAAAATCTCTCTTAGAACTAATTATGCTATTTTAAATGCTGATAAGGAAGGAGCGTTATAAAATCAGTATGAAATAAATCTACGATATAGACTTAATAAAAAACATTTTATGTATTTAATTTACCAAAATTGTAAATTTAAAATTTCTTGTTTCCCATATGAATTTTTTTTGTCTAAATCCAAAATGGATACATAACAAATTCCTATTTGGGAATAGTGGTTTCAGTAAAATATTCCCAATCAGGAACTCGTTCTTATTTGTATCATCATATAAATAATATTGGTGTAGTTCTGTTCGACTAAGATTGAATTTGACGGCATGTCTTTAAATGCAAAAATCTTAGAAACTGTGCAATATATTCTTGTGCATTTTTCACAGGCCTATAGAGGATACCTAGGCCTACAATCTCTACTTTGTTTCAACTCTATATCTCGATAAATTCCGGAAAAAAATGGACACAAGTAATTTATTTTTTCGTTTCGTTTTGCTTCTTTCTTTGTCACGCTTTCCGTTCGAAAGTACTGGGAGCATTTAAGTATAGTAAATACCAGCTTATAGAGGACATCTGCAGGTACAACTTAGGATATCCAATAACTTGATAACTTAAAAGGTTTTTAAATGAAAAGGCAAAATTTGACACATTTCTACGATTTTCACATGAGTGATTAGATATGCAATTCATGCTCAAATCAAACATACTAACTGCGCAATATTATATTGACATCTCTTTTAACCCTATTTTACTCCTGTGGCGGAGAGGGAGACAGATAGAGGCAGTACTGTGTGGTTTGCTAAGAAAAAAAAAACAAAAGAAATGACAAATATGTATTAAAGGTTTGTCTGCCTCTGTTTTGCTTACAAAATAAAGTGTCTAGAAAGAAATGTCAAATAGGTATAGCTAACAGTGATACCAGATCGTAGTATTCTTACATTAGGGGATTTATGTTAGGGAAAATTTCTGGTGATACAAGTCGTACTATTTATAAATGCTATTTGCAATCAAGATGAGGCAGTAAATTACCCGGTGGAGTTTTTATATAGCATTACAGCCCATGGCCTTCTTGCCCATAAAATTGAATTAAAAGTTGGAGTTCCCATTATGTTATTTCGCAATTTGAATCCCCCAAGCTTCGTAATGGTACCAGAATGTGAGTGATTTCGTTACAGAAAAACGTTATAGATGTGTTAATTTTAACTGGGTGTGGTAAAGGAGATACGGTATTTATACCAAGAATACAGTTTAAAGGAATTTAATTTCCTATTAATGTTTGTTCTGCCATACGCAAGATAATGCTCACGGACGAGATAAAGCTGCACAAAAATGGGAACAGTTGCGTAAAATATTAAATTAAAATGGCCCGGCCATAACAAAAAAATTACTCGATGGAAAAATGTTTGTTTGTTATACGCACGTATATGTTGTACTTGATATCTCACTTTTTTTGACATGGGCAGATTACAAACACCGGATGAAAATAAAACTGTGAATTTCAATGCACATCAATTTATGTTGTATTCCATTGGTTTCACTCGTGGATCCACTCATTCTGTGATCCAATGGAACAACAAAACTACTTCTGATTGAATTCACAAAAGTATTGGTGAAATGGCAAAAAATAATCTACGGCGGCTGTCAGCTGACTTGTATAAAAGACATATATTACATTTGTGTGAGTGCTTCTTGAGCGGATTCTGACTTCAAATCGAGAAGCGAAATTCTCTTCTCAGAATCACCAGAAGAGTATTTTTTGCGCCAATGGAACGGTTTCAGGAGTGATTTTTTCGATTCCGGACTCTCCTGGACGCTTCTTTTTGCCCAATGGAAAACGACATTAATAAACAAATCTTTCATCGAAGATTTTTTCGGATGTTCACTATCGGTTGCTATTTATAAATAATTAGCCAGCATATTTTTTGTGAAATAAATATTAGTCACAACCACTAACAATCAAACAACAAAAAATAATAAGAAACGTCAAAAAAATAGTACTCGTTTCGCATGAAACGAAAATGTCTTTCGTTTTTGGAGTTACATGAAGTAAAGAAAACGAAAACGTCGATGAAATAGCTTTCGCATTTTTGCTTTCGCCTAAATGAAATTTCCTTTCGTTTTCGAAGTTACATGAAGCAAAACATTCGTTTGAACGAAAACCCATGAACGTTTTCATCTTACAGAATCCCACCCCTAATCAACATGTCATTCAAAGTTGTTATGACCAAGGAAAAAATGGGTCTTTATTATTCAATTGTTCCAGCAAATTGGGTTACTTTACTGGCACGTCACTAAAACAAATGTAAAGCTTGATCGAATTTAATTGAAAACTTCAGGAGAAATTGATAACATTTTAAAACACACATCGCAAAGGCTCGATCATCCATTCTTTATAGTTAATCAAAATTAAATGTGTAAGTTTTGATACACATTTAATTTTGTTTGCAGAAAAGTTAAAATTGCAGTTCAGGATGACAAACGTATTTGTATTTGAAAATCCAAATGATAGAAATGCAATAATTTTGAAATAACAATTGATAAAGATGTATAAAACAATAAAAAAAATGCATGTGCCTGAAAAAATAAAAATAAAACTCCACAAATGTGTTCAGAAACTAAAATCCATTTTTTTATTTAAATCACGTACATACAACATTTGATGAAACTACATTTTTAGTCAATTATAAACAACCAGTGATCTATGTTGGCCGGTCGGTTTTATAACAATTCTTGGGCATAGTTTCGTCGCTTTGTGTAACAAAAACTTAAAAAAAAAATGGTACACTGCTATATAGGAATTGTGTGCATGAACACACATCTCCACACATTTTACACTCTGCGGACATAAAGTTTCATTGAAGAAACAATTTACACACGTACATGTGTAAATATAAAATTCCTGGATAGGAATATTCCTAAATGGCAAATATTTCCAAGCATGTGTTTAAAATGTTACTTGCTGGGAATATTTTTTGGTAACAAAACCGTCTTAACGACGTCGCTCATGACACATGAAGTCGCAAAATGCTCCTTGGGATGTTCCCGCTGTCGAAACTACAAAGCGAACTTTAAGATGTTGCCGTTCGACTCCAAATATCTTGGGCAAGCCTTTCTCATTCTATCAGAAAATGAGATATTTTTTTTTTGATCCATTGACATGAACTGAAATGGTTGTTGCTGATTGCTTTCAATCCTTGCAAAAGGTCTTAGCTCATTCGTTGTGTACCTAAGGATTTCATTTTATACCTGTACCATTTTAAGCTTTCGTAATAATGGAGTAACTGTATAGATCCCTCATTTGCAATGTAAAAGTAGAGCAGTGTCATCTGCAAAAGTTGCTATAGTGGTTTCTCCCCTTACCAGGCAGGTCGCTATTGAATAAGAGGTATAGCACTGAACCAAGAAGACCTCCCTTCTCCCCAGATAAATCTGAAAAACCCATAGATTTGGCTAATTTTTCTAATAAAACAAAAATAAACTTGTTGTCATTATTTTTTTAACATGTTTTAAGTACGACTTAAAAGAGGAAATTTCAAATTTGAATCGCGAACATGTAAGTTCGAATGCAAAAGTATGCGGCAAACAAATACACCTGATGCAACTTTTGTTACTTTTTGAAACGCACAGCACTTAACTTTGTTGAAATTCACAGATGAGGTTGGTGGTTCGTAAATCCCGAAAAATATTTAAGTAGCTATTACAAAAAAAAAAACTATAAGTTTCTCCTAATGAAACTCGCATAAGCTTTATTTGCAAGACTTGTTTTGCAAACAAAACTAGTGCAATCTCTTTAGATGAACAAATAATATTCAAATACCTACAGCTTTGGAGGAGCGATCGATTATTTAGCTGCATTTTAATATACCACACACATTTATTTCATCCTCGATTGTCATGCTCAATTTTGGATCATTGTGGACATTGCACATTGAGAACATCAGAACAACGAATCTCTACGCTACGTCATTTTTATGTTTAAGGTACTCATCGGATCTTATGTTCGCAGAATGTCTATAAATTAGATTTTCCTGCGGAAGCACATTTTACGATTACCAAAAAAATATCCTTTTTATAACGAAAACAGATTTCCCCCTCTCTCTGTCTCTTGTTTAATTCTGAAGAACTCTTCTGATATGTAGGTATATGATTCCAAAATGGTCGGCAGTTGCTTTTTTACACTCAGAGAAATATTCCATCAAATATATTTTTTATGGAATTTTTTGGACAGGCAAAATTTCCAAAAAAATAGTAAATATTTGTGTATGGAATATTTTCGACTGGTATAGCATTACCAAGAACTAGCAAAATTTATGTACGACATAGGAAATGAGCAGGGTTCGGATTTTGTTGACCTAAAAAAGTAAAAAAAGACATTTATTAAAAAATAAGAATAAGGAACGCAAACGAACATTTAATTGTAGTGGCATTGAACTACCAAGAGTTTTTTTAAAATTGTCTCGTAATAATCTTCTCCGGTTGTCTCTTAGAAGCGCCTCGAAGGAGCTAAACGACCTTTCAACTTCAGCTGAAACGAGTGGAGCCCATTTAAAGCTTTCAATATTATCTACATCAATGTTTTCTGGAAGTTTGGAATCTTACTCACCATTTATTACAGAATTTATGTGCTCAGTTTTCAGTCCCGTATTTGCATTGAAAACGGCAGTAAACTTCTTCAGGACTTACTTTGCAATCGGCCCTTTTGCGTTTTCCAAGTTTTCCTGAATGTTCTTCAAAACCGGCAACACTTCGCCAATTGAAGTTCCTTGATGAGAATAATGTTAGTTGAAATTATAAGTACCGACTCTCAAAAATTCCTGATCTTTGTAATTCTTCGAAAATTCGTTTTTTTGGGTCGACTAAAAACCCAAAATTTACTTTGATGTACGCCAGCTGCGCTTGTACCGCTTTATCTTCAATCAATTCCTTTGCAAACACAACACAGCTTGCATCGGCTTCAAGAACGCTAACGTTTTTTTTTATCCGAGTAATATGTTGCTGCCTCTAGCCTAGTACCTGATGAATTTGTAAATTCAACAACTTAAATTTAAATTTAATCTTAAACAAACTTGCGGGTTGAGGCGGTAGCGGCAATTCAGGTTCCATCTCCTTAAAAACAGCAATCCGGGATGGACTTTTGATTTTATAATTTATCTGTCGTTTCATCGATGGATACATAAATGTTTTCGTCACAAACTTCAGCTCGGATTTTTTGGAGCACTTCGAGGTAATTTTTTCTAAGTGTCGACTCGTGTGGGACTTTTTTTTGTGTGTACTTCTCTATAAAAGTCTGTAACCCTGGACGATTGATTTTATACAATGGTATGTCACATGCTAACAACATTTTTGTCATATCGCCGTAAAATTCAGTTGTTTCTCTTCCAGTAACGAAAGATGTAATTGTTTGAGTTTTGGATTTTTCTTTTAAAGCCATTGCTTGCTGGTGCTTTGATCTTTTGATATGCTGTTCAATAAAATATTTTCTTTTCATGGTTGACTTTTATACTACACAATTTGCATAAAAGCACTTTTCCGTCAGATGAATAATAATCTGATACAAATTTCAATACAAAATTTTTCAATTTTGTTCAACCAAATCATACTGAGACCCCCAACTCACAATCCTCTTGCCGCTGGCCCCCTCAAATTTTTTTCAAATTCGCCATTTTGTTTTCCTATTGGTGTTATGTCAATTAAGAATCCGTATGACATACAAAAAATACAAAAATAAATGCTGCCAACATCGGCAACCGTGGGAAAATGTGCTAGAGTTCGGGAATACCACATTTTTACATAACTGAATGCCATTGGTTAGTTATTATAAATTGTTAAAAGGCGTAAAATTTGATTTCTTCGGTTAATAAAACTAGCTAAATGAGATGTTCGATACTCTAGAAACTTATTATGACAAACATGGTTGCGTATTTTCTGCTTTTGAATATATTTAACTTCGATTTCATGTGTAAATTTTTCTTAGATAACTGAAGAAAATTTTCTCAAAATGTTTTTATTTTCCTTCAACAAATCTAAGTTGTATATTTTTCATTAATATTTAAAGCAAATGTACACTTATTCCTTGAAAAAAATATTATCCAAACGTAACGAATAATTTCAAATTTAACGGATAAAATTCTATGAACGCTGGCAGCAACTTTGCCGACAGCGGAAGTGGCATATGCATGGTGCGAGTGTGTTGGTGGGTGAGCCAGAATTTTTAAAGTTACGTGACATTTGTCAATACGAATTTCTATATAACAATACTAGCGCACTTAGCATTTGTCACCCCATAAAAATGTACCTTTTTGACAAGTAACGGGAAATCAGCCGAAGTTGGTGGTCCCAGTATTGTCTCTGACGTAAAGAATCGCACTTCGAGTTAATGAGTTTTGTATGCAAAGAATACAAAACAGAATTATGCACACAATAACGTCTGCGCTCACACACAAGTGCAAACCGTGTGTGGTCATGTGTTTCCATGGTGACTCGTCCCACAGACACTGACTAGACGTTTAAAATTTTAATGCGTCTCGGAATGAAGGTAGCATTTTTCTGTAATTGTTTATCGAACAAACTTTGAAGAAAATCAAAAAAGGCAACAAAAGCCAACAATGGTATAAAAAGGCGAAAAAAAAAGCAAAAAAATGCAACATAAAATACATATATTTGGAATCAGGAGGATATTAAACGTGTTTTTGCAAAGACGATACTATCTTCCGATTAATTAAAAAAAAAGGCAAAGTTAGCAAAATCCTATCCCTGGTAATGAGAAAAAGTATTTTAACCTAAATACAAATAAGTGTATATCCACCTAAGGACGTACGTAACTCTGCTTAGGTCTTAGGTAAAGTTTTGCATACCATACTTTTTAATTCTTTTTTTACAGTCAGTCGGGTTTTTTTTTGGTTTTTTTAAACTAACTTTTTTTTATTATTATCTTTTTAGCCTATGACACTCCGGGGAAGAATTCGAATCTTAAGACACCTCACTCTTCAGAATCGTTTAAGCCGTTTAGGCCACAGGGTGTCCCGATGGAACGTACATAGGATACGCGCGAAACACATAACCCTCTCTGTGTGCAGTCGGGTAAAAAGTTGAAATGGAGAAAATACTTTCACAATTTCATTTGATCAAAAATGCGTTAAGGGAAACTATTCAACTACTATTGGATGGAATAGAACACTTTATTAATAAATAGGTAAGTGTTTAATTCCCTTTCCTTTTTAAAAGTACTAAAAAAGTGTACGGAGTCTTTGGATGTTCAAATAATTTATCTCGAAAAATACCTCGCATACCTGCACCCCTATCGAGGTATCCGTTCGGAACGGAATTTTCTCCGATTTTTAAGAAATTGGAAAATGTCCATTCGAGATATCCATTCCAACACAACTTTCGTAAAAATTCTCCGATGACGCATATAGCGAACCTTGTCGCATTGCGTGGAAGGAACCCTTTTGACAGCTATACGGCCATTCTTTTTATTAGTATGTAAAATGTAATACTAAAAAACGTACAACAATTATTTTCGTTATTTATGTTTTTTTTTATTAATGAAAAGAGCGACATATTGATTTCGAAAAAATACGTGAATGAGCTGCTCCAGGTTCTAATCTAAGATGATTTATATTTGAATACGTTACTATGGTAATATGTCGGCGACAAATTGAATGTTGCCAAAATCCCTTCAATGGGGAATTCATAATTTAATTTTACCAGCCTTAAGGCAACATATACCCACGATTTTTGGTTTATGAACATCTATGGCACAGTACCTTTCGAATGATATAAGTTTTATCCTCCTCATTTCATAATAAATACTTAAAAAGTGTACCGAAACTTTTGATGTTCACGTATTAATATAATGATATAAAAAATATCATATAACACTTTTTATATTATATAAATATTAAAAATCGCGCGTATTGTAAAAACAAATTATCAGAAAAAAAATAAAGATAAAAATAAATTAACATAAAAAACATTTCTTTAATTTGTGTAACATTTCTGATGGAACAGCCTAAGAAATACGAGTAAGGTAAGTTTGCCTGGCTACTAAATTATATATCTATGTACATCTACAAAAATTGGGAACATTTTATTCTAGCGCATTAACGTGCTTGGAAAATAAAAATACCTAAAATTTGATTCCCTAAGCATAATTTAGATCAATAAGTGAGGTAAGTTTACCTGGTCAATTTTGGCAAAACAATTATTTTTGCATTGTAAAATGACACTTTCCTAGGTCTATGGTAAAACTCCTTAAACGGCTGGCACACCGTTACTAAAAACTAGGCTGATTTTACACATGTAAAAAAAATGTTCGGTTACATAAGGAATATGATGTAAGTTACCTTAGAACTTACCAAGTTCAAAAAGGCCTTAGGACTAAGTTGATTTATACAGCGATTTAGGTAACATACGCACCCAGGATTTTCTCTGGGTGCGTATGTGGATCAGTCCTTTGAGCCATACTTTATCGAAAGCTTGTACTATATCAAAAAATATTGTGGAGCACACTTTTTTGCGATTTTATCTGTGATTCTGTGCGAACCTGATCAATTGCAAAGCACTTATTTCTTAATCGAAATAGGTGATTTGGGACTACCGATTTTACTTAAATTTACAGGCGTTGTGCCAGCATTTTCTCGAACACCTTCCACAAGATTGTTATAGTATCGAGATTGGGCTATATGAGGTTACTTTGCTAGGTGCGGTTTGCCTGGTCTTGGTATTATTAGGCGTTTTTTATTTTGCCCATGTTGATTTCCATAGTTTACAACAATAATACGATATCCAACTGTTCTATTTAGATCATGTGGGTAAAATAAAAGTAGCCTATTATTACCTCGGCAACCTTCTACATGATTGGGACATAGACCGAATTATTTAAAGATATCCCCTATAATTAAATCAACACTTGGTCCTTTTTTATCTTTCTTTGGCAAGTTCCTTAGCTGTTATCGGCTTCGGTAACTTTTATGCGAAGGTGACTCCAAATTTGAATGGTAACGTCGAATGATCTACAACTACTTTTGGCTACATAAGTAGTTTGTACTTGGCATTCGTCATTTTTACAACCACAAATTTATTTAAAAGGCAACATATTCTGTATAAAAAAGTCTGTCTCGTGTCAAAGTCATAAACATTTACTGTCAGCCTTGTAGTCCGGACTAATACATTTTAGCTGCCTTCCTCAAGTTGTATACCGCATTAACAACTGTGTCAAATGCAATTCAGCCCAAAATAAAATCCGTAAAAAAAAATACCGATGCCATTTCATGCACGATTCAATCGAACCCATCAAGACTGCCGAAAGACACCCCGAGGAACCGTTCTGCATAATCATCCCAAAGCGAGACTTTTTTTCCGGCAGCGTGCCAATAACAGAACTAAATTTATATTCATTATCCTTTCAAATCTTCAACCTGGAACTGCCACACGGAGACTATAGAAACACCTGCCACTGCCGGAGTGTAACCTCACCGTCGATATTGCACTTCGATTTGACACAGCATGCGAAAAATTAAGGCGGCTACGGCAAATTAACCAAACAGGCGAAGACCAAAGTTGGATACTCCCAACTGCCTACACAAAACCCAACGACCTATGACCGAGTTTTATGATAATTATCTGTGGAAGGGACGACTACGAGGAGCACGAAACGGTGCGGTGCGTCTGCAGCAACAGGCGTATGAAATCGCAGCGTCTTCGTCGGAACGGAATGCGTGGCAAAACTAATTAAATGTAATCCTGAAGGTGATGCGGCAGGATTCTCTTGTGAAGCGAGGCGTTGCCTATACATCGCCGATGAGATAATTCAAAATATTTTGTAGCAACTGTGGTCTAAAAAATGGGTCACTGCAGCCATTGAGATGCAGATACAGATACGAATACGAGTTCACGCAGCAAACGCAGATATTCACGACGACCCTGCCAATTATGCATGCCAGCTAATAACCGTTTCGAAGACGCCAATCATGACGGAATTCGCCATAATCCCCCAGTGTGAATAAACAAGTCCTTTCTGAACCTCCTCACCGAGCTCGAGTGTGTGAGCGAGAAAATAGTTTCCCTCTTCCCAATTAAACCGTGCGAGTGGGGGAGCAAGGGCAACAAATAAACCATCCATCTATCCATCCATAAGTCGCGGATGGATCCATATCCATATGCGCACACTGAACATGTACACAGCCTTGGAGCCAAGTATACGCGAACACTGCCATTAAGGGTCTCACATTTTTAAGAGGTGGGAATTTAATAGTTTGATCGTGAGATGCGTGACTTTGAACTGCGGTGGTTGTTAAATGAGTTCGTCCTCCTCCCCTCTGTGTTAAGTGAACTTTGAGAACTTTGGCTGCTTCTTCCTTCGTTATGCAGTCGCTCGTCGAATGCAACAGACAGACCGACAGAGAGTTGGTATTGTTTTAGGTTTGAAATTGTTTCCTTTTTGGTTCGTCGTAGAGGCTTAGTGCGCGCAGAAGGTTTTTCGGTTTTAATTTTCCCACATAGTTTGGGGGAATCAATCTATTGCCCAGAACTCTTTCGTAATTCCTCAATTGTGTCTGGACTGCGTTGGAAGTTTTATATGTTTGTTCGTTAAATTTGCAGTTTTATTTTTTGAAGACTTTCAAAATGTATGTACGTATGGGGGAACTGTGGGAATTTGTGCTCAAAGTTTTCTGTTGTTCCTTGAAGTAAATGTTTACTACCAACTGCCAGTTTCTCATCCGGTATGCAATGGTTAGGCGTATGACCACTGGGCTAAAGTTGATCACAATCTTCTTGGACGGTCGAGGAATATTTTCTATGGTTCAACAACTGCGGAATTACAAAGACGTTACAAGAAAGTACATTTTACGGTGAGTGCTTTTATTGTTTTGAGTGGTCCGTGCATCGCCCGCGAATGTCTTTGTTTGGTTCAATCCGTTCATGAATAACTTGACCTCTTTTGGCTCACCATTGCCCAAATTTGTTATACTCAAGGCCTGGCAATACCATCCTACTTGGATGCGTACTCCAGCGCAGTTCCTGATTGCAGATGTAAGGACAAAGACGCGTGTATCTTTGATTCTTCTGCTTCCAAGTTCATTCGCTTTCTCGTTTCCTAAATGTCACACCACCGCAAAGTACCTCCATTTTCCTTTTTGATTCAGAGCAGAACCTGTTATACAAAAATTTCGTGTTTCTTTTTAGTTCAGAGACATCAGAGCTCAGAATCTGTGTTTCTTTTTCGTTCAGAGCATGATCAGAGCGCGCTCTATGAGCTCAGAATAAATTGACTGAGCAGAGTGAGTGAAAAGCTGATTACACAATTGCAGTCACATTTGACAGAAAAAATACAGTATAAAGATAAAGTTGAAATGGCGGACGTGTGAGGGGTTGACGGGATATTTAATTAAAAAAAAAGCAACACGAGGGTACTTTTACGTCCAACTTTATTTTCAGTCTCCAATCAACTGCCTACTTATAAGTCTTAATACATTTCTCACTCTATTCCCGGCAGCCAGTCTCCCCTTGTAAGAGAGATAGGGTTACTCGTTTCGTTATTCTTTGTTCTCTTTTGTTTGTTATTTTTCTTTATACTGTCACAGACGAACCTTGTTTTTCTGTAAATTAAGGTTAACCAATTTAATAAATAACAATTCTTAAATATTCAATTTATTTATTACAAATGACAGCTATGTGCTTAAGCGTGTTTCATAAATATATCAGAACGATCTGAGCACGCTCGGCTCAGAGCGCGCTCATAATGCTCGAGCTCAGTTCAGAGCTTAGCTCTGAATTATTTGACATGCATTGCATCAGCTAATATGTTTGCAACCAAAACAAAAACAAACACGATCAGCAAATGTCAAAAGCCGATGATGCCAAATCTTTGAAATTGCAATTTATTTTCTTTTGTGTTGTGGTACGCTTGAATTTTACAGCAAATCTAGAAATAGAGACCTGTTGCAGAGCTGCGGTGAGTGCAGAATTTATTCTAATCTTGCTGCGCAGTGAATTCTGAACATGTGTTTTGGGCATTACTGATACATTATATGGCCTGAAGGGTGAGGTTGAGGTTAGTGGATTGGCGAGACAGACAGTAGGTACTGACGCCCTTGGGGTTTATCACTCCCACGCACTATGGAAGCCTATATAAAACCCGAATGTTAATCCATCCCGATGCTATTGCAAAAGTATGCAGGTCTTAGATAGGTTTAGTGTCGGTTTAGAAAAACCGAAGTAGCATTTTGTGTCGTTTTGTTGCCACAACTCTTTAGACCTGGTTGTGTAGGATTGTCGAAGACTGTGGAATTATAAAATGTTATCAGTTCCCTTATCTCCCCCAGGGGGTCGAAGATGGGTTTTCCCGGAGATCGCTGTCTTGTCCTAGCTAGTGTCTGACAAGCGCATATACAGTGAATAATTTATTCTTTCCGCTGCGTCAATAAAACTGTGGCAGTCCGCGATGTTAATAATCATTTTTAGTGTCCAGGCTAAATTTTTCGAACAATGGCGAAATTTTCCATACAAAATTGTATATTGTTACCTACAAAATATTTAGTGCGGAGGCGATTATTAGTAAGGCCCAGTGTGTATTATTCGGGATGTTTAATCTAACTGTTTGGTCCCTATAGGCCAGTGGCCTTTTGTAAATATTTTTGAAATTAACAAAATTTATGCAAAATGCTTGTTAGCCAAACAAAATACAGCATGTCAATATTACAAATATAAGTAGAATTGATAACACACGCTTTGAACCAATATCAACCATATTTCACACGTGAAATATACCTTGTATGTTGAGGCAAATTTTATAGTTGCCTTGCAAATCCGTTTTATTTTCGAGTTACTTTTATTTTTCCAGGGACTTTCAAACAATGAAGTTAAAATTAATTTAAAAGCATTATCTCTTATATTTATCTAGTTCACATAAGTATTTAAGTCGTTAGGCAATTATTTTTCGTCAGTGCAAGGTACATCTAATTAAACCCTTCCCGGAATTTATTTTAAACAGTGTTCTGGATTTTCGCGAATTTTCGTTAATCTATTTCGGCCTCGGCCTTCAAGCGGACCTGTTTATTTTATTCGATCAGCATATGCAATATTAGGCAAAGGGCAATAAAATTATGAGTGGTTTGGAAATTTTAACGATCCTCAAGCCTACCTGTGCCGCTCCTTTATCGAAAATGTACCAACCGTTTAGTTTTTTTTCTATATAAGACAAGGGTCCTTTTACAAATCTCATTACTCGTGTGATCAAGTTAAGTGCGTAAGCAACTATCCGGAGACAAGAATTTTTAAATAATTGTGACAAATACTCTACGACAGCACAAAAATGATTTCCGCAGTTGAATCGAAGACCCCATCACCCATCAAAGATGCTGCCGAGCCTACACTCACCATCAATAACGCTCTGCAGTTGACACCCGTCTCAGAGTGCTATGACGCTAACCCGATCGATTTAACTACTTCTTCACTAATGAAGCAGGAAGCAGAAGCATTGGCGGACAGAACTACAAAATTGATGCAAAGCATTGAATCTAGTTTGATCGAACAAAAGCAAACTAATTCATCCATCAATATAAAGCCATCGGCACTACTTCTAGCCAAATTGAGTATTCTGCAAGCAACTTCAGCTCAGCCATTGCCATATGTCATAGGAATTGATCCATCTTGGAAAAGCGATGTTCAGGACGAACCAAGTGACATGACACATAAACCTCATTCGTCGTTTAAAGTCCCCGTCTCGAAAAAAGACGAAGAACTTGAATATATCTGCAACCGAATAAAATGCATCTTAGCTAATGAAAATCGTTTTCAACAAAGAATGGAAGAATTTGCCGAGAATGGAATACACGTGTATGAACAAGTGGATTTGGACCATCCCCAAAAATCTGACGACATCCTACGCAGTGACAACAACAGTCGTACCTACAAATATACGCCACCAGCTGAAATGCCGCCCTCTCCAAAGAAACCGTTCGTTCATATAACCGCCGACAAGTTAATTCCAACAGGACCGGAACCAACACCGCCAAAATATCCCTACACCTCACCTACAGATGACGAAAATTTTATCATTGGCCCCAACGGAACGGAGATATCGAAGGCAGGATGGTACGAAATCGATTGGAAACTTGCCACACCAGTCGTCACAAGGAAATTGTTGACGGCAGTTTTTGATCGAAATAATTTGGCGACTCACAGTCTGTCGGGCCGACCATCGCCTGCTTTTTTGAATCTGAATAAGCCGGAGAAGATGCCGCTAGACGTGAAAAAGGTTGCTGATGTAGTTTCCATTGTGACCAGTCGCATCAAGGTCACTCAGAAGGAAGTGCGCATGGCTATCACGTCAAAGTGCGCTGATGAGTGCAAAGTTATCAAGATCCGCCAGCAGGCAAATTGAATGCCGAGGAGGAGAACGCAAGAGTCGAGCCATATCATGTCCCAGTGAATTTTCCAAATGAATTTGTAATAAATTGTAATAAAGAACAAAAGTAGTTTCGAATTTCAATAATTTAAAAATGAACTTTTTTTGTGTTGATAATGGATCGCAATTAGAATAAGAAAGTGGCATTTTCCTGTCATGTGCCTTTCTTTAGGTACGGGCACAGGGTGCATGTACAATTGAGGAAATGAATTATTTTTGGTTGCGTTTATTATTATTATTATCCGTGCGTCGTAATATCATACATTTTGTACCAATCTGTGGCCCCAGACTTTTTATACCCTACACAGGATGGTGAAATGTCATTGCATTTGTAACGCCAAGGAGGAGTCACCGGAGACCTCATAAAGTATATACATATATTCTGAATCGATTTAGCTGTCTGTCTCTCTGTCTTTTGAAAGCAACCGCCCAAAGGAATTGACTTAGGCGAATGAAATTTAGTGAAGGGACTTCTTTTTATCGTCGTCAGGTTGGTATTGAAAATGGGCTACGTCGGTCAAGTAGTTCTGGTACCTTTCATACAAAATCAATATTGGGCCAATGTATCTCTCTGTTTGTTGAAAACAGGATAGCGTCAAAACAAATCGACCTAGGCAAAAGAAATTTTGTGAGAGGACTTACTTTTATAGTCGTCAGGTTTTTATTAAATTTGGGCTATGTCGGTCAAGTAGTTCTGGTACCTCCCATATAAAACCAGTTTTGCATGACTTGTATGCAGTGGAGGTTATCAAAGCATCGGCCAGGCCGGTGATAACACTTTTACTTGTCTTTATCAGCAAAGGCTGTAAATTCGAAAAAAAATTCCCTTTTTTTAAATTGCCTTTATTTTTATAGGAACAACAGCTAGGAGGTACGAGTGCAGCTACTAGGAGAGCACTTCCCACTCTGGCCCAGAGATGGCGTGCGTGCATGTTAATCCAGTCGAAGACCTATTGTCCCGCGTGCACACATTCTAGCTTTCAAGTTGATAAAGCTGCGTTTGTGAGCCTTCGGAAGTAGAAGGGTAGATGGATGGTTCTATATGGTGAGCCCACTGCAACAAGATGGGAAAAAGATGGAGCTTCTCAGCAACCAATCCTCCGATGGTTGAATGAGTATACCCTACCTGTAGGCCGGTTATTGTTTGTCGCTTGTTCTGGTGGAAACTACTGAGCGGATTTGGGTTTTAAACCTTTCTGAAGATTGCGAGAAAACTATGCGCTATGTTGTTCTTGCCACGCCCACTTTTTGAGGGTGTTTTCGGGTAAATTTATATTTTTTCCCGAATTGGATTTTGGGAGGTATTTTTATCAAAACAAAAAGAAGGAATGGACAAGGAAGCCTTAATATTTGAAGCCATCGATCAGATTTTTACTCGATTCACAGTTCAAAATCTGACAGGACCAAAATTCAATTTAGTTTAAATCATGCGACGGATGTTCCTGATCAGGGTCTGCTTTGGTGTGGTGGGCTGGACGGACATCGAAAGCACTGAGCGCCTGAGTTGGAGCGGAATGAACTTTATGTGGGTGACCTTCAACTTTGCTCCTATAGCCTCTTTGGAAAGTATGCTTCAATATCAGGCTTAAAGAAGGTAATGTTCGTTTAAAGAGGCTCAAAATTCAGGAGATATTTTCTAGCTGCGGTATTCATTTATTAAAAATGTCTTCTTTAATCTATTCATTCTTGCATTGAGGAATTTGGCATCGGATCCTAAGAAGCACTTGTATATTTTGATTAGTTGAATTATACCACACCCACTTTTGTATACACAAAAAACATATTTTATTTTTCTTATTCATTATTATAAATCACTACTACAAAAAAAATTGCCAACTAAGGCTTTTACATGCTTTTAGGGCATTATTTCATTAGTTAAGGATTTAAGGTTTTTTTTTCAAAAAGGCATTTTTTTTTGTGACCTAACATACTTTGACTTTTTAACTTTTTGAACATTCTTAAAAATCTTTGCCAAAAAAAGAAAAATTATATGTAACCTCGGTCTTAAAGAATGTGTTTCCACCTTCAAACTCTGTCCATTTTCCAAACACTTTAACTGTCATTCTTTAAAAATAATTCCAGCGTCCACTTCCAGTTAGAGGAATGAAATTGGAAACAAATTTGAAAGCTGTTTGTTGTAGATAAAAATAAAAATTGGTTCTGTTCATTGTTTCTAATTTAATGTTCCACTTTACTTTACCAAAAATAAATTATTGAAAAATGCATTCTTTTTTAAGTTACGATTTTTTTTGGCAAAAGTTGTTATCAACGCGAACATTGGTATCGGAACCAAAGATAATGGAATACAGTGATATATAACTCTCCAGTGGAAAGGCGGCTGCCTACAAGCAATTTTCCCGAAAAATTCATGAAGTCACGCACAATTAAGACATAATTGGGGACTGCCGTCCAATCTGGCTTACCAAAGACTAACACAGACTCACGGCATCACCCCAATCTAGCATCGAGTGCGAGTGGTTATAAACACTTCTTCTGCGTCGATAGATCTTGGATGTTTTCCTTATTATTGCAGTACAAAATTATGGCAATAAAAGAAAGGAGCGAGAACACTAATTCGCCTCAAGGACTTTCGCTCAACGCACTGCTCCATCATTCACAGCTTCGGTTTGTAATTTATTCCCTAAGAAAAAAACATTCCCAATGGAAAATTACGAGGCATATCCGGAGTTTGTTAGCAATGCGCTACACTCAATTTTCGATATTTATTAACACTTTACCGTAACGCCAACGAACAGGCTACAAGGGTACCGACGAGACCGACGGATTTATAGATGGCCTTATGGATAACCTCCTTGCAGCGTTACATTACTTACTCCCAATAATCCACAAACAAAACCCACACAATGTAGCAATGCTCAAAAGGAAGTGATAAAAAATCGAAACTCATTGATTTTGAATCGAAGGCAAACACTAACGTGTCTCGTGGTCAGGTTGTATCACCGTCCACCACCTCCACCACGCTGCCGGTACTAGATACCATCATCATTGAGTTAACCAACTAACCAGGCCAACAAGCGGATACACATTTCTTTAATAAGCTATCACCGTAATAATGCGATAAATTTACGCTCTATTACATATGGTTGATGTCAAGTCAATCCCGAACAAAAATATAATCGCGGTTGAGCCAAGGAATATTGTTCCACAGGCATGAACACAAAGACGAACTGCAACTGATAGTAAGCACTTGAATTGGCATTGGGTTGGCTTTTCTTCATCTCCTGTGAGATTTAATTTTCCTTCTTCCTTGCACGTTGTTCTCCAGCTGCAACCTGAATAACTATGTGGAACTTGTGCTGAGAAGGATGTATCTCACTAATGTTCAGCGCTGCGATGTGAAGGAGTATAATACGTACTGTGTGGCGAAAAATCACGAATAGACTCAGACACTTACCAAAGGTGAGAGTATGAAAATGAGTTATTGCCTGGGCGAGGCTGTTTTGAGGCTGGAGGTTATTGCGTGGTTTGCTGGTCAAGGTCTGGGTGCCCCAGCTCGTGCTTAGAATAACTGACAAAACAATAACAAATTTTGTAGCTAAGTTT
The DNA here is from genome assembly GCA_916610125.1 of Cheilosia vulpina. NCBI lineage: Eukaryota > Metazoa > Arthropoda > Insecta > Diptera > Syrphidae > Cheilosia > Cheilosia vulpina. The sequence continues at coordinate 29,525,908 of OU744278.1, forward strand.
TAAAGCCCTGAAAATATTGGGCTGTCTGCATTTCGCCATTTTGGATATAAGTCGCAGTGAGGCCTTGATTTGTGCATTTTTAATTTAATGGATCTTGCTCGTAATTTGCCCTAAACATCGCGATGGGCCGTTCTGATGACTGATGCCTGAGTCCTTACAATCCCAATCCCCATTTAAAGCTAAACTGACCTACTCTTTATGTCCCTCAAGCATGCCGGTCAGTTTAATGACTGCAAGATCCTGTCTATGTAGTAACCTAAGTGTTCAGCTAACTCAAATCCATCTATTACCGATCGGGAGGGAATGTGTTCACCAGAACTGATTGTTACTCGACGCACGTAGAAGTAATTCATATGGCGATCACAAGTCCATTATTTCCTCTGGTCCAGCCAACCCGCTGTTTGCATTAACTTTGGTGATTAAAACCAGCTTGACGTCGTTACAGACTTTTGAATAGCTATGTACCGATCAGCTTAAAAATCTGCTCAAAATATGGGGTTTGTTGTTGCTGAAGAACATGACTTAAAGGTTGTCTTATTTATTACTGATACATTTGGGCTGGGTAAATAGGTAAAACACTATTCTGTTGAACTTTTCTTATAAAATCACTTTTATAGATTTTTCTAATAATTTTTAATAAAAGTACCAAAACAATATTTCTTATAACAATTCTTAAACGATTTAAACCAATCAATTAACTGTATTGCTTAACATTTATTTATCTTCACAACCGATTTCTATTTCGAACATTACCAATCGCTGTTAAAAATCAACTGTCCGTCCCTGTTCTCAAATCTGCTTTTTATATCCGCTCCGCCATCTATCGAGAAGTTTCTAGTTTATTCCTGTTGCTTCGGCTGGTTCTAGAATTAGCTCAGTGGAGAGTTACACTTATTTGACAGATTCGAGTCTTCAATTGGAAGTGGAACTTGTTTGGTGACTAATGGCTTGTTTACACTCCTCCATTTTAGGGGCCGCGCTACATTCCACACCACAATACGATTATATTGTTTGACAAAGGACCAGTAGTCGGCTCGAACACTCTGACAAGATTGCGAGTCACATATAAAAACATCTCCCAAACTGACTATTAAGCTCAGAAGATCTTGCTCGTAGCATTACCATCCACAGATCTATTTTGTTAGATTACCTTTCAAATACTGCTCTAACAAATGTTTGTGTCAAACTTCTTGTCAGACGGCAGACGGTACAATTAACTTGGCGCATGTTTAGTACAACAACATTTGTGATGTCTGAAATAATCGATGTTAATACGCATTGATACTTTTGACTGCTGGTTGACGATTTATCATGACAAACTGTCAAATAAATGGATTTGGGAAAGAATGGTGACCTTCACTTTAGAAGTTGTATTTATCATATTTCGTGTCGACTGACTCGCGTGCGAGTTTAAGCTGCTTTTATGTAGCCATCGGCGCAGTGGCTTAGTGGTTAGTGTGTTGGACTACTAAGCGAGGGGTCCCAGGTTCGAATCCCGAGAAAAACCCAAATTCCAACTTAAGGTTTTTTTCACTGCGCCACCTCTCGCGAACGTCTGACAAACATCCGAGAGTATAACTGTCATGAAAGAGCTTCTCAATTGGCCGTTTGGACTCGGCTTAAAATTGTAGATCCCTTCCATTCGTCCCAAAAATAAAAACTCACACAAGACGAATGGTTGTGAGAAGCTTGGGTCCATACGGACCTGTTGCGCCAATTATTTTTATGTAGCCATCCTGAAAATGTTATTTATAATCATATTTTCATGGTAACTTATGGCGGATTTACAATATCAGCCAATCCTAATACGGACGATTCAAACAATGCCCAACACTAAATAGCCCTCTGATTGAAAGGAGGAAAGCACCAATTAACAAAATTACGTCACAAGTATTTAGAATTTAGGTCGGACATCCTTATTTCCGTGATAGGAATTATGGGAAAGTTCTGCATGTTGATAAATTATAACCACACTCATTTTTTATAGCCAATAATTTATATATTTGCTTATTTACGTGAGCCAAAAGCTCCATACACAAAGTTCATCCGAGAATCCGCCACAATATCTGTATCGGAGCTCAGGGAAATTTTAAGGATAACCAAATACAAACTATCACACTTCGATGCAAAAATATAAAACCGTCAGAATAAATAATAAGACAATACAACTACAACGGGAAAAAAAAACACAAACTGCTTGGTTGGTTCCTGCTAAAAGACCATAAACTAGGTAGAAATAGACTGACAGCTTTCCTACGTCTCCCCCAGAGACAATACTGAGACCACCAACTTCGACCGATTTCCCGTTACTTAGCCTACAAGCTATATTTTTATGGGGTGGCAAATGCTAAGTGCGCTTGTATTGTTACATAGAAATTCGTATTGACAAATGTCACGTAACTTCAAAAATTCCGATTCACCAACACGCTCGCACCTTGCATATGCCACTTCCGCTGTGGGCAAAGTTGCTGACAGCGTTCATAGAATTTTATCCGTTATAGTTGAAATTATTCGTTACGTGTGCATAATATTTTTTTAAGGAATATTTGGAGCTTAAAATATATATGAAAAACGAAAAATGCAGATTATTTGAAGTAAAATAGAAATATATTGAGCAAATTTTCTTCAGTTTTCTAAGAAAAATTTACGCATGAAATCGAAGTTAATGATATTCAAAAGCGCAAAATACGCAACCATGTTTGTCATAATAAGTTTTTAGTATTATAGAACATCTCATTTAGCTAGTTTTATTAACCAAAGAAATCAAATTATTCGCCTTTTAACAATATACAATTACTAACCAATGGCATTCAGTAATGTGAAAATGTGGTTTCCCGAACTCTAGCACATTTCCCCACGGTTGTCGAGGTTGGCAGCATTTATTTTTGTATTTTTTGTATGTTTTTGCATGTCACACGGATTCTTAATTGACACAACACCAATAGGAAAACAAAATGGCGAAATTGAAAAAAAAACTGAGGGGCCCAGCGGCAAGAGGATTGCGAGTTGGGGGTCTCAGTATCATTTGTCTCTGGTCTCCCCGATTTACCACGCAATTTTTTTCAATATAAGTCCCTCCCTCCGGAAGCGATTTTACTGTCTGTGAATACGTGTGAAGCAGCAAAAAAAATGCAATTCTAAATGGCGGGAGTTGTTATAAACTACTGACACTCTCCAGTGTTCCTACATCGTGGTACCTTAACCTTTTTGTGGGAATTTCAATTTTCGGTATAATTTCCACGCGTAAAACATAAAAATTGTGGGAATACAACTATCTGACAAGAAAACATTCAAACTACATTTAACCATTAACATCAACGCACTAAATGTACACAAAAAGGAGATTTGCCTTTAGTAACAATTTCCAGTACAAAAAATAATGATTATAATGTTAGCAAACTGCTATTTTTATACTGAAGATTAATGCAATGTTATTTTCTTTCGGAAAAATACAAATTTTACTTTTAAAAGCATGTTTTTTTCATACAATAATAGAACACGCTTCGTGGGAAAAATAAAGAGAAAGAACACTGACTGAGATTTAGTGTATTTCGTGAGTTGCTGTCAGCTGATGGATGCGTTCTGAGAGTTTAAATTCGTTATTTTATTGCACCACGATAACATTTGTTTTCTATTCTACAAAATTTAAAATAGCGAATGTAATCAACATAAACAAATATAGGAATAAGTGTGAAAAATTCATTCGTTCAAATAAAAGAAGATATTTTTGTTCCTACAATTAATGTGTCTGTTTTCGTTTGTTGTTTTTGGGGAAAAAATATGTTAATGAAATACTCAAAATTAAGAAACACACCAAAATAATCAAAATGAAGTTTCAATGACAAACTCAAGTAATTCTTTTTATTTATAAATCAACCACATCTTGACACGTTCACTCATGAAGCTTTTCAAACATGTCTTCGTGTTTCTTTTATATGCTAACAAATATTTCGCCGGGAATGTCAATAGAAAAACGGCAATGGATTGATTACGATAATTATGATTTGAAATATGATTTTTGAGTTTTAATCTTTTTATGAAGATTCCATTTAATAGCGGAAGACAACAAAAAAAACAATTAAAATGTATTAGAACATTTTAAATAATTGAGATAAATAATTAAATTCCATTTGAAAACAACTGCTTCAGCCAAGAACATGAATAGCTAATGCTAGTTTTTAATAAAAAAAAACACAGCTGCAAAGTTTATGGTAGACATTATATTAATGAAAATAATGTCATTATTTATGTGAAAAGTAAAATAAAGTTGCAATGTGATGACTGCACATTTATTATTGTTTCTTTACAATTTGTTTTCTAGGAAACTGACGATTTTTTTTTACTTGATTTTTTATTTGTAATTTTTCTTACACTTTTTTAAGTGACGGTACAGTTGTCAGTCTCATTTAATACTAGCCTTGTTTTTTTGAGCTTCGTTCTCAGCAAAGCAAAGTAAAGTAGGATTTTCCACACGCAATTACAACAACTATGCTCTACTTGACACTTCGAGACTCGCAGTAGTTGTTGTAAATTGTGTGCTGAAAATCCTACTTCACTTTTCTTTACTGAGAACGGAGCTGAAAAAAACAGGCCTACTGCTGTTTATAGTTTCACCCAATCGATCATTAAAAAAAATGGGAATGTGAAAGGAGAAATTGGTTGCGAAACTTAAAGGAAATTCTATGGCGCACAAGCGAACAATTTTTTTATATCGATGTCATAAAAATTATGTCCATCTATCCAAAATTCATTATAAAATATCTTAAAAAATAATATTCCTTTTCTTTATATCCTGTAATTTGCACATTCATTTCTATTCAATTATAAGAAAATCGAACAACTATTTATATAAAAAAAGTAGCTAAAAATGTCAACCTGGAACTAAGAAAAACTATGGTTTACAACACATCCCTTGATATTGAAATGAGAGTCCACCTCAGGCTACCGACATGGCGACATCCGGTTTAAACCGCAAGAGTGTAGGCTGTTTTTTTTCAAGTATGAGTGAGTCCCCTTTGATTAGCATAGGCAGAAACACATGAATTCAAACTGGGCTACATCCAAAGTCAAATTCAGCTTGTAGGCAATTTCTCTTTTTTGGCTGAAGCTGTCAGTCTATTTAATAGTTAGTTTATGTAAAAGACTAACATCGTCATACAAAATAAAATACTCAGAAGTCAGAACCAGCGTTCCCTCCCGTGCTACAATTGGAATTTTTTTTCGTTTAGTACATTTTTGCTAACTGAGTACGGTACTACTTTGGATCCACCGCGTATACTTTTTGTAAATTCGTTTCAATAACTCATTTCTTATTTTTCAAACATTGTTTGTAACAACAGACTTATGGTCAGTCTGTTCACAGCTGGTTAGGTTACCATCGATGTAGTTTAACCGATGATTACAAATCAGTGATAACCAATGAGTGGTTGTTCACCGTTTTTTTTTCACTTTGGTCACCAAACCATTGATTTGGGACAAATCGTTCCATTTTTCCAGTTCATTTGTCAATTCAGTGATTAGCCAAATCTTTGGTTACATTTTTTCCTGGCTCCTTGTGTTTTTGTCTAGGTAATTTGTTAATCAATATAATTTCACTTTTTAGTAGGTACAGAAATGTCAAAATCAAATGATACAGGATTTTTTTTTTAAAACAGAGGAATAAAATTTTGTTGGTGTGAGACTAAGTTAGCAATTGAGAATAAAAAAAACTGAATCAGTACAAAAACCAATAAAAATTGTTGACCCATTATTGGCCCTCATCTCAATTTCGTTTCGAACGTCGCAATAATTTTGTCATTCAATATTTCCTTAATTTATGAAAACTGTCAAAAGACAAAAATATTGAAAGTAATCTTAATTCATCCGGCTGATGTTGGGAACCTGTCTGTACCCTCACCTTGCATAGAATGGCGTGCAGGGTATTGTATTCATCTGTCAGTTGAAAACTTTAACTTAACCGATACGAAAAATCTCTACACAATTTTAGAAAGCGAATAAATGCTAAATACGTTTTTCACAGCTAAATTTTGATAGATCAGAGAAAATATCGGTATTCACAACAAAATTTCAAACGAAAGCAAATTAACAGTATGGAGATTTGTTAGAAATTCGTTGTTGTTAATTTAATTCCTTTTAGAAATGGAATATGTAAACGAGGAGTAATGGAAGATGTTTTTGAGCAGCTGTAGAACAAATAAGAAACAGAACAAAGTCAACCAGCTTTACCAACTTTTTTTTTTTTTACGGAACTTACGCTGTCAAAATTAAGCGAACTTTAAGCGAAATGGTGGAGAGAAACATTGGAGAGGCTTTCATTCGAAATTTTGTTTCGTATACCGACATTTTTTCTGATCTGTCAAAATTTATCTGTGGGAAATTCTGTAGAGATTTTTCGTACAGTGGCTAACAAATTTAGCTTGAACTGCGTACTGCTTGTCTTAACTTTATTGTATGGGAGCTTAATTTAAGCGCGAGCAGCATACTAGGCTGTAAATTATAGATGAGCCGATGACAAGTCTGCACTCTCTTAGTAAATTAAATCGAACATACATTTTGATATTTTTTTGGAGGAAACCGCAGAGAATATTTGATCAAGAAAGAAAAAAAAACCCTTGTAATGTTAATGGATAATTCGTTTTTTGTAAGCTTCAACCATTCTTACGAATTTTGCAAATTTGCACATTTGCATTTTTTGCAAATAGGAATTTATGGGGCACGAAAACAGTGTCTTGTTCTGCTTTCTAATACAGAAATTATTTCAGCTGCTGCAGCAAAGATATTATCTTATTCAATTTTTCTTATATTCATTGTTTTGGAACGATTCAAATACTGTGACATCTTTGAAGTTTGATATTCGAAAATTGTAAAACTTACGTTTACTGATTATTGTCATGATCAAATGGTTTTTGTCCCAACTGCATATTGTGTTTTAAATTTAGCGAGCATTTATCTTTGGTGTGAAGAAACGAAGTGGAGACAAGGGACGCTAAAATTTAGCGCGAGCAGGATTCTCGGCTTTTAAATAAAAACACTCCCAAAAAAATACGACTTACTATTTATTTTTGTTTGCTTAGAATTTATTTAAATGTATTCTCTTATCTTTGGCTACATTTAGGTCGGATGATTGTTTTAAATGTTGAGGCCATTTTAAGACTTTAATGTGGCTCAAATGGAAGTAGTTAAAGTTCTTGGCATCATTCGAGTAATATTTAAGCTTGAAGAGACTGAAAAGTTATACAGAAATTATTCAAGAATACAGCATCTAATCTATTTATTATTTAATTGTTATTGGTATATAATTGCAAATAGGGACCAAATGCTGCTGTTGCGAAGTAATTGGATACACATTCCTAACAAACAATGCCCACACCCATCCATAAAGGTTGTTTACATCAATGACATTTAAATAAATAAATAAACAAACAATAACAGTTGACATATACTTCTAAAACATTATATTTTGTTTAAAACATAGATATTATACATAAATTGGCTTAGTGTACAAAACGAGTGTACAATTAATTCTTATTTTTTATTCCAATAAATTCTTTATAACGTTGTGAACGCTTCGTCTTTTATTCTGTATTCTTGGTTTCTTTGTTCACCAATAAAAACACATGTCAATTACAGCTGCGGTACTTTTTTAAACAAGAATTAGCTGGTTGCTAATGTAGGTACAAACATGTACCTGTGTACAAATGCGTTGTCGTGAAATGCTTTATTTTATGTGTTTGTGCATTTTCGTATAAAATGAAGGCACTCGATAAATGTCTACACTTAGAATTACAAGCGCCTAACCAATTTACTCAATGATTTGCTAATGCCCAACCAAAAGAGACCCTGAATCATAATGTAACTGGGTTTCCAATGCTACACAGCACAATCACCTACACAAATCATTACGCATTCAGTCTCGGAGCAAGCAGAGCACTGCTCTTCTAGCACATGAGAAAAAATAAACATGTGCAAGGGTATTAAATTTGTTTCTAATTTCGTTGTCGGAATGCCAATCGCAATCCCAAGCACTTAAGATATTTAATTACAGAAATTCTATGGCATTGCAAACAAGCGACCACCTCATATCCTCCTCCGGATAAATCTGGATGAGAAAACCTGTTCTATTGGAACCTCTTTGTTACGCAGCCCTTTGTTAAGTTTTCTTCATTGGAGCTTTGTTTCCCAAGCTTTGCAAGGAATTTTTGCAAATTTTCAGTAAAATCTCCCCCGGCATACACACACACCGATACTGAACTAGCAACCTCCACTGTAACAGTTAGCAGCAAGCCCGCACTTGACATTCACCGTGCATGTGTATGCTGGTATAGATGCTGAGAATGATTCTCCTATAGAATCGAAGGATCTCGTCAACCGAAGCACCCACCACACGATGATAATTGTATTGTCACCCAAACTCCAGAACGCAAAACGTAGGATAACATCACCACAATCACTCGTATGCGCCCTCCTTCAACCACCCACTTTAAATGGGGGGATATTGTATACTGAATGCGGTGATGATGATGAAGCTGCAGGTTGTGCGCTTCTTAGCGTTTTCGTCCAGGATAAACAATTATCCTGGATACAGATGGAATTGCGGGCGGGCGGTTTTTCTACTTTCTACCCCACTGCCTTGGGGGTTGGTGTCGGCTGACTGCCTTTGTTACGCAAGGCCTGGCTAGAAGAAGGGCTTGCTGTAGATTTCATTCTACGGGCGAGAGATCACAACCTGTATGTTGGTAGGGAACTCTGACATTTGGCACTGTTGCTTGCCATGCATGCCTACCATCATTGTTGTTGTATTTATGGGCTGGCTGAGAGAAACATTGTGTGAATTCTGACGTTCCCAATGATTACTCGTCGACGTCGTTACATTTTACGGTTGCGTGGGCTCCTGTTTGGGTGGGTGAACCTTATATGAAGTGCATGACGAGATATTCAAATAATTACTTTAAAATGCATGCTCAAGCGGGTGTAATGGGAATGTTCCTTAAAGTACCTATAGGTATATAGCGAACGCGGAAAGCAAGTACGGAATTCGATAAATTTCACTGAATTTTAAAATATTTTATGCGAAGATGGTTTTACTTTGGGGGAAATTCAAAATTTCAGCGGAAGAATACCTGTCCCTGTCCCGGAAAGGATTTCACATAGAAATAGGAGACAAAAACTTTGGAAAAACTATGCGAATGCAAGAGCAGAGTAGCAGCATGTGTGCAGAATGGAAATGTCAACTTCATGTAGTCTAAGAGGGCACTCAGGGCGAACATTGAACTTTTAAGTGGACAAAAATTTGAGTGCACTGTTAGAACGTGTGCAAGGATTATCTACAGACCGACAAAAACTGGAGCAGGAAGTATTTGCATGATGTTAGATGTAAGTTGAGTGTTTTTTTTTTTTCACTCACGCCATTACAATCTCAGTTTGGGGTTTTCTTTCTTTTTGTGTGTATGGAACACCAATGAGATTACCGTTAACGCGCGCACATGGAACACACCGAGCTGTCGGGTTCATGCTAGCTGCATGGAGGTTGCCGTTGCATTTCCTAGATGCCCTACCTAGAGGAGTGATGACATTTGTGACGACTCAATGAGGCAAACGAATTTATTTCTGCACACTCGTATTTTAGAGGACTTGCAACTGCGTAATATAGGAATTTGTAAGACAGCACAATACCCGTTTAAACGAAACAGCACACACAATCACATCGCACCATAGACACAGGACTTGTCAAACCAGTAGTCCTGATCATCACTCCATCAGTTTCCATGCATATGACAATTTGTAGCACTTGACAGCAATCATTGATCTTTGCGACGACTCTCAGGAAACCTAAATTAAATCAACTTTATTTTTTACTATAAGCATTCGTTACTTACAAGCCATTAAAAAGGGAAAGCCAATCAAAAAGCAAGCACTAGCGGTTAAAAAAGATGAAGCAGAGTAACGATTTCATTTAATAAAAATATTCAAATCTTATAGGTATATTTCAAGTGTTTAGAAAAATAAAACAAAAATACAATATTTTTCAATTTTGTGCATATATTTGTACAAATTTGTCTTTGCTAAACTTAAAAACCACTTTCATTGTTGTATTCCAACGAATAAAGTCAGAAAACATTACAAATTTAAAAATAGTTTATAATTGCAAACGTTCTGCCTGAAAAAAAAGTGTATTTAAATTCGCTCCTATTACGAAATTCCATACTGCTATTTTTGGTGGTTGGGCAACACTCCTCTTGCTTTTGCCCGAGATAAACATGGGTTTCTTAAAATATTAACATTTAACCCTACAGTTAGCGATATTCTGACAACTATATTTTTGTTGATTGGTAAGGGGTTTTTGGAAAGTGTGGAGTCTGAGTAAACTGCCAGACTAAAGTTGATTATTGGTAAGGCCGAAATATGAAAGCGCTTAAATAGTTGCAATAAATGACAAGACAAAAGTGTAGGAAAACACTAACGATTAAAAAATTATTCGAGAGAAAGCTTTCTAAGGTTCTTATATTTGTCGCCTAGTAGGCCATTTTCTTTTTATTCTTCCTTTCTGTCAAATTTTAGCATTTGGCTGGGCACATTTTAAATACTGGTCTACTACAATATTGTTTGTAGGTAGTAATATTTAACGCAATTATTTGTCTTACGTCAGTTATGCGATCTAACTTAACAACTGAGTACTATTGCTCAGTCTTTTTGACCAGTTTTCTAGTAAGAACCTATGTAGAGCTTAGATACATGTACAACTGTCATTTGGTCGTAAAAAAACAGCAAGTAAGCTCTCTATTTTGTTTGGCCTTTCATTTGTTCATAATGTTGTAGGTACCTACAAAGTTATCTACTTTGTCATAATCAAAAAAGCGACGATACGAATGAAAATGTACAGCCTTATTTATAAACGTATTATAAGGAGTGTATTAAGTTATGCACCCTTTAAAATACCTCTAAACGCAAAAACCTTATTTATAAAAATTATTCATCGCTTGGACGTTGTTTAGTGCCCAAATAGAGGTGGAATAGTATCTGTTATTTTGACAGAAAAAATCTGTCACATTTTATTTTAAATGGAAGGAATCCAAAAGACATTGAATAGATTGTATCGAGCTTTTATTTTCAATTTTAAAGATTCTACAAGTGTCCTCGATAAGAAATATAGGCAGATATGAGATATTTTGAATTGTTTTAAAAATTTGGTTTATTTTTGCATAAGACTACCATTTCGTAGGAGTCCCAAATTTCCCAACTTTTTCTTTTTACTTTTCCATTTTTTAATGCCTATTTGTATTTTCACAAGCTGGTAAGTTTTTTTTTCATCTTTTCGGACAGATAAATTTAATAGATTTCTCCTTTTCAGTACATTTTTTGACGCAAGTATGTATGGAAAAATTTGTATAAATAAGAATTTTTGGAAGGGTGTACAAAGGCTGTATAAATAAAGGGTTTTTCCATAAGAGCGCTACAAAAGTTTTTTTAAATAAAACACAAACGGTTTTGGATATCAATAAAATTCTTTATTCCTGTGAAAGTACGTTCGATGCCATTATGTATGGAACTCGATTTCTTTTGCATGGCCACCACGGGCACGCTTGCAGAAGTCCAGACGCTGAACCCAATTTTCGACGGTTTTCAAGCATAAATCGGCCGATACTGCTGCAATTTCACCTTCGATATTCGTACGAAGTTCATCAATCGTCGCTGGCTTGTTGGTATAGACCAAAGACTGACGTAGCCCCTCAGGAAATAGTCTAACGGCGTCAAATCGCACGACCGAGGCGGCCAAGCGACTGGACCATTTCGTGAGATAACACGTTCTCCAAACTTGGTTTCAAATAAATTGATTGTGACATTCGCTGTGTGGCTTGTGGCACCGTCCTGTTGGAACCACATGTCTCCAAGTCCATATCATCCAATTGGGGCCAAAAATATTCGGTTATCATTGAACGGTAGCGATTCCCATTCACAGTAACGTGCCGGTCTTGATCATCACGGAAGAAGTACGGCCCAATGACGCCGCCGGCCCATAAACCACACCAAACCGTAATTTTTTCGGGATGAAATGATGACTCATGGAGTACGTGTGGATTGCTGCCTGACCAATACCGCATATTTTGTTTATTGACGAAGCCATTCAGCCAGAAATGAGCCTCATCGCTGAAGATGATTTGTCGATGAAAATCCGAATCATTTTCAAGTTGTTGCTCAGCCCAATTCACGAATATACGACGCTTCTGGTGGTCAAGCGGCTTCAGTTCTTGCGTCAATTTAATCTTGTAAGGATGTAGGCCAAGATCTTTTCGCAAAATTCGCCACAACGACGTCACAGAGATGCCCAACGCTTGAGAACGACTTATGAGAGACACATTTGGGCTTTATTCAACTGAAGCCTCAGCGGCAGCAATATTCTTGACACTACGGGCACTTCTTTGTCTCACTGGCACGGGAACATTTTGTACTGTGCCTGTGGATTCAAATTTATCCACTAGACGCTCAATTGTTGATCTGCAAAGCGCTCTTAACGTTGAGGCCACTGACTCCGAATTTCGGTAGTAAATATTAATAATTTCGACTCGTTGTTGGCTTCTATATCTTTCCATCATGAAATGGCAAAGGTTACTGAAGAGAAATGTCAAAAGAGCGGCAAGAAATTCGGCGTCGTTTGCTGTCCCTGTCGCTCTACTTTTGTAGCGTCCCTGTTGAAAAACCCTTTACTTATACACTGCATAACTATACAGGATGCTAAGGCGCGTACAGCAAATAAGGCTGGTAAAATATTAGTAAATAGTATTAGATTTCAGTGTTTTCTGTAATAGTCTATCTGAAATCGTACCCAGAGACAATACAGAGACCACCAACTCCGACCGATTTCCCGTTACTTAGCCTACAAGCTATATTTTTATGGGGTGGCAAATGCTAAGTGCGCTTGTATTGTTACATAGAAATTCGTATTGACAAATGTCACGTAACTTCAAAAATTCCGACTCACCAACACGCTCGCACCTTGCATATGCCACTTCCGCTGTGGGCAAAGTTGCTGCCAGCGTTCATAGAATTTTATCCGTTAAATTTGAAATTATTCGTTACGTTTGGATAATATTTTTTTTTAAAAGTGTACATTTGCTTAAAATATTAATGAAAAATGAACAATGTAGATTGGTTGAAGGAAAAAGCAAACATTTTGAGCGAATTTTCTTAAGTTATCTAAGAAAAATTTACACATGAAATCAAAGTCAATGATATTCAAAAGCAGAAAATACGTAACCATATTTGTCATAATAAGTTTCTTGAATATAGAACATCTCATTTAGCTAGTTTTATTAACCAAAGAAATCAAATTATTCGCCTTTTAACAATATATAATTACTAACCAATGGCAGTCAGTAATGTAAAAATTGGTATTCCCGAACTCTAGTACATTTCCCCACGGTTGCCGAAGTTGGCAGCATTTATTTTTGTATTTTTTGTATGTTTTTGCATGTCACACGGATTCTTAATTGACACAACACCGATAGGAAAACAAAATGGCGAATTTGAAAAAAAACTGAGGGGCCCAGCGGCAAGAGGATTGTGAGTTGGGGGTCTCAGTATCATTTGTCTCTGATCGTACCTGTGTCGACACAAACCTCAAGAGCTTCGTAAATTAATACGCGATGTTTAATTAAACAACATTGTAGAGGCGTCTCGTCGGTCGTATGGAAATCTGGTATTTTATTTATTTCTTTGCTGAACGGTAAAAAAGGCGGAGGTTAGTTGGGAGTTAAAGAGGTTATTTTTACTTACTTTTGTTTTTAAACCACCATTTTGGTGCCCTTAGAAAAGTGTAAGGGGAGCACTTAAAAGATAAATGTTAAATATTTAAAAGGTGGATTTTCGAACGAGCTAATTTATGCAAATGATTTAAGAAAATGTTGGTTTAAATAAAAACTTAAACCAACATTTTCTTATATTATTGGTTAGCAATAATTGATAAAGTGGGAGTGCTAAGTCTTTTGTTGAAATATCTTATACGGAAGATCAATTTTTACATAACTTTAAATTTTTAAGGACTTTCGCATTGGAACTTAAAAGTTGACACATTATTTTCAATAATAATATTTCGCTTAAGCTTCTGAATCTTTTCTATTTTGTATATAAGCAAACTTTTCAGTTTAAGTATTTCGGAAATAACGTAATAAATGCAATATGTTAGTCAAATTATGAAACTTATTATAAAAATGAGTGTTTGTCAGTGCAAACGTTGAGTGCGTTTATTCCAGCTAACGGCAACGGTAGCCCTTCAAAGTCGATTCTCCAACGTTTGGTGGCCAAATTGGAGACAGCCGGTTTGTTAAATAAATCAGCCAACACCCGTATGTCAATGGAAGCATACTTCGGCCGAGATTATTAACGCGGAACTCAAAATTAATGAGCATAGATAACGCCGTTTATTCGCGGACTGGGCTTCGGAGCATTTGGAAGTGGATCCTAATTCTGGGCGCAAAATGACTACGAGTTTTCTAATATATCCCGTTTTTTGATTAAAAGTTGTTTAAAAAGGAAAATTTTTCCCTCTATAGTGCACTGTTCCGCTTTGTGCAGTTTTCCACACTCTTTTAGACAAAACAGACACGTTTCTGGATGAATGGCTCAGCAAAATTCCTTATATCGGACGACGCCAATCCACCAGATGGCGATTCATCCACAAAAACTTTCTTCTTGATGGGGTTTTTGGGCCGAACGATTTGAGGGTATGGTTATCGCTCGCAAAGGTTACATGAATTGCCCGCCAAGAATAAACTAGACTTTTCCTTGTAGGGTTTCATCAAGTCGCACGGGTGTGCCAAAAAGCCGCAATCACCCGAATAAGGCTGTGGCAAAGTCATACAAATGTTAAATAAAAGATTAAAAATTTAATCGTGCGATTTCTTGAATTGTAACCGAATAGGGATACATGTGCAGTACATAACATGATTTTTGCTATAACAAATATCTGACACTATGCGCAGATGGCGTCTAAGTCACTATATCAGTTACCATACACTTTGCTGGCGGCAAAATGTGTAATTTGCGATTGATGTGCCACCTCATCAGTTCATGAAAGATAGTGTGGTGAGGCGACATTAGGGCACTGCGAAGTCTCGAACTTGCTTCTTTAAATGTTGACTGTTGAATTGGCGAGTTGACAGTCATCCACCAACTTCACGTTTCGATAAAATTGATTTTAAATCCATTTCAAATTATTGCCTCGCCTGAATTAAAAGCAACAAATTTAAAGAAAAAAAATCACCACATGAACCGTCTTTTTATATTCTCTACCGTTTTTCGTCTTTGCAGCGAAATCATTTGTTGCAGCTTATTTACAATTCGCATTCCGACACCGACAGGAAACTGACACCTTGAAACCTGCGAACAAGCGTCTTCACACTTTAAAATGGTTGCATGGTTTCTGTATTGTTTCAATGCTTCGGAGCATAGCGTAAGTACTCGTACCTCACGGTGCGCTGGTTAACTGAAGTTAACATGAGCATTACCTACTATTCATCGGCGCTTGACTTGGAATGAATGCAGGCATCCGAGTACAATGCAGTCTGTAACATGGTAAGTAACCATCAATTTCTCCATCCCGACCGGAGCTCCTCTATCAAAACTCTGAGCTCAATTAAAGTGCAATAAACAATTGCAATAGGCCGCCGATAGTCCTCCAATCGGAGAGCAAGCTCTGAGGCCTCCGATCTATCGATATGTTTGAACCCGGTTTGTTGTTCGACTGGACAAGTGCAGTGCTTGCAATAACCGAGCGGTTAGGATATAATTTTCACCTCATAGCGAGAGAGCGATTCACCAATAAATCATCAACTAAATAACGGTCGCAATAAATTCAACAATAAACCAACACTAAAGTGGCACTTAACGCCCGTGGGCCATAAAACATTTTAGGCTTAAATGCTCTTCGACTTGATTTTGTGCGCAGAATTATCATGGGTACGAGTTATTCGTGATTTTTTGATTTTCGTTGTTTTTTTTCGTTCGTCTGGGCTTGGGTTATCAAAAAACTATCATACCACAGAAATCGTGCAATAAATTTAACAATTTTTCCTGGTAATTTATTGGACTTTCGTATATGTAGTATATGATTGGAGCGGGACTGGGCTCGCGCGCACATGTATGTTAGTTGGTCGGCACGCGGTGTGCTATATGGGTTCATATAGTGCGTATTGTTATGTAGTAAAACCGGCATCCTCATCATCATCATCGACGACGTTGCGGCGCGGCAGCCGGCGTCATTTTGGTCGTAATTTTGTATTTTGTAGAAATTTCCCATTGGAATGTTGAAATTTTTGTGAAATATTGTTGAAAAGAAAACAACAAAACCCACGACGAAGGCACAGCCAGCACATACACAAAACACGAACACTATTGGCCGACAATTTCGCATGGAGGGTCACGATGTGGCTCCGGTGATGATTGTTGCAGCCTCACCTATCCCTCGTCGCGCATATACGCATCTGGTTGTGGTATACTTAAACCAATTTTTATCATGGAAATTATTGGTCAATTTGTTGATCTGCAAAGTCATAAATAATTTATCTTTGCGAGGAGTCGTTTTCGTACCGGACCAAGTTGGATAGTTGCAGCGAGATGTGCCGGCCCCATGTGAAGGACCCTAGGGTCATAGGTATTTTAGGTTGAGGTGGTGGTGGTTTACTTCGCTTGTACTCCTTATAGTCATCATCATCAACAACGTCGACGTCGTCGTCATCATCGTCATCATCGTCGCCTTCGTTATTGTTGGCAGAGTGGATGCACTTGGTGGATATGTTTATGTGCCGAGAAAAGCATAAATCGCTGGTGTTAATTTGGACCAGCCCTTGATAGTGATGTTTATTGTTGTGGATGCTAAGTGCGTTTAAATATATTACCCGTATGTGGGCAGAGATGAATATTAACCGGGTAATGCGAGTGGATGTGGCAAATGTGTTCTTTTTTTACTTCTATGACACTACCGACAGAAATGAGAAGGGTGGAAGTTTTGAGCGATTTTTGCATTAAGACCGGTAGAGATGGTTAAGCCTTTAAAGAAAAACAAATCTTTAAAAAATGTGCATTTGGATCCCATTTAGCTTACATTGACAAATTGGGCATTATTCGTAATTTAAGTGTATCCAGTTATAGTTAGGTATACCCTGTTGTCAACTTCTTCAGATTTGCTACCGTAAATCTCTCCGTGTTAGCTCCAGCATTTGCTCAGTGGTAGGCTGGTTTGTTCTCTGATCGCCCAACCATTGTGACGAGCCCAATAGCATTGCCTACTCCTTTACTCAAAAGCGTTCGAAGTGGGCAAATTATATGTGCCGCCCTCACCATGTTTTAAGGGCGTCCGTCATATCGCAACTCACACTTCATTAATCAAATTAGAAAAATAATTAAAGTGAAACCTTAAAGGTAACCAGTTCCATCATCTATTAATTATTTAATGAAGACAAATAAAACAAGGACCATCAGTATGCTTCGACTCTCTGGGTGTCTGTGTCGGTGCAGTGTTTACTGGCGGGAGAATGAAACAATCTGCAATCTTGTAATTGAGGGGAGGCTTAATGCTCTCGGATCCGAACTTAATTCACGGTTATTTATTTATGAAACTGAGAATGTTAGTGGGATGTTATCAATATTGATAACAGGCACCCCTACAAATCATAGCAAATCCCAAATTTGTCACTATTGCCAGCGATTCAAACATCCTTATAAACATCCTCTTAATAAAATTAATCTTGCGACCGCCCGAGACAGTTTTGAGCCGATCTCAGGACTTACTCGATATCTATGCACAACCCAACTAAAGAATGGGATGTTCGGATTTGTAAAACGCGTGTACTATATAAGGCGTTTTTCTTTTTTAGTTCAGAGCACAACCTGAACTGTTATACAAAAAGTTCGTGTTTCTTTTTTAGCTCAGATACATCAGAGCTCAGATTTGTGTTTCTTTTTTCGATCTGAGCATTATCAGAGCGCGCTCGATGAGCTCAGAATAAATTGACTGAGCATGCTGAGTAAAAAGCTGAATACACACTCACAGTCACATTTGACAGAAAAAAAAACCAGGAAATCAAAATACATGAAATGGTGGACGAACTTAGCTGTTCTGGAACTAAAGGATAACAAATTTAATAAATAAAAATTAATAAATATTCAATTTTTACATACATTTATTAAAAATGTCAGCTACGTGCTCAAGTGTGTTTCATAAATACATCAGAACGATCTGAGCACGCTCGGCTCAGAGCGCGCTCATAATGCTCGAGCTCGGTTCAGAGCTCAGCTCTGAACTAAAAAAGAAAAACGCCTATATACTCTGTCCAACAAAAATTGTGAGTACAGGGAAGATTATGATGTTTGTCTCTCAGTCTGGTTGCAATGACAATCGGTCCCCCTTTAAAGCGCTCACCGGGTTGACGCAGTTTGTATGATAATTCGACATAACTCAGTAACCAATTCGATTAGGGTTACCATCTTCCAATTAAAAAAAAATAAATTCCGTTTATCTTTTTGCTTTTCCGGTAAGATAATACGCGCGTTTTTTTAAGGGTATCCCCAATAAGAATAACCCCTTTCGTTTGTTTTGATATTTCAGTGTGAAAAACTATTTGATTACAAAAATGGACAAATATGTATGCAAAAAATATAACAAAAATGCTAAAATATGCTCTACAAAGTGAAATATAGATTTCTACCCAAATATGCAGAAATATGCCCTAACCAATAGGGCTGAATATATTTATTTAGTTTTGTATATTAAAATACTTAATACGACATCCAAAAAAAAAAAAAAAACGAGTGTGATTAAGACCACACGACTGAAGTAAAACTTCTTTAGCTCCATCTATATATACATGTTTAGTTTATACATTCTAATATATCAATTTTCTGCAATAATTTACTGGCTATGAGAGGAAGAGAGCAAAGAAAATGGGCGCGCGCACTGCTCTCTCTTGCTCCTACAGTATGATACAGACAATATGCCACGGTTGCCACTTACAAAAAAAACTCAAATTATTTTATTTGATATTGCACAAAATTACCAGCTGCTAGAAGACATGGGAGATCATCTACCTATTTTAACAAATTAAAGTTTCATGTCTGTATATGAATTATATGATTAATTAACATATCCATATCTCAATATATTTATAAACAGGAACAGAAACTATTTCGAAGTTCACCATCTGTCAAAAGAAGAAAAAGAGTGTATTCTGTAATTTTTTGAAAAGCGAATAAAACAGTTTTATATGGATGGTGATGAAGCATAGCTATGCAAATAATGCAATGCGTTCGCTCAGAAGCAGTAAGGTAGCATTTAAATTAGGTGATATCGAGTTCGCATTCTTGATACATCTGCTCAAAAATTTACCCTAACCTGATAAAAATTACCAAAGTTGCAAACTTGCAATAGGCGTGTCGTATATCTACGAAACGTAACTGGCTATGAGAGAATGAAAAGAAACTGTGTGCTCCCACCTGTCTCTGTTGCTCCTACAGTGTGATACACATAATAGGCCTGCACTGCAGTCATACCAGACTTTAGTGGCAGTTTATCCCACGTTTATACTCAAAATATGCCTTTTATCTTTACAAAATAAATAAATTTATTATTTAAAGAAAATACTCGTGATTCATTCACAGACACATATGTCATTTTATGAAACAGTTTGGGGAAAGGCATTTAGATATTTTGAATGACTTTTTTCTAAACATGAAAACATTCCATTTGATCGTAGGTTGAATCATTTTTGTATTCTTAATGAAATGAGCAATTGGGAATAAAATTTGACCTAAAAAATTAAAGTAAAATTCCTTTCTTTTTGTACTATGAAATCTGAAAAATCCCTTTGTCCCTTTTAGCTTATTATTAGTGAGAAAATCCCGCAGAAAGTGATAAATCCCCCGATCTGGTATCACTGCTGCACTGTATGATGGGTCTTAGATAATGAGACGTAACTGGCTGGTAGAAAGAGAGAACGAAAATGTGGGCGTGCATCTATCTCTCTTGCCTCTACAGTAATATTCGAAACGAAACATAACTCTCTCGCTTTTTTTCCCCACTAACTTATATCTCCCTCTCAACTTCCGCTCGCAATTTGCGTAACGATTTTGTGACGCATTGACCAACTTACCCCCCATGTCAAGCGTGCCTAAAGAAGTATTACTTCAAAAAAGAACAAACAATAAGGAATTCACTTATCTCATAATTTTATGCAGCTCGAAAATGCATAAATTTCTGCGGTGCTTTAAGTGAACACCCCTTGGAAGTATTATTGCGTAAATCGCGTAAATCGACTGCTTCTGACCAACGATGTTAGAGCGAGTGCGTTTGAATTTTTTTTTTTCGTTTTGCTGCAAATCATTAACATTTTCATTTTTAAGTACTCAAAATTATTATTTTACTTGAATTCTTATCATTTTGAAATATTCTTAAAGTAAACTCTGGAAACAAACAAACAACAGACGACTGTCTGTCAAAGTTTGACATTTGTGATTTAAGCAATTTTCCGCGCGTAAATCGTCGTGGAAAACGAGGTCTGTGTAAATTATTTTCCATACAAAATCTGACAATTCATTTAACGAGGTTGTAAATTTCTGCAGTTTACGCCGTTTATGTGTTTATGCGTTTAAGTGAATACCCTTAATAACAAAACTTTGGCAAATTGCGTTTGCCCGACTATGTGCGCAATGTGCATATGCGAGAATGTACTGCTTTCAACCCTTCAACGAAACAACAAGTGGTGCTGGTGAAAGTGATTTCGAATTTTTGTTTTTTGCACATATCTTGTATTTTCTTGTGCCAACAAAGAAACAATCGTTCATATTATGTGCATATCTTTGTTTAATAAAATATTTTTGTTTTAAATGTTTTTTTATTAATAAATTATGGACAAATTTACCCCGTCTTTAGAAAATCATTAGTACATAAAACTATCGATAGTTTTACTCCGAAATGTTAAACTATCGATGTTTAAGGAACACTATTAAAAAGACCGTCAGCTCCAGCGCACCTACCCGATTAAATTTAATATCTGTGAATACTTGTGTAGCACCAAGCAAAAAAGTTATAAATAGCGGGAGGTGTGATAAAAGAAAAAAACTGAATGAACTGTCAGGTTTCTATATGCAGGTGAATGCGTGCGGATAATTTACTTTAACATGGCACACATATTTTCCCACATAGAAACACGGGAAACAACTTGTAGGCAAATTCTCTTAAGTTGCCTGAGCTGACGGTCTATTTAATACTTAATTTATGCCACGGCAAACCGAACCAAAATGAACACAAATCAGCTGTCAAATTGGTGGTACTTCTTTTAGGTCCGCATTATCCGTTAAATTTCAAAATTCGGTGCTGCCAAATCGATTTACAAATAGAGACATGTTGCTTAGTTGAATTAATATAAATTTACAATTTTATATTTTTCCTTTACGAAAGGAGTTAAGCAGTAAAAATCCCAGCTATAATGCGAATTATCTCAGTGGCATTAAATCCTAAACTCTAGTACGTCTGCATATGCGTTCTATGGTTTCCACCTCAAATGATATCGCATTACATCAAACAGCACGTGTGTAAAGCAAATTCTTGTGTAACATTAAACTGCGACTGACAGTATTTAAGTTAAAAAAGAGTAATTGAGGAAGCGAGCTCCCTTCAAAATGTAGACATATCCGCTTTAAAAAAAAAATGACAAAGAAGCCACAGCCACAAACCCATGATTTCCAAAGCTGTGATTACAAACACATGTTCTCCATCGCCTCGGCAATGGAAATGAAATCATATCGCCTTACGAAATAATTTTCCATGTAATTATTTAATGCGCGAGATATCCTTGTCGATGAAATTTTGTAATGTATAAGTACCTATGGTGTGTATTGGTGCAAAGTCAAGACAAAAATTCAGTTCAACCTTTGGGGTATTTTTAACATGAAGGGTGGTTGGCAAGGATTGAATATGTTTTTACGACATTTTTCCCAGAATGTATTCAAGAGCACTTAACTACATTCAAAGCATTCTCCGGACTGAATTGAAACAATGAAAGGCAGGTGGTCACCATGATTGACAGCTTTCGTTATAAAAAATAACGACCACGCAATGAATATTTCGCAAACGATGTGCCATATCGACAAAATAATATTAATATAAGAACGAGTGCTTCATCTGTTCATTAGGGAATATTCAATAAGAGATTGCATCTTCGTCCTGACAGATGGATGACAATCCGAATCGAATGAATTCACTTCAGTCATCAGCAATGGCTCACTTGGAGAATTGTTGTTTTAATTGCGAGAAAGGATATTCATTTCCATTGTCTCAATTAAATTGGAAAATGTGTTGGCTGCAAATTAAAAAAAAAAAAAAAAACAAATAAAACATCATCTCAGGAGAATATGATGTTGATTTAATTATACTAAGTGCAATTGACAATGCGCAGTGAATTAAAATGAAAATAATTGTAGCTAGAAGCTGTCGCTGTAAAATGTCGAATTGATCTCTGTAAATGCTCGCTTACAACAATAGAAAAACTTGAGGGACGTGTAATATCCTGAAAAAAAAACGTGGGTGTCAAGCTTTTCTAGAAAGTCTGAAAATTAATGGGGACGTTCTAGAATCTATTTGGCTGACTTGATGTACATCAAGTACCGTGGGTATCAAGTGCCTTTCAGACGAGTTTTCAAGTTTATTTATTTTTATAAAACACTTTTTCTTCATTACAATTTTTCCACCCACAAAGCAAAGTGCTTATCTGCCGGCGGTTGTTGAGAGATTTGATTTCGAAGTGAATGTAAAATGTAAGTTACATATTTTATTAAATTAAATTTGATTTTTCTCAACATATTCAAAATTTATACTTTCCTACTTTACGAAATGTGATTGGAGTAAATACTTTTTGTACTGTTTTTTTTTTCTTTTCTTAAAATTTTGGAATAACTTTTAAAAATTGAGGAATTGCATTAACAAGATTCGGAATAGCACATCGTAGTTCTCGATTTCCGTTAGTGTTGTAGTTTTCCGGAACATCTAACATCCCTTGCGCTTGCGTCTAGTGCTTAGCGTGTGGCGTATAGGTTGCAGAAAGCGCTGGTCATCCATATAGTGCAGCAATGTTGTCATCTGGAAGATTGCATTTACATTTAAAACTTTAGAAGAGATGAATTACTCGGTCTAAAAACAGGACGATGTTGTTGAATATCTTGTCCAAATGAGATTTCGCTGCGTTTCCCCAGGCCAGAATCCCATATCTTATGCGCGACTCCGCTAGCGAGTAATAAACCTGCTTTTGCACATCGAGATTAGAGTATCGCTTAAGATACACCATTGCGAAGATAGGGTAAAGGCCCCTAATTTGAGCCCCTACCCAGTAATGAGCCCCCTGGATGTTTTTCGTTTAAAAGCTAAGCTCCTGTTATTTAAAACATAAAAAAAAATATTTTTCCATTTCTGTTACTTCTTTACTTGTATTGTTTTATTTGTTTTCCTATATGGGGTTTTCCCAGTTTGTAACAGAAATTCGGAAAGTGCTTACGTTTCATTCGTGTGTTGTGCAAAAGTGTTTTTGGCCAGTTTTGTTAAGAAAGCATTTATTTAAAGCAAGTGGGTAAGTATTTTGTTTATATTTTATATTAACTCATACATGTTTATATTAACAATTAATATTAATAGCAATTATTTTTATATTAAAAGTTCTGGAAAATTGTTTATTTATTAAAATAAGGTGGGGGTGCACAACTGGGATTCAAAAACAATTAAAATCAAAAACAATCAAAAAAACGTTGTTCCATTTATGATCCAGGCCGATTATTATATAAAATATTTATAAAATTACTCGTTTATCGCATCTCCGTGTGTAAGTTTTAAGGCCTTGAATTATAAATTTGGGGAAAAAATAATTTAGTATATATTAAAAATGCCCTTTTTTGATTTTTAATTTTTATAAATTGCAAAGTTAGTCGGAACTATAATATTATTCGTATTAAACCCTTAATAATACTACGTACCTACTCTCTTTTGTATATTTGTTTTGCCTTATATATAAGATATCTTACGTGAATGTTTTTCTATTGTTATTAATAATATTACAATTATTTGGTAACATTTTTCTTGCTCATAAAAAAACCCTAGATTTACTAATTGATGTACAATAGATAGATATTAAAAATTGTCTTTCAATACACGCAGCTTCAAGACATTATAATATTCCAAGACACACTCTTCAAAATCGGCTGCATAAACATTCTTTTAAAAACCAAAAAGGACCCTTAACAATTCTTACAAATCAAGAGGAATCACAGATTGTACATTGGATTTTTGAAAATCATGCAAAAGGCTTTCCAAGACGGTAGCATGAAGTTTGTGGTGTTGTTAAGGATTCTTTAGATGCTTGCCCCAGACAAAACGTGTCTAAAAACAATAATCCTGGACGTAAGTGGTACATAGGATTTTTGAAAAGGCATCCTGAAATATCCAAAAGAACACCTGAAGCTGTAACTGATGTTAGCGCCTGTGTATCTGAAAAGGATATAAATATTGGATTCGATTCCCGACCGTATATTGTATACCAAAACGGACTCCGGTAGGATGACTTCTGAAGCGTCCCTATTTTTCATAGAAGAAACCTCACGAACTGTAACGTTAATGAGGCTCACGATCGAAATCTATTCAAATCTTAACCTGTTTCTAAAAACGCAGAATTACGCACTTCTCCTAAAAAGTACTTTGTTCGACTGTGGGGCCAATAATAATATCAAAGACCGAACGAGGAATAATAATATGTTCAAAGGATTACCATATTATGTGACCCGAAAAAATATCAGACGAAATTGACTTCTTTAGCTGCAAAAGATGCAAAATACATTAGTATTGTTAACATCTACTAATCCTACCTTTTAATTTATTTGTGCAATGTTTTTTGTTTTATCATCTACCTATTTATCTAAAATGAAACTCCTGACAATTTATTTTGTTTCGTTGAATAATAAAACTTAAAAATACAATTTGCATTTGAAGATTTTTGAAAGCAACGGGTATTTTGATGAAAAAAAGGATTTATATGCGGGCTCATTATTGGAACAGGAAGAGCTCAAATTAGGAACATGGAGGCTCAGTACTAGAACACTCCGTATTTTTAAAATAGTTTCATTTTATCTAAATTGTTTTATAATAATAATAATTGGCGGAACAGGTCCGTATGGACCCAAGCCTAGCTTCTCACA
The DNA here is from genome assembly GCA_916610125.1 of Cheilosia vulpina. Lineage (NCBI taxonomy): Eukaryota > Metazoa > Arthropoda > Insecta > Diptera > Syrphidae > Cheilosia > Cheilosia vulpina. The sequence continues at coordinate 29,551,129 of OU744278.1, forward strand.
ACCATTCGTCTTGTGTGAGTTTTTATTTTTGGGACGAATGGAAGGGATCTACAATTTTATGCCGAGTCCAAACGGCCAATTGAGAAGCTCTTTCATGACAGTTATACTCTCGGATGTTTGTCAGACGTTCGCGAGAGGTGGCGCAGCGAAAAAAACTTTAAGTTGAAATCTGGGTTTTTCTCGGGATTCGAACCTGGGACCCCTCGCTTAGTAGTCCAACACACTAACCACTAGGCCACTGCGCCACTAAATCTAAATTGTATTGAAAACTAATAAAAAGATACGCCATTTAACAACAAAAAATTATTCAATCCTTTATAAAATGAAACACTCGTTCCGATATATGCAAACAGTTCATTTTGCGGAAGCGGCAAACTCAAAACTATCGTAAAGGGGGATCGCTACTGGGGCTTTTACCCTAGTGCTCTTTAGTTGAAGACGCAAGGCATTATATGCTCGAGCCAGAGGAAATGTTAGTCCATGGTTTCTCCAAGATATTTGCCATTCTGACTACCTCAATTGGTGTATTGTTGGCTGATAATGAAAAGCAGTCATTTCGGTGATAGATTTGGACAGTTTGCGCTTGCTTAGATGGGCCGCGTATGTGCATCTCTTTTGTTTTGGATGCATTTATAATTAGCCCGTTATCATGGCACCAGTTGGATACATCGTTGAATTCTTCTTGTAATATCTTGACAGCAGAATTGAGGTAGTTATGTTTCACAACAATTGCAATATCATCTGCGTAGGCATAGGCAGTGCATTTTTTTAATGATCGCAAAAGTTCGTTGGTATATATTATGAAAAGACTAGGGCCTAATTTGGAACCTTGTGGGACACCGTATTTGCTTTGATTTTCTTTGCTCACTGTTTTAGAAACGTTGTACCAGTCAGACAGCTCCTAAGCCAGTTGACCAGTACACCCCTTCAACCATTTCTGCTGACACTTTACAGTTTGTCGTGCGTTAGAGTATCGAACGCTTTGCTGAAATCGATAAATAGCACAAGGACGTGATGGCTTTTGTTTAGACTAGCATGAATCATATTTGTAAGGATCCGGTACTCTAATTTTATTGAAAACCGTACTGATTTGGGTGAAGCACTTTGTGTTTGGTCATAAAAGTGTTTATTCGGCTGACTATTATTTCCTCCAAACATTTTTCAACAGATGACAAAATCGCGATTGGCCTGTAGTTTTCAACGTTCTTTTCTGTTCCGCCCTTATATATTGGGCGAATGATCGACGTTTTCGTGGATCATAACATTGTTGAATACTTTGGTTTATAATGTTGGTAATTACTGGAGCTAAATACCTATCATTTATTTTAAGATCAACTTGTCTGATATAATCTGTTCCAGGACCTCTTTTATCGTTTAGTTGACATAATAAAGTACAAGGTGGGCCAAAAGAAGTCATCCGATGTTGTTTGGTTCTCTTTTTTTTCTAAATGAAAAACTTCGATTCTGTTTTGTGATTATGTTTCTTTGAACCTTTAGAATTTTATTGGTCAAGTCGAGAAGATGATATCAGCCAAATGGGCGCCGTCACAATTGATTGCCATTCGAGTTCGTTTTATGGCATTTTTCATCACTTCGGGCGACAGATTCTCGCACTCGTGTCGAATGTTGTCCTTGAGGGCCTCTTGGGTCTCGGGCTTGTTCACGTAAACACTGGACTTCAAAAAACCCCACAAAAAATAGTCTGGAACGGTTAAATCGGGCGATCTTGCGGGCCAGTGCAAATCGCCAAAACGAGAGATGAGGCGACCCGGGAACGCCGCCTTCAGAATAACGGTTGTGGCTCGCGCATCGTGTGCCGTAGCTCCGTCCTGTTGAAACCACATGTCTTTCAGTCCTAAATCATCTAATTGCGGCAGAAAAAACACGGTTAACATGGCCCTATAGCGCGCGCCGTCCACTGTTGTCGTTTGACCAGCGGCGTTCTCGAAAAAAAAATGGCCCGATGACTCCCCGTTTGCAAACTGTTGTTTAGAGAAGTTAGTCTTAGCAAATTGGATGTTTTTATTTGCAATATTTCTAAGGGCCGTTTGCTGATACGACTCATATCGGATTAAGTGACACATAAACTCTTTTGTCCTAAAAAAAGTAGCCTATAAGTATTTAAGTAGAACTTATCGCCCTAAAGCAGGCAAATGCTCTCGAAAGATCTCAGACCTATTAGTCTTTCATCATTCCTCCTAAAAACTTTAGAACGATTGATTGAAATACATTTACGCAGAAGCATCGACAAAAAATTTCTATCGACTTCGCAACATGTCTATTCTAAAGGTAAATCAGTAGAAACGGCTCTAAACGCGTTCCATAGAACATTCGCTTCGTCATAAGGAGTATACAATGGTTGCATTCCTAGACATAGAATGTGATTGCCTATTCGGACAACGTTACTATTGCTGTGTCAGGAAAGTATCTTAACACTTTAAAAGAACTCCTACAACACGCTCCTAATAAGCTAATAAATTGGGCAAACAAATGTGGGCTGGGAGTAAACTTTCACAAAACTGAACTTGTCCTCTTGTCAACCCGAGCAAAACCGAACTGATGCTTTTCACCACAAAAACCAAAATACCCGACTTCGCACTTCCTCGCCTAAACGGCCAACAGCTATCATTATCCAGCAGTGCTAGGTATCTAGGTGTGATCCTTGATCCCAAGCTCAACTGGAAACTTAACATCGAACAACGGGTAAAGAAAGCATGCATATCCTTCTACGCCTGCAATAGAACATTTGGCAAAAGATGGGGCCTGCAACCAAAACTGACCCTCTGGATGTACACGGCCGTCGTGCGACCAATCCTCACCTACGGGTCTATAGTTTGGTGGCTGGCTCTAAACAAAGCTTATAACATAACCAAACTAAGCAAAGTACAAAGAACGGCATGCATAGGCACCACAGGCGCTCTACGGTCAACACCGTCAGACGCCCTTACAGTCCTTTTGCATCTCCTACCTTTAGACCTTCACATTATAAACATCACAGCACTTAGCGCAATCAGACTCAGAGGCGGGGTGCTGGTCTGCGATACCCTACGGCCATAGTAACATTCTACTTTCTCTATCAAGAGAACTCATACCATCCTCAACGGACTATATCACTCCCAAAATGTTTTTCACTAAACATTCTGAAGTAGAATTTCCTTCAGGATTAGATTGGCAAGATGGCCGGATGAACAGGGACACGAACTTATCAATCTACACAGACGGTTCAAAAATGGACTATGGAGTAGGTGCAGGCATTTTCTCTGAGTCCCTAAACATCTCAAAATCCTTTAGGCTCCCGAATACGGCCAGTGTGTTTCAGGCGGAAGTACTGGCTATCCGCGAGGCCTGTCGTCAAATTAAATTACACCCAAACATAGATCCGAGGCAAAAGATAGACATTTTCATTGACAGCCAAGCTGCCATTACAGCTATCGCCTCAGTCAACATAACCTCAAAATTAGTATTAGAATGTCGCTAGGAGCTGGCCTCGCTTGACCAGTTCAAGGTTACGCTGATTTGGGTACCAGGTCACAGCAACGTTTATGGAAACGAGCATGCTGACGAGCTGGCCAGGCAAGGCTCAGCCCTTCACTGCTCACTTGCGGAATCGGTTCACATACCGCTCGGAGCAGTCAAAGCTAAAATCTCCTCAGAATTCCTATCGAAGGCAAACCTCAGAAGGTTGTGGCCAAACTACAGCATGGAAAAAACAACTCATCTTCTCAGCAAATCACGAAAAGATATTGCCAGAATAATAGCGATAACCACGGGTCATTGGCCAATAGGGGAACACGCAATTAGATAAGGCATCCCATATAATACACACTGCCGCAGCTGTAATGACGCAGCCGAAAAGGAAACACTCACTCACTACCTTTGCGCCTGTCCAGCACTAGCTAAGGCTAGACAGCGATCTCTGGGTAAACCCTTCTTCGACTCCCTTGAGGAGGTCTCGAGAAGTAATATTAGAGAATTGATTACCTTTCTGAACTCCACAAGCTGGATCTAAACTCTCCTTTTCGACAATCTTAAACAACCAGGTCAAAAGAGTTGTGGTAACAAAACGGCACATAGTGCTACTTGGGTTTTTCTCATAAAACCGCCAATCCTATCTACCTACCTTATCTAGGAAATACAAAATTCCTCATGTTGACCCTTCATCTATAAATGCCACTAGTTTGAAATTCGATAAAGAAGCTAAGTACTTGGGTCTCATTTTTGACAGGAAGTTAACCTGGAAAACTAACATCCAAGAGACAGTTAAAAAAGTCACAGTGGCACTATTCAAAGCGATTTATCGCGATAAGTTAAGCTAAGTCCAAAGAACAGCTTGCTTGTGCATCGGCGGCGCTCTTCGTACTATCCCTTCCGCTGCACTTGACATCCTGTTTCATCTGGAACCCAATGACATCTTTAGCAGGCTAACGGCAGCTTCTGCAACCGTACGCCTCAAAGCTACTTCGCAATGGACCAGTAAAACAACTGGCTATGCTGCTATCTTGAACAACATTAAGAACATTAAGAACCTTCCAGAACTACAATTTGATAGAAACTTCCTGGATGATGAGTCGATCCATTTTTTCACAGATGGTTAGAAAACTGTGGACGGTGTTGGTGGCGGTGTCTTCTCCGACAGACTAAATCTTAGTCTCTCATTCCGTCTTCCTGACCACTGCACTATGGAGTAAATGCATGAAAAAACGAGACAAAATTATTTTTTGCCTCTATCTGAAACTATATGTTATGACGACATTTAAAATGAATTTGATCTTTGTCTTAAGTAATAAAACATGTTTTTTTAATTTAAAATAACGTTTATTTGTGAATTTTAAGATTTTTTTTTTAATTGAATTGTTTTTCCGAGAGAGATTCTGAACAAGACTCGCTCTCTTCTTCATAATTATTATTATTATCCTCTTCTTCAGAGACATCTAATGGAGATGTAATTGGGTGCTCAGATATAAGCATTTCGATTGCTTCTTTCGAAAAAGATTTTGATTTTTTAACAGGAAGAGGCCTGAGGCTTGTTATAAGGGGGTCAAATGTTAATAATAAGCGATTAAGAATATCTAAATTACAATTTTTCCTCGAATGTTTTCTTGAGTAATTAAGGCGGTAGAGTCTGAAATGCTTGTTTCGAGCTTCTGCTGCTTCTTCAGAAAGCCGTCCAATTGGTAAAATTGCATTTTCAATCACGGTTGATCCATGGATTAATATTTTGTTTATTGTTGGTGTCATCGGATACCAAGGATACAAATCTACATAAAGTTTTGCTGTATCGAATGCATATTTACCAAACTTGGAAATATCGATTTTATATCCACTGGATAGAACTTCTAATACAACCTTCAGCCTATAAATTAACTGAGTGTCGACACCTGTTATTTCAGCAGAAAGTTGTACATCATTGAAAAACCTACGGCTTGTATTGCGATCATTCGTGTTACCGAAACCAGGCTTTGGTACATCCACTATTAGACCTAGTTGGTTTTTGAATTTTTCTTGCAATTCTCGCTTTTTTTCTTTGACAATATCTTTATCTTCTTGTTTTCGAAGTTGCCATTTCTTTAAAGGAAGCTTATAAGCAAGATGCAAAATGGTTTCAAAAAGACGAATTCGTGCATGTAGAATTGATAAACCGAATCTTAATGTATTTGTTTGAATATCTCTTGATTTTGACAAATCATTAAACTCCTTGGATGTTGCTCCACATATATAGCACTTCATAGTTGACTTTGTATCTGTTGCAGCGTTACAGACTTTGCCATCAATCATAGTAAATGCCAACACATGTTTAACTTCGATGGGCTCAAAACCATCCAGTTTTGTTTTTATTAGGGAATCGATCTGCGATTCTATATAATTTATTTCACTTTGTGTAATATTCGTAGTTTCTTTAGTAGAAATTATTCTTATTGGTCGAAAGTACCTTGGTGATGATGGTGTCGGATTTTGCCAAACGATTTTCCCATTTAAAGTGCAGAACAATCGCAAAGGCACAAGAGAACTTTGAAATATATTTGCATCTGAATCGGAATGGTTTTCGAACTTTTGTTTATATTGGGTTTGTTGCGATCCATCGCAACCCCATTTCGAAATAAGCTCTAAAGATTTCATTTCGTCCTCAGTTAAAGTTTGTCGAATACCCAAAAACATTATTAAGCGCTTAATGGTATGGTCTAGCAAGCTCTGCAAGTTTACCTCAGCCAGAGTTTCCGTAACTGTGAAAGACTCTGGATCAGGATAGCAATCACTTTTTGCTTTTTTAAGTGTACTATAACTCGGAAACAGTTTCTTATCACTCGTTGTTACAATTTCATATTGTTTTCGGGATAAACCTGCTTCAACAAAAATTGAAAGCACTTTAAGTGTTGATATTTTTTCGCGTTTAGGAATATTCTTCAATGCTTTCTTACAAAGTTTGGCTTTTCCTGGAGAATGTGCTATTTCTTTGCACTGCCTTACCAGATTCCCGCAATTTTATTTGTGTTGCAAAAGTAAGTTCTTCAATTTGATGAGATTCACGAAGTTCTTCAGTCCGTCTGCATTTACTACGAACACTAAGTTCATCAAACGATTTAGAGGGATGACCAGGCCTGGATTTATTTGGAATTTCAAAGATTCCGTTTAACCAAGTTTCATTTTTTCTTAAAAAATCCTTTTCAACTCTATTAGACCGAAGCCATCTGCTCTTAAAATCAAATCTATAAAATATGCCAATCAATAAATCAAAGTACATTTCATAATTTTCAAATTCAAATTCAAACCTTAAACGACATATTTTAGATTTAAGTTCTTCGAGTTGACCATCCTCACAACAAGCCTTATCTGGCAAATATTTTTCTAAGTAATCCAATTTAGCTTTAAATTCAACTTCAGAACACGTTTTTATCACATCATATAAATGTTTTTTGGTAAGAACTATTAAGCCGGATGATCCTTCAAATATAACAAAATTTGCGTTTTTTAAGAAAAAGCTTAAAAGTACATAAAACATCACATTTATTAACACCAATAACAACTAAACCTGCAAAAACCAGCACCCAATTTTTTTTTCTAACTGAATCTTTATGATTCACTTTATCGTTCTACATAAACAACACAACGGAATTCGACGGAATACAACAAAAAAATGTTTAACGAAGAAAGAACAAAATTGCATTTTAATGGACAATTTTTAATTAAATCACAAAAAATATTAAAGCACAACATTTTAACATGAAATTTATTGAATATATGAGAACACACCTGCAACTGAATTATACATGTTAAAAGTTGAATAAAATGTTCCAAAATATTAAAGAAATAATTAATTGAAACTAACAATTTTTTTTCTTTGATGATGCAAACAAATGAATGCTCTCGTTTTCACTGACTTTGAACTAGTGCTGCGGCCAAATTAGTTGGAGTAAAAAAAAAAAAGTATACTGTTTCTTAATCTATGGGAATTACTCTACCGTTTGGTAGAAACTTTACTTCTTAACTTTGCAATTTTAAAAATCGACTTTTGTCTCGTTTTTGCATGCATTTACTCCATAGTGCACTGTAGCGTTGCTTAGGCGGAAATAATGGCGATAAAAGAAGTCTTATCTTGGCTGAAAGAAAACGTGATATCTGCTAAAGATACCCGTATCTTCTCGGACAGTCAAGCGGCTCCAAAGTGACTGGAATCAGTCTCTACAAATTCAATAACAGCCCAAAACTGTCGTTCGTCTGTCAGAGAAATGGCGAAGCAGTTCAACATTCACTTCTTTTGCGTGCCGGGGCAAAGGGACATCACAGGTAACTGTAAGGCTGATGAACTCGCTAAACAAGGTACAACACTACCAATGCTTCCAGATAAGGATTCCTTAGGTATCCCAATCGCTACTTGTAAACTCACTATAAAGCTGGACGCCATCGAAAGAGCAAATCTTAGATGAACAACCGGCTCGACATGCCTAGCGACAAAACAGATCTGGCCCAAGCTGGATCTAAAACGGATCTAATAATGGTCTAAGTGCGTCGGCATATACAACAAAAATATCAGTTTCAATTACTGCTGAAAATATATTCAGGGCTTACATAAATACGGTCTATAAGTGTCGCAGTGTTATTTGTTATATGTTACGCGGGGGTCGTTTGATGACGTTTGTCAATGCTTCCGAGGCCACCATCTCCATGTATTTTAGAACAAGCGAGTTATTCACATCTTGGGTATTTATGTTGATATCACCCAATAAAATACTTTCCTTATTTTCTTTTATGATTTCATTTAACTCGTCAACAAATCTTGTAACACTAGAACTTGGTCGTCTATAAATTGCATGTAAATGTTTACGTTGACCTTTATGAGTGATTTCTAGGTGTATGCCTTCATAATTAACTGGATTAGTTAGTATTATTTTGTATGTTATACTGTCTTTTATGTTAATTGCTATACACCTCCGCCTTTCATTGCATCACGATTAACAAATTCTGGCCTTAGCAGTTAATATTGCGGGAGGTGAAATAGCTTCGATAGGACCTTACAGAAGTCAAATTGTTACTTGGGGTGTCTCAGTTGAAAGTTTAAAGGCTGACCACCAATACGTTATTGTAAACCGAGCTCTAAAGCCTGCGTTTTTCTTGTTAGTTCAGAACAGTGTCTAAACTTCAAACATCATGCAAACGATGGTCGCTGTATTTATTTTTAACTCAGGCACACCAAATCTTTGAATTGCAGATTTGAACAACCTCTATGAGTTCAGAATAAATTGACTGAGCAGCCTGAATAAAAATTTGAGTTTCTACAGCATGTTTTGACAACTAGCCATATGATTGCTGATCAGAAATAAAAAATGCTGGTGCGAGAAAATCAAGGTGTCGTGTTTTTTTGAGCTTCGTTCTCAGCAAAGCAAAGTAAAGTAAGATTTTCAGCACACAATTTACAATAACTTCTGCGAGTCTCGAAGTGTCAAGTAGAGCGTAGTTGTTGTAATAGCGTGCTGAAAATCCTACTTTACTTTGCTTTGCTGAGAACGATGCTCAAAAAAACATGCCTATTATAAAGAGCAGACTACAGAAATACAGAAATAGACAAATATATTATTCGTATCACAGGTACTCAAGTGATACGTTTAAATGAGCGGTGATTAAATTTCGAATTATTTACATTTTAAAATTATGCTTTAGTGCTTGAACTTTTCGATGCAATAAAACATTCATCCATATAAATAAATAAATGGAGCAAATACTTTTCACAACTACAAAGTTCAAGAAAAGCCTCAGTGAATATGCCTTCCATACACTAAAAGATAAGTTGAAACTGGCGGAAAAAAAATGGAATTGTTTGCAGAATATAACTGAAAGTTGCTTTGACGCAGGCTTTTGTTAGTTTTATTATAGGAAGAACTCCATCCACACCATGAACACGTGTGAGGTGCAATGGATATAAGAATTCCACGTGATTTCTCTTATATATAGAGGAAATTAGCACAAAACCAAAACAAATTCCTAACTCAGTGCATTCTCCCGTTCGATCAAGCAACACAAAAAACATTTTACATGTCAAGTTCGTTTCACGCAACGTTAAAGAGAGAATAATGAAAGCAAAATATGAGGGGAAATCAAAATTAACAACAGCAATTCTTGACTCAAAATCGGCATCACAAAACATGTATATAAATGATAGTCTTACATACAACACCCGTCAGCTTCTCAAAGCCGCGACGTCGGTTAAAGAATCCAAGCAATATAAATATCTATGGACCAGGAATGCTGCTATCTACAAGGTGCCGCAAAAGTAATTCTCCTATCAGAAAATGCTATAAATTTTGCGATTGGCCCCTAATGTCAGTTCTGTTTTGACATTTGTGTAGTAAACACATGCGAAATACACGTTAATAAACAATGTTACGCTACACTGCTCCAGAACGCGGAATATTGATGACTATTTATTTGAGCAATAATCAGTCGGTGACTTTGGCACAACGTGAATTTCGTCGCAGATTTCCTAGCCGTCCAACGCCTACTGGTGAAACACTGCGACGTTTAGCCGCTCGCCTCGAAGAGACTGGCACAACACGAAATGCTGCCAGGCGTGGCAGACCCCGGAGTAGCCGTTCTGCAGAGAATATTGCTGCTGTAGCCGAAGATGTCATGGACGCGCCGTCGACATCGACCAGACGACGTGCCACGCAAATGGGTATCAGTCGACGGTCTTTACAGCGAATTTTGGTACAAGATTTGAAGATGTTTCCGTACAAAGTCCAGACGGTGCATCAGCTGTTAGCTACTGACCGCCAATCGCGTCTAACATACGCTCAAGCCATCCTTAATCACCACCAAGAGGAAGATGATTTTTCATCAAAAATAATCATGAGTGATGAGGCCCATTTCCATCTTAGCGGGTACGTAAATAAGCAAAATTTACGCTTCTGGGGCACTGAAAATCCGCGTGTAACCCACGAAGAGCCATTACACCCGCTCAAAGTCACTGTAGATATGGTGTGCTGTTTTCGCTGGAGGATTCATCGGACCTTTTTTCTTCGAAGACGTCGCGGGCCAAACGGTTACTGTGAATGGTGAGCACTATAGAGCAATGATCAACGAGTTCTTTTTGCCGCAACTTGATGAATTGGGATTGGAAAACATGTGGTTCCAACAGCACGGTGCAATTTTTTTGTGGGGCTTTTTGAAGTCGCGGGTTTATGTCAACAAGCCTCAGACTCTTGCAGACTCTTAAAGACAATATCCGTCAAGAATGTGAGGACCTATCGCCGGAAGTTTTGGCCAAAGTGATGGAAAATGCCATAAAAAGGGCTCAAATGACAATCAACTGTGGCGGCGGCCATTTACATGACATAATAATTTCGACTTGATGCAAAAAAAATTAAAAGACAAAATAAAAATAATCCACAAGAAGAATCAAAGTTTTTCATTTTTTTTTTAAATTACAGCCAAAGAACATCCGAAGGTTATTTTTGCGCCACCTTGTACATGCGGAAGAAGGAGGGGGATATTCCAGTAAAAATCAATTGTATAGGTGACTTGGGGAAAATATAAATATTTGTTATGAATACTTTAGCTAGTAATATCTATATATATAAAAATGAAACCCGTTTTCCGTTGTCACGACATAACATGAAAACGGCTTGACCAATTTGGCTGATTTTTTTTTTTGTAGTTTTCTAATACTCTGTACAAGGTTCTTACGGAAAAAAATATTGAGAAAATCTCTCAGAAAGATTGAAAAATATACATTTAATTTTGCACATTTTAAAAAACGCGCGTAACGAATGTCAACGTCATTCAATTTAAAACAAAAAATCTGTGGTAATCTGTGACAACACATCCATAACCGCGCTAACAATAATTTTATTAAGTTTTTGATAAAGTTCGTTTTGTTTTAAAGACTAAGAAGTTTTTTGTTTGCTAATAAGTGTTTGTTAATCATGGTAAGTTCACTTCACTTCATATCGATTTTTGGTAACTATTGGTGACTACACAATATTACAATTTAACATGGTTATACAGAAAATATATGAGATCTTTTTATTTTCAGTTGGATTTTCGTTTTTAACAATGCCACCAACCAGACGTACAAACTTAGGCCGCAGAACTCGAAATACGGCAAGTCAAAGAAATATAAGAGCAAATCAAACTGATGAGCAACGCGAAGCGCGAAATGAACTTCAACGGAATCGAAATCAACATAGAAATGTTGTGTTTAATCCCCACAGAGCTGCATTCAGTTATAATGTGGCAATTGATTACAGTTCAGAGCAAATTGTTGCTATTGGACTAATGAATATTGTGTGTCCACATTGCAATGCATTGAAATTCAAAAAAGAAGCCCCTGGATTGTGTTGCGCCAGCGGTCAAGTCAAATTGACGCCATTGGTACCACCACCAGAGCCACTACATTCATTGGTGTCGGAAAACCATCAACATTATTTATTTACGCGCCAGAACATAAAACTAAAAATATAGTTTATCAAAAAGCATTAGAATAGAGAGAAGCAGTGAAGGGTATAGAGGCTATTAGTTGCTTTCTAGAGCGCGCGTGGTGTTGAGCTCAGTGTTTACTTCAAAATGCAAAGTTGTTCAATAGCGATTTGTAAAAATATGAGTAAAATTGAACCCTATGGAATAAACACTATTGGGAAAATATATATATTGTTTTTTATTTAATAAAAATTAGTAAAGTCCTCAGGTATGGCGAGATCAGGGAAATAAGGATTCATTTGTATATGGAGGATATTATAGATTCCAGTTCAAATTAAATAGGTACTCATACATAAGATAGGTCAGCTATACAAAATAAAGTAGTGCATCAAAGCTACGCTAAGGCGGTACGAAGTTCGCCGGGTCAGCTTTGAGAAAATAAATACTACTAACACTAAAATACTATTACGGACCCTAAAACGAAACAGTACCCGGGCGATGCCGGGCCGGGCAGCTAGTAGTAAATAATAATTCATTAAATACTCTTCCTCCTTTATACTCTAATGTCTGTAGCATTGTAAATGATCCAGCCAATTTAATAAAATCATTCTGTCTTCATCAAAATATTCGAAGTCTGCGTAAAAACTTTGTTACATTAGTAGCTCATATTCAAACTCTTTCTGAACTGCCAATTCTTATTGTTTTAACCGAAATTTGGATTTATGATAATGAACTAAAAATGTATGACATTCTGGGCTATGCTCCCCATGGCAATTGCAATAACTCCTACTTTGCTGGAGGTATTATGATTTTTATTAGGGATGATTATGTAAATGATTGTAAATGTTCTAATATGAGTGTTCCTGGGGCTGATATAACAAGGTTAAAACTATCATTTAATAAAGTTGATTATACGATTCTGTGCATATACAGATTACAAGCATTTAGTAAAGTCAGCTTCATTAATGAACTAGAGAATATATTAAGAGTCACAAAGTCAACAAATCTGATTGTGTTAGGTGATATTAACATTGACTTATTAAAAGTATCTGATACGGATACTGAGAACTACATGTTTCTGATGGCATCTTATGGCCTTAAAAGCGTTATTATTACACCAACTCGTGTAACTAATTCGACTAAAAGTTGCATTGATCATGTATTTACTCGAATACAAATTAGTAATAATAATATGCTCGATGGTGAGGTACACGACTATAGAATATCTGACCATTTCATGGTTGCAATAAATATTCTCACTAACAGTGTTTCCCTAAGCCAAAATAAAGGCGAAAGAGTTAAGCATAAGCATATAGACTACAATAAACTGAAGGGAAAATTAAAATATGACTCAGGACTCAGTTTACGCGGAGAGTGACCCTTCTATTGCATATGAAATGCCATTAGTTGAGGTAAATGATCGGATGTTTATTTCATAATAAAGAGGAAGGTATGCCGGACAATATCCTTTTCATGAAATGTTCCATAACCAAATCGCAAAGTGGCTGCCCTATGTCCTCGATAGCCTCACGAATTTTATCTTTGAGCCCTTGAATCGACGCTGGGCTGTTGGCGTAGACCTTATCTTTCACGTGGCCCCAAGGGAAGAAGTCGCAAGGTGTTAAATCACAAGATCTCGGTGGCCAATTGTGATCACCTCTTCGAAAGATAACACGGTCGGGAAACTTTTCCCGTAAAAGATCATTTTCATGCATTTCAAGGACCCAATCAGCAAAGACACGACGTTGTTGATGATTGGCCGGCTTGAGTTCTTGTGTTAACTGAACTTTATAAGCCTTAAGACCCAAATCTTTAAGCAAAATACGGTGGAATGCCCAATTCCAAAGAACGACGAGGAATGGACAAACCTGGGTTTTCTTCAACACTTTGGGCTACAGCAGCAATATTCTCAGTTGTTCTTGAGCGACGTGCACGGGTTTTATTCTTCACATCACTTACTTGTCCCAGCAGCTCGAATTTTTACACCAATTTCTGTATTGCGGTCCGACAAGGTGCTTCACGACGACCAAAAAATGCTTTAGTTTTGCGAACTGCAAGATTTTCACCATTTTTGTAGTGAATTTTAATAATTTCAATGCGTTGTTGAGGCGTGTATCGTTCCATTTTTAGTAATGGCGTAGTTTCTACTTGTCAAATGTCAAAGAATAAAAGCTTCAAAAGTGGTATCTACCGAAATAGCGGGTCATTCACAATAACACCTCTCATTGGAAAACCCTTTACATAAAACTGTCTTTTTCTTTCCCGGAAAAATAGTACTCACAAGTAACTAAAGCAAAAACGAGTACTACTCCAACTACACCCCATAACTAAATGTCCCAATTAAGGAAGTCCACGATTCAGGCCTTCCCACAGAAAGTTCCACTAACACGGTACGCGAAAACCTTTTACCAAATCTAAACCAGACATTCTCTAAACTGACTCGACAGTACTAGGTATATGTGGTTAACAAAATTCTAACAACAGAATTTTCCCAGCACTAATTGTTCGCAGTAGCAGTCTTTTGGGTGCGTTCATTGCACTGTTTCACACAAATTGTTTTCTCCCTTCGGCGCAGCATACACATCCATCTCTGACTTTTAATAAAAGTCCTTTGAAGATGCCGCTAGTTGCATCAGCAGCCCTAGAAACATAGCGCGCGAACAAAAAACAATATAATTCGCATGCATGAAATTTTAATTCACAGAATGATATTATGACGAGTGAAACAAAGCCATCCTCTGGGCTGGCATCACAATTGCACTTCACCGCCCCGTGAACTAAATCATATAACTCAAAAAAAGAATAAAAAAACCGAAATTGCTTTCGAGAAGAGCGAAAATAAACTCGCTCTGGGGGTGTTGCTTTTCGGTAAGGATTCTACTTCCTGCCTCGACAAAGCTGAATCCTATTCCCATTTCCCACATCCCACCACTATGCCCACTACGATAGGAATATTCACTTTAACGCAAATAACAGAAACAAAGCCAATAAACTAACATTACATTTAAAGGCACGCTCGCATCCTTGAATGAGAGTGTGCAGAATATTGTTTGACAATGACGGCGGAAGGACTACGATAAAAGTTTGCACGGGAATATGTACTATTACTGGGAACATGGAATACAATAAATGCAAACAGATGGATGCAGAAATAAAAAGTGAAGTAGGTATGAGCGTGTGTATGAGTTTTATGGTGAACAGCCGATATTTGTGTTTCAGATTTTTGATGAACGAAGGGTAGTAATATGGTAGATGTGGGAGTTAAACAGAAGGCAACTACAATCGTTCGGGTTTGTGTAACAACTTCAAATTGCACTTTTTGTTGTTGGTTTTGTAAATACCTACCTGTTTGCACTTCAATATAATAAAGTATTTCGCGTGTGTAACTGTGATCATTAAAACTGATTAAATGGGTTGAAATATGGTTTGAATTATGGCTTTTTGTATC
Organism: Cheilosia vulpina; assembly: GCA_916610125.1. Taxonomy (NCBI): domain Eukaryota; kingdom Metazoa; phylum Arthropoda; class Insecta; order Diptera; family Syrphidae; genus Cheilosia; species Cheilosia vulpina. The sequence goes on from OU744278.1 coordinate 29,566,484, forward strand.
TTCAGTGGTAAGTATGCGGGGCTACTAAAGTTCGATCGCAACACATATTAAGACCTCGTGAGCACTTTGAGAAGTATACGTTTTCAAACATGTTTCCAATGTGTTGCCAGAATGTGTACAAACGTCATGGCAGACTCTTCAATTCAAACTGTTATGGCACCCAGCGATTAAAAAATGTACTACATACTTAAAAAAAAAATGTTAACCTTAACTATAGGTAAAAACAATTTAACATTTCACCGTCAGCAGACTTACGTTTCCCATTTCGCCATTAGTGTAACTTTATGAAGGTCGCAAAAGAACTGCTATTTAAAAATTAGACTGTTAGATTGCGTTTCTTTCTATAAGCAGCTTAGATTAGAGTAGGTTTGGGTAAAAACTATGGATAAGTTCTTAATTTTAAATTTCTTTCTTAACAAGATATATCGCTTAGCATGCGTTGGTATAAAGGGGGCAATGAAAACCTGTCCAAGAGCAGCCATAGGAGCAATGTTCAGCCTGACGCCTTTACATATTTCTGTAAAGAAGGAAGCTGGTCTTAGTGCCCTTAGGCTCCCTGATATATCAAATCTTAAAGCAGGAAACCTCACAGGACACCTTCGGGTACTACAAATGCTTCAAGATGATCCTGTGATCAAGGTATCAGACACCATGCTTAAGAAGCTTCGCTTCTCCAGGAAATTTAAGATACTAATATCTGATAGAAGTGCCTGGAGAACCAACCAATTTATAATACCATCAGGATCACAATTCTGGTACACTGACGGTTCAAAGATGGAAGATGACGCAACCGGTGCCGGGATCTATGGGCCTAGGTTCCAAAGAGCTATAGCACTGGGGAAATCACCAGACATCTTTCAAGCGGAGGTACACGCCATAGAGATATGTGTCCGAGAATGCCTACGTAGGCGCACTAAAGGTGCCCGCATATACATCCTCTCAGACAGTCAAGCTGCTCTTAAGGCCCTAAAATCGTACTCGATCAGGTCAAAACTGGTTTTAGAATGTTTTAATCTCCTCAAGGATCTGTCCAAGGACAACATCGTCACCGTTGCCTGGATACCGGGTCATGAAGGATTTGAGGGAAATGAACGAGCGGATTGCCTGGCGAGAAGAGGCGCATCACGCCTGCTCATTGGTCCTGAACCCTACTTCGGGTTACCTTTGAGCTACGTACACTCTAAATTCAGTAAATGGGAAGATGACCACCTTGCCGAATACTCGACGGTATGCAAAAGATAGAGGCAGGCAAAAAGATTTATAAGCCCAGCTCGTTGTAAGACAAAAAAGTTACTTGAGCTAAGCAAAGAAGATCTAAGGATACTAACGGGTTATCTTACTGGTCACTGAGATACCATCTCAAAAAAATGGGATTTTGAAACTGCGGCATTTAATTGGATCCGGTTACCACAGTCATATTATAATATGTCATGATTAAAAGATCGGCTATATTTTGCCGTTGTCCGCTCTGCGAAAGCCGATATGTAAGCTAAGATCCAAGCAGAGAGTATTTTACGGTGTCCCTCGCTGGCACATGGCTTTGGAGACCGAAGGGTATTCTAGATCTTTCAGTCTCCATCTATATAGCGAAAAGTGAATTTTTTTTTCAAACACAGCCTGTACCTAATCTTAGGAAGCTGTCCATCGCTGTCTTAGACCTATCTTCTTTCTTTGTGCTTCATTGAATTTAATCCAAGTTGAATTGAAATTTTTTCTTTCATTGTCATACAGGTATTAATGCCACAATTACCGAGCAGGGTCGCTAAAAATTAACGACAGCACTACTCTCAAATGCAGATGGCTTAGTGGTTATAGTGGGATGGACTGCTTCGATTCCCGAAATAAACCTAAATTTCACCTTGATCTTTTTTTCCACTGTGCCACCTCTCTCGAAAGTCTAACAAACATCCGAGATTATAAACGAAATGAAACAGTTCCCAATAAGAGGTTTTGATTCGCCATAAAATTGAAGATCCCTTCCATTCGCCCTAAAAATTAAAAACTCACACAAAACGAATGATTGAGAGGAGTTAGGCCTATCCCTACGGACCTGTTGCGCCAACTATTTATTTATTTATTTATTTAACATATTCTTAAAACACTCTTTTTGTCTGCATGCATGCATTCTGTCGTACCGTTAATTCAGCCCAGAATTCAACCTCTTTAACAATACTACATCCATTTCATACTACTTACTATGATTTAGCAAAAAAAAAAATAAGCATTTTCAGTTGACCTCACTCGTCAGTTGTATGTGTATACCTACCTACGTAACATGTTGCATAATTGCTAGTGTCAGCTTTGCCTGCTCAGCAAAAACCCCGCGGACCTTAATTTAAATGACAACAAAATGGAAACAACAAAATTCCGTCTAGGGAAATCATCAAGGCAGTCTCGACTCTCAAAGCAGCGGGCAAAAAATGTAAAAGAAGCTAAAAAGACACTAGAAAACTGATGAACTAGGTACATCCAATAACAGATGTGCAGTACAATAACTCAGCGGAATTAAAACGAATACAGTCAAACGCTGAATTGACCCAGTTTGGCTTAGTGGTTAGTGCCTAAAATGCACAATCATAATCAGCAAACGAAACCCGCTTCATTTTCACCAAAATTGGTGACAGCATCAATACAATTTCACAAGCGCAACCCAATCCGTTGATGTGTTTAATCTTCTTAACCGCAAAGTTGGCACGTCAATAAAAAAGTCATGTTTATGAGTAAAACGTCTTACCTGCTGTGGGCATCTGCGCACTATTGTTGCGGCACAATTTCCGGAAGAACATCATGAACTCGCCTCAGTCACACTCCCGCCAAAGAAATAAAAGCCGCACACACAAGACACAACCAGTTTTATTTTTCCGCACGGAACACTTTATTTTTTATATTTCTTTAAATGAATTTCCCCTAAAAGTCGCTGACACACCGGATAGTAAACAAACTCCTACGACACAACGCACTGATTTAGCACGTGTTTACATAAACAATATCCAACCGAACACAAATATATCAATCGAATTGACCAACTGCCGACCGGATCAAGGAAAGTCGATACTTGGCTCTGCGCTGCACAGACAGTGGTGCTTCCGTTGAGTTCGTGCCGTACTTGACTTGACTCCACGAATAATTATCAAGTAATAAGACTTCAGCAGCATGCCTGCGATACCACCACCGACTTAACTTCGTCATAGGGTTCATTCATATGTGTGAACGTTAACTGAGTCGGAAACTTGGTAGCTGTTGGTTGGCAGTATAATTTCTTTTGTAGCTCTTCTTCGTTTTCTGTGTTATTTTCAAATGCGGATACTTAGATATTCCAAGATAGACAACAAATTTCCTTTATGGAGGGAAGTCACTCATTAAGGTGTCCGCCAGCACAACTGGCACCATCAAGCCGCCCGCCAAACCACCGACCAACATAGGGCGAGTAGGTACAATCTTTTGCATATTAAACAAAAAAAAACAAAGCAATCCACACGAAGTCAGCAAAGCGTGCTATACCGATCCAAACGCGCTTCGAGCCACCAGAAAGAAACAAAACTAAGTAAAATATCTGAAACGGATAGCGTTGGTCTTCTCTAGCCACTCAGGTTCAGTCAGGACGGTGGACGGAGACTAACGACTCTTGGGCTGCTTTGAAAAATGAATAAATAAAAAGCGCTGAATTAGCCAAGCACAGAACAACGTCACTATTTGTGATGGAATTTTTCAGATTACAGAGGGTTTTTGCAAGACAACCGTCACATCGGTTGTATCATCCAAGTTGGAAAAAAGTGTATTGATTATAAATTTACGGTTCCGGTTAAGAGACCGGTTTAAGTTGACAGAAACAACATTTTAGGAGTGTATTGCATTGCTCGTAGGCGCAGTGGCTTAGTGGTTAGTGTGTTGGACTACTAAGCGAGGGGTCCCAGGTTCGAATCCCGAGAAAAACCCAAATTTCAACTTAAGGTTTTTTTCGCTGCGCCACCTCTCGCGAACGTCTGACAAACATCCGAGAGTATAACTGTCATGAAAGAGCTTCTCAATTGGCCGTTTGGACTCGGCATAAAATTGTAGATCCCTTCCATTCGTCCCAAAAATAAAAACTCACACAAGACGAATGGTTGTGAGAAGCTAGGCTTGGGTCCATACGGGCCTGTTCCGCCAATTATTTATTATTTTTTTTTATTGCATTGCTTAGAATTTGCAATGTCAAACTACATCCAAGAAATATTTTGGAAAATACGGCGAAAACTTTGTTGCACCCTTGACCGCTTTTTACTATTCAATGTCACGAGACTCATTCAGCCAGTGCTGCGTTTAAGATGTTGACAAGTCAATTCCAAATGGAAATATGCACGGCATTTATTTAAGCTCTGGATTTTTTTAAGGTTCACCTATGTGAAATAGAGTTCCTGAAATTATTAAAAATTTATCTAACGTAAACATTTAAATTAATTTTTGAAGTCATTGAAACATGTCAGTTTCGTGGGCATACAAAATTGTTAAACAATTACCTTGAACAGGGAGTCCATTCTCAATTAGAATGACGCCACCTTGATAATGCAGTCCGATTAAACCGAAATCTTAAATATGGTAAGTATAGGTTCCTCAATCATTTTAAGTCAATCATAAGAGGTCTGTTCCTTTACTTTTATAGTAAGAATGGAAAAGACTGTCAAAATGGCAGTGGTGGGGATAAATTCTCTCACAGAGAGAGACCAGACACTTACGAAAAAGTTAGGGAACGTTTTTGTAGTGATTTATGAAAATGACAGATGAATAATTAAAAAATTCAAAAAAGTCTTTAAAATATCATATAAACTCGAACAATTTGCTAATTTACGGACAAAATTAGTTCACCGAGCGATGTAAGTGATTCGGAATTAATCGAACTTCTTCTTCATGAATCCGAGTAGGTATTTGGAAGAAAAGAGGTAAAAGCGTCACGGCATTTCAAATTACGTGAAGGATATTGTTCTTTCTTACTCCTTAGATACACCGCACCTAAATTCAACATTTCGGAAAAAAAATCGAAATCCAGTTTGGCGTTCCCACTGAAACTTCAATATTTCAAATGACAGCTAGTGTCAGAATTCATTACTGATCTTTTTTTCTGTTTAGAAGTCAGAAGTGGTTAAACCTAAAAAACATTTTTTTAGCTACGTATATTAATTTAAACATGAATTTAAGTGCTAATTCAGATATATTAAATATATTGTTGACTCAATGGAGTTCGCGATGAAAAATTATTGATTTGTTGACAGCTACTCTTTTTTTGAGTGAAAAGTCAATAAATGACGTGCGGAATTTTTAAAGAGGTTTGTGCAATTTGACAAACTTACAAATGCAGCGACGAAATTTAACATTTCACTGAAATTCTTCATTTGGAAATGTTGCAAAATGTATGGCGAAATGCTGGGCACTCATTCCGTAACTCTGAGAACGATAATCGTTTGCACGATAGTAGTGAACGATCTCGTCATTAATTTGCTTCACGTAACTCCATTACTATCGTGTCGTACATCGTTTTTTTCACACAAAGTTTGAGAACTTTCGGTATCTCCCAGAAGCTCAGAAACTGTAGTTGGAATAGGCACTAGACGTCATCGTAATTGTCATAAATGGCATTTGTTAAACAATTTTGGTTTTTGTCTTTGGTGCCGGCAAATTATTTGATTCTCAAATTGCAAAATGTAAGTACATACCTAGCTAATCTTTGTTAATTTTTGATTAATAATATAAATGTCTAACATATTTTTATTAAGGTCAGCTACGCCGAGGCAAATGGCAATTTTGATTGAATATACGGAGTCACATCCGGACTTGGCAAAGGGCTACAAACCCAATTCTGTCCAAGGAAAACACCATATAAATAAAATGTGGGATGAATTGGCAGGAAACACAGATATAACATATATATATTTGGAATCATTAAAAAAAATTACATTCAAATTCATGAAAAAAAAATTCTATTGTCTGCAAAATACACAAAACAGTGCAAGACGATACCTCTTTAGCTATCGCGCAAACGCTATCGTCTTGACGATAGTAGTCTGACGATTATTGAAGTTACGTGAAGCAAAGCTATTGTCGAAACGCTATCGTCTGGTGATAATCGACATACGGAATGAGTGCCCTGGTCATTTGGGCTGAAATGTTGAATTCAGCCGAAACGATGAATTAAGGTGCGGTGTAAATGTACTATAAGGAGAACATCCAATTTGATATTTCCGCCTGTTGCTACCATTTTAATACGCAGCAAATCAAACAAATGCACTCATTTATGTCAAATAGAACAACAAATTTCAAATCAGTTGTTAAATGTACAATGACTGACAGCTTTTTCAATTCTTACACCAAGAAATTTGTTGAGTAAAAATTAATAAGATTCTCAGTGGAGGGGTGAGGTAGGGGTAATATCTTGCTCTCTCGATGACGCTCTCTTTTACGAATTTTTCGAGTTAAGGAAGGGCATTGAGTAAAAATTCGTAAGATTTAAAAGTAAAGGAACAGACCTATACTTGTCCATTTGATATGTTTAAGCAGCTGTCAAAGTTACCAACTACATCCATCCAGTCAAAATATTCAATATCGAAATTCCGGTTCAGTTGTAAATACACAAATGTCAATTTTATCATGGCTACAGTGCAGGCAATTCGCCGCAGCGTCGAAAAGTTGAAAAGTTTAAGGGCGAAGAAGATCCAGAATTGTCGATTCGACACCGATTATCTGAATTCGGAATCGGCAAAGAGTCAACATGGCTTATTTGGGGGCTAGATTTGGGCCCACATCCATATTGTGCTGACTCCATAGAGAACGCCGTTGTTTCGCTAATTAGTTGCTGCCGATCCAGATCCAAGATCCACATTTCACGAGGCCCATTTTAGGCTCAGCGGCTTCGTCAACAGGTATTCTTAAAAATTGAATGTTTGGTTATAGCGAAGCCGAATGAAGATTTCCTTGAGTTTTGATCGCAAAATTCATTGTCCCGACGAGATTTGGGAATAAGATTTAACAGCAACTTAACGAACTGTACAGCGACATTAATCGCGTTAGAAAAAGTGCTAAGCGCTCGTCTAATAAGGGCTAGGATATGTAGATTTATTCCGACTGCTGACCCCTTATATATTTTTAAACTTAAACCTTACCTAGATCTCCCCTCTTTGCTGCAGCAATTAATATAATAATTCTCGAATTAGTGGTCTATATGTAACGTCGGTAATTTAGAATTAGCTCAGCCATTCCCCCCACTTTATAGGGAACATTCATTATGCCCCTTCACATTACGTATCTGCACGTATCTGCAATACATATACGAGTACTAAACCTACACGAGGGAATTTATTCCAACTGAATAAAGAACTGAAGAACGACCTTTGTACCTATATAGTTTCGCGGGAAAGAAGCTTGTCTTCACGGAAAACAATGGATAACACCCGGTGAGATAACATTAGGTATTCGTAATGTCAGTTGAGTAAGCGAAGCGCAACCGAAATACATTAGTCTGACTCGAGCATATCCGATACGGTGCGCTACCGTCTTAAGTGCTGTTTTTTTTTTAATTTTAAATTATGTCTTCATTTACTGTTTGTTGTTTTTTTTTGCAAATGCTCCAAATGCATTATGTATTAGTATTTCTGTTGCTGCAGTAATTTTTGTCCGAATGGTGGCAACTTGGATGACTGAGGAAGGTTACGTTTATTTAAATGAATTAAAATAAACTAATACATATAGGGTTGCCATATGATCGAGACTCGTCGGAATTGTCCACATATTTTTAGGCGTGTCTGACACTGAAGTTGAACCAAATGTAAATGCCAAACCCGGCAATATGTTTTTGTTCTTTCAGTTGCCTGTTTTTTGAGGTTTGTTTCTGCTAATACATACCTACTAGGTAACAAGATTAAATTCACATAAACATACGAGTATTATAAGACTAGATGGTTCTCATTTTGCCTGTAATTGCAGCTCTCAGTATATACCTTGGCTCTGGTTTATACTGATTTAACTGCTGTTTCCGAGAAGTTTTTGTTAATCTTTCAAAAACCATGTCTATTGACCAAATACAGTCTCCCCATTTTAAGAATTCTTCCGATGAGCTAAAAACTTGAATAAGCTGATTTCAATTGCTTCGCGAAAGAGTTTTCAGTTTATTGAAAGACCTATACCTATACTGAAGAACGAAACCAAGTAGCTGTTGACTTAATTAAAGCGTTATTCATTCAGTTAAACTTTTAAGTAAATTGACTTTGTTTTAAATTATTTTTAATGTTCAACTCGTAAATTCGGTTTATGCAAACACTAAATGTGGCAATAGCCATCTAGAAGAATCACTCATAAAAATTGTATATAGGTTATGGCTTTGTAAAAGATATGCTTGCAATTTTTACCTTAGATTAGATTAAAGTAGACAATGTTTATACAAGGTGGCGCAAAAGTAATCCTCCTATCAGAAAATGCGATTTGCACTAGCCCGCAAGATCGCCTGATTTGACCGCTCCAGACTTCTTTTTGTGGGGCTTTTTGAAGTCGCGGGTTTATGTCAACAAGCCTCAGACTCTTGCAGCTCTTAAAGACAATATCCGTCAAGAATGTGAGGACCTATCGCCGGAAGTTTTGGCCAAAGTGATGGAAAATGCCATAAAAAGGGCTCAAATGACAATCAACTGTGGCGGCGGCCATTTACATGACATCATATTCTCGACTTGATGTAAAAAAAATTAAAAGACCAAATAAAAATAATCCACAAGAAGAATCAAAGTTTATCATTTTTTTTTTAAATTACAGCCAAAAAACATCGGAAGGTTATTTTTGCGCCACCTTGTATAAAAAAAAATGTATAAAATAATTTTTGACCTGCTTCAAAAAACCGTCGGTCAATTAAATATGTAACCAAAAAGAAATGGGAATTAAATTTGTTTTCGTATTTTTTTTTAATACTTCATTATTTTTTTAAAAGGCTATATTGTTTTCTAAAACTTGAAATATATGTATCCATTTTTTTTTATTAATAAAACATAAATTCGTCGAGATTTGAGATTTCAAGTCCCGGAATTACAAAACTATGTCCAGATACGATTTTATTTCGAATTTGCAACCCTAATTACATACGGTGTAACAATCAATTGCGTTTATGCCTTCTCCTGCAAAGGTCTTATTAAGGATATAACTGGCTGATATAACTCTACTCAATGTAGTAAAAAATTTCAATGTCGAAATGGCTGCATCAGAATTGAAGGACTAAAATTGTAGGTAAGTCGTAACGACAAAAGGATAAGTGTCAAATTTCAAGCTTAAATGGGCCTTTGTCTAAATTCTACACACTTAATTTAATCGTGCTACACCCTTAAGAACTGCAATTAACTGTTAAAACAATGTCAATTTGCAGAGGTCGAATAATGAGCTGTTGAATGTCAATCGTTTATTTTTAGCTTGCAAAGCAATGCAGCATAAAAAAAACTGTAATTGGGTATTATATCGGTTACCGGTTGACATGAAAACTATTGGATAGAATTCGATAAACTTTCATTGAAATGTTTCTTAAGTCTTCTTGGTGGCTTTTGGCTTTGTCGTTCATGGCCACGCCTACTTTTGGGAGCGTTTTCGAACTAAGTGTATCTTATTTTTAATTTTCTGCCGCAACTTGCCAGTACTCAATAAAAAGAAATATTTCAAGAAAGGGCCTTAAATTAGCGACTTGTCAACTTCAAACTTTCAGTTTGAACGCACCCTTAAATCGATTACCAAAAATATTCAGTAAAATCAACATTTTCATCATGGTGAAGACGAAGGAACAACGTTTACAAGTAATTTAAATAATACCGAAATTCCGAGTGGGTGGTCGCAACTTTTAGAGCGTAAAGCTTAGTACACTGATCGAGCCCATACAAAATTCTATCCAAAATTGAACTGAGCTAAATTTAAGGGAACCCATTTATCTGAGTGGTAGCTCGAGCTAAATAATCAAACTTTTTTTTCAGCATGTACTTCATGTGTTTGTCAAAATTTAGTGCAAAATTTAGCACATTTTCTCAAGCTAAATTGTGACAGGGGGTTGTGTTTTGTTGTTCTGTTGCGGAAAATAGAGCTTCCAAGGATGAGCTTTTTGAATTATTACATTGACGAGAAGTACTTAGAACTGAATCAGAAATAGAGAGAATTGAATTTTTGAAAGAAGTTTTTTTTTTAAAGAACACCTGTTTTCTGTGACACTTATTCACGGCGTGCTGTATATCAAAATTTAGCTAGCTAATGTTTGGAGAGAAAAGTTGGAGAGAGAGATTTAGTTTACCAGGAACAGGGTACTAAGATTCAATATTCTAGCAAGAGAAGACCCATCTTGTGTTGAGCGGGATAGAAACGAAAATTTGAGAAACTACAACCAAGGATTTCTGATTTGTGTTGTATTTACTCTATCTCAGGAAAAATTGATCAACAATTATGGAAAACAGAAAGCGAAAACTCAAAACCAGCTTTATTAAATACCAACGGATCCTTTACTCTTTGGATAACCAAAGTATCCCACACTCTTTACCTCAGCAACTAGATCCGGGTATGGCATTAACGCCTTAAAGATGGCCCCTTCCAATTCGGCATATTGAAAGTGCACCGGAAATGGCATGTCTTCCAGTGCACACATATATAAGGCGCCTCTTTCATTCCCGACCGCAATGGATCTGCCACAATTTGAAAACCTACAAAACACGTTAACAAATTATAAAATTTTGTTCGAATGTCCATCTTACTTGATCAGTGTTAGGTTGGAATTTTTGAGCTCTGTAGATGAAACTGGCTTCAAAGTACTACGTCTTATGTCCCATACATCAATAGTCTTCCTATTGGCGGCTACAATAACTGTGGAATGGGTCCTGCTCCAGTAGGCACAGTTGACCGGACTTAGTTTGTTGGTGAGAGTCACCAGAGGCTTGAAAATACCCTGCATCCAAATGCGAATGCACCTTAAATTGAACAGCTCATGGAACATTAAAAATATTATGTTCTTAAGACAACGCCTACCAGTCGTCTCCGCAAGTGAGGAACAGCTTTGGAGACCACGGTGAGAACTCCATTGAATAAACAGCACCTTCGTGTGTCTGCCACAAGCCCAAATGTTGCTGCGGATAGTTCGTTGAGCATTTGTAGATGACACCCTCGTTTGAGATCACATAGAAGATATCACGTTTAGTTGGATCAAGAGTGATCCCCAGACACTGGGGGTGTCGGACGGCTTCAAATGTGCTGCCAGGTCGCTGCACAGGTAGACCCTCCGGGGATCCTTCAACCCGATCTAAGACAGCATGCACATAACCCAACAAATAAGGGCTGTTTATCACGCGATACTTCATTATGCTTCCGTCCTGCGAAACAGTAAGAAATGGCTCAATTTCAGCAGTTTCTCCCGGATCCAGCCCAATCCACTTAACATCTGTAACTGGTTCGTATCCTGGTGAAGTTTGCCTCTGCGAAATAGCCACCGTGCAGTGGCGTTCCGTTGTTATATCTCGGACCTCGGTACTACCGTCGTACAATCCGATGGCTAGTAACTGCGGTCGATACGGCGAGAACTCCACCGATACCACCGAGGTGCTATATTCGAATACCTTCTCCGGATTCACTGGGTTCTTGATGCTCCAGATGCACACGTAGCCACGTTTGGGGGAAAAGTTTGGTGCGCAAGTGAATACCCCGTAGCCAACGGCTAAAATGTCTCCATTGGAAGGGCACCAGCTCATACAACTAACCGCATGGCGTTCCGTGTCCTCGGATTTGGGCAACAGCTCCCACAGAATCTGAATCCGGTACAAGTACTCCACCTCCATGGACAGCGGATCCGGCATGTACATATTCCGAAAGCGTCGTTGCTGCTCTTTGAATACGTTTCCGGCAAGAATGCGTTGCGTCACCATTTGAGCCAACTCGAATTGCGGCAATCGTCCGATCTTCTCGCATGGGTCCACACCGTCCACTTTGTATGTCGTTACATGTAGAGTCTTTGAGCCATCCACCTTAATGCTGGACTTCACCTGTTCCAACTGCTGATACGTGTCGAACATATCGAAGTTGGACACATACGAGGCGACGTTACTTTTCTTGATAGAATCTGTGTTGACATCGCGCGACTTATACAAAACGCTTGTGGTTTGCGCTTCAGAATCAGCTTTCCGGTGGAGGCGGCCCTTACCTTTGGTTACGAACTCATAGGCTTTGTTTTCACCTTCAACGCGTGCAGCGTCTTCGCTTCCCAGTGGCACCGTGGTGCTTCGCTGTTCGAAAAGCAGAATATCCTTCGTTTGTCGTAGGCAAACCTTGATGAACGGTGACACTTTTTCTTCCGTTTTAAGCAGCGAACCGACTGCGTTCGGCTGAGTTGTTGCGGACAATTGTTTTGGTTGTTCATACAGAATCAAAAGGCCTTGCGAGATCTAAAAAGGAATGAGATATTAAAGGTGGTCGCCTCCATTCTGACGTCACTAACTTACTCCGTGAACGATATCGTCCATGGAGACGCTTAAAGCACCTCCCAAACTCGTTCTTCTATGAATCATTTCCGTACTTTCCGGCTTGGGCGGAAGAGTTTTAAGAAATTCCTGAACGCGTCCCTGTAGTTTATTGAAGTCTTCCGTGTCGTTCGCAGTTTTGATTTGTTTGGGTGTGACATCCACTTGGTTATCAATTACCTGCGCAAATTTATCGACTAAACAGAATTGCCTTGGTTACAAAAACTATTAACATACCCGAAGTTCATTTCTTCGGTGTAAGGCTTCGGCAATTGCACGGTAATATCTGATATCAGATGTGCTGGATACCGAGGTACTAGCAGCATTGCTGACAGTGTCATCTTGAACTTTAGAAGCCTTAGCTGTTTTAAGGCCAAAATGGCTTACTCCTTTACGGATTGAAATCGTTGAAACTGCTGACTTTTTCATTTCCGAATAAAAAATGACAATATAGTCAGGACTTTTGAGACAGGTTATCTAGTTTTTGGTATCCAGCAAGATTATAAACTTTTGCAATACCTAACATAGTCTCCGAGGCCGTATTTTAATAATTCTTTTGAAGAGTACCGCCCTCCAGCTCTTTTGTAGTGCTACAGGCTTCCCTTGTGCATTTGCTATGCCTTTCTGTGGTACTTTTTTTGGAGTGTTTTTTTGGGGTAGATACGAAAGGATGTGGCTTTCGGAGAGTTTTTATCGCAGCGTAATTGGAGTCTTTTATGGCATGCTTAAGGTATTTTTTGTAGTTTTGAGGCAGCTTTGCAGCGTCTTTTGTGGCGGCTCGCCAGACTTTATTGTGTTTGAGGAGGCCTTGATGTTTCTGTTTGGCTTTATATACGTTTTTGGGAAGTTCTTTTTTTTAGGTCGTTTAAGGTGTTTTTAATGACTTGTTGTTAGTTTTTCAGGCGCCTTTTTAAATGTATTTTTTGGATCTTTCTTCTGCTGGGCCTGGGGCTCAAAAGTATTTTCCTTTTACTGAATGTTGCTTTTATTTAGCTATGTTTAGTTTAGTACCATTTAGTTCAGTAATTTCATCGGGATTGACGAGAATCCAAGCTAAGGTGGAGTTAAAAATGTATTTCATCGACAATTTAAATGAACGTGTCCCAATAATCGATTTATATGCTCACGTCTGCAATTTTCGTTCCATTTCATATAACAAAAGAAATATAATCTACTTCTTTAAAGTTAAGTAAAGCTTCGTATTGTAAGAATATATCGGCCCTTTCTTATCTCTGAATTCTTTAACCGATGTAGGTTAAACTTTGTTTAGAAATTAAACAACTTCAGTGCAATGTTAATTATACAATAACACGGCAAAAACACAAAGAAATAACCGTGTTTCGTATCATTCATTATAATGCAGTATATCTACCTCTAAATTTGCTTATCACTAAAGCCTCAAACCGTAAGTACGGGGAAATCAGCAAGTACACCTATTGTACGTACAGAAATCGTTGCCGTAAACTTCGAAACTTGTTTTGCTGAGCTTTCATTTCATTTTCATTCCCACTGATCAGTTGGCTAATGTGACAGTATTATTCTAATGATTAACATTAGCCGGATATTATAAACCCTTCGGTTGCGGTTTAATACCTACGAGAAATGATCTCTGAAATCTGAGACTCCAAGTTCAAAAAGCAACTTTTCTGTGGTGAATATTTATCATCTTGAAAGTGAAAAATATTCCACATATTAAAATCAGTATTGGAATAGATTTTGTGTTGGACGGTAGAATTCTAGTGTTTTCCTTATACTTTTGAAGCTTCACAATGGCTTTTCGGAATGTCCCAGTGCCAATGGTCAATCAAGATCGTAGAATTATCAATATTTTTCCACCACCGTACGATGAATATTGTACGCCATACGAGCAAATGGAGTTTTCAGGCGAAATAAAAAGCGTAATAGGAATGCACGGTTCAGTGAAATTGCACCCATGTAAAGCGATTGTTATCGGTGACGTTTCGGTTGGCAAGACGACCATTGTGAACAGGTGAGAAAGATCGGTTCCTCTGCAGTGCAGTTTTAAATCAATATTAAGATATTAAGCAATGACTTTGTTTACAGATTTTGCTTTGATAAATTTCAAGACACATATAAAGCCACAATTGGAGTCGATTTCGAAGTGGAAAATTTTCGCATTCTTGGACATTCCTACAGTTTACAAATGTGAGTAAGTTACATTTAGTCGTGTTGAATGCTTTGTGCAATACTAATAAACATATTCGACGAACTCACAATGGCGAAATGTTGCATATAAAATTACCCATTGTGATCTACAAATTATTTTGTTTGAAGATTAAAAAATATTATTAATAAGGCCGTTTGTGTTTTATCCTTCATCCGCCTTTAGTTATTTACCAACTAGTGTGAAATTTTATCCTGTACCTACCGTTTGTGTGATATTTAACTGGGTAGGGTCGGAGAAAATGAGTTAAACTCCAACGGAATGGTGAATGCTTCATTCGAGTCATTTTAGTGCTCTATACAATAGGCCTGTTTTTTTGAGCTTCGTTCTCAGCAAAGCAAAGTGAAGTAGGATTTTCAGCACACAATTTACAATAACTACTGCGAGTCTCGAAGTGTCAAAAAGAGCGTAGTTGTTGTAATTGCGTGCGGAAAATTCTACTTTACTTTGCTTTGCTGAGAACGAAGCTCAAAAAACAAGGCTATAGAAGCCGAATTTTCAGGGCTGTGCAGGGTTTTTGACAGGCGTGAAATTTGGAAATAGTGGAAATTTAAGAAATTTAACTTATATGTTATTTTTTTAACTACGTGCTAGGTAACATACGAGTTGGAGATTAGTTGCGGGTTTTTTATTAATGAGGTATTTTTATTTAATTTGATCCTTTACAATTTATTTGTATTAGTTTTTGAATATACAACATCAAACAAGCCACTTCTGTTGATCAAAGCAAAATGTGCCCTTTAGCTGCGTTTTCGATCAGTTTTTCAAGCATCTCGGACGTTATAGCATGATTTCGGCACGAATGTTCGTTTTGAGCACGTCAATTGTCTGAGGCTTGCTGGCGTGAACTTTACTTTTCAAATAACCCCACATGATGAAGTCCGGAGCGGTCAAATCTGGATATGTGCGTGGCCAGTCAATGTCGCCATTTTTTTTTTTTTGACAGCTCACGTCCATGAAATTTTCGTTGCAGAAACTACATTGTTAGGTTTGCAGAGTGGCATTGTGCACCGTCTTGTTGAAACCAGTAACCGTCCAGACCTTTTCACACATTCGAGGGTAATAAAATTCCCATCAAAATTCGACACCAAACGGTGCTTGTTGGCCACGAAATTTTCGACCAGAGACAATACTGCAGTATGATTTGTCTATGATTTTCAATAGGCTTGTTTTTTTGAGATTCGTTCTCAGCAAAGCAAAGTAAAGTAGGATTTTCAGCACGCAATTACAACAACTACGCTCTACTTGACACTTCGAGACTCGCAGTAGTTATTGTAATTTGTGTGCTGAAAAACTTACTTTACTTTGCTTTGCTGAGAACGAAGCTCAAAAAAACAAGGCTATAGAAGCCGAATTTTCAGGGCTGTGCAGGGTTTTTGACAGGCGTGAAAAATACCTGACACTTCTCAGTGCGCACTAGTGGAAATTTAAGAAATTTAACTTATATGTTATTTTTTTAACTACGTGCTAGGTAACATACGAGTTGGAGACTAGTTGCGGGTTTTTTATTTAATTTGATCCTTTACAATTTATTTGTATTAGTTTTTGAATATACAACATCAAACAAGTGGCCACTTCTGTTGATCAAAGCAAAATGCGCCCTTTAGTTGCGTTTTCGATCAGTTTTTCAAGCATCTCGGACGTTATAGCATGATTTCGGCACGAATCTTCGTTTTGAGCACGTCAATTGTCTGAGGCTTGCAGGCGTGAACTTTACTTTTCAAATAACCCCACATGATGAAGTCCGGAGCGGTCAAATCTGGATATGTGCGTGGCCAGTCAATGTCGCCATTTTTTTTTTGACAGCTCACGTCCATGAAATTTTCGTTGCAGAAACTACATTGTTAGGTTTGCAGAGTGGCATTGTGCACCGTCTTGTTGAAACCAGTAACCGTCCAGACCTTTTCACACATTCGAGGGTAATAAAATTCCCATCAAAATTCGACACCCAACGGTGCTTGTTGGCCACGAAATTTTTGACCAGAGACAATACTGCAGTATGATTTGTCTATGATTTTCAATAGGCTTGTTTTTTGAGCTTCGTTCTCAGCAAAGCAAAGTAAAGTAGAATTTTCAGCACCCAATTACAACAACTACGCTCTACTTGACACTTCGAGACTCGCAGTAGTTATTGTAATTTGTGTGCTGAAAAACTTACTTTACGAAGCTCAAAAAAACACGCCTAATGTACAGCATCAATAGGCCTGTTTTTTTAGCTTCGTTCTCAGCAAAACAAAGTAAATTAGGATTTTCGAGACTCGCAGTAGTTATTGTAATTTGTGTTCTGAAAATCTGGTACTTTACTTTGCTTTGCTGAGAACGAATCTCAAAAAACATACCTAATAGGCGTTTTTTCTTTTTTAGTTCAGAGCTGAGCTCTGCACCGAGCTCGAGCATTATGAGCGCGCTCTGAACCGAGCGTGCTCAGATCGTTCTGATGTATTTATAGGCGTTTTTCTTTTTTAGTTCAGAGCACAACCTGAACTGTTATACTAAAAGTTCGTGTTTCTTTTTTAGCTCAGACACATCAGAGCTCAGAATTTGTGTTTCTTTTTTCATTCAGAGCATGATCAGAGCGCGCTCTATGAGCTCAGAATAAATTGCCTGAGCAGGCTGATTATAAAGCTGATTACATACTTACAGGCACATTTGACAGAAAAAAAACAGAATACACAAAATAATTGAAATGGCGGACGAATCTTGTTGTTCTGGAACTGAAGGTTAACCGATTTAATTAAATACAATTAATAAATATTCAAATTATACATATATTTATTAAAAATGACAGCTATTTGTTCAAGTGTGTTTCATAAATACATCAGAACGTTCTGAGTACGCTCGGTTCAGAGCGCGCTCATAATGCTCGAGCTCGGTTTAGAGTTCAGCTCTGAACTAAAAAAGAAAAACGCCTTATTCATTGTTGAATGACTACAATTTTTGCACTTACAGATGGGACACGGCCGGTCAAGAGCGCTTTAAATGTATCGCTCAAGCATACTACCGCAATGCAAACAGTAAGACAAAGCCTTTTTTTCGTAAGACTTATTTTTCTAACTGTATGCATATCTTGACTTAAGTTATAGTTATCGTCTACGACATGACAAAGGAGGATAGCCTACAAGCAACAACGACTTGGTTAGAGAGTGCCTTGGCGGTAAACAGTATTCAAAAACCATTAATTTTTCTAGTTGGTACCAAGTCGGATCTCCTTGTGAGTATCTGAGTCCTTCTGCTTTCTAGTCATAATCCCACTAATCTTACCATTTTCCATATATTTCTAGACAAGGGAAAAATTCACAGCCATGGAAAAGCACAGCTATGACGTGGCAAGGGGAATGCGAGCTGAATATTGGTCAGTGTCGGCGAGGACCGGCTTTAATATTGTAGAACTATTCCAACGAATCGCTTCACTTTCATTCGAATCCATGATGAAACAGATTATAATTGAGACGAAATTTTGCCTCAAATCGAATGAGGCCACTAAAGTGGGTAAGTTGAAGTTTAAGGTGTTTTTCTTAGAGAATCGCATGTAATAAATTTGTTTCGATAGGATTTCTTCAAGGTCTAGCTAATCGTTTCGAGTGTAATGATGACAACAATACATCAAGGTATGATAAATGCACATGCTGAAAATCGAAGACGTTTTTTTATTAACTAAGACTGAATGAATAAAGCTAATCAATTAAGTTTGAAGCGAAATTGTAATAAATAAAACGACTTTTGACCATTGTTCGCATCTCTAAAAGCATTCGTAGTTTGTTTATAATTCCTATGGATATTACGAACGAGACAAATTCGTGACATATAGTTTCGTCGGCCATATTTGTTAACGTACATAAGTAGAAGCAAAGGAAACATGGAGCACCAATCGTTATCACTTAATTTTTCCGATGATTATTAGCGAAAGAATAGAGACCCGGTGGCGATGTGATATTCGATTGGGCTTTTTCAGATTAGCTCTCAGATTTCAGGTTTCGTGTACCGTGTGTCTAATCGAACATGAAAACGTAATTTTTTTTTATTTTGATATTTGTGCGATTGGAATATGTAGGCTACACATTTCCAAGGGTTTTTTTTAATTTTATATGAAAACATTCAAATTGCTCGCCCAAATTTATTTCGAAACATTTGTCAATAAATAGTTAACGTAAATAAAATAAACCCAATTGAATGCCTTTCGATGCAGTTAAAAAATTTCACGAAAACAAACAACTCCACTAGTTGTCAAACTCAAACGCACTTGGATTGGTAAATCTAAAGCAACTTTGATTCCAGTTTCGCAAAAGTGCTCTGAAATCTGAATTTCCTTTTTTGTACCAATCGAACATAAAAAGTGTTCTGAGCGCTCAATCGAATATCATATATAAGTGCATTATATAGTTCACTCAACGCAAATGAAGTGAAGTCTCTGGATAACTGAAAAGAATTCTTATGCTGCATTTACACCAATACGCACGCGCATTTTTGCACGAGACGGGACAGACGCCTAAAGTGTCATGGATGTTCTAGCCATAAATAGTCGTGTTTTTTTGAGCTTCGTTCTCAGCAAAGCAAAGTAAAGTAAGATTTTCAGCACACAATTTACAATAACTACTGCGAGTCTCGAAGTGTCAAATAGAGCGTAGTTGTTGTAATAGCGTGCTGAAAATCCTACTTTACTTTGCTTTGCTGAGAACGAAGCTCAAAAAAAAATGCCTAATATAAATACATAAAACGGAAACAAACACAAATTTCAACTAACAACATTTCTGCAATCACTTGAAAACATTTCTATTTCTGCTTCAAAACATGTGAAATGAGAGTGGTAATTAGTTTTAGTAAATTTAACCATCAATTCATTAATGAGCTATACGAAATAAATAAATAATGCTCCGTTCATTACTTCCGGAGAAGTAATGTTTTATAGGAAAGCCAAGTTTCGTAAGCCACCGCTATAAAAATATCAACATGCATAGCTTTCCCATAATTCCTATCACGTAAACAAGATGGCCGACCAAAAAACGTGTCCCGTTTTTTTGCGTGTTAGGTAATGCTGTCCCTTTCAGTCACACGGCTATTTAGTATTTAGCATTCCTTTAATCTTCCGTGTTAGGAATGTGTGATTGTGTAAATGCAGCAAAGCAAAGTAAAGTAGGATTTTCAGCACGCAATTACAACAACTACGCTTTACTTGACACTTCGAGACTCGCAGTAGTTATTGTAAATTGTGTGCTTAAAATCTTACTTTACTTTGCTTTGCTGAGAAGGAAGCTCAAAAAAACACGCCTTGTGTCAGATCGTTGTATATTTGTTGTTCTGTTGCGGAAAAGTATGCAAGGATGAGCTTTTTTAAATATTATGTTGACGAGAAGTACTTAGAATCAGAAAAAGTTGAAATAAGAGAGAATTAAATTTTTGAAAGAAGTTTTTTTTCAAAGAACAGCTGTTTTCTGTGACGTTTATCGTACAGTGTACATAGAGTAGAGAGTCAAAATTTAGCTAGGACTTTAGCTGATGTTTGGAGAGAAAAGTTGGAGACCAGATAAAATTTAGTTTAGCTCGAGCAGCGTACTACGCTTAAGCTCTAGTCGCATCAATCACCATTCTTTTGCAATGAATTAATTTTTTTGCAACTCCGATTAAGACGTGTAGTGCCCTCCAAAAAGCACACAAGTAAGTAGGTATGTCTTTTTTTAATTTTGTTTAATTATTTAAACTCAATTAATAATTTAAACTGAAACCGAAAATGACGAAACGATTGTATTGTATATCCATCGTTTAATCGAATCGTTTCGACGATTATCGTTTTTTGGTTTCTACACGAACTAGAAGTTACGTCGATAAAACGATGTTTCTTAAACGATCCGTATAGCACTTTCTAACTTACGAACACAGCCACGAGACTCGAAGAGAGGCTTCATTTTCCAAACACTTTGTTCGAATCAATACTCCGCCATTTTTCGAATGTGATTTTTCGAAAATCTTCGCTTCCGCCTTTTGACAACGGCCAACAATTTTCCTTTCCATTTCTTTTTCTCATAAAAATGGCACCCAAAAAGCCAACAGAGAAGTCCGGTAAGGAAAAATATTCAATTTTACCAAAATAAAACATCGAAATTTGTGTGAAATGCAGTGGATATACAATGAGTTCAATGTGGTTAAAATATTTTTCACAGAATTAGCTGAAAGTTTAATTAAATTCAAGTTCAAAAGTGTAAATGCAAATTGCCATGTGGTTTCTCGTATAGCGGGTGTACATAATTGTCGGATCGGCTCGAGATCCATGCAGTTGTAGTCTCTTCAAGTAATTTTCTAAATTTGTTGTTTTATTCTATGTATACAATGTTGTCGAGGACATGTGTAATATCAAGGAATTAGTGCATTTTGTGAAACCTATACATAACCTCTTCATTGTTGACAAACGCCACTGAAACACGAAACACCACGCAGTCACTACTGCATTTAATAATTAGAATTTGTGAATTCCAGCTAAACCGGGTGACAAAAAACCCGAAAAGAAGCCAGCCGCCGCCGCTGCCCCTGCTACTGGCGCTTCTGGTTCTGGCGCGGCCAAGCCAGCTGCTCCTAAGCCCGCAGCGGCTAAGCCAGCCGCCAAGGATGCTCCAAAGAAGGCCGCTGAGAAGAAACCAGCAGCCGCTGCTGCTGCTGGAGCTGCGAAGAAGTCGCCCGCCAAGAAGCCAACAACTGCTGCTAAGAAACCAGCAACAGCTGCCAAGAAGGCTACAGTCACCAAGAAGGTCGGAGCAAAGAGCGCTGCCAAGCCAAAGGCTAAGGTTACCAAGAAAGTTACTGGCAAACCACAATCCATTGTTGCGAAATTGGCTGCCAAGGCTAAGGCTAAGGCCCTCAAGTCCAAGAAACCAAAATTGGGTCTGAAGGTCCAGAAGGGAACAGCCAAGGCTAAGGCTGTAGCTTTGTTGAAGGCCAAGAAGGTTCAAACTAAGGTGAGTTTTAAACGATCAAAGTGTGACAACGCGGTGAGCATCAAGTGATGATATTGTATGTAGGAATCTCATTGAGCGAATTCTATGAAAAAACTTTCCACACTGACTGCATACTCATTAAAGTTGATAGTGTTGGTCTTTATATTTGTGCTAACTGTAGTTTGTTTGTGTTCATAGGTCATCAAGGGAGCTTTCGGTACCCGTACCAGGAAGATCCGCACCAGCGTGCTTTTCCGTAGGCCAAAGACCTTGAAATTGCCCCGCAATCCAAAATACCCAAGGAAGTCGGTCCCCACCAGGAATCGGTAGGCCAAATGGACTAAAATATACCCTTTGCAGGAGCTTATATGATTTAATTTCAGCATGGATGCCTACAACATCATCAAGTACCCATTGACCACTGAAGCGGCAATGAAGAAGATCGAAGACAACAACACACTCGTGTTCTTGACCCACCTGAGGGCGAACAAGAATCATGTTCGTGCTGCTGTCCGTAAGCTGTACGACATCAAGGTCGCCAAGGTGAATATCCTTATCAGGCCCGATGGACAAAAGAAGGCGTACGTGCGACTGGCTCGGGACTACGACGCGTTGGACATTGCCAACAAGATCGGCATCATATAAACAGTTTTTATCTCGAGGACTGTTCCAATTTTTTTTTATATGATAGAGATATCGATAACATACTTGGGCTTTAGTGGCCCGAGAGTGTTTTCGTTTAAAAAACTGAAATAAAAAAAAAACAAAAACTAAACTAATATAAGTCAGCTTTTGGGGGATGGGTTTGGGTTATTTTTTTCAGTTGGATGAGCGGATGTCTGCAAACAATTTAAAGTTCTCCCTGAGGTGAGTTGTGTTTTTCGGGCTGTTGGCTGTTTATGATGATTTTATTAGTAGGAATCTCATTGAGCTATTCGCAATGAAAATAATTTCAATCACTGACGGCTAGCCTCAGAAGTTTTTATTTATATTTTGTCACAGTTTACTCAACGACAATTCTTTTCGTTTAAGGGACTGACTTTTTAAATTCAACAGTAACTGGTAGTACCTGAAAACGAGGTAAGGGGGTCACTTAGTAACTGCTTTATTTAAGCGTTTGGTGATGATTTAGCTAGTAGGAATCTCATTGAGTCTACGGACTATGAAAATAATGTTTTATTCTGAATACGCGATTGACGAAAATGCATCAGCACGAATGACAGTTTGCAGGGTTTTCCAGTAGCTGTCTAAAAATAAATTATGCGACGATTAGAAAAATAAAATGATTTGAATAAATATTTCTGGTTATTGTTTGTATTTGGTTGATCAGGCTCATACTTTTAGAAATCTGTTCAAAATTAGGACAATTGGTAGCTCTAAAAATACACTCGACTTAACAGCCCCCACATCCGTGAGGCCTTGCAGTCATCCATCCTTTGTGATTCCGAGCAAGCCGTTTGAAGTTGGTATGACTTAGCTCGCTGGCTTCAGCGAAAGCTTGGCCTTCGGAAAGGAGTCTGCGCCAGGGTTTAAAGTTCTCTTGGTACAGCTTATGCGGCACCAACGAGTTAAACACAAAATGAACTGAAAAGTTTATTTTGCAGGATTTATATTTGAAGTGTGTCTCGAACTAAGTATGCTAAGGTTTAGTACAATATCATGCCATTGTAGATAATCTGGTGTCATCTAATATAGAGTTGTATTGTTGAAGCTAGTCCAACACCATTCAAGCCATACATAGTCTGGTGCCACTGTAGTTATATCTCGTAATTAAAGTTAAGTTTGTCCCATTGAAGCTGGGTCTCTTGTCATTTAGTTAGCCTCGTAATATGTATGCGTTTGACCTCTGACTTTAGGCAGTAAACAAAACAAAAACGTTTGAAATTAAATTATAAAATGTTATTGAACAAACAAAAAAGTTATTGTATCAAATTTATGCAAACTTGCTATCTTCGATGGTAACCCTAGTTAGAGCCGAACAATTGTCATATAAAAATTATTTATGTAATATGGTATTCGATTGGGCCAAAGATAATGGAATACAGAGATGGATAACATTCCAGTGGAAAGGCGGCTGCCTACAAGCTGTTTTCCCGAAAAATTCATGAAGTCACGCATATATGATCATTTCTTTTCTAGTATATGTGAGTTCATGAATTGAACTTTAATGCAAGAATTCGCTTTTCCGAAATGTGTATTTCATTATTTGTTTTATTTCAATCGAAGCCTTAACAAAAACCAAACAAGTTCAATACCAAACACAAAACAGTTGAACAGCGCGATGCCTATAAAAGCAAAAGGCCATTAGCAACATGCTTTTTTGTAGCTCACACTTATTCACAGACGGGGGTTGAAATTTCAAAAACAACCATGTAAACAAATGGGTTTTGGGGGGATAGACGTACGAAAGATATCCATCTCTTTTATTCATTCATCTCTGGATTGGGCGTTCTAATAGCACTTTTTTTGCTCTCAGAACAGTTCGATTGGTACAAAAAAAAGCAATCTTTTTCAGAATTCAGAGCACTTTTGAGAATCTGGATTTTTTTTTCAGATTTACCAATACAAGTACGTTTGGGTTTGACAACTTGTGGAGTTTTTTTATGTTTTCGTGTCATTTTTTCGACTGCAAAGAAACGCATTGCATCGGGTGGATTTTTTTTGTTAATTATTTATGTACAAATGTATAAAACTCAATATGGGCGCAAATTTAGATTGCTTTAACATAAAGTTTATCCAGTGAATGCAAAACGCACGAATATCAACACAAAAAAGGCCAAGTGACGTTTTTATGTTCGATTAGACACACGAAATCTGAAATCTGAGAGCAAATCTGAAGAAGCCCAATCGAAAACTACATAGGAGTGTTTTATTCGATTGGGCATCTCAGAGCACTTTTTAGGCATTTTATATTCGTTTGGTACACAAACAAACAATGTTTTTCAGATTTCAGAGCATTTTTGCCAAAAAAATCTACTTTTGTTTTATTTGAGGCACTTTTGAGAAATCTCGAAATCTCAGATTGACACACATTTTCACTAATGTGGCGGTTACGAAATGTTTATCGTTGGAAGGATTGCTTTTTTAACTGAATTATTCATTTTTCGCGTATGAAAACGTTTTTGTTTATATTAAATTATTTCGAAATACGTTATTATAAATGTGTGGAAATCAATTCCAATGCAAGTGAAATAAAAATTGTTTGCGGCCAACTCAATACAAACAAGAACCAATAAAATTCGGATTTTGTTCAATTGGGCAACAGACATCTGAAATCGCTGATGAAAATCCGAATTGAAAAAAAACGACATGGGCTTGGCATCACTCTTACAGATAATTTCCCTTGTTCCATTTTGCACAAAAAAGTCCTCAATTAAAATCAAATATGGCGAAACGTCAATTGAAAAATCCGAGTTTTCCACCAACAACGTACTTCGCGGTGTTTGCTCGAAACAAATTTATAAATTCAATCAATTAAATCGGCCAAAAATATACCATAAAGTTGCACAGGAATCAACAAAAAGTACGTGACTCCATTCAGCTGCTTTTGATTGGTTTTGCAAAAGATAAATTATGTAATTTACTTCAAATCAATTTGCAATTTGACAAACTTATTTCTATTGATTTTGTTCAACCGGCAGATCACTCTTCTGAGACACCAACATCCATATTGTGCGCATTGGTCAAAATACTTACGTCTATTTTTACTTGGAATGTATTATGGACTAACTAAAACAATTTAGCAAAATAAATAAGGAACAATAAAAAAATGTACAACGGCATTGGACTAACGACCCCTCGTGGGTCGGGCACCAATGGTCACGTACAACGCAATTGGGCATTCGTGCGTCCCGGAAAAAAGGACAATCCGACATACAAGAGTGAAGACGATATAAAAAAGTTAGATGCATCTATAAATCGGCCACCAAATCAGGAAATTCTTGATCATGATCGCAAGCGTAAGATC
The DNA here is from genome assembly GCA_916610125.1 of Cheilosia vulpina. NCBI lineage: Eukaryota > Metazoa > Arthropoda > Insecta > Diptera > Syrphidae > Cheilosia > Cheilosia vulpina. The sequence continues at coordinate 29,592,041 of OU744278.1, forward strand.
GAAGTCAAGTGTGTTGAGTTCGAAGAGATTCTTGAGAAACAGGGGTAAGTCAAAAGTGAAAGTTCAATCAATTTTTTTTTGGAAGTCAACTTTATATTTTCTGTGTAAATTCGGTTTGAGTTGTTTTTAGTGGGAATTTCGTTCATGATATAGGGTGAATGGGCAACGACAGGGGGCGGATTTACTGTGCGTATGTACGTACATACACTTCTCATTCACCCCTATTTTTTCTACCCTATTTCCTGTGTATGTACGTCACATGAAGCACTGCTCTCCACTCTCAAAAGTGCGGTTTCGGTTGGTATTTAGTTCCTTAAAGCTTTGTCAGGGTGCAGACACCAAAAAGCCACCACCACACAAAAGTGCTCTTGAGGCAATCATAGAAATGCAGAACGAATTCCAATAACATTGCACTTCAGAAGGTTTTGAAACAGAAAATCAATTTCTTTTTGTTTTTTTATCTATTTAATTTTCAATTTCGGTGAAAGTATCCTTTCATTTGCTTGTTCGTATTCCAATTGGGAGTAAAAATATGTACGTATCGATTGGTAGTGGGGGCGGGTACTGATAGATTTATTATTGTTTTGGTCATAAAAAGTGTGTACTAACTTTTATTTTACTGGTTTTATTCTTCTTGTCCATAGATACACACCGGAGGAAATAAGGGTCAAGATTAATTCATATCGAATGAAGTTGACGGGACAAGGAAAGAGTGATCAGACTAAGGATGAGTTCGGGAGAATAGTGTAAGTAGTTGTGTTGTTATTTTTTATTGTTGCATAACATTTTGTGAGATACTGGCTTTTTGGCGCACTAAATATTGAAAGTTGATCATCAAGTAAAATTTATAAACTAGGTAAGTATCTCGCCAAGTCGAATATTGATTTTGCAATTTAACTCCGCCTGCTGGGGAAGAAGCAATAAAAGTGTAGGCATTTACGTTGCATTTGCATGTCGCATTAAATTAATCCTCCTTTCAACCAAAAAAATAAGTGTCATTAGGAAGTAAATTGAAATGGGAACACGCGATAGTTTTGAAAACTTGTGATCACCATAATTAAAGTGCACATTACTCATCCTTTCGCAGTGGATTGTTGTTGATGATGACATAGGTATTTGGTTGGGGTATCTGTTTAAGTGGTGAGGAATGTATGTATGAATCGCGATACGCATTTTGGAAGCAGACTCTTGTTTCTCAATATATTTATTATATTCTTAATTGGAGAATAGTATGGAGGGCGCATGTTGGACACATTTGTGAGAGGTACTTGATTTCCGTGCATGATTTATATCATAAAAACCGCGGGAATTCTCTTGTACGCCCGTCCTTCAGCTCTCCAGTGTGAAGAATATCCGGGAAATCAGTGTTTAAAATCTGGAATTCATAAGAGGGCTATGTGAAGCATGTTTAACTTGTCCTATACTACATGCATTTCGATGGATATTCTTCGGCAAATGAAAAATGAAAAACTTGAGATAGAGACGGTGCAGAAATGTTACGGAAGGATAAAAGTCTTGAACTGAAGCGCTGAAACAACTATTTATATTTTAGCAAGGCCACATCTGCCCTGCTGTGCCGTGCAAAAGCATAAACTTTCTTAAAGTCTCATTAGATTTCTTAAAAGAAAGTTATATTCTAGATTTGAATGGTCCCACCTGCGTTTCTATAACAAAAAAAAATACTAAGAATACAACAAGATGTGCAGCGTCGCCAATTTGGTCAAGATAGTGAGGCCATGAGCGAATGACGCAAACACTTTAGCCCAACTCCATCCATGAGACGTTATCGGAGATAAGACCATATTATCGGAGATAAAACCATATTATCTCCGATGACGTGCCCGACATTGTAATTGAAGATCTTCAACACGTTTCTATGTTAAAGATTCCTCGACTTCTGTGCCGCACATTTATTTTATTGTCTGATTGAGTAGTGAATTCCACTGCATGTCGTATATTGCTATGAATCCGTTGTGGCCTATTGCCGCTTTTGGCGTCGTATGGTAATGTTTGTGGGACGATTGCCCATTCTCTTCGTTTAGTTTTTTTTTTAACAAAATATCCACAAAACGTTTGCAGATATTTTTTGGGAAAATTTTGCAGTTAGCTCGGTTTTTATTTGATAGCATAGCAATATCATTAGCTTTTCCTATGCCGCTGCTCAAATCCAATTTGATGCAACCATCAGTCGAGACCATGCTTCCAAAATACATAAGTATGCCTTTTGTCTTTGCTGCATTAATCTGTGGATTCCTTTTGTTTGCCTCAGTTTTAACTTAGTGCGGGGGGCATCCATTTATACGACAGAAAGCAAACATCATTAGCATAATTAAGGTTCAACTACGATATCAGTATTCGTTTCAATTTTCGTTTTCCTCCACCCAAGGAAGAATTTTTCTGACACCTTTCTATGTAACGTACATCGCATTTACTACCTGTTTTAAGGTATCCAATGGCGGTATGCTGGTATGTTCGGTGGTAATTATTTGCGACATCAATTTGCTACTTGGCCAATAATAATAATTTTGTTGTCTCGTTTACTCGAGCAGAGTGCAACGAAAAGGATCTGCGCTGGGGACAGTGGCATAAATCCAAAATGCCTGTAAGTGTTCTGTAATTTAACCGACCATTACAAAGTAAATAATTTAAAATTCGTTACAAAAATCAATAACCTCACGGTCGTGTGCGAGATGAATCTCTTCTCTAGGTCGCCAAATAATGTTTCCAGCTTTTTCTGCGCACTGGCACTGTTACCTTTTTTTGGGGATGGAAACGAAAAAAGCACCCTTCCCTATGCAGTTAGTTTTCACGAGTCTTCCATCGACACTGGTTGTGTTTTGCCATTGTCGACTTATTAGTTATTTTATTTTTATTTTTAACGTAGCATAAGAAAAAAAGTACAAAATCGAATCAAAAAGTGCACAGAATTTGACGACATACATCGGCTTTCAAGAAGGCACGAAGTAAACAAAAGAATTAAAGAAAGTGCGACACACGAAGAATGAAAAATCGATAATCCTAATGGGCGAACACCTCTCGTGCTAATTTATATAAACAAACCAATAAAATGGGGGATGAAGCAGATTTAATACCAAACCCAGATGCAGAAGTGAATAAAATGAACTGTAGGTGGTATTATGAAGTAATATGACACCACCCGTTGAGAAATGTGATTTCACCTGGCAATGCAATAACAATGTGCCAGCAATAAATCACCCCTTCTTTCGTAAGCCGAATGGATTAATTCGAACGTAATCTTCACCAGAACAAGAACAAATTAAATTGCGAATTAGAAAGAGAACAAAAAAACCTACAACGATGTAGAACAAATCCTTGACAAAGTGAAAATCACTAAAAAGTCTTCCAAACCACAGTTGGTTTCCATCCAGCTGTTAGTGTAGTTCGTGCGGTATATCGTCGCGCGATTATTTTAAATATATTTTCTATATAAATCGCCAGTCTTCCTAGTCCAATAAGTTATCTTAAGTATAAATTTTAAGTCTTCCCGTTGAAATGCTCTCATCACAAGTATATTCAACCCAGAACGGGGTGCAAAAACTTACCCCAATTACAACAGCAAAACCAAAACGCCGTCGACGAAAGAAACCTCTGCGGCAATATTTCGAGCATGATAATCGCGACTTAAATATTTCGCCAACACCTCCGGAGTCGTCCCCAAAAATCCTGATCAACTATCAGACGATAAGGAAAAAGTTTAAACCCCTACGTCCGGCGGCTTTGGCTTTAAAACGAATTCGAAAAAAGCCCGTACAACATCAGCCAATGTACATAGTTCAGTGTGCATGCGCGGGCGCTAACCCCACAGCGATTCCGCTCAGTAATCACAACAATAACCATGTGCATGGAATTTTCCTGAATTCTTCACTCTCAGCTGGTGGTGGTGGTGGTGGTTTGATGATGGGTGGTGGTGAAGTAACTTCGCATGTTGATATTAATGACGTGAGATACTTTGCCGGGTTCTCCGCCATTCCGATAGCGGCGAATGCTTGCGGCAAAAGTCAGCAGCAGTTTCCCATGGAATTACTCAACACTACCGCCCCGTTTTATGGTAATCACCACCAGCATCGCGTTTGCCAAAAGGAGCTGAGGAGTGTTGTGAGGTAAAATTTTGTTGCCGCTCTCAATGACGTAGAATCTATTTTTACTGTGTGCAGCTAGGTCACTCATCAAGGTTGATGTTTTGTTTTTGTCTATTTGCAGTGTTCGTGAAACGCATCAAATAGCTGAAGCTCAACAGGAGAAGAACGCTAAACTTCGTGAAGCCTTTGGAATATCGGAATATTTCGTTGAAGGCTCAAGTTTCGACTCAGATCGTAAAGCAAAAGAAGATCTGGCGAAGAGTTCAGCATTGCAAAAGGAGCTCGACGCTCAAAAGGATGTCGAGAAGGAGAAGGGTCGCCGCTACGCACTAGTGCGGACGCCATCAAAAGAGAAGGATTCAAAGACCGGTACTGACCACCACGGGGACACTGAAGTTCGCGCAAAAGACAAGAAAAAAAAGAAGAAGAAAAATCGCGATGGGTAAGTGCGGTCATAACTTAAATTGCGGGCATAAAGTTATAGTAACATTTTCTAACAGCTCCGCCAGTCCCGACCGGAAAAAGGACAAAAAGAAAAAGTCAAAGAAACACAAGAAAGAGAGGTAAGCATTTTATGAGTAAACACCTGTCGTACAGTTGACAATTTTTGAATATACAATAGTTAGTCTAGTTAATATTTGAATATGTGTACTAAACAAATAAATTAAGAGTTCATTCTTTCTTCTCTGTGCTTAACAAACAAAATTAATAAGGGATAAGACAAAAATAATGAAAGCAATTTATGCTCATAGTAGAACCAATTGAATATTTATAAATTTATTTGTAAATTTTGTACAAAAGTGTTACGATATTTACGATGTTTAAAATGGTAAGTAATCTCGTTGTGATAAATTGTTTAACTTGTGTTTGGTTTTTGTAATTTGTTTGTGTTTTTGGGAAACGATTTATACTAACGCATATTTTAATATTTGCGGGTAACGAAACGAAATGATTTGATACTATCTCCTAACTTGTTATGCTTGCGCGGGTATATGTTGCATTATTTTCTGTGATTTAGTATTAGTCATGCTTTAAATCGATTTTAAAAACTACGCCCTGCAGTCCAATGTGAAGATATTTGGCACGATCAACTGTCATGACGATGTCTTTAGTGAATATTGTTTGTTTTTGGTAAAGCTGATGCATTGACACTTGTTTTTTTAAAGTATTTTTATCAGTAGTTTACACGATCGTCTTCGAGCGAAGATTCGTGAAAACAATTCACACTGGCTTTTAGGAAATAGAATCAATACCATTGGTAACTACTACGCTAACATTTGTCCACATTTACAGATCAGATACAGAAATGTTGGTCGTGTATTGATGAGTCCACCGACCAAATCAAGCCGAAACTCGTTGGTGTAGTACCTCCAGTTAATATACGAATATGTATTTTGTTCTTAAAAAACTGCTAGTCGATTTGATTACAACGATAAAGACAAATTTAGCTTAAAGAGCAGACATCTACTACTATAACATCGAACCCCTATGAGTGCGGACTTGTTCTTGCACTAGCTGTGAATGCAACTTTGTAAGAAATTAAGATTACGCATAGTTTACACTTAATTATCATCAGAACAGGACATTTCAAAAGGAATTATTGTTATATGTAGTCTTTTTTTTATTATGCTCACATGATCTGTATATATCATTGATTTCCATGGTTTACAGCAAAAGTTGGATGCTTTCAAACCAAGCGTGGAGTGGCGTGGAGAATTTTATAGTCAATCTTCAATAAATTGTTATTCGAGCATATAGAAATACAATTTCAATTAACCGATTTCCGGATTTAAATGCTAGGTTTTCGTGATTCATCCTTAAGGCAGTATTCAGAATGATGACTTGCGTCAAAATTTAATATTTTTCTTTATTTCAACAATTTTTTTTATTAAAATTGTCAGCTAACATCCCCAAACACAAACAGCCAGCATACGAACTCGGCAATGACAAATTACCAACTCGTTGCAAACCAATTACAAACGAATATCACTGTGCGGATAGCTACGTGCCACACAAGCCGTTCAACAATTGATCTTTTGCACTTAACGAACGTATCGGCTATAGAGGTCGGAGTGAACCAAGTGCTCAACTAACACGCCTCTCCATTTTGCCCGGTCTAACCCACCGGCCGTCTGTTTCGCACTCCAAGCTGGTTAGGTTCGTTTTTTATTTGTAATAATCTTGTAGTCAGTTGTTTTGGTCACGTCGTTTAGCCTCCGCTTTAATTTGACACAGTTAGATTTCTTGTTTTCGTGGAGCATTGTTAAAGATCGATGTTCTGCCAATAATTCAACAACAATTTATGCATTTAATCACAATATTCATAAAATCGTACTGCGAAATATGGTTAACAGGAAGAACTTCTGCCAAGCAACGCATTCGAATGATATGCCTTAAATATCATGTGGGACTTGGTCGGGTGGATGGAATTCTTGACTCTCATCGTTGAGGTTGAGTGAGTTGACCTAGTCCGCGCTATTGTCTGTTCCACATCCAGTGACTTCTTCAAGGTTGCCTTGTTCACCTCAACAGTGTGCAACAAACGCGTTTTGTGTTTGCCTTTTGATCAAACATTTGAGTGTTGTTCCTGGAGTAACCACTCTATTTCCTCGATGCCCTTTTTGCTCCGGTGAAGCCTCCCTTCTCTTATGTTCGTATATTGCGTTTGAGCCAACTAAATGTTTATTGTATGTATTTTCTGTTTTTCTTTTTTTCATTTGATAATTTGTTCGTTTCGTCTGAAAGTCTTGCACCGGGTGTTTGTGAGAAGGTCGACTCATGTAACTAAAATATGACACAAGAAAGTTTATAAAATAAAGCTCTTCTAGCAATTCACATGTAATTAGGACACGCGTCAAAATTCAAATCTTCTATTGATTGCATTACTCGCGGGATTTCTCACAAAGTATTTACACTGAGGAATTTCGCATATGAGTCCCAATCCCGAATGGAGAACACCGTTCTTGGTACATTCCACTGTTCAGTGTCCGTAGGTTTTAATGTGCGACTCGAATTCCCACCTTCATAATTGCTAATTTGATTTTATTTCCATTACATGCTCCTTTGTATTCTATTCTTGAATTTTTAATTACTTTACTTTATGTAGCTCTTTTTGAAAAGATTCGGCGCAAACTCAATTTACCCCAAATGAATTATGTAAAGCGTTTGCGAATATTACTAAATAATTTTATTTTCTTATTTATATTCGTATGCAATATGATTTGAAATTAACCATCGTAAATACAAGAACTTTTCCCATTTAAACAAACAATTTTCTCATCTTTCTTTTCCCTAAGACAGACCAATTTTGATGAGTTTTAAATAAGGTAAAAAATACAATTCAAAACACTTGTGCAAAAATGTCTTACTATTGTTATGTATGTGATAGTGCATATTTTGTATACTAACAATTAGTTCGTAAGATAGGCTTACATATATTATTAAAAAGACATCGACGATGTAAACAATAAGTGAATAATTGTAGTTCTAACCAATTATAGTAGTTGTAGGAATATAAAAAGAATTCGAAATGGAAATATTGAAGTGGATCTCTTGACTTTGAATTGAATACAAAAAAAATGTTGTGAACTCAATTTTTGAGATTCGTAGCATCGAATTTTATAAATTTTATTTGGAATTGTGTATGATCTGAAACGGCATCAGTTATTTACCGATAATGGTGTCAGCAAATACTGGGTAGCTGAAAAATATAAAGTGGATCTTAGGTATGAATAACATTTTATTCAATTTATTTCAATATATTGCTTTCTCTTTGAATAAATGTTTGTTACCTTTGAATCGAGAACTCTGCAAATCTTAGAGGTTCATGCGCTCTACATATCGTAAGTGCCTCAAATGAAGTGGATCTCTTGTGGCTCTTCGTCATATCAGTATTATTTTGTGTTTCTGCTTGCAAATCTGTTGATCCAGACACTAACGGCTATATTATTTACTCACTTTAATCAGGGTTAAAATTTGCACCCGGCTTTAGGTGAATTTAACCCAAGTCCATAATATTCAGTCGCTTAACCCGAACGTAAACTTAGTATTTTCAACTTGACGGCGTTTAATCCGACTGCAATCCGGAGACCAGTTTAGATACTTCAACTCGGGTTAAAACTATTTTCATAATATTGGTATTTCTTCGATCGCAGGTGCGGGAAATAAGAAAAGTGGAAAATAAAATACATAATAGAAAGAAGCTACAAAATGGACTTAATGCGTGAAATGGATGAAATGTTGATGTCTTCGTTGTCAGAAGACGAATTGGTCAGAGAGCTGATGAAACAGCAGCTAATGGTAAATCAACGTCGAATATATGGAGTGCACAAGCGGGCTTGAGTTGAAAACTACGATGTGGTGGATTTTCGGAACACAACAAATCAAATCAATTTCTATATGAGAAACAAAAAAAAAACATGTTTCGTGAAATTTGACACTACGTACGTTAAAATCGGTTTAAACTGTTTTAAATCCGCGTTTAAATGCATCTTTAATCCAGAGGGTTTAATGCATATTTTTGATTGAATATTGTGGATATGGAATTAAGTTTAAAAATGAGCAGATCAAATGGTCGCGTGTAAAATTAACTTAAACCTGATTAAACCTGATTCTAATAATCATTTTTAATTTCCACACTAATATTTTGTAGGTCACAATGTGCAATTTGGTATGGAACATTTCGTCATTGTGAGTCCGAAAAATGTAGCCTGGACACTAAAAAGGATTATTGCTATCGGGGAGAGATAATAATTTGGCCATAAGAATCATTGTTCACCCTCTTTGCATGGGTTGTTCTCTATTGTATGCAAAATATGAGGCTGAGAAAGTTATAAACCATGTTGCAGCTAACCTGATATAAATATTACCTTTAATGATAATTTGTTTGCATGGGGAAACTTACTCGTTTGTGCAAAACTCTCTTTGTAATATTAATATCCAGAAACAGCAACTACTTGTTACGAAACTTGTAAAGCCAGCCAGTTTCGGAAATATTTTCTTGTTCCGATATCTCCATTCTATCAACAAATTTGTAAGTTTTTGACTTGTTTTTACATCAATTCGATTATTTTTAGAACAAGTGATACAGTCTCTCTGTTTAAATTGTTATTCAAATGATAACAACATTTTTTGCAAGCAAAGTCTTTGTTTGGAATGAAATCTACACATTTCGAACAGGCACCTCTAAGTTGTATTTGCTCTCTTGAATTTTGACAGTTTTCTTACTTTCCGTGCACAGACATTTGAGATCAAATTTAAAAGCCATTTAATAAAGTTTTGTGGTAATTCACGAAATCCACTTCAAGTTGTTTCCATAGTTACTACATAGCATCCAAACGTTTAGCGCTTTTCAAATTTGTTTTCATACGATTTCTTGAAAAAATTCTAATTCCAGTAAGTCGAAAAAGAAGAAATCCCGAAAACGTAAAGTCAGTGAATCCGCCAACTCTTCGGACTCCGAGAAGGCAGCTTCCGATGACGATTCATCCGATTCAGAGAAAGAAGTAAAAAAACCCAAGAAGTCGAAAAAAGATAAGGTAAGCATATATAATCCAGTAATCCCCAAGGAATAATTCGCAAAAGAAAACCCTCCTAATTGCATGAGATATTCTTGAAAAAAAATATATATTGTATCAAAACAATCATGATGGACAAAATTTTAATCTATTTTTGCTTAAACATTTTCCGTAAAATAATACCCCAAACACTTAACACACGAACGACGAAGGTAATAAGAATTTATGTAAATTTAATCATATCATCGAATTGTGTTCTTTTAGTTTGGTTCCTCATAAGTTTTATATGTTTTGATGTTTCGAATCGATGAGCGACGATTAACTTCTCTCTTCCATGAAGGAAATTGTTTGTCTTCTTTGTTTGTTTTCTATATAACTTAACCGAAAAAAAACAAACAAAAACCATTAATTTAAAACTTAAAAAAAGAACAAAGAAAAAAATTATATTTTTTGTTTAAAACCCTTGGCGCTTCATTAAATAGGATAGCTATCGAAAGGCTCTCTTGTAGTTTTGTAAGTACTTTCATTTTGTCAAATTTTTATTTTCATCGGTTTTGAGTTACTTTGGTTTTTTGATTATTTTAAGTACTCTATGTGAACTTATATGTTATGTAAATTATAACTAAAAAAATGATAATTTTTGAGTTAGTTTATTTGATTTGGAAAAAAAAATAATAATAATTGTGCGGTGCAAACAAAAGAATTTTAAGAAAATAAGTTTTCTTTGCCTGTGGTTGGTGAGCCTCAAACTAAAGCGAATTATTTTTATTCTTTTTCGATTCCTTTCTATGTAGAAAAAGAAGAAGAAAAAGAAGCGCGCATTATCTGTGGACTCGGGATCGAGGTTAGTTTTTGTCATTAACCTGTACCTACATTGTTATACATTTTGTGTGTGCTTCCAGCTCTCGTGATCGTGGCAAGGGGGCAACAACATCTTTTAAGAAAAAATCTGACGACACTGAACCACCAAAACATCGAAATCCATTTAGAAGCAGATCTCGAGAGCGCCGAGACCCAGTTTCTTCTTCATCAAAGCCAGCCCGTCGAGCCGATCGGTTGTCGCCATCATCAAAAAGCAGGGATCGACGAGAGAGTCATAGGTCGGACAGTAGGGGAAAGCGCAAGCCTAGCCCAACTCAGCCGCCACGGGACTTGGGGGCAAGTCGTAAGCGCGATCCTTCGCCATTGAAGGTTAAGTCGGATCGCAAGCGAAAGCCATCGCAAGAGAAGGGCAGTCATAAACGCAATGAAAGCCCTACCGATAAGCGACGAAAGGCCTCGAAATCTCGATCTCCAGTTGGCCGATCAAAAGACCGAAGGGAAAAGTCTCCAAAGAGGGCGGCACGTTCAAGATCAAAATCACCGAAAAAAACTACGAACGGTGATCGATCCAAGTCAATTGATAAGAAGCGTACATCTCCTAAGAAGGTAAAGCAGCGATCGCTCTCTCCGCCCAAGAAGCTCTTTGTAAACCCTTTCCGCCGAAATGCTTTAGAAGCGAAACCGGCGGCTGCACCAGTAGCATCATCGCGCCCGTCTCGTTCGCTTTCTCGATCGTCGTCGTCTTCATCTGAATCGTCGAGCAGTTCGGTATCACAATCTCCACCGACAAAGAAAGCACTGCGAACACCTAAGAAAGCATCAAAGGTAACTGACATGTCGGACCATAAAAAATTGATCGGCGACAGAAAAAGATCGATTTCTCGAGAAATCAAACCGGAAAAGGGTAGGGGATCGCCTACGAGGAAACGGTCAGTATCAAGAGGTCCAGCACGGAGGCAGCCCACTGAGAAACAGCGTTCGCTATCGCGAAGTGGCTCTGAAAAGAGGCGATCACTTTCCAGAGTAATTAAAGTGGAAAAGGATAAACAGGTCTCTCAAAAAATACAATCACGCGCTGAAAAGCGACTTCCACTTTTAAGAGACGAAGCCACTTCGATCAAACGTGTTTCGAATGTAAAAGAGCGCTCAGCCGTGAGGCGATCATCATCGAGAGGCGAGGTAGATAAAAAGCGCTCACTTTTGTTCAAGGGTAATAAAGCTCGATCCCGTTCAAGAGAAATTTTACCTGATAAAAGACGATCGCTTTCACGGGACAAACGAGCAAGGTCAAGACTGTCCCCTAGAGGGGAAAAGAGACCGCATTCAAAGGAAAGCCTCCCAAGACTTCGATCACGTTCTAGAGGAGGCGCGGAAAGAAGGCACTCAGTGTCACGAAAGCGATCATTATCAAGGGGCCCCCCAGAGAGAAAACGATCCCCCTCCCGGGAAAAGTCTGATCGGAGAAGATCACCGGTAAAGGAACGAAAGCGATCGCCTTCTGCCGCAAGAGCAGCTGCTGCACAAAGACGGCGATCCCGTTCAAAGCGATCATTTTCAAGAGGGGTTGCAGAGAGACGACGATCGTTATCAAGGGGAGTCCCAGATAGGCGACGATCACTGTCAAGGAACGCCCCAGTCAGGCGACGATCAATATCAAGAGGTGTCATAGAAAGACGTCTATCACCATCTAAAGGCGGCCGACGATCAATGTCAAGAGGTGGCGCGGAACGGAAACGGTCTCCAGCCCGTAAACGATCGCCGTCTCCTGAGAGATCACGTGACAGACGCAGATCAGTGTCACCGTATCCGCCGGAGAGAAGGCGTCGTCCTTTGTCGTCGGAACGATCCCGCATTCGACGCTCTTCATCACTGCGCAGATCCCACGACCGTCGTCGATCGCCGTCACGTGTAAGATCATCGCGTGATCGTCGCAGATCAACATCATTCCGATCACGAGATCGTAAACGATCAATTTCGCCACGTCGCGGTCAGTATTCACCCTCACGCTCTCGACGAGATAGATCAATAGAAAGACGTCGATCGCGTTCAAGATCACCTCAATCTGGGTCGCCTAGAAAAAATATGCGTCGTTCGCAGCCCAGAAAAAATCTTAAAGGTTCTCGTTCGCCTCTACGTGAGAATATTCGACGCCCACGCTCCTTCACTAGAAGTCGCTCTCGAAGCAGCCGACGGACTTGTCGGCATTCACCGCCAATAAAGCAATCCGTCTCCAAGCAGTCCCCAAGAAGTCGCACCAATCGGCGTAGTACATCGCGAAGCCGCAGTGGAAGCTTTCCGAATCGCGGTGCAACTCGTTTTCGGAAGTCTACATCGCGGCGTAAGGAATTTTTAAAATCCCCACCAAAAGCGGATCCAAGTCCTGAAGAACCCCCTGCTCCAGGCACAGATGATCCCCCTCCACTACCATTACCGAAACTCGAAAACAAATCTGAAGAACCGCAACTGCAATCTGAACTACTAAAATCTAAATCACCATCAGAACAAAAGCAACAAGATCAGCAGCCTCAGCCTAAAATATCAAAAAAGCGTTCATCAAGCTCCAGCTCTGATGAATCCGGTTCCGATCTAAGTTACTCACCAGCCAGACGCAATCCCGAACGCTACCGCGACATACTCGATCAGATCGAGAAGGAGAAACGTGACAAGCGCAAAGGTAAAGGTAAAGACAAATCAAAGGCCAAGGAAAAGAAAACTGAAAAAGACAAGGAAAAAGAAAAAGAAACCATAAGCAAGGAGAAAGAGAAAGAGAAGGACTTCGACAAGGAAAAGGAGAAGCTTCTGAAAGTGGAAACAAGTTCTTCCAAACGTTCAAGGTCACGATCCCATGGCAAAGCGCCAAAGAACTCTCGCAGCACAGCTAAACCACAACCAGTTGTCCGCCTGCATAGTCAAAGCGAAGGCGAAGAGGATGAGGAAAACGGCGGTACTTTGATCGAATCCCTTATTCAAGACGACCGCAATGATGAACTGAAAGAGATCGAATTGCTAGAGCTACTCAAGTCTGGCATAGCGGCGAAAGCAAAAGAAAAAATTAAAACCATCGAAAAGATGGCAAGTGAAGTAAGTCCTAAACGCGATTCGTTGCGTACAAATTCTTTGAATCAATTCTTAGCTAACAACGTTGCGACTGTGGCGGCTATTGGCAGTGGTTGTATTTACCCTGCTGGACCGCTGCCAGCCAACAATCCACTACTAACTATGGACACTCTCCCTCTTGCCATGTCTGCTCTCAATACAGCCAATGGTCGGGCAGATGTAAGTCCTAAAACACCTTACACCCCATTAATAAGTGTAACGCCCCCTCCGACATTATTGTTAGCGGCGAAGGCGTTAATTCCGCAGCCTCCGGCTGTTATTGTGAACTCCTTGTCTGCGAATAGTCATCACTCGCTCAATAACAACGTTAACCGGAGGAGGGATTTTCGTCGAAATTTAACGAGCTTAATCTCGTCCTCCGCTGTTGTAACTCCGTTAGCTTCGATGCCGTCTATGCCCTCAGCTAGACCTTTGCAACTAACCGCAGCCACCACCAGCATTATTAACAATGATAATCAAATAATTCTAACAACTAACAACAATCATAGTAGTAACAGCAATAATAATCATCACCACCATCATCATACTAGTTCAGCCTATTTTAAACCCAAAATTGTGATTAAACCTTTTAAGCTACATGACCCGCAGCCAATCGTTTCGGCGTTGAGCGACAGCACGTTGGTGGATACCATAGTCGCGAAAGTGTCAACTGCGACGGTTGCCGCTGCCGAAAGTCTAGCACGACGAAGTCGCAGTCGTTCGCGTAGGAGTGAACGTGATGATGCCGGCAAAAGATCAGCCAGCCGCTCAAGATCTTCGTAAGTAGTTTAAAAAGATTATTTGGCGGATGCGCATATTTCAAAAAATCAACTTTTCAGACATTTTTCATCGTCGAGCAGTGGCAGCGGTTCTTCCAGATCACGTTCACGTAGTCATTCTTCAAGTTCCAGCCGATCGTCGAGAAGCAGTTCAATGAGTTCATCAAGGTAAGATTTTATTAAATAACTATTTAATAATTTCCGATCATGGCAATATTAATTCAGATCGCCCGGTCAGTGAGCCGCCAGCAGCGTTACCGAGGGGCGAAATTAGTCGCCATTTTGTCGCGTACCAAATTCTCCACAGTATCTATATGGTACGCCACTAGACTTACATCCTTCGCATGGAATTTATACTATTCGGATACATGAATTTTCAAATCGCCGAATTCAAGAAACATTATTTTTTTTTCCACTAACACACCTCCCGTGAACCTATGACAAAAATTCGTTGAGATGCGACATACCTACCTTTACAATTGACACAAAAACATTTTCAGAAACTATGCGAGTTCCCATTGAGTTTCGCGGAAGAAGATTTAAAAATCACAGGCTATACTTGCATCATGTAAAATTATTGACGTCACGGTGAATTTCGATGGAAAAATCGGCGGCGATAGCCCAAAATTTACGCAAAAGAACAATAGGCAAACATCTAGAGGCAATTGCATAAAATGTATCCTTTTGGCTAAATTATGAAGTTCAATATAAGAAGGACCTTTAATTTAGAACTTCAGTTTCATGTTCGTTCATGATCTTTTTATTTATATCTCCTTCGCTCCCACGGAAACGTTATTTGCCGCACGAACAGAAAAAACGAAAACGCTATGATTGCTTCAATAAATTGATATAATTATCATAAATGCAAAATGTGAAGTTGCCTTAATGGTTTCACTCGAACATTTTTGCTATGCGGATTTGCATTGTCTGTCCCTTAAAATATATTATCAGATAAAAATGCATTCGGCACGAAACAAAATCTAATATATCTATAATGTTCAATATTTCAGCGGCAGTTCACAACATTCTCAATCCAGATCCCGCTCAGGCACTCGTTCTCCGTCGATTCCCCGACGCCGGGGGTCGCCGAGCTTCTTAGATCGTCGAAGGATAACCAGGTAAATTATTTACAGACATGAGCCAAACGCCTATGTTATGACACGCCCATCGAACACCATCCACATCATTGTTTTACTACCTCTACACACGTTTTTATTTGATTTTTATTTAAACTTTATTTAAACATTTTTCTAAAGATACTTTAATTTTCTTTTCTTTTTGTAGCAAACCCAGATATCGAAGATAGGCACCACATTTACATTATATATGTTTACATACTTTTTTTTTATTCGAACTCTATCGTCCTTAATAAAAAAAATAATAAGGGAAATCATTATTTGTAATTTAGTTAAGAACTTGAATTAATCACAATTATCGCTTTTAGAGATCCACTGCGATCATCCACACGGTTGATTATCTGCATTTTATTTTGATTACAAGTTGTTCTATTTATCAGATTCCGCAACATTTAGTATGTATGAACAATGTTTCATTTTTGATTAACTTTCCGTGTATACTTAAAAATTAATTGGAGATTTTTTTGTTTCGCAATAAAACAGAAGGAGAGAAATAAAAATTGCTTTTTAATTTTTCGTTTTCATTTTTGTTGAAGCATTTTCTATGTTTTTACGTTTTCTTTTCTTTTTTTTTAGTTTCTTTGATTTGGTAAGTTTTTTTTTTTTAATTTGTAAACGTTTTTTTTTTGTTTCAATTTAAATCAGAATTTTCGACTTATTTTCTAATCCAAATACTAATCCAACTAATCATAGTGCACGTAAACGACCTATTCCATATCATCGGCCAACACCATCGGATGCATCCAGCTGCTCTAGTTTTGACAGTCGAGAAAGTTCACCAGCTTCGCTCCGCTCACCGACAAGAAGTCGAACCCGAAGTCCAACAAATGCGTGTTAATAATAAACAATACAGTATTCCAATTCTTGTAGTTGCAATCAAAATAATACTCTATTTCTAGTCTAATGATGATCAAAAAATAAAATGATCTAGTCGTAATTTAAGACTAATTTTATAATTTATTGAATATAATTGTTAATATTGTCTATTTACAGATATAATTTACTAAGAAACAAATCTTTCAGTGTAGACAAAGCTTACAAAATCATATGTAAAAAATCTCGATTAGTTTTCAGATTTGTTTTCTTATTTATGTTTTTCTATTTTAATAGTTTTAGTTAAAATAGACAATTTTAACTTGATAAGCACGCTAAATCATTAATATCACTCTTAGTATGTAAGTAACTGTTAAATAATAAAAAAAAAACAATTACTTAATTCCTAAGCTTGCTTTTGTTTCTCACAATCATTCCCATGTTGTTATGCTATAAGCAACAATCAAGTTTAACGAATCAATATTTTGCTTTCGAGGAACGGTAGGATGGGCTGATTCTACTGTAGTTTCGATATCGCTAAGCGATTAATTTATCAAATTATTCGAGAGATCATATTTTAGCATTCGCCGGCGCAGTGGCTTAGTGGTTAGTGTGTTGGACTACTAAGCGAGGGGTCCCAGGTTCGAAACACGAGAAAATCAAAATTCCAACTTAACGTTTGTTTTACGAACGTCTGACAAACATCCGAGAGTATAACTGTCATGAAAGAGCTTCTCAATTGGCCGTTTGGACTCGGCATAAAATTGTAGATCCCTTCCAATAGTCCCAAAAATAAAAACACACAAGACGAATGGTAGTGAGAAGTTAGGCCTAGGGTCCATACGGACCTGTTGCCAACTCTTGTCTTTTTATGTGGACGAAGTCATATATTGCAATTGGTTTACTTTCTACTTTTGTGGCAGTCACCGTCTAACCTTCAAGCCGGCAACTTCGTTATCAATTCCGCTACTCCGATTTTCTTCTTTGCGTCAGTGAGTTTTCCCGTTACTCTCTCACTCGTTAAATTTCTTTTTTGTCTGAATTTTTCGCTTTAATCCAGTACCGCAAACAAATACATTTATTTAAGTGCGTGAACGGTTTAAACATGGCCCCTGGGCCGCCAACGCTCGCGGGCAACAGGTTTGGCACGCTCGATATCGAACTGCTGTCTGAGCCCAACAATAAAAAAAGAAAAAAAACTACGTATACCCCTATTGATCTAAATAAACCTTTTGAAATAAATACAACCCTACCAGACCCTAAATTCATAGTGATATCTCCCAGTGATCAAAACACACCCCTCTCTTCCATAAGCATATTCCTACTCAAAAGAGCTATCGATGGCATAAGTACTGCGTATGAATCTATTACTGAACTTCGTGACGGCAGCCTACTTCTTCTCGCGAAATCGGAGAAAGTGGCTAAATTATTCCTATCAAAAAAAACACTTGCCAATCTCTGCCCTATCTCCGTTAAACTTCACACCAACTTAAATTCCTGCAAAGGTATAATTTACGCCCCCTGGCTAATAAACTTGCCCGAAGAGGAGATAATCAGCGAAATGAAAGCCCAAGGAGTTACAGAGGTTTATAAGTTCAAAAAACCAACAAC
The DNA here is from genome assembly GCA_916610125.1 of Cheilosia vulpina. Lineage (NCBI taxonomy): Eukaryota > Metazoa > Arthropoda > Insecta > Diptera > Syrphidae > Cheilosia > Cheilosia vulpina. The sequence goes on from OU744278.1 coordinate 29,609,914, forward strand.
TGATAACCAACTTCGGGCAACTGGCCTTGTGCTCCTAACTTTCGACCGCTTCCGCACTCCCACCACTGTCATTATTGGTTGGCACACTATAAAAGTTGAAGAATACTTCCCCAACCCCATGCGCTGCCGCAACTGCCAACTTCTTGGCCATACCTCCAAGAGGTGCACTAGCGCTGCCGCTTGTGTAACCTGCAACCTCCCTCCCCACGAACCTCAAGTTTGCACACGTGTTTCATGCGCCAATTGTTCGGAAGAACATCCAGCTTCCTCTAAAACGTGCAAACGGTACATCAATGACAAAGAAGTGCTCAAAATAAAAACAACAAAGAAATGCAGCAAAAACAATCGATCATTTCATCTCCAAACACACACATAACTGATACTCTTCTCACAGAAGATAATCCACTCAACAAACACCCAAAAACACTCACTTACAACACTACCATACAATCACCAATCTCTTCTATCACTCAATCACTAATAAAAAACAATAAATACTATAAGCCAAATGATGAAGACACATCATAAAAACATTGATACTCTCCCCAACGCAGACTCTGCACCTCAGGTGTTGAACCACCCAGACTCATTTCAGAGTCTGGGGGGCTCAGCACCTGGGTTGCGGAGTCAACAAGTTGATTACTCATATACTTCGACCTCCAGAGGTCGAGGTCGCTACTCAAACCCATCAATCCTACCTAACCAAAAATCTAAACCAAACAACATCAATATAAATATCTTACAATGGAACATGAAAGGATTCGTCAACAATTATGACGAATTGTGCGTTCTTATAAAAGAAGAATCCCCTAGTATTATAGCTATTCAAGAAACCCACTGTGCGTTTGGCTCCATACCAAGTACCCCTAAGACATTCAAGGAATATTTTACAAATTTCCCCTATAATCACACTGCAAAACAAGGCATCGGTATACTTATCAAGAACAACATACCTCATAAGCCATTACCAATTAACTCCAATATACTAACGTTAGCCTTCGAGATCCAGCTACAGTTAAGATGTACTTTAATCTCCATTTACATTCTGCCCGACCAATCCTTTTCCGCCAGGGATTTAGAAAACATTCTAAACCAAACTCAACCACCGTTTCTAATCGTCGGCGATTTTAACGCCTGGAGTATCTTGTGGGGTTCACCTACGAATAACACACGGGGCAACATAGTGGAACAATTTTTATTAAACTCAAATCTCACGGTGCTGAACGACGGCTCCCCCACGCATTTTTCTACACACAGCACATTTACTCATATTGACGTCACATGCTGCTCGCCCGACTTATTCCCCAGAATTACTTGGAAAATATTGGAGGATCTATTTAATAGCGATCACTTCCCTATAGTTTCCACTATAGCTATTGGTCCCGCTTACTCGAATACGCCGGTGAGTCGCAAATTCAAAACTGATCTCGCTAATTGGCCTTTTTTCAAAAAGGCCATTTTAGAATACTTATCAGACAAAAATCCCTCACCAAATATTAATAAAGAGGCAGCCCTGCTCCTCAAAGCTATTCGTGTTGCTGCCAACAAGTCAATACCTGAAAGCTCACCAAAATCCCCCAAACGGAAAGTTCCCTGGTGGAATCCTATGCTAAAGACACTCCGTTGTGAGAAAATGAATGCATGGCGGAATTTCAAAAAACATCCTACTCAAGTTAACCTCATATCATATAAAAAATCGAACGCCAAATTCCGTAGAGAATTAAAAAATAGCAAAGAGAAATGCTTAAATAACTTCACTACATCGCTAAATCCAAACTCCTCCCCTTCTACAATTTGGCATAATATCCGTAGTCTGACTGGTAACTATACAGTCCAACGCATAAAATGTATCTCTACTCCTTCAGGTTCAATATCGGCACCCCCCGATATTAGCAGCTTCTTTACGCGAACTTGGTCGAATTTATCGAAAGATAAACACTTCTCGGACAGATTCAGTACGGAAAAAGACACACTTTTAAACTCTGTTCTTGAATTTACATCAATCTCTGAGGCTGCCAGACATATAGAAAAAGCTTTTCAAGACTAGAATTGGAATGCTGCCTAACGAGGCTCAAAGGTAAAACACCTAGCAGAGACAGGGTATCTTATCCTATGTTAAAAAATCTCCCATGCGCAGTAAGTCATAGACTTAGGGAATTATATAATAATATTCTCGATGAAGGCATAATGCCACAAAGTTGGAAGCTCGCCATTATAATACCTCTACCCAAACCTAATAAAAACATAAGTAATGTAAACGGCTATCGCCCCATATCGCTTATACCTTGCATGTCCAAGTTACTTGAAAAGATAGTGGCTAAAAGATTATTGTGGTTTATTGAAACAAAAAAACTAATTAGTCCCAATCAAGTCGCTTTTAAATCAGGTAAAAGTTGTGCGGATGCTCTACTCCACCTAGATCACTACATCTCCAATGCATTGTCATCTCGCAATCACGTCACAATTCTCTCGCTCGATTTTGAAAGGGCCTTTGATAGGATAGGCATACATTTGGTCTTATCTAAACTCAAAGCTTGGGGCATTGGCCCCAAAATATACAACTACGTGAAGTCATTTCTAACAAACAGAAAAATCTGTGTTAAAATAAATAACTGCTATTCACCTTCCTTTTCACTCTTCAATGGCATTCCCCAAGGCTCACCATTATCAGTGGTACTTTTTATAATAGCTTTTGATGAACTAAGCAAAATAATCACTCAACACAAACTTCTAGATCACTGCGTTTATGCGGATGACATTTACATCTTGTGTAAAAACAGTGATCTTAATAAGACAAAAAATATACTGTGCAGCGTTGTAAAGGATATTAAAAAATGGTCAACCCGCTCGGGTGCTAAGCTCTCACTTGAGAAATGCAAATCTTTGCACATTTGCCGCAAAACTTCATGTCGTGGTTTGTCCTTTAGTTTTAACGATATTAATATAGAAAATGTGGATATTTTAAGAATACTAGGCTTATTGTTTAACAAAAAATATAGTTGGAAACCACATTGTATAGTACTGCGCAAGAGTCTAACTGCAAGAGCCGGTATAGTTAATTATTTAGCCAGTAAAAAATGTAACTCTAACATTAACACACTCTGTAGTATTGCTAGATGTTTAGTATTAAGTAAAATCGATTACGGGTTACTAATCTACGGCAACTGCTCAATATCTACAATCAACCTTATTAAGGCACCCTATCATCAAGCAGCACGTAGAAGTATCAATGCATACCCCACTAGTCCTATAAAAAATATATTGGCCGAAGCTGGACTCCCATCTGTCGAGGAACGTGTGATTGCAACCAGAGCAAAGTTACTTATAAAGGCAGCCTACAGTAACGGCTCAATTATCGACAAAGACTATCTTTCCGAAATAAACGCAAAAACCACCAGACGTATACCATCAGCCATCTCTCTTGCTATTGATACTGCAAAACACTTGGAGATACCTACCAAGCGCAATATTCCGTACAAATACTCATTTCCCCCATGGTTCATAAAACGCTCATCGCTGATTATGGACTTATTGCACCAAAAAAAAATAAACACGTCTCCGGATATTTTTCGGCGTTTATTTATGAGCATCTCATCCAAACTGAAGGCTAGCAAGTGGCACTTTGTGTTCTCCGACGGATCTAAAACCAATTTTAGCACATCATTTGCTGCTACGCATGAAAACGGTGCTATAATAAGCATAGGCATTCTACCAATAGATGCATCTATTTTTACTGCTGAAGCCGTCGCTATAGACAAAACTATTACGTTAACAGCTAAACTACGCACGAAATTCATCATATGCACGGACAGCTTTTCAGTTTTAAGAGCCATTTTGAACCCCAATCACAACACCAGTGTTATTAACAAAATCAGAGACTCTCTTATAAAAAGATCCGAAAAACTGAAGCTCATGTGGGTACCTAGTCACGTAGGGATTCAAGGCAATGAACACGCTGACACTGCCGCCAATCTCGCGCATCATGCTCCGGTTTACCAGCTCGACACGTACACCAAATTGGACCTTCTCAGAATAGCGAACTTCAAGCTTAAATCAAAAGAATTTCTGGACTGGACCAACTACCATCACCATTATTCATCAATAAACACAACAAAATTAAAACCATCATACCCGCTTACTACAACAAAAGCTATGAACACGACTTTCGTCAGATTACGTCTAGGACACACATCTACCACACACCAGCATCTCCTAAAGGGTGAAAGACCTGCACTGTGCCAATTGTGCAATTCCAACATCGACATCAACCATATTTTGGGCATAGGCCAATGTCCATCCTTCACAACCGCTAACCGTATTCTGCCTCCAAACACATCAGCCTTCGAAATGCTTAGTAACCCCAGTAGTAATAACATTACACAAATGTACAACTATATTAACAACTTAAATCTAGAAATATAAATACCATAAACTAATGAACTTTAAAAGTCCGAATATGTTTAAATAATATAGATACTCAACTGACTAAACTCAACTAACTAACCCCAGAGCCGAAAGCCCCGCAGCTAGTGCTCATTAAATACAATGTTAGCATATATATTTAAGATTGTATGTTTAACAGATTATAATAATAATAATAATAATACTTTTGTGGCCATTGAATTCATTGACAATTAAAAAAAAAAAACAAAATTCAGCCGATTTCCCGTTACTTTTCTACAAGCTATACTTTTATGGGGTGGCTGGCAAACGTGCACTAGTTTGTTACATAGAATTTCGTATTGATAAATTTTACGTAACTTCAAAAATTCCGGCTCACCAACACATTGTATTTTATACAAGTCAGCTGACAGTGGCCGGAGACAAAGCTCGGCTTATATGTCGATATCGATGGAAACGATTTGCTGCTCAAAATCCATCGGAAATGGATTACGTTTAGGTTTGTAGATGTTTGGATTGATACCAAGCTTGAACAAATATGAAGAAGATAGTGAATAGTGTCTTCCTATACGATTTAAGAGCCAATAAAAGAAGTATTTTATTAATTAATTAATGCGTTGCTATTTTGATTTCTCGGGATCTTAAACTGTAATTCGAGTAATGACTTTACGATTGACGAATGAACTCAGATGAAAACCAGAAACAATATAATTTGTCTATGATGAATGAAAACAATGGGAAATTCGGGTATCTCGGGTTACTTAGTTTTTGTTTTTTTTTCTTAAATAAATCATTCTATACAGAAAAACTGTTTTCGGGCGCTTATAGCCGATACATCCACCGCAATGTCCCGAAACGCCAGGATCGCGAAATCTATATTTCCCAACGCGATAATAAATAAAATATCAACCAGCCTGACTTAAGGCAGTTGAGATTGATTGTTTTACTTCGCTTTGGCTGAGATATGACATTTGGTTTGAGCCGCTCAAGAAAAACAATCGAAAATGGACCATTTTTTAAGAATGCCTACCTCCGTCGGTCTAGGAGTTGGAGTCTTAATCTTTGCATGGACCAAAGATAAAAAACCCGGTTCGTCCGACAAAAATGAACAACAAAATCAAAAAAAATTATGGATTAACGTAACTTTTCCGAAATTCACCAGGAAATTCTTGAAAATCCTAGCGGATCGGAATTTTATATACAATTTTTCCTTAGCATATACACAATCCACTCATTTTTTTATTCACAAGCAGCTAATAACGAGGACCGCTGTATTAAAGCTGTTTGAGAGGGTGTGTGATATCTGTCTTCAATTTTGATACCTCCGTTAAAAAGAACAGCGGAGTAATTTTATGCCATAATTAAAGTGATTAAATCGTTTTGGATGACTAATAACCTGAACACTGAAAGTTGACACATGACAGCGTTTCTGGCAAAACAAAAAGCAAAATATTTTCAACTGCATCATTCATTTCTTTGACCAAATTACTGCGCCTTTAAATGGGGAATTCTCATTCTCGTGCTGACTCCAAGTCTATCGCAAATGGCGAAGTTCAGATACCAAACCCGCAGCAGCTTAGTGCTTCGACCAGCGACAAGACACTCAGTCGATCTGCATCGGGTGCTGAAATCCAAGAAAAGTACTTCACCCAATTCGTGCCTGTAGAAAAGTTGGCTGAAATTCTCCATGAGAAATCATCACACTTCGATGTCAATGGAATAGTAGGCGAAGTATTTGTGAGTCAAGTGTTCCCGCACTATGCAGATTTGGGACATCGTCTCTTCAAGTTTTTGCATCACAATTCGCGTGCACAAACGGACTACCTGGGCACGGTAGCATTTCGCCAACAATGTGAGCGATTTCTGGCCATCATCGACGATGCTAAGATACTGGAGTGTTACATAAAAATGTACGCTGATCAGGACAGACCTGATTTGGTGAACAAGGCCGGAGTCACACGTTTGCTGCTTACTTGCTATACCATTGCCATTGAACATTCGGGGAATGTTGTACTTTGTCCTGCGATAAATCGCACTTTCGACTCAGTGGTAAAGTCGATATTTTTCAATCAAGACAGCTTAAGCATTGGGTATGTATGCCGTTGGTTTGAACACAATTTAATTCGTCAAGTGCTGCTTGTGCACAAGTATTGCCTGCATACGCTTTCGACTGCGTACCGCGGACTGGAACAAAACGAACAATCGTCCGGTATAGAGTTGTCCACACCAGTATTAGAGCAGCGAGTCCCCTTCGCCGATCAACCAGAGGCCGATTCCAATTCACTTATGCCTTTGTCGCAGGCCTGGCTTTTAGCTGGCGCTCTGCCACCTTTGTACTCAAAACCGCAGTCTGTAGTTTCACCAAGTGCCAATAAATCTGCATCTGCTGCACAAATTTTCAAAGACAAGCTGTCAATGCTTCCATCACATTGGACACTGCTATATGATTCAAATGAGCATGGACTCGGTGCAAATCGATTCTTACATCATCTTTTGGGCTACCGCGGTCCAACTATCATCCTGTTAAACACAAAAGACGAACAGACTTACTGCATCGCATCACCAAATGAATGGAAGGAAACAAATTTGTATACAGGTTCTGAAGGCAGCTGTGTGATACAACTTCTTCCGAAGTTTGCGATTTTGGAAAAGAAGCCCAACATTTTGTACTTAAACACGTGCATACGTGGTTACCCAAAAGGCTTACGAGCTGGCTCCGATCCGAGAAAACCCATTCTAGCCGTAGACGAGCATTTTGAAAAAATCGACTGTAAGGGAATCGCGGCTGTTTTGACGTCCATCGAAATCTGGGGCTGCGGCGATAAGAGTTCACGCGATGTCCAGCTAGACATCAAGAAGTGGCAAATCAAAGAAGCCGAACGCCAACGAACAGTTAAGCTTACAGCAGCCGACTGGATGGACCATCCTGATCGATATCTTTTAGAGTTGGGCGGTCGGCAAAATTACAATAACTGATTTTTGATATGTCCATAGATGTTGTTTAGCGGAGGATAACGCAAAAACGATTATGATATAAATGCGACAGCTTACCTCGTCGTGGCGTGTGTCCTGACATCGGACTAGCTTTCGTTCGTGATAATTTTACTTAATTTTATTGTGTATTTTGTGTTTGTTGAAAGAAATTCTATTGAATAAAATCCATTATACTTTATTATGCAACAAATGAAAAAAGGAAAGCTTCCATTTTTTCGATACCCATTGAAAGGCTCCAATTGTCTGCAGCTCTATGACAGATTTGAGATAAGTTGAGTTCATTAGCTTAAAGATAATTGCTATCAATTAAATTGGAATAATTATAATAATGCAATTATTGCATCAAGTAAAGTTTACAATACTGTAATACATTTCCATATTTTAGTACTTCTGATATTAACATTGATTCATCGAACAAGTGTTTAATTAGTCTTTAGTTAATCTACATTACAAAAGTATGAAACAATTTTTAAGTTTTTGTATTCCTCCGGTTATTTTAAAACGCGTGATTTAATTTAATTAAAATCCACTTGATTGAAGGCGGTACCTATCTATTAGCTAAGAGCTGTGTACGTACAGCTTAAGACAGGACACATGTAGACTTGCAATATGCCAGCCTTTGGAAAAACAAGGCTAAGGATGAAAAGTAGAATAGGATATAGCAATCCGATTTCAACTGTATGGTTGCATATTGGTGGGGCTAACGATGCAACATTTAGTTCGAAATCAATTGTTCTTCTATCCATTCTTCTGTTATGAAAAAATGTACCATCGTCCCTGTTGAGAGATTCTTAGTTGAAAGTGCTTGCGTAAGTAAGCCTCACGCTTGAACAAGCACGAATAATTTAAATTAGTTAATTCTCTCTCATTCTTCTTCTTTGTCTGTTGCGTGTGATTAACTTTTAGTATTGATCGTTGATTGGTTGAAATTGCTTGGTAAGAGTGTTCAAATCACATTTTCATTCGATTTCACTGTATCCAGGATTATGTAGCAAGTTATTTCTTTCTAAGCCACCCACAAGTACAAGTCCACTAGGCGCAGAGAGGAAATAAATCATTCATTGTCGTCATTGTTATAACATCATTGTTCAATTAATTAATTCTATTCCAATTTGTTTGCAACTCAAGAGATGTTTTTATTTTTGGTTGGCTATATTTTCCACTATGTTGGTGTCTTTTTATCAGCTCTACTCTTACCAGTTCTCTTAGCACTTTTTCTAAGTCACTTGGCTTTGAAATCTGTCTTGTTGTGTGATAGCAAAACGATAGGCATTTATTTAACTTAAAGGTAGTTACAAAACAGCAAGTGACAATTTATAAACTGCCCTTTTAAGAAATACGCAGGTCATCGCATAATCACTGTAATCTTGTGATATAATTATGACTTCTGCCTTAACTCAAGTTTGTAATCAAAAAAGAGTCTCAAAGTAGTTATATAAAATTTTAATTCGTATCAAATTGAATTAATTTCTAATCTTTTAATGTGCTCAACACACTCACCAATATAATATACCTATAATGTAAAAAAAAACATTCCAGCTCGCTGAAATATACCCCTCATCCATATAAAAATGCACAATCTAATCTTAAACTAGGTACACAGATATAAATACTTAAGCCAAACGACTCAGTTCACGTTGGAAGTAGAGGCTCCATCCGATTTCTTTGCTTTGTCTTCGTGACGCCGTCGCACACTGGCCAAGTAAATAACCCAAACGAATGATATCAAGCTGAATGTCAGCGTGCGAATCTATAAAGAAAAACATACAAACATGAATATTACGTGTCCCGAGATATAACGTTGATGGAAATGTGTTTGCATATCTGAATTGTTTAAAGATACGGCTGTAGATCAAGCATACTTACCATTGGAGGAACATAGTTCATGTTAATGAACACAGGGATTGATAGGAATTTCCAATTTTTATGAAGCAAAGCCATATACAGTTTCTGAAGGTTTTTCACAGCATAATCATGACTATTGCCCTAGAAATAGAACAAACATTTTGCATGATCCTCTCAAATTAACTATTTACTGTTATTCACCTCGAATCTCGAAAGAAAATACAACGACAAAAGTTGATAGAATGGGGCAAACATTAATCGCTCTGCAAAGAAGACTAACCATGCCCTAAGGGGCATTTTGCGTGGGAAAATCTTTTCAACCAGCTGATAAAAAAAGTGTGGCACAGTGCCTCCGAAGATGAGACTAAAAGTTGCTTTTAAATTGAGTTCATTATAAGTTTATGATACGACGTACCCATAAGATCCATAAGCGAGCAATGCTCTTTTATTGATGTCCTTATTGCCAGCGATTTTCTGTGATGTGTAGTTAGCTGTTGTAGCAATGACGGCACTAGAAATTATACAATTAAGTTTTGAACCTTTTCGATTAAAGGAGTGATCTCACCTGCTAATGCATTTGGTACGAATCGGATGGTTAAAAAGTTGTTCCAAGTAAACACCGAGAAGTGTGTATATCGGTTTCGAAAGAGCCATGCTGATTGGTTTATAATTGATGCGGAGATTTTTTTGTTAACAGCAATTACGCGTAAAGAAAACAATAAAATGCAGCGATTTTGTTGACCTTGTTTGCTCAAATGACTAGAGTAAGAGATAAACTTATCTGGTAAAACGGAAAAGTCATGTAGATAAAACTCAATCGGACAGCTATTTGAATAAAGTTAAGTTGGACTGACTTCAAAACTTTTCGTCTAAACCAAACTGAAATTTAGAGAAGAGTGATAGCGATCTGAATCTGATATTATTTCTTTGAACTTTGAATGACATTTGATGCAAAATAAAATCATGTTTGAGTTGAGGAGGCAGATTCCAGAATGTATATTTGCGGCGAATTCAAAATCAGAAAATAGGTACGAAGAAAGAGCAGTGCTTCGTTGGGGTTTACAGTTTAGAGTCGTTTTTTTTTTACTTTCATTTAAATAAAAAAAGTGGATTGTGCATATTATGCTAAGGAGAAATTGCAAATAGCAATTTTCAGATTTTAACGATTTTCCTTGTGAATTTCGGAAAAGTTACGTTAGATAATCCGGATTTCTTGTTGTTGATTTTTTTGGGTTTAAACACAGAAAAATTTAAATGAAATCCACTTTGGATGAGTTTTTAATTTTAAAGATTTTGATGCGCACTTTATTTTTCACGCTTGTTCATGAAAAAAAAACAAGATGGATGATTATTACTCTTTTTTACATGCATATCACAAACGTAAAAAAAAAGAAAAAGGGAAGAACAACCTGAAGTTGGTTGTCTTTCATTAAGAGTTTACTAAGAGTTCCACATTTAGATGGCGCTATAAAGTAGTTTACATGGGTTTTTATTTTTGCCGGAATTTTACTTTTTGGTCCATGCAAAGATTAAGAATCCAAATCCTAGACTGACGGAGATAGGAATTCTTAAAAAATGGTCAATTTTCGATTGTTTTTCTTGTGCGGCTCAAATCCAACGTCATATCTCAGCCAAAGTGAAGTAAAACAATCAATCTCCACTCCCTTAAGTCAGTCTGATTGATATTTTATTTATTATGGCGTCAGTTTGGGAAATCTGAATTTCGTGAATTTTGAAGTGAAAATCCGCCATTCCTGGAGTTTCGGGACTTAGGATTTTGCGATGCATGTAAACTCAGCAAAGAAAAGTAATGTCGTTTTCCATTGGGACAAAAAATTAATATTTTTTTTTGATCTAAATCACTTTTGGCGTTCCATTGGGAAAAAAAATCAATCTTTTTTTTGATTCGGATCACTTTTTGCAAATCTCGATATTTTTTCAGATTTACACATACTACCACAAATACAGCACAGCTGTTGTACGTCATTTAAAGAAGTTTGTTTTAAAACAAATGTGCAAAGTTCCGTGAAAACCAAAATAAAGAAATATATGAACAGCAATTGACATAGTTTTGGAGGAATTATTATCTTCATTGTTTTCCTCATCATCTAGAAACTACGAATCACCGTAACTACTCCATTTGTATCTACAACAGAGGAAATATTTTTCAAATGCAATTTGAACAGCTGATATTGTTGTCAAATAACGCACTAATCCATTCACAAAAGCAGATCAATTTCGTTACATGTTCCATGAGTCGCATAAAATCTGAGATCTGAAAAAGATTTTTGGTGGCCCCAATGGAAAACGACATAAAATAGGATTTTCAGCGCGCAATTACAACAACTACGCTCTACTTGACACTTTAAGGAATCGCAATAGTTGTTCTTCGTTATACTAAGACGAAATTCATATTTTTTTTGTTTCGGGAATCGAACATGGGACCCTCACTTAGTAGTCTAACACACTAACATACTGAACAGCATAATGCACATAAAAACAAGAGGATTGGTGGCCAGCCATTAGCAAGCTGTTTTTTTGTAGCTCACACGAATTCACAGACAGTGATTGAAATTACAAAAACACCAATGTAAACAAATGGGTTGACGAAAGATATTCATATCTTTTACTTACTTACTTAGTGGGCCCCCGATCCGTAAAAAGTCTCTGCCTGAGACAGTGCAACCTTCCATCCTCCGCGATCCCGGGTACGTTACCTCCAGTTAACCAGAACAAGCGCTCTGGTATCCGCAATAGCTTCCTTTTCGTCTCGAACCAGGAGCTGGGATTCGAAGATACTCTTAGCTGGAGCATTATTGTCCATTCGCTCGATGTGGCCGAGCCAATGCAGTCGACGTATTTTGGCTTTTTGAACTACATCCACATCTTGTTACAACTCATAGAGTTCACGTTTGTATCTTCTCCTCCACTCGCCCTCCTCGCACACAGTACCAAAAACCAGCGTCCAGCGTTCGCCATAAACCAATACTGGTAGGATAAGGGTTTCATTTTGTCATTCGAGTTAGTAGTTTGGAACCTAATTGAATTGTTTTTCCTAGGGTAATTCTTCGTCGGATCTCCACTAAGGTGTTATTCGTGGAGTTCATGTTAACTCCTTAACTACCTCGAAATTGTTGCTATCAATAGTGACGTTTTGTCCGTGGTGGTGGACAGATGTTTGTTACTTAGTCTTGTCCTCATTTACTTCAAGGCCAAAAGATTTCGCCTGTTCATTCATCTCTGCATAATCTGGCTAACGTATTAAAAGTGGCGTTAATGACCAATCTACTGTTTGCGTTCAGGGTGATAATGATGATTTCACAATGTAAGCTACCCCTTACGCGGGGCCTGAGTCAAATTTTTGATTGAAAACAACTCGAATTCGCCGCGTTGTCAAGTGTTTTTTTTGTTTTTTGTTTGAACTGTCAAAGTGTTTAGTGATTTTTTCTCTCTGTTCACCGAAAATAGCAAGAAATTAAATTTAATTTACTCATTAAATAATAGGGAAGAAATAAAAAAATAATTAATGGCTGTGCAAAAACTTTGTTAGCATTCGCTACTTCTTAATCGACACGCAATCACGGCTACGAACTGACGACAAGCGAAATTGCCAAAAGGAAGAAACTGAAGAAAAATGTATTGCTTACAGTGCCTAATCCCAGTGCTCCTGATCCCGAAACCAACAAATCCAGCTTTGATGCAGACTCATGTCATGTTTATAGTACTCTACCTCATTGGTTTCTTCCTCGAACGTAAGCCATGTACTGTCTGTAGTCTGGTGTTCCTAACAGCCGTTTTTCTCATATGCTACAGTGGCGTGGGCAATTGCATATTCTGGGGAAATTGTGATGGTCATCAGTGTGAAAACGGATAAAGCGGAACGAACATCAGGCATGACAATACTCAGTGGCTTATGCCACTAGAATCAGCAGCTCTAGCAGCCATATTAGTAATCTTATCTATATTACTATAACTAAACTACCGCAAATTGTCCCCGCCCGCCCGCAAACAAAAAAATAAATAAACTCGAAAAATAACAAATCGACAATTTTTTTATTTAGGAAAATATAGCTATTCAAGAAAAATTATTAATAAAACAATAAGTAAATGGACTTGTAAAATGTTCACAAAGCAACAACAATATATCGGAAACTGTTCTCTCTTTAGTAGGCGAAGAAAACAACAAAACAAACAAACACGTAGAGCCAAAGCAAAGAATTTTTTATCAACTATAATAATATAGAAACCTATATCTCTCTCTATTGTACAGTCGTTTTGTTATATTTGTTCGGGTAAATATTATATTTAGATGTGCATTTCTTAAATTTTATAAATTAGACGTTGTTTTGATTTTCACAGTATTCCTCTTGATTTTCTTTATTATAACGAATTGATGTAAATATTTAACAACAAATAATATTGATTTTAATATAATGACAAAGTTTTAATGCAAATCCAAGTGAAAGAGGAGATGGTGATTTATTTATTTTTGAAACTGCGGCTAAAATCTCAATCGTTTTTTTTTCCGAGAATATGATTTATTTCGGTTCTAGAATTAAGTTAATTTTAAATAAAACACGTTACTATAACATAGTTCAGTTTGTATTTTTTGCTGTTTGTTTTTTTACACGAAAGTGCAATATAACTTTTATAAAGGAATTTTGGCAGGAATACGCAAATAATAAATCAGAAAGGAATATTTCACAAATCCTGCGAACTTACAGCAAGTAAGAGTGTCTTTTCTTCTTTCTGTGCTAAAATTATATAAATCTAACAAAACGGACCAATTAAAATAACCTGCCAGTTACGAGTAACGTAAACATTTATATTTACTGTAGAAAACAAATAAAAAGTAGTAACAGAAAACCAAATATCAGATGTGGTGTCTACCACTATTAAAAAATGTTCCAACGAATTTCATTGAAAAGAGCATTTCTTTCGGATCTTCAATGAAAAACGGCATAAGTGAGCGAAATGAGAACCCACCTCAGTGTCATGATACCTGGCATTCGGCTGCAACGGGAAGTGTAGGCTGTTTTTTTTTAAAGATGTGTCAGCCCCCTTTAATAAACATGGGCACAAATCCATGAATTCAAACTAGGTTTCATTCAATGACAAATTTTGTAGTTAAACATTTTGTATTAAAACATTCTAAATTTGAGTTCAGATTGATTTCTTAACATTTCTACATAAATAATTAACAAAAAAAGAGCCACCCACCCGATGCAATGCGTTTCTTTGCAGTTGAAAAATTTCACTAAAACGTAAACAAACTCCACTAGTTGTCAAACTCAAACGTACTTGTATTGGTAAATCTGAACAAATCTGAGAAAAAAATCCAGATTCGCAAAAGTGCTCTGAAATCTTTATTTCTGTACCAAACGAACATAAAAAGTGCTCTGAGAGCAAAAAAAAGTGTTCTGAGAGCAGAAAGGGGTCGGAGAGCGCCCAATCGAATACTTCATCAATCAGATTTTTATCCGGCCTGCTCAGTCAATTTATTCTGAGCTCATAGAACGCGCTCTGATCATGCTCTGAACAGAACAAAAGAAACACAAATTCTGAGCTCTAGAGTGTCTGAGCTAAAAAACGAAGCACGAACTTTTTGTATATCAGATCAGGTTCTGCTTTGAACTAAAAAAGAAAAACGCCTATTACACCGTACTCAAATTCCCTCTATATTTTATTATAAAAAAATTGTATTTTTTAAAGTAAAGTTTGTATTCTTCGGGAAGAAAATCACATTAAATTAACCTTCAGTATAAAAATTGTTTTGGACTACTAAGCGAAGGGTCCCAGGTTCGAATTTAAGTGCTCCACCTCTCGCGAACGTCTGAAGGGCCCAATCCATAGAATCCGTCGTATCCGTTGCGGCAACGTATTTGACTGACAGGTAGATAGAATACACACCACCATATGGAAGCTGACCCATAAGCAGCGCACGTGCCGGATGCGACGGATAAAGTAAGTTTACTTTCTACTTATCTGTCCGTCGATCCGTTGACGGTTCTCACAGCGAGAGAGGCAGCGCTTTCATTGGTGGAGAGCATGAGAGAAACTGTCATTGGCTTTCACCAGTTTTCTTATATCGTGGGATTTCTTCCTTTTTGTGGGAATTTCGATGTCCGAAAAGCCTTCCATGGGAAGAAGTAAAAAGCTGCACAAACAATTCAAAAGTATTTGTGTTTCTTTTGTTCTGTTCAAAGCACGATCAGAGCGCGTAAAAAGCTGATTACACACTTACAGTCACATTTGACAGAAAATAAAAACAGGATAACCAAAATAATTGAAATGGCGGACGAACCTTGTTGTTCTGGAACTGAAGGTTAACCAATTTAATGACATCAGAACGATCTGAATACGCTCAGATCAGAGCGCGCTCAAAATGCTCGAGCTCTGAACCGAGCTCTGAACTAAAAAAGAAAAACGCCTTATGTCTTTTAAAATTTAGCGTATAACTTCAACCTGAAACCAAAAACTTTTATTTGCCCAACACATGCACCACACTCGATAAGGAAATGAGAACCCACCTCAGTGTCATCTGTCATGATACCTGGCATCCGGCTGCAACGGGTAGTGTAGGCTGTTTTGTTTATCAAAGGGGGCAACTTTGATAAACATGGGCACAAATCCATGAACTCAAATTGGGTTTCATTCAATGTCAAATTTTGTAGGCAATCCCTCGTTTTTGGCCGAAGTTGTCACTTATGTGGTATTCGATTGGGCGTTCTCCGAGCACTTTTTATGTTCGTTTGGTACAAAAAAAAAGCAATATTTTTCAGATTTCAGATTTGTTCAGATTTACCAATACAAGTACGTTTGAGTTTAACAACTAGTGGAGGTTGTTTACGTTATCGTGAAATTTTTCAACTGCAAAGAAACACATTGCATCGGGTGGCTCTATTTATGTACAAATGTTAAGAAATCAATCTGGACGCAAATTTAGAATGTTTTAATACAAAATTTAAGCAGTGAATGCAAAATGATTAGAAAAGTGTCGAAGGCTACACATATTCGAACCGCACTAATATCAACACAAAAAAGAGCAACTGACGTTTTAATGTTCGAATAGACACACGAAATCTGAAATCTGAAATCTGAGCGAATCTGAAGAAGCCCAATCGAAAACCACATAAGGGTGCCATCGGCAGGAGCATTTCGAGTTGGGGGTCTCAGTATGATTTGTCAATGCTTTTTATCAAATTAAAGAGTAGAGGCACACAACAAAACATACCAGTTTTTATCACTTTGTATATCATTTGTGTCTGAAACTGTTTTATTATGCATTCGACTATTTTAATTTGTTTTGGATTATTTTTGTGTCTAATAAAACGGATAGTATCATCTTCAGAGGCTGCCGCTATAGCCAATCGCTCTACTATCCATAATTAAATAAAACAAAATAATATTTTTTTTATAAAAACTAATTTTATTTACAATTTTAGTCCATCAATTTGGTCTCACACTATGCATTAAAAAAAATATATTTCTTTTTATTTCCCCCTTTCTATAGTCACACTTTTAAATATTTCAAATTATCCAACTAATACCGATTTGCTGAATCTATTATTATGTGATTTGTTGCTCATTTTACAGTAACATATTATATATATGGACATAAAATACGTATAAGAATTTTGTGTCTTTTTATTAATTTTCATTCAAAATATTACTCTTGGCTGGCTGTAAACATTTTTTTTAGAGTTATAATATTTTTTCTTTCCAAAAAAAAATTTATGCAGATGCAATCACAGGCGTACGAATGGAACGGGGCTGTACATCTGAAATGAAATAAAATAAAAATTAAATGACGATATTATATATACTAACTAGTTTAATAGAATAAGGAATCGGGTTTGTTATTTATTAACAATCATATATACGTAAGTAGCATATACTCGCATTAAACTTATTGTATATTTTAGGTCGACTCTTTTTTGTAAAGTTTTCCCGGATTTTAGTCGAACTACTTACAGTGTGGCCTCTCGGATTCCATTGCTTCTTGATTCATATCGGCTTGGGCCTGATTCATTGGAATTGGGATATGCACGGGACTGATCAAGCTGCGACCATAAGCGCCACGTCCAATCTGCAAAATTTGTGGCTGATCTGGCATTGGAGGTGTCATTGTGTCGCGTGGCTCCATTGGCAATTGTTGGGTTGTCAGTTGTTCTTCTTCCCGTTCCCTTTGCTGTTGTCGTTGCTGTTGCTCTTGATTTTGCATTTGCTCGTTTGATTGTGATTGGGAGTCATCCTCTTCAGAACTATCGGAATCAGAGTCAGCATTTGATTCAGCGGCCTCTTCAACAGCCAAGCGTCTCAGTTCAGCAGTGATTCTTTCCTCAGCTGCGCGTTGAATGTTTCTTAAATCATCAGCAGTGATACCGGCACGTTGTAGTGCATCAGCCAGTGGCACTCGGGTGACCTGAATGCGTCCCATATTTGGCAATTCCTGGCTACTGGATGGAATCTGAACGGGAATATCATCCGCAACATGAATCTCACGGAATGGCAATTGCTGTACATGGATGCGTACATGTTGCTCTTGCATGGGTTCGGGATGTGGCGCTTGCATCACTTGTTGTGGCATTGGTGGGCGCATTCCCATTGGCAAATGTTGGAATGGTGGTGGCATCTGGCGGATCATTGGTGGTTGCTGTTGTTGGTGCTGCTGGGGCATTGGTGGCATCATACGTTGTGGCATGTGTGTCAATGGGTATTGATTTGGCATTTGACCAAATGGGATTGGTACTCGTTGATATGGGATGAACATAGGGCGGATAGCTTCGACATCTTCGACTTCTTCCCGCATAGGATAGCGAGGTTGTTGTTCCTTATCTTCGTTGCCGCTCTCACAGAAGATCGAAATACGTTCGCCAGTGATGCGTGCCTTCTTGGGGTCGGTTGTCAGGTTAACTCCAAATGGTAGGTTGACAGTTTTCGAGGGTGAGTCGACGATCTCTTCAGCATGCTTACGTTCAACAACACAGTTCATGCGAGATCTAGAACATATAAAATAGGATCATAAAACTATGCATGGCCGCATTATAAAGGCACAACTTACTTCTTATTGCTTTGCAAGAGAGCAGCAGCAAGGTCACTTAAGTTCAGTTCAAGTGGAACTTTACTTGGGGTCTTTTGCAAATCTTCAGCTTCTTCGCTGTCGGAGAACGAAGAATCGGTTTCGCTTTCATCGTTAGCCGAAGCTACCGGTGCGGCTTCCTTGGGTTGCTCCACTTTCTTAACAGCAGATGGTTCTTCTTTGTCCAGATTTTGCAAGTCGGCATCATCGTTGGTATCTATGCCAATCAATGCATCAGCACGTGGAAGTTCCTACAATGAAACACAAGAAGAGAAGAAGAGTTTAAATAAAATTGCAATTCACTTGATGGATTAGTTAGGGTGATTCAAAAGTGAGTGGCTTATGATGTTGCTTCGGACCAACACCTGATGGTGACTTAATGATGTAAGATCACATAATCGCAAACTCACACACACTAAGTGAGAGTTCAATGGCTTGAGGAAATGTTGCTGCTGCGATCTATTATGGAAACGTTATGCAATCTTGCGGCTGTCGTTGTTGTCTTTCGTGTTCAGCGCTTATACGGAGAGGTAGTGAGCTCCAGTCAACGAACCATGGAGGAAGCGGATGTTGTTTTATATTTTTCCCAATACGAGGCGCACTAACTTTCTTAACTTTTTAAGGTTAGTCTTAAATTCGGGTGTAGGTTGTATTTGAGCTTCTTTAGCAATGTTACGTATATATGGTAGGGCTTGACATTATTGCGTCACAAAGTTAGGTGGTAAATATGTATTTATTTTTACACTGACCTAAGGTGAGAGACTGATCTGCCTTGGGGGAGCATTTTCGCTTTCACTTTTCCAGCAGTGCTTGGAATTTGTTTTGTTTTTAAGTCGGAAAGACAGAACTTAGTACTAAATAAATGGGTGTGGTAGGTTTTCTGACCGTAAAATAGTCTTGTTCGAGCTCGCTTGAGATGGGATCATTTTCCTGTAGAAACTGATAATTCTGCTATATTAACTGTTAGAAATTAAACGGCGGCGAAGCAGAATTAGCTGAAAAAAGGAATAAGTAAAAGAAACGCAGAGACCCTTTTATACACGTCCGATTTATTTAAGCACTTGGTAGGAACTAACTAGTATAATAATGAGTATAGGTAAGAATGTAAGTGTGAGTATATTTGTGTACACGTTGATTTTTTACTATTAATGTATGGGTGACTAATTCATTTTAACATTAACTTTTGCTAAGAAAGAATCCTATGAGCCTATAACGCTAACAAACTGATTATAAACCACATAATCTGAAGGTTTAAACACTGGGAAGGGAGTTCTTTAAAATTCAACATATTTTCCAACAGCCCATTACCCTGGATTAAAAACCATATAAAAAGAGCTAATACAGTTGTTAGATTAGCCGGTTATATCAGAATTGGCATGGTGTATTAATATATTGGAAAGTGTGTTTGTGAATGACAAATTGACAAGTTTCAAATACACGTTGCGATCCCTAGCTACTAGTTGTGTTGGAATTAGTGTCAACTTGCCTACTAGCAGACCATATACAATGTGGCGGATGCCTGGCCGTTAAAAAAACAAAAACACAACTGTTATAGCTATTGACATATCCAAATGAGAAACGATAAACTTTCATCGTTTGACCGGAGCTCAGTTTGATAACTTGAATTTCGAAGAAAATTATTATCGAAAGTGAAACTCTCCATGGATATGCATTTCTTGTTTCTTTGTTTAGTTCAGTAAAAATTCGTTATAATTAGAACACGAATAGATCTAATATGCAAAAGCGCATGGCAGCACGTACCCCAATTGAACTCAGCTGGCCGATATTCAGTCTATTTGGTTTGTTGCATGCATGAGTCCATAGTTCGCATTTACCTTACAAATCCCACAAATTAATATTACACTTCAAGCAAACACTATTCACTCTCAAAGAATGTAATAGAAATCCAAATAACAACACTACGAGTATGCATAAACGTGACAATGTAGCAGAATTTTCCTCAACCATAAATCATAAGCAATAAACGTGTAGACTTTCCATTTTTAGCTTACATTATAATTAATCAAAGTACGTTTGTGCATAATAGCGTTTAAAATAATTTTCCTTTCGATTAGATTTTAGAAGCGAGCATAGCTGCGGTTCGTTGTTGCGTAACGTTATTAGAACGTGTCCAGATTAATAACTTACTTAATGAAATTCCCCATTTGTATGCAGCGGCATTTCAGTTTCTATTTTGTCAAAAAAAGTGACGCATTCAATTTAATTGAATGCGCTGCTTTCGATAGGGAGTTGACCAAAATAAGTTCTAATCGTGACTCCATGAGTTATTTGTGAGCCCTATTTTGTTTGTGTATGAATATGGAAAGGTAATCTTTACAACCCGGATGTTTATACAATTAAAAGTAGTGGAAACTCCCAATAGAAAATATCATTAATTCTGTTATTTTTTTTATGGCTTTAGAAGATCAATTTGTCTCTCTCATCGTCCTTTTTTGCGCAAATAATAGCAACAAAAACGAACACTTGAAAACACAAGAGCTAAATTATAAAAACGAAATTATTCTGTTGCAAAAAAAAAAATAACAACCTGGAGCTAATAAATATTCCAAACCACCATCAGTCCGGTTTTAAAGTAAGACGCAATAATTATATTCAAGTCTCAAGTGTGACAAATGTTCTTTCACGACTTATTTACTCATTGGACGGAGTTGAATATATACACGCTCACATATATTTGCTTTGGGTTTTTTTGTTTAGATTGTTGATAAAGATATTTAGAACATTAAGGTGAATAAAGTCGAATGTGCTCTAGTGAGCAAGCGTTTTTTGTTTGAGAATACTTCAGATAAATTGTTTTTGTGTAAAGGTGTCCAGTGGCACAGTAATTAATGGATGCCTTAATAATATCGAATCAGTCAAACACTTATTTCCAAATTAAAACAAAATTGAAAGTATTGGAACAAAATAATTAAAAAAAAAGTTGCGTATACGCCCGGTATACCAGAAGGGCGAGTCTTTTTGACAGAATCTTCAGGAAAATGTAAATGTACAATATATGCACATGGGCTTGATGCAGTCAAGAAGAGGTAGAGTGAACTTAAAATGTTCACAATTTTCGATTGTAAGGCTGCGTACATTTTAACCAGTTAGGCACAAGTAAGAAATCGTCTCACATTCTCCAAAACCAAACATAAAAAGGGTTGTATCCGTTTCGATAACATGGTTTTACTCGGTCAGTCGTTCATAAATAATTGTTGCTCACTCGCTGAAGTGATAATTCGGACACTGGTGAGGCTCACAAGTTCCTCGCTTAAGGTGACTGCGAAAAGAAGTGATGTGCGGGGACCTAGCATAATATTTTTTGGTTTTGTAGATGACATTATGATGAAGCCATTTTAATTGAACGTTGGTGACATACTGTAAATAAATAATGCACAAAATGTTACCAAAGCACCTTCCAAAATGAAGCCGCTACGCTGGCGGAACGACGTGACAAAGCTGGATATGCAACAAATATTACTTTTGTTATGTCTAAGGCTAATATTTATAATTATGTAAAATGCTCTGAGCATCAGCTTGAAACTTTGCTTTGAGAGCAAGCATTTACTCTAAAGTAGCACGTGTCGCTGTTGACTGCGGAAGCAATCAGAGTGAGTGTATCACTCATTCAGATTGTATTTAGCAACCCAGTGCAGCCCTCAATTATGTTTCCATAGAACATGTCCATTAAAACCCAAGGAGTCGATGGTTTTGGTATAAAAATGGCGTCAAAGCACATTTGCTATAATAACAAAAAAAATTGTTAGCAATTTCTAGTCGTTCAGCCTGCGGCTTATTGTATTTATCTAAATCGGCTGAGAATTAATTTCACCAAATCGCTCGTTTGAACAAAAATCACGTGAACACAAGATGCTGTTGGAAGCCCATGAATATATTATTAAACTACGCCGTGCCGGCTTATATCCAATGTATAGTATAAAACTCTAACCATATTCAACGCTTTCAACAAAAATGAAAATAAAAATAATAACAACAATGAAAGCTAATCGAGTTAATAATTTCGTGACTCAATAAAATAAACAAATGGAAACTGGTTCCTGCTTGAAAACTAGTTTAACAAGAAATCTCTTCTTTTGCATTTATTTGTTGAGAATAGCTTTTTTTTATTTTTACCACCAGAGGTGGCAGGTACTTTTCCATTAGACCTTACATTTCAAATGTTAATACGCAGAAAACAATAATTAATTTGAAAGATGATCAGAGCTGTCAAATGTGAAAAATACGTTTTGGCTGTTAAACTGACAAGTCCGATAGTAATTTTTGATCTTACCAACATTATGTTATGAGTGGCATTTTTTGCAGGAATTTCTTTTTATTTCCATTTCCAGTAACGTGACCGTATTGGAACTGGTTCGATAGGTCTTAAAGATTTTATTACCTCATAGCTCGTACACTAATAAAAACATTAAATAGCACTGGTGGTTAGACAAACAAATCTCGGCAATGTTTTTTTTTTATACGAGAATAATGCCTTGGTGGGTTTATTCCATTATGACCATGCAGTCATATGACAGATGGTGTAAGCAATTTGCTTAAACAAATTTATCACCTACGAAAAATTGTATAAATACCTACCTAAAATCAAGATACATTGTGTACAGTATTAAACAGATGTACTCTAAGTGGTGACGATCTTCGTTAATGATTTAAAATGCTTTAACCGATCTGCGCCTCAGGCAGGTGTCATTTTAGGAGATAACATTGGGGTCAAAAGTAATTACCTCACAATTGCGTCTAGAAGCAAAACGTTTAATGGTACGATTTTTTAAAAGTTGGATGGAACATTTGCTGTAATTTTACTTATACCACCATGTGCAATTTATACTTCTTTCCGGTGATTGTAAAAATCGAATTTAAACTGACAATGATACAGAATACATTTACCCGATTGGTTGCAGTCAGAAAGGTGTTAAAAGCCTCTTAGCCTTCAAGTTGTTTGATTAAAAATTTAATTAAAAAACAATCATTTTATGTAAACATACGAATTCGTGTACATATTATCAAAAAAATGTTTAACAATGTTTATTGTGTTTACACATATCACACATGTGTATTTAACGTAGGTACCTACTTACTGATTCAATGACAGCGCAAATGACAGTTGAATACATAATGAATTAGGTAAATATTGCTATAAAATTGTATTCTGTTTTAAAGAAAATCTACCTACTTAGTTTGCTCTATTATAGGAAAATTATTGATAGTACGATGTACTAAATAAAAATGTGGAATAACGTTATATATAAATAGTCGTAGGGAAATAGTAAAGAACCACTTTTACTGCCTTAAATACAACATACTATACGATTGTTTTTTTTTTGTTGGGAAGATTTTGCAGAGATACAATGCTGTGTGTATTTTATTTTCCAATATTTTGTGTATAAGCCATTGGGCGAAATCTAGTAAATAGTAAAGTGTCTTTTTGGTTTTTAACAATCCAATTTTTTGTTAGCTGACAGATCTGTTTCAAGACAAACTTATGAAACAAAAAGTGTTCGATTTTTACTAACGCAAACTTAACTACACAAATAGAATAACAATATTGGACTTAATTTCAGTTTCATTCAATTTACTCCTCTAATTTCGATAAAATATTTAAGTAAAGTATCAAAATCTGTCATCTGTCAATAACACATCTGGACTAGATTATTCGTCTACCCCACCATACAATTCAACTTAAAACGCTGTTGCTGTGACCGATTTAGAACAATCAGAACAGAGTCAGGAATCTGTCAGATTTACTAATCTTGAGACTCGAATGTCCCCAGTAACATATTCAGTTGCCGTGCAACGAAGGGATAAATAATAAATCTAGCCAAGGATTTCTTCGCCAAAGCTGTTTTTGGATCACAATAAAACTTCTGCTGCTGCTCGCCTCCACATTTATTGGTGAAATGTCAAAAACAAATCTGTAGCTTTTGGGCAGCTATAATTTACATAAATCGCACTTGTATAAGTGCTTCTTGAGTGGATTCTGATTTGGAATTAAGAAATGAAATTCTCCTATCAGAATTTTTCAATTGGAAAAGACAAAAGTTCTTAGCTGATACAAATTTGTGTCAAACCACATGATTGCCACTGTCAGCGCAAAATATTTGACGGAGTTTCAATACATTTTGTACTACTAAATTTTCTCTTCCAAATTATGTTTTTGTTAAGACAATACTTCTCATTTGTTCTGAAAATAGTGTAAGCTTATTTAAAAATTATATCGTTAATGAGGGCATGTCCAAAATGACAACTGTATGACATTCTACTGTCAAGTTGACAATCTAGTCTAGACAAATCTGTTCAGATTAAAAGTGACAATTCGTGATCACAAAAGGTTCAGCAGCTTTAGTTGACATTTTGTAGGTTAAGTACGTAAATAAATAAATAATTGGCGCAACAGGGACCCTAGGCCTAGCTCCTCACAACCATTCGTCTTGTGTGAGTTTTTATTTTTGGGACGAATTTTCAATTATAATATAAAAATATAATATATAACAAAATACAATTTTATGCCGAGTCCAAACGACCAATTGAGAAGCTCTTTCATGACAGTTATGCTCTCGGATGTTCGTCAGACGTTCGCGAGAGTATACACGGCAATAAATACCACTAAGTAAGGTTTCATCTAAGTAATCGACACAATCAAGTTAATCTAACAGTCATTGCAGGTTGTCTTAGTGGATTTTGAAGCGTTGAAGGAGGGGTGGCACGAAATTGCAATCAAATTGCAAAGCTTCAAACTTCAAAGACGCTGTCGTGGAAAACTATTTCCTTGAAATTGGCCAACGGTTTCAGAAAGAATCATTTTGCTGTTAATGCCGGATTTCAAAGTAATTAAAACTGGCCGAATATGGGGCACAACACACTGGAAGTTATTGTCTTGATGTCATATAAGTAGATTTCGATGTCATAAAAACGGCGTAAATTGAGACAGCGTGCCTACCCCTAACAAATAATGGTACTTACATTTTTTTGAAAAGACAAAAGCAAACTCGATTTCGTTGTTATAAAAATGTGTCAAATTAAATTAGCGTGAAGGTAGCTGCAATATACGTCAAATCAAATGACTCCGAGTTTGCCATAAATCTTATTAATGCTCCACCGCAGCAAATCAAGAACAGTCGCAATCAACGATTTTGTTCTTGACCTTTGGGCACACAAGGTAAAGTCTGTTTTATGCCACTTTAAAGAGAAAATGACATCATTCAGTACGAAATCTTATCGCTCTCAGAAGAACAAGCAAATACTTATGCAAACATATACGGTCCCGTGTCTAGTAGAGCTTATCAAAACATTACGGGTCAGTTATAAGCTCAATTATGTACCTACAAAACGAAAATTTTGTTTATTGCAAAAACGTTTAACAAATATTTATCCGGAGATCACATCAATAATTATTATTGACTGGACGTTTTCGTTCCGAAACTTCGCAGTTAGCGATCACTATCAAATTCAAAAGCCATTAGCACATATGTATATGTATCTGCTATGGAATTAGATAATATCTTGCAGTTTACTAGATTGTGTGTGTGCGAGTTAATTATAGTTTCCAGGCACGAACATCTCCGCCTAACCAAACAATTACACAAAGCATCCGCCATGACCATATGATAATAACTCACAAAACACCAACAATACCCGATCCCGGCCACAACTCCAACTTCACGTCATGCCATTATATTTTCGAGATAAGCATTTCATTGAAGCCATGTTAACTAGCCACAATGACTGCTATACCTAACTACTGCTGGGCTACTGGTTGATTAGCTATGGAGCCTTGAACAGAGTAAACACTTCTCCATGTGTATAATTTCAATGTCACGTAACACTGATGCTAGGACAGATTGAAAGCAGTCATCTCAGATACGAATGCTTCAAACAAATCAGCAATTTTAAAATATTCTAAGTAAAACCAAGTCCAAAAAGCGAGGAACTGGCATCCCCACTTCTTTCGCTAATTAGTGAGGTATGCAAATAGGAGAAATAAAATTCGTTTGTAATAATGTTGCTTCTGTATTCAGAAGACAGAATTTGCATTCGAAGAATTTATGGCGGCGTATGCAAACAACGTGCCAAGACTTTAGATATACGGTCCGAAGAGAGCACCTCCTACTTGCGATATTTTTATTTGCTGTCAACTATGGCTTACTTGGTAAACACACAGGGTATGTTTCGAGAATACTCAAACAAGTCGAATTTTAACACAATGAATCACCGCCGCAGAGATGTTGAAAGATTTCCAAAAGCATTCGAGCTTCGACAACGATAATAATTGATGAACTTTAGCTATCTTTGCGTGTGCATTTAATCATCTGTCAGAGTAGGTGGCCTTCACATCTTTAGTCTTGCATGCAAACAATAGAATTGGCCAAGAATTTATTGCAAGTTTGTTTAAATAAAGAATCCGACACAACCTCCTTTTGGCATCGCATTGAGTTCAAGAGCGTGCAGTACCTTCAAACGTTATAATTGGTTTCAAAATCCAAACAAAAGAAGTTGCGTATGTGAGTAGCATCTTTTTGTCGATGATAGGAATGATGGTTCGTTCGTTTCAATACTGACTTTCCACGGATCGTATATGTGTGCCTTTGTTTATGGTGCACCCACAGACTGTGGACTTAATATATCAGACTTGGAAGGCCGAAAATATTCACAAGATTTGCGAAAGAAATTGTTTCTTCAGCGATACGAGACCAGATAAAAACAAAGGTGAATACTCGTAATATCGTGGGGAGAAAGTAGGCGAGAAGTCGACGTTTTCAAAGAAGGCGAGAAAAATTAATGACCTGCGTGGAGTACGAGGAGATAATGATACCTGAGATGTGAATGGCGTCACGTTGCTTTCCAGTGTAAGTTAAAAGTATATTTCGGCAAATGAAAGTTGCTACCCACTTCTACATCCAACGTAGGTAGACTATTTTGGAAAAGGCTAACTTCGACAGAAACTGACGTTCATTTCAAAGACTCTTAGGTGTTTGCATTAATGCATTGTTGCTTTGTTGTTTGTTATCCATCGTTTACCATCCATAGAATGGCAGATTAATTAATTATGCGCATATATTTCACTTGGATTTGTGAAGGCTCCTGCGACATTCAAGTTTAAATGCCAGGAGCTATCAAGCTGTGTCAATAATTCATTGGCTTACCAGTTAATTCAATTTTACCGAAGAACTTGAAATAAATATGTATATTAGTCCGATTTAATAAATCCACAAGAGAGTTTTGGGTCAAAAAAAAAATGAAAAACGTTCTTGCTTTTTAGTATTTCTCTTCAAATCAATAACATAAAACGCCGGAACAGCACAAGTTAGTGAAAGCTATATAAGCACAGCTTCGTATTTCAATTTCATGACGAAACAGATATTCTACCCGCTAAGCCCATTCGATATGTTATTTGAAAAGAAAACTAACCCAAATGAGGTTAGGAAAAGCAGAAACATAGTTTAAAGACTGCTTTAAAAATATGCCATGCAAACAGAAACCTTAAACCAACCCTTGTGCTATCAGCAATGTCTAGGATATTTTTACAGCTATTCATTTTTTGTTTTTGTTTTCAGTAAGAGACTGTGCATCTTTTTCAGTACTAGGTCGCTTTAGTACTAAATCGCTTAAATGGCATATTATCGTAGATTTTAAGCTCGACAATCTTTATTACTTGCTTAATTCGTGTACGATATATGTTCACTTAAGTATGTTAACATTTTAAGCCTCAAATAGAGAAGATATCTTCTACTTTAATATGAAGTTAATAAGGTTAATTAAAAAAAATCAAATGACTAAGAAAATGTGAATAAGACACATTCCAGTGTAACTAAATGACAATTGGAGAGTATACCTACACAGCCTAACAAAAATATGCGTAGCCTCCGGCTGATACACACTGACTTTAACGGCCCGGAAGTGGACAGCGCCTAATGGCTTATTGAATAAGTAGAAAGTTTCCGTAAATAAACCAGTATTTCCCGCAACAATTAAGCTTCACACTGCCTATAAGTACACCCTACTATTTGCAGCTCATAGTCAAAAGATTGTTACTATTTAGGGGTTAAGAACCCAAATCAGATATGGTCTCAATTATATTGCAGACATCGACAATGCAAATCGAGATTTTTTTAAATTTTAAACAAAGTCTATTCTCATATCAGGTGTGCGGGTACCTATTCCTCCCAATCCTCTTAATCCAATATCCAATTCCTTCACCATCATTTCTGTTGCAACATGTGGTTGCATTAGCGAGCACATAACTCTAATGCTTACCACCTGCGTATGCACAAAAATTACACATTGGTGTCCATTATCGCCTCCTCCAGTATATTAAGCTGTAAAAGCTAAAAAAATCCAACCACCACAAGGCGTTTCCAGTTTCCATATCTGAAGATTCATTCGGAAAGCAACAATAAATTGCATAATCCGAAAGCAGTGACGTTTGTGTGACAGCAGCACGAAACGACGACCACCAACTCCAAAACGAAAGAGTTGGAGTAGAAACTGCTGTTTTCGCAGCGCGCGAAGTTTCACAGGAGTTTCTTCGTACCTAGCACGAGTTTGTACCAACAGACACAAAACACATTCCGAGATGTATCCATTGAGCAGTATCTGCGTTATGCCGGTTGTTGCCACTCGAACCAATCGTGTGATCTTTAACATTTTCGTTGGCATATAGACTGGAATTGCTTGGGTGTTTTTTGTTTTTCTTTTCGTAGATTTATAAAAAAAAATAACTGCTTTCACTTTAGATGGCATGTGCTTGTTGCACATCGCCGGATGGAAAAGTCGTTCTTCAGTACATGTTGTTTTGATGTACACCAGTATATGTATACCTTTCGTAAATAATTGCCCATATATGCGGAATATTTACAGATTTCGGTATTTTGTTTGCAGAAATATGCTCACTGACAGACATGAGTAATTTGTGCGGCTGGTGTGTTGAAACTGAATGCTGAATCATTTTCAGAGTGCCATAAATGAGGGCTCTGTTGGCTTTTGCAAATATAATTGTAAGACATTTACTCATTTATCTATCGAACCAGGAAGATGTACCGGTGTTGCTGTTTGCTTTACGTAAGGCGTTTGCCAAATGTGTCAACATTCACCATGTGGAGATATTTATGGCATTACGTAAGTTAATTGTTTTGTTGAATGGATCGTTATTCATTGAAAAGTTTTAATGGGATCTTAATTAAGTGCAAGCCGGCGGTATGTTTTAGAAATGTGTTGTTTTCCAAAATGAATTAAGCATGCGAATGCTGAACAGATACTTCCTTGATTCTTGATGATTAAGATAATGGATGTGGGAGGCAAAACATTAATTCAACTAGCGAGTAGCTCACGAAAGTAAAATGTGAAACTTGTTGGGTATAGTTTGCCTTTTAATACGAATTTAAAAGTCATATCTAAACTATAAGAACGTTTCTTTGTCATGACGGATACAGTTGTTTGTGAAGGACTTCCTATTGAGGACAGTTGTCCATAAAGATTAAATGCGAAAATAATTCACAATGAAATCAATTATTCAACTTTAATACCGAGAGCTAACGCTACTTCAAAAATTCTATATGTGGTGTTTAGAGACTTTGGAGTATATAGCAAAGCAACACTGAAAAATTTCGTCTAAAACCATTCGCTCTTATTTTTATATTTACATCTTAAGAAACAATACTTTAAAAACCCTTGTTTTATAACAGTTTAAGCTATTTCAAATCAGAAGTTATATACATAATTTTTATAATTTCCCTTCGATATCACTCTTCATTTTTGCATTGCACATCAAAACATTACAGCTGCACAAAATGTTTATATTTTAGTACGTATACAGTCGGCTAGCTAAAACACAAAATAAAATAAAAATTAGAAAAAAAATGACCCCCAAAAAATAAATTTTTACAATTATTAATTTTATCTTTATAAGTTTATTTAAATATAAAATTAAATTAATTTATATTTACATTATTATAATTAGCAAATTATTATTTCAGATATTTTAGTAGAAAATACGAAGTCTGTTGGTACATAAACTTTCTATCTACAAACTGTCGTGCTTTATCTGATCTCTAATTAAAACAGTCATTAATGATAGGTTCTATAGTTCTATTCTTTAAATTACATGGCTAGCCGTAAATAAACAATTAGTTACCCTTTCAACAAAACAAAAAGGCAATAACACATTGCTATTGCGGCATAAGCGATTGGTTATTGCATGACAACTACAATGTCTCTTTCATAATTAGAATATTATTTCAAGGTTTCCATGCGGTCATATATATCCATTATATACAATGAGTCTTGAGAATCTCTACTGTCAAATTTCAGTAACACAATGCTAATGGTGTGATAGCTGTGGCGTTGGTTTTTGCCAAGAATGATAGCATTGTTCTGTCGGTGTTCTATTTGTACACTGGAATAGTGATTATGATGCAAGCAATCGCTAAAAAAATGGCGCTAATCATCTCATTAGGTTAGAGATCGACTTTTAGGTTAGGATATTTTCTTAATATAAAGTGTAAAATCTCCCCACTTTCGACAGTTTACCGAGGGGGGTTTTCTTCAACTTATCTACACTTAATGATAGATAACATCAAATCCACTTAATGGACAGCGGTGTATCTTCCATATTCGTACAAGAATTTGCGAACTAAGTCGTAATTTATTGGCTATTGCCATTAATGATTTTACAATTATTCTAAAAAAATTAAATTACCCCAATTAAAAAGAAGGCAAACACTACACCGAATTCATTACCCCCATTTTTTCCCTTAAATCATTTCGTAGCGTCTCTTATATAAAATGATTTTTGCAATCATCTCTATATAATGACCATAATTATCTACCAAATCACATCTCTGGCTCTTTACTGTGCTGCTTGACTGAATCAAAATTCCGTTTTTTTTTTTAAATCTATCGCTATCTCAAAACGAATACGACCTCGACAGAGAGGTAATTTATTTAAATAATATTTTTTTAGTGGAACAAAAAATAGCCACAATTGTATAAGATCAACACACAAACAACAGATAAGTGTTAAGCTCATAAATATTAAAAAACAAAAAAAAAAAAACAACAACAAAATCTAAGTGAGTATAGTTGGTGGCTCGTCATTTCCTATTTGTTTATTTAAAAGAAAGTAACTAGTGGCCACAAGTAGGAACTAGCTCCTCTCAGCCATTCAACTGCATGTTTCCTTTTTGTTAATTAAGCCACATCTTATCATAAATTATGTTACTAACCATGCCCAGTCATGTGACTACTTACCTTATTCACCTGTTGAAGGGTCTCAAGCATAAGCTCCTTCTCGAGTACAGAGTCGAGTGCTTGAACCTGATCACACGATGCTCGCGCTTGCAAATAAGTCGATGCCAAAATGAATGATCCAATTACGAACGAGGATACAATAATGGTGAATGCTGTAATTTTAGCGATTTTCACTGAATTCGATTGACGTTTGTAGGCCTGGTTAGGGAGAAAAAAGACAAAAATTATATTTAAACAATTGAATAGAAAAGCCGTTGAATTAATGTAACTACCGGTAATTTTAATGTTAACATTCAAAGTTTGACTGTAATTCTTTAGTGAAAATGGTGCTTGGTAATTATAGATTTAGTTTTCGAGATGAACATTTTAATGGCGCAGCAGAATGTGTGGATCATTAACTTCAAATTTAGGGTAGAAAGTGTGTGTGCTATTTGTGGGTTAAGCGTGACTCTTAAACTGAAAAGTGTAATCAATTTCCAACAACTGGGTTAACCGCACCTGCAATAAGAGTTGATTGCAGGGGTATTAATTAGGTTTAAGAGCAAAGCGGTTACATTGACAATTCCTATGAAGAGTGTTTTTCATTGTCTATCGTTCGATCTTACCCAATATGTTCCATAAATGATATCCTTTTTATATCAGACATTTTATTTCATTTTTTTTTGTATTAAATGCAAAAAGGAATCGAAAAGGAGAATGAAGAACTGAGAGGCAATCGATAAGACTGTTTTCACTGACAAGATTTATAAATCCCTTTAGGTGCTTCTATTGACGGAAAAGGGATGTATTGTGAATATTTTTTGTGACGAAAGCTGTCACTTTTTCCTATTTAATAATATAAAATCTTTTATAAAGAAAACAGCAACGCTCATAAAACATTTGGGAAAATAAAAATTTACAAATGTTCTGAGTTACTTGCTGCTCTGTTCGATTGTGCTGATTGATATGCTAAATTTCATAGCGCCCTATGGATATTATTCTGTATTGTAAATGTATGATATGAAAAATCCCGTTTACATATATCTACGTAAATTTATTTTAATTGAATATTTAGCCATTGTTTGTGGGATGACTTTTGAGCAATTCATTAAATTCAATAACATAGCTTTTTCTTAAAGAGGCATATTATTTATTTATTTTATTATATTATAAAGAACAATTTTCCCGTAAATAAAAATATTATTTTACGTAGACTAATAATCTTCTCAAATATTTTGTGGTCACAAAAGATATTTTCATATATATCAAATTAGTGAGTTCGTGAAATATTACTCAACTTTATTTTATGTTAAAAATCTATTACATTCGCAAGCATAGCACCGAAGAGCTCGCTAACACAGGGATAGTAAGAACTAAGAAGTTCGAAGGCAAAAACATAGTTTGACGATCCCGCGTCTGATGTGTTTGACTCGGCGAGATAATGTTGGCCAACTTATGTTACATAACATTTGCGTTGTCACATATGCTATTGTTTAAAGTTTAAGTTGTTTTTAGTTTAAAGAGAGAGAGTTTTTTCTGCATTCAATCGTTTGAAACTGCAGGAATGAGATCGTTACTCAACACCTTAAAATGTCCAAGAATTGTAGGTAGTTCGTTTATAGAAGAACCATGATATGATTGCATATGAATAATACAACCTACACAATAAACTAAGTATTAAATAGACCGTCAGCTCCCGCGCACTTAATCGATTCCACTCTGCAATTAAATTCTCTCTTAAATTTCCTATCTATGAACACATGTGAAACAGCAAAAAACAAATTCTTAATGGCGGGGCGGAAGGTGTAATAAAGGAAAAAAATGAACAAACTGTCAGGTTAATATGTATGTGCAAGTGGATGCGTGTGGCTAATTTACTTTAACATGGCACACATACTTTCCGACATAGTAACACGGAAAACAGCTTGTAGGCAAATTCTCTTAAGTTGTCTAAGCTGACATTAAAATTGGAGTAACATTTATGGCAAATTTGAGGCATTTGCCTGAAGTTAATGAGATTTTTGCCTATTTTTGATTTGCCACCTTTAATCGATTATATGAACCAAAAAAATTGTAAAAAAGTAAAGAATATTATTTTGTCCCTATTGCGATTGTCAGTAAGCCATTGAATCGACAACTGCGATCTGTATCGACTGAATTTTCGTTTGCCATTGTATAACTAAATCGACAAGTTGACTGAAATGTCAGTAGAATTCTTTCGATTTCTTCGATTTCTATACACTTTTTTTTAGCGGTTATTTCCATTACTTACATTATTTATTGCTACTAAAAAAAGTTTTTGTACTAAGTTTGTATTAATCATTTGTTTTTAATTAACAAGTTTGAATCGATCCATACAAACAGTCGATCACAAAAATGCAAAAGCTACCGATCTTGTTCGAGACTCGAAATAGTAAAATGTGTATTAAGCAGTTGTTCGCCTCTTATTTATTTTCTACTTTTAGATAACTTACACTTTCGACTCAATCAGTTGTAAAAAAAAACGTAAGCTTAACATTAAATTTTTGCAAATAATATTCTTCTTACAGAGTAAGCAAACTGTTTACTGATTTGATTACCATATATGTAACTCGTACTGCACAGAGCACAGTTTGAGCTCACAACTTCAATGTCAACATAATAAACAGCAAGAATCAGTTACTTTCTCTTGATAAATAGATAGCACTGACATTGACAACAAAATGTGCTAAGACCATCAATTTCATATTTTTGCCCTTGACATGTGACTTTCAATGAATCTTACTACAAATACAAGTACCTCAGGTGCAAGTTTATTTTGAAACCATGCATACATAGCGTGAGCAATATAGAGTGAATTCAAATTACAATCTACTTCAACAGGAACGCTGCATTACGTCAAATAGAAAAGACGACCTACGATACAAATAAATTTATGTAAATTGTAACCAAACGTAGAAATATAAATAAAGCAATTTCCATTTCAGTTTACTTTCTCGCTTTCCCGGTCAGCTTTTATGCAACTACAACTTTTTTCATCGTCAAATGAAATGCACTTAGGTGTCTCTTGACATTATTTTCATTTGTCTCTTTTCGATTTGACATTGAAGTTCTCATTTGTGAATCAATGCTATGTAAATACAACAATTTTTTAGAATGTGGGCGGACAGGAAGTTCTGCTTTGTTTATTAAACTTAATGATTGACAGGCGAAATCAAAATATATTTTATGACATTCACAATGGTTGTGCTTTCATCATATCGAAGGTTTAATCATGAGCAGATGGAATTAATTATTTCTTTTTCAGATCGTATTTCAGGTAGTTGGTAGGTAGCACGTATAAGTCATTTCACTTTTTAAGCTTACGGCACGAAGAAGTGCTACTGTCAGAATTAATTAAGACGATGATAGGGATACTCAAATTTCAGTTTTAAATGGATTTTTGAAAATATTGTGCAACATATAATTTTTTTTACATACTTTAAGACTTCGCAAGTTACTAATAATCATATTTATTGTCCAGAGTAAATTTTACGAGGTCACCATGTCGAAATTTTCCATATAGAACTACCCATTGTGAATTAGAAAATATTTAGTGTGAAGATGAAAAATGATTATCATAGTAAGGCATTTTAACTCTGAGCAGAATTGTGTGTCATTTTTTTTAAATGATGATCCCACAATTAGGTTTATAACAAGATTTGTTCAAATGAAAGACACAGTTCGACTAATGCAAGACTAATAACAATTTGTAGATATGTATGTGCTTGGATTGAGCAATTTTTAGTTGGCCGGTGTCAACAAAATACGGAATAGAAAAGAAAACAAACAACACATTTTATAAGCAAAGTTATGTTGCAACCCGTGCAAGCAACCATGCAGTGCATGTCAACACCGGCCATTGGTCAGCCTAATGATATAGACACTCTGGTGAATGGTTAAAGCAAGTCTTTGACGTGTCTTCAAGTAGCGACTGAAAATTCGCCATAAAGATAGCCAGGCACGATGAGGTTATGATAATGCTGATGCTATTTCTTGCAATTTCGCAACTCTAAAGACATTATGGTCTTCATTTAACTGCCAATTACATTGACATTTTTTTTTTGAAAATGGTGTCATGCAATCAATTGAAAGATGAGCAAGCTTTTCCTTTTTACGATGAAGATTACTAGTGCCTATGAAAAAGTATATGGCATGCGTGAATGTTGAATTGCGAATTTAGATTTTCATTCGATTTTAAGAATGTGAATGGCAAAGTCCCCCATTTTAACATTTTAAGTAGGTAATTTGATTTGATTTGAAAATTGGAAATTGTGGTTTGGACGATTAATTTGAACTAGTTTTGCTGGTGGTCGAAAATCGATCCTACCTTTTATAAGTATGTAATACTAAAAAACGATATTTATGTTGTTTATTTTTATAAACGAAAAACCGACATCTAGACATCGAAAAAAATACATCCCTTTGAAAATAAGTTTTACTTATGATTTTTTTTTTTAATTTTAATACATAGAGCAAACTATGTGTTGACATCCACATCAAAAGTGGATATACGAGCCCAAACGCAAAATAGTTGGCCTAGTATTGTATTTTTGATCACATACATTTTCAAATCCGTTATAATTATGCATAATTAATGAAAAGTTGATTTTTTTTTCTTAATATTATCCACGAACATGTGTTCATTACAAAGCAATCAATAAGTTAAAACAGTTAATGTTTGT
This sequence comes from Cheilosia vulpina, assembly GCA_916610125.1. Classification (NCBI taxonomy): domain Eukaryota; kingdom Metazoa; phylum Arthropoda; class Insecta; order Diptera; family Syrphidae; genus Cheilosia; species Cheilosia vulpina. The sequence goes on from OU744278.1 coordinate 29,646,178, forward strand.
TGCCACAAATTTCAACTGTTAACCCATTTTTTTTTTGCAAAATAGTTGGCCTAAGCTGGATAATGTCTTTCTCTCTTGACATTTACCGTTTATTGTTGCGTTATTTAAGTGCGGATGCCTCAAGTCAGGCATTCACTGATTGCAGTCGCAATCAAAGTTCACTATGGCGCGTGGCAAGTGTTTATCGGAAGACATACGTAATTTAATAATAAAAGCGTACAAAAAAAACGTTTCGGCATATAACATCGCAAAAAATTTGGAAATATCGAGGTCCTCAGTTCGAAACATTATTAATTTATTCGAAAATACTGGAAATGTGAACCCACTGAAGAAAACTAGAAGACCATCAATTGCTAACGATCGTAACAGAAGGGCTTTAAGAAAAATTCTCAAGAAAGATCGTCGTGCTACAATGGCAAATATCACCTTAGTGTGGAAAAATGTGATTAAAAAGCAAGTTTCAAGAGACACCTGCATTCGAGAAATGAAGAAAATGGGATACAAATTTTATACAGTATTTTTAAACCAAATTGTTTTTGTTTTATTAACTTAGAAAATTGTTTCTTCTAAAAAACCGTCACTTAGGCAAACGAAAAACCACTTTTAACTCCTTTGCAAAAAAAGAAGCGCTTAAGGTGGACTCATGATCATCAAAACTGGACGCTAAGGCAATGGGGGAGTGTAATATGGAGCGATGTGTCTCGATTGGAGACTCACGATCAAGAGTTTTAAGAACGCCAGCTGAAGCATTTCACCCAGACTGTTTTAGACGAAAAACTAAATTTACCGCTTCAGTAATGGTATGGGGATGTATGTCAGCTCAAGGAGTAGGTGACCTTCGCTTCATCGATTGTACTGTGAATGCCAGTAGGCATCAAGACATCCTAGAGCACCAACTTTAACCTTCGATTCCGAGGCTGCAAACAGAAAATAGCAGTTTTACATTTCAGCAAGATGGCACATCATGTCATACAGCCAAGCAAAATATGAGCTGGCTTCGAGAACACACCATTCCAGTTCTAACGTGGCCTCCAAATAGCCCGGACCTGTCTCCAATTGAGACTTTGTGGGGAAAAAATGAAAAAAGAATTAAGAACAAATCCGGCTAAAAACTTGAATGAATTCAAGGAAAAGATCCAAGAAGTTTGGAATGGCATTACTCCTGAATACTGCTTTAATTTAGTGGAAACTCTTCCAAATCGAATTACAGCCGTTATTAAAAACAAAGGTGACGTCACTCAGTGGTAAGAGACAGTTATTTTTGTATTAGGCCAAGTTTTTTGCGTCGAGTGGGTCAACTATTTTGCGTTATATGAGTTACAATAATTTCGTTTATTTAATCATTAAATGAACTGTTATTATTTTATGAAGAATTATTTTTAAATGTATATGTCTAACACTTTCACAATATCAAAATAAATTTTGAGTTCGTTTTGTTTACTTTGGAGTGCCAATCTTTTTTTCGAATTTCATAAGACGGAAAGTAAACGGGCCAACTATTTTGAGTTTGGGTCGTATATGCCCCTGAATTAAGTTACTGTCAAATTGCAATCTTTCAAAAATATGTTATAATCTAAGGTGATATTTATTTGAATACGTTGCCATGTCAATATGGCGGCGACAAATTGAATGTCACCAAAATGGTTGCATTTAACTGATAAGCATTTTGTATGGGGAATTGTTAACTTAATTTTACCAGCCTTAACGGGTATATATACCCACAATTTTTTGTTTGTGCACATCTATGGCGCAATACCTTTTGAATGATATGAGTTTCATTATACTCATTTCATAATAAATACTAAAAAAGTGTACGGAAGCTTTGGATGTTCACGTATTAATATAATGATAAATCTACTGTCGGCAATGGGCCCTAAACGAGTAAGCACAAAACCATCGAACGACATCGTTTCGACGATGTTTCTACTTCGTGCAACAACGAAAAAACGATAATCGTTGAAACGATTGGACGATCATCGTATTTTGTTGCTTCACGTTACTAATTCAAACGTCAAATACTCTCGTCGATTCGATTCGATTGAACGATGGCTATTTTGCAATCGTTTCATAGTTTTTGATGCATTTTTTTACTTTTAATTAGGTCTGAGAGAAGTATACAGTTTTTTTAAAGGAAGACAGAAGACTTAAATTCTCTTTGGGGGCGACTCGCTGTTATCCTAGTTGAAAGAGCATTTTTTTAAAGGAAGACAGAAGACTTTATATTCTCTTTAGAGGCGACTCGCACTTATCCGAGTTGAAAGAGAATGCATTCTTTGCAAAAAAAAAATGGTAAATGCACTTTTTTTGGAATAACTAATGAATATTATTTCATAAATTTATAATGCAATCAGAAAAAAATGAAATCATAAAATTGCATTCATTGGTTTTGTTTGGTACAATTCGCCCCTTACCAATAAAAATTCTACTACGTATCTATCTATTTTTGTATTAAATGCACAATTCCATGTCAATCAATGACAACAAATAAACAAATTCAAGAAACAAAAAACAATTTCCATATATTTTTAAATTTGTTCGGTGTCAGAGTCTGTTTACAATCATGTTCAAACTGTTTAAAACAAAAACCATGAACGATTCGATTGAACGATGCGACGATAATGTTATATGAAGTTAACTAAAAACGATATCGTTTTGTTCAATCGTTTCAATAATTACGCGATTAGAGCCCTGTCTACGCCTATCGGAGAATTAATAACATACATACAATTTCGTTGGATGTTGAAATAAAACCAGAAGAAAGTCCAAAGAATTTTCTTAAAGTATTACTATAAAAGCTGCATTTAATTAGGGGTTGCAATTTACCTACACGGTGTTTCGGTGTATTATTTGCTTTCGAGTACAATTTATAATATGCCTTGATTAATGCAGTGCTTAATGACAGCACGATTTAGATCTCGGATTGCATATTGGGGGAAATTCTCTGGAAATGTTGAGAATTCCACCATTTCCAAGGCAAAATGGTAATCCCTTTAATTTGCTGATTGATGTCGTTTCTTCAAAGAAAAACTGTATTATGCTGCGAATTACAGCGAACTGTCAACCCAAACATTGTTATTCAAGGGCTCTAAAAAAATCCGGAGTCTTAATAAAGCAGAGTCATTCCTCAAATGTCATCAGTTTTGAAAATAACAATCGAGTCAGGGTACCATTCGAAATGACAGATCAAAAAGCATTGTATCAACAATTAAAAATAGTAAGGTAGGTACTTTCCTTGAAAATGCTTTACAACAAACCTAAATTGAGGAACTTTCGGATTCATTATAAATCCGATCCCATATGGTTCCGCTTCACTTCGGTCCCTGTTTCCCTATTGCCACACAAATTTAATCTACATCACCATTCTCATTTATCATACTCTACTCGTCAGTGATATTGGTATAGTATTTTCAATAAAATATGCATCCAGGCAACAACCATTGCAGTTGAAAATAGTTTTGCAACATTTCGATTTTTTACTTCAAGCCTCCTCAAATCGATGCAAGCGATTTGGGTCAAATTAGAGAGGCACACTCCATCTGACTGCGTCATCGCACACTTCACTCTTTCGTTATTCTTTTTCGCGACTTCTTCCATTGCTGCTGCTGCACAGAAACTGTCAGTTAATAATATAGAGGAACACTTTTAAGTTTATGCCTCTTTTGCATGTATAGTAGGTTGCCATTCTTTTTTTTCTTTTTTTTTTGCGTTGAACGATATAAGGTTTCCATTTCATTATTTGCTCACCCAAAAAAAAAAAGTATAAAACAACAAAATATGTGTTTCCCGTTGTAAATGGAAAGGAGGACACACTGCGCTAAAACGGAGATAGGCAGGTACGAAATATAATGAAAAGTGTTCAGATTTCTCCTCTACGTTGGAAGAGAGTGATTCAAATTGGAAGATTATGTTCGTTAGTCAGATAGAAGTTGATAGTGACAGTTTGACTTTCTAGAGTAGGAAATGGGAAATTTGCAATAGAGGAACGGATGTGGGAGCGCCATGTTGCGGAAGAATGGAATAGTTTTATTATTCGGCCTTGAAAAGCAACAAGCACTAAGTCCCTTAAAAAGCATACAGAAATGTAAACATTTACAGTTGCTTGTCCCCAACATTTTTGTCGACGTCAATGTTTTGTCTCTCATTTTGATTTAACAAATCATTAGGTCTGTTCCTTTGCTTTTGTAGTAAAAATGGAAAAAGACTGTCAAAATGGCAGTGATGGGGATAAATTCTCCCACAGAGAGGGACACTAACGAAAAATTTAGGGAACGCTTTTGTAGTAATCTATGAAAATGACAAATACATAATCTAAAAATTCAAAAAAGTGGTACGAAAAGTCGTTAAAATATCGTATAAACTCGAAGAATTTGCTAATTTACAAACAAAGTTATTTGATTCATCTACCTAGCGATGAATGTGATTCGGAATTAATGACAGTTGCCAACATCAGCTTCCATTTGGTAATGGGCAAATTTGAAAACCTAGTTATCCTAACTCGAATGGTTCTCCCCGAATGCAAAAATTAGGTCGATATCGTCGCTTTTCCTACTTCAGCCGCATATGGGAACTGTTAACTTAGTACTCAGTCATACGAAGATTTGTCGACTACCCCTCCATAAAAGTCAACCTTTTTATGTCACCGATCTAAGCCAATTAAAACTGAGACACATTAAGTTAGAAATCCGTAAACAAGATACTCGAACGTCCCCTATGATACCGGTTTTTGAGAAGGTATGTCACTTGCATTTTTCAAACAACAACCACAGCATACTGAAAAATTAACATATTACATATTAAAATATTTGCATATCATTCGTTAACTTAAAACAGGAAGCAATTAAGTATTACAAAACAACTAAAAGTCGAACCAAAATAGTGTAGGCAGTAAAGGTAAGGCAAGGCATAGCTAATTAAATACAGCAGATACTCATAAAGCATAGCAATTGTTGGAGACCATCCTTTTTAAAAGTGCAATGCATTCGTTCCTCAAACGCCTTCTCTGCCAAAGATGATGCAAACAAATTTAAGGAGCAGCTACACATAACTCAACAGTTTCTCTCCTCTCAAACACATACAAGGCCAATCGCCTGACTTCCACGAAAAATGTAAATGTTAGTTTATATATATAAAGAAGATGAATAGTATTATGTGCAGTGCTTCCAAGTTATGTGTGAATAAAACAAACTGAAGATACTCATCTTAAAGCGAAAAACAAAATGTGAAGCTGCATTAGAATGAAACCAAAAATACTTGAAGTGCTTTTGTCGCCATCATGATAAATAAGGTGCAAAAAATTAATTGAAAAACCAACATAACCTCAACAAAAATCCCACTCAACTACGAAAACAAAAGACTTGAGTGACAAACCTGATAGCTAAACATTCCAATCTGTAATGATGGTGGACAGGAGAGAAAAATAAAAGAAAAGAAAAAGGAAAATATTGTATTATTTAACATTGCAACACATGTGTAGAAAAACAAAAATTTAAATAAAACAAGGCTGAAATCATTTCAAGTTGATGGACATTAAGTACGTAGTTAATAACAATTAAGTAACTATGGTAATATGTTTCTTTTATTATTATCATTAAGTATGAGGTATACGACTTCGTTATCAACTAAAAACACTATTTGTTATTCCAATCACTGAGTTTCTGGCAAAAAAAAAAACACACATGCAAAAAAGGCACAAACCAAAAGAGTTGGAAAATATAACTCAACTGAAGCGTTGAGCAATGCATCCGCTTTTGCGTAAAAATGCAGTCATGCTCGACTTGTGTTACAGAATGAATGGATGAAAATAATAATACCTACAGCTACTACGTAAAAGCTTTCATAAATAGGGCTAACCTTTAAGTACCAAAAGATTGCTAAAGGCAGAGGTATTTTTTAACGTAAATTATCACGTTGCTCTGAAATGACGCGTTTATTAAATGACATAGGTAACTTTTACGTGCTTTAGTTCACACTAACGCGTTGTAGGTAGTCGCTACCTGAGTTTTGAAATAGCGCATTATAAATATGGTGAAATTATTAAAAAACATTGTTTGTAGTTGTAAACAGTATTATAAAGGCCACAGTTGTAAGTAGATACTTAATCAAATTAAAGTTACAAATGTGACGAAATGGAGTCTGGATTTAAGTAATAATTATTTAGTAATACTCAAAACACTGTGCAGAAAACTCTTTGCAGAAAGCACAATAACTAATAAATTATAGGCAAAAACTTATATGTTTCGGAAGTATCAATAAGCGCGTTAATTGAACATTATTATTATTGAACTCTCGACGTAGTAAATCACCCTCACTGAAAAAGAATAGCGCTAAAAGCAAAGCACCTAGCGTAGCCGTAAGCACATCTCAAATGTTTTATGACAAGCTGCAGCTGTCACAACACTTTCACTTGGATAAATACCTAGTAGTTCGTATTTGTTGTGAATTAGTGGTGAAGATGCTAATTTACTTTGCTTCGGGGAGATCGGTTTACCTAATAACAAAATCCACTGTGTAACAACAAATTGACTAAAATTAAATGGATTTGGCAGAATCTGAGATTTGAAAATCTTTTTTTCTTTTTTTTTTTTGAATTTTAAAATGTTACTGTTATTAGTTTTGTCATAAAACAATTAGTTGTTGCTAGCATTGCCATAAAAGTGTTAGTTCATATGTGAGTTAATATTGCGCAAACTATGTAACAAATATTCATGAATGCATTTATGAACGCAAACAACAGCTGCCTGAATGCGGCCGTCATCCATTGACAAAAATGAGTGCATAATTGCATATATAATATGTAATTGCATATAATATTGCAAGTAAAAACAATTTTGTCAATGACAACTCAGATATTATTAATTCCGATTGCATTCCAAGGAGAATAATGATAGAAGGAGTATTGTGCCATCATCGCAAAACTTGTACTTCCATTTTCTCTCCTGCCATTTTTCTGCAGCGCGGCAACAAAACAAAAACACATTGACAAAAACTATTGACAGCGTGCTGACTTTAAATTTTCTTTTATGAACACAAGTAATGCCAAGCTTTTGCAATGATAATGCAGTTATTTTACAAAAATTAACGCGAAATTTGCAGGAATGCAGCATTTTAACATTTATGAACTCGACTAAACTGCTGTCGCTCCTTTACATACCCTTTCCGTGCATTATTCCCGGAAATTTGTAATAAATTGAAAGCACTAATTAGTAAAGCATAGGAACATTTTTTAAGATTTGTAAAATTACATTACAAGAGCAGACCTATATATTTACCAATTAATTAACAGAAAACATGAAAACATCTATGCAAAGGCAGCTGTTTTTTAAGTGTATGTCAAACCGCTTTGTTATGTCAAATCAAGTGTTGCCATTTTAATTGGAATTATTTTGCTAAATTCTCTTTTAATAATAAACATATTCGTAACTTTTTATTGTTATTTATCTAGTAAATAAGCAATTTCTTGTAAATGGTGTTGCAAAATGATCGCATTTGAATGTCGCGGCATTTTATGTGTGCACGAGTGATGGAATAAATATTTTTAGCGGTGATTTAAAAAAAAGAGATACAATGAGTGCAAAGAATAGAAGCACGAAGAAACTGGCCTATTCCTTATCTAAAGGAATAAATACGACGTGTATATTTATCTGGCGAAAATTAAGGACAAAAATGCGAAAATATAATCGAGTCATTTCTACGACAACTTTATATAACTGTTATACAGTAGGTAAGTAAATTGAGCTGAGATAAAGAAAAACCAGACCACTATCTTCCATTGGAGTAACCCAGCTAAAGTCAATGTGCGAATTCACTGAAATTAGTATTTGTGACCGATTTTAAGCTTTTAATTACTGGATCTTCGTTAATTTTCTACATCAACTACTGCCCACACATTTCCAGTCTGTTTTACGCTAAAATAGGTTGTATATCATCATTATTAATACGTGAACATCAAAAGTGTCGGTACACTTTTTAAGTTTTTATTATGAAATAAGGAGAATGAAACTTATATCATTCGAAAGGTACTGTGCCATAGATGTGCACAAACCGAAAATCGTGGGTATATGTCGCCATTAAGGCTGGTAAAATTAAGTTATGAATTCTCCATACAAAACAGGTAATTGAAAGGATTTTGGCGAAATTTGATTAATCGCCGACATATTACCATTGTAACGTATTCAAATATAAATCATCTTAGATTAGAACCTCTTTCCAATAGAGCAGCTAGATGTCGCTCTTTTCGTTAATAAAATAATGAAAATAATTGTGATACGTTTTTTAGTATTACATTTTACATACTTATAAAAGGAACGGTCGATTTTCGACCACAAGCGATACTAGGTACAAATTATTGTGCAAAAAGTATACGTGCTCAGCTCAGTCAAATAAAAGAAAAAACAAAACGGCATTTTTATTTAGTTGAACCTTTCGTTTCTCTCCTTTCTTTTTCAGAATAAGTGTGACAAAAAAAAACCAGTGGCACTCCGGGTGTGCCAACAAAAATGAAAACTTGAAAAATTACGTGGGTATTTTTTGAATCGTCAGCAAATATTTAATTGTGTAGGAAATACTTTTAAATGGAGTGTTTTTTTTTTAAATAGTGGGGTATTATAAACCACTACTACTACAAAAAAATGCCAACTTATTCTTTTTTATGCCTTTTAGTTATTATTTCATTAGCTAAGGCTTTAAGGCTTGTTTTTTTTCGAAAAGGTATTCTTTTTATTTAAAAATAATTCCAGCGTCCACTTCCAGTAAGTGGATTGAAATTAGAAACGATTTTGAAAGCTGTTTGTTGTATAAATGAAAATTGTTTTTGTACATTTTTTAATGTGTTTAGTTTTTGATTTATTGTTCCACTTTACCAAAAAAAAATATTGTAGGCATTAAATTATTGAAAAGGCATCTTTTTTTTCAAGTTAGGCATTTTTTCGTCAAAAGTGGTTGGTAACACGAACACTGGTGTCGGAACATTGGTAACAGAACATTGGTGTCGCGAGTTCAATGGTTTTATCCCATCTCAGAAATGCCCAACTAAATAAGTTTCCACTTAAAAAAAAATGCATTAAATAAAGACTGCGTTACAAAATTGCAAAGCCTTCGAATAATAAGTTTGCATATATTCAAACCGTACATTATCGTTCACCAAAGTGTTTGCTAAATCTTCCTCTATGCGCATGCAAGTAAGTTCATTTAGCTACAGGTTAACAAAAAAAGGTTGCTTTTCAAAACGGTTTGAATAAAAGTCAAAGTCGAGTCCAGTCGTGCACTTTAATTTTACTAGTGCAGGAGTTAGACGTCTTTCGGGCTGAAAGTTGTTAAGCTTTTGAATCTTCACCCTCGCTTGTGTATGCGATATTAAAATTATGAAGGGACTTCTTAAAAGTCACAATATGAAAACGACCACTTTAACCCAAAAAGTAACAAAGCCATCTTCGTTAAGATGTACAATTCTCTTCAGATTTCAACGTTCAAGTACTAATAAGCACTCGAACAACCCCTTTAAATAGTTTCTCGAAAAACCATTTACATTCAAAGTGGAAAATAATGACGTGCATTACTCAATCTGGATTGAGATCGCCAACAAGTTAAATATGCAACTTAAATGCTCGTATACCGGCCACAGACAAAAACCAATAAATTTGAGTTTTCGCAAGTACACGGACATGCGACCACTCGATCCACGATACTTAAATCACAGATAGGTGTTCTTTATTAATTCGTTTAAAAGATTCATTTTAAACAATAGCCTCAGTCTGATATTTAAATGCAATGTATTCAATGGAATCTCAAGGCAAACAAAAAACAGAACACCACTTCACCCGACTGATTTGCTCGTGAGTCTAGATTGAAAATTGACGTTTCTTCACCAATGATATTCATAGTTGCATTCATGTGTATGTAGATAACCATCCTTATTGCTGTCCTGTGGTGAGTCTGTTCGACTTAATTTATATTCAGAGTGTGTACGGCCAGTAGCGATTTGTGGATTCTATTTTTGGATTGGGAAATTCCTTTATTTAAAATAATTATACCGGATATGCTTGTGGTAAGAAATAAGAACCAAATGCGGTCCGCATATGTGATCTTTTTTTTGGCAATTTAAGGTGGGGTTTTGCATACTGTCCCGTGAAAAATATTTACCATCATACGTGTTCCATTAGACGAGGACAGGTGCATGGTTGTACGTAAATGCACAGTTGTAATTAGTTAATCTAAATCTACCTATTCACTGACAGATGACAAAGCACCTGCTGGTACCTGCATAACGTCTAGCGTTGGAGTGTAGCGCTGTTTAGTATTCATTTCCAAATCAGAGAAACTCGAACATCCTGCATGGTGGGTTTTTACCTTTTTTTCGCTTGTCTATAACTGTCATTTCCATAATAAAGAAATAAATGAAATATATATGTATACCTATATCAAGAAAAGATTCCCTTTTAAAGCTGCAGGTGCCTACATAAGTTCAAGACAGTGCTTTCTTATTTGTGAGAGCTGAGTGCTATCTTAAAAGTTTTACAGGTCTATTATAGACTGTGCTGATGAATAAACTTGCATTAAGTGTGGGATTAATCTGATGTCACTGTGCACTTCATATTCACATTTTTACTAATGCATGGTGCTGTTTTATAGTTGTAAATCATGTTTTTAAACAGTCACTGTAAAATAACCAGAGTGAATAATTCAAATTAAATTTCGAAGGAGCACACAAATAAAGCACGCAATGGTTATGGAACCAAATAAGTTTTTTTTTTAGCAATTGCATCCTTTACCAGCATTATTTCCGCACAAGAGAAAAACAATTGCCCAACCAAAACGGTGCACCAAAATCCAATTAAATTTACCAATCTTCAATATCACGAAATATAAAGCAATCGTCTGTGGTAACGGTAACATGAAAATCAAATCTCAAATGTGGAAGCCATAGCGCAAAGAAAAATCCAAGAATGTATACCAATAACCCAGTTTCAGTTGTAGGTTGTAGGTATTGCTAATATCTTCTCTTTTTTATTTGTTTGCCAAAAAGAGTATAACAACATCTTAAGACTTTCGAGAGAAGAAGGAAGCAAAATGCAAACGAAATAGCGCAAAGATGCAGACCTATACTCCAACCAACATTTTTAACTCGCCCATGTATGTATATAGCAAAAGCAATATCATAACCAAAATAAAACTGAAGCTGCTATATGTACGAGTATTAGGTATCCGCAAAATTTAAAACCACTGCTACATTTCGTAGCAGAGTATTAGGTTTACTGACTGCCTGACGGACCGGCCAACAATCTCAATGTCGGTCTTAGCTCAGATTTGTTAAGTGACGAAATTGAATTATAAAGAATAAGAAACAACAACAAACAAAGATAATCAGGTTTCTTGTTGTTAGCACAACGACGCAGGCAGTTTGAACTTTGCTTTTGTTTTTCATATATTATTGCTTAGTTTTTTTTTTTCTTTCTTATTTAAGTTGATTAATTATATATTTGAAGGTTTTTTGAAGTTGTATGCGAAGAGGTAGAAATCGGAATATAAATCCAAATAAAATGCAAAGTGCAACAACGAAAAAACCAAAATCATTTGAAGATATAGACCTTCAGCAGATAATAAAATGTTTCATTAACTTTCGTGAATCTATTTTTATTATGCAAGATGCAAGAATGAATATCACAAAATAAGATAAGTCAAGTAAAGTAGGTAAGTGAATAATTACCCTTAATTATTAATTTAATTAATTTAACTAAATAGGTTATAATTTGAACGCATTTGAAAAATTTTAACTAAACAAGATTAACCTCCAACTTATTGAAAGTCTCAATACCAAATTTTGTAAGTTCGTGAAATTAAAAGTGCGGATCAGATTAAATATGTCGTTGGTACCTAGGGTTTTTACGCTAGAAAATGCATATTTTTATAGTTATTTTTCCTTTAAAATAATAAAAATTTCTCACAAAATAATACAACCAATTCCTTCCACAAAATGTTTTTTCGATAACTAAACTTCCACAAAAATGAATTAATATCGAATAATAAAACGCGCTTATGCTTATAAAGGTCATCGATTTAATTCAATAATATGCAGTTTGTTTCGATTTAAAAAAAAATATATATCATTTTTGAGCACATTCAAGGACCGCGAGGGTTCTGATAATTTCAACCAGATGGAGTAAATAAAAAACAAAAACAAGATTTTATTTCATAGTGAAAGTAAAAATTAGCACGAAAATTATCCGAGAATGGCAAACGATAAATATTTTGTGTTCTATGATTGATATCACAGAGAATGTTTATGGAATTATGCCGACTTTAAAAAAGAAACAGAAGGAAAACTCTGACGAAAATTCCATTCACCGTGTCTGGAGCCTTTTGTTCCTCCCTATTTAATTACTTTTATTTACTTATTTATCTATGAGAAGTACAGAGTGCCCACCATATCCATGCCTTTATATTTTTAACTTCAAGCTTTAATATTTGTAGTTTGCTATTTTTTTTACGAAAACATTTTAATATCGTATGAATTCGTCAAATTTGAACTAGACAATAAAAATAATAGGTAATCAATAGCTCTCGCAGTGTAAATGTTATGCAGTCTGAATTTTTTTATTGATTTTAAATATCCATTTATTTGTATAAAAGCTTAAATTTTAGTGAATTTCATGTGCAAAAAAAACTGACAGTTTTAGATTAACTCATAAACAATTAGGTGATGGCCTATTTGCCAAATCTTCCCACTGCTCACTTTACCTGTCAGATCTGTTTCATGCTCCTCGAATTTCACAGATTTAAAGAGTATTCTTTAGGACGTCTTAAATTTCTTGTTGCACGAAGGATATTGTGAGATCGGTTGAAAAAGACTGATATAAAGTATAAACAATATAAGGGCCATACTGATAGTCTATGATATTGGGTCATAATATCTTTGTTAAAATTTCAACTCCGACTATAACGTTGCTTTCTCCGAATTTGAGTTTGGATGAAAACTTACGAAATGTTACAACTAGGCTACAACTGTACTGAATTTTGTTCGAATTTCAGTTCGGGATTGATTCGTATTTTCGATGTTGTTATTCAACTTGATTCTGTTACGATTTTAAGCAGATTGCTTTTTTAATTCGTCCCCTCAATTCCAAAAAATAAATTCGAATGTGTGCACGGCACGAATGCAATTGCATGCGAATCGAACATGAAGTAAATTATAAATTCAATTTCGAACGAGTTACTTCACAAAGTGATTCATAAAATTTTTAAAAGCTCTGACCTTAAAAAAACGCATTTTAATGTTTCCTTTTTTTAATCCCATAAAGTTAAGGAGAATTGCCATTGTTTTCAGAAAATTCCAGTCCTGAACTTATCAAATTTGTGTTTTTTTATTTTTAAATAAAAATCCTTACCGGTGGCGGTTCACTAGCGGTACTGTAAACCTCACTAGGAGCATATTCGGGTTTAATTTGCACAGTAGCCATCGAGTCGTTGTCCTTCTCTGCCATAGGCTTCATTTATCCAAATTAATTTACAGTCCTCGCGTTATTTTTCGCCAAAATTAAAATCACACTCACTCTATCGACAAAATCACAATATTTAAAAAAAAATTCTTTCAAAATTCACAGTTCACCGAAACGGTCAGAAATAAAAAAAATGTTCGAAATCGGCGTTGTATGATATTTCTGGACAAAATAAAAGGTTCAAACAAGAATTCAACAAAAACAAAAAAAAAAACGAAAGAGGGTTTATTTTTAAAACAAAATGCAGAGCACGTCTTAACACTTCGACTGCTACTCGACGTCTGAGATTATGCCAGCCAACGTTGGGAGATTTTTCTACCAGATTTTTAAACTGCTGCGGAAAAAGTTGTTCGTGCATACATGAGGGGATAAACACCGACTGTAGCGAAACAACCGAACGAACATTTACTGAAAAAAACAACAACAAACAAACGTATCTGCGAGGTACACAACAGAAAACCCGAAAAAGCTTCTTTGCTCGATTGTGGTGCAGTACACACTACACAAAATACAATATATGAAAATTGGGAACGCAACACCGTGTTGAGTCTGTGTCTATGAGAAGATGCGAATGAGGGGCACAGCCGGGGACGCACAAATAAAAACAAAAATAAACAACAAGCTAAGTGAAACGTCACGAAGATTGGAGATGGTGGGGACACCAATAAGCCACTACACACCAGCAGCTGCTGGTCCTCGACGATCGACTCGAGCTTGAGGCAATCCCCTTGGAGGCTTTTAGGTTTTAGCGATTGGATAATGCTCTAGCTTGGTTAGACGCACGAAGGGGGCAGCTGCCTGGAGGAAGTATTCAGAAGAAAATGACATTAAGCGAACGTTTCAGATACTCGGCTCTGAGATTTAGATTTCATTTCTATTTTACGATTTATGCTAATTGCTTTGATGGAGGAAATTAAGATTAAACGAGAAAATATAAAAATAAATGTGAGCCGGCAAATAGGATGTAGCAGGCGAACATGCAACTTCAAGTCGATAGAATAAAGGCAATGGCTTTTTCTGCTAAAGGTCTTGGGTTGGTATAACAAGTTGACCTTTATGTTTACCTTTATATTGAGTTGCAAATAGGTGTCAGTGTACGAGTACCTACTTACGTGGAATGTCATTCAATATTTCTTCATGCTGGCGGGTAAGTGGATACCTCTGTGCTGCGGAGCTGTGACTTGGTTGGTATGAACGAGTGTTTTACAAGAGTCACCATCACCATCACAAATGACTGCTTTGTTTAACGCTTTTGCCTGATTTTAATATATCGCAAAAGTTGGGAAAAATTAACCTTGGATTTGGCTGGGTTTAGTTAGTTTGCGTAAGTCATTGTAACAAGTGCAAGTACTTCCTTAGTAAATTGTCAACTGCTGATATTAAGATTTGGACTTAACAAGAATTACGGACGTCAAACTTAATGAGCGATGCAACTGATGTATTAGAATCAATTCAAAGCCTTGACGATGCTTGGTTGGTTTAGGTGGCTGTATTTCCCGTACGAGGGAAAGACACAAATAACGCAATTGAGCGCCGTTTTGAGATCACGGAAACCTGAGAAATAGAGGGGGAGAAGGACGATGAGGGAACTTACAACCAGCCTGAGGAGTTAAGAAATTTGATGATCTTATTGAAATGAATACTTTGAATGGCCGAAAGGTCATCATAAAAGGGTTGACCTAGAGCACCGTGTCTGGTTTTGACTAGGGCCGGACACTCGCAAAGAAGATGAAACACTGTTTCACTCTTATTTGTGTCCGCGCAACTACGGCAGTGGGTGTTATGGGGGATGCCAAGCTTGGCTGCGTGAGTTCCTAAGGGCCAATGACCCGTACTAATTGCCGTTAGTCTGGCGACATCTACACGCGTTCTGGCTAAGAGGTTGTTTGTTTTGGCATCATCATAGGTTGGCCAGATCTTTCTCGAAATGGCACAGCTCGTCAGGTTCAACCATCTGGTCTCCGACCTTGAGGTGCAGTACAAGAGGATTTCTCTCTTAACGTATCCCAGCGGAGGGAAGACTTCCTCCGCTTGAGACACACACAGAGTAGAGCCACGCCTGGCAAGTTCATCAGCTTCCTCATTCCCCTCTATGTTCCTATGGCCAGGAACCCAGACGAAAGTGATTTCGTCCACAACAAGTTTGGACGACGATTTAGTTGCCCCGACAGCCTTAATCGCGGCCTGACTGTCGACGAAGATGCCTATTTTTCTTATGGGTGTAGTTACGTTAAGAAGCAGTATACACGCCTCCTTGATTGCAAGTACTTCTGCTTGAAAGACGCTGGCAGCGTTAGGGAGGCGGAATGATTTGGAGATGTCTAATTCTGCTGAGAAAATGCCCGCTTCCACTCCACAGCTCATTTTTGAACCATCTGTGAAAATGGGTATGTCGAAATCGTTAACGACCGCATTTTCCTCCCATTCTAATCTAGAGGGGAATCTAACAGAGAAGTTTTTATGGAAGTTGAGTTTGTGTACGATGTAGTCCGTAGATATACGACCAATGCCGTTAGGAAGGGAATGTAGGATGCTGGTGTGCCCATAAGGCCTTTCGGACCAACATTTAGATTCCTTCAATCTAACTGCACTGCACTGCAATGTTTCTTATGTGCAGATCCACTGGCAGAAAATTGAGAATCACATTGAGCGCCTCGGTCGGACTTGATCGTAGGGCTCCTGTGATTCCAATTCCAGCTGTTCTTTGGAATCTACTTAATTTAATGATGTTATAAGCTTTGCTTAAGGCGGGCCACCATACCAGTGACCCGTAGGTGAGGATAGGACGTACGACAGCTGTGTACATCCAACGAACCATCTTTGGTTGAAGCCTCCACTTCTTCACTCGGTGTTCGATATTTCACTTCCAGTTGAGTTTAGGGTCAAGGATGACTCCTAGGTATTAGGCACTAGTGGATAAAGTAAGATTTTGGTTATTCAAGCGGGGAAAAAGGTTGGTATTTTGGTTTTGGTGGTGAACAGCATCAGTTCAGTTTTGCTTGGGTTAACGCTAAGACCACAACTTGTACCCAGAGCTCTTTCCATGATTTCACTTATCACGTTCGGAAACATTCCTGATACTAGAATCACCACGTCATCCGCATACGCAACGACTTTAATACCTTCCCTGTCGAGTCTTGACAGGATTTTGTTAAGTACCATAATCCATAACAGTGGCGAGATCACCCCACTTTGAGGTGTTCCTCTGCTTACTGATTTGGTTAAAATGGTGTTACCTAGTTTTATGACTGAACTAAGAAGATTTTTCTAGGCAATTTACCGTATATACTTTTAGATAAAAATCAAAAGTACGCGAGAGGTAAGTGCAATGGAAAATACTCAGTCAAAATTAACACACTTAAAAATGTCTGAACAGTTTTTATTTTTTTTATAATTATTGGCTGCACGCCTCATTGGTGCCCCGAATTTAAGTTCAATATTGTTGGTAAAAATAAAAAAAAAATACAGCGCCAAAACCTGATCAAAGTCGCTATTGCACTATAAAAGAAAAGTAAGTAGTAAGGATTCTGAGTGAAATCGTGTGGACCTTAAGTATTCTCTCAAAGATTCAATGGAAATTGTTTAGAGAACACGAGTAATAGGTTTATCCTAAGGTTAAGTGACGATAGTATTCTTATAAGTGTAGAAGTAATGGCATAATTTGCATGCCTAATTGATATCGCTGTCGGTGACTTACACAATATAAAGTTTCATTAGGACCTATTGTCTGAGTCAAGTATTAAAAAGGTATCCGCTCATTATGAGCACAATTCCGCTCGTTAGCACATTTCAATGAAAGCTGACACACATTTATTATTAAGCATTCCAAGTTAAAGAAATGATGTGTTGGATCGGTTTTTCAGCTACGCTTTCACACACGTCAACCGAAAAATTGTTCACGTGATCAATATTATAGGACAATAAAAGTTCTGACATACGACGGCCTGCTCTCAGATTTTGTAAACTAGAGTTTTAAACGTTTTTAGTGTTTTAATTTTCGCATACAGCTATAATTCTATTTGCTCAAGACCAGAGAAGGATGAGTTGTATGTAACATGAAGGCTGGCTCATATCTCATCTGGTATAGTATTTTGAATGACAGTTCTAAAATTCTATCAGAAATTACAAAGCAGTTAAGGACAGTCAAATTCTCGGATGTTTGTCAGAGTTCTCGAGCGGTGGCGTATTGAGAAAAAGTTTAAGATGTAGTAGCTGAGGGAAGTTTACATCCCTCGCAAGTTTAGATCCCTTAGATCCCATCACACTTACAATTGAGCCATACGTTTTTGCCAAAATCTCAACAATTTGGTTATTATTGGCTCGCAAGATCAAGATGGTAATTTATTTGACAAACTAATCACATATATCAGGAACGACTGGAGCTTCTACGATCTCTACAAAGCTTAAATTTTGTGCGTACTCAGCTAAGTAACCTACAGACAGCTTCAGGCATACGATGTTTACCTATGAGGCCCTACGGCCTAGTATCCTGTAGACCTTATTAGGAATATTAAAGTCTTTAAAAAATAAAACATTTATTAATCGCAAACCAGGAAGCCTGTGCTTATTTTTAATTACAAAAAAAAAGTCTGAACAATTTCATAGAGAGAAATTTATCCATTTGGATTGGATTGGAATCTTGCAAAAAACCAAAATGGTGGTCACCCATTTATTCACATTCTCTTTTTACCCCGAATTATTAGGGAATGTGGTCAACCTAAGTATGGGATCTTATTTAGAATCTTTTATTTTCCTAAATATGTATTTTGATCAAAATCGATAGAGCTGTTTTTGTAATATTATGCTGACAAATTAGTAACAGAATTGTAATGTTTGAAAAATATTATTGCTTAAATATTTAGTTTAAAACTGAGTATGTGATTTTTTTCGGGATGTAAGCATTACTTGGTTTTTAAAATTGTATTAAAATCGAAAATGGGGTTTTCGAGATATGAGTAGTTTCTAAAAATTGCGTTTTCCGTGATTCAAATTGAAAATTAAGAACGCAATAATTTTAAAAACATCAATTTCACTCCAAGTTTGCATTTTGTTCGAAATCGTTGTACGTTTTCAAGTAAACTATAAGAAAATTGTTAAATTGCCTATTTTTTTCAAAAATGTATTGAACGATCATTTGGAGAAAAACTGAGTTTGCTATCAAGTTGGGTATGAGGAATGAGTTTTTGTTACAATCGTATGGATCATTTTTGAGATATGTAAGTCCAAATTTTAAAAGTACCAGTATTCGACTTTTTATTAAAAAAATGGTTTTACAGCCATATTAACCACATTTATTATAGCTTAAGTATATTAAAATTGGTTGAAATAGGTCCAGCCATTTTGATGAAAATTGCAAACCAAAATATAAAAAATATAAAAAATACCTTTTTGTAAAAAAAAAGTGCGTTTTACTATAATTTAGAGAAAAACTTTTTTTTCTATCAAGTTAGTAATGACTTACTTAGTTACTTAGTTACCTTATGACTGAATTTTTGTCCAAATCTTATTGACCGTTTTTGGGATAAGTCCGATTTTCAGAATTACCATTATTCGATTTTTTTTTAACGAACAAATGGGTATACAGCGATATTAACATCATCTACTTAAGCTCAATTAAGCCTACACACTTCGAATGCAAAGTTTGAAATAAATTCATCCAGACATTTAGGCTGTAGACCTTAGGAGCACGGACAGGCGGACAGAATTTTGCGACCCATTTTTTTGAGTTCATCGAAATGCCTAAAAAATAAATAATTGGCGCAACAGGTCCTTATGGACCCAACGATTACTTCGTGATGGAGAAAGTTAAAAAATAGCAAACTTTCTACTTTGGATTTTATCAAAATTTCATAGAGTTTTAAATACACTCCGGCTCAGCTGACTTTGAGTCAGAAAATGAGGCTAGAAAATTAAAAAAAAAAAAATATATTAATAGTAACACATACTGGACGAACAATAAATAAATTAATATCGCTATGGTTCTCATGCTTTTCGTCCAACTTTCATGTTTGTCAAGTTGTATCCGACAACTGTGCTTGACATATTTATTTAAAGCAATATCGATTGAACGATATTAATAATCATATTTATTCCTAAACGATGATCTAAAAAAGTTGCTAAGTATAAAATAATTACTGGTACAACATATTCTATATTTTAAGTCAACACTTTTGACTATACTAGACTAAATTTTTTTATAGGTATATGAATAAGGTCAGACATTCGAAAGAGAAACTGGGATGAGGACCTTTACCACAAAACTACAATTTAACAATTCTACCGACACTTGTTAGAAATGCGAATTTTACTAAAGTAATTGCTGTACCACAAAAAAAAAACCGTTTCACTTGTTGAATACTAACAGATTCCATCTTTGTACAAGTGACGATGACAATGCGCTAGCAAATTAGCTAAAGCAGAAACGTGTAAAAATTACCCACCAAACAATTTGAAGCGAACGTCGTCAAATAACAATATTATTTAAAATACGTTTTTTTTTTTTCAAAATACTAAGACTTCAGTTATTAAACAATTAAAATTCCTACTTGAAATCACAAAAACAAAATAATTTTTAAAGACATAACAATATTCAATCCCCAGGCCAATTTATGGGTTTATTTTTTTTTAATTTTATTAATTGTCTATTCAATTTTGCTAAACTTGTAGCTTTGTGGTAAAGAAAGTAAGTAAATCTAGAGGTTGTTGAGGTTTTTTCTTCAATTACTATTAGTTGTTAAATTCGCTTGTAGTTTTGTGGTACAGAAACCACTGTCAATAATTGGTGTACAAGACTTGTAGTTTTGTGTTACAAGCCACCACGAAGTGGCTGTGGTTCATTAATACTCTTCTTAAGTTAATTTTACAATCAACTAGTTTCAACTGTCAGAATTTAAAAGTAAAACTGCAATCAATATTTCGTTTCCATATCGCTTCTCGTACATTCAAGCTCTGCCCTTGTGTTCGAATGTAAAATATCTCTTTGAGAATCCCAACAAATCTTATCAATTTAAGAAAAAATGCATTTTTTGTATTATCATCTACCCAAGCAAACTAGTCGCAGTTCTCGGTAATTAGTTAATGTAGCTGTCATAGTTTAATTATTTTTGTTTTCGCATTTCGCGAGCCCTAGTAGAAATATAAAATTGCAAATCAGTTTGATAAACCGAGAGGTTAACATGAATATTCAAATTTTATTTTATTTTTTTCCAATTATTTTGTTTTGTTAAATTGCCGATTATTATTCTTTTTTTTGTCGACATCACACAAGGCCGACAATTTACATACATTGTCTTCGATTTCATTCTAATATGAGGGAATTTTTCTCACTTGGATGTAATGGTTTTTTTTTTTGTATACGAGTATATTTTTGTTAGTCGTATTTTTATGACGATTTTAGAATCAGGTTCTGTATTGTTATAATTTTTTTTTTCTCATATACCTTTCGATGTCAGATTAGAGGGACCACAACTTGGGAATTTTTTCTTACTGCGCAAATTTGAGAAGACTTCGCGCGTTGTTTTGCAGATGCTAACTGATGAGATTAAGATGAAATAAATTAATCAAAACTCCAAGACGGAATTTCGGATATTTTTTTAAGCGCCCATATTTATCGCCCAAATAAATGTAGAAACTGGATTGGAATCAAATTAAAAAATGTGAGGATTATTAAGTAGATAAACTGCCATCTCACTCGTTCGTTGCAATTTTACTCAAAGAAATGATTCTCGCCCCCACCTATCGTACAATAATTGCACTGTTCAACAATTTGGATTTGTGTTTTTTGATATGTGTAACTTGTTTACTGGTTGTCATTGATGAGATTGAGATAAAAAAACCATTTAATTTTGTTGATTTAAGAATAAAAAATCTGTGCATGCGGTGATGTGATGACTTTAAGTCAGAATTCTTTTGTATCGATAAAACCAGATTTTAATTACGAGGTGTCAAATACCTTATCGATCGTGATTCTTGCAGAAAGTGTCACTTTTTTTCCATAGCAATATAAGTGGAGTTGTATTGCATGACTGCTATAACTTAGACTTCATCGACTTGGCAACCCTAGGAAACGAAATTTGCATTTTCAAGAACTTGCAAAGAACTGTGACTGCTTTTCAGGATTTGATCGGTATATACTGTGTTGGCCAAAACTACGAAAAGATGTCGATGAAATCTAGTTTATGTTTTTATATTTTAAACAAACTAAGGGTTATAATAAAATTGTTTATAAGAAATTGATGACTGATATATATTGTTCTTAAAAAAAATAAAGCTAGAAAGTTATCGAAGGTTTTTTGAATATTCTTTACTTTTTTCCAAAGCGACAACTTTTCGTGCTTTAGTTTTGGCCAACACTGTATATATCAGGATAAAAACTATCAGAACAGAACAAACCCAACGGTGCTGGCAAACATTACCATAAGAAATGATGCCTCAAGATCAAAATGCTCAAAAATTCTAGCGTAAAAATCACATGAAATAAAATTTTGGTCGCTGTCACTCTCTATAGAAAGAAGACAAGTTAAGAAAAATTGTACTAGAGCTTTAGCATAAAAAAGATGTCTCAATCTGCTCGAGCTAAACTAAATTTTAGATATTCTCCAAATGTTAGCTAAAATCCTAGCTAAATTTTGACATAGAGTACGCCGTGGATAACTGTCACAGAAAACAGCTGTTCTTTGAAAGAACTTCCTTCAAAAATGTAATTGTTTCTTATGACAACTATTTCTGATTCTATGTACTTATCGTCATGTAATAATTAAAAAATCTCTTCCTTGTACACTTTTTCGCACCAGAATAACAAATACACAACGACCTGTCACAATTTAACTTGAGAAAATGTGCCGACCAATTAAACGACCACGCTAAATTTTGACAGACACTTGAAATACATTCTGAAACAAAAGTTAGAATATTTAACTCGAGCTGCATACCACTCAGCTAAATGGGTTCGCTAACTTAGCTGAGCTAAATTTTGGAGAGAATTTTGTATGGGAGCGAAAATTTAGCTCTAGTATCGTACGCCTAGGCATAAAGCTAATAATATCAAGAAATAATGTAATTTGATTAAAAGTGAACAAATTTGAAAATAAAATAGAGTAGTCGAGATGGACTTCGTCGATAAATGTTTAAATTTATTTGATTAATTCTCATGGGAAATAAGTCTGTTTTCGGAGTAAAGGATAAATAAAAAAAAAAAAAAACATTTTTGTTCTTATGGTGCTGGAAATATGGCGTTCCTCCATCTGAGATATTATGTGCTGGACGCTTAGCTTTCATTGCAAAGCGGCGAAGTAAAATAGCTAATACACTCAAAGAAAAAATGCAAACTAAAATGTAATATGTTCTATTTGATTTAACGTTGAATAAACTTTAATAAAGGATATTCCTTTTCACGTTAAAACATATTTGATTTAAATACGCAATGTAATTTTAAATTAAGTCAACGTAGATTCAAAGTGAAACGTATTCACTTTTACATTTAAACATGATTCCACGTCAAATCAAGGTGCATACGTGGTTAAATCAAATTAAAAATATATGCATTTAGAGTAGAGAAACCCTTTGAATTAATGTTATGCCACTTTGATTTAAAAATTTTCGTAGTTGATACTAAATCATTCCGAAAAATATTTAAAGCAAAGTGGTTTTCTTTGATTTTACGTTGTTTTTTCTCTGGGTGTAGTTGGCACACGGCCTCAGGGAATCATGCATTTTGGGTTGAACTCTGAAAGGCTTTGTGGAAATACTATGATATGAACATGTCATGATTCATGGGTACAGTGCTCTAGCATTCTCATACTCTCTTCTGGCAATCATCAGACTAAAAAAAATAAACACTACATAGTACATAAATGCAAATACGTATTAATTGCAATGAGAAAATAAAAAAAAAATATTATCTATAAAACTTTCAATTGGTTTTCTCCATCGAACGATTGACTGCACAATTCATGTATACATAAGAAACGTTCCCCTCCCCAACTCTTGCGAAAGCTTAGTTTATACCTTCGCGGTAAACATTTCTGTAATTCACATTCGATAGGATACACAAAATGTTCATAACTCTGGCGGTGAAGTTATCGTTTGCAAATGCAAATAAGAGACGCGAGTATACACCACGCGTAAAAATGAAGGAAGTCCAGTCAAACTGAGAGTAACGTGTAACGTGACCATTAATGCACGGAGTACCTACGTAAATACAACTGCAAACTTTAAGTCGTGGCCGAAACAAATCGTGTATTGAATCTATTAGGAACTCCTAGGTGGACAGAATTGAGTATTGACGTACGATGTACAAGTAACTATATAGGAAGCGATTTAACTCTCGCTTTAGGTATTTGTTTGGTTGATCTATACTTACGAATTTCTGCAGACAATTTTAATGTGTCTAAATTTTAAAAGTTTGATATATATAATTATTAATATCGCGCAGTCAGTTTCAATTGAAGTCTCAACCAGTTTGATAACTTTATATTAATTTAATCACGATCTAAACAAATAACATAATTGCTTAGATTGTTATTTAATATCGTTTAAGTATTTATGAAAGTATATACAATGACAGTTGCAAAGCACTCAAAGTGCCAGCCTTATGCCAATTATATAAAGCCGCTGCAAATTTCTTTATAATTTTTTTAAATTGCACAACATTTTTTCAACCCCCAAAAAAAACTTTGAAAATACGACGGGCAAGAATTTCTCAACTAATTGGCCACTTTTTCGTGAATGTGAACTGATTTAAAAAGCGTTTAAACATTCCGCTACAGGTCGCGAAACGCAAAACATTTACATATTTTCGATAACTCCACAACGTAAATAAAAACTCAACTTTTACCCAAGACATTTCTGGCAAGTTTTCGGTGTCAGTCGAATGAAGAAAAAAAACTGACCACAAATAAAGTATTAATACTTAGTTTATGGAAACTGACATTTAGGCGTCTCCCCCTGAAGACACGACAAACTTTCTCATTTTTTTTTTATATTCAGACCCGAATTTACTTCTTAAATAATATAATCAAAAGAACAGTTTTGTCGAGATTATGTGTTAGAATAAACTTATCTGTAACAATCAGCATATGGTCACCTCACGCAATGTTATTATACACCTATGTAGAACTGTCAGATATGTATAGGATACAACTCATTGCAATTAACTTTACGTTTAAATAATAAAAAAGGAAAGAACTAGTATAGTTTATTCAAAACTTGGAGACAGTAACTTCGACCAAAAGCGATGTGCTTTTCGCTTACACCTTAGTGACGCAAGGTCTCCAAAACTCTTTATTCATCCAACTCCGCACTGGTCCCATTAAATTTTGTCCAATATGGGATTTCGGTTGCAATTTAATTAAAGCAAGATGGTGGAATTAATGTCGCTGTGTACAGGAACAGGTGTTTCTGCCTCTTATCACGATTTACCTTATAGACAGTTTATATTACATAATACATTTCTACAAATCCTTTAACGTCCACAATAGCAATAAGTTCCGGTAACACCATTTTAGCTAATGCTTCTTCTATTTATGGCTAGTTTCTTCCTCGATTGCATTGGACCTCTTCGCTTCATAGGTAAATGACAATTTTTAATTGCAACCTTTTGTTTTTCCCCTTCCGTGTCACCGGTTTTCCAAATCACGAGTCTTACGTCAAAGCCCATTGAAATGGAAACTTATTCCCACAGCTGGAAATAATCAAAGTGATACCCATGTAACTGTGTCTTTTTGTTTTTTGGGGGGGTTTCGATGTTTCCCTTCTCGTTTATTGCATTCAACATTACATGAGTACTGCAATAGACCTCAGGCATTCTCTTTCGCTCATAATAGCACTTTCTTTCGATCAATCAAATATGCTTTTTAATTACAATATCACAATTTTATTGGTGCATTTGTGCTAGCATACAAAATATTTCTTCTTTAATTTTTGCTAGACATAAACCTGTTATTCACCTTAAACCATGAAAATCGTGCATCGTGAGCGGTGTGCGCCAGTGCAGCGAAACCGTCCGGAATGATGTCGAACACAGGAATTAAACAAAAAATATTGAAAGTGGCTTTTATTCGCTGCAGCTACAGCTGTCACGCTCAGTCCTTTACGCTGCAGTTGATGCATGCCATCAATTATACATCTACACAAATATAATAAACGAGCCAACTCTGTTATTAGGTGCAAAAGTTATGGCAATGAATACTGCGACTGCTTAATTGTTGTATAGTCGTTGGCATTTAGGAATACGTAAGCTTGAATACTCAATGTAAGCTATTGTTTAGGTATTAGTAACTATACAGAAAATATACTTCGATTCATTTAATGAAATGACAATGTTGTGCATAGACCATGCGCATGTAGGCTGGCAGTGTCATTTGTTTAATTTTAGGCTCTGTTTACTCCAACTGAAATAATGGTTGCAATCGTCGCATATATTTATTTACGGTTAGATCGCGACAAGGAATGGTCACATTTCAATTCAAATGTCCGGATGGCGGGGCTTTAGAACATTGGGACTTACCAATAACCGAATCAAAACACGTTTATAGAAATTGAAACTAGATCTAAGTGAAACAAATTGTTTTTGCTCTAGTGAACACTAAAGTCAAATGGAAATTCTTCATATTTGGATTATCTAAAGCTGTCATCAATGGGGACGTTCAAGTATCTAGTTTAGTAATTCTGACAGCTTTCTCACTAGATGTATCTCGGTTTTGATTGAGGAAAATCGGTCATATGAGTAGCTGTTTCAGTTGCCGTTTATGGAGGGGTAGCCGACGAATCTAGTTAAGTTGACAGTTCGCATATGTGGCTGACGTAGGAAAAGTGACGTTCCCGACCAATCTAGTTTTTGCGTTAAGGTTACATCTCATCCAGACCATTCTAGTCGACTTAAGATAACTAGATTCTTGAATGCAGCCAATTTATATGCGAGTAAGGTAAACTTTATTTGATGAACGCTACCATAAATGTTGCTGAACGGAGTCATTGATTTAATGTTATATTCGATTGCGCTTCTAAGATTCCGCTCTCAGATTTCAGATTTCATATTTCGTGTGCTTAATGGAATATAAAAACGTCATCTGGTCATTTGATTTCTTGTACACTTCTTATAAGATAATTTTATGTCTTAATATGTAAGCATACAATTAAAATAAATGAAATGAAATGAAATATGTTCGATTAAAACAAAAAAAAACAATCTTTTTGGAATCTCAAACACTTTTTCCAAATACCAATTCCTTTTCAGAGTTTCACGAGATATGCAAATGCAAGAAGGTACCTTAAGGTCATCTCCCAATAGCTCTAAATTTTCCTACCCATGAAAAGCTACCTATGTATAAAAAAAATTCCGTGAGGTATTGGGGACGTTTAAAAATCTATTTTACTAAGTCTGACAACAGGCACCTTTCGCAAATCTGAATTTTTCAGTTTTCCCAGTTTACATTTTTGCACTAGTAGCTAAAAAAATATAGTCCTGAAATTCTTGACGAAGTATAGGTACTAAGTTCACATTTTTACTATATGACGTAGAAAAAGTAACAACCGACCAATATAGTTTACACGTTAAAAGAAAATCTAGTCCGTGCACGATTTAGTTTTAAAACTATTTGATTAAAACAAAAACATTTAAAATTATCTGTTTGTAGAGGAATAATGCGAGTGAACCTTCTCCAACAGTGAAAAACTTAAACGCGCTCTTAAGTCTGTCTTAAATAAAAGAAAACGTATTGCAATATTTTATTCGCTCTTTATGAACGCAACACTTATTTGAATACCATCTTTGCCTTTATTGTTTCTATCGGATGAAATAGCGATATTTGAGTAACGTGACCAGACGTCCCGCTTTTAGAGTGTGTTTCCTGCTGTCCCCCAGACTTCAGTGGGGACAGCGAAATGTCCCGCTTTGGGCTGATGATTAAAAATAAGTAAAAATTATAATAAAATAAAAATAATATCTTATAACGAGTACCTAGCAATGATGCCACTCCAACACAGAATATATTAATTTGCAAATACAATGTGGACTTAACATGCGAACAATTTTTAACACTTTTGAAAGGGTCGCCGACATTGTTAAAACAAATTTGTTCAAACGAGAAGCTTACTATTTCACTTTTTTTTTCACTGTTGTTCAGCCCCAACGTTTACAATTATAAACTAATTTTAGTAAATTGTTAATGTTTTCTGACTTAATTCGTTGAAGTTTAGCAAACACAAATTTTTTACAAATGTATGCACAAAATTGAAAAATATTGCATTTTTGTTTTATTTCTAAACACCTGAAATATACCTTCCTATTTATTTCCTATTTCGAATATTTTGATTAAACGAAGTGCTTTTCTGTGCTTTATCTTGTTTAACCGCTAGTGCTTGCTTTTTGATTGGCTTTCCTTTTTTAATAGTTTGCAAGTAACGAATGCTTATAGTAAAAAATAAATTTTATATAAGTTTAGGATATTTCCAAGACTTTCTTGAGAGTCGTCGCAAAGAGAATAAAATATGTGTTCAAGATTTTACAGCTCATACCTGAATACCTACTTTTTTGTACAATTCTCAGTACCTTACGCGGCTCAGGTTTTGGCTGCAACCAAATACCAAACCCTCTTTGAAAAAGAAATTTGTTAGCCGGGAATGAGAATCTCTAATGAATCAATCGTTGGTGCTAAAAGGTTGTCTTCGTGGAAAATATAGATACAAGAATTGTTAGCATTCAGCAAAATCCAAGCGAAATAATACATTTAGGAACTTCTGGAGTACAGGTAGTACAAGGTGGCGCAAAAATAACCTTCCGATGTTTTTTGGCTGTAATTTAAAAAAAAAATTAAAAACTTTGATTCTTCTTGTGGATTTTTTTATTTGGTCTTTTAATTTTTTTTACATCAAGTCGAGAATATGATGTCATGTAAATGGCCGCCGCCACAGTTGATTGTCATTTGAGCCCTTTTTATGGCATTTTCCATCACTTTGGCCAAAACTTCCGGCGATAGGTCCTCACATTCTTGACGGATATTGTCTTTAAGAGCTGCAAGAGTCTGAGGCTTGTTGACATAAACCCGCGACTTCAAAAAGCCCCACAAAAAGAAGTCTGGAGCGGTCAAATCAGGCGATCTTGCGGGCTAGTGCAAATCGCCAAAAACGACCGGGAACACCGCTTTCAGAATATCGGTTGTGGCTCGCGCTGTGTGTGCCGTAGCTCCGTCCTGTTGGAACCACATGTCCTCCAGTCCTAAATCGTCCAATTGCGGTAGAAAAAAATCGGTAAACATGGCCCTAGAGCGCGCACCGTTCACTGTTGTCGTTTGACCAGCGGCGTTCTCGAAAAAAAAATGGCCGCGTCAACAGAGGCGATATTCTCGACACAACGGGCGCTCCGGGGCCCGCCACTCCGTCTCGTGTTGTGCCAGTCTCTTCGAGGCGAGCGGCTAAACGTCGCAGTGTTTCACCAGTAGGCGTTAGACGGCTAGGAAATCTGCGACGAAATTCACGTTGTGCCAAAGTCACCGACCGATTATTGCTCAAATAAATAGTCACCAATATTCCGCGTTCTGGAGCAGTGTAGCGTAACATTGTTTATTAACGTGTATTTCGCATGTGTTTACTACACAAATGTCAAAACAGAACTGACATTAGGGGCCAATCGCAAAATTTATAGCATTTTCTGATAGGAGGATTACTTTTGCGCCACCTTGTATTTGCGAATTCAAGATATACAGAATTCTATTTTACTTGGTGTGAATTCATATAGGAGTACACATGACTGCTTTTCTGTAGAAAAATTGACATTTCAATATTTAAAAGATCAAATTATATTTATTTTCACATTTCCATATTGTTATATAACATAAGGTTTGGGATTGAAACCTCTGCCAGCCCGACGAAGCTTCCTTGCTACATTTGTTGTTTGATGGACTCAAACATCAATTGTGCAATGGAGCTTGGCCCAAATCCGTCTTCCTTAATTCAAACGGAAGTGAATTATCAGGTTATTATTTCTTTAAAAAAATATTCACTTGATAATAATTCAAATGTGATTTTTAGACTACGAATGAGCTTTGATTTGCATCATCAGCCTACGAATAAATCAAAGAAAACTGTGTTCCGTTTATTGAATAATTTGAAAGAGATCTTATTACGGCATAAATTCGTTCAGAAATCAATCTTGAAGTATTAGAAAACAAAGAAAAGCGTATCCACTATAGAAAGTACCGAAAATTGTGTCCGATCGAACGATAGGGCATTACTGATTTGCATATGATATTTGACAGATCAGCGGATATTTTGTGCATAAGCTTCAAAAAACCTTTGAAAGATATCTGTTGGGCAAATTAATTTGCAATTTATTACCTTTTTTTGGAATAAAGTCCTCGTTGTGAAATAAACCATTGACATGTTTTGCATGAGAACAAATTATGAAATTTAAATTCTGCGATGGCAAAAAATTTAATAGATCTCTGAAAGTTTTGCACTAGCAAGTGTGGAGGTCTAATTGTTTATTGGTACCGTTTTACTAATGTTATACATTTTTACTAAAGCTGGCAACCAGATAATCGTCGACATTAGTGTTTGATTATTAGTAAGGCCGAAAGTTAAAATGTAAAGCACATAGAGAGCTTGAAAATAAGTATAGGGCAATGAACTGGCTGTTGGAAATTTATTCCGAACTAAGTATAGACAACAAACCACTTTTATATAAGCAAGTGTTAAAACGAACTTGGACGTATGGTATACAACTCCTGGGTTGTACGAAAAAAAAAAATGTTAATATTATGCAGACTTTCCAAAACAAAGTACTACGAGCTATTCACCCCTATCGAGGTATCCGTTCGGACCGAAATTTTCTCCGATTTGTACGAAATAGGAGAAATTCCATTCAACATATCCGTTCCGAAACAACTTCCATAAAAATTCTCCGATGGCATATACCTATATAGCGCACCTTGTCGCATTGCGTGGAACCGCGTTCGGCGTTATACCAAATCATTTTGACAGCTACACGCCACATTTTTTTCGAAGCTCACCGACAAATACATACCGTAAAACACCCTAACATTGACCGGGTTCTTAACATTGACCAAAAATCAACTTAGTGTGTAAACTGTCCTCACGACATCCCTGTCCTAGGTATGTGAATTTCGTACCTCACATATAACATCTGTTTATTGACAACAACCGCCGATAACGTACGGAAGTATTTGGACGTGTAATTTATAGTGTTGGCAAAATTATCTCTTACACTTAGTTACGGTGTTTTTTTTTGTGAATATAACCAAACAAGTAAGTAGTTTACTTTATTTCCAATAGCATTTAAATTTGCACATTTCTTTATTCGTAAGTAATTTAAAGTAAAAATGAAAAACTGCTTTATACAAATCATGAGTTTTCTTAACTTTGACCGCTCGGTCAATGTTGGGAACCGCTTAAAAATCGCGGGTTTCTTACATTGACCAACGTCTGGTTTTGTTGTACTTAGAGAGATATGAAGCGATTTCCTTTAATGCCTTTAACTACTTCGTGGTGTAACGCTCTACAAACAGATTCTTTTGATTTATAGATATATATATATAGATATAAGTATGCCTCCTAAAGAATAAAACGAGCCTCGAAGACGATATAAAAGTGTACCTGAAGAATTGATTAATGAAGTTATTGGTAAAATTCAAAAAAAGGAGCTATCAATTACAAAAGCTTCGAAGGAGTTCAATATTGCTAAGGGGACTTTAATAAACAAACTTAAAAATCGTCACAGTAAAACTGTTGGCCCTCCTACTGTTTTTAGCGAAACAGAAGAGAAATGTTTAGCTCAAGCGCTAGTTACTGTCAGTGAGTGGGGTTTTCCTTTCTCGGCGGCGAATACCAGAGACTTGGCTAAAAACTATTTGGACAATGTCGGGAGAAAGGTTCCAGCATTTGGGGATTTTAATTTGCCTGGTAAAAAGTGGCTTCGCGGGTTTTTGGAAAGAAACAAATCCATTTTAACATTACGGACTTGTCAAAATTTAAAGGTTTCAAAGGCCAAACTTAGCCAAACTGATATGAAGATGTATTTCGAAAATTTAAAACATACTTTGACAGATGAGAATGATCAGTTTCTTCCTGCTGAAAGAATTTTTAATTATGATGAGACGAATTTGTCGGATGATCCAGGAAGCATTAGGTGTGTTTTCAAGAGAGGTGTAAAATATCCTGAGCGAATAGGAGATAGCACAAAATCCAGTATTTCAATTATGTTCTGTGGTTCAGCATCTGGCACAATGATACCACCGTACGTTGTTTATA
The DNA here is from genome assembly GCA_916610125.1 of Cheilosia vulpina. Classification (NCBI taxonomy): domain Eukaryota; kingdom Metazoa; phylum Arthropoda; class Insecta; order Diptera; family Syrphidae; genus Cheilosia; species Cheilosia vulpina. The sequence continues at coordinate 29,677,932 of OU744278.1, forward strand.
AATCGGAACATTTATGGGAAACCAGGATGGAAGGAGGTCAACCAAACACACGGTACAATAGAAGTAAATCTGGTTGGTTTGATGGAATTTTATTTAAAGATTGGTTCCAAAATCACTTTATTCCGTATACAAGACGACATAAAGGTGAAAAAGTTATTTTAGGTGATAACCTTGCAAGTCATTTTTCTCCACAAATAATTGAATCAATTGAATTGAATGAAATTCAACCCACCTTTGTTAGCCTCTAGACGTCGCATTTTATGGTCCTTTAAAAAAACAGTGGCAAAAAATCACAAAGCTTGTCCAAAGAAGCGTTTCCATCTTTATTAATCAAGCTCGTCGCTGAAAGTGTTAGTAAGGAGGGTCGGTCGAATAACTTGATTGCTGGGTTTAAGAAATGTGGTGTGGTCCCATTCAATCCAGACATGGTTCTGTCGAGAATGCCTGTAGAAGCTGAGAATTCATCATCAGATGTCGGAACTAATATTTCCTCAGCAGTTATTTCTTTATTATCCGAAATGCGTTATGGAAAAGAAAGCACACAAAAAACAAGAAAAAAAAGAACTAAAGTTAATGTGCAGCCGGGAAAAGGTATAACCATGGTTGATTTTGGTGGATCGCCATCGACATCAGCAACAGCAACTCAAATAACAACAGAACCCGAATTGGTAGCTGAAATAGATCATTTATCAGAGACCTCTGGAGACGACTTTCAAGAAATGTATTTACAGGTTTTACAAGAGCAACAAATTGACGATCCTCTTTCAGATCAATCCGTTGAAGATCTTTTTCAATGTGTTTTAAGTTCTAAATAAGTCACATAAATGTACCTATGTTTTTTAAAAACCAGCTATTTAAAATTTTTCTGAATTGAAGTTATTATTATATACAGAAGTACTAAGTTAAATTTTTTTTTTTTTAAACTAATATTTGCTAAAACATTTATAAAACCTAAAAGTATTTATTTTTATTTCGTTTATTTATTTTATACAGAGCTGAATAATATGTGATTTTGTGTTTTAAAGACTGAATTAAGAAGATATTTATTTTTTTTTTACTTTATTTATTTTATTGTTTCCATTATTTTTGTTATTTAAAAGTGTCAGTAATTTGTGATTTTGAGTTTAATTTAAAAATCTGAAATAAAAAGTATTTGTGTTCATATATTTTTTTGTAAAATAATGAAAACATAAAGCAAATAATTTTTGGTTTGCAGAATGTCATGAACCCACGGTCAATGTTAGGGCAACAGAGGCTTTACTTTGACCGCTTACGTATTTAACAATAACTTTGTTAAAGATAATAAAAAACGCCGTGGATTTAAACATAATAATACTGAATGGCAGTCCCCGTAGTGCAATTATTAAAAATCCTAAATACGACATAAGAGTAATTAGTAGCAACGTTTCAAAGTTGAAAAGTGGTCAATGTTAGGGTGTTTTACGGTATGCGGAATATTTTCATGTGAAATTAACCGCGTTTATTTGCTTCATTTATTTTGTTCCGAAACGGATACCAATTATCGAACGCAATTTGAGTTCCGATCAGATTTGACTTTCGTTTCGGAATTTCTCCCGAACGGATACCTCTATAGGGGTGATTGTAAACCAAAGATAATGGAATACAGAGATGTATAACTTTCCAGTGGAAAGGCCGCTGCCTACAAGCTGTTTTCCCGAAAAATTCATGAAGTCACGCACATTTGCTCATTTCTTTTCTAGTATATGTGAGTTCATGAATTGGACTTTAAAGCTAGAATTCGCTATTCCGAAATGTGTTTTTCACTATTTTTTTTTATTTTAATCGAAGCCTAAACAAAAACCAAACAAGTTCAACACCAAACACAAAAGAATTGAAGAGCGCGATGCTCATAAAATCATAAGGAATGTTGGCCGGCCATTAGCAACATGCTTTTTTGTAGCTACATGTATTCACAGACGGGGGTTGAAATTACAAAACCAACAATGTAAACAAATGGGTTTTGGGGGGATAGACGTATGTAGAATACAAGTGAACAAGCCATGGAGCGATACACTCCCCAAGAAAACAGAACAATTGTGTCTATTTTTTGCGTAGCAATTCGTCTGTAGTGTTGGTGCAGCGCGAATTCCGTCTCGCCGATTCCACGGCCGTCCGACACCGACTGCGCACACACTGGGCCGTTTGGCCACCAACCTTGAAGAGTATGGGACCACACGAGACGTTGTGCCGAGAATATCGCCGCTGTTGACGAGGATGTCGAGCTGTCGCCGGAAACATCGACCAGACGCCGTGCCTCGTAATTAGCCATCAGCCGGTCGTCCCTAAGGCGAATTTTGGTCAAAGACTTGCGTCCAGTCCGTGCATCAGCTGCTGCCTGTCGACCGCCAAACGCTTGTAACCTACGCCCAAGCCATCCTCAAACTCGAGGACGAAGTGGCCGATTTTTCAACCAAAATCATAATGAGCGATGAGGCTCATTTCTTATGCAAGAATTTCACTTACCCTCGGAAGTATGTTTGATTTGAGAATGATTGCAAACAACTTAAATAACAAAAAATAAAAATATTTCAAACTTTACCTATTTATTTCAAAACTTATAAACAACCCATTCAGTCAACGAACAAGTTCCACTTCCAATTGCATACTTGAATCTGTCAAATAAGTGGAGAGTTAAGTGAGTTAATTCTAGAACCATCGAATTTGTTCGAGACAAACCGAAATTCACTAGAAATTTCCCGATAGATGGCGGAGCGGATATAAAGGGGCAGATTTGAGAACAAGGACACAGTTAACTTTTAAACAGAGATTGGTAAAGTTCGAAAGAGTAATCGGTTGTGAAGATAAGAAGTGTAAAGCAGAGACAATACTGAGACCACCAACTCCGACCGCTTTCCCGTTACTTAGCCTACAAGCTATATTTTTATGGGGTGGCAAATGCTAAGTGCGCTTGTATTGTTACATAGAAATTCGTATTGACAAATGTCACGTAACTTCAAAAATTCCGACTCACCAACACACTCGCACCTTGCCACTTCCGCTGTGGGCAAAGTTGCTGACAGCGTTCATAGAATTTCATCCGTTAAATTTGAAATTATTCGTTACGTGTGCATACATTTTTTTTTAAGGAATAAGTGGAGATTTGCTTTAAATATATATGAAAAATTTACGCATGAAATCGAAGTTAATGATATTCAAAAGCGCAAAATACGCAACCATGTTTGTCATAATAAGTTTTTAGTATACAGAACATCTCATTTAGCTAGTTTTATTAACCAAAGAAATCAAATTATTCGCCTTTTAACAACATATAATTACTAACCAATGGCATTCAGCAATGTAAAAATGTGGTATTCCCGAATTCTAGCACTTTTCCCCACGGTTGTCGAGGTTGGCAGCATTTATTTTTGTATATTTTGTATGTTTTTGCATTCTTAATTGACACAACACCGATAGGAAAACGAAATGGCGAATTTGAAAAAAAAACTGAGGGGCCCAGCGGCAAGAGGATTGTGAGTTGGGGGTCTCAGTATCATTTGTCTCTGGTGTAAAGTATGCAGTGAATTAAGTGATTGCTTTAAGTCGGATATGAATTGTTTACAGAAATATTGTTATGAAGTGAATTATTAGAATAGTTCGTAAATGTGTAGTAAAAATGATGTTATTAGAAAAGCTCAACAGAATAGCGTTTTTTCTTTTCGAATCCCAGTGCGGATGTAACACAATCTATAGCTAAAGGATATCCTAAGTTATAGCTAGACATGTCCTCTATTAGCTGTTGGTAAGTATATTTTAATGATATATTTTAAAAACAAAACAAACAAAAAATACCCCAGGATATAATCAGCGGTTTCTGAGATTTTCCCATTTGAAGACAGAGAGTAAAATTCAATATAAATCAATTAAAATAGTTCCTTTTCGTGGTAATGCCTTTGGTCAGTGCCTAATTTGAAATCAAGCACTGATCGACTGCCACCAAGTTTGTAAAAGGGCGCGGCTTTTCTGCGGCTGCAAATCTCCTGTCCCGAGTACATCAATCGTTTTGACGTGAACTCTCTTAGCCGTTTCACTTTCGTTCACTGAACTATTGCTCAGTTATTATAAAATTTAATTATTTATCGTTCCACCGGGCCTCTTACATATGCAAATGAATAGCATTGCATTTTAATCCCACCAACACATATTGTTTACCACACAGCACAGTTGAGCTAGCGACAGTATACATACCATTTATAATCCACCTATAATACAATGTACACTTTCTTCGTAATGAAGCCAGTCAAGAGGTTTTAGCCTCAACATAAATCAATGAAGAAGTTGAAAGCGGACTGGAGAGCTCAGATCTTGGATGCTTGGCTCGGTAACAAAGTGATTCTTCAGAAATGACTTGTGCGGATTTTATTAACTTTGCTCGGTTTATTTTTTATCTCTAATTTCTGTTAACGATGCGAACGTGCGGAGAAAAATAATAAAACAGGCATTCGCCAAACACTCATCTTGTACTCGGACGCAAGTCCAAATCATGAAATCCTGCTCTTTATATGAGTGGACCAAGTGGCGGTGGACTGTCGTAAGCTACTAATCGACTTGGAACTGGAATTGCACCAGATGCTGGTATGACGACTGGATGTAGATGGCGTTTAGCCAACTCTCAAGTTTGTAATCCAGAAATGAAGATTTTCCAAAACTTTCGCTTTCAAACTGCAGAGAAGGGTATAATCTTGTGTGTGCGTCGTGCTGTGTTGAGTTGTGGGACATTTCAGGGGTCGATGGTATTATTTTTGAGAGAGTCGCTACTTTTTGTCGTTTGATTTGTTTCTGCTTTTTTTTCTGCATGCGAATGATGAACAAATATTTCTCAAGGGGCGACACTTAATTAGGGTTTTTTCGAGATCCGTTGCGATGTGTGTTTTCTGCTTCATCATTTCGAAAGTGAACAAAAGAAGTGTTTGCTTTTTGACATGAGCGTACAATTTTAGCAATCATTGATGGTTGGATAGTGTTTCCTTGAAAGGGTCAGACAACACTTTTTTTTTGTCTTTACCAATGTGATTCAGAAATTCGAAGGCATTCCTTTTAATAAGAATTGCTGGTTGCTTGCAGTAGGTGTCACTACCTACTATATTGTATAGAGTTCATTTAGAGCTTATATAACGTTCTTTTACAGCAAATGGGAAACGCAAACAGCTTTCTGGACAAAGTGTCGCTTCAACTCCAAGGTGATTAAGTTACCCCTTCCATTTGTACTCGTTAACTAAGAAAAGGACTTCACGGACGTAGTTTTGATGTTTATATCTGGTCTTGATCTGTGAGAGCCATTTAGGAGGAGTTGTTCACAAATTCCGACCATAGTACGATGTCGTTCTACATAGATTCGGATATATTTCTGCAAATACAACTCTAGCGGGGCCGAAAACCTCTCGAATACTTTTGCATTCAAAACGGTCAAGGATGCCTTCATATCTGCCTTTGTTTATAGCCATTCTTTTGGGCCATATATTGGCAAGTGTGATTTATGATGTACATAGTATCGTTGTCACAGTATAAAGCGGACAGTCACTGACTATCTTAAGGGTCTATGTGGGGTCAATGACATTTTGCGATCAGTTATTGCCCGGAGTCGATCTATACGATCTTGTCAAGGTTTCCAACAACAGTTGGATCTCGTATTGTTGTTGTAAAGCATGGAAATCAATGATCTTTATAGATCATGACCATTAGGAATTGATCTTGTGTTTTCTCAGAGACCAGCCATGATTTGAATATTTAGTTAGAATGGTGAACTTACTGCGGTCCTTAATCTGCACTCGTAGTTGTCAGTCAAATAAACGAAGGAAATATATGATTTTGTTATTCCAGGTTACATTATTGCATGAAACTATCAAGACACACAGTCGGAAGAGCAAACACGTGCATGACGTTTTCTTTTGTTAAGTAATCCGCCACAAGTGCTTTACATTGGCCCACAGTTTGCGGAGATACGTCACAATATAAACAAAAAATGCATTGCGGCTGTCATCCTTTCTGTTGAGTAATTGGTGCCACTTTCGTTGTGCTTATTATTCCAATTGGTAGGCAAATGTTTGCTGCCTCATAGAAGTTCATGGTCGTGGGCCAGAAAGTCCAGATGATGATGTCTCCTATACAGCCTTCCGACTAGAGAGGTTTCGTTCAATGTTCAATAAAATAAATAAATATAATTAATATCGAAGATTGTCGACAGTCAAACGCTGCAGAATAACGTCCTGGTCCTCCAGTTAAACAATGTATCTTCCTTCACAACTCTGTGTTCGATTAAATATGTCCTTAAGCTGAAAAGTCACTTTCCTTGCTATTTACGATCTTAGCTGCTTTCAAGATTCGTAACTCGTAATTAACTACAACTTTTGAGCCTGATTCATAACATTAAACTGCTTGCCTTACTGACACAGTGGTCTTCCATTTCTTTCCCCACTTTTTCCCTGAATCCGCACCGATATAATATTAGATCACATTTGAACACTGAAACGCATAGGTATAGAAAAAGTTTTCTACGCACACTTGGTGACTATTGGTACAAGGTACCGGACCCGTTTGGTCCACTAATCATGCGCAAAGCAGCGTAAGACGTCATCATCACACAAGCAAAATGAAGTCAGATTGCATTCCCAATATCTGTAACTGTATCTGCAATGTGATTCCTCCATAATGCATGTTTGAATGCACACACTCGTCAGTGTTGTTGTGATGTGATCATTTCACTTTTCTTTCTGATATGATGCTGCGCCGCATCCATCCGTTAGAGTATTTATCTTCTTTTTGATAGTCTTCAGTTATTCCTTCAGATTGACAGCATGTTTCTCTCCGCATAGCCCGCTTCGTCAAGAGGCGCACATTTACGAAACAAATCGGAAATCCATGTTAAGATGATATTCCGCAAGAGATACAATCATGTACTACAACTTTGAACCGGGAGATAATGCAGAAAGATCGTTTCAATCCTTGGCTAAACTGGCGCTATGCTTGGTAATTTACAGTCGCACAATAGTGCCGCTATGCAGGTAAATATGGTTGCACCAACCGTTGGCTAACAAAATGGAAACGAGGGAAACTGCAATACTTTGGGCGGCGAGGAATTCAAGCTGCAAAAGCAGCGAAACCAGTACCTACTCTCGATACCGACAAATGGCAGAACACGATTATTTGTGGTCTCGAGCCTAGCTAGATGAACTTTAAGCCGTCGAACAAGATGAATCGTCTGCACATTGTGCCGGTAGGTATGCGCGAGCATCATCTGCTTCATTGCGGAAATTAAGCTGAAGGAAACTTTCACCGTAGAGCGCTCCCAAGATGTACAGTCGAAGAAACTATGCAAATGATCGCACCACCATGCTGTTGTTACCATTCACGACGACGACGATGATGATGGATGGTCATTGTGTACAGAAGATTACGATCATCATCATGGCAGACGATGGTGTTACTTTTGGCTTAATCTTTGTTCGAAGGGACATTGTGATCTGTCAACTCATGCCGCTTATGCCACATATTATGTATGGAACATGGGAAGACAAGCAAGTCTTTTTCGCAGAGCCACAGGTCTCTCGGAGAGACGTGTGAATTGCTCGGGTAAACAACACAAGTCCAAGTTCAAATACTGCGCTGGCACGTATGGGCATTAGTGCTGAACCGAACTGGTGTATCTTTGTATCGCATCAAGATATCTATGCCTCCTTTCACTAGCTGATCTTGCGCATTAATAGTAGACGAGTACTGTTTATGAATTGAGTATGGGTATATTGACACGGCGCAACGACTATTAATATTTGCTCGAATAATATTGCATGAGACGGAGCGGACAGCGATCCGATTGATCGTTTTGAAATGTTCAACTTTGTCTTTGTGGCTTCGTATGCAGTTTTATTAGTTATTGATTCGTGTCATAAATCTAGTGCGGTGAGACCTTGTCAAGTTGCAAGTTATTAGCAAGTCCATAACTTTACTTTTGTTAAACGCGATTAGATACTTTACATCGGTTGACCTCAGATGAGTTGTTTGCATTATCTGCCACGTGTTCAATTTGCTACCACCTAAGACCTAACCTTTCATTTGGGGCACTGTTTTGTACACCGTCACTTTCTTCCGTGCGGTGACGTAGGTGAATTTATTCACAACGCGCAGTCGACGGGATTTTAAATTTTTATATCCAAGACAAGACAAAACACGTTGGAAGGTGGTCTTCTACACATTATTTAACTGGCTTCCTTTCTCATGACTTGCACTCCAATCTTTGGATTGTGATTGGGACTACGAAGCTATTATATACTGACAATTATTATTACGGACTGCCAAAAGCCAAATTCGTACTTGCTTCAGCGTAACTAGTAGCGCAGTGGCTTTCATTTGAAACCGCAATCAGCAGAAATACATTCCAAGGTATAGCACTGCATTACATTGAAAATAAAAACAACATAATGCAAGATTAAATATTCATAAGTACCGCAGATTATTGTGTCTACCCAAGTACTATGTATTTTTCTGTTTTTTTATTCGCACTTTAGTTTCAATGATTATTTTTTATAGTGTAATAAATTTTCGTATTCAGTTGTTTAGAAGAAAGCCGCAAAGTACAGACACTGTCTATGGGTAAACAAATTAGTACTGTTGTAACTTATCGCCATTGGGCACGAGAACCACAGGTTATGCTGGAACCACATTACTCACAGGTCACAGCATAGACAAAGCCATTGGGGACGTTCGGACCCCTAGTTCATATTAAACGTCAACTAGAATTGTCTGGACTAGGTATACGAACGCGTTGACTTAGGACTAGGCAACTTGCATTGTTTTTGTATTCTCGCGGTCAGCGATTAAAGTCGAAAATTGGAACTTTTTTCGAGAGCATGCCACAATTTTTGGCTATTTAGCCTCTTTTTTTTGGAAATATCGCTAATTTTACAAAAAATTATATTTCCAAGTAAATACATTACATGGTTGCCTATTACAATACTATTGAGCTAAATTTTAAATTTGCACAGTAGCTTCAAAAATTACAGTTTTCGCTCAGCGGTAACCCTGTTTATTTTACATTTAACTAATGTTGTTTTCCATTGGGACCACCAAAAATCTTTTTCAGATCTCAGATTTTATGCGGCTCATGGAACATGCAACGAAATTGATCTCCTTTTGTGAATGTGCGTTATTTGACAACAATATCAGCTGTTCAAATTGCATTTGTTTTTGGTAAAATCAACCATCGGCTTGAAAAATGTTTCCTCTGTTTAAGCTATAAATGGAGTAGTTTTGATGATTCTTTGTTTCCAGATGATGAGGAAGACGATGAAGATAATAATTCCTCCAGAACTATTTTCATTACTGTTTATGTATTTTTTTTAAATTTGGTTTTCACGAAACTTTGCACATTTGTTTTAAAACAAACTTCTTTAAATGACGTAAAACAGCTGTGCCGTATTTGTGGCAGTATATGTAAATCTGCAAAAATATCGAGATCTGCAAAAAGTGATCCGAATCAAAAAAAAGATTGATTTTGTTTCCCAATGGAACGCGAAAAGTGATTTAGATCAAAAAAATATAAATTTTTTGTCCCAATGAAAAACGACATAAGTATTCAGGCAGGATTTCCTTGACTAGATTTGTCGGCTTCTTCTCCATAAACGTCAACTAAACAAAACTATTCACGTGACCACTTTGGGCAAAAAAAAAAAACTGAGATACTCCTGTCTTACTAAACTAGAAATCCGAACGTCCCCACTGCAGTGGAGAAATAGCCACGTAACAAGGGTAGCAATCAATTACTACGAGCCCCACGCATTTGGGGCCCCGCGCACTAACGCTTTCTGGACATAAAAAAAAGGATCTATTTACCGTGAAAATATTTTTTTAAATCGATGTAGGTACAGTACCATGAACAAGTTGTATTAAAATGTTTAACTATAATTTAAACTTTTAGTACATTTCTCAAAGTGAGCACTGGTCACAACGCAAGCTAATTTTTGTACCACACAACACACAAGTTGGCAAGACTGCAAAAGCAACAGTGGAATTTCCTAACATTTTCATCCAGGTAGTCGTAATAACAACGGTTATATTGACTACCAATCAATAAGAAATTGATGAGATTTACGTTTGGATAATAATAATAGCATATTCTTGAGAAAAGTGGTTTCATAATTGTGTGGTTTTCGTGCATGATATATCGGTGAAACGAAATTCAGTATTCAGTTATCTCCTTAAAATATACCAAATAGAAGAGTGTTGAAAATAACTGAGCATAAGGTAAGATATGTATTTGTATTCGAATTGAAATTATTATTACTTTTCACTAAATTTAAGCAGTTGCTGTGTTCATCTGAAAGATAGCCAATTTTGTAAACGCAAAAAAAAAACATAAAATGAAAAAAAATTAAATCAAATTTATAAATTATCTGGTTGGAAGTCCGTGACTCCATTCCCATTGAAAAGTGGGAACATTTATTAACATTTATTTCTCGAGCCTTTTACAATGTATAGGGTGGGCCAAATACAAAATCCCAAATGGGTCAAATCACAGCTCCGAGGCGGCCAATAAACATCGGAAAGACGGCTGATAACACTATTTGGGAATTTGGCGCGCAAAAGATCGATTGTGACATAGGCTGTGTGACATGGCGCACCATCCTGCATGAACCAGATGTCGTCCAAATCCATGTCTTCAATTTTAGTAAAGAAAAGTCGGTTGACATCGCTCTATAACGCCCATCGCTGACCGAAACGTTGTACCCAGCCTCATTTTCGAAGAAAAATCGTCTCACACGTACGACGACGGGGACCACTACCAGTCTCACGAACTTTTTGCACAAACTTGCGTAAAACAGGCGCGGTGAGTGATTCATTTCGGCCAAAACTTCTTTTCGAAAAACGCACTGTTTGGGCAACACAGCACTCACTTTGGAAATAAGTTTTCAATATTCCCCAACGTTGTTAAAGCGTAAAGCCACTCATTTCATTCCGCGGCGGTATGATACAGACTTTCAGGGAAACAGCTATCAGTGTCAAAATAACCTATGATTTAAAAAGAAAACACAAGATGGTCCACCCTTTACTTATGTAAAAAATTACGTCGATCCGATACTCAATTACTACGTGAAAGAAGAACAAACAAACAAATTAGTATTTTATAATTGTGTATAGTGTACTAAATTTTGATTAAATTTTAAATTAGATAATATTAAAAATGTAGATACAGTCAGCAATATATCAACTTACATAAATCTGTCAAATTTTCACAACCAATTTTTACCTTAACATCAAATTTTCTAAATTAAATTTTGGACAGATCAGGGAAAGTTGATCTGTCTTTGTCGTGTGTACATTGTTTGTTAAGATAAATTATTTAAGTGATTTTATTTCGTTTGTTAAATTTACGGTCCGACTTTTCACGCGAAAGGAATGGCGCAGTTCATAGTGATCTTGCCTGCGGCGTCTGAGTTTAATTCTGGGTGGGCCAATCATTTATTAAACAATATTTCGTCTAACCAACAGTACGTAACACGATTCAGAAAAATTTGTAACAATTTTGCTTTATTTAATACCATAAACTTGAAAGCTTAAAGCAATCCAAGGTCCCGAGCCGGCTTAATCCGGCACAGCCTCATTGGCATTCTATATGGACTGCTAGTAAAATGTCAGCACCATTCAAGCTCTGTCCAAGGTATATAGAATATATTCCAATGCGAATTGGAAACCATAAATCACTAATACCATTTCAATAAGGAATACTCACAAGAGTACCAGATCAAATATTTTCTGACATACCGCCTGAATCAAGATCCTTTGGAAAATTTCTTCGGTTTGATGCGGGCGAAAGGAGGACTTTGTGATCACCCCACGGCGTTACAATTTAAATATCGTCTCCGAAGTTACATACTAGGGCGAAATGAAAGCATTGTTTCACCGTCTGCAAATGTTGAGTCTGATATCAGTCAACAACTGAAAATGGATGTGAGTAATGGCATTATTCCAAGTCAATATGGCGAAGATGAAGAAGAAGATGCGTTGAATACCTCTGATGCTGAGTTAAACTCGGAAACCACCATAACATCGAATTTGCTCACAAGTGGACGAAGTAGCTGATATCGGAGAATCGACAGTTGACAGGTATATGACTGAGTTGGAGTATGACGCATTAGAATTTCTAGCAGGTTATATTCTCTGCCGCCTTAAATCCAAGATTCCGAATTTCCTGGAAACATATTGCGAGAATCAACTGTCTGGATCTTTGACATGGACGGATCAAGTGACAGAGGGAGGATTGCAAAAACCGAATGCAAAATTTATAGATACTCTCAAGCAGCTTGCTGATATTTCATACGAATATAATTCAACGTCATTGAAAGTGGGGCCGAATTACATAAAAACTTTACTTATTATGGCCGAAAAGATTGAACTAGATTGTGAAATAAAAAAAAAATGTTTTTCCGCTGCAAAATGTATTTCAAAATTCGTATATTAAACAAAGATATGTTGGAAAATATAAATTCAAGAAAAAGAAAATGGATTAAAACTATGCATTAAATATAAATAATCGTTCATTATTGTTTTTTGTTGATATTCTTTATTGTATCAGCCAGTAGCTGCAGTAAAGTGGCAGGGTTATGCTTCCTTTAGTTATGAAATGATCATAATTTAGCCTCAAGGAAGAAAAAGTATTACTAATTTAAACAAATATATTTACATAAATGCACATTTTACCAACAGTCCATCATATTCACTTGTTACACATAACTTTATAATTATTCTTTATTTTATTATCATGCAAAAGTATACAAAAATAAATGCTGCCAACCTCTGCAATCGTGGGGAAATGTGCTCGAGTTCGGAAATACCACATTTTTACATTACTGAATGCCATTTTAAAGTTATTATAAATTTATGAAAGACGAATAATTCAATTTTGTTCGTCAATAAAACTACCTGATGGAGATATTCTATATACTAGAAACTTATTAGGACAAACATGGTTGCGTATATCTTTAACTTCGATTTCATGTGTAAATTTTTCTTTGATATCTGAAGAAAATTGGCTCAAAATGTTTTCATTTTCCTTAACCAATCTACATTGTTTATTTTTCATTAATATTTTAAGCGAATGTACACTTATTCCTAAAAAAAATATTATCCACACGTAATTTCAAATTTAACGGATAAAATTCTATGAACGCTGGCAGCAACTTTGCCAAAAGCGGAAGTGGCATATGCAAGACGCTAGTGTGTTAGCGAGCCGGAATATTTGAAGTTACGTGACATTTGTCAATACGAATTTCTATGTAACAATACTAGCGCACTTAGTATTTGCCATCCCATAAAAATATAGCTTGTAGGCAAGTAACGGGAAATCGGCCGAAGTTGGTGGTCTCAGTATTGTCTCTGGCTCTACCTAAAACTGGCAAGACGCCAAAACATAACTTGCGCTCTTGGTTCAAAGCGAAGAACAAAATGCCAACCATCTTGGATTCCTCCACAGAATGCTAGAGACACCTATTGGCTGTTAGTAGATTTACAAAATACTCGTATAATGGCTGAAATTCAATTACTGCGGAATGTTTTACAATAAATGTCGCATTGAAAATGTTTACAATGAAAGTTTAAATTGTAAACAATAGTTGGAACCAAACAAATTTGAATAAAAAAATAGTATTGTAATGCATTTGTTTTCCCATGAATTGCGTTGTTTTTCTTGTTTTTTTTTTTTTTTTAAATATCATACAATTTATCATGTTTGCATTATACATATTTCAATCAACGAAGTTGTAGAGTTTAACAAATTTTCAAAATGATATTTTGGATGGATTCACAACTCTGAAGGATGTCCTGGTGGCGCTAAGTCATCTGAAGGATGGAGAGGCTGTAGGATCGGATGGAATTTTACAAATATGGGACAGGGGAGCTATTAAAGTTACCTCCTTGTTCAACTTATAAAACGAACTGAGCTTCAATGTATGTAAAAAAATATTTTTAAATTTCGCAGAATAATAATGAAGCCCATAAGACCTACTTTATTTCTGCATTTTATAATTTGGTTTCTATTTATTTCGCTCTAAACCAATAGCGCTATTGTTGCAACCAACGCGAAGTTGGCTATAAGCAGTCCATATATAATAATTCTATGGACAAAGCATAACCCCTCACATTCCGCTTGCCGCTGACTCACAATTTTTTTTTTTTTCAATATACGCCATTTTGTTTTCCTATCTGTGTAATTCAATTGGAATCCGGGTCAGTACGAAGAAATATAAAACAATAAAAAAAAATATTCTACGATCGGATTCGCTTTTTTCGTACCATTTACGCCCAAAACACATGTGCAGAAATTCTGGACGCAGCGCAGAATGCAGTGCTGCAAGTAAAACAGATGTGAAGAAAATTGTTTGACGTACATTGCAGCGGCTAATATGACTACTGTCATTCGTCGACTAAGCACTAAGCAGCTGATTTGTTTTCAACTAAAGCAAAAACAAAAAAGCCGATGATGCAAAATTCTTCAAATTGCAATTTATTTTCTTTGATGTTGTGGTTGTGCTACGCTTACATTTTGCAGAAAATTTAGAAATAGAGATGTGTTTAAGTATTACGCGCATTATTTCAAAATCAAATTATGTGAAATATGGACCAAATGATAGGGGAAGAATTAATTTTTCATAACTGTTGTCACAAAAGCCAAGAATAACCGAAGTACAGTGTTATCGAGTTACATAAACAAAATCAAAATCAATGCGTAGAAACAGGCAAGGAAAGCTTTTTACAGCCAATCTCTTTTAATTTCAAACATTTGTTCACGAAGAGAAAAAATACGCGAAGAAATCAACTGGGATTTAAATCGGTCTATAATTTCATTGTATTTCAGTTCAAGTTTTTCCTATAATGCGGTAACTATTTGGGACTAGGTTTTCTTAATATAAGTAATCCCTATTATTAATAGGGAGCTGAAATTTAAGACCACGGTATATATATATCTTAATGTAAATACACTCTTGCAGGAATGGTACCGCATAAACTTTAGAAAGTGGGTGCCATACTGAGACACCCAACTTTGGCCGATTTACCGTTACTTGCCTACAAGCTATTTTTTTACGCAGTGGCAAGGATTATGTTCGCTAGTCTTCGTATTGACAAATATCAATGTATTTCCGAATTCTATCACATCCCTCCACGGTTGACAGCATTTTTCTACCCTACACAGAAAGGTTATTCACTTTGTCATTACATTTGTAACGCCAAGAAGGAGTCACCGGCTACCTCCTAAAGTATATATATTCCGAATCAGGATCACATTCTGAATCAATCTTTTTATCGTCGTCAAGTTAGTATTCAAAATGGGCTATGTCGGTCAAGTAGTTCTGGTACCTCCCATACATAACCAATATTAGAAAACACATGTTGAAAACACGATAAGGTCGAAACAAATCGACGTAGGTTAATGAAATTTTGTGAGAGAACTTACTTTTATTGTCGTCAAGTTGGTATTCAAAATGGGCTATGTCGGTCAAGTAGTTCTGGTACCTCCCATACATAACCAATATTAGAAAACACATGTTGAAAACACGATAAGGTCGAAACAAATCGACGTAGGTTAGTAAAATTTTGTGAGAGGACTTACTTTTATCGTCGTCAGGTTGATGTTAAAATTCGGCTATGTCGGTCAAGTAGTTCTAGTACCTCCCATAAAAAAAACAATTTTGCATGACTTGTATGCAGTGGAGGGTATCAAAGCATCGGCCAGGCCGATGACAACACTTTTACTTGTTTTTTATTCTTTCTATGTTTTCACATGTCACACGGGTGGGAAAACAAAATGGCGGCCAGCGCCAAGAGGATCTGTGTTCTATTGAAGGATGGACAGGGGCGCAGGTATTTGTTAAGAAATCATTTTGAAAAATTCCAAGCCTGCCACCTATATCGGGTGTTTATCTAGTAATAATGTGCATGTACACTTATGGCTAACTGTAACTGTACGATTTACACTTCGAATGAACACCCAAAAATTATAATTGCAGGTGTAACAAATTTGTGTCAAATTTGTGAATTCAACGACGTAAGACGGTCATGGCTAGAATAAATACAGTACGCAATCACACCAGATGTGTCAGCCAAACTCAACTGTAAAGCACGATGCGACAAACTACAAGTGCCTAACCCATACAACTACGAGTATACCTAACGACATCGTCTACCACACCAAAGATAATTCGTTTGATTCTCCAAACACCTAAATATTTTTATCGTCACGCTATCGTAGTAGTCGGAGGCGATGTCGCTGCACGCTCTTTCCATTAGGCGCCTTTTCTCTCTTCCTATCATTAACTCCCCAATGTTAATCTGGCCCAGATATCTACTTAGAACCAGGCACATAACACACTGCAATCTAATTGCCACTTGCTAATGGACGTCTTGTCTTTGGTCGTTTTTTTTTTCTCCACAGTCCAAACCAAGAAGTATATACTAAGGCCCTGCGGCATCGTTACCCGTCCCAATTGTGGCAGCGTTGTAACCTATTGGTACACTTTTCCATATATGCTTGTTTTGTGTACAAATCTCTTAGGAACTATCGGCATCCGTACATGCCTTTGTTTCTACGACAGCCTATCTAGATCTTTACAGAAGGTACCAACAAATTGAATCTATTCCCACTATTTGATGTCTGGTGGTTTTCTATGGGCGATTTGTAATCTATTATTTTGGGTTTAGTACTACAACATAGCGGGTTAAATTATTACGCAGTACCTACTTGTGTTTTTTTTTTTTAATTATAGGGCTATGCACTCGCCTTGACTGTTATGTAATAAACCCAGTCGAGGAAGACGTGATTACGACTTACGAGTATCTCTTTAATATGGCCGTGAAAATGATAGAATTTCTGAAGATGGTGATGATGTCAATTGTCAGATTTAAGTTTATCTCTGTGTAGTTAAGAAGATGCAAACAGAAAGTAAACGTGTCACGGAGGTAAAAACTAATAACAGGTTCTTTTTGTTTGCATAGTGGCTTAAGAGAGATACAATAACCTTTATAAGATATATAATATCATCGCTCATATATTATATATCTTATTTATATTTTAGTCAGATTGAGTTTTTGGGATCATTTGAAGATGTTCATGGCGGGGTAGTCGTGATTCGAAAATGGACTACTAAGGGGTCAGTAGTTTTGCTACAAAATGGGCACCTTTCAATATTTTTTTTTTCTTTTTGAAGTAATACTTCTTTAGGCACGATTGACTTGAGGGGTAAGCTGGTGAATGCGTCACGAAAGCGTTACGGAAATTGCGAGCGGAAGTTGAGAGGGAGATATAAGTTAGTGAGATAAAAAGAGAGAGAGAGATTTATGTTTCGTTTCGAATATTACTGTAGAGGCAAGAGAGATATATGGGAGCACACATTTTCGTTCTCTCTTTCTCTCAGCCAGTTTCATTATCTAAGACACATCATACAGTGCAGCAGTGATACCAGATCGGGGGATTAATCACTTTTTGCGGGATTTTCTCACTTATAATAAGCTAAAAGGGACAAAGGGATTTTTCAGACCTCATAGTACAAAAAGAAAGGGGATTTTACTTTTTGGTCAAAAATTATTCAACCTAAGATCAAATTTTAAATATTTAGAAAAAAGTCATTCAAAATATCTAAATGCTTTCATTTTCGTTTCTTTTTTTAAATTTGCTGCTTTATTAAAAAGAGTTACCATAGGATTTGTTATAAAAAAAAACTGATCTGATTTGGCTTGGTAGTAGTCTATTCTACCAATACAGTCAATTTTAAAGTAAGTTTAAGGTTATGAAAGTGTTTTTCCTGCGAAGCGGTTACAGCGATACTCTCAGAAGCTCAAATGCTTACGGGTTGAGAGTTAATAATATGGCAGTTGTAAGCATCCCTGTAGCTAAACACACTTTTTGAAATTTTATACAGCGGCGGCACCTAGGCTCTTTAACAAATTATCGTATGAAATAAGAATAATAACACAACCAACGTTATTTTTACTAAAATTTAAAAAATGGCTTTTCATATTTCTATGGTCAAAATATTGTTGAACTCAGCTTATATGTATTGTCTAATCTACTTGTGTTGCATAATGCTCATTCAATTTTTAAATGTTTTGTTTTTTTTTTTTTTTTGAATTTGTGTATAAAGTAATTTTTTGTATTTGAACTACCCCACATGAAACACAAAGTATGTTATTATTATAATCGATGGATCATTCGCCTCTAGTGCCTCAAGTGCTACAGAATGATACCTATTTCTATAAATGTTTAATTCTTTAGTTCATTAAAAAATTGTAAAATATTATTATAATGAATTTTGTATAAACATTTTAAGAAAACAAAATTCGACAGAGCCCTATTTTCCGAATACCTCAACAAATATTGTATCATCGATCTTTAGCGATGCCACGCAAATAATAAACCAAGACTGCGTTAAATTGTTAGCTTTCGTTGATTGTGGGATGTGCGGTTCATAGTTCAATTCGACTGTAACAAGAGCTGGTCCGATCTCTCCAATTTCTATTCAAAATACAGCGAACAGAAATTTGAAATATTTTAAAACTGCGTTCAAACGACGCATGCGATCGATTTTGTTCCGCGGAGAAATGGTTTTAAATTTTTGTCTTTTTTTTATCTTGAAAAAGCTGTCACTATCGAAAAGAACGTGTAATTTTTTCACAGTTTCGCAAGAAGAAGTTAAGCTAAGGGACTAGCTAAACTTGATATCGCCCTTTTTGTATGGAGTTGATCGTCCAGTGTTGCAATATGGTTTCTTCCATCTATATTGCCCAGCAAACATCGGTATTTGATGATCTCGTGTAACATAAGCTCTTTTATGGCTTAACCTACCTTTTCTATTTATGGGTTGGCAGTGCTGGTTCTCTATTGACTGGACGTGGGTTCACTACTTGAGCTACCATTCTGTCGAAATGATGCCCATAAAAAAGTTATGTACTTAAACACAGTAGACCCAGGGGTTTAGTGGTTAGTGTGTTGGAATAAATAAGCGAGGGTCCCAGGTTCGATTCCGAAAAGACCCAAAATTACATCTTAATTTTTTTTCCACTGCGCCACATTTCGCGAACTTCTGACAAACATCCGAGAGCACTGTCATATGAAAGAACTTCGCAATTAGCCGTTTGAGGTCGGAATAACATTGAAGTTCCTTTTCATTCGTCTCAGAGATGATAAACTCACACAAAACAAATGCTTGTGAGAAACTAGGTCTAGGGTTACTACGGACCTGTTACACCAACTATTTATTTTTTTTCAATACTTAAACACAATTCGCCAGACGCAGATTTCAAGAACAGGTAGCCCCAGTAGACCCAGAACAAGATGTGGGTGTGGGAAATGCTCTCTGATGATTTAATTTTAAGTTGGACAAAGGCAAATCTCAAGCTAGAACGTGTATGCATTCCCATGGCTTAGAGAAACCGTCAGAGTTTTTGTGATTTATGCAGCCTGAAAAAGCCTCCGTCTAATTCAGGTTCACGCGTTAACTTTTATGAGAGGTGGTTCCCTTCCAGGAATAGGTGGGCCTCGGTACGATACGCTCGAGGTTTAAGGGTCATAACAGCACATGTGCGCTGAAAGCCCTATCGCGGATCAAACCAATACTTTTCTCCTAGAAGGCCCGCCTTGGGAAAAAGCATGGAGATGTCACTCCCTCCCATGTCGCACGGCGAAAGCGTTGTTGACATAAATGATAATCTAGAAAAGCTTCTTATAGAATCAAGCTCACTCTCACTACTCAACCTGCTCAAAGCAGTCGATAAACTGCAAGCTCACCATTAAAAGATTGGGTACGAAGAAGTCGGAGGAACTGTCCGAAAACGACAAGAAAAGGCTCCATAACGCAGAGCTTATCTTCGGGAGCTGTCTTTGTCGGGGAGTTCCCCAATGGCCTGCACCACGGCGGGTTCAGCACCCGCGGATAACTTATGTGTGGGTACTCTGACTTAAACGTCATGAATTTATGACCTTCAATGGTTTCAAACTCCTGTCGTGCGATAATGAGTTTACTCTAAACTGGTTAAAAGAATGCGCAGGCTCCGTGGGCAAATGCCGATATACCACTTGTCGTTAAGAAGGACCTGCTAGAATTCACCAGACCCAAAGATATTATTTCGATGCCCGGACTTTATATCCCTAGGAAGACGATAGATAGATAGATACTTAAACCCGGAACAACTCCGCAGTGAGAACTGGGAAATGCTCGAAGTAGGTAAATACTCTGAGGCTGGCGCTGAAATTGGGGTCCTAGACTATTGCAGTGTATTCTAAGCGGAAGTCATGGCAGTGACAAGTACTGCCCGTGTGCTACAATAGCAGCTATAAACACCTTAACTGTCACAGTACTAAAATCGAAGCTAGTACAAAGTGATGTCGCCAAGAACTCAAAGCTCTTGGAACACAGCACAAGGTATTACTGTGCTGGGTCCCTGGATATGAAGGCATACTAGGCAATGAGAAAGCGGGTGAACTAGAACGACAATGTTCGGCTAACGCACAAACAAGCCCCTCTGTGTGTATCTCGGCTCTGTACACTAAAGCTAGAAGCGGGGAAGGAGGTCACAGATGAGGCGAACGCAAGGTTGATATTCGTGGATACTTGCGTTAACACAAGAAATCTATAGCCTCCTTTTTGTAATTCCAGAACAGAGAGAATCATACGGAATAATCGAAAATGTCTCTCTCCGCTTGTAGGTATCCCTACACCCTGCGATGAAGAAAATGCGACTGACCCAAGAAGAGCTTTGCAGAGGCTGCGATGACGAGGGAGTTATAGAAGACACAACCCACTTCATATGTCACTGTCCAGGTCTCCAACCCTCCAGGAAGGAATTCCTTGGAAGATACTTATTCCATAACCTGAACGAGCTATATACACACCAACAGACAAAATCAAGAACTTCAGCAAATCATCAAAATGGTTTGTACACAACGACACACAGTAAGTAAATTTAGCTACTACAAGGCTTACAGAATAGATTACTACGGGTAAGGGATAAACCTTTGCCCCTTACGGGTATCACATTGGGTCAACTTTGACATGAGTGTGGCGCGGAATATTCCTCGCCGGCCCACAAACCTAACCTAACTCTTATACAATAAGGTCAAATGCCCGAAAAAGTGTTATGCGATCGCAAGTTTACTCACCGCTTACGATCTTTACACAGGTCAGTTGTCTATTTACCTAAAACTGCTCACAGCCTTAAAAACCAACAAACGTTCAACGCACATTTCAAAACATCTTTGTCATCTATCGCAGCTCTTTAATATATACCCATTTGCCAGCCGGCGGCGGCGCGCGGTGTCATAGACAAATGACACTTTTGTTAACCTCTCAAAGGTGTCATCTGTTTAATAGATGGCATCACACAAGGCACAACCACACAATGATCTCTATAGAAATCGCTCGTTGCACCTTGAACGTAATTTAACCGAAATCCATGCGATTCGAAAGCCTTTGCTCTCTGAGGCGTCGCGCGTCTTCGTTGTCGTCATCGTCGTCATCTTTGTCGTTGTTGTTTCAGTGTTGTAGTCGCTGCCGTGTCGTGGGTTATTGCTTCGTTGTTAACCAAAGTATGGTGCAACCAATCACAATACCACGCTACACTATGGTGCACTTTGTGAATGTAACGTTGGTACGTAAAAGGGCAACGACTGACAGTACACACACAACCTCCATGCGGCGAAGAAAAACTTTCGCTTTCTACGATATAAACGACGTCGACGATATTTTTTCTTGAACAAAAGAAATCTACAGGTACACGTTGATGGTGGTGCGCGCACCAACTACCTCCGCCTGTGGCCTGGTGATGGTGACGTCGCGTCCTCGAGCTGGCTAAGAAATTTCGTACTGATTGAAAAATTGAATAGGTTTTGGGTAATTTTCAAGAGATATTCAACTGAGAAGCCATGGATTATCGTCGTTGTCGTGGATGGGTGGTTCGTTTGAAGTTAAGTGCCCGCTCTTAGGCATGTTAGGAAAATGAGAAGCCGCATACTGAATCACGGATACCTCTTGCTGCACCAACACCGAACGTACACTTGGTAAAGCAAGATAAGAAATCGGCGGCGGATACCGACGGCTTGCATCTTTATATCTTTTTCATTAGGTGGTTAATCTTTTATGAGTGAAATTGTTGTATAAATACCAGTAATGTAGTTGCATTCAACTTGCCAACCTAAGTAGAAACATTTTATTGAACAACCTCCCGGATGAGACTCTAAATCGCCTGCTGTAAAATAATAATGCACTGGACGTCTTATAGAAGAGGGTCTCATCAAATGTAACTGTGGAAGAGAATACTCTTTATATGTTTCGATTTACTAACTAACGTCGTCGAATAAGTCGTTGCAGCCATTATTTACGATTTTCAACTTGCGAATGCATCATCGTATTTAGGTCATTTGAGTTAGGAGTTATTTATTTTGGTAGGATTATTCGGAACTAACCTTGTCAATTGGAAACCAAAAACCATGAAAGTTTTGTCAAACCCATAATAATGAAGTAGGAATATTAAATCTGACACCAGCATTGGCTAGTATAGACTGCCCGAAACCGAAAAATTGATGGCGGATGGAGGGCCAACGAGCGCTCACACATCGATGAAGTGAGTTAACTTCCCAACCACATAAAAAATATTGGCAAGGAAGCCAAGAACATTTTTGATAATGATGGACTTATTGTTAACGAGAACCCTGCAAAACTAAAAGTGAACATCTGTTTATACGTACACGAAGAACAGCGGTCTAGTGCAGCTGCTATATAAAGGTTGAATACTATCACAACCAAGCCTTTGATGTCAAATAAAGACAAGGTGATGCGCTCTTCCACTTGAGAACATTTTGCGAAGCTCGCCAGCACCACATGAAAAGCATGTTAGTTGAAGTTCAGCTCCACCACAGACTTAAGCGCCCCTGGGGGTACATTAATCGGTCAACATAATTTTACCAAACCTTACTTATAGATTGTCTTTGGACAGATGCAGTTCGTAATGAACTACTATACGAAAGTGAGACAGACATCCATATATCCAGCTACTGTTCGGACGTCTATAAAATAGAAATTCTAAAACATGGAAGATGAAATGCAAGCAAGCGTAGCATTAGCAGCAAGAGTTCGAGAAGAAACGCCACGGCCTTTCTTAATAGAGTAAAAAATGTAGCCCGTAGTTTCAGTACTCAAAATAGTTTCAAACAGCGAAGAGAGGAGAACACCGTGGTTGAAAAGCAGTTGCTAAAGATCTGGATACAGCACCTACTTGGACGGACAAACCTATCAGTCCGCAAGCTGTCCTGGAAGAATTGTTTCAATCAACTGCCTGGACTGTTATTTACGGAACAATAAATAGTATTCGATAATCGTAAGGATACCACTGCTCTGTTAGTAAGTAAGAACATCGTGACCTTAACGAAAGGATGAGACTTTATATCATTCAACACAACTACAACTATAGGTACAAACTGGAGATATTGATCAAACGGAAAATAATACCAACTAATCTTGTCCTGACAAGACAACTTATCACTTATCAGTTAAATCAATAGGTATAATTGAACTTCTTCACCAACAAATTGAAGAAATTGCCAACAACACAACTATAGTAACTGTCAATATTTGAACTATTAGTTTGCTCGAAAATCGTTATGACCATATGATCTTTGATCGGAGAAATTAACTCACAGCTCCCATGTTAACTCGGAATTACAACCTCTAATTACAGTCGCAGCAACTAAGTACTTAATTGTTATATCATTCGACTACAATGCAACATTTTTCTTTAATCATTTTTACTTATTATAATACAATTTATTCTTCTAATCAAAGCACAAATAACAATTTGATATATTACCTAGCCATAACCATAGGACACGAATGAATTGCGTCTCTGCATAGATTTATCCGCAATACAGCGAACTGATCTCCCCTAATAATACAAATTACTGCCACTGTTCCCATCCCATTTCAACTAATGAAGACAAGAATAATTTAAAAAAGAAAAGCAACAAATTCGTTACGACAAAACAACAAGTAATAATTTAATAATTTCTTGTCTTTTATTTTTCGCTCCTTCAGTGATTTCTCTTCTAACCATGCATTACGAATGACTTGAGAGTACACAGTTGATTGGATAAGCTTACTCTAAACATACCTGGTCTATTCCGTGAATTCGCTCTATTCCCACCAACGGCAACAATGCAATTGAAAAAAAAGCCGGTGTTAAATGAGCTTGCATTTCTTTTAAATACACCTTCTGTGATGTTTCAAGTTACTGAGACAAAAGCGAATAACTTTTCCGTTGATGAACGAATTTGAGTTGATCATGGTCAATTCTCAAAGATCCATTAGATTATTTGAACTTGAATGCGGATGCGGTGTGCGGGCGTAGTTGTAGAATGTTCATTAAACGGGTTTAGTACTTTCTTTTAACTTCTTTCTTATTTCATTTATAAATACCTATGAATACTTATTAATAATTTAGAATAATTCTACCCAGCTCATTCACACTAGGTACCATGCTCACAATGACGCAACCGCAAAAGCTACGCCAAGTATACAAACGAGTTTTATGACTATAATTTTATACCTACTTTATCAATTTGTAGTAAGTACTAAATTAGATAATGTACTTTCCCGCTTTGCTGAGCTCAGTGAGCGACTTGATTTGCTTGTATAGACAGTAGCCGCAGTCTTTTTGTAAAAGGCGTTTTCGGTGATTTATAATATATGTATTCCACCTTATTATACTGGAGACCAGGTATTCGGATACTAGCACCTCAATTCTAATGAGAGTGTCATCAGCTGCTTGTTCGTTTTAATAAAATATACCAAACACACCAAACAAATTCTCTACAACTAAAAGCATCGGCATATCGCTGACAGTACAATCATTTTCATGACATCACATCAAATAACTTTCACTTATTGTCAGAAATCAGGGGTGGGATTCTGTAAGATGAAAACGTTCATGGGTTTTCGTTGAAACGAATGTTTTGCTTCATGTAACTTCGAAAAAGAAAGGAAATTTCATTTGCGCGAAAGTAAAAGTGCGAAAGCTATTTCATCGACGTTTTCGTTTTCTTTACTTCATGAAACTCCAAAAACGAAAGATATTTTCGTTTCATGCGAAAAGAATATCTCGAGTGCTATTTTTTTGATGTTTCTTATTATTCTTTCTTGTTTGATTGTTTAATAAGTGGTTTTGACTAATATTTATTTCACAAAAAAATATGCTGTTTTTTTTTTTGTAATGTGCCCATGTCAAAAAAAAATGAGATATCAAGTACACCATATCGCACTAATAATACAATACTGTTGTAACTCAAAATGTGAGGTTTTTCAGAATCGGCGAAAAAGTGATAGCTTACTCTCTGTCATAGATTATAAAGAAATGATAAAGTATTCATACACTTAATAAAAATAGAGAAATAGTCTATTTACCTATTACTTTAAATATTGCTGGTAATAAATATGTTTCCAATTTTTGATTTAGGATTGTATTGCCAGAACAAAGTTTTCAGAGAGATGAATTATTTTTAATTGTGTAATGACTCATAGTGTTATATCTTTTTTCTTTCTGGCACTATGCTAACGACAGTTTAATTTTCGTGTAGAGAATTGAGTTTTACGTTTGACTAATGATCTATCTCAAATTTGGCAAATTTTGAGTTTGATATATAAGTGCGATATACGAGCGTATAATAAACAATACATTTTTAAGACATTTTTCCATCGAGTAATTTTTTTTATGGGCGGGCCATTTTAATTTAATATTTTACACAATTGTTCCCAGCTTTATCTCTTCCGTTAGCATTATCTTGCCTTTTTTTTTGGCTAGGAAGGGATACTTCTCCATCCACTCGATTATAAGATTTTGTTGCTGTTGTGTTCTTGTTGACGTCTTATAAGAAAGTAATTAATTTAAATAAACAGTTTGTATGACGGTAATTGTTAATTGTACAACTTACATTATTATACCTACGAGTGTTTGTTTACATTTTGATACGACTAAAACATCATCCAACAAACAATATTTACATTTAAGGCGGTCAGCTGTTAGCCGTCAAAACAATAAAATTTGATATACATATATAGCTTCTCAAACTTTAACTTTTTTGTCACACAGTTTCCTAAACCCTTGCGAACGAGAAAAGGAAAACGAAAGCAGTTATATGAAGCAGGTTTTCGTTTCGCTTTTTAAAGAATCCCACCCCAGAATCCCTTGCACGTTGCACCCCGACTCCACAGGATATAATTTCTCTCATAATGCTTATCATGAGATGATATATCTCGTGGTCAATTTATTTCATCGCATGATTAGATGTTAGCGATCGCTCTCTGCGGTTATATGTTGACATGGATGTCAACATTTCTTGAACAGATTCATCGGCTACAGGGCGCAACCCATATAATCCGTCGCATCCGTTGCGTTAACGTATTTGAATGACAGGTAGATAGAATACAGAGCACCTTGTGGAAGCTGAGGCGAGGGATAAAGAAGGTTTACTTTCTACTTTTCTGCCAGTTGCATCCTTTGACGGTTCTCACAGCGAGAGAGGCAGCACGCACTTTCATTGGTGGAAATATTGAGAGCATGAGAGAAACTGTCATAGATGATTGATGCAAAAAACATTCAAACTTTAAATTGTTGATGAAATTTCATCAAAATTGGTACCTACATTTCAGCATGATTATTAAGACACTGAATCTACTTAAAACAGAGGTTATGTAAATCGCATTTTGGCAACATTTTCTAGTACAGAAAGGTTATCATTATAATATTAACGATTTTTATACCAAAGGTAATTTAATGCGATTTAATTTCCGTAAAATGTGAATTTTACTTTTAAAAATAAGATTTTTTCTCAAAAAAGTACCTATCAAGCATAAACTATGTATTAAATAGACCGTCAGCTCCCTCGCACCTACCCGATTTCCCCCGCCTAGTTTATGACTTAAAACTAAAGGAGATGTCCACCAGAGACAATAGTATCATTTGTCTCTGATGTCCACCATGTGGATCTTCCAATCATGACCAGCGTTAAGCTTCCAAATCGCATTTTACAATCGGGAACGTTACTTTTTCTATGTCAACCACATATGTGAACTGTCAACTTAGTACTCAGTTACGAATTTCTTGACTTGATTCGTCGGCTATCCTTCCATAACGTTAATTGCTCATTTCTGCTGCCGATTTCAGCCAATCAAAACCGAGATACATCTAGTCAGACAGCTGTCAGACTTACTAAACTAACAGCCCTATTCTGCCGTTGTGAGGCCTCACAAGTCACAAGCTCTTATAAGGTTGATTCCTTGTGAGGTTTGTTGTAATTCAATAACATTTTTCGTATTCTCTTTTATACAAATATCAATTTTCCCCGAAAATTTAATAAATATGTCAGGTTTGGATCTTTAAATACTTGGAAAGAGGGATACAATGCCTTCAAATACAAATATTGTTATTTGTGAGCGCTTATGACTGGTTTTCTATTTTGTGACTTGCTCCATAGGAGATCACAATTTCGATTGTTTTGGGTGAACTGTCAGAATACGAAAACCTCACAAGATCTATTTCACCTCACCCTGTGAGGGTTTTGTGACTAGTGAGGTATCAGTGCGATTTACCAGAATCGTTCTGTAGATACTTGAACGTCCCCAATCATTTGTGCAGTTTGTCTACATGCACTTTTTCTGCGAAAATTGAAAACTCTAGTAAAAAAAAAGAGAAAAAAAGTTTCCGCAGAAAATTTCTTTTACAGTAGATCTCTAAATAAGTCAATTAAAACAAAAAAATGATTTTCTTAGTGTGCATAATGGAAACCTCAGCCAAATTAAGGTTAAATGTCACTTTGCCGCTGGCGCTAGGGTACTAGCGCGAACGTTCCTTGATCTGGGATATTTTGTGCTAGACGTCTAGCGGGAAATGGAACGCGGCCCATGTCTCTCCCATCATTGCCATACTATAGAAAGAAAATGTCAACGAGTTTTTAGGTTGGTATCCCTGACTTTTGTTTTGACATTTCTCTAATAAAATAACTCCCTCGCCGACCAAAGCAACCAGAATTTGTCACCTGTGTCGTTTTTTCATTAAATCTACTAAATAATCACTTTAATGATGGCTGCAAAAGTTGCAAACCTACAGGCTGTAATTAAACTACTAATATTTATGAATAATTCATTAAGAAACACAAAATTTTGATAGTTTTCTTGACAATAACCTCACAACTTCACACACAGGATGATGTTCACATTTCATTCGAGGACCAACAGAAAATCAATCGTTTCGCCAAGCACAATGCGCGAATGGATGACCTAAAAGCTGAATTAGACCAGAGAAACAATGAACTGAAAAATCTGGAGGAAGCATGTGAAGAAATCGAACTTTTTGATGAGGATGAAATGATTCCATTCTTGTTTGGTGAAGTTTTCCTTTCGCACAACCTCTCAAAAACGCAGGTCAGTAAATTAAACGTTTAGTGTTACTAAGGATTTTCTTTACATGTGTATTAATAAATGTTTCTAGGAACTCCTTGCTGAAGCGAAAGAGAAAATCAAGTTGGAAGTCAAAGTTATCGAGAAAAAAAGCAACGAAATCAAATCTGAAATGGCCGAACTAAAAGCACATTTGTATCAGAGATTTGGAAGCAACATTTCACTGGAGAGTGATGACTAATCGCGTCTTTGCTTGGAACTTGAAATGAATCGCAGATGTTTCTTATGGCATTTAATACGTTTTATTTATTGGTAACTCAAAAGAATACAAATTATTCGTAAAGATAAATACACGAACGCTTAACAAACGATTTAGTTGATTAGAACTGTGGTTTGTGTTCCAGCTTCTAGGTTGTCAAGGCAAAAGAAAAAAAAAACACCTTTATCTGAGACATGCATAAATCTGCCACGGGTATGTTTTGGTGTACTTCCATTCGCCAGTCTTCTCCCTTCCTTGGCTACTGTACTCTAAATAACTCTCTAAGCTGTCAACTGTTTTCTGTGATCAGTATTTACTGCTAAATGTCTACCTTTGAAAATTCATACTGATCCATGATGCTGGTCGAGCCGGCAAAAGACAAACAAAATTATATCCTTCATAAGTTCAACGTATAATAATCAATATTTTAGCGTTTAAATAACTTCGGTCTGGTTCGAGAAGATGAATGATATATTCTCCACACAAGAGCAAAGACAAGCGTCCTAGAAATGCTATTTTCGTAAGTCAAATAATTGTAAACCAGCAAAATAAACTCACCACCAGGAAAGAATCAGCAAATGGTTGACCATGATGCTCCCACTTCATCAGCTCATTGATTTGCAACCAGTCCCTAGGTACTGCATTAGCCATTTCTTCCTTTGGTTCTCCATTTGCAGCACACTCGCACTGTAAATGTTCATGGGTGGTACATGTATCAAAATCGGTTGGCAACGCAAATAAACCAGTCAGCTCATCAGAGGAAAATTTCATCGACGATTCAATTGCAAACGCTTCC
Source organism: Cheilosia vulpina (assembly GCA_916610125.1). Lineage (NCBI taxonomy): Eukaryota > Metazoa > Arthropoda > Insecta > Diptera > Syrphidae > Cheilosia > Cheilosia vulpina. The sequence continues at coordinate 29,707,423 of OU744278.1, forward strand.
ACCCCACCGCTCTTCATAATACATCCGCCCAACATTGTCTTAGCAATTTGGCGCTGAAAAATCTTCTCCTCTATCGTGCCCATCGTAACCAATCGATAAATCTTTACATCGCGTTTCTGTCCATCCCTCCAAATTCTTGACATTGCTTGCTGATCCGTGGCTGGATTCCAATCATTGTCAAATAGAATCAAACGCGATGCTCCGCTCAAATTTAATCCGATTCCCCCCGCCTTGGCGCTTAGGAGGAATACCCTCGAGGTTGATGATTCTTCATTGAATTTAGCGACTATGGAATTTCTGTCGCCAGCTACAGTGTTCCCATCGAGACGGGATACGCCTAAATTTAGGAAATCGCAAAGACCCTGTAGCATATCTAGGGTTTTTGTATGATTCGAAACAAGAACAACTCGTTCGTCACTGGACGAGATGTCTTTGAGAAAATTTTGTACAAGATCTAGCTTTCCAGAGTCGAATGGACCCATCTCTGACCAGTCTGGGAGGAATTTCTCCAGATTTTTCGTCAGGATATTGGGAGTCTTTGAGCGACATATCAAGGACGGATGATTGCAAATCTTTTTCAAAATTGTAATGATCTGCAGTGGATTCATGTTTTTGAGAATATTTTCCTTCTGTGACTCCCACAGCTCCAATGCTCTGACGAGTAAGAACTGTTGCAATTCTGAGGGTTTAACAAACACGATATACTCGCGTTTCTTTGGAAGATACTTGCTATTAACAGACTGCATCCTTCTGAGGATAAAATTGCTGGAGATTGACTTCAGTTCTTCGGCTTTCTGTGCTCCTTTCTGTTTAATTTCATCGTTAACGTCGTGCGATTGACTTTGAACAATTGGATTCTCGAATTCTTTTCTAAAATCTTGATAGCTCCCGAGAATCCCTGGATTTACAAAGTCTGCAAGAGTAAAGAACTCCTGAAGATCATTTTGAATTGGCGTCCCTGTTAAAATCAATTTCCTCTGGATGTTCATGTCTTGCAACGCAATGGAAACTTTCGTAGCGCTATTCTTCAGGCGATGTCCTTCATCGCAAACAACTAGATCAAAGTCTAACACTCGGAAGTCATCCGAGTGGCTGAGAAACATCTCATAAGAAGCAATAACAAAAGGAATGTGAGTCTGTTGCGAGAACTGTCCGAGTTTGTGCTTTGAATCAACGACAAACGCGTACATTCTCTCGTTCTTCAACCACTTGTTGATTTCATTATTCCAACTTGACGTGAGGCTGCTGGGCGTGACGATCAGCACCCTCTGAAGGATCCTTTCACCACCAAAAGGTCCCTGCTTGAGAAGAGTGTGACACAAAGTCAGACATTGAAGTGTTTTACCTAACCCCATATCATCAGCAAGAATGGCTCCATAAAAGTCTGGATTTTTGAAGCCCATGATACATTCATAAAGAAAGCAGACTCCTTCCCTCTGATGCGGCCTCAAATATTGTACTAGGGACTGTGCGACTCGAACTTCATAGACAGGCCGATTAAGTTTGTTGAATCGTTTCTCATTGCTTGGAGGTGGGAGAATTAGAGGATCAATATTTGTATTGCACTTAGTGCCTGTTCTCACTGACACTCTTTTGGGCATCTTGGGAGCACTTAAATGCAACATAGGAAAAAAAGAGCTCGGTTGAGTTTTTTTCTTTTTCTCTTCGGGTTCTTTCCAATCGTCCGATCCCTGAAGCATTTTTCTGTTCGCGTAAAATTCCTTGAAATCTGTAACTTTACTTTGAATTTCCACTTCTTTACCACCGATGAGGAGGATAGAACCTTCGACCAGTTCTTCTGTTTTGACCGCATTGGAGGAGCCCAAGAATTGCCCAGTATCGCTCTTAATAATACAAATGTTATTTTTTACCTCTAAGGAACCATCGCCTTCCCACGTTTTGTGCTTTTTTGTTGTGACCTTTCTCCAAACGATATTGTAGAGGATTTTGTGGAGATCTTTGCCATGGAGCGCATTTTCTTTACCTGAAGCGAAAGATGTGGATGAAGTGATTTGGCTGTCTTGTGGGGAATTCTTCAAAATTCCCTTTATTGTCGTGGTGGAACAGGCTTCATTCCTTCGGTTAAGTGAGGTTTTCATAGACGGAGCTCCTGATCGTCGCATATTTCTTTACTTTTTTTTTAAGGCGTCAAATCAATTTTATTCTGACAATTTGTAAATTATTTATTTTGAACTAGTACTGCCAAATCTTTTGTACTATTATCAAATAAGGTAGAAACCTACGTTGCAAGAGTAGGACCTACATACCTAATCCGTTTATTCGATTGCGATTTTCGGATTTCCTGCATCCAAATAACACAAATTATACTCTTAAACGTTTTATTTTCTTGATTCCTGTAATGTGCGTTGAAATAAAGCAAAATGGATAATTATTGGCATGTTGCTGACAGCGCATTCGAGCTGAACACAGCCTTTCGCTGAATATGGAAGAAGGCTGAGATGAATGATTAATGTTGTTTTCCATTGGGACAAAAAATCAATCTTTTTTTTGATCTAAATCACCAAAGATAATGAAATACAAGCTGTTTTCCCGAAAAATTCATGAAGATGAAGTCACGCACATATGCTCATTTCTTTTCTAGAATATGTGAGTTCATGAATCGAACTTTAATGCAAGAATTCGCTATTCCCAAATGTTTTTTAACAATTTTTTTTAATTTAATCGAAGCGTCAACAAAAACCAAACAAGTTTAATACCAAATACAAAACAATTGAACAAAGCGATGTCCATAAAAACAAAAGGAATGTTGGCCGGCCATTCGCAACATGCTTTTTAGTAGCTCACACGTATTCACAGACGGGGGTTGACTTACAAAAACAACAATAGCCTTGTTTTTTTGAGCTTCGTTCTCAGCAAAGCAAAGTAAAGTAGGATTTTCCGCACGCAATTACAACAACTACGCTCTACTTGACACTTCGAGACTAGCAGTAGTTATAGTAAATTGTGTGCTGAAAATCCTACTTCACTTTGCTTTGCTGAGAACGAAGCTCAAAAAAACACGCCTAATGTATACAAATGTGTTTTGGGGGGATAAACGTATGAAAGATATCCATCTCTTTTATTCATTCATCTCTGTAAATCACTTTCGGCGTTCCATTGGGAAAAAAATCAATCTTTTTTTTGATTCGGATCACTTTTTCAAATCTCGATATTTTTTCAGATTTACGCGTTCTACTTCTACTTCTAGAAGTTTGTTTTAAAACAGATGTGCAAAGTTCCGTGAAAACCAAAATAAAGAAATATATAAACAGCAATGGAGATAGTTTTGGAGGAATTATTATCTTCATTGTTTTCCTCATCATCTGGAAACTACAAATCACCGAAACTGCTCCATGTGTATATACAACAGAGGAAACATTTTTCAAGCCGATTTCCATGGTTGATTTTACCAAAAACAAATGCAATTTCAGCTGCTGATATTGTTGTCAAATAACGCACTAATCCATTCACAAAAGCAGATCAATTTCGTTGCATGTTCCATGAGCCGCATAAAATCTGAGATCTGAAAAAGGTTTTTGCTGGTCCCAATGGAAAACGACATAAAAGAGATGATATCTTTCGTACGTCTATCCCCCCAAAACCCATTTGTTTACATTGTTTTGTAATTTCAATCCCTGCCTGTGAATAAATTGACTTAAAAAAACGATTTTTTATATTAAACTATTTCCAAATGCGTTATTATAAATTTGTCAAAATCATTTGAAATGGATTCCAGTGCAAGAATTTAGAAATATTTTTCTAATTTACAGTTAAGTTTGACATCTGAGGTGTTAATTTTTTCCATTTGATCTATGTGCATGTATAGATCCTTAATTTTCATATCAAACAACAATAACGGGATCTCGTTCCGCTATTTTAAACCATAGACAAACCACACTGAGGCCAACAACTTCGGCCGATTTTCCGTTACTTCCAGTATTCACAATTTTGGGTTGTTCGATTTGACAGTAAGGTGGAACGTCCAATTAATATTGTTTTTGTTTTCGGTAGGAAACACTAGGATTTATTTGCTTTTGCCCTATATATAGAGATTATTTAAATACGTATATAAAAAATGTAAATTGGTTGAAGGAAAATAAAAACATTTTGAGCAAATTTACATATGAAATTGAATTTAAAGACATTCAAAAGCAGAAAATACAAAACTATCACCTATAGATAGTTATTTACCAAACAAATCAAATTATTCGGCTTTTAAAAATTTAAATTAACTAGCCAATGGTAACTCCGAACTCTATCACATTTCTCTATGTTTTGCTAGGATTGGCAGCATTTATTTTTGTATATTTTGGATGAATTACATGTCACACGGATTCTTAATAACATAATATTTATTACACCGCCACCGATAGCAAAAAAAAATTTGAGGGCGCCAGCGGCAAGAGGATTGCGACTTGTGAGTTTGGGCTGGGGGACTCAGTATAATTTATCTATGCTTTTCACTTTTCACAACTGCCAGTACACAAAAAATCTCTTTCGCACTCCGTTCGTTTTACAATGAATTGGCATCACTTTTTTCTAACCGGTGGAGTAGAGCTGCGCGCTGGTGCTGGTGCTGATAGAAAACTGCTGACAACCCATGAATCAAAAGAGACAGAGAGCAACATAATCTAATTGGAAAAAATCCCACCAATTCACAATAAAACCGATGAATCGTTTTCTTTTCTGACAGACGCAGACGCCGGCTGTCGAAACGAGCACAGGGAAGTGAAGTTTGGAGCAGAATTTCGTTCGGATCAAAGCAAAAAGATCATTTTGTTCTTTCAAACCACAATTTTCTGAATAAAATCGTTTATTCTCCTAATATTTGTTCTGAATCGAAATCAACGTGTTCATTCGTCGGCTGTGTATCGCGAAAATATAGTGCAAAACGTTGTCCTTCGCAAGGGATTAAACAAAAAAAAAGTGAAATAAAGCAAAGAAAAAAATCTGCATGCAAAATCCGTAGAGAAAAAGTTCACTTTTTAGCTTTATTTTTCACCTCCAATTCTTTTTTGTCCCTGCTCATTTTTGCTGTGGCAGCATTCTGGATTTCTTATTTGCCCGGCAATTTTAGTTGATTCTATTCTTTCTTTGCTATTTGTGACATAATTTGTTTCGATTTTTGCTCATAACATTCCGCGAGACTGTGTTCTACCTAAGTATACATATCACATTTAACATATAATTCAACCGAGACTAGCGAAAGCTAACGCAAAGAGGAATTAACAATAAAACCGGATACAATCATTTAACTGTTTCGGGTTTTAATCATTTTATTTTGGCAAATCCAAAATCAAAAAGAAAGTGTTACCGTATATTCAGCATCAGTGCCGAGGCTAGTCAGGATGATCAACATGGACATAAGCGTGACACCGAATTATTCCTATATTTTCGACTTTGAAAATGATTTCATTCATCAGCGCACACGAAAATGGATGCTGGAGAATTGGACCTGGGTTTTTTACTACTGTGGCATTTATATGCTGGTGATATTCGGCGGTCAGCACTTTATGCAAAATAGGCCAAGGTAAGTGTTTTTCAGTCGGTGTGGGTGAGAATGGAACAAAGGGGTGGTTTTTACTTAAACGGACACTGAATACAAGTAATATCTACACATGGGGTGCACATATTGTTCTGGTGAATGGTGCGCTTTGGCGCTGAAGCAAACGGAATCAAATCACGTTAGTTACCCCCTAGAAAAAAAATTTGATCCCAAACGCACATGGCCAGGCGGTATACTGTTGTTGGATACATCACACATTGCATCACTTAGACGTAACTCCCTCTTGCTCGTTCATCCGTTGTGTGGATGATGTGATGAACTGGTGATGCATGAGCATGATTGTTTTAGTTTTATTCCCATTGCCTTCGTTCGCGTTTCTCAGCTCTTTCATAGCATTATCTTTACCTGATTAGACATATAAATAGATGTTGAGAACTTGCTGAAACCAGGAAGACAAGATTGTGAATTTTCTGCTGAAAGCCAAGGAGACCGAGAACGAATGGAGAATATAACGTGAAGGTGAAGGTGTGCTTTTTCCGCATTTGTTGTGGCTCGGACAAAGGGGCCAGTGAGGGTTCCTTCGGACAGAAAGAGTTTGGTAAAGCATACTTGGTACAAATTAGTATATCTGTTAGTTTGCACCCCAATAAATTAAGTTGCAAATCATAATAAGCAATCGGTTGGCAATTCATTCGGCCTAGCTAGTAATCAACTTTAGTCTGGCAGTTTAAGCAGACTCCGGTCTTTCCAAAATCCCTGTACCAATAAACAAATAAACGATAGATTATAAAAATAATACAAGGTTTAAATCAGAGCAATATCAATAAGATTCCATACGTCAGTCAAGTATCTTTATTACTATGTAACATTTTTGAGAGACCTTTGCGTTAGGGTTACATTTTCTAAATTGTTTGTATATACATTTGTAGTAATCTTAAATTCATTTATTATTAAAAATTAATTTCCTATCGGCTTTTTTTTTAAATTTTAACGACTTCTGTTTTTATTACTTATTTTATTTAAAAAAAAACTGGAACTAATATTCGTACAGTACTCGTGTGTATTTTATAAAACAAATCTAAATTAATACCTATAATAAAATACAATTATTTTTTTTACATATCAATTCTTAAATTTATGGTGTATAAGTTATAAGTTATAAATTTTCATATTATAGTCATACCCTAAGCGAGTGTATATCTATATTTTCATTATATTAATACGTGAGTATACAAAGTTTCCGTACTTACACATTTTTAGTATTTATTATAAAAAACTTTTACCATTTGAAAGGTTCTGTCCATAGATATGCGCATATTGGCGCCGGCATATTGTTATTGTTATATTAATACGTGAACATCAACAGTTTCGGTACACTCTTTAAGAATTTATTATGAAATTAGGAGAATAAAACTTATATAATTCGAAAGGAGCTGTGCCATAGATCATAGATATGCACAAACCAAAAATCGTGGGTATATGTCGCCATTAAGGCTGGTAAAATTATTTATGAATTCCCCATACGAAACAGGTAATTGAAAGGATTTTGGCGACATTCAATTTGTCGCCTACATATTACCATAGTAACGTATTCAAAAATATATCATCTTAGATTAGAACCTGTTTCCAATGAAGCAGCTCATTTACGTATTTTTTCGATATCTAGATGTCGCTCTATTCGTTAATTAAAAAAAACATAAATAACGCAAATTGTGGTATGTTTCAGTATTACATTTTATACACATACTTATGAAAGGAATGGTCGATTTCCGACCACAAGCGATACTAGTTGTTATAAAAGCAACTGTACAAATTTTAATTTAAGGGCATACCTATATCTGAGAGATGTTGTTCCACCACTTTTGCTTTAATGACATTACAATGGAAACAATTTTTCGACACTTTTGCTCTGAATTTTCATAGTGACGTATTAAAATAAGTAAAACTTATAATTACTACATGTCGCTTTTTCGTTAAAAAAAAAACAACATAATTGTCGAAAATTGTGGTTCGTTTTTTATTACTATGTCGTTATCCATTGGTTTCACTCGGGGATCCACTCATTCTGTGATCCAATGCAACAACAAATCTGCTTCTGATTGAACCCAAAAAAGTATCGGTGAAATGCCAAAAAATAATCTACGGCGGCTGTCACCTGACTTGTATAAAATACATAAATTACACTTGGGTGAGTGCTTCTTGAGTGGATTCTGGCTTCAAATTGAGAAGCGAAATTCTCTTCTCAGAATCACCAGAAGAGTATTTTTTGTGCCAATAGATTTTTTCGATTCCGGACTCTCCCGGAATCTTCTTTTTGCCCAATGGAAAACGTCATTAGGTATTTATAAAAGGTAGGGTCGATTCTCGACCATTATCGAGACTAGTATATTTTATTTGTTATAACCATACCAAAAAATATATTAACAATTATCTTTATCTAGTTTCTATACCTAAAATACAATTCGATAAACTAGTTATCTAAAAGAATGAGATTTGCCAACAAAAAAAAAAATAAATAAAATAAACTGTCACACTTTATTCACGTAAAATAGAACATCAGTAATTATTGTGTGTAATTAAATTAACGCCATTAACATACTACTAAGATGGTTGATCATGAGAAAAAGTAGATCAATAGTACAACTCAGAGGACTGTGTAATAGCAAATTTAAGTAGTTGGTTTGCCTTGTTTTTGTATCACAATGTCAACAACTGTTAGCTGTTTTCTTTATGTTTACCCTTCTGTACTCGACAATTAAATCTTAACATTTGGAATTTATTAGCATCTATTACGTTCTTTTAGTTTTTCACTTTCAATGCCCCGTTTATCCATTAAAAGGGTCGTTGGTGTAGGCAGCTTTAGAGGACCCCCTAATAACTTTCGATCTTCTGCCACCGAGTCTAAGGGCGGCCGCACATTGAATACTAATTTTTATCGTACGTTCACGTATGAATACTGGTCGCATGAATTGAGTGCGCACACCGAAAACGATTTGCTCTGGCAAATACGTAATATCTACATCCATTTGAAATGTATCAATGTGTGAAAGTGTTAAAAAATTCGAAAAAGTTCGGATTGTTTTCGGGCGTCGGAACTACACCGACGTAAATGTACGACTTAGTCGTATCCAGTGAGCGCGATCCTATAGTAGTTGTAATGTCAAGAGTCTAATTCGTAGGAAAACGCGTCCAATTTGCGACCGGACAAAATCATTAATGGCAATCTCCATACGAGTGAAAGAAAGACTTCGAACTTTATCATCTTATCCTGGCTCTACCATGATTTTATTCCTACAGTCATTGGGCCTTACCAATGCACATGTTTAGCTTCGACTTTAAGTTAAAGTAGTTCACAATTGCTATTTTTTCCATTCAAATTTTACAAGTGTGAGCATCCATAAATTAAACCTCGACACTTAAATTTATTATTAATAGATGTGCCGCATTATTTACCCAAATTTCATTTCGTTACAATCTACTTCACAGAATTCAGACAGAATGTCAAAAGTAAGGAGAAAATAATGAAAACGCAATGCTATATAGATCATACTCGGTTACTATTCATTATCGTTAACAACTTGCATACTATGTGATTAAACCCCTGATGGCCCCCACAGATTTATTGCTATCTCGTGCGATTGCTGTAAGGTGGTTGTGATTACGTATCCATACATGCAAAAACTTGTCGCTGCAAAAGCAGCTCGTGGGAGATTTTATTCACAATGGAACTCGCCACGCAAGCTTACTTTTCTCTGCAGAAAAGAATAATTTTCTTTATCCCCTTCCATATCGTGTGTCGCAATCATTTCCCACTAACAAAACAATTCCAACCCTAAACATCTTTCGCTAAATTGTGTATGGTTATTGTAGTCTTCAAAGAGTGATTACATCATATGTTCGCGTTCATTCATTCTCCGTTTAGGAATATCTACCTACGTAACTCGCTAGGGTATATAAACTATAACATTTATACGATAGGTATAGAACATACATATCTTTGCTCAACTTCATAATTTTTGTCCGGTGATTTCTATATGAACAAGAAATTATGAAAATAAAGAAAATCGAAAGAAAACAAATCCACTGACGCGCGAGAGTCATGACATCTCTTGAATAAATGATGAACCATGAGTAACCAATCATGGAATTCGTCTTCAAACGTGCAATGGAAACTAAAAAATCGAAAAATGTCGTGCAATTAAGTTTGACGCACACCACGTGTTTTTAAGGTTAATGACAGAGTAATCCTGTTGCCTTAATGGGTTGATTATAGATCATATGAAATTAATTTAAATCCCAACCTACATACTTGTACCTTATAATAGAATTAATTTTTTACATAGGATTCTTATTGGAGAAAATGATTCTCCGGGGATCTTAAGACTTCTGAATTTAAATATCCATCGTCCAATTCTACGAATTAACGGTTTATTTAATATCGCACATTCTCGTACAAATTACGGCAGGTCATCATCTATCAACGGCTTATTGATAAGCTACAACGATAACATCGATTTAATTGATTTTAACTCATCGATTGCTACAATAAAAAGAAAGCGAGATGGTATTCAGTCATAATCGTTTGCTCTATTTAGTTTCTATTTCTTAGTAATATTTTTGTAAACTAATCATTGTTATAAACTAATGTCTATGAAAATCTAAGTATTTTGCTGACAAATAAATAAATAAACTTACTAAGATCATAGACGAAATTTTACATACAAAAGTTTGACGGTTTTTAGGCAACCCTTATAAACCCGGAGGTACATTTAAATAAAACAATTTTGCAAATTATTTTCAATGCTAATATTTATATATTATGATTTGCAAAAAAATTGTTTTCCATTTCAATCAATGACGAAATGTTATCTGTCACGAATGATACTTTATAATGTCAGTGATCTCTCGTGGACGAATTTCTCCACTATATTTTTCTGCAACGATTCCATAATAAGTTTACTGAAAAACAAGTCAAGTGATCAATCTTCACTACTACTGCTGTCAGATTTAGTTATCAATGACCGCGTTCCATTGACCGCTAGTGGTAAGTCAAATTCCATTTATTAAAAATTACATTTTACAAAAAACAAGCAAGAGTTTGAAATCTTCCTGACAGAAACATTCTTCGATTTTGGCTTTATTCAGATAAAGAGCGAAAAAACGAGCTGTCAACGCAATTCGATTAAAGTTAACAAATTTGGAAAAGGTAAATAAAATTTGTAATAAAGTTAATAAATGGAAGAAGTTTTATTTGGAGTGAAAAGAAACGCAATGGAACAAAATGTAATTTTTGTTCCTTTGGTGCTGACTTCTAGTAGGCGTTCCTCTATCTGGGATATTATGTGCTAGACATCTATTGCACAATGGAACGTGGACAATTTCCTGGCTACTACGTAAACGAAGACTATAGTCGTTTTCGTGTCGGGTCCCTTAACCAAAATTAAATAAAACATTGTTCACCCACAACACTGAGCAAGAGCGAAGCTAACCAATGTACTGCCACTGTTGGTTTTGTTTTTATGATGTCCTATATACCCGCATAAGCGTCGAACCTAATGTTTACTTTTCCATTTAGGGAAAACAAAAATAAAAAAAAAACAAACAGTGCCGATTGACAACTATCGTGCTTGCTTTGAATTGTCTATCTTCGCCTAAAGTTGCAATCACAATAAATGTCATACTGACCGATATAAATATTTTAAACCAATTGCGCTACCAGACCTACAGGTTTGTAAAACTGATTGCGAGTACCACTAAACCACCTGTCTTTGTCATAAATCCCCCATCTTGCATAATAATATGCCATAGTAACGAGAAAATTGCGCGCTAAGTTATCGTAAATGTAAGTCACCATCACCAACTAAGCAACCAACCCAGCAACTGATTATATGGCATATGCGCCTTGTATTCCCAATGCAGAGGCGGCCTTCTCTGTCAGTGTCCAGCAAGGTGCGTTCGAAAAAGGTTATCCAAAACAAATTACTACAACCTGTCAGCAGTGCGCGCCATCGTTGATAACCCTTGAACCCTTTACGTATACACATACAATGTTGGCACGGCGCTTCGTTTTGTTTTCTTTTATTTGAGCGAAATTTATACATCTTGCTATTTTGTTTACGAAGACTCGGCGCGAATTCCAAAGTCTTACCTTGCTCTTTTGTATGACGTGTTGCGCGTGCGAATGCACCTTACGAAAAAAGGCGGAAGAAAACCAGTATTGATCGCTATTGGGCGCCAAAAGAAAGTTGTTAAGTTTTTTTTATAGGCGTGGTAATGAAGAACCAAAGGTGTGACCTTTTTTCTTGTTCTGCACATCTTCTTACTGCTAAACGAAATTGTATGAGGCGAATTGCGGATAGATATTTACTGACATAAATACGCATTTGGATATGAAACAAATACATAGTTTACATCCCCCGAGTAGCTGAATGAGAAAAAGATGTACGTCATATTTGATTGGTACCTACATACGTTGTGATTACATCAATAGTGGTCCGTCCTCAGCGCACCAAACGTCAAAAACAAAAAAATAACTGCCTCAATTGTGACGTTGACTTTTTGTCAATACCAATATATTTTTGGATAAATTTCACTTTCTTCTTCTTCCGTCTGTGCTTTGTTTTGTATTGAATTGAGTGTGGCATATCGGGCAAAAAAAGAATGCACAAAAGAAATAAAGAAAAAACTTTCACAAAGTTGCGAATTGTGCAAATATTTCACTATGCCATAACTGCTTAAGTATAAAAGCAAGCATTCATTTTGTTGACGTATAATACATTAAAAATGAGTTGTTGATGTTTTCTCAGGGTGATGTTGTAAGTTTTGTAAGTTATTTGTAAGTTGAATTCGCTCGCCGTTAAGGTTAGATTATATACGTCTTCAAACATTGAGGTGACAATAACACAATGGAATTCGCAAGTTTTGTGTTTACGGTGCAATTACTTATGCTTACTTTCATCAATAGCGAGTATTAACTAATCGACTTTTGTCGCTCCATTGGTTTCGGGAAAAGTTATTAGCTAAAATCAAATAAATTTATATGGTTTTTACGGGGAACTTTGAGTAAAATATTTACATGTTCTTTTTGGTCCATTGGTGATGTAAGCCGAAGAATAAATTACGCACTTCGAGGTTAGTTTTCCTTATAGATCACAAGTTGTCGCAACCCGCCTACGAACACTGGGTGCGTTGTGCTGACTGATTTCGTTTATATGGAACAGTTGTTTGTTACGTTCTAGATTTGGAAACGTCTCAGTGGAACAAAACTGTCATTTCATTCTGTTTACATTCTATCTACTCAAAAGTAAAAAAAAATGATCCAAAATGATATACAAGCTAACATTCAGCAGCCGAAGAATATGTTGTGACATTTCGACAATACATTTGTAGATTCAACCAGTAGTGGAATAAGTGGATTCCCGAGTGAGTCCTGGAAATCGACAATAGTATTTCAAATGTCATATTTTTCACTTCGACTTATATTTTTTTCAAAATTTCGTTGACAGTTATTTCGTCTCATTTTCTGAATGCACTACATTACATTGAGAAATGTCCCTTTAGGGAAGTTTATTAAAGTTTTCGGACAAATTATTATATAGTACTGCCGCAGTAGTTCGAACTACTAAAGACCTTCCCTTTTTCGAACCATGGAGGCTTTTGAAGTCCTGGATCCATTTTTTGAAGTCTATTTTGGATGCAGTAAAATAAATTTATTTGTCGAACCAAGAAGGAAGGAATTCGTTGATTTTAAAAGTCTGGCACAATATGAAATACATTTCAAAGTTGTATAACGTTTTATATTGCTTAACTATTTTGCGATATATACACAGATTTTAAATGATGTAGATCAACAGCAACGAAACGAGGGAGAAAACCATTGTGGCATTTCTACAAACGCTTAAGAAATCAGTGACTTCCGAGTTGGGGGTCTCTGTATACTTTGCCGTTGGTCTAGATGTTGGTAAAATTTCGTCATGAAGTAGATGATCCGAACTTTCATAACTGTTTTTTTTTTTTGCAGTTACGTTTAAAATGAATTGATACTCAAAATATGTCACTATACAGATATTTAACTGTGTTTGCCAATTTGCGACTTGAAATAGAACCTGTGGTTAGTTTAAACCCAGTTTCATTGCGAGGCACTAATATTCATTTGTAGTTGCAACATTAATCTTATGTAACTTTCAATGTAAAATGATCTGTTGTGACCTAAATATTTCAGTTTAATGCTAAAAATGTAACGCCCAAACTTTGTTTGTTGGAAAGTTCTGTAAATTTCACTCTCTGCACGTGTTACGTGTTAATATTTTATAAAGTTAAGGGTTACGGATGTATAATATAACCTTTAACTTTCAATATTAAAATATTAACACGTGCATAGAGTGAAATTTACAGAACTTTGCAACAAACACTATCTAACTTTCTTTTCCGTACGTGATTCTCTATTGGGACTTACAATGTATTTGGATAGAAGTTTTTAACTCTTATCATGGAAAAGATCTCGATTTCTTGCTTATTTCACACATATGTACGGCCATATTATTATCTCTGGGTGTAACTCAGGTTTAAGTTAATTTTACACCCGATCATTTTTAATCCCGACAATTTAAACCTATGTCCATATTATGCACTGAAAAACATGCATTAAACCCGCTAGATTGAAGATGGATTTAAATGCGGATTAAAAATACTTCAAACCGTTTTTAATCCGTTTTTGATGATGTTGTTGATGTTGATAATCGATTGAGATAAATTAGGTTCTGCCAGAGCTCGATTGTATCAAGTTACGTGCTGCCACCCCTTGATTTAATTATTTTTAAGTAAATGTTATTCTTACAACATCTACATGTGCATCTACTTAATATGGCTGATTGTATGTGCATATGTATTTTAGAATTTCGGTTGTTTGTTATAAATTTCCATATAACAATCGCACCTGTCGTCACCAGATTGGCAGTTTTGATCACTTAAAAAACAAATTGATCTTAAATATATTGCTTTCTGAACTCCAAACAAAAGCCAATTTTGCTGTGCAATATTTCGAGTCCCTACCTCATCTAACATCTTTATTATCTCAGTACTGGTAAATCAGTCCTTGCCTGTAGTTTAATGCTAGCAATTCTTGCTGCGAATATGAAACAAATCCGCCGAATGGTTTTGTTTCTTTTAAAATAATTTCGTTCCATTGAGAAAGGAACCTCCTGTATGTCCAGGTTTCTGCATGAAACCATTCCTATATCTTTCGTAAGGTATTTTTTAACTCACTACCCCAACTATTAGTTTCCAAATACAGTATGTGTAAGTAAGTTCAAAGACATAATAGTTTTTAGTACCATTTCTTCATCGCACCCCAAAAACATATACGATTGCAAACATTTTAAACCCCTGACCGCGTTTATCAAAATAAAACTCGATAAGTTTATAGCTATTTAGAAACACGAGATTGGCTAACACCTTGAGCGGACAATCAATTTGTTATTTAGTAATATGGATACAATAAAAAAAAATCGTTTGAAGTTCATTCTTATAAAATAATTGTGTGTAAATATCAAGTTATCACTATCGTCTATATAAGAACTATTACATTTTTTGCGAGTTGGATAGTAACTATTGCGTGTAATTAAATTGATGCTTTAATTTGTTATTTAGTTATATGGATACAATAAAAAAAATCGTTTGAAGTTCATTCTTATAAAATAATTGTGTGTAAATATCAAGTTATCACTATCGTCTATATAAGAACTATTACATTTTTTGCGAGTTGGATAGTAACTATTGCGTGTAATTAAATTGATGCTTTAATTTGTTATTTAGTTATATGGATACAATAAAAAAAATCGTTTGAAGTTCATTCTTATAAAATAATTGTGTGTAAATATCAAGTTATCACTATCGTCTATATAAGAACTATTACATTTTTTGCGAGTTGGATAGTAACTATTGCGTGTAATTAAATTGATGCTTTAATTTGTTATTTAGTTATATGGATACAATAAAAAAAATCGTTTGAAGTTCATTCTTATAAAATAATTGTGTGTAAATATCAAGTTATCACTATCGTCTATATAAGAACTATTACATTTTTTGCGAGTTGGATAGTAACTATTGCGTGTAATTAAATTGATGCTTTAATTTGAAAAATATAAGGATTATGGTAACAAAAAAACTAGTATAATTAACGAGTGTATAACTGTGATTAATAAAAACCTTCATCGTGTTGGACCTTGGACCAGTTGCCTTGTCATTTTGGAACATTGTCCACAACTGTTACATTTTTTTTTGTTATTTTTTAATAGCAACTCAAAATGGCATTCAAATCAAAACATTTGCAATTAAGTAGCAGTAGGTAGTTGTAGTTGAGATAAATAGATAAATCTAATTTGGAATCCTAAAATGTTATTAAGATCGCAGCAACTCAGGTTTATACAATCGCACCCAAAAGTTTTGTACATCAATTGGCCACCGACCAAACAATTTGGAGGATCGACAAGGGGACAGTGGTTGTGGTATGTTTATAACATGATCCATATTTCCCATCCTAAGCCCGCCTATTGGCACGATACCATGGCTCTTCTTGTCGAGTTGCATTCGTATACCATGATCAAACTATCTAACTATAGGTAGGTGGGAAATAATCACCAAATTTAATACATAGGTTTCTTGACTTTGAGACCGAATTAAGTCGTCCCAAAAACAGGTTGTCGTGCCATACTAAACTTGACCAATTGTACAGCTGAACTCAACAGTGCTCGTCCAATCGCTCGTGAATAGAGGCATTTAAACTTCTCCGTCTAATCACACGATCGGCACTTCTAAATTGTTCACAAGTTCATTAGTAAACATTAAAATGCAAAAACCAGTCCAAAGGAAGGCTCATATGCACAGACTCGCTCTCCGAGATACACTTTGGCCAGCAACGCAATGCCGCAGTGCATAATCGTTTGGGCTGTCAGAAAAATTCCGTTAGATCGATGGTTGTTTTTATTTTTTGTTTGGTATTGAGTATGGTTTGTGCGGCTGGAGCCGACACACTTACCCCTTTCAATGCCGCATGTGCCACGTGCAATGTCATGGTTTTGGTATTGAAAAGGATGCAGTTGTCTTAAACGGATATCACGTTTTCATTCGCACAAGTTATTTGCCTGGAATGCGCTACAGCGTTTGGCAAGACGGAAGGAGGAACTAAAATTTTGTCTGTGTGAACAACCCCGTTTCCGAATATAGCTCGATCCTCGACCTTAGTCATAGGCAGTTTGTAAAAACGTTTGATTGTCAATATTTAGTGCACACATTGTTTTCTGCTGTTTTATTGAGCACTACAAATAACAATCTCGACTTCAAATTTACCAGCACTCACATTTGTGAAATTTTCAAAGAGGAATTTTAAAATATAAGGCCAAATTTTATTTTTTTTAATCTTTTCTTATTATCAGAGCTAACAAAATAACATCAGACTACTTTTATAGGCCCTCGGACACAAAACCGTGTAATCTAGTGCGTTATTTGTGGAACACAGTTCAAATTATTACGATCGGAATAAAATTCCTACCTTAGGTAATAGTGACTGTGACATGCCCATTCATGAGCCACTAGACTTAACATAAACCAAGTTGCATTAACAAATATTGATTTCCTGCTCAACTCGACAATTCTTTTTTTTTTTTATACACAATTTTGCAAATATTTGCCTAATGCAACAAAAACTAATAATTCGTTGCTAATGACACTTGGCATTTGCCTAAATAATAGAATTCCGCTGAAAGTATTTACGAAGTTCAGCTTAGAAGACTTTGACTTTATTGACTTTCCAATCGTTCAAAGGCGTAATTTTCCCATTTGTGTTAATGGCTTAATGCATTGTGAAGAAGCTTATTAAAATATTTATAAATTGCAGAAAAATTGTATTTTTTTGTTTTTGCAATGCGAACTTGTGCAAATCGTGCACACATTTAAGCCGTTTATTTGCATGTGATCGATGAAATCGTTTGCACTCACGGGATAATAATTTTACATAAGAACAAAACAAGTTTTATGGTAAAAAAAATGCTTAAATGAGGACTGTTTAGTTTTTGTAAACAAATTAGTTAAATTAGTTGCACAGCTTATTTTGGTTTCACCAATTTAGCATCGTCAACTGTCGTGCATTATTTTATTGACAATTACACTTAGAATTGAGCATCTATTAAGTAGTATACCAAACAGTTGGGTTGGTTTAGGTATAAAAGTACAGAGTACATAATTACGTCGAAAACAAATCACCCCTTTGTCGTTTCGGCTGTAGAAAACCTGTCAACAATTGAAGGGCCCAAAAGCCATAAACCCATACGATCTGTCGTTCCGGTGACGTGTTAAACTGACACGAGCAACGCATGTCGCATATGCTGGATGCGCGACGGGTAAATAAAATTTACTTTCTACTTTTGTGTCCGTTAAGTGTTCACAAATTGAATTCTTTCTGTGGAATATCTTCTACCGTATAAAGACTGCTAAAAAGCAAGGGCGCTGCCAAAGATTTGCAATGCATGCGACTGTTTTTTTTTCTTTCTGTGACTTCGCTTGAATATGTAAACTCAGACGTACACGTATACGTGGATATAACGAAAATGACAGATTGTGGATTGTCCCTTTTCCTGATGATTCCGTCGAAAACAGCGGTTGGTTTACACTGCGTTAAATTACAACAATTTAAAACACGTCAACTTCAATTTTCCATCACGATAGGGGTTGAAAGCTAACTGCACTAAAGCCGTCTCATCCGCCAAAAGGAAAAGAGTTTTAGCATCTTTGCCGTTTCTTAAAACGTGCACGGCACTCTATACATATATAAACTAGTTGAAAAAATTTAAGGGCCGTTTGCTGATACGAATCATAGCAAATTTATGTACAACGTCAGTTTACGCCCTGAAAAAAGTAGCCCATAAGTATTTAAGTAGAACTTAAATCGTTAACGGCCATATTATTCACTCCGGGTGTAACTCAGGTTTAAGTTAATTTTACACCCGATCATTAATCCGCAATTTTTAAACCCGATAATTTAAACCTATGTCCATATTATTCACTGAAAAACATGCATTAAACCCGCTGGATTAAAAATGGACTTAAATGCGGATTTAAAACACTTTAAACCGTTTTTAGTCCGTTTTGAATAAAGACATTTTTTTTTGTTTGTCACTTGGAAATTGATTTCATTTGTTTTAGGCCCAGTTATATTTTAAGGTGTATTAATTATGCCGAAATTTCTATCGAATCATGGAGTGTAGCCTCCAAAATTACTCTTTTTCAGCACGAAACATTTTCGAAAATATACCACATCGTAATCGTCGACGCAAGCCTGCTTAATTTTCCATCAGCTGCTGTTTCATCAGCTCTTCGACAAATTCATCTTCTGACGACGAAGACATCAACATTAATGAATGAAGTCCTTTTTTAGTTTCTTGACATTTTTTTTTCTATTCCCCTTTCTACTTTTCTTATTTCTTGCGAGCGAAGAAATGCCAATATTATGAAATTGAGTTTTAACCCGAGTTAAAGTACCTAAACCGTTCTCCGGATTGCGTTTAGATCCAATCGGATTAAACGCTGTCGAGTTTAAAAAACTGGGTTTATGTTCGGGTTTACCGAGTGAATATTATGGACTTGGGTTTAGTTTTTGGGTTAAACTCACTTAAACACGGGTGTAGCCTTTAACCCGGATTAAAGGGAGTGAATAATATGGCCGTAAGAGTCGTATGAGCAAACGGCCCTAAGACTTGTAAATATTTATATTCTAAACAAAACTTGCCCTCATGACTTATGTGGACCATTGATGTATGAACGCTTTTCCAAACCAAAGAGATTTGTGTGTGTATAGATCCAAACTATCGCCTTTAAAATTGTATGGACTATTTGAAAGGACTATTTTTCGACAGCGGCCATTGCAATGTGTAAATAGTTATTTAGTAAACCTTTTTTAATAACATATAGTTTGAAATGCAGTAAAAATGTCAGGCTAATTCAAACGTAAAATCACTAAAAATCAATAAAATACTCAGGTCGTAGTCCAACCCTATGAATACCTCGTCACGCGTACAAGGTATCGCATTTAAGCAATTGACAAATGTTACACAAATGTGGACAGCAATCTGGAGAAGCAATGTATACACGCTCTTACAAATGTTCAATTAAAGTACATTATATGCTCTTGACCCCCGAATCTCTACGTGAAGACTTTTTTAATCCAGGTACATGTGTTACGATGTAAAATTTCGCTTATGTTTTCCGTATAACAGGTGTAAGTTGTCAATTGCACGTTTGTTTAATTATACGCGACCTCTGTTCCTTTAACAAGGGAGTAGTAAACGTATTTATTAAAAGTTTTGAAACCAACTTAAAGATGTTTAAAATAGTTGAATCATTCGTGTCTTACCCCTTATAGCATAAAGACTATTTGCTTATACGTCTGAATAAAAGCAAAAAGCAATCATCGCTGCCAAATTTAAAGTAAATTCAGAAACGTCAAATAAATTTGCATACTTCGTTTAGCAAGTCTCAGTTCTCATTTGGATACATCTCGGCTACTGCGACGTTACTAGACTTACATTGCCAATCCTGGATATTTTAAGATCCAAAATGCTTCTGCGACTCAAAAGATCAAGTCAGGCATCATATTCTGGGCCAGACACTGGACTGCCATATTATGAGTGTTGCAGAAGCTCTAGAAATGAGGTGGAGGTTGTGTGTACCCACCTTCTTTGCAATTGTCCTGCCCTATCCAACCTAAGAAAGGCATACTTAGGAATCTACTCTTTCAATGATCTTAGTGATCTAGGCCAAACCTTCAGCTTCATAAGCGGAAGTAAATGTTTAACACGAAAGGCCAGTAAAGGAAACATCCCCAACACCAGTCGTACACAAAATGGGCCGACTAGCGCAATACATGCTTGTCTCACCGAGAGCCACTTTAGCATAACATAGCATGACAAGCGCTGAACATGTGTTGAAGGTATTTCTTGTGTTACTTTCTCTCTATTCACAATTCCATTGTGATTATCTGCACTGACTTATCCATTCGCCGCGACGACACAAGCGCCTGTTATATTAGTGTTGACCCAAATTTAATTTTCAAGGCTAGCTATAAACAATTTCCCTACTAAGACTGCCGTCCAAAGTTTAAAAGTACACACCATCAATTAATTACATAATTTGTTTCCTACGACTTTCCGCTTTTATATAGAACTTCGTCGTGACAATTTAAACTCACGCGTGACAAGGAATAATTTACAAGAAGAGCACATACCTGCTTAACCATATAAAAAAAAAAACACCTTTAAATTCATTGTCAAAGGCACTAATTTATGCAAATGTAAATTCAACCCGATATCTTTGTATATAAAAGTTTATAATGCTTCCCCAAAAACCTACTTATTCATTTTTTTTTCGCGATATTGCGTCCCAATGCAACTCATTAAACCTCAACCGTATAGCGAACAAGGTGACATTTGGACATACATACGTATAAGCAATTACTAAACGCTTTTTCTAATTTTTGCCCTAAAGGTGAGTTTGCATTATCATTCAGTTCTTTTTTTTTTGTAATTTATGCAGTCGTTGCCATCGTCACTGCTTCTCGTTAACAATAACGAAATTAGTATTCATTATCCTTTTTAATTTTGGAGTGCAAATAAACGGACGTACCCGTGTAATTTATATGACATGACCAAAAGGCAAAGAACCCTTCAGCTTTCTTCATTCATTACAATGCCACGAGCTAAACAAAAAGCGAAGAGAAACGAAACAAAAAACTTACTGTGGAGAGTGGGAAAGAGCGAACACAAAAAAAAATCAATGGGCAAGCTCCAATGTCAATGTCAATGGCACTGCAGTATATTAGTACACCAATATATTCAGCAGAACATCGGGCAAGCACCCACGTGGCGCACGGCCTACACATTTTCTATTCAAGCTTCAGGGGGGAGAGAACAAATGAACATTTGAAAAAGATTCATTTTTTTCACTCAATTTATAAAGGTTCTGCATCAGTCAGCCTTTATGCCATATTTTTGCAGTATACGTATGCATTTTTCTCAAGTGCACTCAGGAAGTTTTGCAACAAAAATCTTTTCCCTGTAGAACAATGACACTCAAATCAGTTTAGCATTGACTCTTCTGACAGATGTCACTTGCCTAGATTTTCCCAATGAAGTACAAATTTATCGATTGAATTTATTGAATATTATAGTTACACCCTTCGGTGGAACTCGAATACGTTTGTATCTATACAACGTTCATGCGTCAGGTAATTATGATATATAGGAAAACAAAATGCTAACTTTCCAAACGACAAAACGAATTGAAATGATTTATTTGAATGTGCGTGTGCATTTGCCACTTTTTGGATTTTCTATTTAGGCACACTTTCACTAAATAAGTTATTAGCGTAGTGTGTTGGATTTTACTGGTTCGGTGACCATCTAAGAGACCGCAGAGGTTTACATTATTTACTTACAGAGACAGATGGAAAATACGAGTATACTGTCGTTGAATTACAATTAGAATCTAATTACATTTACACACACGTTATCGTGTCATTGGCCCTTTGCACGAGCCAAAACTTTAGTAAAAGTGGACTTGTGTTAATAGAAGAGCTCCATCGTTGCCGACTGGTGGTATGATGGGGTCTTTGTCTTCGTCCGACATCAACAGAGAACCACTAGCCTGACTTCTTCCTTGATTTACGAAACCACGAACTCTATATTGTTTGCTATCTAGACTTATGTAGTTCACGGGCGACCTAGTTCAACATGCGATTCGATATACAAACGAGATGAGCTTGTTTGAAGGCGCACTTTACTAAAGATAGATTTTTTCATCTGAAAGCCCTGGTGCTAATGCTGTAAGTTGTATTTTTTTTTATATTAAAATTGTAATGTTTTACTTATAAAGTATATTATTATTATTTTTATTATAATTAAATCTATTTTTTTTTTTGAGTTCCTTGTAATCCGTAGATTTACGTACTGCCATTTGTATATTCTTTCTTTCTTCTTATATGTCAAATTCGTAGACGTCATTCCACCAAATATCTCTATTGTATTTTACAGTATCATTCACTTGTTTGGTTGTTTTTTGTCTTTGGTACGCACTTAAAGAGAGACCCTCACCTGTTTCCCTATAGCATTTATCGCCAAACTTTGTTTCCAAGAAATCCACAGAAACAGGTCGAGGTTTCCTTAAAGGGCGTGGCGCCATCTTGTGGAAACCGCATTTCGTTCCGATTTTTGTTATTCATAAATCATAACATAGAAATCATTAACATCCATTAACTGAAACGTGAACTCCGTAATGGTATTTATTGCGGAATGGTCTCACTCCATATCCGGATAGTTTTTCTATTCACAAACCCGAGAAGTACGACAACTCGCTTGACGTTCGGATTTCTGGTTTAGTAAGTTTAACAGCTGAATGAATTGATGTATTTACTGGCCCAGATTGGTCACGTGAATAGTTTTTTTTCAGTTGACGTTTATGGAGGGGTAGTCGACAAATCTAGTCAAGACAATTCAAGTTGACGCGTTCGTATATACATAGTTCAGACAAATCTAGTTGACATCTTACATGAACTAGGTATCCGAACCTCCCCAACAACAAAACGCATCCGACTTTTCCTATGACCTGTCAGAAATTACAAATTAACCTTTTGACACGCGGCTATTGCATTTGACAAGTAATATATAAAAATTCATATAATTTAGTCGCACTAACGTTATGTGTATTTCAAATGTTTTCAAACAGGATCATATAGGTGTGAATAATAAAAACAAAAAACACTATAATCTGTCAGTTTATTTAACAAAAAATATACAATTCCAATAGGTGAAGTGGGCTTAAGCAAACATCTGTTTTTACATAAATATTCCAATGTATTTACACATTTGAAACGATGCGAGCTCACTGAGGTTGAAACTAAATTAACCAGAAGTGCGTTAAATGAAATTAGTCTGACGTCTAACTAAAGGCTCACTCACTTTATAATGTGAACTTAAGCGTAAGTGTCGTAAATGCACTGCAATCCATCTGAGGACAGTTCAAATCGGAGCCACTTATTACATTATTGTGATGGCATATTTTACAGTTTACAATTTTAAAGTAATCGCACATTACGTAGCTTAATCTGAGTTACTCCTGTCCTATTATGGTTCACCCTTACAGTCCTCAGCCAATTGCTGTGAAAACTTGTATTCGCTTTCATGTATTGAAATAAAAATTCATGAATGCCATCAAAAAACATTATTAATAATACAAACCTAGTGGACTCACCTCAAGCGTTTAGCGGATTGCATTAATGCGCGTTCGAGTGTAAATAATTATCTTGCGAAAGAAATCAAATTCAGTTTTTCGCATGCGGCGGAAAACTTTGCTCTGCTTTCTTTCGTGCGAAAAATAAGTACGCAGAACAATTTTTTTTTTTGCAAATTTGGTATTTAAAAGAAGAGCAAAAAGTCAAACAACTAATGGTTTCATTAAAGTAGCGAATCACTTAATAAATAAATCATAACGAATAATTAAATAAGTTATAGATTTTTATTCACTCTACTCGTTAAGTCAGATTGTTGCAGAGCAAAAAGTCAAACAACGAAAGGGTTTCATTATAGTAACGAATCACTTAATAAATCATAACGAATAATTAAATAAGTAATAGATTTTTATTCACTCTACTCGTTAAGTCAGATTATTGCAATTTTCACGCAACACAAAAGCAATCGTTCGATTGTGTTTATTTAATAGGTATGTTTCTTTGTAATGCCGCAAACACGGATATTGATCTTTGTAATGGGGAAATCAGAAATCAAAAATATGTTAAGTACCAATATGAATAATTTAAAAGTTCATGAATCGCTCATATTTGTTCCCATTACATGTCACTGCGCTGTTACTCGTGTTTGTGGGTTACTGACTTTGTTCCTTTATTAAAACAGGTGACCCTAATTTGTGGTAAATTGCTATTTTTACGTTTTTTTTCCGTTTGTCATGTATGACAAGGACGTGAATGCCTTTGCATATGTGATATGTCATATCCAAAGTAAGCCGCATGTCATTGCCACAACTAGGAGCGAAGTTCAATAAATTTTATTAAATAATTCTACGAAGAATGCAGCCGCTCATAACATTTCAATAACTGCATGTATTACCTTCATTTTAACATTTGATAGTTTTTGGTTCGCAACAACTATCACAGGTTCAAGTATTCCAGTAACCAAAATCGTTTTGTCTAACATTCCAGTTTACAACATGATGAACATGATGCCTGTGAGAAAGAGTCTCCATTGCGGAAACCGCATTAATATTTACATAAGCCTGCAAGCAGCCCTAGCCCCGCCTGTGGCCAAATATTTATTTTCGAAAATATACGAATCTGCAAGGTTGTCATAAAAAAATGTAGCCCAAAATCGTTGCCCATAAAGAAGCCCAAAAATCGTTGAAAATATTCCCAATTCATTGAGTATTTTGTCTTTGGTATTTTACGAGAATTTTATTTGACTTCTAACTTCTGCAATTGGCTTTTTGATTTCACACAAACCACAAAATAAATTGATGTGCCTGCAAGTTGAACGATTGTTCGATGTCACTTGACTGCAAAAGTGCTACCAAGTTTTAAAAGTGCGGGTTTTTTTTTAGATTTTTTTTTTGTTTTTAGTTTTGTGAACTAATAAAACAAAAAAAAATTAACGCACAAGTTTTAAAACGATATGTAGCCCAAAATTGTGTTGGGCACTCATTGTTTCATTTTGATCGTTTTTTAAGAAAAAAGATAGCCCAAAATACGACAAAGCGCCCAATCTGGCAACCCTGCGAATCTGTGTAATTGGGAAAAATACCTTACAATTTATGTTGTAGCCGTAAAGATACCTGTGTAACGGCAAGATGGATCATATCTACTTTTCGCATGAATGTGAAACAATAGAATGAGTGGAATAAAATATAAACAAATCAAGTATTTTTTTCAATTTACTACCACCCTCTTGAGCGCAATGCCCACGTCACGTGCACATGCAGCCAATTCACTGCGAGTGTAGTACGTTGCATAGAGTGACTAAGATGTAGTAGCTTTTAAGTAGGTGACCTAGAAACTATAGGCGTCTAAAGTATGCGGGTAGAGTATTTTTGTTTTTGCAAAGTAATTTACGGTGTCATGCAATATATGGCTACTTCCGAGTATCATCATTCCTCCAAAGCTTCCGTCATTTGTTTTTTTTTTTTTTTTTTTTTATATCGCAATGATACAACTTTTTTCATAAATTCGGGTTATTAGACGATGGCATGTACTAACTGTCTAATGTTGAAGTAGAGAAGGCAGCTGTCTTACCAACCGCTAGGGCTTCCACATTTCAATCTTTTGCAATTTACCTTAATATCGACTAATATAAAAATACTGCCATACATATGATTTGTAAAGTTGCAATCATTTCAAAAATCAAATTTTTTTTTTCAAATTGATGGCAGTCGACATTTTTGTACACTCACCGCAATCGTTAGTTAATTGGTTTAAATGGCCGTTTTCCCGATTTCCTGACAGGGAAAAATACAATTAGCGAATGAGCGCCTTTTTGGGACCACAACTAACGGGACCTGCAGATAAAAAATGAGAGGTCTTTTATATAAATTTATAACCAGCGTGTGGAGTTAAGAAAATTTATGATGTTGTTGAAATAAATACCTTGGATTGGCGATACTTCATCGTAGAATGGCTTACCTAGTGCATGGTGTCTGGTTTTGGCTAAGGTCGGACAGGACACTCACAAAAAAGATGGGACACTTTCTCTCTCTTGTGTCAGCTCAGCTACCGCAGTAGGTATTATGGGGCATGCCAAGCTTGGCTGCGTGAGTCGTTGATCTAGCGAAATCTGAACGCGTTCAGGCTAGGAGGTTCTTTGTTCTATATAGGGTAAATTTTTTTTCGCATAGGAAACGTATAGGGAGGAGCCATTTCTGGAAAATTAATTTTTCGTCTCATTTCCCTCTATGTAGCTATGGCCGATAACCAAAAAAAAGTGTTTTTAAAACGATGCCTTAATCGCGGCCTGTCTTGAAAAGATGCCATTTTTTTTGCTGGTTGTCGCTATGTTCATAAGCAGCCGATTGAAAAATGCTGCCTGGAAAGGCGAAAAGATTTGGAATTCTGTTGAGAAAACTCCCGCTCGCACTTCATTTTATAGGTTATTTTGACACTGACAGCTGTTTCCCGCTCGAAATCTTGACAGAAAGTCAGTTGTATACCTCAGCGGAACGAAATGAATCGCTTTACGCTTGAACTACGTTGGGAAATATTGAAAACTTATTTCCAAAGTGAGTGCTGTAGCCCAAACAGTGCGTTTTTTGAAAATAAGTTTGGGCCGAAATGAAGCACCCACCAGCTGTACGCAAGTTTGTGCAAAAATGTTCCTGAGACTGGTACGCTAGTGGATAGCACTCATGGCCCCTATTGTCGTATAGTCTGAGGAGAATTCTGCACAAAGATCTCGGGTTTTTCGCTTACAAGGTGCAATTGACTCAACTGTTAAAGGCGCACGACCATCCGTTTCGCAGTTTGGGCCTCAGAGCCGCTTGAATTGGACAACGATTTTGGGCGAAAAGTCATTATCATTATCAGCCGTCTGCATTTGATTGACCGCATTGAACCGTGAAGGACCTATGTTATGCCAACAATCCGGAAACGATTCAAGCACTTAAGGCAATAACATCCAAGCAATCCATGAGCTATAGCCCGAAACCATCAACAAGGTCTTGGAAAATTGGAATGACAGAATGCGCGAAGTCAGCCGAGGCAGCCACTTGAACGACGTTGTGTTCCATAATTAATGGAAATGTTTGATCTTACCATTATTCATGGACAAAATTTAATTTTTTTCATTTTATTGCATTTTTAAAATGAAACTTGTATTTATTTGGTCCACCCTGTATACATACGATTAATGTCGAAATTGTTTTAAGACACTTTCAGCTACTCGTGTGTTTAGTTAATCGAAAAGGTTTTTCAAACAAGTTCTGCCTATATTTTTCTTATTTCGGAGATGAAAAACGTTCGACGGTAATTTTTTGGCCAATATCTATTTACATTAATGTCCATGATTATCTATTTTCTAATAGCGCTAATAATAAAAACAAAATAGCGGCCAACTAGGTTCAAACACTGTTTTATCGAACGCATAAGAATAAATCCTATTAGTTAACATTTTTGATAGCTATTTGTTGCTTAGAAAACGAGCGAATAGCTCAGAAGTCCAGAGGTAGCTTAGAGCTTAAATGAACTAATGACAACAAAACATAACCTAGCGATGATTTTTCATTGGATTTTGAAACAGTGCAAAGAAACATCAAACAACTAGTAGGTGGAATAAAAGTTTATTAATAAGAAAAAGTAACGACGTATGTACTAAGTCCCTTACTCCCAGTTGAGTAAATGGTTTGCATTATGACTTCATTATAGTACTATGTATTACATAAAAATAAGATTATAGTTTCAGTATGCATAAAGTCTACTGAACACATTCGAGTGTAATTTCTTGCAAAAAGATCCGGAGTCTTTAATCCGAAGCAACTTAATATTTTGAATACAGATATCGTTAGGCCTAGTATGCTGCTCGCGCTTAAATTAAGCTCCCATACAAAAATGTCTCCATAGATAAAATGAAGTACGCAGTTCAGGCTAAATTTGTTAGCCACTGTACGAAAAATCTCTACACAATTTTAGTAAGCGTATTAATGCAAAATACATTTTTCCACAGCTAAATTTAGATATATCAGAGAAAATATCGGTATTTGCAACAAAATTTCAAACGAAAGCAAATTAACAGTATGAAGATTGGTAAGAAATTCGTTGTTTGTTAATTTAATATTTTTAGAATTGGAATATTTTAACGAGGAGTAATGGAAGAGGTTTTTAAGGAGGGGCTGTAGAAGCACAAATAAAGTCCATCAGCTTTACCAACACAGTTTTTTTTTACACTGTTAAAATTAAGCGAACATTAAACGAAGTGGTGGAGAGAAACATTGGAGAGCGCTTAATTTTAGCTTTCCAGGAACAGCATATAATAGGCTTACCACAAAAAAAATCATTTTGTTTGGTTTTGTAGATAAACTGCAAAACTCGCTAAAAGCAAATATAACGTGACGCACTTCATTATCGTTTCCTGCTGAGGTCTTAAAAGGTCAATTTTATGTTTAACTTAAATTATGTTAACTTAACAGTTTTATTACTAAGGGGTTTTGAGTTGATGCTGATTGCGTTTTTGATAAAGATTGGAAATTAAAAGACAAAGGCACACATTTTACTATTCCGGTTTATACAAGTTATGGTTATTTTCATCGTATTGGATTATTTTTTTACACTTACCTAAGTGAGAATTGTACATATGTAGTTTCTGGTGGGATCTATTTGTAAGCGATTTCTGATATCAGAGTAGACCGCTGAATTCGAATACAAAATAAAATTAAACCCAAATAGATCGTTTTTTTTTTATTGTTTTGCGTTGGGTGTTGAAAACTGGTTTCGATTTTCAAATGTAATAATTACATTTTAAACACAACGAAGAACCAAAAAAAAAAACAAATTGGATTGCTTACTCATTATGCAGGCAAGTTTTGCAAGTGACGTCAATCAATTGAGTGGAAGTGCATTATTTGAATCGTTGTTTAGACATTATGCTAATTTGATATAAAAGTTATGATTATGACCCTCGAATTGAGGATGAATTGTATAAGTGCTAGATGTAAATAGTGCGTTAACTTTGAAGGTGCTTTTTGTTTGCTTAAACTTGAAGTAGAATTGATTCCTGTGTGGGGTGTTCGTTTGTATACTGAAATTCTATATATGGCAATTGCAATGCACCGGTATCGTACTTATACGACGTGTTCAGAGAATGCCCGTAATGGAAACTTTTTGTTGATCAATTACAGTAGAAATTTATAGTAGTAACTCAGGTTTTTATTACCGTTTGCATGTTGGAATTGAAGTATAGGTATCACACATGAATTTGTATTCTATTTGCTTGCAGCAAGCAATGAGAATCAATTTATCTGAAGTGAATCACGTTTTGTGAATAAGCTTTTTAGTTCTTCTTGTTTATTATTATAAAACAGAGGAAATTCATTTTAAATTAGTGCAGTAATTGCAACATTGCTGTTGTGGGATTTCACTTTAAATTTAATGGAAATAACTAAATGTATGCAGTTGTGTATTTTAGGAAAAAGCTAGTGGCTTTGACGCTTCCAATTGGGGAGTGCTAGATATTACGTCTGCTTTTCGTTGAATGTCTAGTTATTAAACTGCGGCTTTCTAATTTATTCTGGACGCCATCACGTTCAATTACATTGGGAGGATTAAAAATCTACACCCATTATAATCAATCAACTTTCGGAGAAAAACTACTAACTATAAGTAATGCTCCTACAGAGTTAGTGAATTAATAATAATAACTGAGTCAACTTCTTTAAGGAAACTCGACTAAAATTAACCGATTTAACAATTTCCCCTCCAAATTATGTCGGTCGATAAAACCAAAATAAAACTGTTTTTTAAAACATATTATAATCTATAAAACTTGGTTGATTACAACTGATAAAGTGTGTCGTCTTTTTATCTCAGCAGTTTTTACCAACGAAAACTTATTTTTTGTTTTCAGCGGAGATATAGTTTATTTTTAATCCATTTTAATAAGATTAAATTCAGCTTCGGATTAAATAAAATTGTTGGTCCTTTTCTCGCTTTCAGGCACTCAAAAACCGTTTAAATAGGTACCATAGGCAGCTCAAGCTCTGCCTAAAGTGGGTAGTGCATCAACGCATTCTGCCTTAAACAATCATCAAGAGTAGGATTATAAAGGGTTTTCCAATGAGAGGTGTTATTGTGAATGACCCGCTATTTCGGTAGCTGTCACTTTTGAAGCTTTTATTCTTGGACATTTGACAAGTAGAAACTACGCCATTACTCTAAATAAAACGATACGCTTCAACAACGCATTGAAATTATTAAAATTCACTACAAAAATGGTGAAAATCTTGCAGTCACAGTTCGCAAAACTAAAGCATTTTTTGGTCGTCGTGAAGCACCTTGTCGGACCGCAATACAGAAATTGGTGGAAAAATTCGAGCTGTTGGGACAAGTTATTGATGTAAACCCGTGCACGTCGCTCAAGAACAACTGAGAATATTGCTGCTGTAGCCCAAAGTGTTGAAGAAAACCCAGGTTTGTCCATTCCTCGTCGTTCTTTGGAATTTGGCATTCCACAAACGTCATTACACCGTATTTTGTATAAAGACTTGGGTCTTAAAGCTTATAAAGAACTCAAGCCGACCGATCATCAACAACGTCGTGTCTTTGCTAATTGGGTCCTTGAATCGGGAAAAGTTTCCGGACATTGTTATCTTTCGAAGAGGTGATCACAATTGGCCATCGAGATCTTGTGATTTAACACCTTGCGACTTCTTCCTTTGGGGCCACGTGCCAACAGCCCAGCGTCGATTCAAGACCTCAAAGATAAAATTCGTGAGGCTATCGAGGACGTAGGGCAGCCACTTTGGTTATGGAAAATTTCATGAAAAGGATATGGTCCTGTATGCGTGCTCGTGGTGGCCATTTGGCTGATGTTGTTTTTCATTATTAACGGCATACCTTCATCTTTATTATAAAATAAACATCCGATCATTTATCTCAAAAAATGACAATTTTCCTTGAATACCAAAATAACACCTCTTATTGGAAAACCCTTTACTTATGCCATGCTTCTTTGTAATCTTTTTTAATACAGCTTCTCAACTTTATTGCAAGCAAAGACCTTGATTGGTCCCATTTTAAAACTTTTCCGCTGTTGCTCTTAGTGCAGCATGATACCTGCATTATATGGCAAATGAACTCTTTTTGTATAGTCTCATACTCAAGGCTATCAACATTTGTCCCTTTTCAAGTTGAGAACGTTGTTATTTACAACGGAAAACCAGTTGCTATGCGATTAATATGCATTACTTACCTACGTAGTATTAATAAAAGAAAAGAAACTTATTTAATTTTTCTTGTATTATCCATTGTATTATCCATAGTCATTTGGTGTAGGCACATAAAGAGTGTGTTATATGTATTCTCCACTGACAAATGACACATCTGATAGCAAAAGACCTACTGTTGCTAAACCATCCAGAGATGTTCACGTGTACAATTAATATAATTTCCCACTTCCACCGAGTCAATTCTGCCATTAAATGTATCCAAATAAAAAAGAAAACAATTCTAACTAATGTTACACAAATCTCTTTAATTTGTTTTATCATTCCAGACCATACAGTGAATAGAAGTAAAAACTGCAACAAAAGTATTTTTAGCTTGATAAAGCTGTGTTCGTTCCATTAAAAGTGTCATCATCTTTATCACTTGCTCGTTGAATTACATCAAATTAGAAATAAGCTTTAGTGGCGCATTTTTTCCTTCACAAACCTCAGAAAGGAGAAACCCCCCACAGTTCCCCCCAATCTAAGGTCTGAATTATACAATAAACGTGTTCATATGCTAAACGATAAGAGGGTGGTTAGATATAAATTAAAAATAACTCGTGAACAAAAGTATGACCAACGATGACAAACCAGTTGCGTGAAAATATTTGATACAATCTGTTGCAAATATGCATGTTTTTTTTTATAATAAAAAAAAAATTACAATTAGGGGAGAGTGGGGCAGCTTTTAACAACAGTTTTTATAATAAATTGTTAACCTGAAATAAGACTTTACACTTTATTTAAGTTATAAATTAGTTTTGTGTTTTAAGTTAGAGATAAAAAACTTTACATAAATAAATAACAAACATAAACAAAAAAAACAAACTCGAATTCACAGATAACTTTATTTATATAGGTACCTACGTTACATATAACGAAACAAACAAGTTTTTACATAAACGAGAAGTAGCCTCATTAACATTACTGAAATTTAGAGAAGTCAAAAGCAAAAGTCATCATTTTGAACATTTTCAAACCTGCCCTGACCATTTTGTTCAAACCTACCCCAAGTGTGTTGTCACGAACAATTATTCGGCTTTAATAATTTGTTTGTACTCATATATTAAAAAAACGAAACTTACCTTAATATACACAATTGAAAAAGCTCTCCGAAAAATTTGCATAGATACTCTCACAAAGAAAAAAAAGAAAGTTGGAAATGCAGCATAAAGCGACTACTGAAAAGATGACCGGAAGCCGTTGACGTTTAAAGAAAACAATATTGTCAGGATAAAAATTTAGTTTACGCTCTTAAATATTTTTTTAATAAGATTTTATTAGTGCTGGTCAAAAGTAGCCTACGTTCTAAGGTGCCCCACTCTGCCCTATATAAGCAAGCCTTGTACAAAATGCAGATAAGAATCGGAGACACTTTTACGCTACCCCATCACGGTGATACGACAAACTGATAAGTGTAATTGAAGTTCACTCGCATGTATCTGTTATTCTGATAAAAAAAAATTCATATTTAAAAATGTGCTGAGTCAGACGATTGGGAGTGGGCTAAATAAATTCCAGGTGGATAATGGGCTATATGGGAAAATTAGTAATATTGTTCTTGTTAAATTCATAGCGGCGATTTTTGTCGTAGCTTAAGTTTTTAGGAGGCTCTCCGGCGAACCATATAGCACAAAGGGGTAATGTTTTATTTTGTATGGATATCTCGGCAATCGTTGATAAAAATTGGGTTCGTGCCGATTGGAGTACCTTATAGTCGAGTGAGTGAGAACAATGTGCTCCAAATGACCGATTTAGAACAATACACTGCAGTATCTATAACTACGTCTGTAAATTGCTATGAAATATGTATATATACTTAATTTAATGTTAAAGGCTTTTTAGTGCTGACTGAACTTTAATGACGATCCTGTTCCAGCTGAAGTAAAACCGCTTTAGCGGTTTTTGTCATTGCTATACAGAATTTGTAAACTAGGATTAAATTAATTCTTATAATATAATATTTTAAGGTTTTTTAAACTTCTCAAGTTTCCGCCTTATTTAGGTAGAGGAGCCCACATTTGTGACTCCCTTTATCATTGCTAGCAAAATATGCAGGATAGCACAAGTCCATACCAACAAAGGCTGTGACCGATGAACTTCCAAATTTCATATTTCTAGATTAGGGTATTCGTTTTGAAGAAACCAGTCCCCCATAATATTGACACTTATACTCACACTTAGTAGCCTCTTAATCAAAATTATTTCGAAAATCAGTGTTCTAAATGCCTAAAGAACGAGTGAACACCACGTAGGATAGCTGTCAAACCGTTTGACGTATCGAGCTCAAATTTAGCAGTTGTAATTTGGCGAAGGATTGAAAGCTTCACCTAGTGCGCACTGAACTCGCCCTGGTACTGAAAAGCTGTGTTTGACATGACTTCGGGGGCACCCCAGTTGTGCCCTGCTGAACTAAGCCCAGTTAATTTGTCGGTGCAAGAATTCAGTGCTGAATTTGCTGTCATTTCGTTTGCTCTTATTCATTTTCAAACTCATCGCCTATATTCCGAACGCTTTTATCAACTAATTGTATTATGGCAAACTCAAATTCTGAATTGAGTTCACTTATTTTTAACAATAATCGAAAAAAAAGTGTTAACAAAAGATAAATATTTGTCAATGTCAAAAACTGACAGACTACAGGGCAACATTTTGCGTTCGATATAGAAGCCGAATTGTCAGAGTTTTTAACAGGCGTGGAAATTAGCTGACACTTCTAAGTGCGCACTAGTGGGAACTAGTGTTGTCACGTCAAACAAACCTAATGTGACTTAAACCAGGTTGTGACTCTTTAAACGGATGTTGACAAAGGACAAAAAAGACAACTGCTTCGTATTAGTGTGACATTAAAAAAATTGCGCTTTTTAGCGCTGTGCCTTTATCCGGGTTTCTTGTGTGCATTAAGTATATTTTCATAATGTCTTAACCTGGCAGTGCCCAAAATTGCGGCAGTTAGTTGATGCTCTTTAATTGTAGTCCCGAGAGAGAATTTTAGTAAGAAGAGAATCTTAATATTGTTTATAGGAAAATAATTTAGCGACAGAAACAGAACAGAAACAAGTCTAAAATAGTGTTGTTTCGGTTGCTACCTGTAACTGCAACAGATAAGTCAATTTACAGTTGAAAGAACCCCGGTTTCTCCCCCGATTTGTCCCGTATCTGCTTGTTAAGACGTATTTTATTGAGCAGACGCAATTTTGCCAAAATTAGAAAATAGGTAAGCTCGCAACATAATCTAATATTTTTGTTGTAATCAAGCGGAATACAAATGATACCCATGTCAATACAATAGCCGGAGTAGCAATATTTTTCTCGGCAGACAAGTTTGAATCCTTACGATGAAACTTGTGGTTCGATCATTGGAAAACACAAATTAAGTCTTAAGGGTTTTTCCACTTGGCCACCTTCGCCAACGCCCGACAAGCATCCGAGAGTATAACTGTATTTGCCGTCCAGATTCGGCGTAAAATAGATTCCTTCCAAAATTGAAAAACTCACACAAAAAGAATGATTGTAAGAAACTAGGCCTAGGATCCTTATGGACCTGTTGCGCCAACAATTCATTCATTTTTTAGCCATGTTTTTTCCAGATCTGTTTCAGTTTTGTATAGCTGAGCGATCACAGCTAACAGAAACGTAATTTACTTTAGAATGAAATAACTTCCTGTTAAGTTTTTGTTTCTTACATTTTAAATTTAGGTACTGCATTTCTGGTAGAGTCCAAATATTTTCCCAAAAAAAATTTTGAGTTGTGTTTTCTTTGCATTAATTGCAAAGCATGCTGTCTTTCCTACAGTTAAACCTTTCATTCACAATCTTTGTGCGGAGTTTTGATGTCGACAAGGCGTACCTAAAAGAAAGATCCGATTTCCGGCCATATTCACATAAACGGGACCTCGTTGTCATGTCATGATTCAATACTGTGCAATTTGATTACTTACCTTTCATCTGTAATGCAGTAGTGTCTTGCAACCAAATAGGAATTCATTGTAAGCAAAGTTCGTTATAAGTGATAGGCGCTATATTTAAAGCTGATATTGCATTACAATGGACCTACTCTGGCCTTAGTGTGACTATACTCGCTGTGGCCTGCCACAATAACCTAAGCATAGAAATTAAGCGAGAGCGATTAATTTAATTTGTATATACATAATTTTAATTTAATTTTTATGCTTAGGTTATTGTGGCAGGAATGCAAATTAAATTAACCGCTCTCGCTTAATTTTGATGCGATATTTCAAATCATGACTACATGAAACAATTGCGTTTCACATCAGCAATGCTTTATCAAAAGATATCCAAAGTTACGATTTTAATTTGATAAAATTGAAACGAACGACTTCAAACGTCGTAACCGTAACCGCACTACTGCAATGTTGTTCGTATTAATTATCGTCTCAATGATGTTTGGTATAATTGTTGCGGTTTTTCTTTGAGGTATTATTTTTTCCTCCTATAACACCCACACAAAAACCAATTTAAACGCGTGGTGCACTTCAATTCGCACTAGCTATACGTACGAACGTATTCGCTTATTTCTAGCAATGTTCAATTTTGTGTTTTCTAACTCGAACATAACCTAATAACCTCTGATATACGATTCATCAGTCCAGGTAGCTCCAATTACGCAACTTTAACCAAAGCATTAAATAAAATATACCAATTCGCTCGTCAAATAAAATTTGCACATCTGTGGTGCAGCAGCCACTCCTATAGACAAAATTCTTTATAAGGTTTTCGCGCACTTGGCACATTTCAGCTGAATGGTTAATCTATAAAGCCAGTGCCAATAATGAGTAAACACTCAGTCATCAGAAAGTCGATCTTTCTAGCAAACACACGTTCTACAAACTTTTTGCGAGCAACAAACTCATTAATAAGTTATCAGCAGTTGAATGAGTGTGGAACCGTTTTTTTTTTCACTTGCTAACCCAGTAAAATAAAACAAAAATACAGCGAACAATGGTTAATATAAAAAAAAAGGACTGTATGGGTATGAGGTTATGACGCATGGCGTAGCGCTGTTTAGTCATGCAGACCCAGAAGGGGCTTTTAATATTCAATATGTGGAGCATATTCAATTTTATCGATAAATTTGGAAAGAAAATCGAATAAGCACGAGTATTTCCTCTTCAGATTTAAAATTCTATGTATAATATAATCTCACCCTTGGGGGCGCCAAGGCTAATCTTTAGGGTACTAAGAAAAAACAGTGCTTGCGGTTTGCACAGGTGAACACTTGAATTCATGCTGCTGATAGTGAAAATGTCAATCTCACTTGAATTCAAAGAAAGGGCAGATAAATCCAGCACAGTAAGGTAAACGTTAAAAAATTTGGATTCTGGGATTCGGTAGAATTTGATGAAAATTTAATCCGATGATGAAATCTCTCATTATTCTAAATATAGCTTAGAAAAGTTAACCGTGTTTGCCAAGATTACAAATAAATGGTTTACACTAAAAGGAAAACAGAAAGAACGGGAATTTAGGAGTTAACCAGTTAACGAATGACACTTACTTGACGATAAACTTCCAAGTCCCATACCAGAATTTAAACGAAAACGAAAGAAAACACAATAAAAAAAAATACAGAAGAAAACACACACAGATTAATGTGAAATAACTGGAACAGAACGGCACGAAAACGGATACTATAATATGCAATAACACTTGAACTTTTACAAATAAAAAAGTGAACACATTAGTCCTAGTAAAAAATGTCAGTTTCGGCTTTATATAGCTATATTTTTCAATCAAACCTGGCAATTGTGCGTCAATTTTAAGTCGAGACTAAAATTAGTTGTGCGTACCATACGATGTGCTGCCTTAAAAAAAAAATTGCTCAAATAAAAACGAAATAAAAGAGCCACCTGTAAAATAAAGCTGTACGAGAATAGATACTGGAAATTTTCAAGAATATGTACCATCTTATGGACTATTCACATGAGAGCGAGCGAACGGAATGCTAACATGCGAACAAACCACTTTGATGCATTTATGAGGAGGATTATTAATTATCCCATCAAAATGTATCAAGAAAACAAGTTAATAAACAGTTTAAATAACGAAATTTCAAATTCCAAACTTTGTGTCACGAACGAATACACCATTGGCGCGAATTGTCAAAGTTTATACACAATCCACATTATTCAATTCGCGTTCCACAAAATAGCGAATAAAACATTCGTTCGAACTTAACCTCAATCTTGAAATGTCATTGGCATTTTTTTTTGTCCAAAATGAAATATTGTGGTGTTGTTTTGTTTTGGTCCGACTGAAAAATAAAAGAAATATACATACTTCAAATGGGAAGGACTCAATATAATTTATTTGTTTATTGCCGTTATTGGTTTTGTTTAATTATTTTTTGTACATGTACAGATGTATATGCATTATTTGCTGTGTTTTCAATTGTTGTCCACCACAAATAGGCCAATAGTATTTTTTGTTTTGCTTAATAGAATGTGGCTATGTACCTCCAATTTTCGAGGTTTTTTTTTATACAAAAAAATTGAGACAAATGACGGCGACTGTCATTGGATTCGCGGGTATCTGCGACCGAATAAAATGTATCATGTGAATGGACTGTCAAAATTTGCGAATATTCGTTCGTTCGTAGGTAGTTGGTCGCTCTCGTGTGAACAATTAAGGAAGCTTATATTTTTAATTTTTACTCTCAGTGTAGGAGAAAAAAAAATAAGCAGTGCCTGTAAGCTGTCAAACAGAGTCGGTCTGAAAGTATCTTTTTAAAGTAAATAGATTTACATTGTAAAAAAAAAAAAAAAATAATTGGCACAATTGGACCCAAGCCTAGCTTCTCACAACCATTCGTCTTGTGTGAGTTTTTATTTTTGGGACGAATGGAAGGGATCTACAATTTTATGCCGAGTCCAAACGGCCAATTGAGAAGCTCTTTCATGACAGTTATACTCTCGGATGTTTGTCAGGCGTTCGCGAGAGGTGGCGCAGTGAAAAAAACCTTAAGTTGGAATTTGGGTTTTTCTCGGGATTTACATTGTGCTTTTCGAATTTGCCATATTTTGCAGACGAAAATATTAAAAGAAGGAAGCTTGCATCCTACTTTTTCTTTTATTCCTGTCAAAAATTTGGAAAAAAAACAATCCATCACATACGAGTATTGCTCGTTCACGGATGAGAAGATTCGATATTTAATAAATTATTTATAAACCAGCTGAAACTTAAATAGGAATCCGCCTATTTCGTTAAGGTATCTGGTAACGCTGTCGGAGAAATATAAACATTTAAAAGTTGAGAAAACTGAAAAACGTCAGTAGTATTTGTACAGCAGCATTGAATTTAGGAGATCTCAGAAGATCTAAAGTTAATTTTGCTCATAAACCATTAAAAACCAGTGGTTGTGAAAAGTTGGCTGACGGTGTCAAAGTAGCTGTTAAGACTGCAGTGCACTTCATTGTATTGCCATTGTTCAATCTTCATCCTGTACGATATTTAATGTCAGCTGGTTTGACAGTTATCCAAATTTTCGGATCAAATTTAAAATGAGTGATTTATAATGGCCGCAGTAGTGTTGTGTTCAAATAAAATGTAAAAATAATTGGCGGAACAGGTCCGTATGGACCCAAGCCTAGCTTCTCACAACCATTCGTCTTGTGTGAGTTTTTATTTTTGGGACGAATGGAAGGGATCTACAATTTTATGCCGAGTCCAAACGGCCAATTGAGAAGCTCTTTCATGACAGTTATACTCTCGGATGTTTGTCAGACGTTCGCGAGAGGTGGCACAGCGAAAAAAACCTTAAGTTGAAATTTGGGTTTTTCTCGGGATTCGAACCTGGGACCCCTCGCTGAGTAGTCCAACACACTAACCACTAAGCCACTGCGCCACTGTAAAAAAAAAACAGAAATTCCATTACTTTAACTTCTCAGCTTTTGCCAATTACATACATTTTATAGACATTATTTTTTGTGTTTTATTATAATTTTTTCAGTAGTTTCTTAACATAATATTATGCTATTAATTCTGTTTTGTTTTCGTACAAACTGTCACTTGGTTTTTTTCTTCTTCTTATTTGACACTGACGTTGTTGGGAACTACCCAATTGTACTACTTGTGTCGTTTTATAATACATTAGCTTAAGCTAGATTACAACTGTATAATGTAAACTCATTATGGATTTTCTCTTAATCAAGAAGTGTAAAACGTTCGATGATAGTTTGACGAAACAAAACAAAATTGGAAAGAACAGGGCAATCTGTCAACTAATGGTTTGACAGTTGTTATCGATATAAGAAGTTGTATCATATTTATTTAAACATTTTAGATTGTTCATTAAGTCTATACTTCATCACAATATTGTTTCGTTTGTCATACAAAAACCACATCAGCATGTACTGTCATAAGCTTCAATACCAAACCGGACATACATATATGAAAAAAAAAACTGTTTAAAAGACGACGTCCGAACCCGAACGCTCTTTCTTAATCCACCCATGTTATAACAACGAATTAATTCACAAAAGGTCAGTTCCAGTTTTAGCACGCATCCTTGATAAAAAAAAATAGACCAACCCCACCAGGCAATGTGTCGTGTAAATTTAACACTTTAATACCGCACACATGAGTTTGCATTTTCACCAGTAATTCGCTCTCTGCTGTATTTTATTTAACAACAACATGCGTGCATAACCTAGCAATTGAACTAAATAATAAACTCTCCTCCTCTTCTTCTTTCAGATTCCAGTTGCGTGGGCTCCTGGTCATATGGAATACGCTCCTGGCGATGTTTAGTATTATGGGAGCATTTAGGACGGCTCCGGAGCTGCTGCATGTATTGCGCCACTATGGACTTTTCCATTCCGTTTGTGTTCCTAGGTAAGTCAACCATATATCAGTTTATTTTTAATCATGATCATCAACGGTGGCATTGTAAATTAGTCTCTGGCCATGAACTACGAGTTGGATGTAAATTTTTGTGCACGAATCCAGTTTCCATTCTGATCATTGCAGTTTATCGTAAAGAAGAATGTTGCACCAGAACTTGTAATGGATAAAAAAAAATACCTGTAAATGGCCCTGATCTGGGCGGGTTTGTCAGATGAACTTAATCTTTTGATCTAGGTGTTAAAAGGATGAGTGTATTTGTGGAATGCGTCCATCTCATCTTATTCGGTTTTATGTATCAAATTCAATTAGAGGTAGGTGATAATTGTGTTAATCAGAATAGAAGCTTAGCAGGCATCTTTGTATGTATCAGTGATTCAATTTGCGTCAAATGTGGAAGGTCTCATCTAATCTCTTCTTTTTTTTCTATGCAGATAGCCTCGGGTTTATGTTCACTACAAGAACTATGTAGAGGTTAACAATCGGTAGTTTCATTACTAAAGATTAATTATGACGGCTGGCCACACTTCGCGATCGCGTCAAAATTTAATCAGCACCATACGTTACGAATATTTTTAGGGAGGCATTTCAATTTGAGACTCAATTTAAGATTTATATAACACGTGCATGGCTTAAGAACTAATTTAGAAGAGCAACTTTGATAAGAAGAGTCATTAATGTTATCGAGGCATTTGTTTTTTAATGTTTTTAATTACATTTGTTTTTTAGGAGTTGATGTTCGCCAAAAAGGTGAATAATATAAAACCACCTTACTGGGGCTTCCAAACACTGGTTGCCGAAAGGGAGTAGAATTTTTATTTGGGCTCTCTCAGAAAATGTTTAATACTGCACTCAAGAGCCAGGCTTACAAAAGCCTGCAAACTTTTAGCTTCGGCACGGCGTGAAAAAAAGAAAAAAACAGAAACGTTTTCAAAATTCAC
Source organism: Cheilosia vulpina (assembly GCA_916610125.1). Classification (NCBI taxonomy): domain Eukaryota; kingdom Metazoa; phylum Arthropoda; class Insecta; order Diptera; family Syrphidae; genus Cheilosia; species Cheilosia vulpina. The sequence continues at coordinate 29,748,748 of OU744278.1, forward strand.
AAAGGTACAAGTTCCAGTCACATTTCTGCTTGAGTGGTATAAAATGTCGTGTGTGTCGGCTTTTAGTTTGCATTTTACTTGCAATTTCCACCCACATTACCATAAGCTGCTGCCGTCAAGTCACTTCGTCCTGGATTAAATACGTAGTGTGAATTCCAAAAACGTGGTAGGATGTAATTGTTGTAATTGTGTACTGATAATCGTGTTTGACTTTGCTTCTCTGAAACAGAAGATAAAATAAAACTCGCCTATAACAGTATTTTTCCATGTAGATTTCGCAATTGTGACCTTCTGCAAATCTAAAGTCGAGACTAAAATTTGTTCTTAGAAGGCGCATAATCAAACAGACCTTGTGATCGCTGAACAAAATAATATTTATCGGACCAATAATAAAATACAGCACAAACGAACAGAACATAAAATTACTCATTTTCTATCTTCCCAAATGTTTCACATTTGTTGGTCTTTCTGTTAATTAAAATCCACATTTAATTTCGCATGTCAGGTAGTGAGTAGACAATTGTTCACTGGAAAGTTCTACAGCTTATGTCTAAGGAAATGTCAAAATATTTAGATTCTCACTCAATGGAAACCGGTTTATAAATGTTTTTTCCTAGATCTTGGCAGTGTAAAAACCGTTATTCTAATACTGAAGTCCGAAAGAGCCTATATTCTTGCATTCAAACAGAAAACTGATTTATGCGCAAGAATGTATTTATTGTTTTTTTTTTTTTTTTTGTTTTTATTAAGTCCCATACCCACTTGTCAGGCACTGCGACCTGATCTATTGTATCAAAAAGTTAATCTAAGAGACGTGCTCCCCCTAAAGAAGGTTAATGAATTTTATATTTATTTCTTACTCAAGGACTCACTGTGTTAGCTTTAACGTTTAAACAAATTATAGAAAAAGATCAATTAGAATTCAGTTATATTGCTATTTGTAACTACTATAATTTTATTTCCATTATATTTCACTAAATTTTTATTTTTCACTAGTCAAAGTTTAAATAATCAACTCTCTCTCTCTTTTCAGTTTCATTGAACAAGATCGTGTCAGCGGGTTCTGGACATGGTTGTTCTGTCTCTCGAAAGTTCCCGAACTAGGCGACACCCTATTCATAGTGCTTCGCAAACAGCCGCTTATTTTCCTTCACTGGTATCATCATATCACCGTGCTCATCTACACGTGGTTCTCATACACAGAATATACCTCATCTGCACGTTGGTTCATTGTCATGAACTTCTGTGTTCACTCTACGATGTACTCGTACTACGCCTTAAAGGCGGCCCGCTTCAATCCACCCCGTTTCATTGCGATGATCATAACTTCGCTTCAACTAACACAAATGATCGTCGGATGTGCAATCAATGTTTGGGCTCATGGTTTCCTCAAAACACATGGCCGACAATCCTGCAATATTTCGCCGACAAATATCAAGCTCTCAATTGCTATGTACTTTAGTTACTTTGTACTATTCGCAAGGTTCTTCTATAAGACCTACTTGTCGACGAGAGGCAATAAAAGCCGATCCGTAACCGAGCATCACTCCTTCTCGTCATCTACCTCGAAACTATCGACAAAGGAAGCATCATCAGATTACTTCGCACAAAATGGCAAAATGAAGGCACAGTAAGCTGTAAACTCACACACAACACACACACAAAGAAACCAGTTATCAAACACAAGTATATACACCAATTTAATTGCAGAAATAGGCTTTGAAAAAAGCTAAATAATTTTTTACATTGAATTTTGTAGAAAAAAAAAGAAAAGCAAACAGGCCTGGCTGCCTAGTTTTCTGTGCTGAATTATTAAAAAAAAACAATTCCTACAATTATATATGTGTTTTATTTGTAGTTATCTACTTTTTTTATCTTTATTGTAATTATTATTGTTTAAATCTGTAATAATAAAACATTCTGATATTTTCTATTTGAAATAGACTTTAGCTTGTAAAGAAAATAATTAAAAATGAAAAAAAAAAATCAATTTGTCGGTGGGATAACTACACAAAACGTAAAAAAAAAATTATAATATATAATATTTATTTGTAATTTTATTGTAAAATAGAATAAAAGATAACTTAAAAATATTTACGAGCTGACAAAATCCTTCATTTGCTTTACACACAACTGGCAACAAAATAAGCCTTTTTAAAAAAAATATATTTATTGATAGGAAATAGAAACAAAAAAAGTAAACGAACAAACAGTTGAATCAAATAAAAAAAACAAACTTAAAAGACACACGCCTATGTTTAACCGAAATAGTAAAAAATAGTAATGCGTTAAATTTCAATATTAATTGTTTATATTCGATAAATTAAAATAGACCAATCGAATTGTTGGATTATTCACCCCTATTCCAACGACTAGTTTCTCGTTTTCGTAATGTGCATTTTGGAATGATATTCCCTGCGTCTGACGCTCCTTGATTTCGGTGGTTGTATGACTTGCTATGCGTTGCATACATTTGTGGTAAATATTAAAATAAGTTCTTTGTTATAAATTATCGGACACAAAACGCATAAAGATGATACCCGGCCTCTTCCTAAAAACGAAACTCCAAATGTAGGTGAAATCGAAATCGGAAGCCGAATTGTCTCATCGGTGAACGAGGCAACTTGGTTTAATAAAATTAAAACAAATAACGATATTCGATTATATCGTATTTAAGCAACTACAGATGTATTTTCAACATAAAAGAAACGTAGTCATTGATAGCAGTTGCAAGCAATCTTTACAACGTGCATACACACGATTCGTATGCACATACCGACAACGGGAATAGCTATCTATTCTGGCCTTTGGTTATTGGCGGTCTCTTTTTTAAAAACGATTTAACACAATCTTGGAATTTAACGATCCATAAGTATATCGGTTCTGTTCGACTTCAAATTTTCGAACAACCTGGGCATTCGACCTGTTCTTGCAATTTATTGCAAAATTTTCAAAATAGGCATGTTGGCTATGTTCAATTTCAAACTTATCAATAAACTTACTTGTATTTTTTCCTATCCCTTTTTGAAATACTCGTACGATTTCAAATTTAAATACACGGCATTTAATTCTTTACGAGTTATGTTCGATTTTTTGAGTGTTCCCTGAAGGACACATTGATGACTCGATGCTATTTATTTCAACATTTCCCACAACACTTATTATTATCTATATTTCTTTTTTTGTTAAACATGAGGTTGGAATTTTTAGGTGTTTGAAAGAAAATATAAGAATTTTTAAATCAATATTGCCTGAAGTTGACAAAGATTATAAATAATTCAAAAAGAAAACACAATACACACAAGTTAAAGGAAGTAACAAAGTCATTCTTTATAAACGGTTCTTATTTTACTTATTACTTATACAACTTGTTTTAATTTTTGTTAATGCATTTAACCACGTTGTAATGGGGATTTTTTTATTTAAATTTATTTAATTATGAAATAATGCTTAATAAAACTAGAATTAATCATGGAGATGATATGTAGTATGAATTTGCATAAATAAACAGATGAAATTGGTTTAATTTTTTTAAATTATGTGGTGAAATTCATCATATGCAGGCAAAGAATTAAATACTAAAAAGAGTTTGTAAAATTGATGATGAAAATACAAATAAAACTGGAAATAAGAAAAGGATTTTATTCCAAAGTGTTATATTTTCTTTGTCTTCAAAATTTTTTTTTTTAATGGTGGCGTAAGTATCAGAAATAGTTGAAATAAGAGATAATTACATTTTTTGAAAGAATTTTTTTTTTCAAATAACAGCTGTTTTCTGTGAAACTTATCCACGGCGTGCTCTGTCAAAATTTAGCTGGGACTTTAGCTGATGTTTGGAGAGAAAAGTTGAAGACCAGATAAAATCTAGTTTAGCTTGTACTAAACTTTAGAAAAGAAAACCTTCTCTGAAAATGATTCTATATGATCATGATCACTCATATTTTTTAGATTAATCCAGCGTGAGAACTGCAAAATAGATCAGTGCCTTGATTTTGTGCGGTTTTTCGCGCAATGTCGGTTACTGAAAAAATTTCACAAATTGACGGATTCTACAAATGTGGGAGCGCCTATGAATACTTGTGAGCTACAAAATAGCATGTTGCTAATGGCCAGCCACCAATCCTATTGCTTTTTTGTGTTTCGTATTGAATTTGTTTGGATTTTGTTGAGGCTTTGATTGAATTAAAGAAAATAGTAAAATACACATTAAATAATACCGAATTCTTGAATGAAAGTCTAATTCATAAACTCACATTTACAACAAAAGAAATGAGCATTTTTGCGTTACTTCATGAATTTTTTGGGAAAACAGCTTGTAGGCAGCTGCCTTTCCACTGAAAAGTTATTTGGGGCACGGCTACGGTTAAACGCGACAAAAAGGGGTAATGAGGCTCGCTTCGCTCGCTTAAAGGGATCTAAACTCCAGTATTTCATTTTCGGGCACGAGCCTGTACATTTTAAGGCCCAACTTATTTCTTAAAATACTATTTTTAATTATTACGTTACGTCAAATACGTTGCCGTGTCGGCGAACAGCCACTTCGAAGTTATACATCTTTATATTCCATTATCTTTGGTATTAAGTTGACAAAAATTATCTGAACTGTTTCGGTTGTTTTGTTAGACGGAAGGGTGGACCTCCAATAAATAAAAATTAATAAATATTCCTGCAAGGAAACCCAACACAATTTTTAGCTTTTTTGCTCACTTGTTTGTTTATTGATTTAATGATCTTCAACTCCAATTAAACGCACATTAAGTTAGCTCTATTTGTATCGGAATACGTTAGATTATTTTTCAATCAAATAGATTTCTTGTTTTCTTATAAGCTACCACGAATACATTACAAACAGAATAAAGGTTTTTTATTTAGAAAATAATGACACAAATGACACATTTAGCCATTCAGTTTTCATCGTAAGACTACCAGTTTTTCAAATCTTAAACAAGAATAGATTGATTACACTAAGAAAAAAATCACTGAGAGTCTCAGTGCAGAAGTAATTAAAAAATAAAAATCTCGCTCTGCTACGGGTCCTATTTTAGATGAGGGTTCTAAAGAATAGATATACTGCTTGGAATCGCTGTCCATAGCTTGGATTTGCTGTCGATATTTTCTAATTCCATCTGCTTTTCTTGGCGCGCTTGTTATTGGTATCCTCCGATGACGAAGACGAAGTGGATGATTTGGATGATGGAAAAGAGATTGGGGATGGAGGCGGTGGCGCTGGTGATGCAAATACTCCCGCTTCTGGGACTGTTTGTTCCCATGTGCGATCTGATGAGGCTCGAAACTGAGACATGTACTGTGTTCGAAAGTCATCACGCATGGCACTATATCTATCCGATGCAGGACCACCTAATGGCTTCGTTGATGGCGGGTTTGATGCTGGTGGCATTGAAGGCATTGCTGAAGACCTTCCTTCCGATCCCTCACTCCGTCCACTACTAGCGCTTCCGAAACCGGTACGTTCACGGTATCCCAGACCCGTGCCGCCGACATTGATACGCTTGCCTTTGCTGTTTTTAAACCGCGAGTTTCTGAACCATGCGCTCTTCATAGCCAAGTCCATTAGATCTTGTGGTACATCTTGATCGGCTCCTTCAAGATTCCGCACCAAATGCCCGGCAAATTCCTTGTCTTTGTCGGTAACAAGAGTGAAGGCGTTACCCTTTTCCCCAGCTCGACCAGTTCTCCCAATTCTGTGCGTGTGCGTATCAATGTCCCTGGCAATATCGTAGTTCACTACTGTTCGGATGTGGGGGATGTCCAAACCGCGGGCTGCCACATCCGTGGCTACGAGGATGTCACATTCCTTTTTCTTAAAGGCAGTGATGACTTTGTTACGATCAGCTTGATCCATGTCACCGTGCAACAGAAGACAATTGAATTCCTTTACCATAAGGTTGTTAGCTACAGTTTCTGCGTCCAGTTTTTTAGTGACAAACACTAGCACACTGCCTTGCGAAAGGAATTCCACTAGCCTAAGGAGAAGCCAATTCCATTTGTGCTGCGGATTGTTGAACACGTATACCTGTTGAGTGATGTCTTGGTTAGCTTCGCCCAAATCGCCTTGAATTATTCGCACCGGATCGGTGAGAACATCTCTGGCCAAACGTTCGATACGTTTTTTAAATGTCGCAGAGAAGAGAAGCGTCTGCCGATCAGGTCTGACATGATTGCAAATTGAGCGGACCTATAAAAAAATCAATAGAATTGCAATAATACCATGAGATATCATGTGAACGACTCACCTGCGGTTCGAACCCCATGTTGAACATACGATCGGCTTCGTCCAACACCAAGTAAGTAACTCGCCGCAAGTTTGTCGCCTTCATCTTAACCATATCGATCATACGGCCCGGTGTAGCTACAACAATCTCAGCACCCTGCTCCAGAGCCTTGCTCTGCTCCCATTTCGAGCCACCACCGTAGCAGCAGACCACATTGATGTTGTACACTTTGCCAAATTTCTTCGCCTCGTTGTATATCTGTAGTGAAAGCTCACGAGTTGGGGCCAAAATTAAGCCGATTGGGCCATCGCCCTCCTTCAGTTCACGCTGATCCATGATATGCACAAGCATAGGCCACACAAAGGCGGCCGTCTTACCACTACCAGTCTTTGCAATGCCAATAATATCTCGACCTCCCAGAGCGGTTGGTATAGCCTGTGCCTGGATTGGTGTTGGCTGAGTGTACTCTGCCTTACGAATCGCTTTTATTAAGGGCTCATCAAAGCCAAAGTGTCCGAAGCTGGTCACCGGCTTAGGCGGCTCAGGCCCAGTAACTTTTACACCCAGAGTGTGGCGCAAATCCGAAACCTGGCCTTCGGATAATGATGCAATGTCTTCATGCGGCGTATAGAAGTTCTTTTCAAACTTCTCATACTCAATTTCAGAGTGGTAGATTGGCGGCAGAGGGTCAATATTGCGATTTTTCGGTGGAGCAATCGGATTGCCATCCTCGTCGTAGTCAATTTCAATATCCGAGCCATCATCCCGTACACCAGCCATCGGATTCTCCTCCATGTAACGATAGTAGCTTTCCTCATCATCTTCGTCGTCAATATCACCGCGTACACCTTTTTCTTCCACAGGAGCCACTACCACTTCTGAGCGCTGAGCTCGAACTTTTTCCTTTTGCACTTGTTGCTCGATACCAGCCATGAATTGATCGTTGGAATTGAGGTTGGAATTTTTAGTTGTTTGAAAGTAAAATATAAGAATTTTTAAATCAATATTGCCTGAAGTTCACAAAGATTATAAATAATTCAAAAAGAAAACACAATACACACAAGTTAAAGAAAGTAACAAAGTCATTCTTTATAAACGGTTCTTATTTTACTTATTACTTATACAACTTGTTTTAATTTTTGTTAACGTCATCGACTAACTCTCGACCCGGCAACATCGTTCTGCTAATCGTGTTACTCTCTGATATCCTTTCTCTTGTGTGTATAAACGGTCTCATTACACCAGACAAACGGTTGATTCTCTTGGTCTCTCTTCAATACGCCAGTGAAACAAACAAGTGCACAAATAACCTGGTGATAAAATCCGATTTACTATGGCTTTAGCGATCTAACACCAGATATGAATATAAAAATAAAAAACGAAAAAAACAAAATTCTTCTCCTTTCGATCCAACAAATTTATTCGCTATCCACTCTTCATTAGACAACCCAAAATTTATAGTGATCTCCTCTACGCATCCCGAAAAGCCGCTGACATCATTTAGTGTTTTCTTGCTTAAGAAAGCAATTGATGGTATTAGTACAGCCTACGAACAAATAACACAGCTACGTGATGGCAGTCTTCTTATTCTGGTTAAAACCAAAAAAATAGCTGACATATTCCTATCCAGGAAAGTACTCTCCAACCTATGCCCGATCTCAGTAGCCCTTCACTCGCAATTAAACGCATCAAAAGGCACGGTGTACGCACCATACCTTACCAATGTCCCCGAATCCGAGATCATTGATGAAATGAAATCACAAGGTGTCACCGACGTTTTTAAATTTAAAAAGATAGAGAACGGGAATCCTCGCGCGACAGGGCTGGTTCTCTTCACATTTGACCTTTTCCGCCCACCAAGCACAGTAAACATAGGATGGTACAATGTCCAAGTAACGGAATATTTCCCTAACCCCATGCGCTGCCAAAACTGCCAACTCCTAGGCCATACCACCAAACGCTGCAAGGGCAATCCCTCATGCGTCAACTGTAATCTTCCACCCCACACCCCCGAAAAATGTACACGCATCTCATGCGCTAACTGCAACGATAATAACCCCGCCTCATATAAATCGTGCCCACGTTACCAACAAGCAAAAGAGACTCTTAAAATAAAAACTGTAAGAAAATGTAGCATGGCTGAAGCTAAACTAATTTACAAGGAACAAAACCCAACCACCCCCCTCCCAGCATCCTACTCCGAAATTGCAAGTAATTCCAAAACCCAAAAATCAACTGTTGCAGTAATCCACACAAATCATACAGGCAACGGCACTCAATTCCCAGACACACCAAATGCCACTGTCAATCTGATAAACAACACTTCCACGCTAATTCCGCTATCCCCTTCTCCTTTGTCAACCACAAGGTCCACAATCATTAATCAAGAGAAAACGATCACACCCAAACACATTCTCCTCGAACACAGTAATAAAATTGCCTCTTCACCACACCACACACATTCCACCACCACACCTGCTACTACAGAAGCCCCTCCGCTGACTGTTAAACCCCCTTCTTCATCCAGCTCTCACAAAACTCATGTACATAGTGCTAACTCAACTAAGCCAATTCCACTCAAACAACGCTCACTACTACCAAACATACCCACTCACAATAATTCCCCACAATCACCAATCTCCGCCATCACTCAATCTCTAATAAATAACAACAAATACTTCACACAATCACCAATCAATGATAAAGAATATGACATTCACAACATTGAACCCGATGCAGATGACTTCTAAATACACCACCAACACTGACTCTGCAGTCCGGAAATTGAGCAAACCGAGCTCGACAATGAGCTTGGGTTGTTCAACATCTGGGCTGCGGAGTCAACAAGTTAATTACCGAAACCCAATAAACCCAAAACCCTCACTACCCAATCAAAACATAAACAAAAAAAAGGACCCAAACCAAAAACAAAACCAAATCGATGTATTATTATTATTATTATTATTATTTATTAGCATAAAAATAAATTTTTAACTAATACATATGTAAATAAAAGAGCACTAGCTACAGAGGCTTTCAGCTCTAATCAAGAGTTAAATTATAAAGTAACAAAAAGAAAAAAAATTTATATAATTAAGTTCTCTTTACGGAGGAAGTTGTAAACTTTTATTACATTATCGTTATTGATTGTGTTTAGAAAAGTGTAGACTGACTGATTTTCTGACAAGAGGGACTTAAATGATCTGGAGATGCGGCAAGGAGTATTTCCGATGATATGTTCAATATCAATACTGTTGTTGCAGACTGTGCAGGTGGGTGGGTTTTCTCCCTTTAAGATGTGTTGATGCGTTGCAATAGTATGACCCAAGCGAAGACGGACGAAGTTGGAGTTCATTTCCTTAGAGGTTGATGTCGGGTAGATCGGGATGGACCGGCTGGTGTTGACTTTTGTGTAGTGGTTATGGTAATTTTGCCAACTACAGATTCGGAGCATATTAATCTGTTGCATGATTTGTTTTTGTAGATCTAGTTTTGATATTGTATTAAAGGTGAGAAGAGGGGCATTATTGGCATATTTTGCGGCTTTATCAGCAAGTTCATTCCCTTGTATCCCCATGTGGCTTGGGATCCACATCAGTTTTATTTTGTTTGGGTATTTTGCAAGGATATCCCTAATGTGGTTTATGAGTCCGGTGTTGTGGTTTGGGTTTAAAGTAGCCTTGAGCGTTGATAGGCTGTCCGTGCATATTATGGCCTTTCCACGGAGTTTGGCCATGGTTTTGACTGCTTCAAGTAAAGCAAGTGCCTCTGCCGTGAAAATTGATGCACTACGAGGTAAAAGTCCGGCTTTTAAAAGTGATCCACTTTCTAAAGTGACTGCAAAGGATGTAGTGTGTGTTGATTTGGAACCGTCTGTAAATATAGGGTTCCATCCTTTAGATTTAAGTGAGCTGATTTTCTGAAGAAAATTTGCCTTGTAGATATTTCTGTCTGTTTTGGTTTTGTTATATTCCGACAGGGATAGTAGAACCGATGACTCTTTAATGCACCATGGTGGATAAGATGGGAAGTGGTGTTTTCTACGTTCGATGGGAAGACCAAATTCTTTTGCGGTGCATATTGTTCGAGCTATGGTTGATGGAAGACGCCTAGTTGTTTTTGCTCTGATAGCAGAAGAGATATCTTTATCAATGATTGAATTGTAGGAGAAGGAGAGTTTAGCAAGGAGTTTAATGAAGCATTCTGCTTGGCGTTCTTCTAAGGTTGGAAGTCCTGCTTCTGCCATTATATTTGTAATTCTGGTAGTCCGATATGCATTGATACTCCTCCTGGCTGCTTGATGATAGTTTGATTTTAAGAGGTTGAGTGTTGTCTTAGGACACTTGCCATAGATGAAAAGTCCATAGTCAATTTTGCTTAAAACTAAAGCTTTAGTAATATTACAGAGAGTATTTATATGTATGTTTAACCTTTTACAAGCTAAGTAATTTATGATGTTGACTCTAACAGCTAGGCTCTTTTTAAGGTCTATACAATGTGGTTTCCAGTTGTATCTATTATTAAACGTAACTCCTAAAATGTTTAAGTTGTTAACATTTTGCAAACTAACATTGTTTAAGCTTAAAATTAGTTGTGGGCAAGCTATTTTACGACAAACATGCAGTGTCTTACATTTTTCTAATGCGAGTTTAGCGCCGGCTCTCGAAGCCCATTTTAAAATATCTTTAAGTAATTCCGATAGGATAGTTTTGGTTCTTTCCAGATCATTAAGCTTACACATGATGAAAAAATCATCTGCGTAGCTGCAATGGTCCAGTAGTTTATATTTCGAGATGATAGTACTTATTTCATCAAAAGCAATAATGAAAAGAACCACCGACAAAGGGGATCCTTGAGGGATACCATTATGAAGTGGAAGTGTTTCAGAGAAACGATTGTTTACGTTAACCGAAAAGCTTCTGTTTGATAGAAAAGCTTTTATGTAACCGAACACTTTGGGGCCGATATTCCATTTTTTTAATTTGTTTAGAATTAGATGAATACCTATTTTGTCGAAGGCTTTTTCGAAATCTAGTGAGAGTATAGTAACGTGGTTTCGAGATGATAGGGCATTTGAGATATAAAAATCTAAGTGTAATAAGGCATCGGCACAGCCCCGATTAGGTTTAAAGGCCACTTGTTTTTCGCTAATAAGTTTATTGGATTCAATGTACCAGAGAAGGCGTTTTGCAACTATTTTTTCTAAAACTTTCGACAAACAAGAAATAAGTGAAATTGGGCGGTAACCACAAATTGTATTGGTTGGCTTGTTGGGCTTAGGCAGGGGGATTATTGTAGCTGATTTCCAGCTGTGTGGAATTATGCCCTTATCGAGAATCATGTTGTATAAACGACAAAGCCTTGATTTTGCTGAGGATGGAAGATTTTTTAGCATAGGGTAAGATATGCGGTCCCTGCTTGGCGTTTTCCCTTTTAATTTGGAGAGACAACTAATTAGTTCAAGATTAGTGATCGCAGCTTCAATGTGCTTTGCAGATGGAGTTGAAGACATGGAGGGAGGATTAATTTGGAGAGACCGGTTTTTACTTCTATTAAAGCTGGTCGTAAAGTGTATGTCTTTTGACTGATTTGACCAAGAATGGGCAAAAAAATTGCTGATCTCTATAGGGCACAGAGAAGGTCCATCTTGTGTTTCAATGCATTTAATGAAGCGTGGGACAGAGTTCCCGGTAAGAGAGCGAATTTTATGCCAAATTTTTGCGGGAGGGGAGTCAGGATTTATTGAGGAAGTAAAATCTTGTAAGCTTTTGGCTTTACTTATTTTCATTTCCCTACGAAATATTGCATTCGATTTTTTATATGCTGTTAAGTTGGTGTTGGTGGGGTGTTTCTTAAAGAGTCTCCAGGATCTAACTTTTTCGGATTGTAGTCTTTTTAATGTGGGATTCCACCAAGGGACATATTGTTTGGTACGGGATGGGGTTGTTTGGGAGATAGACATGTTAGCGGCGGAGCGTATGGATTTAAGAATCACAGCGGCCTCTTTGTTTATATTGGAGGATGGTGAGTGTTCCAAAAGAGAGTCTGTGATGTAACTTTGAAACTTGTCCCAGTTGGCCGAGTCAGTTTTAAATTTGGGATTGGGTTGCACGTTTGATTTAGCAGGGCATATTGCGACAGCTGTAATAATTGGAAAGTGATCGCTGTTGTGGAGATCATCCAGTATTTTCCAAGAAGTACGTGGAATAAGTTCTGGAGAACAGCAGGTGATGTCAATGTGTGTAAAGGTTTTGTGTGTGGAGAAATGCGTAGCGGATCCGTCGTTTAGCACCATGAGGCTAGAGTTAAGTAGGAAATTCTCTAAAATAGCTCCCCTGGGATTGGTAGAGGGGGAGCCCCAAAGAACGCTCCAGGAATTAATGTCCCCAACTAGTAAAACGGGGGTGTGGACTTGGTTAATAATATTTTCTAGGTCGTTTTGTGAAAATTGCTGATCAGGTAAGATGTAAATAGAGACCACTGTGAATTTGAGTGATAGATTTATTTGAGCTGCAATCGTTAAGATGTTGGAGTTAATACTAATTATATCGTGAGGAATATAGCGTTTTATTAAAAGGCCAATACCTTGTTTTGCCGTTGTATTGTAAGGAAAATTGTGAAAATAACCTTTATATAAATGGGGCGCAAGAGGAGTAGAACCAAACGCACAATGTGTCTCTTGAAGAGATATAACACAAGGTGCAAGTTCTTTTATTAAGATATTAAGCTCATCATAGTTGTTAATATAACCTTTTATATTCCACTGGAGAGCTTTAAATGTATTGTGAGATAATGTAGGGTTAGTTACGTTGTTTTGTGAATTATTCCTGCGACTCCGCTGCACGGAGGCTGAAGCGTCTACGCTCTCTAAAGAGCGCAAACGATTCAGCCTCCGAACAGCAGAGTCGGTGGCTTCGGCATGTGTACTGTGATTATTATATTTCGTCATCATCTGATATTGGTGTAAAGGAGGTTGTTTGGGTTTTGGAGGGGGGGTTTTGGTGCGGCGGTACGATTTGGTTAAAGTTTTTTTGTAGGAGAGAGTTTATTTGTGTTTTGTTTGAAAGAGGTGTGAGGGGTGAAAGTGAGAGCATGTTTGATTCTTTGAGATCACTGGAGAGATTGGATAGAGAGTTGGTAGAGCGATGGATTGATTCTAATATGTGGGAGTTTTGATTATTGTCGATGTGTTGTGGTGGGGCGATTTCTTTGTTGGGTTCGTGTGAGGTTTTTTTTGTTGAGTCGGATATACTCGTAGATGTTTGCACGATAGGGGTTTTGCGGGGGGCTGTTGGTATGTTTGTTTGTTTTTGAGGAGATAGGGCTGGGGTATTACTTTGTGTGAGAATTCTGTTTTTAATAATTTCAGCCATGGAGGGTTTCGCGCCGGGATATTTGGTTGGAGCAGGTAGCTGATGTAACATCGGATCATCATTGTAAATTTTCCAAGCTTCCCTAATTGTGCAGCGACGGTTGACTTTGATTTTGTTAACAGATTTGTGACGTAGAAAAGTTGGGCATGCTGGGTCATACGATGTGTGGGTATCATCTTGACAGTTGATACAATGAATTCGATAGCATTCCTCGTGTGGAGGGGGAAGGCAACAATTTTTGCAAGTTGGTAGACTGGTGCACCGATTTTTGGTGTGGCCCAATTTTTGGCAAGCGACGCACCTCATCGGATTTGGTATATATTCATCTACCTTGCAATTAACCCAACCTATTTTTATGTCACTGGGACGTCTAATAAGATCAAAGGTAATGATAGCGGCGCCTGTCGGGAGTAGATCAGTGTTAACTTTTTTATATATTTTTTTTATGTCGATTATTTTGTATTTTTTTAATTCATTCAATAGCTCGTCTTCTGGTATATCAATTATGTGTTTGGAGAAAATTCTACCCTGAATTGAGTTTAGTCCTACGTGCGAAACTATTTTTACTGGGATAGAGTCGACTAATTTGGATTTGATGAATTTTTCCGCGGTCAAGAGGTTAGAGACTTTGACAAGGAGGTCGCCAGATCGCATTGCTTTCACTTCCAAAATGTCTTTGGAAATATATTCCAATCCGCGATTTATTTGGAAAGGATTGTATGCAGAGAGAGGTTTAAGGTTATCTCCTAGTTTTTCTAGTCCTGAGACTACTACATACCGAGGAATATTGTCATCATTTGAAGAGATTGTCGGGAGTGATGGGAAGTTGTCGTCAGTGCATTTGCGTTTTGATTTTATGTTCCGATTTAAGGGGGCGTCTGGGAGAAGATCCCTAAATCGGTTTTGATTAGGGGGGTCCGAACCCCCTTTCATTGTTCTATTTTTTAATGGAACAAGCGGAAAAAATTGAACGAGTCTATCGAAAATTTCAATCGGTAGAAATGTAAACCCGCGTGGTCGCGGAAAATTGACACTTCGAATGTAAACAGACGAGAGAGAAAGAGAATTTGTATGTACTAGCCAACTACGTTCTACACCCACGTCTTTACACGGCGATTGCCTGACAGAGACTGCAAATCGATGTAACCCACACTTCTTTTGCGTCAGGTAAAACAAGATCGTGGAGCCATTGCAATCCAGATGTAACCCTCAATATTTTGCAATGGAATATAAATGGATTTACTAATAACCTGGATGAGCTTAATATAATAAGTAAGCAACTCAACCCAAGCATTATATCTCTACAGGAAACACACTGTCCATTCAATTACACTCCACAATACCCAAGAGCCTTTGACGGCTATTTCCACAACCTACCAATTAATAACACGTATAAGCAAGGCGTAGCACTATTAATTAAAAAAAATACACCTCACAAAATCATACCTATAAATTCTAGCCTACAAGTGCTGGCTGTCGAGCTCCAACTTAGAACAAAGTTCACATACATAAACATATATCTCCCTCCAAAAAATAAAATCAATAAAAACGAATTGTTCGATATCATCAACCAAATCAATCCCCCTATTATATTTGGTGACGACATTAATGCATGGAGTACTTTATGGGGCTCAACTAGTACCAACAAAAAAGGTTACATATTTGAAAACTTTCTTTTGAACGCCAACCTTGTCATCTTAAATGATGGATCGCCTACCCACCTGTCGACGCATAATACATTTACTCATATCGACATAACATGTTGCTCTCCTCAATTAGTACCTAAAATAACTTGGAAGACTTTGGAGGATCTTCATAATAGTGACCATTTCCCAGTACTTACGACAATAAATATCGGACGTATTACCAAACCGAAGACACCCATCCCTAAATTTAAAACAAACCTTGCCAATTGGAGATTATTTAGTAATAAATCTACTGAGTACCTGTCCGATAAAGCTGCATCCACATGCAATAACAAGGAAGCTGCGCTATTACAAAAAGCTATCAGAACTGCAGCAAATATCTCCATCCCCCAGACCGCACCAATAAAGCGCAAACAGGCAATTCCTTGGTGGAACCCCGAACTTTCATCGCTAAGGAAAGAAAAAATGACTGCTTTGAAGAAATTCCAAAATAATGCCTCCACTCAAAACTTAATATGTTACAAAAAATCAAACGCGAAGTTTCGCAGATTGCTTAAAGATTCCAAGGCAAAAAGTTTCTATGAACTCACCTCAACCATAAACCCCAACTCCCCTCCCGCTAAAATATGGCACAACATTCGCCGCCTGACTGGGGATCCTACCACACTCACCATAAAAAGCATGAAATCCACTAATGGTATTATTACAAATCCACCAGAAATATCCGATTTCATAGCACAGTCCTGGTCTACTATTTCGGAAAATACTAACTTTTCGAACAAATTCATTTATGAAAAAAACAAAATACTAAACAGCCCACCTCCGAATGCAACTAACCCTACCGCTCGACGCATCGAACAACCAATCTCTGTATCTGAATTTGAAGCTTCACTAAATTCAGTGAAGGGCAAGACACCAAGTAGGGATAGAATATCCTACCCTATGCTGAAAAATCTTTCCCAAGAAACTAAGCAACGTATCATTAACCTGTACAACAATATTTTGAATAGCGCGATTATTCCTCAAACCTGGAAAACAGCTACAGTAATCCCTATCCCTAAACCAAACAAAGACAAAACTTCAACAAAAGATGTAAACAGAACTCGCAATCGAAGACATATTAAATTGGTCAAAAAAATCTGGTGCCAAACTGTCAGTCCAAAAATGCCAACTACTTCACATTTGTCGAAAACAGAATTGCCCTCCACTTAACATTAATGTTAATAATGTATCAATTAAAAATCAAAATCAAGTCAACAATTTAAAAATTAGGATTAGTCTTTAATAATAAGTACTCTTGGAAACAACACTGTCTAGAACTTAAGAAATCCCTAGCTGCAAGAACGAACATTGTAAGTTATCTAGCGTGTAAGAAAAGCAACGTCCACGTCAACACACTCCCAACGATCACCAAAATGTTAGTTTTAAGTAAAATCGACTATGGATTATCTATATATGGGCATTGTCCAGTAACTACATTAAAAATAATAAAACCCATATACCACCAAGCAGCGAGAAGAAGCATAAACGCTTTTCCTACCACCCCCATCAAAAATATTTTAGCAGAAGCAGGACTACCAAGCATCGAGGAACGAATAGATTCCGCCACTTTAAAAACATCAGTGAAACTTGTATTCTCAAAAAACTCGATAATTGATCCCGACGTAAAAAGAGCAAGATATCAACAAAATTGTAAGAGGATTCCATCAGCCATCGCTATTGCCCTCGATAAAGCAACTCTGCTAGAATTACCAGCCAAGAAAAAAAAATACCGCTCCTCCACGCTACCCCCCATGGCTAATCGACCCTAAGTCCATTGTACTTACTCTAGCCAATTATAAAAAGACAACTACCAGCAATGCGACCTTCCGTCAACTCTTCGCCAGCATTGCATCAAAATTAAAATCAGATGGATGGAATTTAATCTTCACTGATGGCTCGAAAACTATAAACAACACATCATTTGCCGTTACTCTCGAAAATGGATCTACTGTCTGCATAGGCAATCTACCTGAGTTCGCCTCAATATTTACAGCAGAAGCCTTCGCCATCCTTGGAGCAACTAAGACAGCAATGAATCTCCGAGGTAAACACATCATATGTTCCGATAGCATATCGGTCCTTAACGCCATAAAAAATCCAAACAACAACACAGAACTTATATCAAAAATCAGATATCAACTTATAAAATCACCAAGGAATGTCAAGCTGATGTGGACTCCTGGGCATGTCGGGATCCAAGGTAACGAAAACGCTGATGCTGCTGCTATCTCGGTCAAAAATGCTCCGGTATATAGTTTCAACGTCTACACTAAACTAGACTTGATAAAACTTATTCAAACATCCTCAAAAACCCGTATCAAAACCGATTGGAGCCTGTACCACCATCACTACAAGAAAGTAAACCCGGAGAAACTCAATCCCGTCTACCCTACAACCATTTCTAAACAAAAAATAACGAACTTCATACGACTACGACTTGGTCACACCTCAGCCTCTCACCAATACCTTCTTACCAAGAACAGCCCTCCAACTTGCGAAACCTGCAAAACCACCCTGAACATAACACATATTCTAGAAAATTGCTCCGTTTTTAAACCTATCATCAATAATCTTTTTAAAAATAAATCTATATATGAAATACTTAGTAACCCCAGTCCTACAAATATTGAAAAAATTTCTAACTTTCTTACGAAAACTAATATTATCATTTAATCAAACAAATAATAGAATAGAGCCAAAAGTCACTGCAGCTAGGCTCGTTAAAATAAGTACTAACAAGTAATTTTAATTACATGTTAATAATTTATAATAATATAATAATTTTTGTTAATGCATTTAACCACGTTGTAATGGGGATTTTTTTATTTAAATTTATTTAATTATGAAATAATGCTTAATAAAACTAGAATTAATCATGGAGATGATATGTAGTATGAATTTGCATAAATAAACAGATGAAATTGGTTTAATTTTTTTAAATTATGTGGTGAAATTCATCATATGCAGGCAAAGAATTAAATACTAAAAAGAGTTTGTAAAATTGATGATGAAAATACAAATAAAACTGGAAATAAGAAAAGGATTTTATTCCAAAGTGTTATATTTTCTTTGTCTTCAAAAGTTTTTTTTTTTAATGGTGGCGTAAGTATCAGAAATAGTTGAAATAAGAGATAATTACATTTTTTGAAAGAAGTTTTTTTTCAAATAACAGCTGTTTTCTGTGAAACTTATCCACGGCGTGCTCTGTCAAAATTTAGCTGGGACTTTAGCTGATGTTTAGAGAGAAAAGTTGAAGACCACATAAAATCTAGTTTAGCTTGTACTAAACTTTAGAAAAGAAAACCTTCTCTGAAAATGCTGATTCTATATGATCATGATCACTCATATTTTTTAGATTAATCCAGCATGAGAACTGCAAAATAGATCAGTGCCTTGATTTTGTGCGGTTTTTCGCGCAATGTCGGTTACTGAAAAAATTTCACAAATTGACGGATTCTACAAATGTGGGAGCGCCTATGAATACTTGTGAGCTACAAAATAGCATGTTGCTAATGGCCAGCCACCAATCCTATTGCTTTTTTGTGTTTCGTATTGAATTTGTTTGGATTTTGTTGAGGCTTTGATTGAATTAAAGAAAATAGTAAAATACACATTAAATAATACCGAATTCTTGAATTAAAGTCTAATTCATAAATTCACATTTACAACAAAAGAAATGAGCATTTTTGCGTTACATCATGAATTTTTTGGGAAAACAGCTTGTAGGCAGCTGCCTTTCCACTGAAAAGTTATTTGGGGCACGGCTACGGTTAAACGCGACAAAAAGGGGTAATGAGGCTCGCTTCGCTCGCTTAAAGGGATCTAAACTCCAGTATTTCATTTTCGGGCACGAGCCTGTACATTTTAAGGCCCAACTTATTTCTTAAAAATACTATTTTTAATTATTACGTTACGTCAAATACGTTGCCGTGTCGGCGAACAGCCACTTCGAAGTTA
Organism: Cheilosia vulpina; assembly: GCA_916610125.1. Lineage (NCBI taxonomy): Eukaryota > Metazoa > Arthropoda > Insecta > Diptera > Syrphidae > Cheilosia > Cheilosia vulpina. The sequence goes on from OU744278.1 coordinate 29,767,999, forward strand.
TACATCTTTATATTCCATTATCTTTGGTATTAAGTTGACAAAAATTATCTGAACTGTTTCGGTTGTTTTGTTAGACGGAAGGGTGGACCTCCAATAAATAAAAATTAATAAATATTCCTGCAAGGAAACCCAACACAATTTTTAGCTTTTTTGCTCACTTGTTTGTTTATTGATTTAATGATCTTCAACTCCAATTAAACGCACATTAAGTTAGCTCTATTTGTATCGGAATACGTTAGATTATTTTTCAATCAAATAGATTTCTTGTTTTCTTATAAGCTACCACGAATACATTACAAACAGAATAAAGGTTTTTTATTTAGAAAATAATGACACAAATGACACATTTAGCCATTCAGTTTTCATCGTAAGACTACCAGTTTTTCAAATCTTAAACAAGAATAGATTGATTACACTAAGAAAAAAATCACTGAGAGTCTCAGTGCAGAAGTAATTAAAAAATAAAAATCTCGCTCTGCTACGGGTCCTATTTTAGATGAGGGTTCTAAAGAATAGATATACTGCTTGGAATCGCTGTCCATAGCTTGGATTTGCTGTCGATATTTTCTAATTCCATCTGCTTTTCTTGGCGCGCTTGTTATTGGTATCCTCCGATGACGAAGACGAAGTGGATGATTTGGATGATGGAAAAGAGATTGGGGGTGGAGGCGGTGGCGCTGGTGATGCAAATACTCCCGCTTCTGGGACTGTTTGTTCCCATGTGCGATCTGATGAGGCTCGAAACTGAGACATGTACTGTGTTCGAAAGGCATCACGCATGGCACTATATCTATCCGATGCAGGACCACCTAATGGCTTCGTTGATGGCGGGTTTGATGCTGGTGGCATTGAAGGCATTGCTGAAGACCTTCCTTCCGATCCCTCACTCCGTCCACTACTAGCGCTTCCGAAACCGGTACGTTCACGGTATCCCAGACCCGTGCCGCCGACATTGATACGCTTGCCTTTGCTGTTTTTAAACCGCGAGTTTCTGAACCATGCGCTCTTCATAGCCAAGTCCATTAGATCTTGTGGTACATCTTGATCGGCTCCTTCAAGATTCCGCACCAAATGCCCGGCAAATTCCTTGTCTTTGTCGGTAACAAGAGTGAAGGCGTTACCCTTTTCCCCAGCTCGACCAGTTCTTCCAATTCTGTGCGTGTGCGTATCAATGTCCCTGGCAATATCGTAGTTCACTACTGTTCGGATGTGGGGGATGTCCAAACCGCGGGCTGCCACATCCGTGGCTACGAGGATGTCACATTCCTTTTTCTTAAAGGCAGTGATGACTTTGTTACGATCAGCTTGATCCATGTCACCGTGCAACAGAAGACAATTGAATTCCTTTACCATAAGGTTGTTAGCTACAGTTTCTGCGTCCAGTTTTTTAGTGACAAACACTAGCACACTGCCTTGCGAAAGGAATTCCACTAGCCTAAGGAGAAGCCAATTCCATTTCTGCTGCGGATTGTTGAACACGTATACCTGTTGAGTGATGTCTTGGTTAGCTTCGCCCAAATCGCCTTGAATTATTCGCACCGGATCGGTGAGAACATCTCTGGCCAAACGTTCGATACGTTTTTTAAATGTCGCAGAGAAGAGAAGCGTCTGCCGATCAGGTCTGACATGATTGCAAATTGAGCGGACCTATAAAAAAAATCAATAGAATTGCAATAATACCATGAGATATCATGTGAACGACTCACCTGCGGTTCGAACCCCATGTTGAACATACGATCGGCTTCGTCCAACACCAAGTAAGTAACTCGCCGCAAGTTTGTCGCCTTCATCTTAACCATATCGATCATACGGCCCGGTGTAGCTACAACAATCTCAGCACCCTGCTCCAGAGCCTTGCTCTGCTCCCATTTCGAGCCACCACCGTAGCAGCAGACCACATTGATGTTGTACACTTTGCCAAATTTCTTCGCCTCGTTGTATATCTGTAGTGAAAGCTCACGCGTTGGGGCCAAAATTAAGCCGATTGGGCCATCGCCCTCCTTCAGTTCACGTTGATCCATGATATGCACAAGCATAGGCCACACAAAGGCGGCCGTCTTACCACTACCAGTCTTTGCAATGCCAATAATATCTCGACCTCCCAGAGCGGTTGGTATAGCCTGTGCCTGGATTGGTGTTGGCTGAGTGTACTCTGCCTTACGAATCGCTTTTATTAAGGGCTCATCAAAGCCAAAGTGTCCGAAGCTGGTCACCGGCTTAGGCGGCTCAGGCCCAGTAACTTTTACACCCAGAGTGTGGCGCAAATCCGAAACCTGGCCTTCGGATAATGATGCAATGTCTTCATGCGGCGTATAGAAGTTCTTTTCAAACTTCTCATACTCAATTTCAGAGTGGTAGATTGGCGGCAGAGGGTCAATATTGCGATTTTTCGGTGGAGCAATCGGATTGCCATCCTCGTCGTAGTCAATTTCAATATCCGAGCCATCATCCCGTACACCAGCCATCGGATTCTCCTCCATGTAACGATAGTAGCTTTCCTCATCATCTTCGTCGTCAATATCACCGCGTACACCTTTTTCTTCCACAGGAGCCACTACCACTTCTGAGCGCTGAGCTCGAACTTTTTCCTTTTGCACTTGTTGCTCGATACCAGCCATGAATTGATCGAGTGGATCGTCTTCGTCTTCACTTTCAGATAGTGGTGCTCGCTTTGGGGCTGCACTAGGACTTCCCGGTGCAGGTATATATGCCAGCTCAGGGGTTACTTCTTCGTCGTCGTCAAAGTAGTCATCTTCGGTGTGAGCCTTGCGCTTCCCTAGCGACTGCTGGGTATTAGTAAATTGACTAATTGAATCCATAGTGGAGTAGCCTTGTTTTGAGAGTCCACTATTTGTCGTAGATTTTGAATTTCGATCGCCGCCACCACCACGACGACTTGTCGCAGATGTTGAAGGAGGTGGTGGTACAGCATTCATTGCAACTCCACTGCGGCTGGACGATTTGTAGGGGTATCCACCGCCTCCTATCCCACGATAACTCATTGTAGCTAACACAATTTGACTGAAAACAAAAGTTTATGAGTGAAAATCCGTTTTTTTTTAAGAATTAAAATACTGTAGAGAAAAGAAAATCGGCAAACCGAATGAAAAACGAACGCCTCCTGTCAAATGTGTCAAGAATTCATTTTTGTGTCATTGATTTCCATAAAAGGAAATGAAAGCATTCAAGGAGTGTTACTGAAAATTAACGAATGCATCAACTTCAGATCGCAACTATAATACTTCCACTTTTGGCAAAAATCTACCAAAATACCCACATACAATTTTTACTAGCATTTTTTATATTTATAAAATTCTTTGATTCTCCAATCTTGTTTTTTGGATTGGCATTTATATTTGTTATTTTCTAAATTGTTTTTAAATATTAAATTTCTTTCTTTTTTTTAAAGATAAGATTAGACTGCATAACAAGTGGTCATAAATGCCCATTTTCAAAAGTCATGGTCATATTTTATGTATTGTAATGCGGATCTGAAATTAAAAACTATATAACTGTTGGCTGAAAGCAAAAACGAGAAAGTTGCCTAAAAGCTGCCTTGAACACATGACATTTTGCTTGGCCGTAAAAATCAAAGGAGAGTTAGTGTAAATGCGAAAGTGAGAAAGTGCTACGTTTTTCCGCACTACAAAGTATACTGACTAAAAAGTGACACTACACTTTTGCACTCAATCAATAATCTAACCTCATTGCAACAGAAAAAATACAACAGAGTAAAGTGTGCAGCTGTCCTTTTGAGAGTTCGCCAAATGTCAGTGTTACTGGCTGTCATAAAACAAAGCTATGTTTTCCATTGGGACCACCAGATATTTTTTCCAGATCTCATATTTTACTTGGCTCATGGAATATGCAACGAAATTGATCTGCTTTTGTAAATGGATTTGTGCGTCATTTGACAGCAAAACCAACGTTCAGATTGCATTTGTTTTTGGAAATGGATAAAGACTTGAAAAATGTTTCAAATGATACAAATGGAGTAGTTTCGGTGATTTGTAATCTTCAAATGATGAGGAAGACGATGAAGATAATAATTCCTCCATAGTTATATCCATTGCTATTTATGTATTTCTTTATTTTGGTTTTGACGAAACTTTGCGCATTTGTTTTGAAAGCAAACTTCTTCCAATTACATAAAACAGCTGTGCAAAGTATATTGATATTTGTGACAGTATGTGTAAATCTGAAAAAAGTAATCCGAATCAAAAATAATATTGATTTTTTGTTCCAATGGAACATGAAAAGTGATTTAGATCAAAAAAAAAGATTGATTTTTTGTCCCAATGGAAAACCACATTAGTGTTGCGTGTTGCCAGAGATTAGACAAAATATGTTCACGATCTGATAGAAATAAATAAAATTTTGCAATTCTGCCTGTTACACTGCATCGTGTATACACCGCTAATGTTATGAACAGAATAAACAGAGAATAATTCCACAGTATTCACATCGTTTCTTAAGTAATCTCCCAATATGACCACTTGCATAAATTATTTTTAAGGCCACCATATTATTATCAATGAAAAGTTCCCATACATTTTATTTTCTGCCAATCGTACACTCGTAATATTGAGGAAACAAATATTTTCTGCCCAATCAAAAACCTTATTAGTACCTATGTATAGATAGCTCTGTCTGTGGTTTAACATTAGCGCTTCTGCAACTACCTTAAATATTTCAAATGCCTTCATAAATTTTACAGCTGACTTTGACGTTTGTTTGTTGACGATTTCTTTAAAATTAATTTTATATCAACTGCAAAATTTGTGAAAAAAAGGAAAAATGGTTGAAAAACTAGCCGACGATTATGCAAAATACTTCCAGAACTCCAATATTGAAAAAGAAGTATAAAATATTACCAATGAGATAAATAAAAACATTTGCTTATATTTTCTTTCTGCTTCAGCTTAATCCAATCTGCCTGAGTATTGAAGAGATGCTAGCTAGACTCGATGAATTTGAAACTCTCCTCACAAATGTAAATCGTCGATAGCAACAAATAAATATTGGACATACTAATAGTATTGTTAACTTTCAGGTTAAAATTGAAACAAATTCCATAATGGACAACAATGTGTCTCAAATACTTGGCTTTCGAGAAAACTTTGAATTGCTCTGTGGGCGAATTGATAAACTAGAAAAGTTTGTCAACGTTGTTAACGATAACGTTAATACAGTTGAGAAATCCATTGACATAGCAGAGGATGAGCTGGGTGTTACGGATTACAGTTTGAAAGGGCTTCTGTTTAAACCATTGTTTTCTAGAGGAAAATCCGATGGCGAAAGTAATACCAACTTGAAAGATGGTGAATTTCAGATGGTACCTCTTTTCAACACATCTAACTACTTTCCACCCGAAAGTAAACAGCAATCGTCGTGATAAAGTACATACCTAGTTAGACAATAGGAACCAGAACTCAACCAAGCGGTGCAGTTTCATAGATTATTTATATTGTAAATGTTTTTAAATAAAACTGTTACACTGTTTTTAAAGGTATTTAATACCTGTACCTAACAGCAATCCTTAACCTCTCAACTCGAAGCTTACTGATCCCTGGATCATGGAAAACCGGCAGAGTGATACCACTGCTCAAACCAGGGAAACCAGCAGATCAAGCCAATTCATACTGACCAATCTCTCTTCTGCCTCCAGTTGCGAAAATTCTTGAGGCCCTTCTTCTTCCAAAGCTCACCGAGCACTTACCGCTAGCCAATCACTAACACGGATTCCGAAAACTTCATAGTACCACGTCAGCCCTAAACGCCATCACCAGTCAAATCAGCAATGGCCTAAACCAACCAAGACCTTGTCACAGAACAATAGCCGTGGCCCTAGACCTGTCCAAAGCCTTTGACACTGTAAGCCACTCTTTATTGCTCAAAGATATCGTTGAGTCAACACTACCAAACTTAACCAAGCGCTGGCTTGCAAACTACCTCAGCGGCAGACAAATTTTCGTGGAGTTCCGGAACTGCAAATCAAAACACAGGAAAGCTAAACAAGGTGTTCCCCAAGGCGGTGTACTGTCTCCGCTTCTCTTCAATTACTACATATCAAAACTACCGCCGCCAGCAGGCATAAACATAGTTTCTTATGCCGACGATTGCATAATTATTGCATCAGGTCCCAACATTCCTGACCTCACTACATCGATCAACTCCTACCTAGGAACGGTTGACACATTCTTCAAAGCCCGCAATCTCAAACTATCGCCAGGAAAATCAACCGCAACACTGTTTACATCGTGGACAAAGGAAGTGAGACTAGAGCTGAACATATCAAATGCCGAAAGACACATCCCCACCATCGCACACCCCAAACTCCTGGGAGTCACATTCGACAATATGTTTAGCTTCTCGTCACACGCCACTAACATCAAAAACCGCCTCAGGTCCAGAAACAACATTATCAAATCGTTCGCCGGAAGTTCGTGGGGCAAAGACAAGGAAACACTCCTTGCCACCTACAAAGCGATCGGGCGACCAATTCTAAACTACGCAGCACCTATCTGGACACCACAATTAAGCGACACCAACTGGAAACACCTCCAAGTATGTCACAATACAGCCATCACAGGATGTCATCTCATGACAAACGAAGACCCCCTCCACACAGAAACAATGATGCTCCCGATTAAAGAACACAACAACATGCTTTCCCAACAATTTCTTCGTGCCTGCCATTTATCCGAACATCCCAATTACTACCTTATCTCGGCCCCGAAACCACCCCGCAACATTCGCAGATGCATCCTGGATCTACAAGACGACATAAACCACCTCACACAACAACCACACCTCAACTCTGAATTATACCACGTTGGCAAAAATCATATCCACCAGACTTTCGTATCAAATGCGATCGCCAACTACAGGGCGAACGTGGTGGTTGGCTGCAGACCCCCACCTATTGCCTCTGTAGAGAATCTACTCCCCAGATCAACCAGAACTACCTTGGCACAATTTCGCTTGGGTTTTTGTCACCTATTGAACGACTACATGGCACGCCTCGATCCTAACATTGAAAATAAATGTCCACAGTGCAACTTAGGCCCACATGATGTACAACACCTATTTAACTGTCCGGCCAAACCTACCACTCTAACTCCACAAATGCTCTGGACCCATCCAACCGAAGTGGCCCAATTCCTAGGACTCCAAATGAATGACGAACCGACAAAGGACGAATGACGCTGCTACAACAACAACAACAACAACTGTTTTTAAAGCTACGGGTCTTAAATATATTATTTGTTAAAGTAAATATTCATCGAAACGTTGCGATCAGCTGTCGTTTTCCATTGGGCAAAAAGAAGCGTCCGGGAGAGTCCGGAATCGAAAAAATCACTTCTGAAACCGTTCCATTGGCACAAAAAATACTCTTCTGGTGATTCTGAGAAGATAATTTCGCTTCTCGATTTGAAGTCAGAATACACTCAAGAAGCACTCATCCAAGTGTAATTTATGTATTTTATACAAGTCAGCTGACAGCCGCCGTAGATTATTTTTTGGCATTTCACCAATACATTTGTGGATTCAATCAGAAGCCGTTTTGTTGTTCCATTGGATCACAGAATGAGTGGCTCCCCGAGTGAAACCAATGGAAACGACATAAATTAAAAATGTGATAAAGAATGATAAACATAAAAATTAAAAAAATTATTGTGAAAGTTAAGATTGCAGAAAGTTATTAGGTATTATCTTGAAATGTCTTCTTCACAAAAATATTATTATTGCTATCATCATTGACTTATTATATAATAATTATAATTTATATAATAAGTCAATGGCTATCATCATTGCTGCATTGAAAAGTATTTAAAAATATTATCTTTGAATTGTTTATCAATTTTATATGTGTGGGCAAGGAGTTCCAAAGCCTTTGCGGAGTATACGAATATATACGGGAGGAATTTAAAGTAAGGAATATTGATTTTAAGTGTTTTTGGATCTCGGAGTTTTACTATAAAGAAGTTTGTGAAAAAATATGAGAATACTGGCATTTAAGAACTGGTACAGAACAGAGTAGAACCCAAGGCATCTCCCTGATAAAAGAGAAAAGAGAAGATTCAAACACATCTCCTCAATTCATAGTTAGTACTGAGATCAGAGACAAATGATACTGAGACCCCCAACTCACAATCCTCTTGCCGCTGGGCCCCTCAGTTTTTTTTTCAAATTCGCCATTTTGTTTTCCTATCGGTGTTGTGTCGATTAAGAATCCGTGTGACATGCAAAAACATACAAAAAATACAAAAATAAATGCTGCCAACTTCGGCAGCCGTGGGGAAATATTCTAGAGTCCAGGAATACCACATTTTTACATTACTGAATGCCATTGGTTAGTAATTATATATTTTTAAAAGGCGAATAATTTGATTTCTTTGGTTAATAAAACTAGCTAAATGAGATGTTCTATATTCAAGAAACTTATTATGACAAATATGGTTACATATTTTCTGCTTTTGAATATCATTAACTTCGATTTCATGTGTAAATTTTTCTTAGATAACTTAAGAAAATTTGCTCAAAATGTTTGCATTTTCCTTCAACCAATCTACATTGTTCATTTTTCATTAATATTTTAAGCAAATGTACACTTACCCATGAAAGAAAATATTATCCAAACGTAACGAATAATTTCAAATTTATCGGATAAAATTCTATGAACACTGGCAGCAACTTTGCCCACAGCGGAAGTGGCATATGCAAGGTGCGAGCGTGTTGGTGAGTCGGAATTTTTGAAGTTACGTGACATTTTTCAATATGAATTTCTATGTAACAATACAAGCGCACTTAGCATTTGCCACCCCATAAAAATATAGCTTGTAGGCTAAGTAACGGGAAATCGGTCGGAGTTGGTGGCAGAGATGAATGAATAAAAGAGATGGATATCTTTCGTACGTCTATCCCCCCAAAACCCATTTGTTTACATTGTTGTTTTTGTAATTTCAACCCCCATCTGTGAATACGTGTGAGCTACAAAAAAGCATGTTGTTAATGGCCGGCCAACATTCCTTTTATAGGCATCGCGCTGTTCAATTGTTTTGTGTTTGGTGTTGAACTTTTTTAGTTTTTATTAAGGCTTCGATTAAAATAAAAAAAATAGTGAAATACACATTTCAGAATAGCGAATTCTTCAATTAAAGTCCAATTCATGAACTCGAACTAGAAAAGAAATGAGCATATATCAAAGATAATGGAATACAGAGATATATATCTTTCCAGTGGACAGGCGGATGCCTACAAGCTGTTTTCCCGAAAAATTCATGAAGTCACGCACATATGCTCATTTCTTTTCTAGTATATGTGAGTTCATGAATTGAACTTTACTACAAGAATTTGCTATTCCGAAATGTATATTTCACTATTTTTTTTATTTTAATCGAAGCGTTAACAAAAACTAAACAAGTGTTATACCAAACACAAAACAATTGAATAACGCGATGCCCATAAAAGCAAAAGAAATATTGGCCGGCCATTAGCAATATGCTTTTTTGTACCTCACACGTATTCACAGACGGGGGTTGAAATTACAAAAACAACAATGTAAACAAATGGGTTTTGGGGGGATAGACGTACGAAAGATATCCATCTCTTTTATTCTTTCATCTCTGGCATATATGCGTGACTTCATGAATTTTTCGGGAAAACAGCTTGTAGGCAGCCGCTTTTCCACTGGAAAGTTATATATCTCTGTATTCTATTATCTTTGGTTGGTGGTCTCAGTATTGTCTCTGGTTTTTATGTTCGATTAGACCAAAGATAATGGAATACAGAGATATATAACTTTCCAGTGAAAAGGCGGCTGCCTACAAGCTGTTTTCCCGAAAAATTCATGAAGTCACGCACATATGCTCATTTCTTTTCTAGTATATGTGAGTTCATGAATTGAACTTTAATGCAAGAATTCGCTATTCCGAAATGTGTATTTCACTATTTTTTTTATTTTAATCGAAGCCTTACCAAAAACTAAAATAGTTTAACACCAAGCACACAACAACTGAAAAGCGCGATGCCTATAAAAGCAAAAGGAATGTTGGCCGGCCATTAGCAAAATGCTTTTTTGTAGCTCACACGTATTCACAGACGGGGGTTGAAATTACAAAAACAACAATGTAAACAAATGGGTTTTGGGGGGATAGACGTACGAAAGATATCCATCTCTTTTATTCATTCATCTCTGGATTAGACACACGAAATCTGAGAGCCAATCTGAAGAAGCCCAATCGAAAACCGCATTAGATAAACTCTCAATTAGGTTTGTAGCACTAGGACTGATGAACTAAATCAAATGTCTTGGAAAAGTCAAGCAAGGTATTAATATGACATACTTGGTCATCACCAAAGAGCAAGTGGTAATTCAACACATCAGGTTCAATCTCACACGCAACACAATTGTCATTATTGAAACCAAGCTCATGTTGATTTTTGGAAGAAATGATGGAAGCGATGCATTAAGCTTAGAGCCAAAGTAGCTGCCTTTAGAAGCACGCGTGACACTTGTTGCGGGCAGAACCAATGAAGTACCAATGAAGTTGAAGTTTGTAAGAAAATTTAACAGGAATAACAATAAGCTTAAAAATAAATTGGAGAGTAGGTAATGCGTTGCATTGGAATTAACAATCGACAGACTAATCGAAGAACATATACCACGGATTTGACGTGTACGAGAATCGCGTCTAAAAAAATCAGCATTAAAATCCCAGAAAATAACATGCACATAATAATGCAGAAAATTTAGAGAGCGTGAAAAAAAAAAATTGTTCACGGTACTTCGATTTGGGAAATACACGCATTTTGTAAAATTACTAGATATTTCCGCAATCATGTAATCGACCAAAGAACCTATTGCGAAAGCCAAAGACTTACAATAAATAATTACCACACTACTCTGTTTAAAATAAACGACTCAGAGACACAGATAACATCAACGCAACAACCAATAAACAAGTATCGCAGGTAATCAAGCTTTTCTGGGTTAAGGCATTTAAATAAAATTGTTGAACAATTACAGTGCTAGAAGGCTTAGGAATTTTCCAAGACATTCTGTTAAAATCAGGAACTAATAAATGAAGTTAAAAAATAATGCACCAATGAAAATAATTCACAGCTTTAAAAACAGCAAAGAAAGGATGAAGATGACAAAATAAGAAATAGTAAACAAAAGAGCTATTCGATTTAAATCAAATGCAAAACAAGAGAGATAAATTACAAATTCAGATCCTGCCTCACATGACATGTACCGGATTTCGGCAAGGAGATGCGCTGCGATGCATGTGACTTCTTGAATTTCGAGCTGGAGCAAATAGCATGTGTCAACACGGAAGGCACTATTTTCAATAGGCCCGTCCAACTACTGGAATATGCGAACGATATCGACATCATCGGCGAAATCTGTTGTACTTGAAGAATCTAAGTGAGGACAAGACTAGAATGGCGCTTTTCATGAAGATCCAAGAGAATTGCCGCTAAAATCTGAATTGCACTTTTCAATGAAATTCGTTGGAGCACTTTTGTGGTAGACACCATATGCACATCATGTGTGAGATTTGGTTTTCTGCTGTTATTTTTTTTTGTTATTATAGTTGCAAATTTTCGGATCAAATAGCGGAGCATATTTAAATCAGTAGCAATTCTTTAAAAATATTCCGGATACTTTTGTCCGGAATGTAAGCTCTACAAAACCATTATCCTGGCATTTCTGCTTTATGGCGCTGAGCGATAAGCTGGAAAGGAGATGGATTTTTTTGTCCTGTGTACGACGAGGCTGAATGGAGGCGAAGATACAACCGCGAACTCTATGAGCTGTACCAAGATGTGGATGTAGTCCAAAAAGTCAAAATATGTTGACTATATGGGGTCGGACACATCGAACGAATGGGCAATAATGCTCCAGTCAAGAAGATCTTTGAATCCCAACCCCCTCTATTGAGACAACAATAAAGACTGAACCTTCGTTTTAAAGACCATTGGTGCGATCATTGATGCCAGAGCGCTTGGTCTGGACAATTGCAAGCAACATGCCCGGGATCGCACTAGATTGAAGGCTACGTGTCTCAGACAGAAACTCTTCATGGGTCGGGAACCAGTTATGTATAAGTTTAAGTACATTGATACGTCCACATTTTGTCAGCCTTTTTCCTCAAATAGTACACTTTTTTTTGTGTAAGGCAACATATAGCATACCTTTTTCCTGCTGGAATAGGCAGCCGTTCACGACACTTACGGATCGTGTAGTGTAGATCCTAATCCTGACTTAGCAGATTTACACCTACTTTCACTAGCACCGAAACATTTGACATTTGATAAACTTTGAAGTGTATTGTGGGGACGTTCGAATTCCAGCTGACTTATTAGATATATTTCTGTTTTTAGTGGTCCAGAGTGGTCACGTGAATAGTTTTTTTCAATTGACGGTATTAGAGGGGAAGCCAACAAATTTAGTGAAGAAAATCCTGCCTCAATTGGAAAATTTAACAACCCTAATGGTTCGCATAACACTATAATTATAGGCAACCGTGTTACATTTTAAACGTACTTCTTAGGAAATTCTACATTTTTGAAAAATCTGCGAAGGGCCAATTCCAAATAAAAAAGGGCAAATAGCCAAAAATTGTGACAGGCCCTCGAAAAAAATTTCTCAAATTTTGACTTTTGTTCGGATAGCTAGTGTAGATAAATCTAGTTGACGTTTAACATAAACTAGGTATCATAACGTAATATTTACGTTTTTAGACCACGAGTCTGTGTCAAAATAGAAAAATGAAATACATTTAACAGCTGCAATGGATATCAACATAAATGAATAGCTTTTCATAAACACAAATTACAATTGAAGAACAGCTGACTTTTAAATCACGCACCAACTTCCAACACAAACGCAAAAAAAAAAATAACTTATCTCATTTCATGTTCCATTGGCCTCAAAAAAATCTAAAAATCCCACGGGAAGACGAAATAAGGTAAAGTACTGAAAGCAAGTTCCACAAAAAAAAAATATTAAAACGCTACCTTTTAGGATAAATATTATATATTTGTTTATTTCTGCATTCCTCTTGTATTTTTCTTCTTTTTTATTAGTTTTAACTTTAATATTTACATCATAAATTATAATTCGTCATTTTGAATGCCGAATGATTTAAATAAAATTTCTTTCCTCTTGCTTCAAAAATGCTGTATATAGTTAATATTATTTTTGTGACTTTAAACATATTAATTCTAAAATTTCTTTCTTATTTGTGAATTTAATATTAATTTCGTTTTTCTGTTAAATTATTTTAGAATGAAACCACTACTAAATAATTCATTTTATTTTACATCTATTCATTTGGTTATAGATTGTTAAAAATAAGTTTTTTTTTACAAAATTGTTGTTATATCAATTGATTTATCATTTTTATCCCGGATTGTTTTTCTCTTATTTGCTTTTGGATTTATCTACGAAGCTAGTATAGAAAAAATGGATCTATTAAAGTAAAAGTTTTTTTTTTATTTTTTTTAATTTCTTACTAATTTTTGTTTAATTGAATTTTGTTTAGGAATTGCTACGCAGTGTTTTATCAAGCAACATTTAATTAATGCATGTTTAAGTTACTAGTTTTAGCTTTGAATTTATTTTCATTGCATATTTTGTTTACAAATTAAAATGGGTGATGGTGTAAAAATGTTAAAATTGGTCCTTTTTTAATACGAACAAATTAACATAAAGAATATACATTAAACAAGACAAATATTAAATGGGTAAGTGAAAATTTCTTGGGTAAAATATACTAGTAAGGGGTGGAGACAGAGGGATCGTTTTAAATGGAAAAGGTACATCGAAAACTATATTCGATAACGAAAACATAGTTCCAAATGCATTAGAAAGTATAAATGACACTAGATTGTGTTTTGACACTAGATTGTGTCATTTATCGTTTCATTTATTGTAGCCGGTTCGGTAATTTCTTTCAGTCGAACATTAATAAATCATTTCAAACAAATAAACGGATTGCTATTATTTCAGCAAATCAAACCTTTCCATTATTTATTCCAGCAATTCATCTTTCTACCTCGTAAACAACATGGCCGCGGTGGTTTTGTAGTTTTACTATTTTTGGTCTTAATAAGCTGAAAGGGAAATCTTTTATCTGTCAGAACAAACAAATGGGAGTCCTTGTCCTTAAAATGTACAAATAGAAATTGCAAAACACCTTCATTTTATTTTTTTAATTTAAAGCAAACGTTTGAAAAAAATTTGTCTGTTAAAGGAGAATGTTACCTTTCTATTCTGTTTTATGCTCTGAAAGGTAAATTAATAAAATAGGTGTACGTGACTTTTTGGTCAACATTAGTAACGAAACTGTTTTTATACATATAGCGGAACCATTTTGAATATATTGGGGAATTTACATTTTCTTATATCCGTTTTGGCAATATCTGCAAGTTTCCGCAAAAAAGTATTTTCCCAGCATAGCAAATGAAATGAATGAAAGACAAAGTTCTAATTTGTTTGTCCGTTAGTTACTTTAGGCTACGAAAATTAATATTTTGTATGAATGTGGTTCTTGGGCACTTTATATTGCAATAAGATCTGTTATTCATCTGTAATAAAGCAAAATATCGTTTTTAATGAAACGTTCATTTTAAAATTCTTCCATTCAAATTCTTTTATGCAAAATGCACTCTCCTGAGTGACGAAAACAGTTGGCAACTCTATGTATGGCCTAGTTAAACGTCTATACGGAAACACTTCGAGATCTTGTATATCGAAGAATGGTCTTTATAAGAAATAGTGTCCTTCGAAGCAATGCAAAATCCCATAGCACGTAGGTTACTGCCTTTTTTTCTCACCTTTACAAAATGCAGGGAATAGTTTTGCATAGAATCCAGCTTAAGACAATAACACGTACGATAACATTGGAATCGATTGTCATGCACCAAAAAAATAAGTATATAATTTATTGTAACAAAAAAGGCAATTTATATCGAATCCCCGATCTATGGCCGTTAGAAATACGCGACAGGTTTATTTTTCGGATAGTCTTCACTTTTCACTTTCTAATTTAGCAACTGACAAAAGCAATGCGATTTCCATGTTCGTTTTGGGAGTTACATATGCAAATTTCAGCAAATGTATGTCTTTTTTGATGGTCGAACTTGAAATAAAATATACTATGTTTAAATTTGGACTATTTATCGATTGATTTCAATGACTACCCTTTATCTAATATACGATGTGTTCGAAATCCATATTTGTCTATTTCTAAAAACATTTTATCTATGATTTGCATTTCCAACCTAGGTCAAATTTTTTAGAAGAGTATAAAAAACAAAAACCCACTAAGAAATAAATAAAAAAAGATAAAAAAATTAAAAATAAATCGTCCGTTTTCAAATTATAAATATTTTCATTTATTTGCTTGAATTAGTTGTATTATTCATAATGTAGGTTGTTTTCTTTCCTGTTTTGTGTTTGTTATTATTATAGGTAAACGATATACAAAACAAAAGAAAAAAAAAGTGTATACATAAAATCATAATAAAACATAAAATAATAATAGAAATGGATAACATTTAGTTGTTGATGTTATTACGTGTTTCTTTCTCGTTAGGAATTAAAAATAGTTTCTGCATTTTTAATCGTTTTTCACGTTTAGTATTAGAAATTATTCTAAAATGTATATTTAAGTTTAATTGTTTTTTTTTTTCTGTTTTACTCTATAAGAAGGGATATTTTGTTTTTAGTTTTTCTTAATTATTTTTCTTCTTTTTCATAAAATGTACACTTTAATATTTTAATATCTTTTCCTTAAACTTTAAAAACAAAAATAAAATATATATTTTTATATTTATATATATGTATGTATTTATATTTATGCATGTTTGTTTTGAATTAATTTTACATCTTACATTTTAATAGTTTCCTTTTCTTATTTTTCTTTTGTCAAATACTATATTTAAAAATATGCAACAATATATAAACTAATTTCTAAAAAAATGTTGTTTTAATACTTTGTACAATATTCTGTTGTTTTTTTTTTTCTCTAAATATTTTCCGTTTCAATATTTAGGTTTTTTCGCTTTTTTTGTTTTGTTCAAAAATATATATGAATGTTTTCTATTTAATATAAAATAAATGAGGAAAATTGTAAATACTTTTCAATTTTTTATTTATTTATTCAAAAATAACAAAGATGTTGCACGGCCTGTTTTACTTAAAGTGTTAACAAAAATATGAAATTTTGTTCAGATTGCAGAGAATTTAGGGTTGTAAAAAGTTTGCTGCATGATTATATCAGATTTTAGGAACAGTCTTATGCAAATAAGAAGAAAAAAAGGAAACAGGACAACTATATCATGTGAATACTTTTACGTTGTGCTTGGTTTGTTTGTTTAAGAAAAAGTTTTTGTTTGATGAGGAATTCACTTGTTTTGTTTTTTGTTAAATAATCAGCTAACAGTAGTAATACAAAATAATTTACACTTTTAAACCGAAATTCATAATAATGCCACAGTTTACGTAAAAATATTTACTTGTTTTTTTTTTCTAGTTATTATTTTAAATAAATTGATTTTAACATCACAATTTTTGGGGTGCTCTTCTGTTTGAGTGCAGAATTCAAACGGAAAAGCTTGTTTCCTTGAAAGCAATTAATTTCTTTTCGTTATTTTGTTGAAAACTTTCACTTAGTAATACTATATACACAAAAAAAGTCTCCTTTTTATGTACAGGGGGATTTGTTAATTACCAGTTTAATTTAAGTTAAAAATAAGCGCCTAATCGAATAATGACGCTAGTATATCATCTTGATTGGGATTGTTACTGGAACCACTAGATGGCGGGGTATTGAGTTCCGGTTGAGGATCTAGATACGATAGAATTTCCATTGGATCGACAACACTGTCAGACAGAAGCTGTAAATGAAGAAACAAATATATATGTAAATTGTTAAGTAGTTTTGGTACTTAAATTAAGCTTTATCATCGAAAAGATTCTTGTCACAAGTCAACCCAAACGCTACCGCATTAATGCGAAAAGCTTGTTGGCAAATTTCACATTGTCAGAAAGATAGCTAAAACTTCTGTTATTCAGAACGTTTTAATTAAAAGATTTGTTTAGCATAAACTTCAACCAAAAGCGCCTTTTATAATACATTTTGTATGTATTAATAATGTTTAAGATTGAGCCTAAGAGGTCAATGACAAACCTCAAATAGATAAGGTTCTATCTCTATAGTTTAAGCAACACTGAAAAAAATCAAAGTAAAACTTACATTCAATTCATTCGCAGTTTCGTTATCGATAACCGATGTGGGATCGAAACTGCTCAGCTCTGCATTCAGATCACTATCATTCAAATTCACCATATCATTCTGGGAGTTTATCAGCGAATTGATAATCTGCTGATGACTCTGTTGTTGATGAAGGGAATTATCATTGTTGCCGGACATCTTAGTCGGTGTGCATGGTTGTGGTGAGTTATGACAACTGCCACTACTATTCTGGCTGTTATTATTGCTTCCACTACCACCGTTTGAATTGTTATTTGAATTACTGACACTGTTGTTGTTGCTGGTATTCGAGGGTTCATTATGTGCCGAACTGACACTTGGCGGTCCGCCAGGAGTTAACGGATGCCCTGAACCTCCAGGAGTGTGTGGTGTATGTGGTGTATGGGGCATCTAAAATGAGAGCATATTTTAATTTATGTGTAAGCAATGTTACTTTTCATTCAGTAGATACTAATGAAGAATATTTAAAAAAAAAAAAAAAAGATGACAAAAACTAACCTGATCACTCAAAGACTTCTCCATAGCATTCAACTGATCGAGTGAATTCACCGATTCACTCAAATGCGCCAATGAATCACTACCACTACCAGACGTATCATTCTGGCTATTGGCACCATTGCCACTGCCTCCGTTACCGTTCCCGCTGTACGCGTCGTAGGAATTCCTGCTGGCGTTACAACTGAGTGTAAGAATTTCAAATAAATTCACATAGGTATACCATTTGCACACGAAGTTCGAACTTACCTTTGTCCCATCATATTGCCATTGGCTATTGAATTCATGTCATGACTCATGTACGGACTCATCGCTTGCGAGTTATCCCATGTAGGTAGCGTTGTTGAGCCCGGTGACATCACCTTTGATAAATCATCGATGTGCTCCTGTTTAATATTCGGCGTCGAACTATTCGTTTGATTCGATGTGAGGGTTGATGTTGCCGTCGGATTTCCGCTGCTATGCATACCAGCGGCGCCACCTTGTGGTACAACTTTCCAATTCGCTGACGAATCAATGATAACCTCATCGACATCGGCGTTGTTGAGGGTGTTCAATATTGCCCACATGTATTGATCGATTTCCAGCGTTTCCGTTAGGGCGGATTTGCTAAAGTTAGACAGGTGTCAAATGTTAGTGGGCATTGAATTAAACAGAACAAACATTTAACTCACTTGCACTCGGGACAACGCCAGCTGCCGCGTTCGCAATTGAGCAGTAAATATCCCTCCAAATCGAAGCACTGAATGTGTTTGCATTCCAAGCCTCGAGCTGGAAGCCTTATTCGACTCTTCATGATGGGACACTTGAGGGATATCTTCACGAATGGCTGTTGCTGAAGGTCATTGCCACCATTGGGATTTGTGGCATCACCAGCTGATGCTGGTGGAGTTGAACCTGACATACCCATTGCGAAATTGCCCTTAATTTTGGCAACACTGCGTTCACGAGGCAACAGATTACGACGCAGCAGTCCTTGGAGGACTTGTCGTACTGAAGGTCGATGGACTAGTTGCAGGACAAACAAATGCGACTATTGTGAAATAAAAAGTAAAATCAAAATTAATGAACACTGGGCGCCATTTTTTCGTAAAACTTACACAACAGCAGGAACTGGCCGTGAGCTGAAGGGTATTCCTACCCGGCTGGCATACTTGTTTAAGATACAATGGCCTAAGTGCTTGGCCAGTTTTTTCTGATCGCTCTATGACCAGAGGGGTTGCATTCGCCGACACAGTTACCGTGTGCGGCCAATTCGTGTTCATTTGCCTATCATCCTGATGGAAGCACTTAAGCTGCAGTTCCAAATCGGACCTGATTTTCAACAAATACGCATATTTAGTTCAACAAACGTTATTTTATGTCTATTAGCAGTAAATACAAACCTGTTTATCAGCGTATTGTAAACATTCTGCTTCAGATGAAAGACATGATTGCTGACCGAAAGATTGTGCAAAAGCCGGAATGGTGGAAGAATTATTCCATCACGCACTGGGAAAGTTAATCGCATTTCTTCATCTGTACAAAAAAGAATATCTTTAGTCCCGAATTTATGGGCCATTTAAAAAATGTTCACACTTACTATGATCAATTTGTGGCTTGACGTCAGGATTTGGACTAACATATGGAACTGAACAGGCGGGCGTTAGAGGGGGCGTAGGATTTCCAGGAACTGGACTATGCTGATAGTTCATATTTCGCACGTCTTGTTGGAAACTACATAAATAAAAACAGTCAACAAAAGGGTCATACATTTTTTATAAAACTCACCCTTGCGCATTTTGGTGATAGGCATTGGGTGTACCGGCACCAGCACCCGGACCAGCGGGACCACCATTGCCACCCATTGGTCCTATACCACCAGGCACATTACCACCTCCGCCACCGTAAAATTGTTGCGCGTGTGCACCCATCGGCGCCCCACCACCATACCCGGATACACCGCCAGGACCCGCTCTCTGCTGAGGCATCATACCTCCTACCGCTCCGCCAGGACCCATCATACCACCAGGAGCTCGACCGTATGGGTTCATTGGACCACCCGTCCGACCGTAACCGGCTTGCATAGGAACTGGTACACCATTCGCCTGATGGGCATTATGATGCGCGTGCTGATGATGCGGCCCATATTGCATTTGACCAGCTGCAGCCGCTGCTGCTGCCGCCGCCGCTGCCGCGTGGTGCTGAGGAACATTTTGAGGAGATTGTTGATGATTCATAGGATACATGCCCGCTCGTTTTTGGGCCGCATGCATTTGTGGATTGGGATAGGGTGCCATCCTTCTCGGAGGATATCCACCATTTGCCATTCCTTGCATTTTCGCCATGGGATTCATCGCATTCATCTGATGGTTCATTTGGCTGGCTTCGTTCATTACGCCACCAGCACCGTTACCTCGCATTGGTCCCATTCCCATGCTCATACTCTGCATTTGATTCATCGGTGACATCTGTGAAATAAAACGAAAAAATCAAAACACACATAAGAGGTTGGATCGCAGTGATCGTATTTATATATGTTAGTACTGTACCAGGTGTATAGAGCGTGCTCAAGGTTATTTATAGCCGATGATATTTTTAATAACAATTAAATGAGCATTTATATCGGAGACTAAAATTGATTTGCATGCCCTTCCCGAGAGGTTTCTATGATAATTATATAATTGCGATAGGTATTGACTTACAATACGTTCTATTATATTCTAGCTGATACGTCAAAGAATGTCAGACACCAATGTCAGACATAATTAATCTCATTAGACCGATAGGTCACTCAATTCTATAAATTGTCATAATCTCTTTTATATTTTTGTAGTTTGTATGCCAACAGCCGCTGTATTGTTGGGTAAATAGAAACACATCATAAAGGTCCGAGCACAATTATTAGCCGTCAGAACACAACAAATGCTGGTTGTTGCTGCTTAGGCTTTGGTACTGATTTACGCGAAAGGTATTACTTTTAGACTACCGTTATCAGCGCCGCCATTATGTCGCGGTTTGTTCAAAATGAACAGCTCGAATTAAAGCTAAAAACCAGATGTACAAGTACAAGTATATGCAAAGACTCGTACACCCACCATTGATTGAGAATGGTTATGTTTCCTGTCCTTCCAGTGAATTGAATTATTTGCAGAACAAAAACGCTCAGAGAAAAGTCAATAAAAAAGAAGAAACCTCTTTTCAAATGACGGATATTGCAATCCATGTTTCCCCTTCGTGGGCATCAATGCAATTACAATCCTTCGATGGAAAACATCACGCAAACAGTAAAATGAATATCGATACAAAAAAAATGCAACAATCAGGCCAAAAAAAGGTTTCACGACGAACAACGAAAAAAAAAAATCTCCACAAATACTCACATGATGATGCCTGGATGCGTTATACGACATCCCATTCATATGTCCCATTGAATTCATTTGCATTGCACCAGTGCCGTTGCCGCCGCCAATTTGCATTCCATTTGCTCCACCACCAGCACTCATCATTCCAGCACTGGCTCCATTCGCTGCTATTCCTGTCATGGCACTCATCCCTCCGGCATTGGGATGCATTTGCCCACCATTCATTCCGGCACTGCCGTTGCCATTACCAGCACTACCACCCCCACCATTCATGTACTGATGAGGGTGATGCGACTGTCCACTAGCACCCATCATTCCGGCGCCATTGCCACCCGAATGCATGCTATTATGCATACCCATCTGTAAATGAGGAAAAAATAATTTAATGTTTATATAGGTATAAATTCTTTTGTATTTTCCTCTGAAATGGTTGCACAACAAAGGAAGACGGTTAATAACACCTACCTGTCCATAACCGCCCATCGTGTCCATTGCTTGCTGTGAGCCAGTTGTGGCAGCTACCATATTACCGTAGCTACCAACAGATGTCGCGGATGTTGATCCCGCTGACGCTGCTACTGCCGCAGATTGCTGTTCAGCTTGCTGCTGTTGCTGTTGTTGCTGCTGCTGCTGCTGTTGCTGCTGGATACTGTTACTGTTTGAATTAGAGGTATTGCTACTGTTACCGCTGTTGTTGCTGTTGCTGGAGTTATTCGAATTTGTTGTGCTGTATGGAAATTCGGAATTTGGTCCAAAGGTATTTTTCAGCGTACTTAAACTATCACTAGCACTGCCACTTAGGTAGCCGCCAACTCTCATGTTATTCCCATGGCTATATGCAGGATCGTAGGCGCCTGAATGAAAGCTTGAACCAATAACAAACTGTTGCTGTTGATGCTGCTGTTGCTGTTCTTGAAAATGTTGCTGCTGTTGGTAGAATTGTTGCTGTTGAAAGAACTGTTGCTGTTGTTGGTGTAATGATGTTTGTTGATGATGTTGTTGCTGTTGCTGCTGCTGATGTTGTTGCTGCTGATGAAGATGATGCTGTTCACTTGCGGTATATGCTGCGCCGGGTGGTGATATTTGGCCCCCTAAGGCTGGAGCCCTTGAGGAGCCCCCCTGGGCATTCATTTCTTCATCTTTTCTAAAAAAAAAAAAAGAAAAGACAAAGACGATAATAAGAAACTTAGTTCTTAGAATTAAAGTGAAAATATGTTGATTGGGCGCATGCAGGTGAATGAGAAAACTATATTCAGTAAGATTGTTTTGAATAAGAAGCACAAAAAAAAGAACAAGAACCTACTAGGTATATAATTGCATAATTGAAGGATCCATGCGGTTTTGTATTAAGAGTAATTCATTTATATATTTTATTTGCATACATCCCTGACTCCACCTACAAGCTGTGCAGTTAGATTCGTGTTGCAATGCAGATTTCACTAGAAATTAACAACTGCGATCTTTGTATGGCAGATACCAGTGGAAATATTGTGAATTCAGTTCAATTAAACCTAACATTCCAATTTGCTTGAGTTGTAGATGTTATTCTGGTCTTTATTTTGAGAAGACTTCGATTCAATTGGCAAATCGTTACAAGTACCTTAAGAGGCAACCATTTAAATAGTTCCTTAAGCGATCATCCAAATTACGTTTACGTCTTCAACAAAAAAAAAACCCTCCCTATACCGATTACATTATGAAGAAAAGGATATAATTTCTTCACCTGCTCTCAATTCATGGCATGTGCCTCAATCCGAATTCATAACTATTCTCCTTCTTCCAACACATTGCCACACGACGGCTGTATAATACATTTTCATGTTCTTCTTCCCTACGCAGCTGAAAATGTCCTACAAACAAACAAAGGGATAAACAAAAAAACCACCTCTACAAAAACAAGGAACAAAAAATCACTTTTACAAAATATATTTTAGTAGTCAGAGTGTTCAATTTTAGAAGGCACAACATAAAATAGAAACTCACGCACAAGCCTGTGCAAGGATCGTCGACGATTGAATTTCCATCTGTCGTATGTTGTGTTCGTTTTTTTTTGTATTTTTTATTCATCCCCACTTTTTATTTTACTTTTTTTTATAACTAGGACGACATATAAGATCGGTGAAAATTTGAATTAACTTATTACACAACTAGAGTGGCGTCGTGACACACCCAACTTTAATATGTCAAAAAAAAAAAAACACTCAATTATACCCTGAATTCTTAGTAAACGATTTAATTTCCATAAAAGCTCTAATACTCTTTCACTCTGCCTAATGCTTTTACACGCTCAATCTATTCACTTGGCTTCTATCTCACTCTTGGTATTTAGAAGTTACCTATTTACTTAATTGGTTATTGCGACACGATTGTGGTTAATTTGATATTTTCAACGTTTTCGTGGTCATATTTCTGACAAGTCAATGTCCTTGTTTTGACATAAGGGGTGTATGATGATTTGCGCATTGCGTGTTGTCATTTAATTTAGCAAAGCAGTCGATTCGTTTCTCTTGGTAGTTTTTATTAGCAATAAAATAAAAATGTTACGGTTTCCAACCTAACTGGTTCTGTGATATTATAGCAGTTCCAGAACAAAACAAAAAGAAAAAAAAAAAAAAAACAACCATACATCAAAAACTTTCAACTTGCCGTCCTCATTAATTATCTCAATGACACTTCAAATGTACGTGACGATATGAGTTGTTGTTAAAATTATGTTACTAAAAACGCGATATCAACCAAAGAACTCAAATCAAATGTCAGAATATGACAGCGGTAATATAAGTCTCTCTCATTAACACACCGTGATATGCTGCCGGGTGCAAGCAGGGTTGCCAGGTTATCACAAGTAAAAGCGTATACGTATACTAATTTGTGTTTATCTAGTGTTGGACAAAAAACGCGTTGAACCGAATTTCAAGTACGTTATTCTTTTGTCGGATTTTCTTTATCTACGCTTTATCTGTTCAAAATATAGATAAAATTAAACAACTATTAGGTATATCACCAATTTGTGGACAGTATACCAACTTGTATACAATTTTCTGCTGAACTTTTATAGTTCTTTTTGGACTGATAAGGTACTCTACAGTAGAATAACAGCAAGAGCCTTTGCCCCTGCTGATTGAGTTTATTCTATTTGGTTCTACATTCGATAAACAATTTTTAAATTTTCCTCTATGGTGGAGATCGGTTTCACAATATTTTACTTAAAAAAATAAATTTGCTCTTATCATTGTTTCTGTATTCTTTTTTTTTGGATAGAAAACATACATTTTCGGGGTTATATCTAAGAAGATATCTATATAGTAATAGAAAAACATATTCAAAGGCAAAAAAGAAAAGATAATATTTAAAGATAAGACTTTCAGTAGTTCTTAAAGGTTATTCATTTCGATTTAACCAAAGTGTCATGTCTTTAATTGAAATTATTTGAATAAAGTATTTTACTGATGAAAAGTTCGGGATAGGTACATTGATTGATTACAGTCTGTTGGAGATGGTGTTTTTTTCTGACACTTTTCTACTTTCGTTATTGCTTAGGTGATAGAGATAATGAAATATATATTTATTGTGAGAATAACGTGTTGCATTCAATTGAATAAAAATTCGCATTTGAAAAATGTTGGCAAATTTATATTTTAAACGACTGAAATAAATTCATGTATAGGAAAATTAACTATAAAATAACACGGCACAGAATATCGAGTAAATGCCAAAGAATTGTGATGTAGGTCTACTTGCGTAACACATTTTAGTTTCGACTTTAGTGTAATATGTTTATAGGCATTTTGACAGATAAATAGTTGAAACAACCGATTTATAGACAATTATTCTACAAAAGCAATTGAACAGCAACCATATGGTAATATTTCAACCGGCAAGTATTATCTGGGTTCTGGGATCACTTATCCCAATTTTAAAGAAAAATCGTGGGTTATTTTTTGACTTACAACTGTGGGCATCTTTTCAGCTGAATTATATTTTTTTTAGTTTTTGCTCATACTGAACTAAGAGACAGCATTTGTGATGCAATTTTTTTTATAGGGATTCTATAGCTATGTAACTAACTTGCGACTCGGTTATGCAAAGTGGCTGGGTCAATCTATTTCAGACAATTTCGACAGCACATGAAACGTTTTTATAAGATATTTGCTGAATTTGAAACAATTCAACATTTTACTGAGTTAACAAATCACACCCCCGAGAGATTATATTGCCATCACCCTAAACTGTAAATCCAATTGTTTCGAAATAAATTCTGCACATAACAATCATCAGATGACATCCTATCGAAATGGAAGGGTTAATCACAAGGGTTCAGTAGGCATTCATAAAAACATATCTCATCAAATCAACCATCTCAAATATTACAGCCTACGTAACCTATACCTATACCAGATTGAGGCATATTTACGCTTCACTATAATGCCAGAAAATTAATTAAAAATCTATATAACCGGTGACACAATGAGTTTCATCAGAGAGTTGCTCCGGATGAGAACGGGAACGAAACAGAACCATCAACCACCACCAGCAAACCGGCAGATTGTCATCTTCTATGCTGTCGTCGACGCTTCTCTATAGTCGCGAAAACATTTACGCATTTAGTCAAACAATCAAATCTAAGTACCTACCCTGATCTACCCCTAATACCGCATCTATTCAAAGTCCACAACAAAGTAAAGGTTATGTATTTTCGCATAGGTACTCTAAATGAGCGCGGGTAGTCATACCAGCCTTGTACTCATAAATACTTTGTGTGCCCGAGACGCATGGTGCTATGAAATCATATTTACAAAACAAAAATGAAAAGGACCAAATCACATCGAGTTCGAGTGAGTACAATCCTCCTTTAGAGGAAACGTTTCATAAAAATGAACACGCAAATCATGTGATATCGAGTGCGTTAATGCTGGTAATATTTAACGCTTGACTGGAATGTATGTTACCCTACACACAAGGAGAAATTATATTTCTTTTCAAATGTAAAACGCCGTATTGACCACCATTGAACGGCCATTGAACATATATATATACGAATACGTATTCGTTTTTTTTTTTGTGTTATTTGCACAACAACAGCAGCAGATGATGATGGCTGCAGCAACTACAGCAGTAGCAGCATTACAGTACAACAGTGGCCAAGCGGTAGATTGATTGCGTTACAGTGCTAGAATGAATTTCAATTAAGAAATACCAAAAAGAAAACGAACTAAAAAGCACCATCGCTTGCCAAAGAGAAAGGAGAGAAAACATGTTCACACATTTTATATTATAACTATAAGTTAGACGATATAATGATGGTGTGTCGGTGGTCGTCGCCACCACCAATGCAATAACCAACGATGCGTGTAAATTCACCGCTTGTATAAGCCGGTTTCAATGGCAATTGCTTAGCGTAAGTGTGGTCAATTAATCGGGGAGATATTATTTGTGGTCAATTTTTATTTTATTTTACATATTTTTATGTTTAAGTGTAGAAACAAATGTAAATTCCATTATTATACTTTTAATGGTAAATCTGAATGAGAATCTGTAACGAATCCATAATTTGAATTATGTGTTCACACCTTAAAGAAGTTTGACACCATTTTGGCATATCCGGTACTAGGTACTCGGATATCGAGCCATCTTTTTTTTTGATGTCCCTAGCCAGGGCTGTTAATGAGGGTGTTTTGTTTGTATTTTTTATTTGGTAGAAAAAAATTAAAAATAGGTATAATCTGATAGTGCAACCTTTTTTTCTTGTAACAGATTTTTAATATTTATAAGCTAAAAATACAATTATTAGACATTTGATTGAAAGGTATGCCGTGCTCATAAAAAAATAAGTTGCTCATTCTAAGACTTATACCTACTTGACTGTGCAACTGCAGTTCAAAAGCGGTAAGGTTAACTTCGAATTTGTCTGTAGGAAAGTTGTTATTGGTTTGAAAGGATTGTCCGGACCAAATTAAACTATGTGACTGCGAACACTTAAATTAAGAATAGCATTGCAAATAAACCCAGGTACATACGATTATTATGAGATTCAAAGGGTTAGGCTTCCCTCAATTTTGTCTTCAGAAACAAAATTCACGTAAATGCAAACTTCAACTTTCCCGCCATAAATCCCATTGCATTGAATTTCACCCTCAATAAAAAAATCATATACACACACTCGAGAGCAATCAATGTAGCAACAGCAAAACTGCAACAACCCTCATTCTCCAAAATACATACAATACCTACTAGGTACTGCAAAGCAAATGCAAAATACTGGGAAAAAATGGAAGAGGCGCAGGTATCCCGCTGTGATTGTAATGTCATAAAAAAAATTCTTTTCGTATTAACAAAAAAAAAAAAAAGACGAAGAAAAAGACTAACGAAACGGAAGGACAAGCGCGAAAAAAAAAACAAGAACCAAATATGACAACAACCACACCAGAAATCCTTGCCAATTCGTTTTCATCTCGTTGTCCGTCATTCAAATCTTTTCACAACAATACAAAAAAAAATCCACTTTGATTGAAAAAAAGGGACCGATGAAGTG
This sequence comes from Cheilosia vulpina, assembly GCA_916610125.1. Classification (NCBI taxonomy): domain Eukaryota; kingdom Metazoa; phylum Arthropoda; class Insecta; order Diptera; family Syrphidae; genus Cheilosia; species Cheilosia vulpina. The sequence goes on from OU744278.1 coordinate 29,795,661, forward strand.
AACAAAGATATAACAAAATGCAGTTGCGAGAGAGAAAGAATTTGAATAACAAGGGACGTTTTTTCATCCGTTCTCATATACATTTATATTTGGTACAGTCTCAACAGAGTTCACACACTGCAAAATGTCAAAATTAATTTGACAGCTAACGGTGATTAAATCGTTCAATGCAAAATAACTCTTAAAGCAAACAGTGTTAACAAAATAAGAAACAAAACTATGAAGTAGGGTAGATATTGATTTATCTAGACCTTTCCACCAGTTTTTCCCTGTTGATTGTTTTTTTTTTTTCAAATTACTTTCTAAATTAGTATTATGCCACGCATTACCCTATTAGCAGCGCCAGTGTTGCTACGCCAATACATTTAAGTTCCTACCATCTAGTACTTAAATGTATTGAACCTTATTTACACATCCCTAAATCCGTTTTTTGCCCTTCTGTCATTTTGAACTTTGAAACACTTTTCTTTTCCGTAATGATATGTTCCCACACTCATATTCCTGTTAACGGAAATAATCTTTCGCGCATGTCTTCGGGAGGGTTTGACATTTTTACCAACACAATTTTGACGTTTGCGCAAAATAGCAAGCGTCTGACTGTCGTCAAATCACTCTGGTAAACTATGCGAAAACATCGCAAGCATTAAGTATTCTGCCCAAAGGGGAATGATATACGGACCAGGAAATCAACCACCACTCACACAATGTCGCGTCGCAATCTCTCATCCCGCGTCTCCTGCTGTATGTGGGTGTATTGAATAATGTTCGAAGTCAAAATCCATTTTTAGATGGTTCTTTAAAGAAAATTCATGACAGATAGAGGGATAGAGAGATCGAGTGAGTGAGAGAGAGAGAGAGAGAGAGAGACAGAAAAGGGAAGAGGATTCGAATAGATTTTCATTTGTGGCAATTTGCAAATCCATGGGATATGATTTCTTTGGTTCATAAATTTTCCAACCCGATGTTGTTGGCGTTACATAGGTTTCTGATTTTTTTCCATTCCATCAGATTCAACAGAATATTTTTTGTGTATCTTTTGCTTACTCAGATCCCTGAGTATAGAAAGAGGACGATTTGTAGTACTACCGATGTGACGAGGGTGTCACACAATGCGTGATGGGGGTGTTATGTTTTACGAAAACAGTCGGCGGTCCATTTGAAATGTCAGTATTTGTTATCATTTGAATTTGTTACATATAAAATTAGTCAGCAGCAACCCAATGCGGTGGCTTGAGGTACCTATTTACCTTTTTTTATGCAAATCGATTAAGTAAGAATTATATTACTTTAACCTGTAATTGACAATATTTCAACAGCAATAATTAATTGAAAAATAATAAGTTCAGAAAGAATCTGATAAGGTAGACCGTATACAGCATACATTCTAGTTGTATTTTTCTAGAAGTCTCAGTCGTATCTTATCAGTTGTTAATAAGCAAAATACTACACGCTTCGTATTTGATTTCGGTATTCACCATACACATTCAGTTACCCCTTTACGGATACCTATATCTAATACAATAATAATTAGTTCCACAGTGTTGATTTGTTGAAGTGGTAATTGGGTTTTTATAAGTCGATTAAACTAATCGAATTGAGCGAGTTTGAGTTTTTCTGATTCGTGTTCGCTGCGGATGCAAACGGTTTTGTATCTCTTGTGACGTGAACAGGTTTATTTCTTTTCTGATTATTATCTGATAGTGATAAGCGAAAATGAGGTGATATGAGGTGAATTCGTAAGAGGTGAAAGAGATTTGTTTTTAATTTTAAGAATATACCTACATTTGGTTTTTGGATAGAAGAAAGTGTGTGGCGTATTCACGTAAAGATTTTGTTTGTTTTAACAGATATATTTACCTCTCTAGATATCCGCCAGAACGTATTGTAAGATAGAGGAGGAACAAAACATAGTTAATTGAAGAATTTGAATGTGTTGCTATCTAATCAGGATGATAACACAAAATGATATTGGAGAAGGAAGAGTAAAGGGGGAAATGGGGCTTTCCGCTCATAGTGGTTTTTGTTGACGACAAACGACGTTCTGTATACGGAATGTTCTCTATTTTATCGAATGATTAGTTTCGTATTTTTCAAAATCGCTAAAACTGACAACAATTCATATTTGTTGGTAATAACTGGTTTGAATCGAGTGTTATCACTTATTTTGTTAGAAGCTATTTTGTGCAGACGATTCGTCAAGCACATTCTTGTTTGGTGGTGATAACAATTATTTTTTGCGAAATATTACGATTTCTTTTTTATCTATTGTCTTTTGAACTTTGTTACTAGAATTTTTTGTTCTTTATTGTTGGTAGGTACTTTGTATATTTGATTATTAGAAATGTATCTACGTACAAGAAGATGTGTGTTTTTCGTTGGAGTAGATTTGAGAAAACTTTTCTTCGACAAGAAGTCAAATGCTAACATCAGAAACAGCTGTTATCATGCGATGGTGAAACTTTTGCTTGGTCGTCTTGTCTGATGCAAGACTTGACTGTTAATGCAAATATAAAACCACACGTTGCTTTATATTTATATATTGTACCTACAACATTTTTAGTTGCTCACATCAATAATAACGTTCCGGGAACTCTGAAATGTTTGGCTCCTTGGCAGGTCTCTTAATTTTTGTTTTCCCCTTTTATTGCAAGATACATACTAATATTCATAATGATTCTTCAGGCTAGATTTAACGAACTCGCAATGTCGAAATTTTTATATATATAAAATTACCCACTGTAACCTACAAAATATTTAGTTAGAAGGTTAAAAATGATTATTAGTAAGGCCCATTGTGAATATTATATATTACGCTGAAGTAAAGCAAAAACATTTTCGTTTTCTTGATACCTACAATAATACTAGTGACAATACAATCACCATATCAGTTCTATTTTGACATATGGGTTTGTTTGCAGGCGATGTATAATTGTGAATACTTGCGATAAATCTGTTCAATGCTAAAGAGAAGCAGTCAAGTAGAATATGCATTCTAATACGTATTCAACAAATATATCAAGTACAATGATCAGTCATCCCTGTTTGTAATAAGTAAGAAGCTTTGTTTGAAAAGTTTTATAAATTTATTTACATTTGGCCATTAAACAGAAGAATGTAGAGTGAGCGCGTTCAGTACCTAAGGCTTTGTTTAAAAGTCAACACGTGTGTTAAAGAATAATCGGTTTTGCCTCAACTTCTTATGCCTTTCAGTGACAACTGTATCTAGCTCAAATAGCTGCATAATTGCATAAAGTAAACAACTGTACGGGATAAACATCAATTGTAGGAAATTATGGAATTAGAGACGAAACTAAATTTGTCAAGTTGAAAATCTCTGTAAACTGTCCATGCATGTCTGCACAGGGGTGTGATGAGTAAAATATTACAGGTAGCACAGGATATTTTCAGCAATTTGAATCTAAATTTCAGCAGTGAATCTAAATAATTCAAATTTGTTATCCTATATAAGTCTGCAATCAGGCAAAGTCTGGACTCATTACACAAATCGGAATTTTAGTGGAATTTTTAAACTGTTCTAATTTGATGAACAACATACCACAAAATGTTTGTTTACAATTATATTATATTTGGATAATAATGAATATAACATTGAAAAATGAAAAAACAAACAAAACATGTTTTCATTTAATTTGAAGCTGTAACTGCAACCAGTTAAGTAACTATAAATGAAAGCAGAGATTAGTAACACGCGATCGACCAGGAAATTTGTTACTAAACTATTTTAAATAAAGTCACCCCAACAAAAACAAAAACAGAAGTTGTTGCTATCTAATTATTATTTTAATCCCTGATAGGTATAATATTTTCCAAATGCAATTACAAATTCAATTGACACGAAAATGTTCCACTTCTCACTCTGGTTAATAGTTTTTATTTTTTTGTTTTCTGCCTAGCTAGGTATAGAAACCTAATTTAGTTACGTCAAGCAAAAAATACACTGGGGTGGTGTGTGCGATGAAATCAATTCACCACACCAATACGACCAGCATATATTTGACGTTTATTTACGAATAGTCTCTGTATGTTTTTGTTTAGGGGTTAGAAGATTTTCGAAATGTTGTCTCGCTCGTGCTATCGTCACCGTATTTATTACGACCCACCACCACCACACTCTCAGAACCATGGGGCGGTGGTAACGTCAAATAACTCAAACTCAAATGACGGGGGTGAAAATTCGAAATTTGCACTTTTTCGTGGTGTGATATGTGAACGCATTATTTGGTGTAGCGCCATGCAATGATTAATATTATTTTTTGTACATTTTGATTGCGAATAGGGTGGGTTGCCTTTTTGGCTTAATGTTGGATTATTACCAGCGGATGATGACGGGTGAATCGAAAAGTACCGCAGCGGTGGTGCTTGTGTGTGTTTTGGAAATGTAATTTCAATATAATTTAATTTTGCATTTAACAACGCATTATTTTTGTTGTTGTTTTGTAAAGTAAATAGGTATACGCTCATTTTGAGTATAATGTAAAAATATATTTTTTTGAATCGCCGAAATGAGAAATTGTGTGACATTTGTTAGAAAGAGACAAGTTATTAGGTACTGAAGTTAAACCTAAATTTTTGTAGGGATTGCGATTAATTTATTGACGTTTGGGGTTAGGCTGTGTCGACTTTTTGGATTGAATATTTTAACTTAAAATACGAATGGACCTAAATTGAAAATACAAATTACTTTCGATGGATTTGTGTGGTTGTTGAGTTTTATGACAGAGCGATTTCAATAACAATAACTAGTATAACTCGTTCAGCTAATTATTTTTGTTTTTCCTGAACCGTGGACTTCGCTTTGTCAATTTACCCAACGCGCACCGTTTAGCGGAGCGTACGAATTAGGTATGTTTGTTTGGAAAATGTAAACTTCAACTTTCAACAAAAAAAAGATTGATTATGTTTTACTTCATTTGATTCGATAAACACACAAATTCTGAAATTGAATAACAATGTGTTAAAACAATAAGAGAGGCGCACATATTATTATGCAGATGATGAATGGTGTTCATATTTTGTTTTCGTTATTTGACGTTCAAACTACATACCTATTTATTAGACAATAGACATTTCCACTTGTCAAAATTATTATAAATAGCAATATTTAGTTTTTTATGCGACAATGGAAAAGCATTGGTTAAATCCAAAATGCCACTATTTTGCTATGAAATAACCGGCTTTGACAGTTCATGCGTTGGTCCGGTTGCTAGGTAGGTACCTACCTACCAACAAATGAATGCACGTGTACGATTGGAATTTCCCAGTTCCAAGAAACTTTGAAGAAAAGGACACCTGTTTGCTATTTCTACTTCTACCTGTTACTCATTTCAATTTATGCATATCTTCAACTTAAAATAGAGTAAAATTCCTCAGTTTTATTCCTTCCTACATTTTTCATTGCACTTTAAGGATTTGCTTGCCTCTGTTTCTGGTAAAATCCACAATATACATATATCCAACATTGGCCGGCCAGGAGAAAACAAATAGCAAAGGACTGACAATTCAAAAGGAAATGGAATGCTTTCGTACATACTTTTATGGGTAACAAACATTGGGGTAAATATATATAGTATATATACATATATATATACACATGCAAGAGGTGCTGTTTTTTTCTTATAATTTTTGTAGGTACCCGAATTGTAAAGTATACTTTTCCAATGCACATAGGTATCCCAAAAGAAAAACGTTTGTTAAACTGCAGGGTACAAGATGTAACAGATAAAAGATCGATGCCGCAAAGGAGTGTCATTTAGAGGGGAACAATTTACAAAGCAATAGAAAGATTTACCCCTGCAATTCTTGTGTAGCAAATATTTCAAAGAGTTTATAGTCATTCTTAAAAATAACATTCCGAGGAATTGTTCCAAGTACCTACAGAAAACAATTTGAAAGGGCATGTTCAGTAAACCAGGAAAACAGAATGTTTGGTTGTTGACAACAACTAATTGAGTAATGAATGGCCTTTTGCACGTATAACTCAGCTTGTCATCATCTGTTTTTTTTTTGTTTTTAATATACACACTGCCCTAATCTTTGCTGAGAGAAGAAAAGCATACTTTTAGTAAATAAAACAAAACAATTGAACCCAGTTGGACTGCCAATTGTTTACTCTTAGAGGAATGCCCACTTGACATTGTCGATGAAACTGCAATAAAGTGAACCACTTCAGTATGGTCAGATGCTCTATTTTTTTGTTTGTATCATCTTGACATTTTAGAAAAAAAAAAAAACAATTCATATAATGAAATTCATAGTATAAATAAATGGACAATGAATATAAGAAATATAAGTGTTTGTCAAAAATTATGACAAACTTGACAGTTCCCTAAGTAGATAAAGAAAGTTTTATTATTACAGTAATGATCTCAACAGACGGTAATGTATTGTCGATAACACGATTGCTTTTAAATAAGACAAATTATGTAGACATGATGTTGACTTTAGATGTTTTCAAAGCGCAGTCTTTTGAGCATTAATAGACAATTAGGCGGCTTTTTCATAAATATTGCATTTGTATAAACAAACAAACCTATTTAGCACATTCTTCAAAACTGAAAAACAAACAAAACACCCATTGATTCATGCCCTTGCCTTGAGTGTTGATTAGGTACGTTTGTTTGTATAATTTGGTAAAAGCAATTTTTTTATAGTTAGTTTGTTTTGCTAAATTTAGCCTTTTCTGCAATGAAATCGAAATACTTTACCGACAAGTAGTAGGCCAAATAGATGCGTACTCAAAACGGTATGTTAATTTTGTAAATAAAGGACAAAAATAGTAAGGATGCATTGCACTTGGAAGGCCATCAAAGCCAGGGGTAAATACATATAATAGGTTCACACAATACAGTTTATTGTTGGTATCCTAATTATAATTTGTATTAAACTAATTTACAAAGTCTGGCAAAAAAGAAAATCACCTGGCGTTAATTACAATAGTGTAACTGCTATTAGTTTTGTATGAAATTATAAAAACATCTTTATTTATAGAAAAAATCGTTTAATGTTTGCATCCAAGCATAGATTTTTGTTTCTAATATAAAATGCAACAACTAATTAATAATCAACCTGAAGAGCTCGACAAGTGTTTTGCTTATTTCTTTTTTTTAAATGAAATAATAGAATATATTCTGTCTGTCAAATCCAATGGATTTTTAAGACGAATTTTGAATATGTTTCTGGTGAATTTTATGCATTTTACATATTTATTAGTAGGTACTTGCCGGTTGAAACTACCTGAGCTATTTCAAACCAAGATAGAAACTGCTAGTTATTCGTTATTTTGTTAATTTTCATTTTTTTTTGTAATGTTTGATGGGAACGTGGATCAATTTATACCTATCGATTGCGTTTGATTTAAGCCGCATTCGCGAATGTGTGCCAACTGCCAAATGCATTCAGCAATAATCAATACTCCGCTAATTTTATGAGACTGACTCACAAATTATCCTGTAGGCTAATTTGTTGATGTTAAAGGAGCAGTTTGTTGAACTTGACTTAATTATGTTGCGCTATTGACAGACACAACCTTATTAGCAAATAGTAAGTCACTATAAAAGTCGTTGTGGAAAAAGTAATGTGCTATATGTTTTGTACCTAAGTCAGAGACTGTAAACATTATTGTGTGTGTACTAATGTTGATATTATCTTATTAAATTAGATGAGATGAGGATATGGACAGGGTAAAAAAGACACTACTATGTCACAACGAATAAAGCAGATGTGCGGAATGAGGGTTGCACAATGCACATGTACTAACTGACACCTGAAGGCGCACCTAAGGTGACAAGTACGTATTCGATGATTTGCTTTAAGTTTATGCTGTTCACTAGGTATTTACATAAATAGATAACGACAATCATTTCCTTATTACATTGAATTATCCACTGCTGACAGTAGGCCACTTAGTCGATTTCGTTCGCAAACGGATTAGAAAAAGGTTCGCATTTATTTGTTTACCATAAATCATACACACTTTTTGAAACAAATTAACGCACATTTCATCACCATCTAAACACTTTATTTAGTGTTTATCTCCCTCCCAAAAGTGAAGTTAATTTCAATAGACTGTGAGTAAGTGATGAACACACAAATAAAAATAAAAAAACATTAAGGTCAACATTTTGTAAACAGTGTTGTCTGAGTTAACTTAAGAGAGATACGTATATCAGCTATTTAAGTATCCACTGCATAAAAACAAAGTAATATACGTGAAGCACAAAAAATATAATTGTATGGAAAACTTAACTTAAACCAAAAAAAAAAAGAAGAAAAAAACTGTTTTAACACTGACATCAATTGAAAAATATGGTAAAGAACAAATAAAACAAATGTTTCTCTCTATTTTGAAGAAAAATTTATGTACACATCAATTTAATTTTTTTTTTCATTTTGAATATTGATAGTTTACCTAAAATGTGCCAAATACTATTGCCCGTTATTATGGTTTTTTTTTTAATTCAAAATAATTAATATTCCAGGAGTGTGGTCGAAAATCAAAATAAAAAAAAAAGAGAACTAACAAACTTTTCACTGGAAACACTATAACAGTATATTAGAAGAAAAGCTAACTTTTCGTTTAAAACTATGTTTCATGTTTTTTTTTGTAATCCACAATTTTTCTCTTTTATGTCACTGTTAACTGTTGTTTTGTTATTTTTGTTATATGTACTTTTTTCGTTAGAAACTTACTTCTTTAAATTTCGCTTCGATTGTTGTTTCGAAAACATGGGAATTTTGTCAACTAAAATTTGCATTATTTATAATAATCCACTGTTTAAAAAAAATTGTTTTGGTGATTTTTTTTTCATGCGTTTTAATCCATTTTCTGTTTGACAAATACTATGTCCGAGTTAGAAATATTTTTTTTTCTTTTGCTGGTAAATTGTTGTTAATCCAAGTTTTAATCGGCTACTGGTAATCCTTGTGAAGTTTTGACATTTCAAAACTTGTAATGTCACACAGTTTTTTTTTTCGATTCGGTTTGTTTTATTTATTTTTTATCACTTTGAGATCTATTTTGTTTTGGATTTTGTGTATCTCAGAAAAATATCTTGGAACACTCACTATTTATATAAATTTTGTTTTAAGAATACGCTTATATTATCACATTTAAATATTTTTATTCCTGACTTTTAACCAACTGTTACACTTTTTTCAAGCACTGTCAGAATTTTTTGTTGATTTTAAAACTTATTTTTTTCACATAAACATTGTATTGATGTACGTATTTTCATATTTATTTTTTAAATAGTGGAACACAAAATATGATTTACGATATTTGGTTATCGGCGAAAAAAAACAGTGAGAAATAATTATTAAAAAGGGTTATCGAACGATCCAAATAGAAGACGTTTCATATAATGTGATGATGATTTGTTGTGTGATATTTTTTCGTTTCCGAAAAATACGTGAAGAAGAAACAAAACCGGATTTTCCGCGTCTCGCGTTCTCTCTAAAACAATTTCCCGACGACCACTAACCGTACGTAGCGTGGAAACATGACGACATTTGACAGCAGCCAAAAAGGAACTACTGCCTGACTGTGTGCTACCTTCGATCCGAGACCATCATTTGTCAACCGTCAATGGTTCCCATCGGGCAATAATTACACATATGGCATATTACACACCAGAAAAGCCAAAGCAGAGTGGTGTACACAAGAAAAGAGCGAATGAGAATGGGAGACAGAACGAGAGTGTAGAAAACTCGCGCAAGCTACACAGCTATAGAGACGTATTGTATTTGTATGCATATCTGTCAGATGGAAAAATGTCATTTCGTGGTGGTGGTAGTAGGGAAAAAAATATACTTTCTTGCTGTCAAAAAGGAATTTCCGATAAAAGAGTGTGAGAAGAGGTGGTGTTTGGTGGTATTGGTGGAATCAGCCTACCACCATCAAGCATTTCTCTCTTTTGAGTGAGGGTTTTAAGAGAGATTTGGAGCCAAAAATGAGGGCAAAACAAAATAACAGAATACGAACAAGAAGGTACAGAGGAAGCGGGCAGAAAAATTAAAGAAACTTCTTTCCCACAGACACATCCCCATGCAAAACACAAAAGATACAACTACAGATACAGTATCTTATACCTGAATCGCATATTTGAGGTTATTTTATTTTTTTCCTTCGTTCGAAGCTTTTTTTCACATACTTTTTTTCCTCTTATTCGATCCATTCGGTGTGTCCATAAAGGCCAACCAACACACCCATATAAACGTTTTGCTTCTGCATGAGTGAATAGCTAGCGAGATAGACGAGGTACGTCGTCTATTAAGATAGATACATTTCATATAGAATAAAAAGATACGTACGGAGTAATAAAAACATAAACATTTCAGATGAATGAAGGTTTTATTCGTTCGATTTTGTTCAGTTGATTTTCAAAACTAGGTTTTTTTTTTTTGTTCAAGGGAGGAATTTTGTAAACGGGGACTTAAGTTAGGGTGACTGCACAGTGCACATAGTGAACACCCCCTTAAAAATGTCATGACTGCACTGAATGCCTGAACCATTCGACGGTATTTTGGTAAAAGCGAACTGTTTGACAGATATGTATTTTTGCCTTGCTAGTTTTAGAAGGACTAGACGAGCTAGAAGACCGCTCTGCCAGCAACTACATATACCAACTGACAGTGGTGAATGGTTCCTCTACTTCTTCATCTACCATTCGGATGGTGATGATGATGTTTTATTTGCATGGTGGTATTGGTGAGATGGTAAATGGTGGTGAAATGAAATGCACAAGAATGGTGTGACGGGGACGACGACGCGCGGCATGACCCTTCGAGTTATTAATAGCCCTTCAATTCTTATCCTGTTCTCCTCGGTCGTTCTCTGTTGTTCGGTGTTGTCTTGTGTGCTGTGTATATTTTGGTGTAAAATGTTCGTTCTGCCGTCATCGTTGTGTCGTTTTGTGGTGCATTTTTGTTTGTTCGTTAGTTAATCATATCGTTTGTGTATTTGAAAATGTGTTCCGGTGTGTTGTTGTGAGCTGCGCTTGCTGTATATTCCCTGTTTGCTGCTAACTTGGCGGAGAGAGATTGCACTTTCAAGTGAGGGTCGATGTTATTATGATCGTTTTGTGTTTGTTGAATACCAATTGAGTGTTGCCAGATTGTTGGGAATAGTTTGTTTTCGAACGCAGAAAATGAGGCGGAAAGAAAGAGAGCGAGAATTGGCTTTTGTTACGGTTTTGTTTTTCTATTTGAAAAGGTATCTTTTGAATGTTTTTCTGTGTGTGTTTGTTTTTGGACTTTTTTTTTGTTCTTCTTTCTGTTTTGTAGGAAGAGGAAGTAAAGTGGTTGAATAGTTTATAATGATAGATTTGGATGATATTCATTTATGGCGTTTATTACAGTTGGTGTTGCCAGTGGTAGGTAAATATGGAAGGTATTTTGTTGATTAATGGGTTGGGATGGAAGGAGGTAATTTGTGACGCCAATTTGATAATCCTTGGTTGACAAAGTGATTAGTGGCATTTATCACCAGATGAAAAGTGAAATCAGGTTACAAATTTAATTTAATTTCAGGATTTAGGCACTTGGTCAATTGTGGAAGTGACATGATGGAAATATTTACTGCGAGTTGAATAATGCATGCTGTGGACTTAAAAGTAGATGATATCTATACCTACCTACCTAAAAAACGCATTACGAACACTTTATATGTAGGCAAATCAATGCAGTCTTGGAGTCACAGAAGACGGAACTAGTCTTGTTCGGTAGGTAACAAAAGAACGATTCCAAACTTCGATCCTCCAACTATTGAGGGTATACCCCTGAGGGTAGCAGGGAGAGCTAGATATCTGGATACAACCTTAGATAGAAAGCTTAATTGGACATTTAAAGTTAGTGAAGGAGTGAGAAATGCTGCGAATGCTTTTTACGAATGCAACCGAATCTTCGACACAAGATTGGGACCCCTAAAATAATGCTGTGGATGTATACGGCTGTCGTACGTCCAATACTTACATATGAAACCTTAGGCTGATGGCAAGCCAAAAACAAGGCATCGAAAGACTACTGCTGGAATGGAGGCAATCCTACCGGTAGACCTATACATGCAAGAATCTGCAGACAAAAGTGACCTCAGGGTCAGCCAAACCAAAAGCTGAAAAAATTTCAAACTGGGGCACCCACAGATGGTTACTTCTGACTACTTGTCGCTCTACCTAGTCTTTGATATACCATTCAGACAGATGAACCCACAAAAATAATCAACATCCATCTACACAGATGGATCTAAGATGGACTATGGATGGAATTTTCTCGGATGAATTAAATATACACTAATCAATCAGATTGCCTGATCACAGTAGTGGTTTCCAGGCGAAGGTTCTGGCAATCGCCGAAGCTGCCGATGAAAGCAAACAGGTGCAAAAAATGTACTTCCTGCGAAATATCACAGTTATAGCCAGAATATAATATAAGTCGGACTAATAAGCTGCTGCGGTTTGATGGAACGTCGTTTTACAAACTGGTAGGGGCCCTAACGGGTCACAACTTCCTAAGAAACCATACGATGAAATTGAAACTCAAAGATGACGATATATGCAGGCACAGGGGCTGCGTAGCTGAGAAGGTACACGGGGACACACTTCACTTCCTCTGTCAATGCTCAAGTCTCGGTCACTTGAGGAATAGAAAACTTGGATGTTACTACTTCCATGACATACAGGAGCTTTCTGATGTCTCAATATCTAATGCTATAGGTTTATAAACACATCAAGATGGCTGGACAATGTCGAACGACTAACGAAATGTCCGCATCCTTCTGGATTGGGCATTGACTCGCTCAAAAGTTTACCTTTGTTGTGGATTGAATCTACTGTGGACCCCGATCAGTGAAGGAGTTGGTCACGCGTAGGCTTATCATTCGTTCTTAAAACTGTGAATCAGAGAGCTGTTGTATGTCATACATAAGTAGTAAGTGTTTAAGTGAGTTATTAAAGTTACCACATTGAACTCTGTTTTTTGCCAATCTCTTTTGCTTTTACCTTTAAAATAATTTAAAATACTTGATCTGTGATATTTTACAATTGTGATTTCTAGTACGTTATTCGTTTATTAAATGTTTCTTATCTAAAAAATAAGTACGCGGGATCTAACGGTCATTTAATACCTAATTTATAATCAGGTGCATTATATATTAGATTCATACAAAATTACATTCATCTGTTTATAGAGGATTGATGATCGTTAGTACAAAAAAGCGTAATATATAAGATGTGATCTATTGTTGGATGCCAATTAAAGCCAGCAACTTGATCCTTCATTGCATATTTCATTGAAATATATATAGATGTCGGGGATTTGCCAAATCTGTCGATTTATCTTCTATGTAAGTAAGACGCCATCAGTTGTGTAAGGCAATAATATATACTTCGATTATTTTATCTTATTTTGATTTCACGGAAATTCTTATTCTTTAGGAATTGTTTGGTGTTTGCCTTACATTGGGCGGCAGTTATAATCGACAATTATAGGTAATCAGATTATTTCTTCAAACAAATCCACGCAGCTTTGCAAATATAGGAACGAAATACATTATATTTTAAAATGATGCATTCCAGTAAAAGTTGAAAAGTCTGCCAGTAAAATTCAAGTTTGACGTTGGGCGCCAGTTGTAAAATAAAATGTCTGATGCAAGTCAACGACATTTATTGATGATATAATATTCAATTAGGTTTTCTGTATAACTGCACGTCGACCGCCAATTGTGGATATATTTAGTGAACAAAAGTCGATTTTATTCGTCAAACACCGTTTGAATAGTTTGCCACTGAATCTGATACAAGCATATATTGAGCAACTTGATTGAACATACAATCAAGCTTTCTCTACATAGTGAGCAAATTTAAATGAGTATATATCAATACTCTTAAAAAGTTGTTCAGTTATGTGATCTTTAGAAAGGATCTCATCGCTTTTTTTACAATTCTCATATTGGTATCACTCATCTTTTCTTAACAGAGCATACAGCTTAATGATAATTTCTCTCCTCTCCTATAAAAGGGAGCATGCCTTTGACTTAAAAGAAATTTCGTGAAAGTGATATGAGATCAGTTTAAAAAAAATATTAAATGGAAAACACACAGCCCTTAAGTCTGACGGATATACGGCAGAGTTCATATTTAATCTGGAATAAAGCAGCTTCTTATACCATTGCTGCGAAAAGATGAACTCTCTGTCTTTCGTCAGACCCAATTGGCGCCCTATGTGAGGCCAACCCAGATATATTTATCTTTTTTCTTTTGTAACACATTTAAATGTCAGTCTGGTTACCATAGTCATTTTAGTTTCCCGTGGCAATAAGAACTGACCTTCACCTCGTGTTGACGCCCAACGTGAAAAAGTTATACTCGACTACAGAAAAACATTAAGAGTAACACCTGGTTTCCGTCCAACGAACGTTATGGTAATATAATTGTGATAAACCGTTCAAAAGTGGAATCATGATCTTTTGCTATTGTCCGCATTTTTCATTCAAACGGCTTTCCTCACATTGGGCGCCACTTACTCAATTCATTATACCTTGAGTAAAGTAGACTTCATTTAAGACTTATTTATTGACAGCAGGAACAATTCTAACTTGAGAGAACGAATCGGCTTCGCGTAGGGCGCCATTCCTCAAATTCAGTGCTCGAATGATTCAAGTTGGAATTACTTCAAAACTGGAAAAAAGACTTATACTATCGCCCGATTTTAGGTTTTTGACTTTCAATAGTGCTACAAACCGCAGAGTGAGCATCTGTACGAAACGAAATTCCTATCTAGTCAGCGCTAACTAACCGTCCAATTTACAAGACGAGTTGGACACATGCAATATGAGCACGCCAGCGAAAATGAGGTGTTCCTTTCCTTTTGGTTTAAATTCAAATACGTCTTGTTCTAGAGTTTTGGTGTCTAACATCTTATATGGTCGATATCACTGTGCAGCTTACGACATTGTAAGCCCTCTCCTCTTTGTTTCGTCAATGCAAACGCGACCATAAAAAGTACAAAGAACTCGCTTATGCGACATCGGCCTTACATTGGGCGCCGTTTCTTTAAATCTTAAATCGATGTTTTACGAATGAAAAGCTTTTTCCACTAAACTTGAAATCGTAATACGGAAAGTCCGCATTTACCCATTTCTCTTTGGCCACTTTGACAGAAGAAACTGATCTAACATTGGTCTCCATTTGAAAAAGAAAATGTTTGCTTTTTAAAAGTGTATCTACCTTATTTACGAAAAATAAATAAAATAAGCAAGAGGAACCACCTAAATGCAAAAGAAAAAAATCTGATATTCCCAACCATTGTCAATTATATTCGGTGTATCGCAAAAATATTACTATTTGCTTCCAAAAATAAAGTTAGGTAAGAGTATGCACTTGGTATCACCATTCTCTAGAACAGAAAGCGGAATACCAGCACCTCGTTGATAAGGGTGCTATCTAACATGAACTATGCAAACATAATTCCCTCGTTTTAGTGGTGCATCTCGGGCTTGAATAATGGTCATTTAAACTCCGAGTTAATCAGCTTATAACTTTTGAATGCGTCGTGGTGGGCGATCATATTTCTCAATTTTACAGGGACTTGCAGAAGTGGAATTGAGTTAGCTTCATTGAATAGAGAATGCCTTTCTGCTGATGTAGTTCATTGTTTGTCCTGCTATCCTTAGTACTATGATATAACATTCTTGTCAGTTTAACTTGGAAAAGCCCACAACAACCACTCTCCCGCTGGGTTTGGTCAGGCCCAGCTAATTTTATATGCACTCAGTATGCATACCCTCGTGTCCTGTTTGGATACTTCCATATTTCAATTTTACAATATTTCCCCCTCCATTAGAGGAATATGTTTGCAAGCAATATTGAAAAACATTAATCCACTTCATCATCGTCGCCATAAATAGGAAGTTGAACGCGCCACACTATATGCCCTCGCCTAAGTAGTTCACTATACAGTGAATGAGTGTATAATTCCAACCTTAGCCATACGAACATACACAGAACGATTGGGGTGATAAAACATCCCTTCATCGATACCTCCGAGTCGTAGCTGAATCGGAAATTCGTTTCCTTCAAAATTTTCCGTTTTATTTCCGACGAAAGCGAACAAAAATGGGCATCAAGGCGAGGAACGCAACAAATCCTAAACCAATTGACACGTGCAACCTATAACCGACGGATCGAAATATACAACCGAAAAGACTGTGTAAATACATCAAAATGTGTTTGTGTGAAATCTACCCTTAGTCGGGCGTATAATACTGCATCCCCTGAACTACTCCATACTGTTGCCTATAAGAAAAAAAATGTCCCTTCCACGAAAATTGGAATACGTACGTCCCTTCTTCGCGCTCGATGGATGAGAAAGCCTAAAGCCTTGAATAACCCTTTTATTATTACTGTGCGAGTGGATATCCTTATTCAGTTTTCGGCAGCTTGGTTTGTATTTGCGCTTATATTCAATATCCATCCCTCGTCTTCTACGAGAATTTGTCGATATTGATATTCGCGGATTATTCGCAAATCCTTTCCGCTGGTTACTATATTCGAACCCTGCTAACGCTAATGCCAAGGGTAAATGGGAGTGATAGTGGCCGACATGTATGCATTTGCAATGAGCTTGTCGTGGACCAAAAAAAAAAAAGACACATTTATCAAGGAGTAAACTATGATGATGATGTTTTTATCCCTTAAAATTTATTAGCGATTCGCTTTCTTTATTCTCTCTCCCAGCTCGAACGTGTGCGCCTTTGTGTGTGTGTTTGCATGGACTCTGGAATTATGAAAGTGTGGGTTCTTTTGTTCTATATTTCATCTCTTTTCATCCATTGTGGATCGTTTAAGGGTCATATTGGGTGATGGTTCTTTCTTGTCGGGGATTTTTCATTTATGCGGTGCAAGGACAATGGGTATCAACCCCCGATCATAGACCATTTGGTAACAAATTTCTTTTTCTCCTGAAGAGGACATTTTATACGTAGATGGTTGTGAGCATTTTTTGTTTGTTTGTTTGCTGAAGCAATGGATATTTTCAATATTCGAAACCCGCTTTATGTGTAAAATCGGAAGGCGAGCTACATGCATGTGTTGCTCTGTTGACGGAAAATCAAAGCCGGAGCTGTCAGATTAACTTCAGCAAGTCAGGGGGGGTGAACAAAGAACAATGTATTCCTTAACGTTGTATGTGTACAGCTTCTGTTTATCTATTTAGCCAAATCTATTAAGATTCTGGTTTTCGAAATTCTAATCGTTTGAATACCAACGACTTTTATGAATTTGTCAAAGAAAACTTAACAGATCTGAATAAATTCGAGCACAACTGATATTATTTCTGAACTCTGATTAAACAATAAGGCACAAGTTTTTTGAAAAATTAAGAAGTAACAGGAATGTTGGGTTTTGCTAAAGTAATTTCAATAAAAAAAACTGCAGAAAGCAAGTCAGTTTGTGTGATATTTTCATTTTTAATTAAAAAAACAAATACCCACATTTTTTGAGGGGCTTATAACGCTCAACTGGCAACTACACTTGTGATCAATCATCAGTAATCAATTAATATCATTGCCATACAACAGAGTGTTCGAAAGTCTGCAACCGTTACGTTACAGCGGTTCACTTGTGATAATAATTTACGGAGCACGCACCAAAGGGGTAATTAAAATTGTTATTTTCCTTATTTTTGGCACGAAATTGAGGAATCGGACGAGCTCTGGTTTCGACAGAACGAAACTATCTGCGCACAAAGTTCAGTCGTTTCGATAATATCGCTTGGTCTTCGACATATAGCAAGACTAGGAGGATGAGTTGAGCAGAGCCGTCGACAGAAAATTCGGGCTCGGATTTTTTTTTTCAGTTGAAGGGAGGGCAAAAAGTTTTAACCTGTAAACTGTTAATAAATTCTTATTTATATAAATCAAAGTGTGGTTTTGAGTGACATGTATGGAAAGAGAATTACAATTTTTATTTTATAAGCTATTTTCAGGCACAAAGAAAATTTCTTTTATAAAATAATTACAAATCTGTTATTGGCGTTGTTTCGTACTCTACAAAATGTTCTCTTTTAAATACGAACTCTTACAATTTTCCGGGCTGCAAAACTTCTTACAATTACATTGAAATCGATTAAATCTGACGCTAAATCAACTTTCAACACTAGCCACAGTGACACGTATGAAGCAGACAGAGACATATAAACATAATCATTTCGGGAAAAATGGAAAATCAATATTGAGAGGTATGCTTCAAAGTTTTCTTCGTAAATACGTTTCAGATGGATTAACTCCTCTTTCAAGTCTTCAGATACCTGTGGCTTGAACTTGTTGCCGCATTTCTAAGTTGAGTTTCCTCCACAAAAGAAAAAGTTAGGTACATTAAAATTTTTCATTGCACCAAACCGAATCAAATATATAAAAAAAACATGTTTCTTTGTCTAATTTCGTGCCCCTTCAATTGTCTTCTTCGTAGCGATGGAATATCTCCTAATGCAGTCGCAACTGTTTGGGATTTTCGTTTAAAATTCAAATCAGGTGCAAATATGCGATCAAACTCTGAAGATTTTGAATTTTAACTTTGGTAGGTATACAATATAAGTTGTTTGTTTCGAATTATAGAACAACTCATGGAAGCCGGGACCGCTTGGAACCCCCCTCTCCCTTTTCTTTTTCTTACACCTGTCGAGGGGTGTCCCATATTGGGGTTTCCTTATTGAAACCTTTGTCGAAAGAGGCAAGTAGAGGCAATATAGGTAACCGCCAGCTGAATGACGCCGCAAAGGCTGTACTAGTTGCAGATGCATCTATTGGGAATCCAATTTCGACCGGTTAGTTTTAAGGCCAACCTATCTGCAAAAATTACAAACCCAATGATGGTCAAAGAGGATACCTAAATAATCGAGTCGCATTCACGAAATAGGTTGATATAGTCGACAATTTTCACAACCACTTGCTGGTAACAATGCTTGATCGATTTTGAAATTCCTATTATTTACCAAAAACCCACACCTATACATCTCCATTATTAATAAAATTCTTTTTCCAATTGACATAACTCCGAAAGTCGATACAAGATCCCAAGAATCAATTTCCCACATCTGTCACAGAAAATCGAATCAATTTGCCAATTCATTAGATAGAATCATATGAAATCATAAAATCAGATCCATACAATAACAATAATAATCCGAAACAAATATGCACTGCAAATATTTTTATGCAAATTCCCATTCCCTGTCGAAACGATAGGACAATGCTGTGGGACGCCCAATACACTAATCGGTCACAAAGTAGCGTAATACAATTTCCAGAGAAAATCAATTCAAACTGTGAGAGGTGTTCTATTATGATCACCGGCGCATAGCTAAATGTATGTTACACACATAGGTACTCGTACATACCTAAATGAATTTGAATTACGTACATATGCATAAATCCATAGCGGTAGATAAATGGAAATCTTAAATTGAATGCAAACTGATAATTTGGAGGAGAAGCCTTCTGTCTCCCACATATTATATGTATACCTATACAGCGAAGCATCAGAAATGATGACGCTGTGTTTATTACAGTATAATCCTGGCAAGTGTATAGCGTCGTAGCATCCAGTTCCTGTGTGTATTGTCAGGGTATGTTGTATGCCCTGAAAACACTTTCGGATTTTGATACATGCAAAGCACAATTCGCATGCCTAACTAAATGTGGCAAAATTTGTGTACACACAAAAGGGGTGTCGGTGTGTGTTGTAGCCAAATAGATATAGTCATTGACCAATAATCGAACTAAGTCGCCCTTTCCATAGGTATATGCTGCCACAATATCCGTATTGGTTGTCAAGAGCTTACCAACTAATCGTGAATTATTGATTTACTTTTGCGATGGCAATGCCCAAGCCGAATGCCAGTCATATCTTGGAAAATCGGGAAACACATCTACAATGGTCCGATGGTGTCCCTGTGACTTTGTGTGCATTTAGATACAGAAAACACATGCTGTTGTGGTAAAGCACAAGAGGGGTCTAACTTCCAGCTCCTTGGACGCCATGAAGGCGACTGAGCCGAGGGATTTCAGTTTTCAGATGGCACCCCTCACTAGCAATTCACTTTTCAAAATGTACCTATCTGAATCGGAGATGTTATGCTATTGTTATTATTAGTTTTAGTCTGGCGCTTATACGCTGGGACAACAAGTATATTGATGTATTCATTATGTTAATGCGGCTGATGTGACAACAGTCACAGGGTGTCCACGCAAATGTCGACTACCGAATGATACAAAATTAAATACCACACGTCTGTTTTCCTTTTGGTTCCTTACAAGTTTCCGAAAACTATTCAAATTAAATTATGACCGTGTTTATAGCAAAAAAAAAAGGTTTTAGATTAGGAGGCGTGGCACCTCTCATACAAAAAAAGACAGCAACATTTAAAATCCCACATCTATCCCTTTATAGGAACGAAATTCGGTACACCGATACATATCTTAAGTATCAAAGGACTTGCGAAATGTGGGCAGAACTATGCATATCGGGGCATGGCACAATCCATACAATAGGGTCATCTAAAACGCTATTTTCTGCCATTTATGACAGCTTTAGCCTTGAATTTGGGTAGATCAATGCATGCTGACAGTTCAAAGCTTTTTGCAAAATGTGGACGGGAATTGACTATACACCTTAAATATAAAATGCCAAATGCTGGCATTTCCTAAGGCTTTTGATTTGAAATTTCTTAAATGTGTGGTGTAGTTTGGTAGCCATTCATTCGGGCGTTCCTCAGGGCAGTCGTTGAATATATTCTCTTCAAACGTTGACCCGCTGACCTACCACCTAGATGTCCATATTCGAATTGTTTGCTCGCACTATGGATCTAGTCTGCTGCGTATTTGGAATGAGTTTAAAAAAAATTCTATAGATTCGTACAAGGAAAATTAAATTAGACACTATTTTGTAAATTATGAAAAAGAGTCGTTAGATAAATTTAAAGTCGTTTGAGAATATAAGGAAGTACTGTCTAATATTTCTAGCTAGAGATATTTTCTATAGTCATTTTGACTGCCCTTTACTACTTCTGTTAAGGATAAGACAAATATTCTTTATTATTCTGTGATTTCAGAACCTACAATTTATGAGAGAACCCAGAACCGTTCTAACACTGAGCGCCATTCACTGAAATTTGAGTCTATAGTTCTGTCAGAGCAGACTGACTTATACTTATCGATGTAGTTGGCGGGATATGGAGTCGAAATGTTGGACCGAAAAACACCGAAACAGAGCATTACTAAAAATATTTTTCAACTTTTACCTTCAATTTAAGTCACAACAGTACATTTTGTTTTGAAAATATCGCCATTGCGAATTTCTTAACCCTAAAAATTATCGTAACTGCCACACCACAAATAGAAAAACGGGATTGCTTTAAAAAATTGTGAATATTAATGCGTAGTATATCAAAAAACCATATGACATGTAGAGGTTAAAGTTGCCGAAGTGACAATGGTAACAATATTCCATCCATTATGAGGTATCTACTGGGACACGCCAAATAGTTAATGATTAATAGTAGGACATTAAATGTACCAGCTGTCAAAAAGAACCATCTAGCTTTATTCCTTTTCTTTTTATTTGGTACGAGAGCATTTCAGTGTTTTTTTTTATTAAAAATGGTCACAAGTACTTGTGGTATTGTGTAGTTATAGCTTCTGGGTTAACTTGGCAAAATACAAAACTCATAAAACGGACGCTTTTCGAAAATCTGACCCCATCAATAAATTTTGAAAACTATAATTTACATATCGAGAGCTTGCCCGTCACCCTGTGAGCACTGTTTTTAAACCGGGCACAATTTTAGCACCCAACACAGCTTCCACATCAACATCGGCTGCTTTGCATAAGTGCCTTGGCATGTCGACAGTATTGGCATATTGCTGCGTCGGTAATTACTGGTGTGTTACAACGCATTATGGAAGCACCTTCACACTCTCACCCGCAATCAAACCGGGGTTCTCAACCTACCGTCTCGACTTTATGTGCGTATATATTATATCGAATGCGAATCCATTTGATTTGCACGTAACCCACCCGCAACACAATCCTTTGTCAACCTGTGATTTTGATTTACTGTGCGATTTAATTATCGCATTTAATTCTAAACCAAGATGGCACACTAAGCCTGAATTGCGATTTGAATCGCGCGCACACCAAGTGCGAGCAGTGGGGTCGTGGAATCTGTCTCACGACGACAATAATTGAAGATGATGATGACATAGTTAGCGCGTGCATTCCAAGGGAATGATAGTCATAGCCAGATTAATCCTTGGTCGCACAATCGATTTCGTTGCCAAGCCGATGTGCTATACATTAATAGCAAAGTACTAGTTTTAGTTCCAGCTGCAGCTCCAGCTTTAGCACCCTTCGCTTTCAATTAGATCTGTCAGTGTCGCAATGAGTACGGGAGTGCTACACAGCTAGTTGCGACTGGCGCAGTGTGGTGACATTTATATGCGCGAACTGACAGCGTCTCGGTCGCGCCACTGTCGATCATACTCGCGTTGTGCATTAGTCAGCGATACTCTCGTACTTACATAGCTGTGGTCGCTGGTTGCGTTCGTGTGTACAGAAAAATTATTATTAATAATAATTGAAAGATATTTTGCATTTTTTTCGTTTTATTTGATTTACTTTGGATTGGATATATTATGTACTGTACACACATAATATGCGGAAGTGTGACAGGCGTGTTTGCTTTGGCTTGAAGGTTGACAGCGCGGCAGCAATAATTACTGCGCTGATAGTGTCGACGAATGCCAGACATGCACTTGAGAATCTGTTTCAGGTAGTCAATTGGCATTTGATTGTTATTTGTGATTTTTGATTGCATTTGCGCATATGAGGATTAAATACAAAAAAGAAAATGTCGCGTAAACTAAACTACAGCGATAAGACACTACCTGACGCCAGTCAAGTGGCAGTTGGTGTCATTTGTGTTGGACGTGTAACTCGTTGGTGTAATTTGTATAACTATTGTCAATTAAATTGGAAAAAATAAAGATAACGCTATTATGCGAAGAGAGGCAACTATGGTGATCATCGTCATTTCACTCTCTTAGGTCCACGCAAATAGAAACAATGTGAAGGGAATAGTGATGACTTTGTTCTCTCTATACTTCAGAATGACCTAAACACGATAATAAATAGCATACATACAGACGACTTTTCCTATCACATACTGTCAAAAATCACACACAAATCTGATACTCTGACTCTGAACACGTACTCATATCTAGATTTATGACTAAATAGACAGAATGCTACTTTTTGACATTTTAAGTGCGCCATTCCATTTGTAAACTGTGAAATCATACGGAAACGTTGTTTTCAATTTTGTCAGTTTAGTGAAAACGTTTTCAAACAGAAAATTGAAAAACGGAAAGGGAAATCGCTGTCATCTGTCAGTTATCATGTAAAACGGGACTAATTTGTATATCCTCCACAGGAAGGTATATTCCTTTGTCATTACATTTGTAACGCCAAGAAGGAGTCACCGAAGACCTCATAAAGTACATATATTCTGAATCAGGATCACATTCTGAATCGATTTAGCCATGTCCGTCTGTCTGTCTGTCTGTCTGTCCCTCTGTCTGTTGAAAGCACGATAGCGCCCAAAGGAATTGACATAGGCGAATGAAATTTTTTATCGTCGTCAGGTTGATATTCAAAACGGACTATGACGGTTAAGTAGTTCTGGTACATCCCATACAAAACCAATATAAGACCCTTTGTCTGTTTGTCGGTTGAAACGCGATAGCGTTCAAAGAAATCAACCTAGGAGAATGAAATCTGGTGAGAGGACTTATTTTTATTTTTATTGTGTCTCGTTAGGTTGGTATTAAAAATGGGCTATGTCAGTCTAGTAGTTCTGGTACGTCTCATACAAAACCAATATTAGAACATGTTGAAAACACGATAGCGTCGAATGGAATCCACAAATTTTGTGACAAGGCTTATATTATTATTGTCGCAAAGTAGGTATTAAAAATGGGCTATGTCGGTGAAGTAGTTCTGGTACTTCCTATAAAAAATCAATATAAGGCCCATGTGTCTCTCTGTCTGTTAAAAACAGGATAGCGTCGAAACAAATCGACGTAGGCAAGTTAAATTTTGTGAGAGGACTTACTTTTATCGTCGTCAGGTTGATATTAAAACTGGGCTATGTCGGTCAAGTAGTTCTGGTATCTCCAAAACAAAAGCATCAGCCAGGCCGATGACAACACTTTTACTTAGTAGATACATACATATCATCAAAACCAAACAAGGAAAAGAAAAGTTCAGTGTACAGTCTAAACCGGATAATAGCACATCACTTAATAGAACAATATGTTTAATGTGACACTTATGCGAACTCAATTGTCTTTTTTTTTGTCCTTTGTCACAGTCTATTTAAAATCACATTATTTTGTTTTTAGTTTGATGTGATATTATGCGGGTTCGACTGTACCTACATTCTTTCTACACTAAAAACAGTGTTGCCCCATTTGGGAGAATTTTTCACAGGTGTTTCTCTAAACCAAAGTGGAATAATAAAAGCCTAATATTCAGATTTATAGATATTTTACATCCGTTTGTTTTAAAGTAATGAACCGCGTTTATACAAAATAAGGGCTAGTTACTGTGTTTAAAAAAATTTTTAGATTTGAAAATGAATGCAGAAAGTTTGTTGTGTCCCAGGATTAACACAAATGCTAAAATGTATGCACAAAAATAGCTTAACCAATACAAAATGACATTGACAAATCCGATTTTAATAAACTCCTTGAACGGATATTTTTCTTTTCCAATTGAATTTATTTTAAAAGTATTATTATTAAAATTAAATTTAAAGTTAAATTTCTTTAAGCGACTAATGTCAGTAATCTTGGTTAAGCCATAAGATCTGGTCCAGTAAGGTTAACTGTAAATAATCATAGCAGGGAATGTAAAAGACTTTCTTGCTTCGTCTTTAATTTCCATGAAATTTAAATGCATTGAATTGACGCTGGTCGATTTTGATTTAAGACGCTTTTCTCGGATTGAGGGAAGATCGAGTAAACAGCTTTTTAAAACGATCGCATTATGGAAAATCAAAGAGTACAAATCTTTGCGAAAGAGGAAGTAGTTCCTTATAATTTTATTTTGCAGGTCTATTCGAAATCGCATGAATTTTTGTTTTTGTGAAATTTTAGTTATCATTTTTTCATTATTTAACTTTCTAAGTGAGCATATGCAAAATCTGGCAGTCAAATCGTCTTACATGGTGCTCTTAAAAATTTGCTTCCTTATTTTTCATTGTTTATAAAATATAATTGTTGATTTGATTATAGGACGACTTTCGGCAACATTTCAATAAAAAGAAAGAAAAACTAAAAACGGTAACAAATTTATAAAAATTCGTGAAAATTCTAGATGTAGCATAAAAAAATATTGGAAGGCCATCACTGTTTCCAGTTCCATACGAGGGAATAAAGAATTGCTGGTAAAAATGTTAAACAACTACAATTACTACCATAGTGTTTGCTTGCAAATATCTGTTATATAGTTCGTGCTACAACAAAAATTCGATTATGAAAACTTTCCACCAGGATTTACTCGGATAAAGGTTCGTAAATTATTGTTCTTGAGCAGAAATCACATGCTCTTTTTAAGAAATTTTCCGCATACGGAAAGAAGATTTTTGTTAAATTTTCTGACTTAATTTTTTACCATTTTTAATATTTTTCATCAAAGACGCATAAACGGAAAAGGGAGACCTCTCTCGACTAGTACATTGATTAACAATTATTGATAGCAAGAACTTCTAGGTAGTTAAGAAGTACATTTAACTGACACTGATAAAGAAAAACTCTAGGAAATCAGTGTAACTTTGGCTTCGCTTTAAAAAAACCTTATGCTGGCAACTCTTTCTTTAAAGCGTTTCTAGCAAAAAAAAAAAAGACAAGGATCTGATACTGACTGATAAGATAAATTCCTGGATGAATTTTTGTACTTAGAGCTGTAAAAAAAATTGTACATATATAGTTCAAAAAGCACAGCCGCATTGACTAAATCGACCCGATTACAACGAGCTAATGGGCAACAATACCCCCGCTAGGAGGATCTTTGAATTCCCATTCACCCGGCTGGAGATGATAATGAAGAACTGATTTTTGTTTCAAAGATCGAGGGCTTGATACGCACAACTACAAGCAGGGTGGCCATGACTGCAGAGGATGAAAGACAGCAGTATATCAAATAAAGGTGGGTAGCACTTTAACAAGTCAAGTACGATTTTATCTTAAATTTCAAATTAATGAAAACACTGAGATGTGCCGAAAGGGCCAAACATTTAGATACTTGCAAATTGATCTGAACTGTAAATACATAAATATGAGTTCCCTTTTTGAACATTTCTTAAAAACAGCACGATAATAAATGACTGCAGAATGAAATCTTAAGTAGCTGATGAAATGTAAATATAATTGAATAACAAATTTTGCGGTCACCTATAAACGTCAGTTTTTTTTGTTGACAGACCTTAGTCTATCAATATAACCATTTTTTTAGGCAAAATACGTAAAATGTTTCCGCAAAAGAGACCGGCTCCATTTTGGGAAGATTTTTACAATTAACTCCGTAAGACATAAATAATAACGGTATCTCTTGTCTGTTTTTATACAACCGTGTCCTGCGTAATGAGCAAGCAAAGTGAGACAATCATTCGAAAGTTATAAGTGACAATTACAAGACTGGGACCATTTCAATATCCTTTGAAAATCCACGTCACAAAAACTATTTTCGTCAGAGTAAAGGGCTGTTCTAGCCACGTTCAAATATGCCCGAGTATATGAGTGTTTAAGGCGCCCAATACTGATCAGGGTAATTGTGTTTCTTCGCCACCCAATCCAATAAAAGTTTAATTTTCAAAATTTATTGCCGTTTATAAGATTAAAATTTTTCACCGAAAACTTTCAAAGTTATTCCCAAATTTCGGGGGAAAACAACCAAATAACTTACGATGTTCGTACATGTCTTTTGTTCAACTTTTGCACCCAAAGTGTCGCCAATTCAATTTCATGCAAAACATCCCAATAACTTTTACGAGTATTTCCATCAATTGACAGCTACATCAGCGAAGCAATCAATTTGATTTTATTTTTCTAGATAAACTCAGTTTACTGAATTTATGTGAATTTGCGCGGCACTAACGAATTGTTAAGAAGTAAAATATTTTATAAAAAAAAAAACATACGGAGTCTCAATCAGACTATCGTTCAGTGCTCCCAAATAAATTTAATTAAAATCAATTTGTGCACCAAAACGAGCAAAAGTAAAATGCACCCTCCCTCATAATTAACTCGGTTCGATCGGAAATTACTGTGTCGACTGTGCCACTGGTGGAAGTTTAAAAGTTAACTACTCACCCGTTCCACCGGTCCTTCGCTCCGTCCAATCATCGATTTATGTGTTTATTTATCAAATTAATGGATCACAATTGTGAGGGAGCTTACTCACCCGAGGGTCGACAATAATTTACAAACGTAAAACAAATATACCCAAGCATATACGTACAGTCACACCCCTCATATGACAGTGTAATTACAATTTACTTGAAAATATATAACTTGATTTAATTAAGCAGGATGGCATGGCTGTGGTTGTATTTGCACTCGCATCTATAGCAATCGCAATGTTGTCTAGCAAAAAGGATCATTTCAGTATAAATTGCTTACCGTTTTATTAAGGCTTGATGTAGTTGCTGGAGGCACTTGTCAATTTTCCTCTTCCGGTATATAGATCCATATGGGATGGCAATTTTTTCATCTTTCTTGGCTCTTGGCATTTTGAGTAAGTTAATTTTCTTAAAAAGAGATTAATTTGAAGGCAAATAACTGGCAAAAGTATAGTCTTCTCAGCGCCTGCTGTGGGACAACTGAAAATAATATTTCTTGTCCAGAGACCAGAGAGGGTCGATCTTTTGTTTGTTGAGTTCGTTTTTCCGACTGCGTTTTTACTATCGGAAATGAGTCACCAATTGCTGGACGAGGTGAAAATGTTGTGCAAAGTGTATCACTTTCAGTGGAATATCCATAAAGTTGTAGATATGACCGAATGGAAGTGTATTTTATCAGCAAAACTGTTTTGCATTTTTTCTAGATCAAACGAGATTCTTAGATTTGAGCCATATGTAGCACGTTCTGCATTCCATTGGGTATTGCTTTGAGCAAATTATTTCTATGTATCCACTATCAAATTTTGATGTTGCCGCAATTTCGTCAGAGCCTCAACTGATTGAAATTTGCTATGAGTCTATAATGCCAACAAGCAAACGCATCAAAATGGAGAGGCAGTCACAAATGCTAATGAAATGTGCAAATGCATCTCGATACACGAAGAACATCCCATCCACCTTTTGAGACGCCTCACCACCGTTCTTAAGATGCAGGGGCGTAATTTTGACCACTTTTCACAAGTAGTGATGCTGCTTTTTAAAGTAAGAAATTCTGCGGGTAAGCCGGATCAATTTCAGAAATATTTTATTCTGGACTACGACCATAACAACGGACTAAAATCACAGCTGCAAGAAAAGAAGTCACGCTTCCCAGCAGGGCTGTCATTTTAGCGCTTTCGGCGCTAGATCTGGCGCTTTTTTGGGCTTTTTTAGTATGTTTAGCGCCTAGCGGAATTTCTAGCGCTTTTTATTTGCAAATCCCCTCTATTATTTCTATAGTAAATATATCTTTTGCGGTTCTCACACTCAATCAATCTTAACAAATGAAGTGTCAAAAAAAAAAAGAATTAGTTTAAGCACTTTTACTTTTTGAAAATATTAAAAATTAAAAAAAGTTTAATTTTACTACTATGACATTTAACATTAAATAAATATCTACTTGATGGCTTATAAAAATAATAAACAAAAAAAAAAATGAATATGTTGTGGTTTTACTCTCCTTATAAGAATTTCAGATCTAGCGCTAAATTTAGTTCTTAGTTTTCCATGAAAAAAAAAATCTAGCGCGTTTTAGCGCTTTTTGTTTAGTTTTTTAACTCCGAGTGGTTAAAGTGACCTGGCAGCACTGCTTCCCAGTCTTGACTAAGTTAAATTCACTCTTCGTTGCTCCGGACTCGAATTACGTCCCCGTTTTTGATACGAATGTGTCCCAGTTTGTTTTGAAAAGTGTCAATCGATCCCATGATGATGTAGATAGCACTACAAAGTTTTACAAACTTAAGCCAACGATACTTTGCCCCGTCTATATTTTTTGACTTTTTCGTAGACATATTAAGAGAAAGATATTGTATTTGTTTCGATTTTCGTGTTCGAAATTTGACATTAGGATGATATAGAAACTCAAAGAAGTGGGGTCCGTCACCCCCTGCGGTGTACCTACAGCCCATACGCATGGACAGATTTGTTTCAAACTTCAGATTTGGAGTTTGTGGGTTTACAGTTCGGGCACATTTTTTTTTTATTGTTAGCCCTTTTATTAACGGTACTTCCTATATAAAGATAATTAATAAGTTAGTTACATCCGACGATTCAACCAAAATTGGTATTTGAGCTTATTTACGTGGGGTTAACGTGGCTGCATCACACAACGGTTCTTTCGAAAGTCATTTCTTACTTGATACCAAGCTCGGTTTTTCTCTAATTTTTTTTATAGTGTACTTGAAAACGTGCATAACGATTTCGACAAGAATTCAAATTTGAAATAGAATTGATATTTTAAAAAAAATACTGCGTCCTTTGTTTTCCATTCGAATCACCGAAAACGGTACTTTCCAAAACTGAGCATATTTCGAAAACCAAGTAATGCTGACATCCTGAACAATACCTTGTAGCCAGTTTTCAATTTAATAGTTAAGGAATAGTAATTTTCAAATTAAACATTGCAAAATTTGGTTATGTTTTGTCTGCCAAATTTTGCAAAAACCGCTCTATCCAAATACATGTTAGGATAATAAAAGATCCCGTACTTAGTTTTCTTTAAAATAACCATCATCCACATCTGGTTTTTTTTTTAAGCATATACCATACAAAATTCAGCAACGAAATAGATTCACGATTGATAACACTCCATTTGTATTCCTTTAATCGGGATGTTTATAACTTAAGGCCAGATTAGACTGTATGCCAAGTGGTCATAAAATGCCAATTTCTGACAGTTCTCCTGTCAAAATATGGTCTAACAATGTAATGGGCATATCTGATATGCTCTAATGACTTAAATGCCACATATGACCAGGCAGAATTTGACAGATAAAAATGCCCGAATAGCATATAGTGTTATCGGACAATAAGAACGAATGCCAGCATAAAACCCTATATGCCCATATGCACCATAGACAAATCATACTGAGACCTCCAACTCACAATCCCCTCAATTTATTTTCAAATTCGCCATTTTGTTTTCCCATCGGTGTTATGTAAATTTAGATTCAGTGTGACATGCAAAAAATACAAAAATAAATCTGCCAACCTCGGCAACCGTGGGGAAATGTGCTAGAGTTCGGGAATACCACATTTTTTCATTGGTGAATGCCATTGGTTAGTTATTATATATTGTTAAAAGACGAATAATTTGATTTGTTTGGTTAATAAAACTATTCAAAGGAGATATACTAGAAACTTATTAGGGCCAACATGGTTGAGTATTTTCTGCTTTTGAATATCATTAACTTCGATTTCATGTGTTAATTTTTCTTAGATAACTGAAGAAAATTTGCTCAAAATGTTGTTATTTTCCTTCAACCAATCTACGTTATTCATTTTTCATTAATTTTTTAAGCAAATGTACACTTATTCATAAAAAAAAAATAATACGCACACGTAACGAATAATATCAAATTTAACGGATAAAAATCTATGAACGCTGTCAGCTACTTTGCCCACAGCGAAAGTGGCATATGCAAGGTGCGAGTGCGTTGGTGAGTCGAAATTTTTGAAGTTAGGTGACATTTGCCTTTACTAATTTCTATGTAGCAATACAAGCGCACTTAGCATTTGCCACCCCATAAAAATATAGCTTGTAGGTAAGTAACGGGAAATCGGCCAAAGTTGGTGGTCTCAGTATTGTCTCTGATATGCACTTTATTGAAATTTCGTTATGGCATCGCAGGCATTTTTGACGGAACAAGAATTGCTTTGTTGTCATCGGTGTTTGAGTTCACGGAATTGCTGACATTTTGGTCATTTGACAGGTAATCTGGTCATTTACCTGTTGGCATTCATATGCATAATTGGCATACAGTCTAATCTTAGCTTTAGTATGAAAAAAAAATAAAAACAGCATTTTTACGTACACCTTTATCGGAGCTAAGATTTCGGTATATCACGAATCCTACTTCCAACCACAGTCACGAAAACTAGCATCACCAATCTATTCCAGTCGAACAGATCTGAAACTCCTGTTTTGAACACGACATATAAAATAAAAAAAAAAAAACAACTATCCAAACTGTTCATATGAACCAGAAAGTTTCGTGGGACCCAGTCGTGAACTTTATGTTTGTTTCTTTTTGTCTGCCGAAGGTTCGGTTCCCACAGGCTTTACTAAACCGTAGGTATTCGTCTTGAAATCTCTGAGAGGGCAATCTTAGTCAGCCTTTCGAGCTCATGATCATGATGTCCATGCGGCTTGCAATAAAAGAACGGAATTGCCAATCACACGCTAAGTTGAAATTCATCAATATACCAAAACAAGATGCAGTCTTTGAAAGCTATTTCATACCTGCAATCTCAACAATGTTGCTCGACAAGTTTGAGAAAAGACAGGCTACGTGCTCGTCGGACCTAATCAAAATCGTTCGACAAGTTTGAGAAAAGACAGGCTACGTGCTCGTCGGACCTAATCAAAATCGTTATCCTTGACGAGACCGCGCATGTTAATTGTTTGACCACTGAATTAGGTTAAGAAAAATCGCTACCATTCATACCCAACCCATGCATCAATTTTTAATTGGCCCCTCAGCATCCAGATTCCACAGCCATCACTCCTTGTCCCAAGGTAACATTTCTAATCCGATTTACAAGCTCCGTTAAAAAAGGCAGAATCTTAACAAAAAAAAAATCACTTCAGAGTATAAATTCGTTAATTATTCACCCCTCGAAAAAATAAACTTTATTCCCATCATCCTGACCTGACCCCCAAAAGCGAGAGAATACATAAATGAGCGCACATTCCCTATAATTTTCCCACCTTAAATTCCAAGAGCGCAGCACTTAAATAACAAATTCCTCAAAGTATCACAGAACAGAACCACCATCGTACCGGTCGTCCTAAAATAACCCCAAGCCAACGGCCCACGGCCCACACCCCATCATACCATGTGCCTCCTGTTTTTATTCCATTGTATTACTAAATTGATATCAAAGCAGGAGAAGAAGTAAGAAAAAATGACCTCATTTCTGTTCGTTTTGTTTTATTTTCTCAGCCTTTTGCCTGTGTGCTATTTTTTTTTTGCTTCACTTTACCAACAATAAAATTGAGAGAAAAAGAATCCGCACAGGATTGCAAAAAAAAGAAGACGACCCAAAATAGGACGAAGCGCAATGAAACTCCATCCAAACAGCGCCCCATTATAGGAAACTTCCACCCAACAGCAGAACTTGAATACCGAACGTAAACGTGAACACAAACATATAGCAGTGTTCTCTCTCTTTGCCGATTCGATTTATCAAATTAATGAGCTTTTTATTTATTTGCTTTTCTGTGGGTGGTGGCTACGGGACGGGAACCTATAGCATCCATAGCGCTGTTGAGTTTTTCTGCCAGCCTGTTGTGTGTCGCCGTGCCGGTGTCCTTGTTTAAAAGCGCACCATGCTCTCTCGCATTTCACAATTCATAGCGTCGTACAAATGTAAAAGTCCACACCCACACAAGGGAACACACACATCTATGTACAACGGGATGGTAGAGCCAGCGATATGGTGTTGCCCTTACGACTCAACGTTAATCCTGACATTTGTCCTATTGCATATGGATGTACTGAAACTGATATGCAGTGAGTCAGAGAATTGTGTCCCGTCAATCGATATCGATCAAATCAGGGAATA
Source organism: Cheilosia vulpina (assembly GCA_916610125.1). Taxonomy (NCBI): domain Eukaryota; kingdom Metazoa; phylum Arthropoda; class Insecta; order Diptera; family Syrphidae; genus Cheilosia; species Cheilosia vulpina. The sequence goes on from OU744278.1 coordinate 29,828,733, forward strand.
GGTCTTTCGAAGGGATATTATGAGGAGCGTAATTGTGCATCTTAAAGAACTGATTTGCACTCTTCAACCATCGCTTGTTGAATTCGTTGTGAAATAGCTCGTACAATGTTCAGGCGCTTGCGGCATAGAGCAGCACTGCGATGATTATGGTTTTATATAGAGCCCTTTCAGGGCTTCATATCAAGACCTTACAATTTAACCCACGCGCACATCTCACTTCATACAAATCTGTTTTTTTCTTATGGGTTTTAGAGCTTATAGCGGTGCCATAGCATAAACAAGGTCCATATATGGAGGTAGTTGTAACTGTGTTTTTGAGATAGGTCCTTGACTTTGGACACATTCACGGCTTTACCCATTTTTATCGCTACTGTCAAAATATATTTGCAAGCGCGCCAGTGACAGCTCGCTCACTTCTGTCAATCTTGTCAATGTCATCACTGCAAGCCAACATTTTGTGGACTTTTGAAAAATGGTGCTCCTGGCACTGGCTCGCATAGTCCACTTCTTGAGTTTGTAAAGGATGCCAAAACTAAACAGGGGTCTATAAAGCTTGCCTCTACAAATGGTGTCGTCTTCGGCCTCTGTTTAAAGACAAGTGAACTTCGGTATGGACTAACTAATTTTCTGCAGGCTCTCTCGTAGTTTGAATGAAGGTGTAAGATGGTTTGACGAGTGCCCACAGTATGGCAGAAAATATCTTCTACGCCTTGTCGAGAAGACTGATGCTTATGTAGAGGGCCTTCATATTTCGTGTGGATCAGGCAAGGGATGTTTAGGTATTAAAACTTTCATGCGAACAAATCTTGAAGGTGTTTTTCTCTTCATAAATTCTTTACCTTTAAAGTCAATTTTGACTTTCGTTAATTTTGACAGATACTACTGCCTGGAGGGTGTTCATTTATACTTTTTGATCCGACTTTGAACACCGAATTGCAAATCTCTTACAGGTTACTTGTACAAGGAGTCCTTTATCTAACAGATCGATATAATCTCTCTTAAACAACTTCTGACTCACTGTACGCATTCATCTATATAGACACAGTCAACGTTAACAGTTTACCAATTCACCCCTAAAGGAATCTCCACTTCCAACAGCAACAAAGCAAAAGGAAATAACGAAAGAAAAACCAGCAACAAAAATAAAAATAAAAAATAAGAACATAAATCCTTGCACATACAGACACGAAACAAACGTAATATCAACCTCGGCGGAGAGGGAGAAAGAAAAATATAAATAAAGTATAACAAAATATAAAGAAACACCGAACCCCACCAGCCACCCCCATCTACCATGGGCTGGAAGATGCCAAGAGAATACAAATAGGTATACAAGAAGAACAAAAAAGTATAATGCCAGCCAGCCATCGCATCACAGAGAAAACAAAGAAGGATACAACACGCGGGACATCCGAAAGGCAAGCAGAAAAAAAATATATAAAAATAAAATAAACTGGAACAAAGGAGGAGGAAGCACAACAATATCCAGTGTACAGTACATAGATACACATGTATAAAATTTCACTCCACTCAACCATCGGGTAGTCCGTTCAAGTGTGCTCCGCACGACACCCAAATCCATCACCGTGATCATTATTGCGGTGGTGAACTTATTTATGCATAGTACTTACAAACAGTGATGCAGACGAAACCACAAATAAACTCACGCTCGCAAATCTAATCATAATAATTCGCCGCCCCATTATTAATCATCCTCCCACCGCAGACAGTGTAAAAGGGGGTTAACCCGAGCCTAAGCCACTCGTCAACGATTCAAAGACAATCAACACGATGGTCAACGTTTTTGCCGCCGATCAACCCAAATCCCTTTCCCCTGCATTTGTGGCACATACGGTATATATGTTCATGTCCTTGCCTTGTTTAGCAAGCATGACACACGAGTATGTGCTCCTTTAACAAACCACCCCACCCAGTGCCCCTAAATATCAATAAAAATTGCTGTAGCTATGAATATGTGAAACAAGGATAATTCTCCGAAGCCGACTATTTGTGTTGTCTCCCTGCAGGCATTTTTGTCGCCCATCGACCGACTGGCGGTGAGTTTTTACCACTCTGTGACTGTCGCGTTGGACTTGGACTGGCCGTTTTGCACTTCATCAACCCTCGAGGGCAGATGACGACGCCTACGTCTACGACAGCTTACAAAGTGAGAGTGGGGGCGAATAACAAGTGTATACCACAGATTCGCCGAATTTCTCAAACGAGTTGAACGTCGGTCCTCGGTCGTCTCCTCTTCTGGCGGCGTCGAGTAACAGTAATAGACTCTTGTGTTTTTTTTTCTCTTTTGACGGATGGAGAAGTAGCCGACGAGCTGGGGGTGATTCGAGTAAGGGATAACAATACAAATGACTGCTTATACTAACCGTTTGGAAAATAAGAACAGAATCAGTGGAATAGGAGACCCCCAAACAAGAAGACGATTAACGTTTTCAAGATAAGGGAAGAAATTCAGGGGCGAACTCATTTTCTGCGGGTGGTTAGTGTTGCCTTGGTGGTTTGTTTTTACAATAATCCGCTATATATTATATATTTGATGGCATTAACTATGTGGTTAACTACAAAAGGCTGGCTTGGCTCTCTTGGCGGATAAAAGCTGCTTTGGTGGAAAATAATTTAGAGCAACGATCTTGGGAAAGACTATATATGAATTCTTGACCAAAATCAGGATAAAAAACGTCTGAAATTTTAACATTTTATTGGTGTGTAACACTGGACGAGCTCCGAATCCAACGAACGGAGTAAGTCCTTATTTGACATTCTTATGACATGAAATCCCGAGGTATATTCCAACTGATGTAAAACTACCTAGCACCGGATCGAAACTAACTTAATAAGACGCCCTGAGAACTCATTTTGTCTGCCACACTCAAACAGTTGCAGTTGGGATTTCCTCGCTCATGACCGAAGACCGCTCTTATCTAGGCTACACCCTACGAGGCACATCTTCGCCAGCAGTACATAAATTCAGGAAGTCCTATCCTGCATCCTTCCGAATCAGCGATCATTGCAGTGTCTTTCAAGCAGAGATAGCCGATATTACCCAAGCGGCGAGAGAACTAAAGAGACGGCACATTGTCGATAAACGAATCCCTATTTACTCTGCTTTGACAGCCAAGAAATAGAATCTGTTCGCCACGTACTTTGCGAATGCCCAGCCCTTAAAAACAGCAGACGAAGGATTCTCAACAGTTACTTCTTCGATGACGTAGAGGATCTGAAGAACTTTGATCTTGAAGTACCCCTGAGATTCACACTCAAATCTGGGTGGTTCTAGTAGATAAACAGATTTCATATCATTAGTTACTCTAAGGACGAACTGGATGATCTGGTTGAAACCGGGCCTTAAAGACCCATGAGATTCTTACTGAATCTATGTGGCTCCAATGTGAAAAGCGGTTTATTTCATGTCTTTCAACAGGTAACAATGGACCCAACTGATGGTCTAAGTGAAACTGTGGCAACCACCTCAAGAGCACCCATTTACCTACGTACCTAAATCTGAACTTAAAATAGGCCCACATTTTCCTGAAAGGAAGACTGTTGCGCGCGTGTGCAAGTCTTACAGAAAACGCAAATCGCTCCATGGGGTGATATCAACTAGGAAAGGGCGTCCTGAGCTCTTAATAACGTCTCATCACAGACGGACCCTTTGTTGGTGTAAACCACTTTAATCCGAAAACGATCTCACCCTACAAGTTATCAGGGATTGACGGAATGCAACCAATATTGGTTTTTCTACCCTGGTTTGCGATGATTCATCGACGCTCCTTAAGACTCCAACTATTTGTGAAAGAATTTGAGAATACGGTGGCTGAAGGCTGATAGGTAGCCTCACTCCTTTGACGATACTGGCAGGAATAGTCAGATCAAAGATCTGCAGCCTCCTGAAGGTAAGTAAGTTTGCACAGCCCTGCAAGGAGACCAATAACTTGTCAGTTGAAACACATTTTCCGATCGAAAAATCCATCAAACAAGTCTAAGTTGCGTCCTTAAATATAAAGGGGGCTTTCAATACCGTAAGTACTGCGTCATATGTAGTTAAAAACAAAATCTTTCGTTGAAGACCTATGAACTGATATATCAACTGTTTATGAAAGCAAGACATACTTAATATTTCGAAGCCTAAAAGCCTCCAAGCCGGGAAAAATTCAAGCATTTTGAAAATTTCGATTTCAAGGCTCCTGCTTGAACGTCTTGTGTTTTATGGCAATTTTGTGGTTCTATTTGTGGTCTTTTATGAGATCGGCCTAACATTTTCTATTCAAAGATATGGTTCCTCAATAGCAAAGACTGAATAGGACGTCGTAGGGTGAGGCTACATCGTTTCTTATCTGGCTCTTTTACACAGTTCTGTAGAAGTCTTTCCGAGCAATTAAGAAATTATCCCTCAAAAAGTTCTACAAGAAAGTCAACTATATCAAGAGGGGAAAAGCACACCGCCCATAGAAAATACCACAAGAACAGTCCTCGATTCAATACCAAAGGGCGCGAGCCAACTAAGGCGCTTAACCTTGAAGCTTCACCAGTCAACCTGGTCCGTAGCTTCACAAAGAATTCCCTTTGGCCCAGCAGAAAACTGCCACTCACATCATCTGATAATGCCAACAATTTTCGCAGACAAATATATTTACATTCACTTATACTGTTTCCCGTCGACTATCGCATGAATGGAAACGTACGCCATCTAATCCTCAGTCTAATGTATTCAAATGACTTGTTCCAATAGCAAAAACACACGCACACCTATTGGTCTCCGTTTAACACAGAATGGCTTAATTAAATTTCAGCCAAGACAAAAGCCTTGGCAACACTCTTCAACAGACTGTACGTACGTAGGTATATACAACAGTCACACCCGTACTTGTTCAGCGTGTATACAACCACCGGACAAAAGGGATTCACCAATAATGAAACAATGACCAACCATAGCGACCTCAACTTAACCAAGCAAACCACCCACACTCGTCCACCAAATTGACTTCCATCTAAGCAAGCACTGGCCGTCCGAAATGCCCGTGCTGAGCCCTGAGCCGGGTGCAAATAAACGGTACCAAGAGGCTAAAACAATAAGAGTTTACGGATCACATAATAATACAGTGTGCGGTAATGTGTACAAGGATAACACTCTCGACCTCTTCGTCCGGGCGTTGGTATAGTGGTGGTGGTGGTGCCCTGTTGGTGATAGTGGTGCTCTTGGTTTCACAATCTGTGGTCTAATGGGGTTACTGCTGGCAAGGTGTACTATACACCCAAGGAGTGTCAGGGGGATGGGGTGACTTATCATCCAAACTATAGAGACACTACCAAACAACCGACGATTTGATGGCGAAACTAAGAAGTGTGAGTGTTGTACTGTGGAGGATAACACTTCATGCCAAGTTAATTTTCAATAGAGACACCGAACTGTGGAACTGTTGCAAGATGTTACTTATTGTGAATATGTCGTTACCAGATTTTGGTTTATTAATAATGACATCGGAGATTTATATGATTTTATTTTTAGACGAACAAAGAGGAGTTTGGGCTTATGTACCGTCTTACTATAGGTACAATGGATCATAGACAAATCATACCCTCAACATTTTTTCAAATCCCGCCATTTTGTTTTCCTATCGTTGGAATATCAATTAGAAGCCGTGTGACATGCAAAAACGTAAACAATAATACAACAAAAATGTTTCCAACCTTGCGGGAATTGGTTAGTTATTATATGATTTCAAAAGGCGGATAATTTAATTTGTTTTGTTAATAAAACTATCTGAAAGGAGATGTTGTATATATTAGACACATATTAGGACAAACATGGTTGAGTATTTTCCGCTTTTTGATATAACTTCGATTTCATGTGTAAATTATTCTTAAATAACTAAAGAAAGTTTTCTCAAAATGTTTTAATTTTCATTCAACCACTCTACATTGTTCATTTTTTATAAATATTCAAAGCAAATATAAACATATTCCTACAAAAAAACAAGTAGCCGTTGCTTTGATACCCTCCGCTGCATACAAGTCATGCAAAATTGGTTTTGTATGAGACGTACCAGAACTACTAGACCGACATAGCCCATTTTTAATACCCACGTAACGACGTCACAAAATTTCACTTGCCTATGTGGATTCTTTTCGACGCTATCGTGTTTTCAACATGTGTTTTCTAATATTGATTTTGTATGAGAGATACCGGAACTATTTGACATAGCCCATTTTTACCATCAACGTAACGCCGATAAAAATAAGTCCTTTCCCCAAACTTAATTCGTGTTGGTTGATTCCTATCGTGTTTTCAACAGACAGACAAACACATGGGTCTAATATTGATTTTGTATGAGAAGTAGCAGAACTACTTGACCGACATAGCCCATACCTTCCTGTGGAGTGTATAAGAATACTATCCACATGTAACGAATAATTTCAAATTTAACGAATACAATTCTATGAACGCTTCCTTCCCACAGTGAAGGTGGTTCTTATTTTTTGCGAGTGAGTTGGAGAGCCGTCATTTTTTAAGTAACTTGACATTTGTCAATACGAATTTCTATGTAGCAATCCTAGCGCACATAGCATTTCCCACCCCGTTAAAATATACCTTTTAAGTAAGTTACGATTAATCGCCCGAAGTTGGGGGTCTCAGTATGATTTGTCTATGGAATAAAGGGTGGGCCATCTAGTGGTTTCTTTTTAAATCATAGGTTATTTTGACGCTGACAGTTGTTTCCCGCTCGAAATCTTGACAGAAAGTCAATATTATACCTCCACGGAACGAAATGAGTCGCTTTACGCTTTTCATCATCTTTTCTGACAAGGCGCACATTTTCGTTAACAAACAAAGTTGCCGCAGCTTGGGTTCGGAAAACACGCACATTATTGTCGAGAAGCCAATGCATCCATAGTGAGTGACAGTTTGGTGCGCAGTGTGGAGTTGGACCATTTTTGCCTTCGAAAATGAGGCTGGGAACAACGCAATGTTTCGTTCAACTGTGGGCGTTACAGAGCCATGTTAACCGACTTTTTTTTTTACCGAAATTGAGAATCTGGATTTGGACGACCTCTGGTTCATGCAGGATGGCGCGTCATGCCAATCACTCTTTTGCGCACCAAATCGTGTTGTCTTGGCGATGTCAATCGGACGCCTCGGAACTCCGATTTGACCCCTTTGGACTTGTTTTTGTGGGGAACCGTGAGGGACCGATGTTATGCCGACAATCCGGAAACGATTCAAGCACTTAAGGCCAATATCATCCAAGCAATCCGTGAGCTACAGCCCAAAACCATCAGCAAGGTCTTGCGAAATTGGATGCACTACTGCGAATCCAGCCGAGGCAGCCACTTGAATGAGGTGGTGTTCCATAATTATTGGAAATGTTTGCTCCCATACAAAAATGTCTACAAAGATAAAATTTAGATTGGCAGTTTAGCAAAACAGTATCCTGTTCGCTCGCTAAATTCTTAACTTCATATAGATGGGCCGATGACAAATCTCCACTAATTTAGATTGCGAAATAAATGTCCGGTACATTAAATCGCCATAATACATGGAAACAATTTAATTTTGTTAATTTTATTACATTTTTAAAAAATAAACTTGTGTTTTGCCCACCCTGTAGAAGTCGAATGGCAGATAAGTGGCGAAAGATGGCGCAAAATTGATCAGCCTATCGAAAGATCTTATCATTTTTGCAAATGGCGTCAATTATATTTGACATTTGCGAACTAGACAGCTGCAAGCAATGGAGCGCTATAGGAACTACGTGGAATAATACACTTCTGGTGATTCTGAGGAGAGAATTTCGCTTCTTGATTTGAAGTCAGAATCCACTCAAGAAGCACTCACACAAGTGTAATTTAAGTATTTTATACAAGTCAGCTGACAGCAGCTGTAGATTATTGTGGATTCTTTCAGAAGCTGTTTTGTTGTTCCATTGGATTTCAGAATGAGTGGATCCCCGAGTGAAATCAATGAAAAACGATATAAGAAAAATGTAGGTACACATAAATCGAAGTTAATGATATTCAAAAGCGAGTTGGGCGACGAGGGACATTTCCACTTAAGCATTTACGTCATCAAGCAAAATCTTCGGTTTTGGGGCACTGAAAATCCGCGTGTGTTGCACGAAGAGCCATTACATCCACTCAAAGCCATTGTAAGGTGCGGCGTTCACGCGGGAGGAGTGATTGGGCCATATTTTTCTGAGGACGCCATCGGCCAAACGGTCACTGCTACTGGCGAATGCTACCGGCCCATGATAAACAATTTATCTACTGCTTACTGTCGGAATTGGATGAGCGGGGCTTGGTGAACATGTGGTTTTAACAAGACGGTGCATTCGCACACACAGCAGGAGCCATAATTTATATTGTGAAGGAAGCGTTTCCTGGTCGTATAATCTCCCGTTTGGGCGATTTGGCATTGGCCAGCAAGATCGCCGGATTTAACCATCTCAGACTTTTTTCTTTGGGACTACTTGAAGCGGTTTATGCCAACAAGCTTCATACAATTGCAGCCCTTAAGGAGAATATTCGACAGGAATGCGAACAGCTATCACCGGAAATCTTGCGGAAAGTCATGGAGAATGCGATAAAACGAGCGCAAATGTCTAACAAAACTGGCGGCAGCCACTTTTGACGGATATCATCTTTCCCATTTAACGGAAAACATTTTTAAGATCCGAATACGCTGTCATCATTCAAAATCGTTTTTTTTTTATTAAGTAAAAAAGTAATTCAAAAACGAGATTTTGCGCCACCATGTACAACAGAAGAATGTTTTTAATGGGGAATAAGTTCTTGATAAACAAAGGGGAGGTAGGACATGTTGTGTCTCATAGTGGGCGATAACATCCAAAGTCACTTGCACAAACCTCCACGTTTATCATTTAATCCATACATCTCACAGATGACTGCCTGCGGTTTGGTATTAACTGCTGTATATCAAGAATACCCTTTTTAAAAATGATGAGTGCAGTTTTCGGGGCGACTTATCATTTAGCACCAGCTATCGCAGAGTGTTTTAATTTTTTTTTCGTTTCGTACAACAACCACAGCTGTTTATTCCAAGAGTATAATTACTGAGGAAGTGCTCCAAGGTATTCATGGTACACCCAAAGAAATACGCTATGTAAAGTTGCCTTAAACGCCTTAGGTAAATATTTTTGTATGGATTTTTTTTGGACAGGCATAAATCTGCCAACAAATTGGACAATTTATGCATGGCATAGGTAATGAGAAATAGGGTAAATTGCCTAAGGGCCTGATGAATTTTAACCTCGACACAAATAAGCTTATATCCACCTAAGGTAAAGTTTTGCATACCATACAACCACCCAATCAAAATTTATTTGCGTGTATTGCTTCGGAATAATGTATGTATTATTTTTTGGATATATCCTCCAAAAAATATTTTCGCTTGTTGTTCAATAAGTTCGTGAAATATAAAAACATGAAAAACAGTACAAAAAAAAAAGCCAATTTTTTGAAAAGATTCCTAAAAGATCTTAAGGCAATTTACAACAAAAATTGACATCGGTTCGTAAACATGTACATCTACAAAAACTGTTAAAATTTTTTTTGGCTACTTTAGTTTCTAGGCTAACTAAGCATATTAACCAAGTCAAGTTCATGTTATCCGTAAGCATTATTTAGAACAAGAAGTGAGATAAGTTTACCTGGTAAATTTTGGCAAAATAATTATTTTTGCATTGTAAGATGACACTTTCCTTTGGTAAAAGATTAGGCTTAATTCAGCCCAGGTTTATTGTAAACTTCTTAGACAGCCTGGCATACCGTTTCAAAAAACTATGTTGATTTAAGACTTGTTTAAAAAACTTCGGTTATGGACTAATTTGATTTATACCGGGATTTAGGCAAATTTTACACAGGATTTTCTCTGGGTGTATTTGTGGTTTGTTTTTATAGCTCCCCTGACTCCGACGAAGAAGAGAATTTTTTTTATTCATTGTGATTGTGATCAAACTTGGGATACATTTTGAAAGGCCCTTAACTCCAGAGAATGTGTTTTTTTTATAAAACATGTTGTTTGTAATCCGTTGTCATAACTACAGAGATAGGTTCAAGCTGGCATTTCGCTAACTTCCGACAAATACAGTGTTGGCCAAAACTAAAGCAAGAAAAGATGTCGCTCTGGAAAAAATTAAAGAAAATTCAAAAAACCTTCGATAACTTTCTAGCTTTTTTTTAAACAATATATATATCAGTTCTCAATTTCTTATAAACAATAGGTTTATAACCTTTAACTTATTTAAAGTATGTAAACATAAACTAGATTTCATTAAAAATTAAGTGGACAAAACTATAGCACATTTTAAAATTCATAAATAAAAAAAAAAAAAAAATAAATATTTTCTACTAATATTTGGTGGGGTATCCATTATTTCTGATCACTGCAGCACATCGTCGAGGCATGGCCAATAAGGTTGTCAATAATTTGCGTAGGGATGTTATTCCAGGCAATTTGAGCCTGTTCGAGCAGGGAGTCTAAATTGGAGCATTTTGTACGATCAATTCTCTGATCTACAATTTTCCATAGATTCTCTATAGGACTGAGATCAGGTGATTGTGCTGGCACCTTTATAACTGCAATTTTGTTTTTATTAAGCCAATCCTTCACAAGGTTTGCAGTATGTTTAGGATCGTTGTCATGTTGGAAGATCCATCGCAACGGCATATTCTCCTCAGCATGAGGAAGCATGACACTCTGTAGGGTCTCCCGGTACGCGAATCGATCCATTATTCCACTAATCTTATGAATCGGCCCGACTCCTTGACTGGAAAAACATCCCCAGACAATTATATTCCCTCCTCCCTGCTTAATTGTGGACTTTGTAAAACGTGGATTTAGTCGCTCCCCCTTTGGTCTCCGTACCCTTCGAAATCCGTCAAATCCCTTTGATGAATTTGGATTCATCAGAGAAAGGCACTGTTCTCCATTTTGCCACAGTCCAGTTTAAATGTGCCTTTGCAAATTCAAGTCTTTCACGTCGATTCCTTTGAGTAATAAATGGCTTTTTTACTGCTCAATATGACGACAAGCCACAATCAACCACTCTTCGCCGAATCATACCGCTTGAGATCTCTAAACTTAATTATTTTTGAATAAACGTGGACGATATGAAGGGGTCCTTTTCTATTAATCTGATGATCCTTTCGTCTTCGCAACTGGTCGTTTTTCGGAGTCTACCACCACTATGAACCGTTTGGACATTTCTCCGGTCGCGCAATCGAGAAATAACTGTATGGCTGTCAATAAATGTAACGGATTCGCCTTTATTTAAATTGCACACTATTTTCAGTTTCATTTGTTCGGAATACTTATTACGCGCCATTTAATGTCTTTTTTAAATAAATTCTAATATTCGATGAGCCTGAGGGAAAGAAACGGTGAATTCGTAGCATTTTGAAAATAAACGGTAACATCTCATCATCTTGTTCTAAATCTAGGGTGTATGTGCTTTAGTTTTGTCTACTTAGTTTTTAATAAAATCTAGTTTATGTTTTTATATTTTAAATAGGCTGAGGGTTATAATAAAATTGTTTATAAGAAATTGAGGACTGATATTTATTGTTTTGTAAAAAAAAATAAAGCTGGAAAGTTATCGAAGGTTTTTTGAATTTTCTTTACTTTTTTCCAAAGCGACATCTTTTCGTGCTTTAGTTTTGGCCAACACTGTATATCTGGGAAAGGTTTGTAATTCAGGCGATCAAAAATCGCATATCTGACGCCATCTCCAAATCGGCTTCTTTTCCTTCGAAGATAGCAGCTCTTTTATCGAAACAGAGATACGCTTCCGCTTTAAGACCGTAAATATGAAATTTAAGACACTCCTGTCCTTGATCAACTCAAATTGGAGCCTTCTTCCTAAGAAGGATCAAGGTTATTTTTTAGTCAAACAAAGTATGGCAAACAGATGATTGGTTACGATTTCTCCTCTTGCAGACCTCGAAAAAAAAACTTAATTTCCTAATGTTTAGTTTTATATTTTATTGTTTAGACAACTTCAGAACTATTTGGGTAGTGCACACCTATAAAATAAAAGTACTCTATTACTGCCGCATTTGTAAAAAGATTGGCAAGATGTGACAAAAGTGTGTACTTAGTAAGCGAAAAGACTTTCGCTTCCATCTCGTTCCATCTCGTGAATGGGCTCATCATTATTGAAACAATATTTACAACTCATGATTACCTCTCTATGTCAATAAAAAGGGACCGCACATTATTGGTGAACGTAAAAAATCAGCAAGGAACTTTGTCATCCTTGGGTTAATTAGAAATTCTTTTAAAAATTACTTCAGATTAAAAGTCGCACATAGAGCTACACTTGTTAACCACTGTTAATCAATTCATGCGGCAGTTTGTTCTCAATTCCAACGCGAAGAACCAGCGCAGTAGAGGTATACCTACCTTGGCTTAGTTGGGTCGGGCGCACAAGTGAATAAGGTCTTCCACTAATTTGGTAACTGGGGGCAAGAAGCCAAAGACCGTCCTGTTACTTGATAAGTGGTTACAGTTTATTATAAAAATTATAAAAAAAACATAGATTATAATAAGCTACTAGAATGAGCATTGTTGAAGTAAAACAGTACCCACCATTGAAATGTTGCCTTCAATAAGTTGGAAATTCTAGCTCTAGACGATTTCACTATTATATGAACATGTCCTAACGATGTGGGGATATAAAAGGCCGAGTATATTCGCGCCCATAATGCAATTTTTGATTCTACCTGCCTAAAATCGAACCATATGTACCTATGTGCTTTGTCTTCGGTTGAAACTCGTGATTTTCAGCCTCGGTCTATATAAATTGATTCAACTCCATATAACCTTCTAACGATCAGCTTATAGCCACCCTTCGTCTTCATCATTTTCCGAGCGGGTGAGCGTTTTTCATTTTCTTGTTCGCAAATGCCAATAGTAGGCCTCTTTTATTATGCCCACATGATCTGTATAGATCATTGATTTCCATGGTATACAACAAAAGTTGGATCTTGTTGTTGTAAACCGTGAAAATCAATTATCTATACAGATCATGTGATCACAATAAAAAAGGCCTAGTATTTAATTTTCAGTCCGAGTAGGTAGGTACCTATGTTTCATGGTTCGAAAACTGTAGCGTGAGATGAGCCACTCAATGATCAAATGATATTGAGCACACGGCTCAATAATTGCAAGGTTATCCTCACCCTTGTATGATCGCCTCAAAAAGGCGACACAGAGTTAGTTCCCAATTGCTTTACAAGTCTCAGTTCGACAAAATTGTGAGTTGAACCAAATGAGCGATCGTTGTCCATATAATAGGTCTCTATCGCTCTAAAATTATAGCAAAAACTTTGTATCCCCATTTTTTATCATTATCCCAGTCCTCTTCTTCAAAATTAAAGACCCACACGAATGCTGGAGTGGGAGAGTAAAACACATATAGATCCAACGAACCAGAAAGTCCACACTTCAACGGGATAAACGCTTACACTCCAAGCAGAAAAATGAAAACTACGAAATATTTATTTACCTTCTTTCTACGTATAACAAAAATGGAAAAAACCTTTTCTCAACTCAATTCCAACTTGCACACACACACATACTTTACAGCAAAATTTTATCTCACTGCTGCTGTATGTATATGAAAAGACGACAAACAAAGCATCTACCTACTTCTCAGAAAAGGTACAGCATAAAACAAATCCTGACATGTTGGTACTATAAAATTGCTCCACCAAAACCCCAACCACCCACCAGAGACTCACAGTCAGAGCACATATTTCCAACACGTGCTAGATGCAAAAATAAAAAAAAAATCCGCATAATAGATACAGCGAGTAACTGAAGACAAAAAAACTCCACCAGCGACGGTTAAAAGAGCGGCAATGGGTGTATAATAATAAAAGGAGAAAGCAAAAAATCCTCACTAAACACACGAACAAAGCGAAAGGAAAACGCAGATTAACCAAAGAAAGACCGCGATACATACGTACGTATAAGAAATATAAATCTAAAATACCCACAGTAGCGTAGATAAAATCAGTCTCAATCTCCAAAACATCAAGGAAAGCCACCCTTACCCTACCTCCTTATCACCTTTGATTCGACTATACACGCACACACGCACACAGATTACAATTGGCAACACCAACTCGAGAGTTCTGCTTCGACTTGCTCCAACTAAAAGAAAACACAAAGAAATATGAGAGGAAAAAATCAAAAAAAAAAAAAAGGACACAATGAAATTTCCTAACGTGCATAAAATACGAGATACACAGCACATCACGAGAAGCTGCTGTGCTGTGTGCAAAAAGAAAGGAGGAAGAAAAAGCTACAAAATTACCTACCCTCCATTTTCATTAATTCAACCAGCCAACCAACCACCCCCCTTGAAAAAGGATAAGGAGGATACACTGTTATGGAAAACACAAACAGATTCAGTACCACATACTTACAGTTACAGATCGAAGAACGACAAACCATCTCATCCTCGCACCCACCCCCATCACAGCACATTTTCCATTATCCTTCATTCTGCAGCGCCAACTATTAGGCGTAGCGGGATACCCACTATACGAGTATAGGGACACGATCCAAAGTGAACTAAATGTGAGACATACTGTGTTGGTGTCGCTACTATTCTACCAACTACGAGTATGCCCAACACCATGGTGGCTGCAAAAAAGGACATTGAAGGATATGCTTTCCTACAACCAAACCCAGCTCAATCCCATATAAAATAATCTACCCTGATGACGCAACAATGACAGCAACCTACACCCCAACACACGTAAAACAGAATAACGACACGAAGACGACGACGAAGAAGGCAAACAAAAAGAAATCCCCACCCTACCACCCATCTATTCAGAGCACATAACACGCAAAAGGGACGAAGAAACATGAAATAAAATAGGAAAAAAAAATACACCTCCGAAGGACTCATAAAAGTCCTGAATGTATAAGTGGCGACCATAAAATATGGGACGGGGACCAAAAACTCTCCAACAATAGTCAAACACAAAAAGACAAAACAAAAAGGACGAAAGGAGCATAGTACAGGCAAAAAAAAACACACCGCCACTCAAACAAAGAAAGAAGCATAACCTAAAATATTCCCTCCAAGAAGGATAAAAGTCACCCAGCCACCCAACCACCCAACCACCTTCGGGCCCCGTATTTATATTACCAATTCGTTTATACGTTTCTTTAACCAAAGCATAATACACACAGTTAAACATACACAGGGAGAAGATCCGGTGGGATCTTCTACCACGCCACACCACCGTATCCATCTCAATGTCGTCCTTTTTAGCCATCATCGTTGTATACACACAAAGTCTACCCTCTGATTCCGTTCCATGATAGGCGCAAAAAAAAAATAAAATCCAAAACGAAAGCACAAAATGTACAAAAGGACAAAATGACAATCCTTGTGCACATTGTGCTGTGCCACCTTCGTTGGCACCCAACCCCATGCGCTTATGTGCCACTGTATGTGTTCACTTATCTAGATCTATCTATTCGTGCTGGGGAGTCGGGGGATTGTGTCGTGGCCCACTCCTGACGCTGCCACCAGAGAGGCCCCACTTGTGTGTTATCCGTGAAAATTCAATATGGTAACGCTTTGCTTTAACGGTTTTTTCATGACCTCCTCGCCGTAAATGGTTAAGCATATACAAACACACAAACACAGTTACGTACACCCCATCACCCACTCAGTGGCAATTTAGACTTTCAACACAACACAACACAGCAAGCGCACATAGCTGCTAGCTAGCAGGCTGTCAGCTTTCAGCTATAGTCGAGTCAGTCAACCACCACCACCACCACTACCATCACCCTTATCCTTGTTTGTCACACCCGCACTTCAGCTAACCACTGACATTATTATGAGCAGCATAACAATGGATAAGAGCGACCTAAGGAGCGACCGAGTACGCGATATGGAGTTTGCGTATGTGAAAGCGAGACATACGGCGCAAAGTGTATCAACCAGCGGGCATACTCTAAGGACCTTACAATCATGAGTATAGTAGTAGATTGCTGGGTGTATGCTAGTGTTTTGCCTGACGGCAGACAAAGAGAGCATAGGATTCCACCTACATGTACATGCGATTAAAAAGTAAAAGAAAGGACGCCGGAATGATTTAGAACTGGTAAAACGGGAGTCGGTGTTGCCATTGTCGTAGGTTCAGCATGTGATATACCAATTTTAAACATCCGTTCATAGCTGGCTCAAGTTCAGTTTATCCGCGTGCCCAAGAAGCTGCACTGTTATCAGGTAATAATTTGAAAGGAAAATATGCAGGTGATTTCTAAGACGGGCCAACAAACCACTTGCGCTTTCCTACTTATTCTTAGGGGGCCGGTTCGACATCATCGAACTCGACTTTGTGGCGAGTGATACTGGATTTGAGTGAATGACTTTAGGGTCTGATTCGCTTTCGTGTGGAACAAAACGGTTCCCTTTATCCAAGGCCCAATCTGATAGTACACATATATTTGAAAGGCATACCACTCCCCACCCAAGCATCTCGCGATAGTAGGGTGGATAAGAAGTTTTTTCTGTCCGTTTGTACTTCACACTTGCTTTCTGGGAAAATATTCTAAAAGCGAAGCACAAAATGGACTTTAGGCAGAAAAATCACTTATTTAAAATCAAGCATCTTACCTCGGTTAAAAACTAGTAAAAACGAGAGTAAGAGGATTCAAAATAAGCGAGGCAAATTTTTTAAGAAAAAACTACGTTAAAAATAACCGATTTATTAATTTTCTCCCGGTGGTAAATAACACACTAACTCTTTAGAAACTTAACTTGATATTAATCACTTGGTTGACAACAAATTCAACTTTTTTTCATCAGACACTTAGTTAATTTCAACCCATTTTTTAAACCGAGCAAAAATCGCACTCGGTTAGAGCCAATTTTTGAGCGTGTTTAAGTAACGATAAGTCGGTGCCAGTGTCTTAGTGTGTTGGACTATTACTAACCGAGGGGTCCCAGGGGTCTCAAATTCGAATTTATTTATTTATTTTTTAAGTAACGATTTTTTGTCGCTCAAACTGCTGTTTACTTTTGGTACAGCGGTAATTGGCCTTGATGGCGTCAACTTATTTTTGGCCTGTCGGCTTGTCTCCCGCCTGGCTTTATTTTTTGTATTCTTCGGGGTCCCGCTGGCGCAGGTCAATTGGTTTACATAAATAGCCAACCAAAAACCCACTAACCGTATTTAGTCGTAGTACTTTACCTCGTTGATTTGCTTTCTGTCACCAAGAAGTACCACGACTGTCTCGTATAGGACGTAAAAATTAACCAATCTTGAAACCACTCGCTTTCTTCCACCACTTCTCGTTTTGTTGAAGGAGGTCCCTACGAAGCCACTCCAAGTACTAGGAACTAGGATATGAAGGCCTTTTGTCACCTAAGATCCAATACTAGGTGCAGCTCACAATCCGGAGAGCCGCAACATTTTTGCTTTTTTTTTATTATGCTTCAGTAGTAAGAGATTTTTTAGAAAAAATAGTTCCGTTACTGAGGCCTTCCCTTTCGATGTCTGGTCTGCAATACTGCCCCACTTCATGTAATCTATATTGCCAATAAAGTAGGTATTTACCTATACCATTTAATGCGGTTATCCGCTTACCAGAGGACACTCTCATCGCAGACGGATTCATGGGATCACTCATTTGATATTTATTAACAAATAGGCATGCATGAATGACTACATACATGAATACACAGGTTTATAACACGTTGATATTATTTGTGTACTTGAAATAAAACTGTAGTTAAAGTGCAACTGTGTTTCTAGAAGCTAGCCGTGGGTTACGATTCCATTGTTTACCTACCAGCTACCACCCATGCTTGTTGAACCTTTTATTTTGCACTTATTCGGCGAACCGGTTTCCTCCCTATCACGAATGTACCATACACATGAAAAACATAGCAACGGCAACTCTCTACTCATCCATTCAAACTTTGTGCAATTTAATATTAATGATGCCCTCCCTCAGTTGTTCAATGTGCGCTTTTCGCCTGTTTCACAATTTCCACCCTTCACTGCCTCCGCAATCCCCCATTCTCTAACTCACTTGCGCTCTCACTCTCTTGGTCTATCTTTCTCGCTCTATATCTACATATCGTGCTCGATTCCCATTCAAGCGATTTCAATATTCAGCACCAACCCCTGTGAGATTCGGATACCTACTATTTTTTGGATGCACACTCTGCTCGCCCAATACTATCCCGCTATTCGTTTCGGAACTCAGGGCAAAAAACAAGAACACGTTTCAACAAACCGAAAACAAAAAATAACACAAGTTCCGGAGTAGAGAGAAACGAGAAACCAACGTGAAGACGACCACCGGAAGAGGGTTGATGGGGGTTGATGATGATAGCAAGGGGTTGCTTTGATTCATCTATGACTCGAACCACCCCCTTCTCTAGAGCCCGCCGGTGGTGGCTTCATTTAACTTGTTCACGCTCACTCATTCATCATAAAGCGGTGAGGAGGGGAAATAAGTTCCATGAGTCCATGACTATCAGTTCAGTTTGTTGTTGCTGCTTTTCTGTGTCCTGCTGCTACTGTATTGTGAACACTGTTATACACACAGAACCGGTGTAAAGTTGAGTTTGGTGGTTGTATTACCGTTATTACTATCAGTTTATAATGGCTTAAGAGCATGGTCGGGCTTGTGTTTTTTTGTTTTAATTTTTTGTAGCCTGCTTCCTGTTTTATTTTTGGATGAGTAGTGAGCGTTGGTGGAGTGGCTGGTGCTTTCTTGTTTGAGTTTTGACGTATTCACATTTAACCCTCCTTTCAGTGTTTGCCAACTCTGCGGGGAAGCACAGCTTGTATACAGCGCGCTGTGTAGGATTGTTTGTATAAATAGGTGCTCGCGTTATTTGATTCTGAATGTTGGTGGAAAAACTACCCGCCGCACCAGCTTGGTCTGGTCATTGTGAGTTACTTTTTTAAAAAAAGGAAAACTAAGCGTCGAATACAACAAAAGGTTGTAAGGACACCCATAACCAGAACGTGACACGTCGAAAGGGGTGCGCACCAAGAATTCATTTCGGCCATATTGTAATGCGAAATGGAATTTTCCAAATCAATGGAAATTTTGAAAATTCGTAAATAGTGGTGGATCACTCATGCGGTGGCGGCAACACTGAAGGACCTGTTGGTCGATGGGTTTTGTATTTGATTTTTATGAGATTTCCACTCAGCGGGTGGTTATTGGTAAAATCAAATAAATCAGAAGATGTGTGAGGGTGAATTTGTTTGACAAGTGACCATATGTGGGCCTAGCTACTTATGGATTTATTGAGCTTTGCCTGGGGGGAATGTATACGGGCAGAATTTATGCGACAACAAAGTGGGCAAATGTTTGTGAATTTCAGTCTAAAAAAAAAAAATTGTATGTACCTACCCATATATTTGAGACGTTGAAAATGCTGGATGGAACCCATCGACACATCGATTCGACTTAGGGAAGGGGATTAATACGCGAACACTTTTTGTAAGTACATAAATGTACGTCCATAGTTGAAGGAGAGTTCTTTGCATCAAATATGTGGACAGATGTTTGGCTAAAGGATATGAAAGGAAGCACGCCGCTGGATGCGAGGTGAATGAAATTAATTTCTAGAAATAATCCAAAGCGAGTTACATAAACAATTTTAAAAATATGCATTGCATTTTTTTCATAAGGAACTGATAGGTAACGGTAATCTTTATTTTTTATATTATTTTCAATCAAATCAAATGAGTACATCCACTTTTCCCGCTAGACATGAAAAATGACCACGAAAGCCTAACAACAGAATTAATTTATTCCTAAAAGAATCCCTACTAAGGCGAAAATCGAATATAAAACAATATTTATTGGATTCCCTAAGGCATCTAGAAATTATGTTCATTGTATTCATAATTAACTCTACGATAAGGTGCATAAAATTAATGATAATAGGAAAGGACAATCGATATGATTATTTATCAAATCACGAATAAACATAATTGAGAAATATTGCCTCCGTCTAAAAAGAGGTAAGATACGAAATAATTTGCACCTCGTCTTGTTAGATGACATTTCAATATTCCATCACAGTCTACGAAAAGCTACTCTAGTTAGAGGCTTTTGGATCCTCTGAATGTACTTCATAAAATGGGTTCCATTCTGTACTGCAGTACTCGAGATAAGATCTGAAATCTATCATCTGATTACCTTTGGCTAGCAAAGACTTGCAAAAGCCAAGTTTTACGCAATAAGTAACGCTCATATCTTTTTTGGATGAAATAAAGGACAGAGGGGTATTATTGATTAGGAATTGGAGGTTACGATGAAAAGGAAGGCCTTGACATTTAGAGACATTGAGATGAAGGTCATTATTGTGACATATGGAAAGTCAATCAAGATCCTCTTGTGAAATAATAAAATTGTGAAATAATACTGATCGTATAGGTCGGTTCGGTACTCCAAACAATTGAGAGATCTGTCTGCCACGAAACCATGCTGAAACGGAGAGATAAAACTCTTTAAGAGAGGTGTGAGTTTGTCACAAACTAGTTCTTTTCAAAGAACCTAGGAATAGTAGAAATTTAAAAAATTGGGCGATAGTTAGTAATACACGGAAACAATTTTAAGATCAAATCAAGAAAAATGAGCGCAGAATCACGAAAAGTTTGTCTTGTTTTAGAGCTTAGCTCAGGATTTACTAATTCACGACTTTTTATTCGCAATTCTATAAATTGTGCGAAGTGAAGATATTCACCCTCAAAAGTCGCGAATCCCTACTTTTCATTGTCAATGATGCGATCAAATGAGGAATACATATTGCAATAACCAATCGCAATTTGACACAAATAGTTATTATTTTGCTATTACTATGGATTGTGAATTGCAAAAATAATTCGTAAATTACCACTTTTGCGTTGTAAATTCGGATTTCCTCCATTAACAAATCACAACCATTTGGTCTTGAATTGCAACTCAAAGGTGTTGATTTGCGAACAAAAGGGGTAGATTTACCACTTCAGTAGTTGCAATTTACGAATTCGTAATGGTAAATTGAATCTTTTTTTTATCAATTTGCATTTCACATTTTGCAATTTACGATTCTTGAGTAGTGATTTGAGACATCACCGTATTAAATTGAAATTGTTTTATCGTGAAATTTGAGAACTTTATTCTCAATTTCAACTTATATCTTATGATTTAGAAATCAAAATTCGTAGTTTAATTATTTAGGTTATTTTCGAATACATATTTAAAGTCACGGCGCCATATCGGTCTATGCTGAAATTTAAAATACAAACAAATTATTTAGAATAACTTGCCATTGATACGAACCTTTACAATCGTTTTCGATTACATATTTTAGAATCCATTCCAATTTATTATTCTTTCTTATAGCGAGATGTACCTTCTGAAAAAAATACGAATTTATATACCTACCTACTTCAGTTGTTTTTGTATTATTCACTATGTACTTACAAGATATATTCCAATATTCTTTACAATTTGTTACTTAGTACACTCACCATCACTACGAATGAGTTATACTTATAAATAACTTTGAGCAGCTTTAAGCAAAGATTGAATACCGACTGTCTGACTCTAATGAAGCCAAATGCGCATGGTTGGAGCTGTCCATGCAGAAAATGAACGGACTTAAAAGGATTTCTTTACATGGACCATGGCCATGCTATGAAGTTTCGTTTTTGTCGGCTGCTTGTGCGCACAAAAATTTCACACATCGGGTAGTTAATTCCATGGAAAATATTTTGTAATTCACGATTTCTCTACGTCATTTTACGTTTTCAATTTACATGTGTTAAATTATTATAAGATTTCATTCATTCATCACTCAGTGTTTGTAAATCAGCAATTACTTTTTGCAATTTGCAATTGTGAAGTAGTGCTTGAGAAACTGACCCATTGAAGTGGTAAATTGCGACAAACAATATCACAAATCACTACAAATAAAAGAAGCTCGAATTGATACTTCTAATCGCAAAATTCAACAAGCAGAATTTTGTATTCTACGCCGTTTTCAATGTCGAATTACGAATTTTTATATCAATCCAAGAAAAAATCGTTGTAATTTGCGACAAAGATATAATTCGTGAATTGCAACTCAAAATTTTGCAATTGGTGATTTTCAATTCTTTCCGTGTATCAAGTCTCGATCAAGATTTATATATGGGCGTTAAAAACGAGCTCTTCTAATCTTTTAAAAAATGTGCAGACCGCAGAGACAAATTAAAAACTTAACACAGAGGTACAGACAACGCGAAGGAGCACTCTTTTGAAGTAAAATTGGCGGGATGCCATCCACACCAGGATTTTTATTTAAAAAAAATAAAATAAATAAATAAAATAAATAATTGGCGCAACAGGTCCGTATGGACCCAAGCCTAGCTTCTCACAACCATTCGTCTTGTGTGAGTTTTTATTTTTTGGGACGAATGGAAGGGATCTACAATTTTATGCCGAGTCCAAACGGCCAATTGAGAAGCTCTTTCATGACAGTTATACTCTCGGATGTTTGTCAGACGTTCGCGAGAGGTGGCGCAGTGAAAAAAACCTTAAGTTGGAATTTGGGTTTTTTTTCTCGGGATTCGAACCTGGGACCCCTCGCTTAGTAGTCCAACACACTAACCACTAAGCCACTGCGCCGACTTAATAAAGAAAGAGCAATTTCAACCTCAGGGACTGAACACTCTAAGTTGCCAATATTGAATAAATCACAGGACATTGAGTTATTACATATTACAAACGGTTGAAAGATCAGATGACGATACATTATTGAGTCGCATACAGTTAGGAATACCATTAGATTACTTTTTGCTATTAATGCTCACCCAAAGTTAAGTTAGGCTGTGTTGCAGCAGCTGCCAGTAGAGGTGACGCATTTTAGAGGTGACATATAATTCCTTCCGGTTGTTTAGATCGATATAAAGTGTAAGGCTACAATTCGCCAGCTGCATTAACTACTATTCTATAAGACATATGAAGTGTTCCGTCAGGAGTCTTCAAAGTACTTTCTCTGCAATCTGTGCTTCTGGTATCAACGTCAACCGAAGCCTCAATGGAGTTATGGACATCTGATAGTAATCTGTAGGTAACTGTAGTCATTTTTAACCAATCAGGAGGTGTCTCTGCCTCCAACGCAGGGTTGCTTGGTCAGGCTTTCCGAATTATCTTCACACAAAAGCATTCTGGTAAGGAAGTCCTTTGTATCCATATGTAACAGATGGTGGGATAAAATTTATTTCTAATGGTCCACATCAATGCGAAAGAAATGTACTAGTTGTTGAGGCCCTAGGGTAGGATTTTGGAGACTTTTGAAGTAAGTACCTCGAAACTAAATAAAAAGTATCACAATAAATCACAGTAAATGCACTTCTTTACAGCTCCTTTTGCTCTGCCAGATTAGGGACTTTCGAGTAATAACGGCGATGAATTACTTTATGTGTTAAAACGGAATATTTCATCCAATGCGGAGGGTTCGGCCTTGATCCAGGTAAGAGTTCTTGTACTGCTTGGAATAGCCACTCCAAACTTTCCCACACTTTCTTCCTTATAGCAAGTAATATCGCAAGATCACTGATCATCAGAAGCGATAAGTTGCCTCGATATCATCCCTGGGATGTCCTTCACGATGCTCACTTCAACACTTCAATGACAACTTGCTTTAATATTGACCATCTACCAGGGTTCGGGAGAGATCGTGCCATCGATGTTGCTTCTGTCGATCACGATATCAAGATTTTGTTTCTAGAATGTTGTCGGTAAGTACTCGTAAATATAAAGCCGGGTGGCCACTGACATGTCCTGGTGCTATATAAATTTTGTATTTTGCAGACGAGTCGGACTTCCTCTAACATTTTATGAAGCTAGACTTTGTTGGACCGTTCTAAACCAAATTTTTGGACCATTCACAGTCTTGCAGTCGGCCTCGACAGTGCATTTTACAGGGAGTAAATGGTCCCGTTCATGTATTAAGCAGCGGTCTTTTTTCAATCAACCAATACTAGCCATTCTGGTAGAGAGCTATCTTCCAAATTTAAGAAAGACAAATAGACAATATGGTGTAACCAATAAAAATAGTTTAAGCAGTCGGTCGGTGTGGAGAGCATCGCTATATCCACGCATACCAACCCCACTCCCAGCAACACAGGAAAACCAGATCAAAACTTAAAAATGAAACAACCCTTAGGGTTGGAAACATATTTCCAAAAGAAATTCAAAACGTTCCACCAGGGATTTAAAATAAAAAGAAATTGAATCTTCAATGGAAATATTACTTCGACAGTCGTTCTGAAACTCCCAGTTGTCCTCTCAATTGCTAAGCCAGAGCGGGAAGCAAGAATCTGTATTGGCAACGTAAAGCCTACCTCTATAGAGTTGCTGTCTTCTTTTGCTCACTCACTTGTACTGTAAAATTCCAACAAATCCCATCAACATCAAAGCCAAGCAATCACCAAGTCGAAGACCATGTGTACGTCATTCTCCGAGTCCACCATTTGTCACTTTTGCCAGGACAAAGTTGTCGTCGAAAAGGGAACAAGAAAGCATAAAAAAAACCGACCAACACCACCATGTTTGTCGTATCTAATTCAAATATGTATTTCTGTTGAATCTTAGCTTCCACCCCCGACATCGAAACTCTGGATGCGATGATGATTTGGCTGTTGATATGTGCGTACAGCGCCGAGTTGCTGTTCTCATAAAATTTGGGTCAGATTACTTAAGGGGCCGCCCGCCGCCGTGCGTCGTTGAGTATGGTAGCCCACATGATTGGACCTTCGCAGTATGCGTATATACAGAATGAACCCATTTCATAGAGATGACAGTAATGAGGTAGTGACATCTACCAAGTGGTGGATATGGTGGCTGTGGGCAGATATGTGGCCGTTCAGTCACAGTATGTGAGTAACAGTACACTCTCATGTGGGTGTGGGGTGGGAATTTCCCTTGAGGATTGTCATGAAAATTCTCGCTCTCAGCCAGAAAAACCGACGAAAGGTTTTCTCACGCACACGCGAATCAAATATTTGCGGCATCGGTTTGGCTCTGCATCTGCTCTTTCGGTGGAAGAGAGATCCAGGACGCATCTGAAATTGCGTACTCGGTTGATAGCGCACACCAGCGCATACGCCCGAATGACTGATGGCATACAAATGATTGTTGTTTTTGCTTCTGGGAGAGGAGAATGAAAAATTGTTAGCTGAACTTTGACTAGGGTGCCTTGTGCCTTTAGACAGTTAATATTGAAATTACAAGACGATAAGCAGTAGCGATTGCGGATAGAGGGTGGTAATTGGTGATCTCAATTGATTAACATTATTTTCGAATTGTAAGTGAGATGCGAAGGAAATTTTAAAATAGATGTGTTGTAGGAGACATGCTGAATCCACTCATTAAAAGAGAACATGGATGCGGGCGGCATTCGTCAATACGCATCAATTGCTAATTAACATTATTAGTTGATGGGCTGTTAAGTGGGTCAGATAAGTTACCCGCCGATGGTCTTTCAGCTTGTTAATATAATTATACGTACCGTACTTCGAGTCCGCTTGAGAGACGAATCGGCCGAGGTATATGTATTCACATTTCAATGCTGCAGCAATAAAATTCTTTTTTTTTTTTAGAGAATTACAATTTGCTGACAAAGCTTCAATTATGGAATTGTTCATTCATCTTTAGAATCCTTGGGTGGTTGCATTCAGTTGAGTTCTGCCAGTCGCAAATAAAGGGTTTTTCAGAAAGGATGGGCTATTGCTGAAATGGAACTATTTTCATTTGAAATACCTATGTTCGCCAGTATATTTAAATGTCGGTCCGAACGGTCCAAATTTTCATGACTCTATAGCATAAATTCATCGGAATTGGAGGGACGGCGCATTGATGATATAGCGCCGTACTAACAAACAATTTTAGTCTCGACCTTAAATTTACGGAAGCTCACAATTGCGAAATTTTTATGGAAAATATTATATTTAAGAACTACAAAAGTTTAGAGCAGAAACTAAAATTGTTTATTGGTAAGACCCATTTGCTTTAAGAACATCGGCCGTTTGCGGTTTATTGGCATAGACCTGCAGGATACTCCACAAGAAAAAGTTCAGTGGGGTCAAATGCCACGATAATGGTGGTCAAACATCACCGCTGCGAGAGATAAACGTACCCTCAATCGTTCATGCGGAATGTCCATAGTCGCGCGACTCGTCGCCAAAGATGATTTTTCGGGCAAAATTCAAGTCCTCTCCCAAACGCCCTGTCAGTGAATAAATGACGGTGTCTTTGGTCATTAACTTTGAGCTCCTGGGTCATTTGGATCTTGTACATGGGCCCACTCAAGTCCCAACGAAAAATTCGTCCAGTTGAAGTCTGCGAAAGGCCTCGGGTATATCGATGTTGTCGGCCACAGAAAGTCGGTTAACGATACCTAATTTGCGAACTTTATGGGGTTGTCCGGCTTCAATTCTTGTGACAGCACAATCTAAAATGGATATAGGCCCAAATTCAACAGCAAAATAAGTCTGACAAGCTGTGTCATTTCAAGGAAGATCTGGCCAACCTACGATGATGCAAGAACAAACAACCTCTTAGCCAGAACGTGTGTAGATGACGATAGACTTACGGCAATTAGTACGAGCCATTGGCCTTTATGAACTCACGTAGCGAAGCTTGGCATCCCCCATAACACCCATTGTCGCAGCTACGCTGTCACAAACAAGAGTGAAACAGTGTTTCATCTTCTTTGTGAGTGTCGGGCCAAAGCCAAAACCATCCCTTTTAAGATGATCTCTCGGCCATCCGAAGTCTACTCTAACAAGATCATTAAATATCTCAACTCCTCATGCTGGTTGTGGGCTCCCATAATGACCTTCTCCCCCTTTATCTTCAGGTTCCGTTAGTTGTGGTCTCACAACCGCGCTCAATGCGTTATTTGTGTTTTTCCCTCGTCAGGAAACGGGAAATACAGCCACTTAAACCAACCAATTCGGTTTGACTCTTTTGCGATACTCAATTCAGCTTATCGGCGCAGTATCGACATTTCTGGGGCCTCTTCGATAATGGCCCTTATGGCGAGCTTATTTTAATGTGATTTTTTCGACGCCTTTTACACGTTTTTTAACTCAATTTTTACAACGTTTTCTAGGTTATTTATAGAAGGTATTTTTCGCACGATTTTTTACTGGATTTTTGGTAAGTTTTTTATGTGTCTTTTGATGCCTTGTTTAGCGAGTTTGTAGAAGCGTTTTGTGCATTTTTGGACGCATTTTGGGATTGTAACCCCTATCTTCGATCTCGTCTCGTATTTATATTGCGAGCCTCAATATTTGATCATCTTATCGACGGTAATATTACACTAATTTGAGTATTTTTTTATAGTTCAATATTTTCTCCTTCCCATACACGAAGGTAATTTTAGATATTGTACCCAATAAATACTTACAGGGGTATTTCTGGTTTTCTAGATTGTCAAACTTTTCCGGTCGAAGTTTCCTATCACATATCGGATGATGTTCAGCCGAATTATGAATTATTCATTTTTTACAAATATGTTATTAGAAGAACCGAATTCAAAATGTATAACAAAAAAAATTGAATAAAAAATCTTAATACTTAATACAAAAATTCAGTGTGTTATTTTAGGCTAAAATTGATTTTACGTTTAAAATGGTTTATAAGTACACAGAAGTTGTATACATTCAACCAAGAATTTTGGATACAATTCAACCAATTTGGTCGGTTATTTTAACAAAGTAAATTAGTAAATTTATACGAAATGGGCTGGCTAGTAACAAGTAAGTAATTTTGTCAAATTCAACCAACAACGACTGCTAATTCCAACATAGTGACTTAGCTAAATTCAATTCGCCGTAGTAATAACAAATTTTAGTGTCGCCATTAAATTTACGGAAGCTCACAATTGCGAAATTTATATGGGAAATATATTCACTGTGAACTACTAAAATTTAGAGTCGGAATTAAAAATGTTTATTGGTAAGGCCCAATGCTTGCAGTTGGTTAAATTCAATCAAGAAGGATGGTGTAAAGTTCGTTAAATTCTTCCAAGTGAGTTTGCCAATAACAACAGATAAGGTTGGTTAAATTCTTCCAAGTGGGTTTAGTTTCCCATTTACTGATTTTTCCCAAACAAGTTGACTTATTTATTTTCAATTTTATATATTCTATGGTTTGTTGATTTTAAAACAATTCAAGCGCCCTTATTTATTGAAATATAGAACTTTGGTAAAAAGCTATAAACACACAACTTCAAAAATATTTCGCCAAAAATACTTCACCATCAATGCTGACCCGCTTAAAAGTTGCACGCTCATTTTATATCCCGAACGCCTTAAATATTGGCACGAAAATAGAAATCAAACTAAACAAGTCCGATATTCCCACACTGTATGGAAAAACAATCGATTTATCATCAACTGGCCAACTAGTGAAATGTAGGACACATATAATAGTCCTGCCATTCCAGGAGACCATGCACCGACCATCGACATGTCCCAAATTTTCGGCTGAAAAACTTTCAACCGCAATCACAAATAAAATCCAATAGAATCGAAAACAAAAGAAGAAATGTGGGTCACGACGTTATTTATTCATCAATCCACTGACGCTGAGTATACACACACACACGCCCACACAAAACAGTAAATAAATTTCGACGGCCATCCTCAGCCGTAAAGTGGAATGGGGAGGGTAGTACATTTTACCGCCAAAGGTGAAAGTATTCATTGACATTTTCATTTAGTTCAGCGACTCAGTACTCAATCATAATGCGTGTGTAAAAACAAAATTGTCGCCCCAACAACCCCAAAGAGCTGCGAGTGATTGTGGGTAAAAAAAAAGTTGTATTAATTTCCCCCACATTTTCAGTTACCACTTAGAGGACATTCCTTTCACAAACTACCCTAGAAAAAAAATAGAACCAACAAAATGCGATGGCATAATTTGTTTCGAAAAATTCAAACAGGAGTCATAAGGACACAAATGTGCGACGAAAAAATAAACTCGTAAATTTATATGTGGAACGCAGTAGAATGACACGATGGTCGGCTTTATTGAGTGCTTTTCGGTTTACGGTTTAGTAACAGTAACATAATGTATATAGGGTAGGGAGCCGTGTAAGGCCTATTACGCGCAACACGCTAATAAATTTGTAAAAGGAATAACGATAATAAACGAAAAAAGTATATTTATTAATTCACTAAAAGCATCCGTCGGGGAGTCTCTAGCTCGAAGCGGAAATAAAATTCAAATGACGTAACGCAATATCAATCATTTCGAGTTATTCGAAGAGCTTATGGAATGTGAGGCTTGCTCGAGAATGTTGCTGCGACATTCTACTTATCATGTCCTTTATTTGCATTATTTAGAGGACGTGCTGATGATATCATCAGACACTATATTGAAAATACATTTTTGAGTCATAGGAGCATGGTGTGGCAAGTATGGACTGTGCAGAGTGGTAAGTGAATCCTCCGAAGGTATATATAAAATTGCAACAAAAATATGGGCGGCATTCTGTTAAACCTTCATGGAAGACAATTTCGTTTTAGGGAATACAAAAAAAAAAAAAACGAAACGTTTTCGAGGAAGACATTTTCGTTTCGTGTAAAAGACAAACAATGATAATGTTTCTGAACTAGCGATTCTTCAAGTATGTTTTTTCAAATACACTGCTGTTACATAGAGCAAATTTTCGTTTTTGCATTACTTCTTTCGCTGTTTGAAATGCGAAAGTGTTTCTTGTTTCATTGAAACGAAGAGCTTTATTTCAACGAAAGGAATTGACGGGATAAAGAAAAACAACAATAGGATTTAATGATTGTTCCAGCTCACACGAAAGTCTAGACTTTTTGGCGTTTGGCATTTTACATTCCGCGCATTGTCAAAGATATTTTGTTTTGTCTCCTTTTTATCTTCGCTCTCGCGCCTCGACCTTTACAAAGCACCGCAGCATTTTCAGCTGTATATTCATATCTGCATATCGGGATATCTTCTACCTTTAAACTTTGGAAATGCCACAAACAATCTGTCGGAAATCCTCCGTTAACATTTTTGTTTTCAGCTTGAGTATGTTTCTCTGTTTAACTGTTACCTACATTTAATTTAAAGTAAACTAGGATTCCTAGTTGCTTTCTTCTATTTCGAGCCTGACATTCATATAGACGGTGGAAGATGTCCTCCTCGACTTGTAGGTCTGTGGGGACCTGCATGTATCCGCAAGCTAACCTCAATATCATAGCATGCTTCTTAGAAGGCAGAGCATCCCTATCGTCAATATTAATTCTGTTCTGCTGAAAATGATTTAATGTTCAGAATTTCTCAGAATTTCAGAAGTTTTTTTCTGGTAAATTTTTGGTTTAATAAATATTTCAGGTTCGATCAACGTTTTTTTCAATAAAAGAACTTGGATTTGCGTCTTTTTTAAATTCACACTTAATCTAATAAATTTATCCGTCTCGTAAATGTAAAACTCGCCGCAGTGTTTCCAGTAAAAACCCCTCAGAAATTTAGGTATTTGTGTAAGTCGCGTAAATCGAGTGTCAAGTCTTCTTTAAAGCTCAAATTTTTAGAAAATATTTGAAAAATATGTCAGTTAATGAGATACTATTGTTACAAAAAGAATATTCGATATTTTGCCAGATAGCTTTTTGATACTGTTCCAAAATTAAAAACAAAACCAAAGTTTGACATTTGTGAGTTTGAATAACTTTTGGTGTTGTTGGTTTTGGATTAACGAATGAATGAAATTCTTGACGAACTTTTTTAGTATTTCGAATAAACTTATCAAAGGCGCAATGTGATTTGCTACTCAATTCTCAATTTGTTACTAGTAGCGACACTATTTCGAATATTAGCACAACTGCATTGGCGGTACAATAGGAATGAATATACACAAAGATTTTACCTCAATAAAAATGGAGCTCTATATCTTCTTCTGAAATATATATTAAGACGGCAAACTTCGTCTCGCTCCAATTTAACGGCTACAAATAAACTGCAGAGTGATAATAAAACACAGATTGTTCAAATTTCAATGATTTATTTGAATGGAATCGAAATCAGTAGAGAGCGATATGTCATCGCAAAAGCCAATCGAACGGGGAACTGAATGCGCTTGAATTGCAATGGAAGATCAGTTGGAATAATCGGAATTCGCAACATGATCATCTTCAGCTGTAAACGGCGGAGTTCCTGACACATCAAGAGAGTTCCAATATTCCGGTGGATAGTTGGTAACTTCATCTTCGTCGGTCACACTGTCAACGGATTTATACGAATGCAGTTCTCCAGCATTTGACTTTGAATAATGAAATTCAAACTATTGATATCCTTATTCTTTGCTGCTAGCATGGCACGTTCACTACTCCAATCGAGATTTTTATGCAATGACAGGGAACACAGGGAACCAAGATGATTGCTCCTTCGACGATGCGAACTCGCAAAAATTTGCCAGGAATGGCATCAATCCAGTCGAAACATCAACAAATGTTCCAAGCTTTACAACGAATTTTAAACCGTTTCGTCGTGCAAAATCATAAAATCATGCGATTAAATGCAAAATAAATTAAAATTTTACGCGTTTTTCCACTAAGAGTTTTCTATTTTTCTATTCGAAAAGCCATTCCGGAACAATTGCGCACAAAATTCCATACAAAAAATCAATTTTCGATTTTTCCAATTTCCCGACTTTTCGGGAGGGTTTTACCAAAATTTTTTTTTTCAAAAACCTTCTCCTCGCAATTACGAACAACTGAAAAAAAGAGAAGCCAAATCGGCCGAGCCGTTTTCAACTGATGAACTACTATACATTTTTCCCACCATTTTTATTCTGTGGCAATAAAACAGAGTAGTTTATGTCAAAAAAAATGTTTTTGAAATAATCGCATTTTTGTCTAAAATGGTTATTTTTAAAAAAATGTTAGCCCCACTTATAAAGTATTAAGTAAACCCCTTATTTTACAATTGGGGCTAACATTTTCTTAAAAATAACCATTTTAGACAAAAATGCGATTATTTCAAAAACACTTTTTTTTACATAAGCTACTCTGTCTTATTGCCACAGTTATATACATATATAGAAGATACATAGAATATATTGAAATCATATATATTTATGCTTGGGGTCAAAGGACACTTTAGTGACCAGCAAAGTTCAGTACAACCTTTTGCACTTAACCAGTGAGCCTACCAATTTTTTTTTAGAAAGTTGTTAAATTAAGAACTTGGCGTACATTTAGATCTCACGACTTTTCGTGACCGACTGGTTCTTTCTTTTTGTTCTATATAGGACAACTGGGCTCTGTTTTTAAATTTATGTTTTTGGTGTTACTTACTCTCCTATTAATTACAGACTGTTTTAAGCAATACTAGCTGGACAATTGCGCGAAGTATTTTAAGAAAAGTATGGAAAGCGGGAAAGCCTCTTAAAAAGAAAACTTCCAGCGCATTGTGAGCATTCCATCCTATTCACATTAAGCAATATAATACAAATCGCTCCAGTAAACGAAATGACAATTATTGCTAATACTGTTGCTTGATTTCTAGGTAGAGACTTCTTATCTACCTCCAGATTGAGGTATAGCTTTCGCATCTGCCTGCATTTTATCGCAAGACTAAATAATTTAAAGCAAGTGTGGTTTCCAGGTTACACTAGCACTGGTGTTCATTGATGATCTTGCATGAAGCTTCAAATGACATTTTTTTTCGCCCTGAACCGGGCTTGCCACTTGCCAGCGTCTGCTCTTCCATCAAACGGCAGTTGTCAAATGTGATACTTATATAGCGTATGGTCCAAGCTAGTAGTTGTGCTTCGCATGGATCGCTGAAACTACAATCACAAAAATGGGTTTTTCCTTTCTCAGAATTTTAAGCTGCCGACTAATAGGATAAAGGAGAAATACCCCTCCACCTCCACATCTTTGGCTAACGAGTTCAGAAGTAGAATTGTGTAAGATGATTTGCGTTAGTTGAGAGTCACAATCACATTTTTTACTCTACAGTGATAGTCGCTTTTTTTCAATCGCTTTTGTGTAGCACCTACCTAGGTATAATTTTTATAAAAACTTTATTATTATTTTGTGTTATTGATTTTCTTATCAAATAAATAAAATAAAATATAATTGAGCTTACCAATGCAAGGTAATTGTTAATACTTTTGACTTTTTAAATTTAAGAAAAAAAACATGCGTTTATCAAAAGACGCATTTGTAAACATCTTAATGTTGTCTGAATAATACATGAGTAGAGATCTAGGCATATCCACATTTCTTTAACTGAATGACACCTTAGTCCTTTTCGGAGGTGGCGCTTAAAAAAATACATTTTTGGCTGATTGCGATGTATCAAGGGGTCAGCGCACTGTATCTTCAATTTTTGCCAATGAAGTCCACCAATGATTTTTTTTTCAAAAGTACAATTATTGCTAATACTGTTGCTCGATTTCTAGGTAGAGACTTCTTATCTACCTCCAGATTGAGGTATAGCTTTCGCATCTGCCTGCATTTTATCGCAAGACTTAATAATTTAAAGCAAGTGTGGTTTCCAGGTTACACTAGCATGATCTTGCATGAAGCTTCAAATGACATTTTTTTTCGCCCTGAACCGGGCTTGCCACTTGCCATCGTCTGCTCTTCCATCAAACGGCAGTTGTCAAATGTGATACTTATATAGCGTATGGTCCAAGCTAGTAGTTGTGCTTCGCATGGATCGCAGAAACTACAATCACAAAAATGGGTTTTTCCTTTCTCAGAATTTTAAGCTGCCGACTAATAGGATAAAGGAGAAATACCCCTCCACCACCACATCTTTGGCTAACGAGTTCAGAAGTAGAATTGTGTAAGATGATTTGCGGTAGTTGAGAGTCACAATCACATTTTTTACTCTACAGTGACAGTTGCTTTTTTTTCAATCGCTTTTGTGTAACACCTACCTAGGTATAATTTTTATAAAAACTTTATTATTATTTAGTGTTATTGATTTTCTTATCAAATAAATAAAATAAAATATAATTGAGCTTACCAATGCAAGGTAATTGTTAATACTTTTGACTTTTTAAATGTAAGAAAAAAAACATGCGTTTATCAAAAGACGCATTTGTAAACATCTTAATGTTGTCTGAATAATACATGAGTAGAGATCTAGGCATATCCACATTTCTTTAACTGAATGACACCTTAGTCCTTTTCGGAGGTGGCGCTTAAAAAAATACATTTTTGGCTGATTGCGATGTATCAAGGGGTCAGCGCACTGTATCTTCAATTTTTGCCAATGAAGTCCACCAATGATTTTTTTTTCAAAAGTACAATTATTGCTAATACTGTTGCTCGATTTCTAGGTAGAGACTTCTTATCTACCTCCAGATTGAGGTATAGCTTTCGCATCTGCCTGCATTTTATCGCAAGACTTAATAATTTAAAGCAAGTGTGGTTTCCAGGTTACACTAGCATGATCTTGCATGAAGCTTCAAATGACATTTTTTTTCGCCCTGAACCGGGCTTGCCACTTGCCAGCGTCTGCTCTTCCATCAAACGGCAGTTGTCAAATGTGATACTTATATAGCGTATGGTCCAAGCTAGTAGTTGTGCTTCGCATGGATCGCAGAAACTACAATCACAAAAATGGGTTTTTCCTTTCTCAGAATTTTAAGCTGCCGACTAATAGGATAAAGGAGAAATACCCCTCCACCACCACATCTTTGGCTAACGAGTTCAGAAGTAGAATTGTGTAAGATGATTTGCGGTAGTTGAGAGTCACAATCACATTTTTTACTCTACAGTGACAGTCGCTTTTTTTTCAATCGCTTTTGTGTAACACCTACCTAGGTATAATTTTTATAAAAACTTTATTATTATTTAGTGTTATTGATTTTCTTATCAAATAAATAAAATAAAATATAATTGAGCTTACCAATGCAAGGTAATTGTTAATACTTTTGACTTTTTAAATGTAAGAAAAAAAACATGCGTTTATCAAAAGACGCATTTGTAAACATCTTAATGTTGTCTGAATAATACATGAGTAGAGATCTAGGCATATCCACATTTCTTTAACTGAATGACACCTTAGTCCTTTTCGGAGGTGGCGCTTAAAAAAATACATTTTTGGCTGATTGCGATGTATCAAGGGGTCAGCGCACTGTATCATTCAATTTTTGCCAATGAAGTCCACCAATGATTTTTTTTTCAAAAGTACAAAATACGGTATACAAATCTATATAATGTTGAAAAATTATTACTTACTTTCTTACTTAAGGTGGTGCTACAGTCCGGGGTGGACCTGGGCCTCAACCAACAAGCGTCTCCAGCCAGCGCGATCTTTAGCTAGCTGTCTCCAGTTTCGCACGCTAAGTTGGTTAAGGTCCCCTTCCACTTGCGTGCGCCACCTGAGTCGCGGTCTTCCTCTACTGCGCTTTCCCTCGGGTGTGGATTCGAAGATCTTCCGGGCCGGAGCATTCATGTCCATACGCTCTACATGACCCCGCCCCCTCAGTCGTTGGACCTTCACTCTTCTGACTAGGTTGATGTCGCTGCACAGCCCGTACAGTTCGTCGTTGAATCTCCTCCTTCGTTCACCGTCAATGCTGACGGGACCAAGAATCACTCGAAGAATTTTTCTTTCGAAACAACCTAGAGTTACCTCATCCGCTTTTGATAGAGCCCATGCATCTGCGCCATATAGCAGGACTGGGACGATTAGGGTGTTATAAAGGGTCACTTTAGTTGTTCGAGAGAGGGCTTTGCTACTCAATTGCCTTCTTAGCCCAAAGAAACAGCGATTGGCAAGAGTTATTCTACGTTTAATCTCAGCGCTGGTGTCATTGTCTGAGATCATAGCGGAGCGTAAATAGACAAAGTCCTTAACCAACTCAAAGTTATATCGGTCTATATTGTGCCGTTCTTTCCGAGCCGTCGGTGTTGGGTGTCCTTTTTAGTTGACAGCATATACTTCGCCTTGCCATCATTAACCGCCAAAACCCATCTTCGCCGCCTCAGTCTCAATACTCACAAACGCGCCATTTAAATCACGCTGAGTTCTACCAACTATGTCAATGTCGTCGGCGTACGCGAGTAATTGGACGGACTTTTGAAAGATCGTGCTTCTGGTGTTGGCGTTTGAGTTTTGCAGTATTCTTTCAAGAACGATGTTGAAGAAGTCACATGACAGAGCATCGCCTTGTCTAAATCCTTTTTTGGCATCGAAGTCTCGGTGAGTTTGATGGAGCAGTGTGCATTCTCCATCGTCATCCTGCACAAACGGACGAGTTTGGCAGGGATGCCAAAACTAGACATTGCTCTGTATAGCTCGTCCCTATAAATGCTGTCATAGGCGGCCTTAAAATCGATGAAAAGGTGATGGGTATCGATTTGAAGTTCCTGGGTTTTCTCCAAGATCTGCCGCAGTGTGAATATTTGGACGGTAGATGACTTTCCTGGCCTGAAGCCACACTGACATGGACCAATCAGGTGGTTTTCGAAAGGCTTCAGGCGTTCGCACAAAACGGCAGATAAGATCTTGTAGGCAATGTTAAGAAGACTGATACCTCTGTAATTGGCGCAGTTCAGAGGGTCTCCTTTCTTGAGGATCGGGCAAACAATGCTGAGGTTCCATACATCGGGCATACTTTCCTCCGACCATATTTTACAGATGAGTTGGTGCATGCTCCTAACCAAGTCATCGCCTGCCGCTTTGAACAGCTCGGCGGCTAGGCCATCTGCTCCAGCGGCTTTGTTTGACTTAAGTTTAGATATAGCTATCTTCACTTCGTCCAGGTCGGGTGGACGGTGTTGTTGATCCGCGGGACTTAAGTCGTCATCGCCGTTAAACTTTCTCCATTTCCTCAGCATCGACTACGATTCTAAAGGGTTTTCCAATAAGGGGTGTTATTTTGGAATTCAAAGAAAAATGCAATTTTTTGAGATAATTGATCGGATGTTAATTTCATAATAAAGAGGAAGGTATGCCGTTAATAATGAAAAACAACATCAGCCAAATGGCCACCACGAGCACGCATATAGGACCATATCCTTTTCATGAAATTTTCCATAACCAAATCGCAAAGTGGCTGCCCTATGTCCTCGATAGCCTCACGAATTTTATCTTTGAGGTCTTGAATCGACGCTGGGCTGTTGGCGTAGACCTTATCTTTCACGTGGCCCCAAAGGAAGAAGTCGCAAGGTGTTAAAGCACAAGATCTCGGTGGCCAATTGTGATCACCTCTTCGAGCGATAACACGGTCCGGAAACTTTTCCCGTTTCAAGGACCCAATTAGCAAAGACACGACGTTGTTGATGATCGGTCGGCTTGAGTTCTTGTGTTAACTGAACTTTATAAGCCTTAAGACCCAAGTCTTTATGCAAAATACGGTGTAATGACGTTTGTGGAATGCCCAATTCCAAAGAACGACGAGGAATGGACAAACGTGGGTTTTCTTCAACACTTTGGGCTACAGCAGCAATATTCTCAGTTGTTCTTTAGCGACGTGCAAGTTAAATAAAAGAATGTCAAGTGGTGTCGGTGGTCTGTTTACGACTGCCTTTATTTTTTATTCATTCGAGTAACATAGGTTATTAACTTAAAATAAAAGTGCATTTCTTGCAAAATAGAAGTGTTATTGCAGCAAACGGAAATGCATCAGTTTATAAAACTGCTGATTTGACTGGGGCAACGACTTAAGGTTGTTGCTCGCCATGTATGTATGTATAGACAAAAAAATATCGATAATGCTGCGTTTATCAAAATTTATAGCAACGACTTAAGGTTGTTGCTATAGATACATGTTTATTCATGGAGGTCACCATACAAATATGTAACTTGCACGGGTTTTATTCTTCACATCACTAACTTGTCCCAACAGCGCGAATTTGTTCACCAATTT
Organism: Cheilosia vulpina; assembly: GCA_916610125.1. Classification (NCBI taxonomy): domain Eukaryota; kingdom Metazoa; phylum Arthropoda; class Insecta; order Diptera; family Syrphidae; genus Cheilosia; species Cheilosia vulpina. Next base: position 29,866,667 of record OU744278.1, read on the forward strand.
CTGTATTGCGGTCCGACAAGGTGCTTCACGACGACCAAAAAATGCTTTAGTTTTGTGAACTGCAAGATTTTCACCATTTTTGTAGTGAATTTTAATAATTTCAATGCGTTGTTGAAGCGTGTATCGTTCCATTTTTAGTAATGGCGTAGTTTCTACTTGTCAAATGTCAAAGAATAAAAGCTTCAGAAGATGACAGCTACCGAAATAGCGGGTCATTCACAATAACACCTCTTCTTGGAAAACCCTTTACTACTATGTTCACTTGTTCGTCCTTGCAGGCTTCGGTTCGGGTTGAAAAATTATTGCATAATAAAATTTACACATGGTGGTTTTAGGCTGCATCGGTGGAAGTAATCGTATATGATTCTTCTCCAGAATAAATATGAATATACGTTATTTAACCAAAAGGACTGGCACAGTAAAAACTGCAGGCTTTAAGTATAACAATATATGCATTTATATCAAATACTAGCTGGTACCCGCGACTTCGTTTGCATAAAGAATTAGTACTTCAATTTAAAAAAAAAATGTTTATACATCAACACCAGCGGCACTTATCGGATCCAACCCTACATATTTAAATTTATTGGGTAAAAAAGCATCAAATGTTTTTATTTCTAATATATTTATATCCCTAGCTTGAAAAATAATTGGTTCTTGGGTTTGTTTTCATGACAAAAAGTAGCCTATGTGCTTTTCAGAGGTCCTATCTATTCCTATACCGAAATTCATAAAAATCGGTTCAGTGGTCGTGAAAAGGCAACAATCAGAGTTAGTTTCGCAATTTTTATAATATTAGTTCAAGGCTATGTTTTTAAATAAATAAGTGATGCCAAATTTGTATACTTATTTAGCGATCACCTTACGTAGAAGGAGAATGATATGAGTATCGCATTTGACTATCAAAATGCGACTATCACCTATCAACTGACGGGATTCCACCCAGATATTTCCAAATTGGCCTCTATATCGTTACAAAATCGAGTACTGGAACACTCTGTGCGTATTTACAAAGCTGACTCCGTTAAGCAACTTTGTTACGGTATCATTTTCTAAAAACTATAACTATTCCACGGCCTTGCATGTTTTTTTTTTTCAAATTTTTGTTAATGAATCACTTCGGCCAGTAGCTCGCACAGCAGTCCGAAAGTACATAGACACAATTTATAACTATGATTAACTTTGATAGCTGGTTGTCGAACTACTTTTGAAAAATCATTGAAAATGTACTCAAGCCGAAAAATCGGTAGCCTCACCTCTGTAGCTGTAATTACCCACCGACTAACAAGCGGCGCTAAATATGCCTACCGTGCATCGAATAGCAACCGCATTCGCCTTAAGTAATGACGGGGGTCGTTGGTCTTAATGTCTTCTTAAACGACTTGGGCGCGATCTTAAAGACAGTCTCTGCTGTGCTATGGTGCAACCTGTCAATGCGTTCACAGTGCCATTTAATTTAGTGATATCATTTTGAATAAATTTTTAATTTCCAAGTTAACAACGGTGTCCCGTAAGAAGGTAGGCATATTTACAATAGGGGATAAAGCCGCAACACATGTCCGTGTGACATGTGAGCCTGGCCGCAGTTAATGGGTATCCGTATCTGTATCTGCTTGTATCGTATATGCTAAGTCAAAGCCACTTTAGCTGTACGCTAATTTAAAATGTGCAAGCAGCAGCAGCAGCAACAGCAGCAGGTGGACGGACATACCTTTTTGTGCATCGCAAGGTGTGTACTGTATAAATGCTGCCCGGAGAGAGGGTTCACTGGCTGTTTTGTATCTTTTGATTAAGTTTAACTTTTCGTTTTATTTTTCTTCTTTTTTTTTTGGTGGATTTAGAAGGTCAACGGAAGTAAAGCGAGGCAAAGCAAAATCTTTCTGCCTGTGTTAAGTGAAAGTTGGTCTTCGTAAAGAAATCGTAACGCATTTCACTCGGCGCGGCGGCGGCGCCTCTTACCGCAGCCTTTTTGGCTCTCTAATGATGCGACGACGATGTATGAACGCGCGTCGCGCAACGACCCAAACTCGAGTTGACTCTCTCGATGATGGCGATTTCGAAAACAATTAGTTTATACATTTGTTGCCGTTTGCGTTGGTAATTGTGTGCGAAGCATGTATCTAGTATCTGCTGTGAGTGAGCCGAGTTGAGAGTGATGGTTGTGCTTTGGCAACGGATTTGAATCTGTGTCTATTGCCAATTGCATTGCATCGCATCCGCATGCCAGAGTGTTCCAAACGATTTACAATTGTTTTCCACGCCAACAACTCTTCTTCGGGTGTAGCATGAAAACATATACAGACAGGCAGACGGACAAACTGATGGAGCGACGTATGCAAGAAGAAGAGGCCGAGATTTTTTTATTCGTTGCTATTATTTAGCCTGATAAGTAGGCTGAGTGGCTGTCTGTCTTTCGGTTTGGAAGACACTGAAGATGGTTCTGTTTCTCTTTTAATCTGTTTGGTGGATGTATCTACGTTCACTTGGCTGATGATGGTACACAGACGTGCATTATGCTTTTGCATTTTCTCCAGCAATTGTCTAAATGATGCTGATTAAGTACATACAGAATGGATATACAGGGAATGTTAAAAGTTGTGTTCTTCTATTTTAATTGTGATTTCGAGAAGAGTTTTGATGAAACGATTTAGTAGGTTCCTAACAGAGCAGTTTTAGACCCTGTAGGTCCACGACCGACCATATATTGACAATACATTAAATTGAGATCGATACTCACCACTTGAATAGAAAGACAACTACAACTTTGAGGGATTTTCGGTCCCGCTTGGGTTGAGGGACATTGGAAGAGGAGGATTAACAGCGAACTATACGAGCTGTATAGCGACATCGACTGATTCGAAATGTACTCATCATTCATTTAAGATGGCTAGGAATGTAGACCGAATCGACACCAATGCTCGTGCCCGAAACGTCTTCCAAGCCGGAGGAACTACGCAATAGAGGAAGACATCGCCTTTGGTATCGCTCGTAAGTGGAAGGGGACCTCAATCAACTCGGAGTGTTCAGGCGGAACGTACTGGTTGAGACCTAGCGTCACCTAGATTGGAAAAAAAGCGGGACAGCCTTTGAGTGGACTCTGGCACTGCAGCTTCTTAAAGGAGGCTATTGTGCCTACCCTGGTAAATTCCTAGAGCCATCTTTTCACTACAGAGGCATTCAGGAAGACAAGATTCTTCTCTGGGTGTATGTCAGAAAGGATTACTGAATTTAAAATTTCATCGCCAAGGATGTTTTTTAAAGACGACATAGAGTCGGATGTTCTGTGAGTATCTTCACATATTCGGATTTGTCACTCTCAAAACAAAGTCTGGTGGAGATGTTTTTTCACGAGACCATGGCCGCTGATTATTCCTGTTAGGATTCGCAGGTTATTTTTGCACAGATTAATCAGGAAGAGTGATTTTCTGGGGGAGTAGCGCCACCCAAGAAAGTAACATCTTAAAAAGTAAGCAAAATGTCTATAAATGATCATATAAGTGTAGCTTTCCCCAATCATTCGTTACATTGTTTGGTCAAAAATGAGCATCATATACATAACTGTACGGCGGTCAATTTTGAGTGCTATGACTAAACAAAATATGTCCAACTTATTATGGCCAATGATGTTTGGGTTCGTGACATAATTCTGAGTAAGCTAAATTTATATGTTAGTTTTGGAACACAGAATAACGACCCGCTTTGTTTAAATGGATCACAAGGTGCAGATAAATATTATTTCCAATGGAAAACTCACTTCGAGCAGGACACTTTTCGTCGTAGAAAAGTTTTTTCCTATTATTGTTTTAGAACTTTAAATTTTAAAACCAAAATCGGATTTGTGTCCATCGAAAACTCGAAATGCTTTTAAGTGGGAAAACTTTTTGGTTTTTTTCACGCTTTTCGAAGATGTTTTTTTAAACAACTGTCAAACGTACCCTACCAACACATGTCCAACATCTTCTTGTCTTTCAATATTAAAGTCCTTAATCTTTTGAATACTGATCCATCACTTTTCGCCGCAACTGTGCAACTGTTGCGGTTCAAATAGATAGTCCCAGTTAAACGACAGTTAGCTGTTTGCAGCAAACTTCGTATCTTAACCCAAAAAGCATAGAAAACTGTTTTCATTTTTTTTTGCTTACTAATTTTTCTACACAGACAAACGCGAGCTGATGAAATGCCAGAAAATCGAGGCGAATTATAAAATTGTACAAAAGCCACACAGCACAAGACAGTAAATGGAGTTTTGACGAAGTGAGTCGAGGCAATCGGCAAGCCAGCCAGCCACCATCGGGCAGTGCTGTGGCGGGAGGCCTCCGACAAGAAGAGGAAGAATGGCCGCAATACAACGACGACGAGTACCACCAGTGCCAGCCTCAAAGTAATAGTTCTGCAAATTGAAATGAACTCTCTTGTATGCTCCACGGGCGGACGGATGGATGGATCAACATCAGCAACATCATGATCATGTTGTATGTTGCTACACACAGTACAGCAGCCACTGTATCTCGTCGCATTGAAGAAAATAGTGGCAAATACATGAGGGGGGGCCACTCAAACTCACATCAAGTGGGCAAAACAAAAACCTTTAAACTCATTCCAATAGAGCGCGCAAATAGTTTTGCGAGTTTGTTTTTCTTTTCTATTCATTACATGCTATCTCTATCGCACGCTCGTCTATCCCAGGTGCTTTACCTGGCCCGGTTCCACCAATTTTGCGAGGAGAAATAATAATAATTGTGCAAAATAAAAACAAAAATAAAGTGTTACCTACCGGAGCGCGAGAGAGGAGGACGGCAAATTGAATCCAGCTAGTTGTAGCAAGTACCGTTCACTTTGCATTTTGAACCCTAACGATATATTTTTTTTTTTTTTTCGTATGCCTTATACCATTGTTGTGCCTTCGAAGTGAAATGGATCAAGCGAGGCGGTTTTGTTTTTCCCAGATTTGCGCTTTGCGCGCTTTCCCATTTTATGCAACAACAACGACAACAAATGGAAGATAATGAAATATTTATTTAATGTTTTTATTGGGGGGCCAATTGAACTGGATTTTTGGACTGCTTTGTAAATATGTGCGAGTACGTATGCTGCTGCTGTTGTTTCGCAAACCTTGGTTCATCTATGAGCGGATTCTGCGTGTCTTGGAAGCTGCTGATTAGATGAATATGGGCTTTTGATACTGCTCAAGTGCACTCTATGGAGACACGGGAAACAATTTGAGACCAATACTAATTTTTGACACAGATCCGAGCCAAACTCAAACTGAATTTCATTGTTTGTTAATCGGCAATAAACTGATTGAATTATTGGTTAGAGCTTAGAGTTTGAATGAGTGGCATTAGGCACGTTGAAATGTTGTTTATACAAGAACTTAACCTGCTGTTCAAAAAATTGTATGTCCATCAATTAGGATGTAAGTCCATGCCTATGAGTGCATGGACTTTCAGTTATACAAAGATGGTCAAAAAAATAGGTGTGAGAACCAAATTTTTTCAATTTGTGTTTTGTTTTTATGGAAAATAGTTATCTGTTTATTTTTCAAATAATTTAACAAACATTTTTGGAGTTATGGAGTTCTGTTTTCGGCTTGTTCAAAAAAATAGATGTGTACCTAAATAATCATTAATTATTATAGATTTTATTAATTTGTTTTTTTGTTTATTTTTAACTTACTCTAATAACCGCCATTATTTTCCAAAACTTTTTGGAGTCGACTTGGCATTGATCCTAAAAATTTCTGGCACGTTTCGGGAGGAATGGAATACCATTCCTTTTGCACTGCTTCCCACAGTTGATTCCCATTAGTAAAGAACTGACCCCTCAATTTTCCTAACAGTTCATCCCACAGGTTCTCAGTGGTATTGAGATCTGGAGATTGACTTGGCCATGAAACTACGGAGATGTTTTGATCTCGAAACCAATCTTTCAAAATACCGGCTGTATGTTTTGGATCATTGTCCTGTTGGAAATGGTATCGGAGGGGCATGTTTTCCTCGAAAAATGAAAGCATGACATTTTCAAAGATGTCCCTATATCCATATTTTGTCATGATGTTATTGACACCAGGAAAAACAGCCCCATACCATTATATTTTCTCCACCATGTTCAACGGTCTTCAGTGTATAGCGAGGATGGTATTATTTCACTCCATAGAATATTCCGCCATTTTTTCACACATTCAGGTTCATTCAAACTTCTATGGCTAAAGGCAAATTCATTTCTGGACCTTACATTCTTAGCTCTTAGGAGTGGAACTTTTTTGGCGACTCTTCCTGGGAGATTGAAGTTCTGTAGTCTCCTGCGGATTGAGCGTGCACTGATTCCATCCCCAATTTGTGCGCCTATAGTCCGTGATGAAACAAACGGATTTGACTTCGCTAAAAGTAAAATGCGGCGGTCAGTAGTAGCTGTGGTTTTTTTCCGCCTTCCTCTATTTTTTGTTTCTAATGTTGGCTTAAGAGCATTGGTTACGAAGTTCTGTGACCTTCCAAGGGCATCTGCTATAAATTTATAGGTTTTACCGTCACCTCTTAACCGCTGAACTACTAGCCTTTCTTCTGCAGAGCAGTGGACTTTTCGACCCATCTTAAAATATGATTTAACAAAAAACTTAAACAAAAATTGTGGTAAAGTGATTAAAAAACAAACTATCCTGTAAAGATTATCACTTTTTAATAACACTTTTGCCACAAATCGCTAAACTTAAACAATTTTTTTAAGCACACCTATTTTTATGTCCAACTCCTTAAACGTACAAAATTGCATTGCAACGAAAATTTATAAAATACTTAACAGTACACTTAGTAAATGCGATTGGTTCATATTAACGGATCTAAGCATTCCTTAATACAAATGTATACTATTGCAAGTCTTGTTAGCAAAACAACTGTTATTTAGCAACAAGAACAAATCGACTAGTAACAAAGCACTGGACACCCATTTTTTTTGACCAGCTGTGTATGTCAGTTAGTTGGCGAGGACCTTTGAATCTAAACAGCCCGTTTGTCGGGATGAACATGAAACCGTGTCTGGCTGAATTTTTAGAGAGCTTAGGAGCAACTGCGGCAAAAGCAGTACCACACTATGGTACATTGCTTGGCTGTAGGAATAAGTATTTTAATTTAAAAATCTGCCATAACAACACCCAATTTACAACATAGAATACTGAACAGATTCTGCCAAAAGATTAAAAAAAAAAAATAAATAATTGGCGCAACAGGTCCTTATGGACCCAAGCCTAGCTTCTCACAACCATTCGTCTTGTGTGAGTTTTTATTTTTGGGACGAATGAAAGGGATCTACAATTTTATGCCGAGTCCAAACGGCCAATTGAGAAGCTCTTTCATGACAGTTATACTCTCGGATGTTTGTCAGACGTTCGCGAGAGGTGGCGCAGTGAAAAAAACCTTAAGTTGGAATATGGGTTTTTCTCGGGATTCGAACCTGGGACCCCTCGCTTAGTAGTCCAACACACTAACCACTAAGCCACTGCTTTAAAACTTATGCAAATTTTAAAATTATTATTTAACCATGAATATCATCATAGTAGAGCATACAACATCGCAGTACATTATGAATTTATGCAGTGGTTTCCACCCATATTATTGTTACCCACCACCTGTCCATAACAACAACAGTAACAACAAGAACAATAAGATAAATTCACGCACCATCAATTGACTTCAATGGGAAACATTTTATAACTTTCTCGATTTCGTAGTAAGACAAAGATATTGTATTCGTACAAAATTTCAAACTCGAGATGTTAATCAATTCTGAAGTTACGATGATGGAGGACTGATAATGCAAATTCACTTTATTTATTATAACAGAGAGAGGAGAGAGAGAAACGATGACAACCGCAATATGTACGCTTTTGATTACTAACGAAATGTTGTTGTTTTTCTTGCAGTTCTTCTTGTCCTTTTTATGTATGAACTAGCTGAACCCCCACCGGCTTCGCCATGCAAAAAAAAAAACTTTTTCCAATAATTTAAATACAATTAAATCATTTATTGCAATCCTTTTACGTAAACAACATTCTTGCTTTTTTTACCATCCCTTGTATAAACAAATAGTGCAGGTGGTTTTTCCGACTCGGGAGCATGTAACGTAGAGTTGGACATGCGAGAAAACTGGATTTTCCAAATTTACACCGCACATTTGAAAATATTGTTCTTGTGACTTATTAATGGTCACGGCGAATAGGGAATTGAAGCCACTTAAATTCGAATCATTGGTATGCGAGGAGTCAAAACGTTTTGAAAATATTATTATAACAAAATCCTATGCGCCTATTATCGTTAGCGAGTCGAACAAAATATCGTGCGAATGTGACTTATTCGTATTATGGTTAGCGAATTGAACAAAATTCATTCGTCTGAACTGTCAAACCGCTGGCGAATGGAAAGTCGCGAATTTGTGAAATGTCATTCGGCGTAGACTTCAAATTGTGGCGAACAAAACTATTTGGCGAATGGAATTTATGAGCTAGAGAAATGAATGAAAATTCAAGAAAAATGTAAACCCATTCAATTCCTGGAAAAATATATAGAGATAATGAAAATCGCCCTTTATAGTTTCAGAAGAAGCAATTCCAGAAAAATACAACAAAACCCAGGCATTGCCAAAGGGTTGGTACAATTTGGAACTTCAAATAACCCAACAAAGAATATTGGGATAATTTCGCTGTGGAAATAAGAAGGGTGCGCAGGCCAACTTTATAATAGGAAGGATTGAAGAAATGCGCATAGACATGAATTTGTCTTTTATTTGGTGCAATACATGCACGATTGCTTCTTTGGTTAAACAAAAGTTGGACACAAATCTAAGAAAAATTCACTAAATTGCTTCGTAAATTTTTTGCTTTGCGCCAAACTCTCAGCCAAGTCTGCTTGATTTAATAGTTGTCTCTGACCTCTCCAACGTCTTGCTCAATTATCTCTAGAGGGGGTATCTGAACATGATCTCCTTTTCTGCACCTACAATATTGACCTCTCTTGCGCTCCCCTGGAGGAATCTTTTCAATACCGAGATTATGCAGCAATAAATAAAGACATCCTACAATATGATGCAAGTTTGCTTCCATGGTATTCCTGTTACTTCGTAGCAGATGTTAATCAGAAAGTAGAAATTGTTCAAACTTTAATACACAATCTTTTTAATATACATGTACCCATTAAGACAGTTGCGGTGCGCAATAAAAAATGCCCTAGGACCAGCTCTTATTTTACTCCAGACAGAAACCTTTTCTTCAGTTCTAACCGTTGCTTAGATTTCGAAGTTGTCTCAGAAGCGGATGTTATACATCATATACAAGACCTTAAGTCGAACGCTATTGGGGAGGATGGATTACATTTACGCTTTGTAAAAATAATACTTCCTCATATTGTTAGTTGTATAACTCATTTGTTTAATTTTTGTATCACGTCTTCCACTTTCCCTGATTGCTGGAAGCAAGCTAAGGTCATCCCCGTGCCTAAGAACAACCATCCCTCATCGATCTCTGACTATCGTCCTATTAGTATCTTACCATGCCTATCTAAGGTTTTTGAAAAAGTCCTTGCCAATCAGATCTCTAGCCACCTAAATCGCTTCAATTTATTGTCCCCAGTGCAGTCCGGTTTCCGAGCTCAACACAGCTGTCAAACGGCAATGATCAAAGTTCTTGACGATATTAGAATAGAGTATGATAAGGGCTACCTTACGATGCTATGCTTGCTCGAATTTTCAAAAGCCTTTGAAACGGTAAACCATGACATTTTATGTACGAAATTAAAGCTGTACTTTGGATTAAGCGAATATTCAGTGCATCTGATTAGGAGCTATCTTTCGAATCGTTTTCAAAAGGTCTTTGCTGAACATAAATATTCTCGGCCTGCACGTATTCTCGCCGGGGTGCCTCAGGGTTCAATTATTGGCCCCATCCTGTTCTGCCTTTATATAAATGACCTACCACAAGTTTGCTGCAACGCATCTATACATCTATATGCTGATGATGCACATATATATTTTTCTCGACCAATTGGATTGGTGGAAGATCTCGTCGCTAGATTCAATTCTGATCTCTCTTCAATAGTAAAGTGGTCCCAAAGTAATGGTCTGATTTTAAATCCGGTTAAAACTAAATTAATTTTGATTTTAAAAAAGCTGTATGATACTGAAGAGATGCCGCCTGTTTATCTTAATTCCTGCAGACTTGAGTTTTACAATACAGTTGTAAGCCTTGGGTTCAAGTTGAATCGATCCCTTTCCGCTATCGACCATGCAAATTTCATCGTGGCGCGTGCTTATGCAGGATTACGAAAACTCTGGCTGTATTCTAGTCTTGATTGGTCTTGGTTGATTAAGTCTTTACTTATGCCTATCTTTGATTACGCCATAGTGGTATACCCAAAATTAGATTCTCAGTCTCAGCACAAATTACTTGTTGCTTTTAATGATATGGTGCGATATGCATTTGGAATTAGAAGATATGACCATGTGTCTGTCTACCACAAACATGTCCTTGGTTGTTCATTACAACATTATTGGGAAATTAGGTGCTGTGTATTCATGCACAAAATAATACATAACCGTTCACCACAATATCTATTCCAGAAACTTCAATTTGTCCAGTCACCGAGAACTTTCAACCTCATAACGCCTTCATCTAATTTTTTGAATACTTCACGCCTCGTTCTTGTCCGCACTGCCAGACTTTGGAACTCTTTACCTGTCGCCGTCAAACAAATAATTGGAACCGGAAAATTTAAAAATGCACTATTTGCACATTTTGCACATTAATGTAATCTACGTATTTCTTCTTTTACTCTATTACTCTTCTTATTTTCTAATTTTTCTCCCTTCTTGTCCTTTCTTTATTAGACCAATCCCAACACCCCTCCAATACATGTTAAAGTTAATTTTTTATTTCTCGCGCATTTAATAAATTTTCACTTAGTGTTTATATTTATATTTACTTCGCTCGCTATTAAATTTAATGTAATTTTTAATGTATATTTTCTTGAGCTTTAATGTACTATAAAAGACTATTGTTCTTATTTGTACTTTACCAAATAAATTAAACTTGAAATTAAATTTAAGTGCTTAATTTAGGTATTTACAGATGGCTTGGAAGTTCTATGATCTAGGATCGAAATTGTCCCTTATACTTCGTTTCAATCTACACATATCTAATGCTACCTCCGTATTGTTGTCTTCAAAAAATAGATTAATATTGTTGATCATTTTTAAGGCACACAAATTTTTCATTTTTAATTCTTTTTATGTTGATATAAATGTTCGAAATCGCGTTTTGGTGCTGTCATTTTCATTTTTATTATTTTGGTAGCCTTTGATTTCTAGGCGAATTCGCCGAACAATATAGACAACTAACTCGATTTACGCGAATAATTCGTCTCGCAAATGAAGTTCTGAATTCTCTTAAGAAATCGGAGAAAATTCCGATGATTTTTTCAGAGAGGCTTTTCAATACGCATCCTTCCAACTTCCCGGCGACTTATTTGGAGTTGAATTATAAGAAACCTCTTCTACTGAAGCCTATTTTAGAGTGTCTATACTGATTCCTTGCATAAATTCATGGTCAACGAAGATGTGATACAATCTTTTCAAGCTCTTCTCCCAGGTTTTGCTGCAGTTGAACGAGCGAGATAATGCAATTTTGTTGTCAGCTGCTGTGCTGTGAAAGCTGAGTATATTCGTTGGTGCGAAAAAATATCGAGTGGCGAGTGATCCTTCTACCGAAGTTTTGAAATTTAGAGTTATAAACTTCTTGCTAGAAAGTTGAAAGAACCTTTTCAACTATGAAAAGGATTAAAACGTGTCCCGAAGCGTTATGGGGAGCTTCGGTTAGCAAAAATTGTTATTTAAATTCAAATAAAAACTACGCTTACAATTATGTATGAAGTATGAGCAAAAGATAATGTACACACGCAGCGAAACTCATCCAAAACACACGCTTATTTAAGTAAAAAGTATAACGACGAAAGCTCGGAGCTTTTTTGTTGTATTTCAAATTTCGAGAAGCAAAAAAGAGCCTTTTGTTGTGAAACTGATAGAAATTAAGTGGTTTATTTTTTGCTTTTTTGAATTATTTTTTTTTGCCTATCAATTGATTAAAGTAATTTCTAACATTTAAAAAAAAATAATTAAATTGGTTGAAAATTACGGGCGTTAGAGGGAAACATACACTTTTTGCCTCTTTGTGTTATATATATATAGAGAAGATTTTCACAATATTTACATAAATATTTTGTTTTTACACACTTTTTGTGTGACCACATACTGCATTGATTACATCCTGTCCCATAATAAACCATCAGTATACGATTCGTCGCATGCATTGCAAAATACGCCTTCACGAGGTTCAGCATCGAAATCTGAGCCTATTTCATCCGAGTTCTAGTCATCCGCAAAAATATAATTCCCGAAGAATCGCTAGAAAATTCGTTTGGCAAATCTCTTTTGCATTTCGGCTGCCTTTTGCGGCCTTCTTTTGAAGTGGATAACCACTTCTTTTTTTTGTTTCAGTTTTAAACAATTTTTTTTTCCACAGATGTTATCAGTTTTTAAAATGTTCTGTTTGGTTAAGGCGAGTTTTTACGGCGTCTCTGTTATAACAGCAGCTTGTGTGACTTTTCTTCCCCTATTGGATTTTCTTTTATTTATTTCAACTGGCGAGGCTATGTCTCAAGTAGAAACAGTTTTTTTCGAGGTTTCTTCAGAGGTCCTCTGTGGAGTTTTTGCAGCTTAATCACTTAAATCTTTTTCTGGTCGAACAACGGATTCATCAACTTTCCCTGCAACAGTAAAATCAGCTTCGGTAAAAACATATGGGTCAAAAGGTAAATGCTTGTACAACTGAATCCACTAGCAGCTATTTCTGCCGTTTGACACCTTAAATATGCTTTGGCGAACAGTCCTGCAACATCATATAGTGTTGGTACCGCAAAAGCAAGCGAATAGCCTAACTATAGTACGATCTTTAAAGCGCCAGCGCATTGCTTTAAAATCGAAAATTTGTTTGAAATATTTTTTCTTACCGCCAATTAAAAAGCCAACGACCCAACATCTGATTGTGTTAACCCAAAGTATCGCGACTCCATTTTTTCGATACATTTTACGAGTTCAGCCTCCATCTCGTTTGTGAAGATAGATTTCCTTCCAAGAGGAGAACGCGATACTTTAGTAGAAGTTTCGCCAGATGTGGCCAAACTAAAAAGCGTTCCGCGTGGATCATTGAACGCTTTCGAAGCTTTGAGGTAAACCACTTGCTTCGCACGAACGCACTGAATGGCTTGACCCATGTCCTCTGCTTTCCACAGCTTGCGCCTTGCTGTGTTTCGGGTCTTAGTAGCCATCTATACAATAAATGTTCACGCCTTAGTGCTTTTATCAAGACGAAGAAAAAATGCCGATAATATAGAATACTACACATCTAGGTAGGTATCGAATTACAACATTTTAGCACATTTCAGAAAAAAAGTAAAAAGTTACATACCTCATACATTTTTTCAGACAACCAGCAATAAATGGAAGCCCGAACTAACTGCTTTGCAAAACACACAATTTCACTTTAAATCTATGATTTAAAAAATATTTGTTAATCCTCGCACCATGCAAAGTTTTGGTTGCAGCGGTTTTTTAATTTCATTTTTTTTGTCAGTTTGACAGCTGTTTGAAATCGAGCAGAAGATTGCTAAGATTTCTTACAAAATCTAAGTTCTGAGTGTTAATATAGAGAAGTCGCTGCAGTAAATGTGGAGATACAGGGGTATTCCATATAACCCGAACTTACTCTATTCAAATATTGTGAAAGTTGTCATTAACTACCTCGTAGTGTACGTACGTCCCTTATAGCTATGAATTGCAATACAAATCAAGTGCATTCCGCTCCAGATTGTCTGTTTCTTTCGGGGATGGGGATACTCTGTATCAATTCAAAACTGTGACAAAAAACAGAGACAATGCTGATACAAGCTATTTTTGTATGGGGTGGCGAATGCCAAGTGCGGTAGTTTTATTAAATTTATTGTATTGACAAATGTCACGTTACTTCAAAAATTACGGCTCACCAACACGCTCGCACCTTGCATAATATGCCAGTTCCGCTGTGGGCAAAGTCGCTGACAGAGTTCATAGAATTTTATCCGTTAAATTTGACATTATTTGTTAAGTTTGGATACTTTATAGTTTTTCTTAAGGAATAAATGTACATTTTCTTAAAGCACATATATGAAAAATGAACAATGTAGATGGGTTGAAAGAAAATAAAAACGTTTTAAGCAAATTTTCTTCAGTTATCTAAGAAAAATTTACACATGAAACCGAAGTAAATGATATTCAAAAGCGGAAAATACGCAACTATATTTGCCCTTATAAGTTTCTAGTATACAAAATAGTTTTATTGACCAACAAAATCGAATTATTCGAATTTTAACAATATATGATAACTAACCAATGGTATCCAGTAATGTAAAAATGTGGTATTCGCGAACTGTAGCACATTTCTTCACGGTTGCCGAGGTTGGCAGCATTTATTTTTGTGTGCTTCTGCATGTCACACGGATTCTTAATTGATATAACACCGCACCGATAGCAAAACAAAATGGCGAATTTGGAAAAAACATTGAGGGGCCAGCGGCAAGAGGATTGTGAGTGGGGGTCTCAGAATGATTTGTCATAGACATATAAAATCCGGCTTCTGTTGTGTATTCACATTTGCCTTATTCCTAGACACTGTGTTGATATACTAAATCTAAATCTAATCTAACTACCATGCGATAGTGCCAGCCTTATGGTTTATTACTCGGCGGCTGTCAAATGAAAATCATTTGAATTCTACAATTTATGCTTGACTTAACGTCGAGGATCAAATCAAAACTTTGCACTGTATCATTGTCATGTGTCTAGTTTTAATCTCTGCCATGCGTCTACGTCTACAACTCACTGCAAGCAAATATTAGAAATATTTTTTTTTATCATGCCCACTTATTAATAAATCGTCTCATGACCATGACCTGATGGCGGCGAAAAAACAACACGCACACACTTCCCTAAGAAACACCCCACAATATATTAGGCAACTGAAAATAGACAGAAACATAGATAACTCTACTAGTTTGGTGGCGAAACACAATATACCACATCGGGGTTGTAAATTCTTTTTAAATCTGGAACTCTAGCCGCCTACCTAGGGACGGCTTCCTCAGAACAAAACCTTTCGTTCTACGACGGCAAGTGATATCAATTTCCATCTGCACGCTCAAGACCTTGAAAGTACACATGAACATAAATTTAAATTCATTTCCAAATCTGTTTCTATCCCACCCGCTGGCCGTCACCCTCCAACTCCTCAAACAAATCCAATGACAGAGAATAATAAAGAAAAATAATAATTAACAAATAATTACTGTGACGTAAGTTAAACAGAATACACAGTGCGGAGCGCTACTTTACGTTATACTACTGATAACGACCCTCGCGCGCACGCTATCAACAAGCTGCCACAATACTACGAGCAACAAGGGTAAAACGCCGTTAGACAAAAAAAGATACCCAGATACAGATATGAACTTCAAATATAAAACGTAGGTACATACACAGCCAAACGCGAGTGTAGAACGAACAAACCTGGCTAGAGAGCTGTTTCTGCTTCTTCTTTTTTTTGGTTTACTTTGTTTTTTTTTGGTTTACTTTGCTTTTTTTCGTAGTTTTTGGTTTTGTTTTATCGCGGTTTGTTGTTAGATATATTTTATATTATCACTATGGTGTGTCGCGCAAAGTTGTTGTTTATATATTGTTAGGGTATTTAGCAGCAACAACAAGGGCGATAAACGCTTCTCTATTGTTTGTGTGCACTGTTTCGTATGCAAGCCTGTTTAGCTGCTGACTGCTAAGCCGATATCGCTAGTGAATGGTTGTTGTAGCGCTTCAATGGGGTTATGGGCTAGTTGGAATAGAATGGCGCTCAGAAACTTTCGGACTGATAAACGACTTATTATGACCATAAACGCGGGTTGGACGGAACGAAGGGCGCAGAAACGAAAAGCGGCCGATTGCACTGCCAATAATATTGTTTATGTGCGATTTCAAGGGGATTTTCTATTTTGCAAAATATACTACGAGTTGAAAAACAAACCTTGGTGCGTTGCGCAAAATTGTTTCATAGATACCAAGGTATATATTTACTTCTTATGGTCGCTGCAGTAACTTCACCATAGAACAAACAATTCTGTTTGTTGCTTTTAACATTTAAATAAAATAAGTAGTTGGCGCAATAGGTCCGTATAAGTATCCTAGAGGTAGGTTCCCACAACTCCATCGCTTTGTGTGAGTTTTTTTGTTCACCTACAACTTTGTGCCGAAATACTATATATGAAAGCTCTTTCATGACAGGTTAACTCTTTGTCAGACCCACACTCGACGATGAAATTTGTTTTTTTTTTTCGGGGATTGAAGCTGCTACCCTTCGCCTAATAGTCCAATACAGTAACCACTAAGACATATTTCCTTAAACATTATTCAGATTAAAATAAAGCAGCGATTTCTTTATAAGATTTTTAAAGCGATTTCAGTCAGGTTAAAACGGGCCATCAGCTTTTTGGTGCTCCAAGAAACGAAAAACCCATCAGACAGGCGGTGCAGCTCAATGTGAGCCGAAGTTAAGAATGGATATCTTCATATAATTATTTATAATTATACAAAGAGGTTGTGTGGAACTTTTAAGCCGCCTAACAACCCGCCTGCAATAATATTAAAGTGCAACAGAATGTGATGAAGAAATTCAGACGGTAACATACAAATTTTTTACATTTTGTGAATTTTCCGTTGACATACAAATGTTTTGTATTATAAGGGTCGCGAGTAACTCTTGATCTTCAGATATTGGCTTTAAATCGTCAGGGCAATAACTAAGATATCGAGGTAAATCTAACTATCTCATTCTGACGAAATCTGGAGGTAGACTGTCTGATGACGCGAATTCCTTGGTCTTGGTATCCGAGTTTGATGCGTTTAACGTAACCAAACCACCGAGGAATGAATACTTTGGCTCGTCATTGACATTGTCAGACCTAATTATAACTTTTCAAGTATCTCCTAGCGACTTCTTTTAGTTACGGTCATTATTTACATCTTTTCAGAGTTCCTTCTGTGCCTCAATTTCCTAGTTCTTTCTGTAATAGTGAAAACATTCAGAACTTAACAACCTTATAGTCTTCTGTCATTGCTGGCGATTTCTGGGCAGTGCCATAGTATATGTACCGCATCTTCAAGGCGTTGTTCACCGTCGTCCCCTTCTAGAAGGCCCGTCTTTTTGTGATGACACTTCCTATTGGAGCGTTCTTCGCTTTTCGAATTTCTGGTACGTAAGGTCGCTCTTCGGCGTTTTTAATGCCTGCACTCATCCATTTCCGATTATATTTCCGATCATGCATCTCAAGAGACGAATACATTTCAAGCTTGATCCCTGCCTGATTACCTCCCGATGGACTAGAGCAGATAATCCACTTGCATTCCAGCGTATGTTGAAGAACTTATTTGTCCCTTGATTTCCACGAGTCGGTTTTTAAGTTTAAAACTTCATGCAACTTTCAAGGCACAAACAAAAAAAGCCGCAGTGCCAGAGCCCCTTGAAGGCTCTACCGTTTCAAAACCACTACCCACCAAGTTTAGGTATATCACTGGATTAATTAAACAAGCAACACCAAACAAAAAATATTTTTGTTTGTTATATAACTCACACTCACTTTTGTGAATGATTTCATTTTTTTACCCGATTCTGAGCATCATTCAGCGGAGCTCTTATCGACGTTTAGCAGAGGTCCTTTGTTAGTCAGTGATTTTTCTTACATAAATTGTAATCTTGTATTCACCTTAAGGGTTTTTTGTGCCACCCTGAATGGTTGTGAGGAGCGAGACCTAGGGTCCTTGTTCTGTTGCGGCAAACATTTTATTTTTGTAAATTTGGCCCTGGGAAATGGCTTTGGTTTATCGATATCAACAGCATACGCTCTCCTACTTCCCGTCCCGCAATTTGGCCTAGTCCATTTACTCACGAACGGAGTTAGTACCCTCACGGAATTATACTCAGCTCTCTGACAACTGAATGCTGACGCAGCGTCTGTTCTTTGTCATAAAGGCCTCTCAGAACCACGTTTTTCGTCCTCCCAAATAACACTAGTCATAGGATCGCTTATTGCGGTGCAGAGAAATAAATCCACGGGATTTAAACCCATATATGGGAATTTTAACCATTTTGATTGGGAAATAATTCCACTAACATTTCCCTCTGACAATCAAAAAAGTGAAGCAAATTCCCAGCTAAATAAAACAACTATTTGCATTTAAACATTGTGAATAACAAAACAGGAAACTCACGCGGTATGTCGAATATGTGTGGGGTCATGTTTATTTGCCAGCACCGCTTTTTGCCTGCCATACCCAGGATGCCAGCATCAAGGCTTTCCCGAATCAAGCTTCAAAATTTCAGCAAACTTAAAATTGCTGAGATATTTATACATTGCGAGGTATAATTAAATGGCTTATTGACTTAACTTTATACCAAGGTGTAGTAGTACCAAGACAGTAAACTTTAACAGAAATGCCCGTTGTTAGCCAGCAACCCTTTACGCTAAACTTGACTCTTCCAAAATTATAGCATTGGTTTGGTACTGCTTAATGACAGCTGTCACGAAACGTCATAGATTCTTTCTTAGTTACCCATTCGCACTCGATAAGCTGTCAAAACAAGATGGCAGACTTAGTTCTTTCTTCCACTTCACACTTATTCCGTGGAAGGAAAACCGTTAGAGACAACAAAATGACGGATATTGATAAAAGTTGAGGAGGACCAGTGAAAAGAGAGACAGTCTGCTTAGCCTCTGATTTTGAGGAACTCCCTTTAAATTCGAATCGAAAGCCCATGTTTATATGCTTGACAGTTGTTGCTGCAGTTGCGGTCATAAAATATGGAATAGCTTCATTGCGATTTAAATCGGTAATATCTTCCCTGCAAACTCAAAGAAATGCAGCTCTGTTTTCAAAACAAATCCAATTCCACCACCTGTTATATACCACAACAAATAATTTTCATGATTTTTTCTTGCCACACAAATGAGAAACAAAATGTTAAAGGCAAATGGCATTCAATGCAAAAGTCCTTGAGAACTTTCCAAAGATGGCAGTAGCCAGCCATATACATCTTTACCTTACCGGAGAGCCAATGAGCATATAAAAAGCAGGCAAACAAATCAATTCTCTTCTCTTCTCGTTTTTTTTTTTTTGAGAATTAGTTTCTTTTTTACGATACTACGACGCTTGTGAGTTGTGAGCCCGAGCACCGCCTTTGAAGTGTTAAAATCACATATCCAAAAACTCGCAAAATATAGATATACAATGGAAGCTTGTGTGGTAGCTGTGCTCTCTACATCAGCGCAAAAGATCAAGTGACACCCTAACGACAAATATGGGCGTTCATATCGTACCACTATAAACCACTGCGACACAGTACGCCATGTGCGGCGAGTCATACATTAACATGTTTCGCCGGGCGACAGAATTATTCATTTCTTCAATTATTTTGAATTTTTCTTCTTTTTGTTGCCCCCCCAGTTCTTCTAGATTCCAACCTTAGACGAGCAACCTCCCCCATCTAACCCCGTTTGTCTGGCTAAAACAAATAATCGGACGGAAAAACATTGCGTGTTCGATTAACATATTCGGTCAAGTCGACGACATGTGTGTACTCCTAGCGTTGGCATTATAAGCTTGCAAGCTACTTCACATCTGCATATATAATCAGTTAGATCCGGAGGAAAGTGTGGGTGAGTTATGGACATGACTGGTGTATGGTTTTTGGTGTATCGTGTATCGGCATGGCGACGATTTTTAGAAAATTAAAAGATTTCTTCTTGTTGGGTAGTTACCGAAAAAAAATACGTCTATCTGATGCTTGGAAAAGAGGAGCGTAGGAGATCGGTCGCGATCAAGTAAGCAAATCACGTAAGTACGTGAATCTTTTGTTGTCACAGTGTCGACGGATGGAGCGGGACGTGGATTAGATCGTCAGGGCTATTGGATATTGTGTTTGTTTTGTTTGTTCGCGAAAGTAGCGACAGCATCTCACTTGGTTTCCTTTCGTTTTGGAGCTACAGCGCAGCCACCATTAGATACATTTTGTATCTCAATTCCTCTGTACTTTCTAATTGGTTATGTGTTTGATGCGCTGACATACATACAAAAGCGGACCGTACGTAGTATTGTTATTATTTTCGTTTCGTAGTTGTTTTTGCTTTTAACCTCTTTGTCTCCGCAGACGTTTTTGTTCGCATTTTTACAGTGAGCCGCGATTACGAAGCTGTGCATTCAGTCGATGATGATGATGATGATGATAATATGGATGAAGAGAAAAGTTTCGCGAGCATTACTGTCTGTGTACACACAGTTTGTATAGGTTTTCCGCTGAGAGATGAAGAAATTCAATTGATGGATTGTTTTTAACTCGAATGTGGGATGCGAGCGAATATACGCTTTCGCAGGTGGCAACTTGAAGAATAGGCTAATAGCAGCACCAGGCGATCGGTGCGGATGAAAAGTGTTACATGGACACATTTCGGTAGTTATGGGTTGAGATTTTATTTGCGTTTCAATTTTGATGTGTGTTGACTTGTTGGTGTTGCTGTTTAGTGGAACATTTTGTATTTTTATCGTAGCAACCTACAGAGATAAGACAATGAGGTTATGTATGCACGATTTCGAAATGGCGCACGTAAAGTGAGTAATGTACGCTTTTCGGTGCTCATGAGTTGGGGTCAGTTGGCGGCAGCAGTGAATCTGGTTTTGGCTGGCAAGTGCGATAATAAGTTCGGCTTGTATTTGAATGACTGAGATGGTATTTTTAGGAAAGTCAATGTTTACATTGACAACTCTTGCTTTGGATAATGTGCTACGTGAACTATACGAACATCAGAGTCGGGTTTGTTGGCTATTATTTGTAAATAAGTCTTGGGCTGCAATCGAAAAACGTTTTGGGCTGCTGCCATGAAAATAATAAGCATTTGCCTATGAAAGTCCGCAGTATAGGTGAGTATCTTTGATATTTTGTGTCCTGCTGCATTATTTGAAATATTTGCATATGAATTTTAAGTCTGCACTTCGATGCTTATGTTAGTTGTAGTTTTCTTGAAATATGTTTCTAAAGTTTTTGATTTTCTTTTCGAAAATTGATTGTCACGTATATTGATTTCGATTAAACTATTTTCGATATGTTTATTAAGAGTTTGAGGGAAGGCTATGGGCTATAGGTCGTTCATTTACCTGCCCATTTTTTTGGAGAAGTTTTCGACCAAAATTAATTTCTTATGCGTTATAGTTCTTTACGTGTAACTACGAAATAAGTCTTAGTTAATGCCAGAAGGGTATACTTAAGGAAGCGAACTTTTATATTTTCATTTGACAGTGAGTTTTTTGCTTCATTAAGAGGCTGAGCAACATACCAAAATCTAGTATCGTGAAATTCGCATTCGTTTGGATTTCGATAAATATAAACAGCGATTGTTCATGATCTTAGTTTTGCCTTAAGATGATCGACGGACTGCGTGCCGTTTTCTCTGTTGAAACGGAATGATAGAGGAGAAAAAAAAACTAGCTGAAGAAATTTCAAATTTCCATTTCAACTTATTAATTTTATTTAATTTAAAATAATATAGAATAAATTCAAAGCAAATAAACTTAAGCTAAAATGTTTGATGAGAAGGGTGGTGGTGGTGTGAACACGAACGGAGTGCAAGTAATTGTTTTCATCAGTTTAACGAAAAGCGGTTACTCACTCACTTATTTTATGTTGAAACTAAGTACTTTTCTCTGGTTTGTTGTTCCACTTAGTGTGTGCATAGATACTCTTAAAACAGGACTCGATGGACTCACTTGAAAGACATTTTAATAGTAGATAGCATGCATACAGGGTAGGCATGTCTACAGAAACAGCGCTACATCAAGTAGTACGCGTTGCGGAGGAAGAGCTAAATACCGGGGGCATTGCGATGACCACTATAGTGGACATTGAAGGTGCCTTCGGTAAGATATGCTTTGAAAGTCTGAAACAAGCCTTGGAAAAACGTAGGGTTAACCCACTGGTGGTAAGATGGGTGGACAATATGTTGAATACAAGGGCGAACCTCAAAACTCAGAGGAAGGCTTAGCAGAGGTTTCCCACAAGGAGGTGTTCTCTCACCTACACTGTGGAATATCACTGTTTACTCTCTTCTCGACAGACTTGAGGCTACTGGCATTCACACAGTTTGATATGCCGACGACATAGCAATAATGGCCAGAGGCAGATTCACGGACGTCATCGCTATCATGAGGAACGCACACAGAGTGGTTGAGCGGTGGTGTCTGGAACAAGGGCTCTCTACTAATGCGGGGAAAACAGATCTAATAGTCTTCACTAGGACGAGGAAAAAACTGGAATTTCGGCCCTTAACACTTTTCGGATCGGAAATAACAATGACTAAGAAGGTTAAGTATCTGGGAGTCTATCTAGATACTGGACTTACTTGGAACTACCATGTTGAGGAGAAGGTCCGGAAGGCAGAAAGGGTACTACATCAATGCAAACGTGTATGTGGACAGAGGTGGGGACTCTCGCCTAGGTCAGCATACTGGATGTATACGATGATAACTAGACTCATTATCAATCGATTATATGGTGGGCGAAAGCTTCTCAGGAAACCGTCAGGAAGCACCTGGATAGGGTTCAACGGTTAGCATGTATAGGAATGACAGGTGCAATACGTACAACTTCAACATGCGCATTGGAGGTTATCATGGGGATATTACCGCTGGACTTATTTATTAAGAAAACAGCGGCCCAAACGGCACTTCGTTTGCATCGAGATGCGAAATGGCACTATTGTGGTACGATCTATGGACAAAGGAAGATCCTGGAACTTGTCAAAAACGAGATTATGGAGCTAAACATGCCTATGGATCGAATAACAAGGGTGCGTATTATGGAAATAAATCACAAAACTCGTATTGAGAACGGATTACTTCCAGAAAAAAGAAATCGTGAAATAGTGATTTTCACGGATGGATCCATGATGGATGGCGGAGCGGGGGCCGGTATCTATTCAGAAGAGCTGGAACTTGCCCGTCACATTAGCCTCGGGAAATAGACTTCAGTATATCGGGCTGCGATGATTGCTTTGCTTTATGCGTTGGACTACTTGCTTTAGTGTCAGGTGGAAGGAAGAAATATCCTTATAGCACTGGACAATCAGGCGGTAATCAGACGCATGGAACAAACAAACATCACAACATCATTGGCACTGGAATGTGCACTTAAGCTCAATAAGTGTTCATCTAAACGACTTGGGTACAAGGACACATAGGGGTCGAAGGCAATGAAAAGGCGGGCGCCCTTGCAAAACAGGTTCAACTGAAAAGTTACTGGGACCAGAACCATTCTCTTCAATTGGCAGAGGAATGGTAGAACAGCTGACTCACATATGGATCACGGCAGAACACCTGAAAAGGTGGCCAACCATGGAACAATGTAGACAAGCTAAAATGGTAATAAAGTGACCGACCTGCTCCACTCAAAGAAGGGTTCTAAGCGTGAGTCGAGGAACATTGAAATAGGTGGTGGCTTTGTATACAGGACATGGTAACTTCGGGTATCACTGGAGGAATCTGAGACAGCGGCACATACAGACCCCTCTTTCCCAGTGGGCACTTTGGCAAGTACCCAGGGCCCCGCGATCGATGCTTCAAGAGAGATTAACCAGTTTGTCGCTGATGTCCATAGAATCTGATGTGCTAAAAAGCATAGATTTTGAAGAAGTGATTAACGATTTTGCCTATCTGAAATCTAGAAGGGTTCCTCTGTAAATGCTAAAAGAGTTACTTTTGTGGACTATATTACATTTATCTATTCATTTCATGTGATTGTTAATAAAAATAAACATTTATCCTTGTTTATCTACTTTCTCTGTCAATTCTAACAAAATAGTGTTCTGTCAAAGCCATAGGGGCCCCATTATCCTAATATGCCCAGGGCCTCCAATAGGTTAAAGACGACCCTGGGCACATATATTGTGTCAATGTCCGGCGTTGGCTGGCAGAAGAATGAGGATCTTGGGACATCATTGGGTCGAGACCCAGCCAATGAAACAGATCTCCCATAAACAGATGCTAGCGTTAACACTAGGAATCGAGCCCAGAGAAGAACTGGGAAGAAATCCAGAGAGTCTCGCTGAGTTAGATATACAGTGGTAGAGAGACGAAAAGAGACCCGAGAATGGTGGTCTGATTCGAATATCTCTCGAAATCTCTATGTATATAAAGGGTGATTTTTTAGCTGGTTTGGTTTTGGCAACACCGGTTTTGACAGCTGACGTGTGTTTAGTACCTTGTGTCACTGTCAAACAGCTTCAGTTTGGTTTGCAATTTAACCATGGATCGTCTTACAAATGAACAACGCTTGCAAATTATTGAATTTTACTATCAAAATTCGTGTTTGGTTCGAAATGTTCATCGCGCGCTGCTTCCATTTTATGATCGGCATTCTCGACCTTCTGAGCAGTCTATTCGGAAGATTGTGACCAAATTTCGCACCAAATTTACTTTGTTGGACATTAAACCACCAACACGTTTACGTACTGTGCGTAGTGAAGAAAATATTGCGGCCGTATCAGCTAGTGTGACAGAAGACCGCGAAATGTCGATTCGGCGCCGTTCCCAGCAATTAGGCCTTTGTTACAGCACTACGTGGAAAATTTTGCGGAAGGATTTGGGCGTTAAGCCTTTTAAGATACAGCTGGTGCAAGAACTAAAGCCAGCCGACCTACCACAACGCCGAATTTTTGGTGAATGGGCTCTTGGAAAGCTGGCCGAGGATCCGCTTTTTTATCGAAAAATTGTGTTCAGCGATGAGGCTCATTTTTGGTTGAATGGGTACGTAAATAAGCTGAGTCGGAGCTGAGATTTGATCTGAAGAAAAGTTTCATCAATGGGAATTTTAGGTCCCAGGCTTTCCCTTTCGAACTATTTTATTTAGGTAGGTCGAAATCGTGTGAGACGACGCAGATACATCAAAAAAGTTGTGAAAATGATTGTGACTGTCAACTGGAATTGTCCACCAATCTACTGGGCAAGGGGTTCCCATATGGTTGCATAGTTTTTTTTTCGAGCTTGCATCCGTGTTTCTCTATATGTTCGCATTTTGTTCTTCCAAGAGAACTCGTCGGCGAAGCATATCTTCTTCCAGGTAGCTCAAAGAAAAAAACGCAAACAGAAATAGATATTCGAATTTTATGGCGATTAACAACATTCGCAATTGTCCCAACACGTCGAACTAAATAGCGATACCTTGACAAGTTTACTAAACCTTCGGGTAAACTTTTTAAGCGCAGTTGGGTAGGGTGAGGATTGAAAAACTTTTTTCGAGGAGTTATCCTAATTTTGACAGTTTGTATATAAAAATTTCGCCGAACTTTCCATTTCATGTTCTGTTTCAACTAACAACATCCAACTCATTTAAGTCATTGTATTAACAATTCTTATTTTCTTTTATGAATTTACGTCTGACCACTGTAGCGTATTTAGGGCGGAATTGATGGCTATATGTGGACAGCCTGCGGACTTGCCTTGTCTATCGTCTTCTACAAGGTGGCGCAAAAGTAATCCTCCTATCAGAAATAAAGCTATAAATTTTGCGATTGGCCCCTAATGTCAGTTCTGTTTTGACATTTGTGTAGTAAACACATGCGAAATACACGTTAATAAACAATGTTACACTACACTGCTCCAGAACGCGGAATATTGGTGACTATTTATTTGAGCAATAATCGGTCGGTGACTTTGGCACAACGTGAATTTCGTCGCAGATTTCCTAGCCGTCCAACGCCTACTGGTGAAACACTGCGACGTTTAGCCGCTCGCCTCGAAGAGACTGGCACAACACGAGACGTTGCCAAGAGTGGCGGGCCCCGGAGCGCCCGTTGTGCCGAGAATATCGCCTCTGTTGACGCGGCCATTCAAAAGACAACAGTGAACGGTGCACGCTATAGGGCCATGTTTACCGATTTTTTTCTACCGCAATTGGACGATTTAGGACTGGAGGACATGTGGTTCCAACAGGACGGAGCTACGGCACACACTGCGCGAGCCACAACCGATATTCTGAAAGCGGTGTTCCCAGGTCGTTTTTGGCGATTTGCACTAGCCCGCAAGATCGCCTGATTTGACCGCTCCAGACTTCTTTTTGTGGGGCTTTTTGAAGTCGCGGGTTTATGTCAACAAGCCTCAGACTCTTGCAGCTCTTAAAGACAATATCCGTCAAGAATGTGAGGACCTATCGCCGGAAGTTTTGGCCAAAGTGATGGAAAATGCCATAAA
This sequence comes from Cheilosia vulpina, assembly GCA_916610125.1. NCBI lineage: Eukaryota > Metazoa > Arthropoda > Insecta > Diptera > Syrphidae > Cheilosia > Cheilosia vulpina. The sequence continues at coordinate 29,893,073 of OU744278.1, forward strand.
AAGGGCTCAAATGACAATCAACTGTGGCGGCGGCCATTTACATGACATCATATTCTCGACTTGATGTAAAAAAAATTAAAAGACCAAATAAAAATAATCCACAAGAAGAATCAAAGTTTTTCATTTTTTTTAAATAACAGCCAAAAAACATCGGAAGGTTATTTTTGCGCCACCTTGTATATACTTGAAAGACCAGATTCGTGGGCAAGGCCATTTTTACAAGTCACATATACGAAATGTCAACTTAGTACTCACTCAAGAAATTCCTAAGTAGATTTGAGACTTTTGGTGTCTTTGAAAAAAAAAACGCCAATCTAAAGTGATGGATTGGTCGGACTTTTTATAAAGCAATATGCTTTACCAATATTAACCACTACGGGTACGGCAATGCTTTATACAAATGGTACTATTCGCAGACACACATCCCTTTCTTGTTTCTACTTAGTTCTTCAACTACTAGCTTTGCATGAATCTAAGTCCATAATCGATGGGATTATTTTAGATCATAATGGCGTGAGCCATGGCAGATTATATATTATGATCTCCAAAAAAGTACGTATACGCCCCCGTTCCATCATCGTTTTAATTGTGTGGTACGAAAGTAGGAAATATGACCAAACGGAACGGAAACTCACCACAATAAAGCAAATGTGATGTCATACTGCTCTTTCAATTAAATTTAAAAAAAAAAAATTCCACTGTAGGATATTCCAGTAGAATTGAATGCGTTCGAAGGAGTGCAAACATATTTAACATTTTCGTCTCGAATTTAAATTTACGGAAGCTCATAATTTGCGAAATTTATTAGCAAAATAAAATAAATAATAAAATAATAAAAGTCTAAACTTAAAATGTTTATTGGTAAGGTACAATAAAAACAACGAATGACGGAAAGAAGATATTTCTTCTGACTTAAAATTCGCCCATAACGTTTGAAAGTTCCATCATATATATCGGAAATAGGCAGGATTTTTAAAGCAATTTACGTAACAAACGGCATTCGGTCCACTTTAATCCGGAATCTTTTTATATAAACGATGGAAAAGGATAGTTAAGTTGATACAAAAGTAAAATATAAATAAATTTACTGACTATTTTTTTTTCAGTAAACTTGGATTTCTAAAGAAATTTATATTTGCATTTGAGTAGATATAGGCGTTATCATATAAATTACAGCGCAGTGTTAATCGCATTAAAAAAAAATGTAATAGCAGTCCTCTATCCCGTGGTATTCTATATGTGAAAATATTTGAGAAATCGGAAAGGTGTTTCAGTGAGCCTATTGCTTACAAACTATTTTAACCTCTTTAGTAATTATGATGTGACTAGCTTAACCGCGGTATTGAGGCCGGTCGATCCCTTCAGCATCGGTGTAATGACCTGAACAGTATATAACATAAATTTAGGAGCACAGCAAAAATTAGAATAAAAATAGAATGTTCTGCATGACAGGTCATTACATATTTTCATATTGACTGCCTTATTTTTCGATTGACTGCCTTACCCACGAGATGTTGACGCAATTGACAATGAAATTAATTTGCGATAACGCGATATCAAAATGATTTTTATTATTATTCGGTCTTAGGGTAAATTTCATGCATATTTAGGTTTAGCTTCTAATGTGATATTTTAGGTGCAATATTTATTTTTCAGGAAGTTATGTACTCCTTACTTACTTAACGGGCTCCCGACCCGTGGAAAGTCTCTGCCTGATACACTGCAGCCTTTAATTCTCTACGATCCCCGGCACGCTGCTTCCAGTTGTCCATACTAAGCGCTCTGGCAACTGCGATGGCTTGATCTTTAAAACGGAGGTTCGGTTTTCCTTGTCTTCTCGAACTTGGGGGCTGGGATTCGAAGATCCTCTTAGCTGGAGCATTATTGTCCATTCGCTCGATGCGGCCGAGCCAATGTAGTCGACGTATTTTGGCTTTTTGGACTACATCCACATCTTGATACAGGTCATAGGGTTCGCGGTTATATTTTCTTCCCCATTCGCCCTCCTCGCACACACGATCAAAAAAGGAAGGAAGGAGGAAATTATGTTATGTAGCATAGTTTATGCCATTATTTATTATCATTACGTATTTTATTGTCAGGTATCGATTAAACGATGTCTTGAAGAAGAGTTTGGAGAGTCATAAGTTCAGCTCCTCCCCCTAGAATAGGACAATGGTAGTGAGAGTTGGAAATGAGGAAATGATAGACGATAGGAAATAGGAAATAGACAGTTCGTTAAATAAGAACAGAAACTGGAAAACTACGGGCGGGGAAGAGAGGGCAATAATAAGCAAATGTAAGATGTTTCGCACTAATACATAGACTTGGACAATTATGACAACAAGAAAAAAAAAAACCGAACAGAGTAACAACCGACTAACGGACCGGCCCTTAATCATATTTTTGCTAGACAATAGTCGCGTTGAAAAGAAACTTTCTGTTTAATAGAGTGGTGTGCCAAGTTATGACACAGTAGATCCGATCGATTTTTTTTTTTAATTTTCTGACTATTCGGTTAATCTTTCAAACGTTTCCAAGACAGTCTCTTATAAATAAATAAATAAATAATTGGCGCAACAGGTCCGTATGGACCCAAGCCTAGCTTATAACAACCATTCGTCTTGTGTGAGTTTTTATTTTTGGGACGAATATAAGGGATCTACAATTTTATGCCGAGTCCAAACGGCCAATAGAGAAGCTCTTTCATGACAGTTATACTCTCGGATGTTTGTCAGACGTTCGCGAGAGGTGGTGCAGTGAAAAAAACCTTAAGTTGGAATTTGGGTTTTTCTCGGGATTCGAACCGGGGACCCCTCGCTTAGTAGTCCAACACACTAACCACTAAGCCACTGCGCCGACTGCGCTAGACAGTCTCTTAACACATTTAAATAAAATCACAGGGTTCAGGAAATTGAAGAAGTCAACGGGAAAAAGGGAAAGTGGGTCGAATTTAAAGACTCCTAAGCGCATTAAATCGTGAAACAGTGTATTGTGTATTGTGTTTATAGTGCCACAATAAACATTATACATTAAATTGAATAGTTTTAAAATTAGATTTTGAATTTTGATTTTTTTTTTGATTAATATTGGGTCGTATAAATGAAACGTAGCGATTGCTTTTACTCAAGAGAAAGGTCAAAATATAGATGCACTTATGCTTACCATGAAGCTCTTCCAAATAGTCCTCTTCGTCGCTCTGCATATTTTTTTCTTTTTTTTCACTTTTTCTTTTGAATTTTTTTTCACTTTTGATAATTTTCGCGAAAAAATTTGAAAATAAATTCAAAATAAACAAACCACCGGGGACCGGACAGTTGTCACTTGTCAGCTGCCAGCAGAACATCGGGAGATAAGAACGTTAGTAATTTTAAACGTTCTATTGAAGTTGGAAGTGAAATATTTAGGCCGGTTTTATTCACTCGAAGTTGAACACAACATCTTGGAAATTTTTATTTTCAACTTGCGAATTTGCTTTTATTCACTCAAAGTTGACTCGCTCAACTTTGAATATCCCGGAGTTGAGAAAACCGAAAGTTTGTCAACTTTGGGTTCTCTCAACTCCCCGAAATAAGGGTAGAAGTTAGGAGAGCAAACTTGTGATTTTACGTATAAATTGATTTCTTTTGGGGGTTTTGACAGTTAGCTCTTCAAATCGAGTGACGAAAGTAATTATAATTAATTAAAATTTGAAATAATATATCGTTTAAATTATTTTTGTGAGAATTGGCCATAGTCTGATTCGAGCAGTGAAGAGGTTTGAGAATTGGGAAGGATAAGAATTTGGTCTGTGAGAGATGGCAATACAAGATAATACCATGGGCACGGACTTGAAAAATGGGACGACCATGACCTGATCTATTATTTTCGTCTCTCAACGAGAACGACAATGATGGTGCTCCATCTTATAATGAATTCTTTGCCGTGCGTCTGGAGAAGGTATTGTGCATATCGAAAATGACGTGCGAAATTCAAATCAAAAGTTGAAACTGACGTATTTTGTGTCATCTGCCACAAATATCCCAGGGATATTTCTCAAGCAACAAGTAAGCCAACTTTTGAATTTCAACTGAGGAGTTGAGAATAAGAGTAGTGAATAAAAGCAATTTTCAACTTGCCGCTCAACTCTCTCTTTCAAATCAACTCCAAGTTGGAGTTATCGGGGAGCTGGACAATACTGAATAAAACTGCCCTTAGTATTTTATTTAGGTATAGTATTAAGATCAGAACCATACATTTCTTTTTATTTGTAATTTGAGTTTTTTTGTTGTATCTTTATTTTGCTTTGCTTTCTTTTTACTTTTTTTATTAATTTTTTTTTTGCTTTTAATATCACGATTTGGTGTAGGGTATAATTAAATTAAAGTCAAGGTGGCACGTTTCATATCAAATTTTAATTTATTGTGAGATCGGTGCTTGAAAACCAAATATGTGCGGCTAATTTCGCTTCGTTATAGTGGATGCCATGGGAAGGCCGTCCTTCTATAGGTAAACAATGATAGTACTGGACGGTAAGGATGTGATTTTTAGCTATCTTCATCGCGATCGGCCAAGAAGATGGAAGCCATGGAAGTGTTGGGCTGGCACAACCCTTGCCAATGACATAAGGCATGTCTTAAATTCATGGCGAACTGCTATATAGAAGGGATACTGGGAAGGCCAAAACTGCGAGTTAGGTTCAGTGGAGCGAAGTTTTAAGATAGTTTAAGTATTGTTTAGGGCATAGTTTAACTTATAGGTTAGAATAGATTTAGTTTAGGCTATAGTTAGGTTTAGTTTGCGTCTTGAGTTTAATTTTCTTTTCCCCTTTATTTTTCTCTCTGTCCTTCTTTTGTTTCGCAAGGGTCCTTTTGTCCGTCCGAGGTCTGCATAATGTAGATTTCTTTGTTTGATTTACTATGGTATGGAATAAAACGTTTGTTGAGGAGGTGGCATACGGCATTTAGTATATATAGCTAGATCCATTTGGAATAACGATCTTTATAATAGCAAATTCAAATAAGACCAAATAGAAATAGTGAGAAAAAACGAAAGCACATCAAGTAGCTACGATTGCTTGGATGACACTCCACTTAACTCCACTTAAAACTCGTACCTACAGTAATAAATTGGTCCGTTACTATACTTATGTAGTGCTTTTAAATATATTTAAATATAGAGTTCCTTACTCCTTCACAATTACCCCATGTACCGCCACATCTAAATCACATTAAAACAGTCTCCCGACACCGCCCCAAAAAGCTTCATTATGACAATATTTCTTACGCAACGCAAACAGTTCACAGCGTTCCGACATTGTTGCATAACTAAAAGCGCAGACAGATAATTAAGAAAACCAACCCATCATGGAAAAAACGCATGAAAATTCCAAAAATGAAATCAATATGTCAATATTACTAATGTCAAACATGACATTTACCCAACGATTGTGACATTCAACACAGCATACCAGTGGTGCACTCAATCGATATAAATCCATCGCCTCCACCACCGACAGCACCATATCCCACGGACCAGTCTCAGCCACTCACCATAGCTAGACAGCAACTATCGATCCAAATAATTATTGTGCCATGCGGAGCCGACGGCCGGCGGACCCCAGAGCTTGCACTCACACTTGGACACGTATCAATCGAGATTGAGCTGAGCGCCTGGTCGAGGTGACTCGCATCCATTCGATTTTCGAATGGGCTGCTTGCTTATGGCAGGATCAGCAGTAATTTCAGTGAAATGATTTATTCTATCCCGAGAGGCAATCTCTGCACAGCTTTGCAGGCATATAGAGTAACTCCGTTCAGTGGTGCAGAATGCAGATAGTATTTCGGTCATGTTAACATAATGTCGTCGGACCTCCTTCTGGTGATGTGAACAAAAAGTCACCGGGATAGGTGCGGGTGATACCGCAGATCGAATGTAATAATGATCATTGATCTCTGGTGCCAGATTTTGTGATTTGGACAAATCGTGCCGAAATGGCCAACGAGAGTGCACAAGTGCGGTTCGATTGGTTGTGCTTTTTGCATTCACGCATGCGCGCCTGGTAGTTTCGCTAAAGGCTGCAGAAAGACGCGCGCTCGAATGAATGGGGTTGACAAACGAGCTGGCATTTAGTTATTTTTCGATGGTCGTTGGGTGTGACGCGTCATGCCGGCTGTTGCGTTGTTTTTTTTTCTCCAACGGTAACTGTATATGCCCGCCCGGGGAAGTGATTTACAAAGTGTGTGTGCTCTTTTTGGGTTTTGTTTTTAATATTTTCCATATTTTTGAGAGAATTTTTCCACGGAACTGGGTTGGGTTCGGTATGGTGTGTAGCAATTGGGTGATTGGGTTATTTTTGTGTCGGACATTATTCTTCGAACTGGGAAGTTATTAAAATTTGCATATCCCAGGTGACGTAATAAACAGAGCACACAGACGGTAGGTAACTGTTTAACGTTGGACTCTGATGCCTTGTGAGTAGCGTAGAGGGTAGTTTGTGGGACACCGATCGGGACAGGTGGGCAGTGGACAAAACTCCTTATCTGGGGGAAAAAAAACTCCTCATGTGGTTATATGTGTCTTTCTAGTGATCGAATCTGAGAATTCGCGATCAGTAGTCAAGTACGTCATCCACTGGGTCACCACTCCAGCTTAGCCCAATGGAAAATTTGTATTTTCACGAGTGCATAAAAATAACGTTTGCCGGGTTGGCTATCCGATTTTTTGCAACGGAATATTTTGGGGATTGTATTTTTGTGGGCCTCTTGTAAAATTTGCAAAATTTGAATGTATTTGTACAAAAGCTGGAGTAGAGGCGGTGAGACCAGTTTAGCAGAAGAACAGTATTGCATGACTTGATGCTACTGGGGCTTATGCGTATAAAGTTTAAAGAGGGAATAATGCATGGAATTGTTGCAAAAATAGAGAAAGTTGGTAAAAATCATTAATAATGCGAGGCAAAAAAAAAAGAAGTCGTGCAAAGACTTCTGCTCAAGCATGTGAAATGTTTCAGAGATCGTCAGACTTTAGAGAAGTCTGCAAAGATCCAGTACAAAGAACCTGATTCGTCATAGATCCTAAGGCGAAAATGATTGAAGACCGAAAGAATCCGTCGCAACTGTATCAAGTGTCAACTTTATCGTACATATTCAACGGAAGAAGCAGCAAAATAAATCCGTCGGAGATCCGTTGCACACTTTTTTTTTTCGCCGAATAATTCTTTAGACAGGAACTTACGTAGGTAGTTGTCCACGGCGTTTCAAAGTTTTCACCAATGAAAGTGCTTCATTCAGAGTCCATGACAATTTCCCTTTTTCTCTCAACATTTCCACCAATGAAACTAATTTAAATTGTGACAAAAAGGAATTCAACCTAAACCGTTGCTGCCGTGTATTTTATTTACTTGTGAGTTGAACCTCTGCAGCAGTCACGCAACTAGAAGTTCATCAAAATTCCCTATAGACAGTTTTTGGTAATGTTGGCAACAGCTTCAAAAGCCATCAATAGCTCTAAGAGCACTATTAGCAGGATATAATGACAATGCCCATTAGATACCTACCTCCATTAGTAACTCGTGTCGAAATATGCTGCAATGCCACATAAATTGGTTGAACTAAGAGCAGGCAGCCAACTTTACAAAGAGTTTCTCAGTCGCCAGGAAGTCGCTATCAAGTGCTTCAAAAGGATAATACTCTTAACTGTGAGACTTGAATCCATATTGTCTTAGTCCGTATGAGAATTGTCGCCTCCGGCTTCTTAGATTTCGCTTGATCACAGAATACTTACTCGCACAATGGCTAGAAGTACAAATTTGAAGTCTGGCAGCCGTCTGATTCAGCATATCATATGCCCATAGACCGTGGTCTCTCCTCAGACAAGTCAACATCATTAATTTAATTATCCTCGAATTCCCTTGTCCACCCTTCTTCATTTCACATTCGTCGGTGGTCCACTACAAACAGGCAGCATATTGTGTTGAAATAAGACCAACCAGTCAACATATCAACAGCATCAGTCAAACATGGGGAATGCGAGAGATCCAACTCAACTCAACTCAACTGATATGGTACAATGAATCGAAATAAAGCCTGTCCTCCGCCGATCACGCATACTTCGAAAGAGAAATCGAACAGTTTTCGCTCGCACAATAAATCACTCAATAATAAAATCATTCTCCCCCATTAAAAGCCACATCAGAGGCTCCAAACAGACACATATAGGCACCTTCTCTCTCCCCCAAGGCAACTCGTCGTCGTCATCGTCATCGACATCTTCTTTGTCTGCGCTGATGTACATATATTGTACAAGCATTTCCAGTTCCACTTTAAATTGTTTGCCTTGTCTGTCCATTGCCGCCGCCGACTATTTCGCAGTCTGCAGCGTATATTTCGCAGGATAATTAAGCAGATTTTGGACAAGGTTGCACCACATATACGTACGCATCAATATTATGCGTTCACAGCCACGCACATAGCTAGGTATAGAGAAGATGTGCTGCGATTTTTGCCTGCTTATTGAATCTGATTCTCGCCGTCGCCATTCCTCTTGTTTTCAAGAACAAAAAAAAAAGAGAAAAAACCCAAGCAAGACCCTTTCCCTGTATGTGAGATATAAAATTGTAAAAAAGACAAATTTCCCACGATAACAAAAAAGCCCCCTCCGCCTGTTTGGTTGCCTTCTCTGCCTACCAGTCAGGGAGTCAGACCGAGAGGATGAGAAGATTCCTTTCAAAACACAGGGAGAAAACGCTCAAGATGAAGAAACAGAAGGTTCTTCAGCTCTCTCACCCTCGTTTTGCGTGTTTTTTTTTTTGCTTTTCATATCCCTGACTTCCTTCTTTTCATTTCGTCTCTTCATCGTTGTGTGTACATGCGAGTGTGCTTGGTTTTGGTTTCTTGAATTTGCACTTTGCCTCTTTTTCGGTGTTAAATATATGTGGGTTCGTCAGAGTATGGTATCGAATTTTCCACAAAAAAAAAAACAGTTTTCTTAATCCGAATATTTCCCACAGGAACTGTGATGACTTTTTAGTTCGTCCTCTTCGTCTTCGTCTTTCGTGTGAGAATGGGAACAGGAGAATAGGCCTTTGCGCAGCAGAAATATGTCCTTAATATAAAAAAGAAATAATCAACTGTGAGAGAGTATGGATGGAAATTGTAAGCATTTCTCGTTTAGGAAGTAGGACAGATATGGATACGGAAGTCTGTCTGAACTCATGCATCATGCTGTGTAGAAATTTGACCAAAATTCTGACGAATTGAAAGAACACTCTCAAGTGCCATAACAAAATGGAACTTAATTCATTTTAATTCGAACTTAGTATTTGAGCACATTAATCGGGAACAAATTCACAGAAATGTGTCGGAAGGGGAACTTTTAACAATCTTTTGATTGATATTTATGGGCGCACTTCAATGCGTGTCTGAAGTGGGGGTTTGTTGCTTTACTATGCAGCGAAAGGGTGACAATTTCAATTGAACTCTGCTGAATGTACCTAGTTACAGAAGAAACAAAAATTGGTAAGTACCTACATCGAAAATGTGTGTTTTTGTTTCAAAATTGTATTCGAAACTGAGGAAACATCTGACGATAACTGAATGCTAACAGAAGAGAGCTGAACTCATTGCTTGTTGTTGCTGTATACCTTGTTCCGAATTTAGCGCCAAAAATGATACAGGGTATCAAGCTATACTTCAACGAGAAATCGGCAACTGATTATAAAGCGGAAGCAGTAGCTAAGGAGATGGTAAGCTCAAAAAAAGTAACTTAAATCTTAGAGTGGCAGCGGTTCGAAGTGGTTTCTCAACCGTTTATTAAGCTCCTTGAAGGAGTGACAGGAGCGACGCTCTGCTAAACGTTCATCTAGAACATTTTTGCAAAATGTAAGTACACTTTCAAGGCTGATAATTAACATCGGAGATCCGAAACAGAGTAAGAGATTAATTTTTTTTTTGTCGCAGGTTGTTACTATCCGATGGAGCACTCAGACGCAACTACAGGTCCATTGTACTGCCAAACAGACATCACCTTCAGTGATGAAGAGCTTAGATGTTCGGCACTCACCACATCAGCCCCAAAGATCCGCCACCTGATGCGAACAAAGGCGGGACAGCTACAAAGGAAGTGTTCCGCTGTGTCGTCTTCCACTCCGCAAGCAGGACAGATGGTGGTGTCGCTCAAGCCCAACACATTTAAGTGTTTGGCAAAAGCATGGTGGCCCGAAAGGACGCCCACAAGCAGTCTGCAGTCGATTCTCCTAAGAGACAGAAGGAAACACGCGGACCTTTTACAGATGTCCGGACGCAGTCGTTTGGTCTGCCTACACCCAGCACAGTCACGCCACCGACGCTCGTGTTCACGAGAAACCCAAGTATCAATGGAAGAACTAACCACAGATGAAGGCAGACCCAATTCCGGTTCAGGTCCTGAGAAACTTTCTTCTGAACCCCGTCTGGCAAGCTCATCAGCGCTCTCATTTCCCTGGATATCAGTGTGACCTGGGACCCAAACAAGATTCACTGTGTTAAGCCTTCCGACCAAGTTCAGAGAAAGCTTGAGCTCGAGCACTAACTTGGACGAGGTAAGAGGGTTAAGCAACGCTTTTAATGCAGCTTGGCAATCACTGCAAACGCATATGCTTCTATTCCTCCACCTGTTTGTCACAAAATAGCGCATAGCCATGAGGATAGCGAAAATCTCCGCTTGGAAGACAGACGCATGGTTGCCTAGGGGGTAGTGTAGTCTAATGTTCTCGCTTTCCACAAAGACTCCAGAGCCAGACCCCTGTCAGTTTTTGGAGCCATCCGTGAATACACGATGGCATTTTTGTCCCAGGCTCATAGTCTGGCCGAAGCCATTTCTTTACCTGAGGAAGATTGACGTGGTAGTTTTGTCGCAGTAGGATTTCTGGTGTCATTGCGTCAGACGGCATATCCATAAGACAGGGGTCAAAGAATAATTATCGCACAAGTTCCTCAAAATTCCAATGCGCATGGTTCCAAAAGCCACCTCTCTTTAACCGAGAAATGGTTTTCAGCTTACACCCCATGATAAAAATATCAAGAGGGGGGAGGGTCATCATAGCATCTAGAGCAGAGCCCGGCGTGCTAGGGAAGGCCCCTGTGCATCCAAGACAAACCGTTCTTTGAAGTTCGTCAAAAGAGGCAGTAACACGTTTCCGCGAAAGCGTGTTCCACCATACCACCGATGCATATGAGAGAAGCGGTCTTATCATTGCCGTATAGATCCAAAGGACCCTTTTAGGAGATAAGCCCCATGTCTTGCCAAAAACGCTTCTGCAGTGCCAGAAAGTTGACAGCGCTTTATCGGTTTTTGATTCAACATGCTTGGACCAAAGAAGCTTTCTATCGAGGACTACTCCCAGATATTTGACTTCATCGGAGATCGGGATAGTGACGCCTTTTAGCACAAGTTGAGTCAGACCAGTGACCTTTCTCCTTCTCGTGAAGAGAACAACCCTAGTTTTAAGAGGATTCACTGAAAGCCCATTTCCTATGCACCAATCATCGATTAGGCCCAAGGATCTCTGCGCCTGAGAGCAGACAGTCCTTAGGTCTGAACCGACAGACAGAACGGCGACATCGTCAGCATAGGCTTGTGTGTAGGTTCCAGGAAGATTGAGAGCCGTTAACAGAGAGTCTGCTACCATACACCATAAGCGGGGAGACAGAACACCATACCTTGAGGGCAGCCTCTGTTTACCCCAGTCATGACGCATTTGCCACAATCCGCCTCGGCAATCAACGTCCTGTACATTAGCATGGCTTTAATCTACAAAACCAATGTTTAATCTACACCATGATGTCTGGCTGCATTGCACATGCTATCAAATGTCGCATTATCAAAAGCACCCTCAATATCGACGAAAATACCCAGCGCGTACTCCTTCCGATCAAGAGCACTTTCAATCCTACCAACAAGGTTCTGAAGCGCAGTTTCACAGGATTTTCCACGCTGTTGCATCACAGAAAAAGGATGCGATCGAAGAGCAACTTTGCGCACGTGCAGCTCAACCAGTCTCTCCAAACTTTTCAGCAGGAAGGAAGACAGACTTATGGGTCTGAAACTTTTGGCGAGAGTGTAGTCAGTCTTACCTATCTTTGGTATAAACACGACTTTAACCATACGCCAAGTAGAAGGTATGTAGGCCAAAGCCAAGCTAGCGGTGAAAATTCTTTTCAGCGTCGGCATCAGCTGACTAAAACCTTGTTTCAGCATAACCGGATAAATTCCAACCGGACCCGGTGACTTGAAGCTTTCAAAAGATGCAGTTGCATATTTGATGATGTCATCCGTCACCACTCTGGATGCTATATACCAGCTCCAACGCGAGGTGTTTGTTTGTTCAGGAGTGGTACCACTGAAGAGCACGTAGTGACCTGATTTCCCGGGAAGTCTCCGCCTTTGTCTCAGTGATCAGATTTTTGGAGCGATTCCAGTTTCCATGGTCTGTCCCTTTTGAGGACTCTAACAAGCCTGCTGGTTGCACTTAATGATGTGACCTCCTCACAAAATTTCCTATAAGAGCCGTTTTTCGATTTACGATTAAGAGACTAATTTTTGCAGAAGAAATAGAGTGAAGAAATATTTTATGGAAAAGCGACTGAAACTGTCTTCGCAAGAGACCTTACAGGGACAGCCCAGTTGCATTTAAAGCGATCAACTCCAATCGGGTAAGTCTGTAAGTCAGTGCCTTTAAGCATTAAGAGCGATAAACCGCCACTAAAAACTTCTTTGGAGCGTTCCTGGACACGTTGGTGTGGAAGGGAATGAGGCAGCGGAGAAACTGTCCGGATGTGGTTGGTTCTAAAGTTGACATATCATTAGCTGACGGACAATTACTACCAGCTTCCAATGCAGCTAGATGAGCTTCATTTATAAAGCCACAATTAATTTGACAAAAGAACGATGGATCGACATTTACGGTTGCATTATAACTCGTATTTTGGGGCCCACAATTGACACTTAAAGGTCAAATATCCTAACGTCTCTTGATGGAAAGCAAATCCGAGTGTTAGTCAGGGAAAAAACCGGATACTGCATTATTAAAAACATGGCTAAAAGGATGCACATCCTTACTAATGACTTCTCCGAAGACGAAGAGGCTAGAAGCTGTGGAACGGTTTTTGTGCCACTGCCCAGCCCTGCAAAATCACCGCTACTCCTGCATGGGATCACGGTTATTTGAAGGCTTGCAGGATCTAGCCTCGATACCTCGATAAGAAGATTCATCAACAGATCCGAATGGTTTTGTTAGTTATACTATATAACGGTAATCACAATGGTCCTCAATGGCTTCTGGATGAGAATTGCATAAAATGCATAACTGCCCCTCTAACTTAACCTCACCTAAACTAACCTTGTCATATATTACGGACTATTTTCCATGACTTTAGCAAAGAACTGTACCAATTCACAATCGATCACATGCCATTTCTTCTGTGCTTTCTTCTATAACACTGAGTTCCGCTAGTAGAAGCCGGTATTTAGGTAGTCGGCTATTAAATTTCCTGCAAGCACACATATGTACCTACATTATCATCCAAATTGCTACCAGATTATGTCACAATAAAATGTCAACTGACATTTTGCTTGATATTTATTCACTTGCTAATTCGCTTCAAGCTATTCTCCCTTAATGAGCTTAATTTATTTCTCCTCTGGCAGATAGGATATAAAATAACTCCCACAACTAGCAGCATGCTGAAATATGAGCTTCCAATTAAACCTGCCTCAAATAAAGCTGTCACAGTGACATTCACTCGCACACACAGGGTATGGATGGCGGCACTCTTGGTCTTGGCCAGTGGCCACATGTGCGCCATCGACATCCAAATCGTCAGATTGCCAGCCGGCTACTCTTGCAACCGGAATCCAGATAAGACTCTGTGCAACATTGTTCAACAAAGCTCACCTAATTATATGCATTCACAATATTTATTGATATAGACAAACTGTACTCCTATGGTTACCGCCCGGCACTATTGGAAAATTACTTATTTGCTCATAATTTGAGTTGTATTGCTTTCTATCCGCGTTCGTTTTTTTTTTTTTTATTTATTTATTTGTTTTCGTCACTACAGTCAAGCGAGTACCGGCTGGCGGCTAGTCGTTGAGTCGTCATCATAATAATATAGCCGACACCACAGCACCGGTTGCTACCGGCTGTCGTCGCTGCCGTCAATGTCATTTGCAAACTTTAGCTTTAGATTGGTTGTTTTGTTTTCGCATAATTATTATTTTTATATCTGAATGTATCACAGCGAATAAATTCTGACTAAGTTGAGATTTATTTGCTGTGTCGCGAGACGCCTTACTGGAATTTAATTGAAATTGAGAGGATCATATTCAAAAACAGGCAGTTTATATAAGAAGGCAGCTTTGTCATAATATGCTACGGATATATGTTGCAGCTCAAAGTTATTGACAGTCGTAATAAAAAATCAAAATAAAAGCAGCCGTCCCAACGAATCGGTGTCATCATCTTAATTATCTAGTAACTTTGTTGCAAATGGTATTATCTATGCGAGCACACGTTTATGTTTGTTTTTTGTTTTTTAGATTCAGACTCTTATCTCTCTACCTTTTGTGATAATTTGAAAACAATTATTGATAACGACGAAAATAGGAGAAGCTTGAACAATTTTTGTTTGAACATGAAGATCTGTGATTTTTTCGCAACAGTATGGGATTTCCAAGAAAATTGTTAGAAAATCATTTACACAATGTATCGCAATGAAATGTTCTAGAAACCTTTAGATAAAGGTCTAATAGAAGCAAACGCATATAGTTATCGACTTAAGGGCAGTATTTTTGTTCCTTGGGTAACATCTGGACTGATTTTAAGTGCACTTGGAAATCGGTCCTATAAAATATTTAATGCAAGAATTCAAGGGCTTTTATAGCTGCGAAACTATATAAGAAGCGCAGCAGCTAAAATTTATTCTAAGATGTATTCTTCTGTAAGTGAAGGAAACTTATTGGGTTTTTGCTCGACCAGGATGATGTAGCGCTGTCAAAATATTGCGAGCAGATATTGCTACTAGATAAAAGAATGACGGTGTCAAAGAACGATGGTGTCTTAAAATAATTAACGTGTTTATGAAGAAGGAAGGAAGGAAGAAAAGCAAGTTTTTTTTTTAACTTTTTACAGGCCAGCTACAGACTCGAAATTATTTAGATATCTTTAAGGGCGTTTTCTTTCTTTTATGTTAAATAAAGGCAGTTACTGCGAATTTCTGCTCCGACCTACTGAGAAAAGAACTCGAATTCGGTGTATCTAACTGAAGAAGATGATACTCTGCTCAAGCCAAAGGCTGTTACAAATTCTGTCACCACGAGTGCACAAATAAAACACCCGAACTAACAATTCGACTTTGGTAAGGTGCTATCGAGGCTATTGCCCTCCCGAAACATTGACTGCATAAAGTCTAATGGCAATACATCTGCCGCACCTTAATAGAGGTATTTATGGTGTAAGACTTTCTGAACATCTTGGATATACCTTACAGAAAAAACAACTTGTTCTGGAAGGCAATTGACATCCGCGCCAGGTTGTTGCTTCGCAAAAGAAGTATCTCACATTGATCAATTTATCAGTAGAATAAAATAGAAATATTCATGCCTTCATTTATCAATTTCCATTTTCTTATTGAAGTAATACTTCTTTAGGTACGCTTGACTTCGGGGGTAAGCTAGTGAATGCGTCACGAAAGCGTTACGGAAATTGCGAGCGGAAGTTGAGAGTGAGATATAAGTTAGTGAAGATAGAAAGATAGAGTTACGTATCGTTTCGTATATTACTGTAGAGGCAAGAGAGAGAGAGAGAGAGAGAGATGCGAGCACACATTTTCGTTCTCTCTTTCTCTCATAGCCAGTTACGTTTCGTTATCTAAGACACAGCATACAGCATCCCCCAGATCGGGGGATTTATCACTTTTTGCGAGATTTTCTCACTAATAATATGCTTAAAGTGACAAAGCGACAGATCTCATAGGACAAAAAGAAAGGGATTTTAATTTTTGGTCAAATTTTGTTTCTAATTGCACATTTCATTAAGAATAACAAAATTATTCAACCTACGATCAAATTAAATAATTCCATGTTTAGAAAAAAGTCTTTTCCCCTAAACTGGTTCATAAAATGATATATTTGTGAATGAATCACGAGTATTTTAAAAAAAAAAAATAAATTTATTTTGTAAACATTGAAATGTATGCATAAAAAGGCCTTACCCCATTCTCAAATCAAATTTTCTGTGTCATTTTTGTATGAAAAATCAAGAATAATGAGACTCGAAACCGAGATAAAGTTTCAAATAATTCATAAGATATTTATTTGATGTCGAATATTATTTTCATTTTAATGCCAAATGCAATTTTATGTTAGTTTTTGTAACGTTTTAAAAATGTGTAAGAATTACCTATATTTCTATTTTTTTATTATACACAAACGTATCTTAACATGTATTTATTTTTGTTAGCATAGTTAATGTATAATGTAACTGGTATTTGTTAATAATAAAAAAACAGAGCGCCGTACTAATAATCGATTACAGTCTCGACTTTAAATTTACGGAAACTTACTATTGCGAAATTTGTATGGAAAATGTAGCCACTAATAAATTTAAGAGTCGAAACTAAAAGTGTTTATTAGTAAGGCCCAGAATGTAATAAAAGAAATAACTTAACTTTCTTCGTGGGATAAATGTGGGATTTTTTTTATATTTTGGCGAGGAATAAAAGAGATTTTTTTAGTATAACAATGGGATAACCTGCCTCTAAAGTCTGGTATCACTGCAGTGCAGGCCTATTGTCTATCACACAGTAGGAGCAACAGATAGAGGTGCGAGCCAGTGTCTTTTATTTCTTTCTTCCTCTCATAGCCAGTTACGTTTCGTATATCTAACACACAGTGCAAGGTTGCCACTTTGGTAATATTTTACCAAATTTGGTCATTTGTTTTTCTTTTTGAGTTTTGGTAATTTGGTAATTTTTATTTGGTTATGGTAACTTTTTGAGCAGTTGTACCAAGAATGCGAACTCGATATCACCTCATTTAAATGCTAGCTTACTGCTTCTGAGTGAACGCATTGCATTATTTGCATATGCTTCATCACCGTCCATATAAAACTGTTTTATTCGCTATTCAAAAAATTACAGAATGCACTCATTTTCTTCTTTTGACAGATGGTGAACTTCGAAATAGTTTGTGTTCCTGTTTTAAACTATATTGAGATATGGATAGATTAATTAATCATATTATTCATATACAGACATGAAACTCTAATTTGTTAAGGGTTTGTTATAAGAAAAAAGGTAAATCGTTCCATGTCTTCTAGCAGCTGGTAACTTTGTTCAAAATCAAATAAAATATTTTGAGGTTTTGAGTTTTTTTTTGGTAAGTGGCAACCGTGACCTATTTTCTGTATCATACTGTAGGAGCAAGAGAGAGCAGTGCGCGCGCCCATTTTCTTGCTCTCTTCCTCTCATGGAAAGTAAATTACTAAGAAAATTGGTGTATTAATATGTATAAACTAAACATATATCTCGTATATAGATGGAGCTAAAGAAGTTTTACTTCAGTCGTGTGGTCTAAAGCACACTCGTCTTTTTTTCCCTTTTAATAATTATTATCCACTGACTTTTTTCAATTTTCATACAGTTAATATATTCGTAGTCGTAAATTTACATTTTACTTACATTGGCCATACTGAGAATCGAATGCTGCGTAGTAGTCTAATATCCTACCGTAGGTAGGAGCTACCCCCTATGGCCTAGGTTAACTCGTCATAATGCTCTAGCTGTGGAAAATCTGAACTGCTTCAAATATTTTAGAGTTTCGTTAAGACTTGCAATAAACTTGCAGCTTACTGCACCGAATTTGTAAGAAAGATATTTAGTGTTAGGTAATTTATTTGTAAGCGGAAAGTGTTTATTTAGAATCACATTACTGACATATTTTTCACTGTGTTAAATGTGTTTATATTTTTCTAATTTTTCCTTGATTAATTTAATGGTGTTTTCTTGAAACAACTGTGATTCATTTCTTATGAAATTAATTTTTATCTCTTTAAAGCCTCAATAAGTAAGTTGGGAGGAAGTAAGTACTTGTATAGCGCTTCCAATCGCAACCGGTTGATTGCATGGCAATTCAATGCGTTATATAATGCCTGCGGTCAGAAGCTCTAAAGAAGCTACCGAAGCAATTCACTTTCTACACATCTCCTGACACATTTTTAGATGTCTAATAGAGATTTTACCGAAACTTAATTTCATATCTCAATTAATTCGAAATTGCTCTACTTCGATAAACAAATACTTTAGAAGCTCGATAGATATGTAGATAGACAGATAGCGGTTGTCTACAGAAATAACAAATTTGTACCTTCACACGATTATTCTTAACTTCAGCCCAAGGATGGAACAAGATTCAACAAGTCAATGTAGATACGTGCTGAAGATAAGTGCTGAAGATATAGGTGAAGCCTATCTGTTAGCCCAATCCATTTCAACAATAACAACACTGGTAATAAATAACAAGAGCAACTACAAAAATAACAATAACAGCACCAACACAACAACAATAATAAAAACAACACCAACAGTAGTAAGTGAGTGCCGTATATTGTAAGGAATACATTACTGCAGATGTAGAAGTATACTGTCAAAATTCGATCCCTTATTGCAGTAAAGCATGTTCATACTGCTCGAATTTTTGGTGGCACAACATATTTACTTCGCTTAGACGTAGCCCAGCTTACTCGAGAACCATAAATGGATGTATATCTTGGAGACATATCCGAATGTTGGTAGGTTGCTTCAAGTACAAAACTTGTACTGAATACAATTGATCTGTGCACAACAACCCACAGTTTGGGTTTCTGCGTAAGTAATCCTGGATTCGAAGGGTCATACAGTTTAACCCAATCTTTGCCATAAAGTATTGCGATGTTCTTTGCACTTACCGCCAAAATGATTTTTTTGGATAGAATTTGTTTCCCCTTAAGAAAATTGCAAAGCCTATAGAAAAGTGATTTTTAAGAAAATAGCTTCACGTGGTGTTTCTAAATCTATGGCTGAAGTAAGATTTTCTTTGAAAGAGGAATTAACACAGAAAGGAATTAAAGACTTTAAAAACAGGTGAAATTTTACGTGATTTTTTTACAACTGTGGATGCATAAAATTAACAAACCAATTTTTAATGCTTTTAACAAGTATTTAAACAGTATTTTGTGGCGCATATAAGTATATTTTATAAACTGTTTGAGTGATATATTTTAAACGGACGAAAAAAAAAAAATAATAAAATCCAATCCTCTGATCTATATTGCAAAATCTCATTCAGCCTTCCTAATCACTGTAGTGTATGCCAGGCGGAAATCATGGCGATCAAAGAGGCCTTATCGTAGCTTGGGTATAATGTAATATCTGTAAAGGATACCACCATCTTTACCGACAGTCAGGCCGCGATTAAATCCATGGATCTTCAATTCGACAACTGCACTCAATTGCCGATTATCTCTTAACGAGATGGCGGAACAATTCAAAATTCACCTTATATGGGTGCGGGGTCATAGAGACATTCCAGGTAATTGTATGGCCGACGAACTCGCCAGACAAGGCACTACTATGTCGACTCTACCGGAAAAGGAGAATCTCCACATGCCTTTTGCTACTTGTAAGCTCCTCATTAAACAAAACGCATTATGCGCCACAAATCTCAGATGGTCTAACTGCACAACGTGCCACACCTCAAGACAGATCTGGCCTCAACTGGATCTCAAGCGCTCCAAGAATTTTATTTCACTGAAAAGACCCATGGTAGGCACTTTAGTAGGTGTCATCACGGGACACTGCATCATAGGGAGACATGCCCTCAGGTTGGGCCTCCCTTCAAATGATTTCTGCAGAAGCTGTAGGGACGAGGAGGAGGAGGAGACTATTCTTCACCTTCTTCGCACGTGCCCAGCGCTGTCAGTCCGTAGAAAACTGTACCTCGGAGAATACTTCTTCGACAATCTCAGCGAACTTGCATATATAGGAATTCATTGCCTCCATTGCTTCATTCTTAGCTCCGGCTGGTTCAACGAGTAGTGTGAGAACACTGATCCTGTGGTATCACAATGGGCCTTCTTTGGCCTAAGTGAGGCTGCACCTGAGCCAATTACTGATTCAGTTACAGCAAGAGTCGTTAAAGTGGACGGATTGCAAACACCAATGGGAATTTATATAGGAAGGGACGTTTCTATTTCTATTTGATATAAGAAGAAAATTTCACGCTCTCAGCTCTTTTTATTAACAAATTCATTGAAATTCGCAGCTACAATTTTACATATGGTTTTAAAATAGTTAATAATCGTGGTCAATTTTCCGCGGAAACTCGAGAGATTTTTTTGTAATTCTACTCAAACCAAAAAAGTGCTATAAAAAATGTGTTTCTTTTTTGTTTTATTTATTAAAAATATTTCGCATTTTTTTTGTACTATATATAAAAAAACTTGACTACATTCAAAAAATTAAGATTTTTCGTTTAATATGCAATAGATAATAAGAAATAATAAGAAAATAAAGAAGTTCGGTTTTTCTGTTTTTTTTTTTTTATTTTAGAACAAAATTGACCAACTTTGAAAAGCTCTGTCAAACTAGTTAGGAAAAAATTATTTTGTTTGATGTTGTTGAAGCTCGGTTTATATTTTTATTAGCAATAAAAAACAAAGCAATAAAAATAAAACATTGCATTTATTATTTTTGCCACGAGATTTGCCTTTTGGAAGAACGTTGCGTCGGCAGCATTGCAGGGAAGTGCGGGATCAAACGTCTTCATTCCCTGGAGTTTACGCTGATGTGCCACAAGGTTCCATCATCGGGTTGTTATTGTTTTTCCACTACATTAATGTGCTTTTCGGTTGAAAGGTCTAATAGCAGTAAGCGACGATTTGGAAAATATGTATCGGTCGGCGCTGAAACCAAATTATGTCCTAAGCCCGAATAAGTGAAAAAGTATATTTATGCATATAGGATACCTATACCCATCTTACCATCCATTAAATTTTAGCAATAGAATACGTCCATATGGCTAAACATATGAACTTAATTTTTACTCTCTTTAATGACTGTCTGTAAGTTCAGTATATCGGTTGCAAGTGTGCTGGACTACTGATCTGAGCGAGAGCTCTCAGGTTCGCTCTTAAATTTTTGTCTGATCTAAGAACGTACGTCAGAAGTTATTACTTTCTGATATATTGAACAGAAGCATGAAAGTAAATAAAATTAATTTTTATTTGTCCCAAAAGCCAACAGGTCGCCAGGACTAGCTTCTCACAACCATTCGTTGTGTGTTTTATTTACTTTTTTTTGCGGCGAATACATACATACATAATACATTTTTATGCCGAGTCCCGGCGCCTGAATTGAGAACCACTCTCATGACAGTTATACTCTCGGTTGTTTCTCCGACGTTCGCGAGAGGGGGCATGTCGAAAATGGATGAGAGCGTCTTGGGACATTTCTAGAGAAAGATTCTTTGGGTGCTACCTACCAACGGTGGACTTTACGGTCCGCAAAGACATTGACCTATTCAAAATACAACGCTTGAGATGGCTAATTTTTAAATAATGCACCAGCTAGATGTGTCTTTGAGTCCACTAGAGGAAAATCTCACCTTAGGTTGAGCGATGTTATAAGGGGTGTGTGATGGAAGAAAACATGGTTTGGGTTGACTTAACCTATGGCTAGTCTATTTAGTGCCAGTTCTATTCTATTTTGTGTTAATTTCCCCCCATAAAGTATGAGAGTTGGCACAGTCCTCCCTATTTAACCCTCTTTCTCTTTTATACGATACCTTACCTTAAGTGCCCCCTTTCTCTGAGTTCCTGACCCACCCGGTCTGCAAGCGCCAATATGCGGACGTTAAGTTAGTAGTTCGGGGTTTAATTTTTCGATGACTGAATTAAATCAGTTGAAATTTTTTGTATGAGATTACAGTAAAGTCCCGTCCCTATTTATGCAGTAAGCAATATTCTTAGCAACCCATCCTAGCTGGTTCGTCTTTCCATGACAAGACACTGCACTAACTACTTGCAAAATCTTTCAATTCCTTATAGCACACCACGCAATATTACTCAAATAACCTTTCAGCTACATTTTGTCGTCGCTCTTATCTACTGGGTAATGTCTCATCAACCTAAGAAGTATCTATCTACCACCCAAAGTGAATTCCGCTGTTTTGGCCAAACTCAATATAAACTCTAACGTGCCAGCTGTACGAGTATGATAGTTCACAAATGAACGAACAATAATCAGCACGCTGCCGGTTTTAAAGATTGCGCACCTCCTCTACCTCCGTGTTATATGGCGCGACACAATTGCGGGCTTGCTTTATCGGCTTAGACCTAGAAAGCAAAGGCAACAAAAAATCGGAAAACTACTCAACGATTATGTTCCATTCGTCGTCGTTGTATATATCGCACTTTCAATTGTCACTTTGCGGTTGTGCAACAGCGATAAGCTACAAACAAAACCTCAGCAGTTACAATTTGTAAATATATATACCTCGGTAGGTATACCTACCGCATATTGCGCTCGTGTACCCGAGTGCATACGCTACACGTACCCACCGTTTGTAATTACAAAATTATGCCAACAATGATATCAGAAATCGCAGTCAACTTGCCAATAATGTATATGTATCTTTATTGAATATCTAATGACAATTTCTCTGTGACGCGACGGCTTTCCCTGCGAAATCTCTTATTGTATGCACCCGAACCAGTATTTTATAATCAATTTGACAGAAAAGATACATTTTCCATGCAAAAACAAAAAAAAAAAAAAAAAACAAAAACATCACACAGCACTTCAGTCAAAAATCCAACTCGGCCATTCAACCAGCGAATTTGGTTTGCATACGTGCAATGTGCATATGTGTATGCGAGGGAGTTTAATGTCCTTTCGGGTAAAAACCGAAAATTGAGAAAAAATCTGTGGGTACCTATACGCCGCCGCCTTTCCACATTTGGGGAGGGCATGGGGGCGCGATGATTTGTTGTGTTGGGCTATTTTTACACTGCCGACGATGCGCGCCGGGGCGAGTGCATTATCGCCTGAGCTGTATATGGAGTGTGTGTGTGTGCGCATAGCGAATAAATCACCGTCGATTAGTCATATGCGTCGTCGTCGTCGTTGTCGACGTTCCGAAATTGGCGGTCCGAATGGTAATTATAATTTCTACGTACCTATGTACTACATACATATTTATACTCTGCTTTCATATGTAAATGTTTTCGTTTCGCATTTTTGTACGGATACTGACTTTACGTCATATACACGGAGCGGGCTTGGATGCTTTTGTCACTCAATCGTTGCGACTTGTAAACGATTGAAACGCGTGTGCACCGAATGATGCAGCAGTTTGACGATTTTAAGGGGTTTCGATCCATTTGCAAAGTTAATTGAAATTCTATGGACAATTATTATCCTACGTTGTGCAGGTGTACATACATATATGTTTGTTGACATATTTCTTGGAAATATATGCCAGCGGCTGGGGTAGATAAGAGTTTCACAATGTGGGACAATCAGCAGTTCAATTTTAGTTTACTATTTCAAAAGTAGGTACCTATTCGCACTGTTCATAATATCAGATAATTGTTCAGTTAAGAACTAAAAACAGTGTAAAAATGAAATAAAGTACACGACTGGGTCGAACGAAGCTTTCTCGAGCATCAAAAGTTTGCTTAGTTGTTTTCTTATTTTATTAGGTAGGTAGGTAAATGTCGGAGAAAAGTTGCTAATTAAAGAAACGGTTCATAAAATATAGGAATAGTGCTAAATAAAATCAACTTTTGGGTAGAATATATCAAATACCGCAGAATATACGGCAGAATATATCAAATACCAATGTAAGTTTTTATAAGCTGATGCTCTGACAATGCCATTGTCTTAAGTTCAAGTAAGGGAGTTGTAAGCGACAATAAGCTATTTTATAAGCTCTTACACTTTACAAGATTTTTGAGTACAATTCAAAGTATAGCAGGAGTTTCTGTTTACTGCTCTGTAGGGACATGTGTTTATTTTTACTGAAATATATTAGCAACGCTGGTTTAAGGTATCTATGTTTGGGAGTATGTATAGTGTTAGGCCGATATATTTACATAGTAATACAAGATGGGCCAAAAGAAATCAACCTATTGGAAGATGCTCTTATTTTTGCAAATGGCCGCCAATGTCAAATCTGTTTTGACATTTGTTGACTAGATTTGTGAACATGGAGCGATACACTCCCCAAGAACGTGGAATAATCGTGTCTATTTTCCTTAAGCATGTTAACTGTTACCAATTTTTATACCACCGCATTTCGAAATTTTTTCTCTATTTTATCTTATCGCTTGTTTAATAAACTCCGCAAATTCAGTTCCTGGAATATTTATAAAGCAATCAAAAATTTGGCCTTTTCGCTTTAACTATGCCAGCTTAGAATCCATTATTTTCGGATATTCTGCTTTAACTTTTAGTTTTGTTATTTTATTTTAATTTGTTAATTTCTTTCATATATTTATTTATTTATTTTGTATTTTTGTATGTTTATGCTCTATCTTATATCTTGCCTCTGTATATGCTCCCAACTCATACAATTCATTAAAGTCTCATCTATTGGGTCAACCCAGCCAGAATTTAAATTTTGTTGTATCAGCCAATTAAAATAGCATTTAACACTACTTTTATTACTCTTGTATATAAAAATAAGAAATGTCATTTACTTTAATATTGTACAACTTTAAAATTGTTATTGTACTATAAAAGCATAAGAAAATAAATTTATTATCCATCTATCTATTTTTTTGCGTAACAATTCGTCTGTATAATGTTGGCGCAGCGCGAATTCCGTTTCACCGATTCCACGGCCGTTCGACACCGACTGCGCAAACAATGCACCGTTTGGCCACCAACCTTGAAGAGTATGGGACCACACGAGACGTTGCCAAAAGTGGCCGGCCCTGGAGCGCCCGTTGTGCCGAGAATATCGCCGCTGTTGACGAAGC
Organism: Cheilosia vulpina; assembly: GCA_916610125.1. Taxonomy (NCBI): domain Eukaryota; kingdom Metazoa; phylum Arthropoda; class Insecta; order Diptera; family Syrphidae; genus Cheilosia; species Cheilosia vulpina. The sequence continues at coordinate 29,918,112 of OU744278.1, forward strand.
CATTTATTTTTCGAGAACGCCGCTGGTCAAACGACAACAGTGGACGGTGCGCGCTATAGGGCCATGTTAACCGAGTTTTTTCTACCGCAATTGGACGAATTAGGACTGGAGGACATGTGGTTCCAACAGGACGGAGCTACGGCACACACTGCGCGAGCCACAACCGATATTCTGAAAGCGGTGTTCCCGGGTCGTTTTTGACGATTTGCACTAGCCCGCACGATCGCTTGATTTGACCGCTCCAGACTTCTTTTTGTGGGGCTTTTTGAAGTCGCGGGTTTATGTCAACAAGCCTCAGACTCTTGCAGCTTTTAAAGACAATATCCGTCAAGAATGTGAGGACCTATCGCCGGAAGTCTTGGCCAAAGTGATGGAAAATGCCATAAAAAGGGCTCAAATGACAATCAACTGTGGCGGCGGCCATTTACATGACATCATATTCTCGACTTGATGTAAAAAAATTAAAAGACCAAATTAAAATAATCCACAAGAAGAATCAAAGTTTTTAATTTTTTTTTAAATTACAGCCAAAAAACATCGGAAGGTTATTTTTGCGCCACCTTGTATATATCTGTACCGAGATCAATGATTTCCATGGTTTACAACAATGGTACGAGATCCAAGTTGATCTATATAGATCATGTGAGCATAATACAAAAGGTCTATTGTTTAGGATGTAAGCATTAATTGGTTTTAAAGTTTTATCGAAATCGAAAGTTGGGTTTTCCAGATATGAGCAATTTTTAAAATTAGCGTTTTCGGTTATTCGAATTGAAATAATTTTGAAAATAAAAATTTTATTCTAAGTATGCATTTTGGTCTTAATCGTTATTTGCCGTTTACAGGTAATCTAAAGAATAATTTTTCAAAAATGTTTTTTTTATTAATCAATCAAAATACGATTACAAATAATGAAAGACTGAGGCTGATATTAAGTTAGAAATGACCATATTACATTAGAAATTAATGTCTGTTACAATCGTACGGACGTTTATCGAGATATGTCCAAGTTTCAAAAGTACCTACCTTTTGTTATTCGATTTTTTTTAGCAAAAACTGAGTATGAGTTTCAGTAGGTGAGGTACAGCCTCACTATAATGTCAGAATGACGAGTTAGAAATTGTGTACGAATATAATATCTATCTCTAACTACGTAGTTAAAAAGTTGACGACTGTGTCGTATGAAACCTTGTCGTTCATTGCAAGATTGATGAGGGAATTTCGACTGTATTTTTGCAGTCAGTAAATTGTGTAACAGTGGAGTATCAAAATGAATAGTCCAACAGTCGTGATTCGACATTTAGAGTCTGTCAAAAAAATTCAAATAAAAGATTAATATGGATGCGGATGTGTTATACGAGCTCTTTACAAATTCTAAAATAAGTTTGATAATTATATTCACTTCCGCATGGTCCCATGGCTTTTTAATTTGAACTAACGATGAAATTTTAAGGAGATGCGGAGATGAAAACTCAGGTCACTGAAACAGCTTCAGGACATACAAAGCGGATAAGCCATGCCATGAACGAATACTAGTGTGTTGGACTACTATGCGCGGGGTCCCAGATTCGAATCCCGAAAAAAACCCAAATTCAAACTTAAGGTTTTTTTTCACTGCGGCACCTCTCGCCAACGTCTGACAAACATCCGAGAGTATAACTATCATGAAAGAGCTTCTCAATTAGCCGTTTGGACTCGGCATGAAATTGTAGATCCCTTCCATTCGTCCCAAAAATAAAAACTCACACAAGACGAATGAAGCTAGGCCTAGAGTCTCTATGGACCAGTTGCGCTAACTATTTATTATTATTTTTTTTTTAACACTTTTGGCGAAGAGGAGGACAGGTTACCTTGCAAACGTGCTCCAATTCGTCCTGCGCAAAACGCGCAGGAAAATCAATATAAAATTATGAAAGCAAACATAGGAAAAATCGGAACGTGAAGACACAAAATTCGCCATATGCGCACGCTGAGAGAACCAATAAAAAGTACTTCACAAAAATCGTACTCTCAATAACAAGATATGCAAATGGGGCAATTTCGACAATAGATATTTTTGGCTAATAACGCCTTTACGATAACAAATCCAGAAGCAGTTTTTTTTGCTTCGCAACGGGTCGAAACATCGTGGTACTGAGAAAGCCCTTTCCATATTTGAACGACTTTGGCTGACTTTAGAAAATTCTCTGGTAGTAGAAAATACTTTCACCTGTTTGCCGGACGGTCGCCAAAGGTGTCGCATCGGATAAGACCTTGTAATTTACGTTTTCGGGCGGTTGAACCTGAGACCACTTGCTCGGATTGCTGAGCACACTAACCAAATGTGTCAAATTTGAGCGCAATTTCATAGTCGATTCGACAGCAATTTTTGGCAAAAAGTCTTCCACAAGCAAGTGCAAGCGTTCTTTCAGGCTTCAGTACGTCGCATTTCCATTCGGTGGCTCCGACAAATATACAAACAAAATTTCATTGGAATTACTTTTAATATATCCACCCGTTCACCCAGACATGACGATGGAATGCAGACTCAAGATGCTCCTTAATGCGGTTAATAACTCAAGCTACATGATTCCGTATCTAAGTTGGAAACACAAAATCCAAAAAAAAAGAGCAAAAACGAAACTCCCTTCCAACAGGTTCCATGGCAAGCTTGCGAAAAACTCTCCGATTACACGATGTTTTACTCACTCTCACTAACTTTGAATTAACAATTTCAATTAGCTCCCGAGGGTGGCGGTCTCAGTGGCAGTGGCACATCAGCTACCTGCCATCCAGTGTTCGGTCAGTGGACAAATTAATTATTACCTCAGCCCAAGGAGTTCCATTCCTCGATCAAAAATTTACATATTTCTTCGGCTCGGTTATGCTGATGCTTGCCTGTCCGAAAACGAATACAAATAATTCCCGTCTTCATATTTGCCAAATGGCAAGTGGCGGTATCCGTTTACAGCACGCCGTGACTAGTCGGCGTAAAGAGTGCAGTGCCATCTGCAGGCTGAGACTATTATTAATTATGTATGCTCAGGGTGCAGCCATTGTTTTACTATAGTTCTTACAAGATAGACGCAAAGAACCAGATCCGAATCCGACATGGTTGACAGACCGACCGACTACCGGCACTCGAAATGGGCAAACTATTTGCACTCCATAATGAAATTTTATTTCATGAGAATTATTAGGATAATTGAATAACGCAAACAAAACAATTAACTGATGGGATGAGTTTGAGTTCCTATTGTGTGGATAGGCGGGTAAAGTATTTGAATTTATATAGAGTCGGCGCGGAATGGGAGCTAACGCTGCTTTCTGTTGATGATTTGCTGGTTGTTGACTTTTGACTGCGATTGAGGTTGCATGGTCTGCGGAAGACGGTTGCGCAGAGGCTCCTTGAGAACGAGGTGGGCATATGTGTATAGCTGCAATTGAAGTCTAGGTATCTGCGTGTCGTTAGCGGTTTTAAGTTATAGCACTACGATTGGTTGTCATTTGACTTGTGTTGCAAAAGAGGTGGTATACCAAACATCGTGTTAAATATATGGAACGGCTTTTTGACTTTGGTTAGAATTGTCGATTTTGGAATCAAACCTCTCAACGGTGGCGATTCTCTGTAAGATGTTTAGTCAATCAACATACTGGCAGATCAATTTAAGAATTAAATACAGTTCCAAGCTATGAGAAGCTCATAGTAACAGTCCTTCTGTCAGGGACTTCTGTCAAAATATTTGAAAGCCCTCTATCTGATTTTTGTCAAAGACAATGATGTGTTATTTAATTCAACGGATCCAGTAGGGATATGGTCACTTGAAAGGACTTGCAACAAAAATCAAACCCAACGTCTGGGCAAGGATTAACTTATAGGCTCACGAGTCACGACCACGAGGAGGGAGAAACTTAAAGAGGCAGCAATCGGGCCAAACAGTAAATGTCGGTTTCGGTTTCGGAGTCAAAGTCAGAAAAGTGGAAAGTCAAGTCTAATCTCACATAATTGGAAATATGTTGGCCAAAAGAATGCGTAAGTCGGCAAGATCAACCTCGGTCCGTACCGGTTTCTGTTAGTACATCTAATTGGTACGTTTCCTCTCAAAAAAACTCCCAGCCTCCTCATATCTACCCAAATGGAAAAGCCGTAGGTTAGTACTGACATTATAAGCTGTTTGTACAACCGGATTTTTGTTTTTTTTTTTCTAACGGTGTACAGCTTCTTTATCAGCGGATAAACGAGTAAATCCTTCCTAAGTACAGTGTTCCGATGTTAATTGCATTTAAGTCCCCTTTCGGAGTCGACCCCGAAATACTTGCGGTCGTTTAAGGTTAAAAGTGATCATCCACCAGGTACTTTGCGACCTAGCTCCGGTTCTTCGTCTGATAGGAGTTCTTATACAAATCAGTTCAGTTCTGTCAGAATGCAACTGTATCTTAATTGTTGTTGATTGTCATTGGGAGTACAGCTATCGATGAAGTTATTTATCACGAGGACTTGTAATTTATCGTACGGCCCGATTGATTTCTTTGAGTAACTGCTATGAAACGCACAATAGGCTACTTTAAAAAGGTCGCAACGCGAGAACCCCAGGAAGGCTCTCCCGTTTTAAAAATCAATCAACTACTATGAAATATTTCAGCGATTTCCTAACTTGTTGGCCAGCTGTCTTCTTTTAAGGATCGTCTACTAGCTTCGTTTCTCTGAATGAGTTCTTGGTGGCTTTCTGATCTTCAATACCTCTGAGCTCAGACTTTGGCATCGAATTCTGATAGGAATAGAGGGTCGTTGAGAGGCGGCGGATTGAAGTGACCTTCAAAGCATCTATATTTTTCAATATAATGGTGGCGGTTCCTGAATATGTATAAAGTCGTCGGGACCGGCCTTGTAGCCTCTTCTGTAATTGAAGTACGCTTTCATTAACTAAGACTTGCACTCTGACACCCAAAACCCATAGCTCATCGCGCATGAATCAAAATTTGCATAGGTTGGTCGACAGATTGGACATGTCAAAAAGAAAGGAAGTACTCAAAGTTAAGCAGTATATTTACTTGGACATGAATTGCAAGAAATTAATTGCACAGCTTCTCCTATTGCCGCTTGCTTTCTGTGTCGACTTAAGGCTTGCATTTTACTCAATTAAAAATAAAAACTATATTTTCTACACGCTAATCAACCTAGGCGTCTACAAAATACAGAAATCGCTGGCCAAGCAGGGATTAGGAACATGTCTGAAAACGAGTTTAAGCATTACTCGTCGGTTGGTCGTTTCAGAATGAATGACTTCCCTGAGACTAGCTCGTACGTTCTTTTTTGACGATGTCATGTATGTTAAGTAAGGTTTACACAGCGTAAAAAGTGGGGCCTGTCATAAACAGTCATTCTAAGCCTTGAATTGTAGCTTCTATTTAGACCGGCCATTGAAGATTGAAGATCCCATAAAGAACCGATAGCCCTTTTTAAAGAAGAATAAAGCTACATAAAATTCCATGTTCCATTCTTTATATTTAGGTATGTTTATTCTTTCAGTCTCAGTCCCAACACACATTTTTATTTAAAGTTCTCAGCGAAAAAAAGAGAGTTGCAGTTAAGCTTGAAAGAAGTATCATAAGGCGACATTCTACTATAAGAAAACGAACTCTGATTTCAGAGTGACAGTCAGATTACATAATTAATGGACTAAACCCGACTTTACATTCGTGCTGCAAGTGAATTTCGACAAGTGTAACACAGACTTATAAGCTCGTTTTGGAGCCAAATTCAACAGCAACAGCCAATTTTTAAATCGGTCGGCTCGCACATTGTGTGATTGGTTCCCGCTGTCAGATTAGAAAACAAGTGAGATCGAAATAAAGAATTTCGAAAGGTACGTTGTCAGCTTTTTTATATTACGTTTATCCATATATGTTGAGGCTAGAAACTCCTGGCTACCGACTGTAAGCCATCAGAGGCAACTCTATTCGGGTATACAAAAGCTGTTGGACTTGATATTACATACTATCTCATCCGGGGGTTAGAAGTTCATTAAGAAAAGAAAACTAAGAAAATATCGCTCCCAGCACTCAAATCGGGAAATATCCTTAGCTTTTGAAGTGAGTGGAGCTCAAAACCGCCTTTTGGGGTTGAGGAAGTCAATGATGCTATAGAAACGCGTGCCTGAGATGTTAGAGAGGTTGTCAAAGAACGACTTGCCAAGTGCGCGATGTATGGTTTTACCTAAAGTTTGCAATGTGCAACGGAAATTAAAAAGTGGATGGAAGCCAAGCTTTGCTTTTAGAGGGCGAGGCCCCTTATCACGGACTTTAGTCCGTGGTGACGGTTGCACGTCTTCTGAAAATTATGTTTTTTGTTATAGCTCTGATGTTAGCTGGTCAGAATTTGTTCGTCTTACTCACCTATAATCTGTGGCTCTATGGTAAGCTTAAAGAAGAGTTTTTTTTATAGGCTTTCAGGTAATACACAAGAAGCTGTACAACATCGGAGCTTTCATACCCCATATGAAGGATTATGTCCAAAAAAACCAGGATTACGGGACCAGTGCCTCTGAGTAGCCTTCGACGTTCTTCCACATAATCGTAGTTAAATAGAGCGACCATAAGACCTTTTTCTCCAGCTGTTATTTGAACTCCGTCCAATTTAGTATTTATTTAAGGCATTGATGGGACCAAAATACGGCGGAATACATTTGAAGAACCATCTACTGTTGAAGCCCTTCGATTTTCGATATTATTTTTAGTCAAGTGATCATAGAGCTAAATAGAGCGAAGTCTAAATATTTGTGTTTTCTAAAACAACAAGTACGTCTAAGAGTACTTTTGCTTTTGTTAAACATAATGAACAATCGTGACCCACATAGCTATACGTTTTTTATTTTCTTTCATCTTTCTTTTGCGTAAGTTGACTAAAAATTTCAAACAAATTTTTCAGTGCTGACCAAATCCATTGTTCTAACAAACCCCTGACGACAGTCGAACGATCTCCCTCTGATCTCCTATCGGCTCCAGTGTATTTCACTTTACCAACCCAACCAGCTAATGAAGGTCAGAGTTCTCATGTCATCTGAGAAATTCCAGCACCCAGTGGATCAAACCAAACTTCAAAAGATTTTACTAACAATAGCTACGCATATTTCACACATTGTGCGCATATGAAATTCCCTCTCATCAGCTGACCTAATTGCTTTTCGCGGAATACGGCGAAGCATTTAAGTCTCAAGCACTCGAATTCGAATCTCGACGCGCAAGCTGTCAACAGACGCTTATCGCGCAATACCCAGGCAACCATCTACCTCTCTGTCGTTTTATTATAAGCAAATTTAGTGAGACTTGTCTCTGAAAGCAATTTGTCGTTCCAAGGGTAAAACACAACAATTTGTTGCAACAAATGACACGACAGCCAGAGATGCTCACTTCGCAGTTCGTACTGTCATGTCAGTCGGCCGTAATTGCGCATACTATGCTCTGTATACAGATCTAATGTGAGTACTCAACCGGTGACTGTAAAGGCTAGTCGGGGGCTGGCGGGCGTTTTAAGCGATCGCAATGAATGCGTTTCATGTGTCACATGGCATCACAGATTATACACGAACCTCGCACAGAAAATGTTAAAAAATAAAATAAAAAAAATGCAAAACATGCCTTCGGCTGACGAGGGGTACCAGAGCGAGTGACCTTGTTCCAAATTATTACCTCGTACACATTTTATTGTACTATACATGCATAAATATTTGTGCGGCTGCAGAGGAGAACACACCATTTCGGTGCTTGACCAATAAGGCCGGACAGATGGAGCGCATAGCTTATGCATAAATTTACAAATCACCATTGTACGAGTGATCGATCGAGGTGCTGCTGACGGAATGCAATTCTAGGACTGTTGACATTCGAGTCAGAGATTTCACTCCCGATGAAGTAATGAATTCATTAGAAGACCAAAAGTAGCGTCGAAATCACTCAAACAATGCAATGTTCTGGAGAAGTCATTCGTTGCCGTAAAAGTAAAGCTTATCCTGTCACTGTCACAAGTGAAAAAATACCCCCGTCTCTGACTTTATCTTGAAAAGAAATCTACACATCTCTACGGCACCGAAGTCAATGACTTTTCGTGTGAGCTGACACCGGAAGAAGTCACCCTCTCGCGCAAGGTAAATGCATCTGCTTACATATCTAGGTGCACATAATCAGGGTAATCTTCCGCCCTTCCGGATCCACACCTCTGATTGAGTGATAAGTATTGCATTTACAGCAAAATTTGTTCATACTCTTGTCGTAACACATCCGCTTAGGATGTTCACGGATCTATGCACTAAAGTTATCCCACACAAAGATGGTAGGTACAGGGGTAGTCAGAGCAAAGCAACCTACGACTTATTATGTGTTTGTGTACTCACTCTCACTCTCGAAAAATGTCTACCAAATCGAAAAGAAAAAAAAACGGATACCAGGCCAACAGAAGCAATCACAGGCGGTACTCATATGGAACTGAGGACGATGTATGTAACAAGATGAAAATCGACATAGGATTTCCCCTCACAAAACACTTCTCCATCCATTAGATGGGTCGTCTATTTGAGAGTGGTTCGCATAAGGAAGCTTGCTGAATTCTCAATCACATGAGGGTGTGTTCTATGTTGTTTGGGACATGGTAGAGGGTAGGTAGAGGAAATATCAAGAGTTTAATACATGGCAGGACTGCATAAGTGAAAGATATCTCAGGAAATTGTCCGAAAACTGCAGGGCGGAATTTGGAAATTTTATTCTTCGACCAAATACCTGCACACTTTGGGACCCACTTTTGGAGCTTGGGAATGCAGTTTTGGGATCATTCAAAACACCCTATCCATGAAGTCTTATATTTTAATTAAATGAACTGTATGATTGGATTAATGAAGCCAACCTATGGAGGAGAGTCTAAATAACATTACTTTATAATATTCACATTTACTCGTTAGAGAAATAGTGCTTCATTGTTCTACATAAAGACTTTTAGGGAATTCTAAAAAGTTAGAAACAAAATTATGTTGGTCATTTATAAGTTTTCAGAATCTTTGTCTGTTTTGATATCCATGAACTTCTCAACAGCCGTCATCTGATAGTGTTTCGCAATAGGGGGTTTTCACATCTCTTACAATATACGCAGGCAAGCAGGGAAGACAAATGAATTGTGTGGACTCTAAGCAAATCATAATTCCGATTGTATTTTTACCGTCACAATTGTATTTTTTATTTTCGTATACGAAGATATCGTTTTCGAACAAAATCAAATGATTTCAAAATAAAGTCAGAGGCGGGGGTATTTTTCACTTGTGACAGTGACAGGATAAGCTTTACTTTTACGGCAACGAATGACTTCTCCAGAACATTGCATTGTTTGAGTGATTTCGACGCTACTTTTCGTCTTCTAATGAATTCATTACTTCATCGGGTGTGAAATCTCTGACTTGAATGTTAACATTCTTAGAATTGCTTAGAATTGATCGATCGCTCGCACAACAAATATTTCGAAATTTCGAGATGTTTATTAATAAGTTCGGAGCCATTTTTTTAAAAATTTGAGTTTTTCTCGAAAACGATATATGGAATAGTGAACAAAAATGTATGTTTAAGGTAATATCGTCAACTTAATTTAATTCAATTCAATTTTATACATTGAATTTCTTTCAATTTCAATTTTTAAAATGATTCAGTCTTTCGATATACAGACGAATACAAATAGGTATGTATTTGAAGCAACTCTCGAACACCAAATTTTCGGTTTTGATAAAAATGTTTGCATGCTCAACAATACGTTGCACTTACTCAATTTTAAGCTTAACAGTTGAAAATGCAGTGTTCTTTGTCAAACCAATAAAGTCCTACCAATTTATTTGCGATCATATACCTACTTTAATTTTTAAAGAAATCAAATTGTAAATTGCACTAAAAGCCCTCAAGTTCATTTTGAACTTGTTTATCTTCATAATAATGAACTTTCATGATCACCATTCAATTCCAATTACTTTAAATGACCAAAAAATGTTATGATTTGACAAAAAGCAATGAGAAATGTAAAAAAGTGAAAACACATGTGATTTTGTGTAACTTTTAGTTGTTAATACATATAAATATAACCCTACCGCTATTCGACTGCCCTAATAAATGAACGCCCCACACTTTAGATATTCAGAAAAACTCTATTTATGCACATAAAGAGCAAGCCCTAAGTTCCGTTAGTAAATATAACTTTACTTTAATAATTTCGAGCTTGGAATTCGCCCCAGTGTGAATTTCAACTAATCACTAAATTTGACATACATGGTTTTCGATTTGACATTTCGGATTTTAATTTGAGATTTCAGAGTTTTGCTGCCAAAAAACACATTAAATCCGAATTTTATTGGTCCTTGTGAGTATTGAATAAGCCGCCAAAAACACTATTTGTTTACTTGTACTGGTATAAATCCAATGTATTTGAAACTCTTTTGCATACGCCCAATTGTTCTTGTAAATCATTGAGAATGCAAATCTTCAAAATTGTTGAGATTTTTGCAAATTGCCGCGGATCAATCTAAATCTAAACACCGTGGTTTCAATCTAAATATTTCCTTACTTAAAGCCAAATTGAATGCTTTATTTCTTATATTTTAGACTAAAAGTTGATTTTTTTCCAAGAGTCGTTTTATTGCAAACGGTCAATGAGTATAAACAAAAACTCCAAATAAAAAAAAATACTCTTTGAGAGTAACTTTTTAGGGGCGATTGTATTGTGTATTTTTTTTAAAGTCCATTGTAACTAAAAAGTTACAATTGTCAACCCTGTTGGCAAGTCGTTATAATTATATTGAGAACCAAAGATAATGGAATACAGAGATATATAACTGTCCAGTGCAAAGGCGGCCTACAAGCTGCTTTCCCGTAAAATTCATGAAGTCACGCACATAAGCTCATTTCTTTTATAGTATATGTGAGTTCATGAATTGAACTTTAATACAATAATTCGCTACTCCGAAATGCATATTTCATTATTTTTTTTTATTTAAATCGAATTCTTAACAAAAACCAAACACAAAACAATTGAACAGCGCGATACCCATAAAAGCAAAGTAAATGTTGACCGGCCATTAGCAACATGCTTTTTTGTAGCTCACACGTATTCACAGACAAGGGTTGAAATTACAAAAACAACAATGTAAACAGATGGGTTTTGGGGGGATAGACGTACGAAAGATATTTATCTCTTTTATTCATTCATCTCTGTTGAGAACACTTGGCCCTCAGACTGTCAGTGAATTTGAAAGCTTCCGATATTTGTACGAGCTATGGCACAGTTGTGAAAACGGGCAAAGTAATTGTAATATATAATGAGTCACTATGGTCGACAAGATAATAAACAGAGCGCAGGTAAAACTCTATATTCAATAAAAGTTGTCAAACCATCGTTAACACGCTTTTGCTTGATTTAGAAATGGGTTTTCTGTTGATTTTAGTATTTAACTTGCTTCCAAATGGCTTTATTATGGAAGTAGACTTGCAATACAAATATGTATTCATAGTGACATCGATCAAGTTTGAAGCGATCGAAATTTTTGGTACGCTAAATGCAAATAAGCAACCAATATCCAGTTGCGTCATTCTTCACTTTCGGGAATGAAGGGACCGGAGGGATCTTTTTACACCGATATTTCGGACAATGTCGCTAATTTCGCTGAACAGCGAATGTTTATTATATATCAGATATGTCAGATTTTTCCGTAAGACTGTAATTTGGATGAATTGCAATATTAAATTGAGCAGATATAGTGTTCTAATACTTTAGCCTGTCACCATCAATTCCTACTCCCACCTTAAGGAACCAACAATTTTGGAAGGCCATTAGTCCCAGCCCCGAATTCGGATATGTGTAGTACCTCAATAAAAAACAAGTAAAAGTGTTATCATCAGCCTGGCAAAATTGGTTTCGTTTGGGAGATACCAGAACTACTTGACCGACATAGCCCAATTTGAATATCAACCTGACGACGATGAAAGTAAGTCCTCTCACAAAATTTCACTTGCCTAGGTCGATTTGTTGCGACGCTATCCTGTTTTTAACATACAGAGAGACAAATGGGCCTAATATTGATTTTGTATAGGAAGTACCAGAACTACTTCACCGACATAGCCCATTTTCAATACCAACCTGACAACGATAAAAAGAAGTAATTTCACCGAATTTCATTCGCCTATGTCAATTCCTTTGGCGCTATCGTGCTTTCAACAGACAGACATACAGACAGACGGACGTGGCTAAATCGATTCATAATGTGATCCTATATACGAGTAGGTATACTTTCTTTATGAGGTCTCCGGTGACTCTGTCTTGGCGTTACAAATGTAATGACAAAGTGAATATACCTTCCTGTGGAGGGTATAAAAATACTGTGCCGATTGCATATCCAGTCCCGATGTGTTTTGATCACCACTACCCCAACAACAGACCGAGGGTAAGACTGCCAGACGAAGATACTTGGTTTCAAAACTCATTGTTTCGGTAAAGACAAGAAGATCAGCTTCTCGCTCCTTTCATAAAAAATCAATTGGACGATCTCAACGAAACCAGGATATCAATACTATTTAAGCTCAAGACTAGAAATGTGCTTTTTAGATATACAGGCGACCCCGCTTATCTGAACTACGCCTTACTGAAAACATTGGTTAAATGAGACACAAAGTTTGTTTCTGGAAATGGAAAAAATGAAGGCATCGCCTACTTAAACTGTAAAGCCCAACCTCACCCAAATTGGAGTGCGAAAATGTTAGGTAGCAGCAGTGATCCCAGATTGAGAGGAAAAGCACCAATTTTGACGTACTTCCGATTAAGACGAAGAGGCGATTCCAAAAATTGTCCCACTTAGGTACCTACCTTACTAGGCTCTGAACAGCGGGAAAGAAACTAAATTCCTAGTACTCTGTACTAACGCCATCTATGAGTGGGGTTTTTAATTTACTATTCCAATTTGTTTACTGCGAAGTATTGGAAAGTGTCGCCTCGTATGATTAAAGTCTGAATCTGTGACGCTGTTCCTATTGGTATTTCCCTTAATAGCTTTCGCACCCATCTGACTAGAGTCATAAAAAAGGATTGATTTATCTTCAATGTTTAAAGAAATACCCGTTTTATCGTCATCACCAGCCTTCGGCTAATCCAACGTATGTAGGTGGACGCTACGTCACTATCGCTATTAAAACGTCTCCAGTTGACAGTTATTTTTGTTTGTGTGTAAATGACGGCCAAATTCACCACACACGTCCATTTCCTCGCAACAATTCGTATTCCTTCCAAGCCTTTCCCATTATCTGTGTCAAAAGCCGTTCCCTACGTCTCAATATTATCAGTGAAAAACTAAATAGTTTCATTGTGTATTAATTTTCCCACAAACAGATCCCATTTACATTCTAAACAAACACCGTTCAACTGTCAGGAGGGGGCATAGAAAATTCTTCCAAGCGGTACCTGAAAGTATCATATATCCGCTGGTGCAACAAAAACAATCGATCTGACCTGCCCAGGTAGACGAAATAAGTTTTCCCCAAAAAAAAATGTGTTCTTCTTTTCGTTGTGGGCTAATTGCAGGAATTTTTCTTCACACACCACCGCTTCCCACACAAGCTCGTACACAAATGCATTTGCATACTGCGAGTGGAATGTCTATGAAAGTTGGTGCGGTAGCAAACAGGTATTTCACCGCTTTACACATAATGGATGCTGCATCCCAAGAGCTGGGCACGGAGGAGACCGATGCATTCATTCTCCTATTCAATAGCCGCTTTCATCGCATTCAGATTTTGGTATTTTACAAGTTGTTCCATCAGCACATACTATTGCTGATGTGGGTGTGAAGATGCGGGTAAAGGATTGAATTCTACTTAGATTTTTCACATCCCCTAACCAAAAAAGTGTTCACACTCATTCGATTAAAACTACTGTCAGGCAGCCATACAAACGTCTCACTTCTACCCTTAGTAATTTAGCACTGCTAAGCGACTCCCATGGGCGTCCCTATTAGCAGGGAAATTATCCCTCACGCTTAGAACGGATCAACACGAGGGCAAAACAACCAAAAGTCCACAATTTTAATCATCGGTTATCTAACACCACCGCCATGGTCGTCGTACCTCACCTACGACCATCACCATCAACATCGGCACCACATATAATCTGCTCGGGTGATCGCATGTCGTATCTCACATGATCAGTGGCGCGGTGTATCGTGGTCTCTCCCCCATAACCACGTGTAAACACAACCACCGATGAACATTTCAGAAACTCTCGTCGGTGAAAAGAAACAAAACAGCGTAGCCGAAGAAATGACGAGCCGCTTAAATGGGTAGATATGGTGATCATTAGCGAGCGGACACGCAGATATAGATATGGAGATGGACACGGCCGCTGGTCACCCCCGGTTTGGATGGGAGCGATTGTGCTTCAGGGTTTATCGTCGCTTGTCGGCGTGGCGGTTGTAAATTTGATAAGGACGCGTTACAGTTTTAGTCACCGGGGTAGATTATTATGTGATCAGTTTTATTTGGAGATGGGAATGATCGTCATCATCGACACTTGATGTAACTTAACTGTCGATGCTATTAAGATGACTTTTAATATCTTATTAATCCATACTTATTGTAGATAGTCTCTTGAACCGCAGCTAGTCTGCAGTAAGTAATACGTTATAGCTGTCCTGAGGTAGCTTTCTTTAAAGCCATCATTCAAAATCATTGTGCAGAAACCTGGAAGAACTTTTCTATCTTAAGTTGGTACATTAAACAGCTCCGGGACCTTATGTTCTATTGCACTTTTGTTAATTTTCGGATTGCATCTGAGACATCAACAGAATGAAGGAGATCTGTGATCGTGTCCTTTGAGGTTTTCCTTGTAAAAAAATTTCCCGATGTTATTTTTTTTTCTACCCTCTTGCTTACTTACTTACTTCGGTGGCGCTTCAGTCCGGGATGGACTTGGACTACCAATACGCCTCTCCTGTTGGCGCGATCATTGGTTAACTGCCTCCAGTTGCGCACTCCAAGTTAGTTCTCCTCCACTGCGTTGTCCCTGCGGGTTGGAATCGAAGACTCTTCGGGCTGGAGCGTTGGTGTCCATTCGCTCTATATGTCCCAGCCATCTTAGATGACTGATACTAGAGAGAGATAGAGATGCTAGAGGTCGCTGTTTAATCTCCTCCTCAAAATAGGAAAATGATTTATTACCGAAAATCACTCGAAGAATTTTGCGTTCGAAGCAACCAAGGAGATCTTCATCCGCCTTTGATATTATCATCCATGCTTCTGCAACATATAGCAGGACTGTCTTAAAGTCTTCTTAGTGTCTCTAGACAAGGCCTTACTTATCAGTTGCCTTCTTAGGCCGAAGTTTCAGCGATTGGAAAGTGTAATTCTTCGTTTGATTTCTGAGGTGATGTCATTTTCAGAGTTAATAGTCGAGTCACCTCAAAGTAATAGCTATCCATCTTGACGTTCTATCCGATTCGTAGATGTTGTGTGTCCCTTCTTGTTGACAGCATATATTTTGTTTTGCCCTCATTCACCACTTAACGCATTTCTGCCGCTTCTGTACTGATACTTGCAAAGGCACCAGTGACAGTTCGCTGCCATTGATGTCGATGTCGTCAGCGTATGCAAGTACTTGCACTGATTTTTGGAAAATTGTGCCCCCGGTGTTGGTTTGCGATTTTCGCACAATTTTCTCAAGAATGATGTTGAAAACCCTCTTGCGCTTCCTTTAAAATTGGAAGAATGGTAGCAGCAATCACTTGTCTGCCATGAAGCAACACTTCTTATCTTTTGTAAGTGGTGGACAGGTATTTATATTTTAAATAGTTTTAATGAGCTTAATGATCAGTGATTTCCAAATGAAAATAATAAAATAAAACTATTTCATTCTTCCCCCTACGGTTCTTTGGGTTTTACCAACTTTCGCAGGGAACGCTTTTTGGCAAACATTTTGGCGACCATCACATCATAATGTGTCAGTTAATTAAAAGGATTAATACACTTAAACCCCTCCAAACCCGGTCTAATTACTCAAGATTTTACTTATTCGCGATGAAATTTTCTCCAGTGTTTCCAAAAAAAAAATTGCAGCAATGAAATAATTTTTTTTAATTCTTAAGTGCGCATCAGAATTGCCATTTAATTTTTTTTTTAACTGAGAGCACACATTCTCTTAAATGTTCGACATTAAAATTAAGAAGAGAAACGGCTAAATTTGGAAAATGATTTATTCGTAAAGTGTCAATGATTAATCTAAGATTTCAACGTTAATTAAAAAACAAGTAAAAGTGTTATCATCGGCCTGGCCAATACTTTGATACACTCCAGTGCATACAAGTCATGCAAAACTGGTTTTACCAGAACTACTTGACCGACATAGCCCAAATTTAATATCAACCTGACGACGATAAAAGTAAGTCCTCTCACAAAATTTCACTTGCCTACGTTGATTTGTTATGACGCTATCCTGTTTTCAACAGACAGAGAGACACATAGGCCTAATATTGATTTTGTATGGGAGCTACCAGAACTACTTGACCGACATAGCCCATTTTCAATACCAACCTGACGACGATAAAAAGAAGTACTTTCACCACACTTCATTCGCCTAGGTTGTTTCCTTTGGACGCTATCGTGTTTTCAACAGACAGACAAACACATGGGTCTAATATTGATTTTGTATGGGAGGTACCAGAACTACTTGACCGACATATCACATTTTCAATACCAACCTGATTCATAATATATATACTTTTTGGGGTCTCCGGTGACTCCTTCTTGGCTTTACAAATGTAATGACAAAGTGAATATACCTTCCTGTGGAGGGTATAATAAACATGCCATATATCGCACTAAAAAATGTTGTTTTATATTTTTTTTTTTAGCAAGACTTTTGTTTATTAATCTTAGCGGCTTGCGAATAGGACCCCCCAACTCTTGGCGATTCCCAAGGGGGTCGCGATCCCCAGTTTGAAAAACATTGCGCTTAATGATAGAATATATTATATCAGGCTTAAAAATGCATATGGACTCCCATCCGAACAACACTGAACATTTAAAATTGTTCTCTAATAAATGTTTAAATTGACCAAAAAAGGTCCCTTTTACTTGATCGCCGAAAAAAAAATGTTTTGATGCGAACATCCTATGGAATATAATTTTACTTGCTCTTCAGTTCACTGTAATCTCTTTTCTAAATTATATACAAAACTCTCAATTAAAAACGCACTAAGCACTTTAAAATAAATAAATACCAAAACTGGCTTTATAAGCAAATTTTGACTGAAATTGCCAACAAACTCAATTTTAAGAATAATTTAAAATTTTTTTCACGGGACTCACTTTACATTTCGTATTTTCTTAAGAGGTTTAAGCTGCAAGCATCATTTTTATTTTTGAATTAGTGGTTGGTAGTGCAATTGAGTTAATTTCATAAAACGTATCCATAGGTTACAGTAGGGTGAACCTCTAATACATAGTTCGCTAAATACTGGGTCTCTTTTTTTTATAATGCGATACCTACATAGTAAGGGACCTTTACTGATCCTGGTAGACTGATGTCTTCAATTTTTCTCTGAGAAATGACGTCATTCGAGGTGTCAACATGGTTAACAAGGAACCGCTAAACTTTGAAAGAAATTCGACCTGCCTGCCATTATCCATGGCACTGGCAAAATCTGCCATACCGCAGAGTTGCATGCACTCTGCCGTACCTATAATAGTTTCGTTCAGGCATTATCCACCAACATCAATCACAAATGCCGGCTCTATATAAAAATTAAATCGATTTCTGAGAAATATTTTTTAAAAACAAAACCCTTACCAACTGAAATCCTTGATCACATCCTCCAAGCGAAAACAACTGCTCGCTCTGCGTATGGATTTCCATTCTCAAACAGACACCCAAAAAAGGGATCAGGATCAGCTGTAATGCAGGAATGCACAAACACCAGTCGGGCATTCACTCCAGCCATACACACGATGTGTCCTTCCATTCTCGTTCCGGCAGATGGTTGTTCGGCTACCCAAATATGTGTAGTTTTCCATCTTTGAGCCAATCTGTCTGTCTGGCTGTTTGGTTTGCCGGCCTCAATTGAAACATAAATCATCCCTACCCATTTCATTACTGTCACACACAAAGGAGACAACAAGGCAGAGGCACACAATCAACCGCACCGCACACACCATCACCATCAACACCAAATAAAATGGATTTTCATTATCCCCGCAGCTATACCGCACACAGTAACAGTACGGCTGGTGAATAAGAAAACACACTAAACTCATTCACAGAGACTCACCCCCACTACAACTCGAAGATCGATGGCACGAGCCATGCAAGTTGTGATTCACCATCCACACCACCAGACCCGGCATCATAGTTCCTGAGCACAGCCTTAAGGAGCCATTAACGATCGGTGTACAAATATTTTCCCTGTGCAGCTTGAGTTGTATATCATCGGTTAATTATTTTAGGGACTTCTCTTAAGAAAATCCGCGGCGGCGGCGGCGTCGGTGTCGCGATGTCAGCGCAGCGAGAACGCGATAGACAGAGATGGAGATTACCGCGTTGCATCTTACACGCATGGCACGTACCGCTGTTGCACCTTTATCTCAATGCAGTGACAGACAGCTTGTGTGTGTGACGAAAAACTGCTACCACCACCACCATAAGTGCTGTTAACTACCGGCACTTGACACCGGTACAATGCGCGCTTAAAGAGCGAGAATGAGTTGTAGTTGTCGTCAGAGGGCGTGCATGCGTGAGTGAGTTTTTGTTACCGAAAAACGAACTTCCCATCCCCATTCCCATTCCCATTCCCATTCCCATCCGGCTTAACTATTAGGTGCATTAAATTTGTCGAACTGTTCTCTTGAGCGTTGTTTTGGCGTTTCTTTGGTGTGCATCCTGTTGCCATTGATTTTTGGCTGTCGTCAGACCTTGTTCTTCTCGGGTCTTCTTTATTTTCAATGTCGTCGGCGGCGGTGGCGGCTTGTATTTTTATCTATCTTTTGCTTGTTTATTTGTTGATGTTGTATTATCGTGGAGGACTGTCAAAAAATTATTATTGTTATGTCTTATGTGTATATGTGCGTTTTTTCCAGTTCTTTTGTTTGTTGGTCGCACAGCGATCATCGGAGCGATCATCATCATCCGATCATCTTTCGGAATGCATTGTTGTCAGGGGGCACCTTTTCTTTGGGATCTTTGCGCTTCTTGAGCGATTCTCCTTTATCGGGTTTGTTCTGTTTTTCGGTTGTTGTTTTTTTTTTCGTTTCGTCGTCGTTATTTCGAAGATCGCGTTCGACAGATGTGTGCTTACCGGTGGTGAATATTTTTTCCTTTTGGTGGACAGACAGAGATACCTATCTCTTGCTGTTTGGCTGTGTTTTTGAGGATTGAAGTGGGATATTAACAATGCCATCATGGCCATTACCATTATTGTGGCACATTGATATTCATCGATTTGTTTTAGTGTGGCTGCATAGCCGGATGGATTTGTTGTATAACATGGCTTTGTGTGGATGTGTGGGGGGTGACAAGTAGGTATGAGGTGAGGAATTCGAGAATGGAATGTTCTTACTTGAAAGGTAAGGCAATTAAAATGATGACATTGACGTTATCATTGGCTGCGCAGCACAATTTGTAACGATTTACATAATGGATCGGAAAAGAGAGGAAAGATATTGTGAAACGACCAACGGATGGTGGTCCGCAACAGGCTTTAAACTGTTTACGCGGATTGAACTTTATCGATGACAACACTTTTCACAAGAGTGGCTTAGGTGATGGCACGCTCTTCAGAAATGTCATCTACAATAGTACATATAGAACCAAGCAGCACTAAGTCATGAGTTAAGGGCCGTTTGCTGATACGACTCTTAACGATTTAAGTTCGACTTAAATACTTATGGGCTACTTTTATCAGGGCATAAACTGTCACATAATAGTTTATGTGGCACTTAAATTCGCTATGAGTCGTATCGGCAAACGGCCCTAAGAGTCGTATCAGCAAACGGCCCTAAATGGTGGATCAAAACAGCAGTCAAATCCCCCGTCACCCAGCGACAAGCTGCGAAGTCTTGCACTTAATGCTGCAATACTAACTTATATCCAAGAACTGAGTCTTTCTTTCGACGGGCACCAATTTGTTCAAATATGGCTTTTACGTACCACCACACGAGCCCAATAAATCATACAAGAAAAGAATACGAATGCTTAGACCAGCTATGGGACTGAAAGACTCTTCTACAATAAACCAAACAAATTCTCAAAAATTTGTAGAAGGCTTCCGAAGTGAAGTAAATTTTTTTTAAAGGGTTAGTGCCACCTTAGGTAAAACATCCAAAAGATGGGTATTGAATAAACTTAATGTACCTAGTCTTTTCACAGATAATGACGAAACTGAATCGGGGTAGCACCTAGCAAGTATATCTACTGAGGAAATACATCAGAAGAAGAGGCTTACTGTAGTGAACAGCATCTGTTCCATTACATTAATATGCACACCTTACAATTTTTCCCGCATTCGCATATACCTATCCTTCCCACTACCACACAAATTTCGGATCATTTAGAGAGCAAAATACGATTTTTTGCTCTTTTAGAGAGTAAAATACGATTATTTGCATATTACATGAATGACAAATGTGTGCCCGTGAAGAAACTTAACTTAAGTCATTTAATTTAATAAACAAATCAAGTAAAAGGGTCTCTTCATCCTTAGAGTAATATAAAATATTGGTTACGAAACGCTAGAAAAAAAAATCTTCTCTCAATTTCATAAGAGGAATTTAAACATTATTGGTCCTCTAAACGGCACAAGAGATCAATTTAGTTTAGACTACATAAAACCCAGTTACTCCTATAGCACTTAACGCCCTGTATGAAAAAGTGGTTAGCTATGAACTACACTATATATCCTTGTGTGGAAAATTTAGTCGCTTCTTGTCCTCTAAACTGACTCCGTGGTTAAAAGGATACATTCACGACAACAAGTCTAATAAAAGGAACTGAAACTTTTCGTACTATGCGTACATAAAGGGTGGGCCTTCTTGTGGTTTCTTTTTAAATCATAGGTTATTTTGACACAGAAAGTCAGTATCATAGCTCCGCGAAATTATTCGCTTTACACTTGAACAACGTTGGGAAATATTGAAAACTTATTTCCAAATTGAGTGGTGTGTAGCCTAAACAGTGCGTTTTTAGAAAAGAAGTTTTGGCCGAAATGAAGCACCCACCGCGCTTGCTGAACGCAAGTTTGTGCAAAAAGTTCGTGAGACTGGTATGCTAGTGGACAACACTCATGGTCGTACGCCAGTGCATCCACATGGAGTGACAGTTTGGTGCGGATTGTGTAGTGGTGGCATCATTGGACCATTTTGCTTCGAAAATGAGGCTGGGAACTACGTTTCGGTCAACGGTGGGCGTTACAGAGCCATGTTAACCGACTTTTTTTTTTATTGAAATTGAAGATATGAATTTGGTCGACTTCTAGGTCATGCAGGATGGCGCGCCATGCCACACAGCCCATGCTACAATCGATCTTTTGCGCACCAAATTCCCAAATCGTGTTATCAGCCGTCTGGCGATGTCAATTGGCCGCCTCGGAGCTGCGATTTGACTCCTTTGCACTTTTTTTTGTGGGGAACAGTGAGGACCGATGTTATTCCAGCAATCCGGAAACGATTCAAGCACTTAAGGCCAATATCATCCAAGCAATCCGTGAGCTACAGCCCGAAACCATCAACAAGGTCTTGGAAAATTGTAGTGACAGAATGCGTTACTGCGAAACCAGCCGAGGCAGCCACTTGACGTTGCGTTCCATTATTAATGGGAATGTTTGCTTTTACTAATAAAGCCACAATATATGGAAAAATGTATTTTTATTCATTTTATTGCACTTTAAAAAAGGAAATTGTATTTGGCCCACCCTGTATACGATAAAATTAGAAAGCTTGATATATTTTGGAGCTATTGCAAAAATTTATGCGGCACCTAAGTGTCTATATTCACAAATCGATTTCGCATCCGTAACCTAGAAACGAAGTTTGCTGCACGCAAATGTTAAAGAAATCACATGCCAAGACGTCTCTTTGCCATACGAGGCTACATATTTGGAGGAGCTTTAAGCAAACTGCATGACATATTTTTCACTGCCAATTCTACGTCGGAGGGATCCCAAATTCGATCATTGCCATGAATGCTTGATATATCTGTGGCCACAAACCATAACCCCTAAAGTCGAGATTTTGATGCCATTAGATTCAGCGTACTCAAATCTATTTTGTAATTTTTTTTCAGCTTTATACCCATAAAAAAGCGGCCACAGTTTCAAAAAAAAAACAACAGCTTAAGTCACTAGAGTCGATGGAGTAAAAAAAAACTTTAAACTACTTTAAAACAGACTTCAGCGGTTTTGCCTTGTGACCACAGATATGTAGGTGTAGGTATACTCACACATCGTTTTCGTGGAGCTTCAACAGATTTTATAATGCGGTGTTATGACGTCTTACAAAATAGCCCCCAATACTTCCACGTGATCTTGGTGGTTATAAGTCTATGGAACTATAAAAGGTATAGAGGAAAAGGTTTAAGGCAATCGCGGTTATTTTGTCGCACACATTGGTAAGCTTTGCTTAATATTTTTAGCTTTATACTTTTTACCCATACCCATAGTATACTATTCCGTTGCAATCATAATCGACTTACAAATCCCTCGTATCAACTGCCTCGACCGTCAGCTTAGGCAATTAAAGAGAATTTGCCCACAAGAAGTGCCAGATAAAGCCAGCACGGGGCCTGTAGCAAATTTTATCAAGGGGCCCTTGGATAGCTTTAGGTTATCAAGTAATGGTATAAAACAAAACTGTTACAAACAAACTTTCCTTATCACATTACCTACGGTTGGCTAGACGAAATTTATTTCAATAAATGCCTAGCCTATCTATAATTGAACTCAAACGCCGCAGGCAGGATTACTGCCAACTGTGCCGTTCATTTCAAGTGCAAAGTCCGACCGTGAATTTAACAAACCACTTAATCCCAAAAAAATAGTTCAACGTAACAAACAATGTACACACGGCAACGACAGATCAACCGGATCTGTCGAAATATCCCAATTGATCTATTTGACATTAAGTTGAACATTGATTGTGGAAATTTCACAGTTTTAGGTAAGTTGATGTATTGCTGACTGTACCTACATTTGTATGTGGGATAGCTGAAATAAAAAAAAAAAAACAAACAAACTTAGTAAAACATAAAAATAATAAAATACTAATTTGTTTGCTTGTCCTTCTTTTACTTCATAATTGAGTAACGGATCGACTGGGTGATTTTTATTCACAACGATTTTCCATGCGAATGGAGTCCCGGAAATCAAACCAGATTTTTTCTAAAGTTTTGTTTAATTTTTTCATTATTATTTTCGCAAGAAAATACTACTCCATATTATCATCCATATGTTGTTGATTACTAGCCAATATCATGGTTGCCACTTGCAAAAAAAAAATAGCTACCAAAATTTGAAAAAAAAAAATTTACCGAACCAAGATAAGCATTTAAATGAGGTGATATGGAGTTCGTGTTTTTGGTGCTCCTGCTCAAAAAGTTACCATAACCAGAACAAAATTACCAAAACTAAAAAAACAGAAAAAAATTACCAAAATTGGTAAAAAATTACCAAGTGGCTATAACCTATAACCCTATAACCCTTTTTAAATTGTTCTGGTTATTTAGTAGATAAAAATATTAGGGGAATTCCTCTAGGTATTAGTTTTAGTAGTAGCCAACTTGCGTGTTATGCAAAGCATAAGTTGTGGTGTGACGTGACCAGCGCCCACTTTTGGAAATGTACTAAAAGTTTAACTTATAGCTGAAAATTTTAATATATTTCTTTCGTGGTAAGTGTTGTACCTATATTGATTTAAAAAAAAATATTTTCACGCTTTGATCTAATAAATACTTTTTTATGATCAGAAAGCGTTTTGCGCGGGGCCCCAAAATGCGCAGGGCCCGTAGCATTTGATACTCTTGCTACGTGGTTAAGCCGCCACTGCCTACAAGTTGTTTTCCGTGTTACTATGTGGGAAAGTATGTGTGCCATGTTTAAGTAAATTAGCCGCGCGCATACACTTGCACATAGTAACCTGGCAGTTGATTCAGTCTTTTTATTTCATTACACAAATTTTTGTTTTGCTGCTTCACATGCAAATTTAGGAAAGGGGGGAATCGGGTAGGTGCGCGGAAGCGGACGGTCTATTTAATACTTAGTTTTGGATCAGGCTGCAAGGGCTTAATAACATCTGACATAATGATGAAGAGCCCATATATCTAAGAGAGACGCGATGTAGTAGTTCATACAGAGTTTGGGGTTCAGTTTTTGATTTTAGATTAGATTAGGCTGGATACGTCGATCTATATATCGCATTAACTCTGCGAGTTGGACAACCACAACTATACCTGTGCCAAAGCTGCCTCTGCGTGAAACTATATAACCCAACTGAAATGGCATTTCGAACACAGATCATACGTCATAAAGAAATAGGTATTCCCTGCAAAATCGTTTTCAAAAAAGAACGGCTCGTGTTTTAGGTTATGTAAAAACAAAATTCACTTTTGGCTTCGTGGCAATAAACCTTCCCGACAGCATTCATTTCACTGACACCAAAAATATACTTTCAGCATTTAAGTATTGTTGTCTGATAAATTCAAAGGCTGTTGGTATACCTCCCTCAGTTATGCAATATCAGTTAATTTGCCAAGAAGTTCCAGCTCAAAGTGCGGACAATAAACCAACCGCAATCATTATCTTCGCCATATGTTTTGAATGTCAGTCTGAGCAGATAATTAACCAGAACGAGCTAAATTTTGTGTCAATTTCTTTATTAAATTTTCTCCCATTCAATACCAAGGTCATTATTAAATTCGAATGCAATTGTTAGTGTTACTCGCCACCGTCACTTTAACCATTATTAGCTGCGCAACAGCAGTTGAAAATATATCCATGTGTACCGCTGGACAGATTGAAAGAAGAGGTGGAATGGAACAATAAACGCTGCAAGGGAGTCACAACAAAAAAAACCCGTCGAAAAGCATCCACCACAAGTTCAATAATTGACCGGATCACGTATGAAACTCTGTTTAAAAAATTGCGTTGCTTCTTTTCTTTAAATTAAAAATAAAAAAACTGACTGTGTTTATATTTATTTTAAAAAATATTCAACGTGGGTCCGCATTTTGTCTGCAGCGATCACGGTCGTGGTTGTTTATCCATCTACCGTCCACACATGCGTAGCTTATAGGTATAGTGGTCAACTGGAGTTGAAGAAAAAAAAAAAAAACAACCAAAAACAATAATTTTATTAATCATGACAACTGCTTTGGTAGCTGCTTTGTCTTCAGCTTGTTCTCCTTCTTCTTCTACCTCTTTTGTCTGGCTGCATATACCCTTTTGGCTTAAAAAGGAGAAATGAACCTACAATATTGCGTGTCTTCTGTAATTCAGTCCTTTTATCGAAAACATATTCATGGCCGCCCATTATCCTTGCACCGGTTCATCAGAAAAACGAAAATCAGTATCTGCTATAACAAACACGGTTATAAGATAACCTTAATTGTTTTCGTGGTTCGCTTTTGGTTCGGAAAATATTTCCTCTACAATGTAACGTGATAATAACTTACCTACCTTGCTGTCTGCAAGGCGTTAAAGGATGAACTGTTTATATGCGACAGATGGTCATAAACATTATTGACAGAAATATAAATATTCGACACATTTTTGAGTTGAATGATGACACCTCCTATTGGGAAACTCTGACGGGACATCTGAACGCAGCCAATTTTCTAGGATAGGACCCATTGTGACACAAATAGGTAACTTTGATTGAATATTCAAAAGCTTTAAAGTACAGTAAGAGATCACTGAAAAGTTTTATCTTTCAATAATATAAAACAGAATTAAGTCAAATTTTTGTACTAAAGTGATTTGAATTAGTCAAGTTCTTGTCAAATGATTTGAGAGCGCAAACAGTATTTTTGGGGAAATTTCTGAAACCCATATCATAAAAATAATATTTTTGAGGTGAGTTTTTGTGATTTTTTAAAATGACTATTAAAACTATTTTTTAGATTTTTTTTACCTGCTTGTTTGTGCCAGTTTTTCTTTTAGTAAATTTTAAAACGCTATTCAACTGTTTTTTTTTTTCGGTCGTTTTTGGGGTAGATCTTGATTTGAATGCTGATTTTAAACGAGGCATTTCGAAACGATTTGAAGCAATTTTAAAGCAGTTGGGCAGGATATTTGAAAAAGCTATCTACGTATACGGTCCTTGGGAAGATGTTTGATGAATTAAATTGCTTTTTTGGCAATAATTGCTTCACAATTCTAAGTTCTTGTTCTTCATAACATAAATTCTTAAATTTTCTATTGCTCATCGTAATTTTTGCGCAAAATACAAGCACAGTTCTTCACTGTCAGATAAAAATATGTAAATAAATAGGAGTTGGTGCAACAGGTCAGGTTCTCACAAACATTTGTTTTATGTGAGTTTTTTTTTATTTTTGAGATGCCTGCTAATTGAGAAGCTCTTTTTCAGTCTTTAGCGAGAGGTTGCGCAGTGAAAACAAAACCTTAATTTTGTGTTTTTCTAAGGATAGAACCTGAGATTTCTCGCTTTTTAGTTCAACACACTAACCACTAAGCCACTGCGCCTACAGATACCAGATTTAATTTCAAGTAAGAGTAAGTTGCCCTCTTTTGGTGTCGCAGTCATTCTAAAAATAACACAATTATAGCTGTTTGCGGCCAATCTGACCGTAAAGTGTGGGGCAATCGACCGCCGAGAGAGGGTTGCTAAAATTTCAAGAAGGATTCTCTTATATGCTCTAGGAGAACGCATTCTCAGGGTTCGGACTTCAATCGTACAATTTCACAGTAGATCTTAAAAAAAGTGCAGTAGATTCACTTTTTTACAGTAGATTTTGAATTTCGAAAAATGCGATAAAAGTGAAGTTTTCAAAAATTTTTTTTAAACTGTATTCGTATTTGACAGCCAACAGCAGAACAACAAGAACAATAAATTTAGTAACAGAGAAAGACACACTTGAGACTTGACTTCAGTATCAGTTCATGCAAGGCAAAGGCAGTGAAAGCGAGGTAGCATGCACATTTTCTTTTAAAATATATTGTAATAGACTGCAGAATCAATAAACAGTGCTTTCAGTAACTGATTATTTGCAATGGGCTTATACAAATTTACTAAGGAACGAAAATGTGTAAATATATTCAATTTTGATTTCTGATTTCCGAAATTCATATAAATTGCAGTAGATTATCAGTCGAGCGCAGTGGTGCAGTTGATCTTTTTTTTTTCCTAAATGTGCAGTAGATCTACTGCAAGTGCAATAAAGTCCGAACCCTGCGCATCGTTGCCAAGCCAGCAGTGGCTTTTTCGATCGAATGCAGGAGTTTTGTTATTTTTGCTTTTGCTTACTTCTTCGCTCCTTTGATGAATATATTCCGTATGTTTCGAATTGATTTTGCTCTTTTAAAATAATTTTTAAACATACAAAAACGGCGCTGGCTGTTTTTTTAACAATGATCAAGATCACAGGAGCGTATTCTCATTTTACATGACATACCTAATTTCTAGAAAGTCAAAATAATCATACAGCTGCACATATAGGCAGTTGCTGAAATATCGTCCATTAATCAGCATATGAAGGCACAACCTTCTCCTAACGGTATATCCACTCAGTTGCAATTAAAACGTTATACGCATCGCATCTTCAGCTGCTGCCCAATTCATTATTTCCTCCAGATTCCTATTCAAAAACGTTTTGCGTGTCCTCCATAGACGAAGACTAAATGCAATTGACTGGAAGCAATCGCCCAACATTTTTTTATTCCATCCACACCGCTCAGAAACAGAATCAATGTCATCACACGTTATTGCATTTCGTATATTCCAGCAGTGTTCAAACTCTCAAGCTATACATACAATAGATACAATTTCCTTCCTATGCAGATACATTCGGGCGAGATAACGAATACACCTTCCCACCTGCACTGCACACCAGCTTTTCGCAGTGCGGTGATGATGATGACACCGCCGCTGTACCTGTAAACTGTACACAACCGACCATTGGAACAGCTTATTTCTGGGAACATATATTGTCGAAACATCTTTGGCCTATAACAAATACCATCACAGGTCACACACAACTTTCCTCACTTCGAAGAATGAGAACGCCTATGCCATCATCGTCATCCATAAAACCGACCGACAACGATGACACGGTATGAATGAATTTTGTTGGGGGTCCTCACTCCTCAACGCTTTATTCACCGCGTCTATGCACTGAGCTTCGTGAGGAGAAATAAGAAACGAAACTTCACAGCGACTTAACCAACCGTGATGACAAGTGAATTCATTACAGAACTACCGCGGGATAAGTTTGTATAGATAGTTCTTGCAAAAGACCACATGAAACCGGAGGTTCAAACCCAAGGCGTTGGCGTTTGGCCCATGATAATGATACGCGCATACACAGAGAAACATTTCGATTGCTCGCACCCAATTTTCTGTAGCTCAAGTAAGTCAAGTAAGACGCGCAACGCGCTCGCTGGTGTGTAAGCGTTTCTGTGTTGCTATCTCTGCCTAGAAAGCAACTGAACCGCATCCGAACGTATCCATTAGTAGCAATTTTTCCCTCATTTTCACAGAGAGCTGTAGTAAACGAAGAAACGAAGGAGGTTGCCGGGCGGCACATGAAAATCGCTTCTTGAAGGAAATCCATCAAAAGGCCGGCAATGGCTGATGATGATGGAAATGTTGGTTAGTTGGTAGCGTCTTCTATTTTTTTCCCCGATTCTACATTTAAGTTATCAGGTACCAGAGTGCCGCGTCGCTGTAAACTGGTGGTCCGCCTGTCAGTGGTCTTCGTCGGCGGTTGGGCTGAATTGAGTGACTGCACTTAGTGTGGTTTGTTTGTTAATTCGTTCGTTATAAGGCGTAACAATTTGAATTCGTATTCGTTTTCGTATTCCCCGCGTGGAATGTTTATTCTGTTTCTCTCTCTTTATGAAATGCTAATTTGATCGGAGAGCTAGTTATAAGGGAAAAGCCGGCAGGAGCAGTTCACATCGTGCCTCTGAGACGAGTTTTTTTTCCTTTTTTCCAGTGTAGGGTTTGTATTTCTGTTGGAGTGCGGGATAATTGTATACCTACCACGTTTTTATGGCTATATTTCTTGTGAGGAATTGTATCTGAGGCAAACGGCGCTAATTATTTGTTTAACTTGATGAAGATGGAAATTGAAGATGTTTCGAGAACGAGACCGTAACAGAGGGCAGTGAAGAGTAAGAACAAAATGCACATGGAGACAAAAAGGATATTGGTATAAGTTTTGATAAAAGGTAATTTGGAGAGCACGAGTTCGCCCCTCAACTCCTTCGATTTATTTTTCAGAAATTTTGCTTAGATTTTTACACATGAACATCATGTGTGATAAAAATACCTTATTCATTTGATTTGTGTTTTTTATTCAATAGTAGAAAAACTACACGAAAATGCAGCAGTTTGATAGATTATATTGTACAAGCTGCACATAAGTTTGAAGTCTTTCCACTCTCACCCTAAATGGTCTTTGGATACTTTTGTACGTGGCGCTACTGTAGACTTATGTAATCAGTAATCAGTAATCCTCTCCAGTAAGCACGGCCTTTGGCTTACAACCCCCATTTGGGCATAGTTTATTTATTTCAATTAATTGGTTTGTACATTAAGATATAATCTTTTATAGTACTTGGTATGTTTGCTTCAGGAGAATTGAAGATTCTTAAATCTAATTACAAAATAGATCTTAATCTAAGAGATGAGAGGTTGAGTTTATGGAGTGATGTTATAATGAAGATTCAGATTTGGTGGGATGGGTTGGAAAAATGTTGTAGGATTGCACTTTTAAAATATGAGGGATTTAAAATATTTTTAATTTGAGAAAAATTTTTAGTAAAGAGTTCCGAAGTCTGACGGTATATATGAAAAATAAACGTTACAACGGGAGGGAATAAGGCTGATAGTTCTTGAGGAGCGAGGGAAATGAAGTCAGTTATACAAATAAGACGGACATTGAGTATTTATAATTTTATGTAAAAAGATACAATTCCTGGCGTTGATATATTTTTAGGGTGCAACCAATTAAACCATTAGCAAACACAGAGAAATGGTCATATCTACGAACGCCGTAAACATAATGCACTGCGTCGTTGAAGGCAACTTGAAGTTTACGTTGGGATAATGAATCTAGACTGCTGTAGACCACCTCAGCATATGTTATGAGTGGTATGATTAATGCCAATACTTTCGTCACGTTTCCTTTGGAGTAAAATAAGCACTAATCCATAATTTGCGTAGACATCCGTAAATACGATCACGTTTGTATGATTATAACCGGACAAGTTTCGATTAATTGTGTAGCCAAGACTAGTGACTGACTCGACAGCTTTAATTTTATTGTTATTCAGATATATATCAGGTAAAAGACACAAATTAAAAGCACTTTTGGAAATGGGTATTACTTGGGATTTTGATGGATTAAGTAGTAACCCATTAGCTATTGACCAAGTGTGAATATGTCGTAGCTCCTCGTTTAAACAAAGGACAAGTTCATTTAGGTTGCTAAAGGGTTTCGCTAGGTGTAATTGGACATCATCAGCATATAAATCTACAGAAGCATATTTACATACTGATGGGAGGTCATTTATGAACATGCTGAAGAGTATCGGTCCTAATATTGAACCTTGAGGCACTCCCTGCTTAATGTCTTTTGAAAATGAAAGACGTTCACCAGAGAAAACCCTCTGCGATCTGCCAGAAAGAAAACTATAAATTAATTTCACTGCCCTTTCACTGAAACCGAAATTATTCTTAAGCAGGATTTTATGATTTAATGTAAATCAAAGGCCTTCGAGAAGTCTAAGAAGCAAAGCAACGAAACATAACCTCTATCGTAGGAAAGCTGTGGTTAGCCCTGAAACCTGATTGCTGAGCATACAGCAGCCTGTTGAGTGTTAAATGCTTCGTTATCTGCTTAGCCATTGCCTTTGACAGACATGGAAGAATACTAACCGGCCTAAAGTCAGGAGGAGAAGATGGATTAGTTTTCCTTGCAATTGGCAGCACTCTTGCAATTTTCCAGAACTGAGGAAAAGTCGATGTTGTTATGCACCAGTTAATCACATGCGTGAGATGAGAGATAATTTGAGGTAAAATAAGTTTAATGAAACGTATTGGAAGGCCATCCTCACCTATGGAATTAGACTTTATAGCTGCTAAGCATTCAGCAATTTCGACTTCAGTGGCTAATACAAAATCCTCAAATATTGGCTCAGAGCTAATAGAGTCTACCGAGTGATCAGAAGCAAAACAAGTAGCAGTGAGATAGTTGCCTAGAAAATAACTATTTAGTACATCCGGATCAAGATTACATTTGGAGTCATTGCTTCCACTGGATATACGAATTTTTCGCAAGTTACTCCAAAGTTTCTTCACAGGAAGAGAAGTATTAAATTTAGAGGCATAATAGTTTTTCTTAGATGTACGCAGGATGAAAGTTGAGGAATTGCGCGCTGCTTTGTATGAAGACCAATGCACATCAGACGGTCTACGTTTCCATTTGCTGTATAATTTGTTCCTAGTTTTTATAGATATAATAACCACGGACGTAAACCACGGACATGATTTGTTCTGAATTTTAACTGTTTTAGTCGGAACACATTCATTATAAAGGGTTTTTCAATAAGAGAGCTAGAAAAGTTTTTTTTTAAATAAAACAAAAACGGTTTTAGATATGAATGAAATTCTTTATTCCTGTGAAAGTACGTTCGATACCAATATGTATGGAACTCGATCTCTTTTGCATGGCCACCACGGGAACGATTCAAGAAGTTCAGACGCTGAACCCAATTTTCGACGGCATAAATCGGCCGATACTGCTGCAATTTCACCTTCGATATTCGTACGAAGTTCATCAATCGTCGCTGGCTTGTTGACATAGACCATAGACTTGACGTAGCCACACAGGAAATAGTCTAACGGCGTCAAATCGCACGACCGAGGCGGCCAAGCGACTGCCCCATTTCGTGAGATGACACGTTCTCCAAACTTGGTTTCAAATAAATTGATGCTGTCACAACATTCGCTGTGCGGCTTGTGGCGCCGTCCTGTTGGAACCACATGTCCTCCAAGTCCATATCATCCAATTGGGGCCAAAAATATTCGGTTATCATTGAACGGTAGCGATTCCCATTCACAGTAACGTGCCGGTCTTGATCATCACGGAAGAAGTACGGCCCAATGACGCCGCCGGCCCATAAACCACACCAAACCGTAATTTTTTCGGGATGCAATGATGACTCATGGAGTACGTGTGAATTGCTGCCTGACCAATACCGCATATTTTGTTTATTGACGAAGCCATTCAGCCAGAAATGAGCCTCTTCGCTGAAGATGATTTTTCGATGAAAATCCGAATCATTTTCAAGTTGTTGCTCAGCCCAATTCACGAACATACGACGCTTCTGGTGATCAAGCGGCTTCAGTTCTTGCGTCAATTTAATCTTGTAAGGATGAAGGCCAAGATCTTTTCGCAAAATTCGCCACAACGACGTCACAGAGATGCCCAACGCTTGAGAACGACGGGTGAGAGACACATTTGGGCTTTCTTCAACTGAAGCCTCAGCGGCAGCAATATTCTGGACACTATGGGCACTTCTTTGTCTCACGGGCACGGGAACATTTTATACTGCGCCTGTGGACTCAAATTTTTCCACTACACGCTCAATTGTTGATCTGCTAGGACGATTATGACGACCATAAATTGGACGTAGCGCTCTTAACGTTGAGGCCACTGACTCCGAATTTCGGTAGTAAATTTTAATAATTTCAACTCGTTGTTGGCTCGTATATCTTACTGAAGAGAAATGTCAAAAGAGCGGCAAGAAATTCGACGTCGTTTGCTGTCCCTGTCGCTCTACTTTTGTAGCGTCCCTGTTGAAAAAACCCTTTACAATTCTACTAATATTGATTGAAAAAGTTTTACTTTTTCATTTGGATCGGCAGTTAATCGACATTGTTCCCAGGGAGCCGAAAAAGTTGCGATTTGAAGGCCACTGAGATCGATGGAATTGAAATCTTTACATGAGAAAGTGTCAGAGATGGCAGTTTTCGTCAAATTGATGTCATAAGTACAGAAAAGTAGATCATGATCTGAAATATCAAACAGAAGAACAAGCGATGGACACGAAACAACAGTGAGATCAAGAAGACTAGGTAACTTATTCGGCGCAAAACGTGTAGGGGTAAGTAAGTAAGTGTAGGGTAAGTATTATTAACGTAGTGTCGACATTCCTCGATGTCCACCTACAAGCACCAGCAGACGACTGATGCTCTCTTTCCTGAGCAGGTACTAAAAGTCGTAGAGTTCGATGTAAGATTTATCTCAACCCCATGGGGACCTCAAACTTCCCCGATTTGCGTTCCGAAAGGACAAGGGATATTTTGATTAGCCTTGGTCAACTTAGATATTTATTTACTTCTTAACCTTAGAGCAGAACTGTGGTGATATTGTGTCCACTTCGGTTCCAGAATTTTCAAACGTGTCAATGACAGCTCTGTCGATAATTTCTATCATCAGCGTATAAGCAGGTATCTGTGCTGTTGCTTTTCCAAAGCTGAGGTAAGTTCACAGGCTACAGAGGCCAAACTTTGGGGTCGGTGTGCAGTGGCTACTTTTCATTTTGAAAAAAAAATAGTTAACAAACTTTTTGAAAGCTTCTTAAACTAATTAAATAATGTTAGGTTACCAATAAAACCTATCTGCTGAAGCAGAGGAGCATCCGGTGGGCTCTGTCCTAAAGGGGGTTTCATGTTAAGGCCAGGATCCTGTATGCAATGTCAAGTGTACTGATGACTCTCAAGTCTAAGGTGTGGGCAGTCTAAACAGTCCCCTTACTTGCGGATCAGGCAAATGCTGCTGATAGTAATTAGAGATATATTCGATCACGCAGGCTATACCTCTGGTGTATGGGCATGTTGTTTGGCTGCATGCGATTTTTCTCTCTCGTCATAAGACCCGGTGTTTCGTAGAGGCGATCCGGTAAATTTCGACTCTAAAGTTACAGCATTTCTAATGAAATCTTAGATTCGAATGATCTCTGGTTGGCGGACTGCATGGGCCATCTTGAGGGTAGTATTTTCTCATATTTTTATCCCTCAGACATGCCCAGACAAAGATATGTATACCTTGGCTGTGAAACTAAATAGCAGCCAGATAATCGTATATGGGTCCTCGGAAAGGCCTGAGGACCAATATGACTTATTTCGCTGAAAGTTTGATCATCGGAATTTTACTTTATAAAAACCTATTGTGCCGAGGAAACATGTGCTAGATATAAAATTAAACATTCAACACAGTCAACTAAACTATTTCCGTTGATGTTGTGCTTTTCAATCTGATTCTGCCCTTTTTAATGGTTTTAGTTCACATTTGCGGGCCTTTCGTCATCAGCCGCCGCACAGTCTACCCAACAATCGCCAATACTTGGCCGGAATAATCATCCGCTAGTAGGACTGTGCTCATTTTAATTCACATCACACCAATACATATTACTCTGCCTTTATTGTCAAAATATTTGCAGCTTGAAGTTACGTAACGTCGGATGAGAATGACAGTTCATTACTACCCGCTTGTCCACCAGCGATTGAAGCTACATATGTCTGAAACAATGAAGTTCTTCTGTGACATATGCCGCCTAAGCAAACAAAGGATTCCGGTTTACGTTGGGGTTTACTGGAAAAATGATTCACCCGCAACTAACATTTATGAACCACCCAAAGCGATCCAAGCGCGATGATCAACACCGACGACAATTTATTGATATCTTGTTCAGTTTAAGTTTCGTTGAATTTCGGCCAAAAATCAAACGTGACCGCAACATTTTATTTATTCGATTCATAAATTTGCTTGTGCCAGACTTTGATGGGACGCTGCCTTTACTTGAACTGTCGCGTTTATATACTCTCTTTTCCAGGGCGATATACTCGTCATCATCAAACAACAACAACACCACTGATGATCGTGATTATGGATTATTTTAGCGTTACCAACAATTGCTGCGCCAAGCTCAGGTAGACCGACAAGTCCCTCATTTGTGTTTGAATATTCACGACGACGTTAAAAGATGCAAACAGCAACAACATAAGAAAAAGAAAAAAAAAAAAAAAACTCGAATAAATAACAAACCTAAAATAAATCTCAAATAACAAAGCGAGAAACGTGTCAATTTGAGGCGAAACGAGACCCCTGCGCGCACACGCATTCCTCACAAGAGGTGCCCCTCGGTCCGCCCGTCCCCCTTCATGGCTTTGGATCGCGCCAAAAGCAAAACATCAACAGAAAAATAAAAAGAAAACCTAACAACGCCAATGGAGTCAACTGGAGTTCAACTGGAGTTGAACTGCTCCCGCAATAATCCAATTGAAATGGTTTAATTGAAGATTTCATCATTTGAATTTCTCGGCCCGTTGTTCGTCGGTTCCTCTTCGTCGCTGGGTTGTTTGTTTCATCGGCCACTTTTCTGTTTGTTGGGTCTTTTTTTTGCCGCATTTTTGGTTGTTTTTTTTTCCTTATGTTGGCATCTTACGTTTTGCTTTGATTTATTGTTTTTTGTTACGACGAGAGGAGGAAGACCAAACACAAAAATAATAAAAGAGGTGAAATTTTGTGCGACTTCTTTTCTTTGGCTTGGAGTGTAGTGGACAGGTAAGCAAGCGTTTGGAATTACGTTACGACAACACCACGGTTACCTACTCCACCTAGCGAGTGAAACGCGACCACCACATGCAACAGTAACAAATAATTAATTTTATTAAAATAATTTCCTTTTATTTTTTGAAAGCGTTTTCTTGGCCAAACTGAACATTAGTTTTTATTTTGGAGACGTGGTCAGAATTCGGACGGAAGACAATGGATGTTTCCCACGAAATGAAATTCGTATATGTTGTGCCAATTGGTATGATTCGGTGGAACACGACATAATTTCTTTGGAACTCATTTTGGGCTGCTCATTTTTTTTTCATTCAAGTGGAAAGCCCTTAGTTTTACTTCCGCTGGACTGTTATGTTCTATAGGGTGAGGCAAAGTGTCGCTTCGGAAGCGCCAATCTGAATAAGAAAGTGTGTTCTGTCGAAGCAGTTATCAGTAGTTCCTAAATGATATTAAAGGTATTGAACTCTGTGATTATCTTGTTTCCTTCAACATAGGTTGGTGCTGAGCCTCTTTCGGAGTAAGTTCCAAGTTCCCTTTCTTTTCCGAGCTCATAAAAGCTCTTTGCGTATGGAGTATTCTGCCTTTTGGCGCACAGCGCCCTGCAAACCATTCATATAGAGTAGGTTTATTGATTTCTCTTGGTCTTATCAGTGCCTAGATAGCTGCGCTTCGAAGATGATCACAGCAAAGATGTAGGTAGCTTAGGTCAAGGGACTGCCTAGAAAGGCACACTTAAACATGATTGACAAGCCCTTTGTGAGTGACGGAAGGGAAAATGGCTATAGCGTTATTTTTGGAACATACCAGTTGCATAGCATTGTTGCTGAGTATGCTTGATGAAGATTTGTCTTGGGAAGGGTAACCGATGTAGCCTACCCCTCGACTATAACCTTCCGACATCTCTTCAAAATAATAGAGACTTGTTAATCAGCGTTCAGCCCTTCTGCTACGCAAGCTACTTGGGGTGTATCGAGTTGGTCAAGGTGGAGGTTACCGGTTGACAATTTGTCTTCGGGTAGGTGAGTGGTGACCGGAGCAGTCAAACTTTCCCCGGACAGCCCGTCAAAATAACGGAGATTAAACTGCTACACAAAGCATCTATGGAGTGTGCTAAGTTGGTCAAAAGGTAGATGTGACGACTGTATTTGGATATACGAAGGTTTTTTTTTTTTTTTCTTGACATGAGTTTTTCAGCGCAACCTTGCGTTTAGAGTCAAGCCTAAGTACTTAGCTGAGTTCGAATGTAGAACTACTTTATTAGTTATGTTCAGTGGCATGTGTTATACTTTTTTGTTGGTAAATTTAACATGAACCGGCTTCAGTTCATTTAATTTTATTTGCCATTTTTTGGTCCATTTAGACATAATGGGTGATTTTGTAAGCGTAGTTTTTTTTTTTAAAATCGAATAAAACACTTGTATCAAAAATTAAAAATTTGTATTGTAATCGATAAATAGACCATTGCCATTTACATTTTAAAGACAACTTTATGTAAATGATGTCCGCGGCTCCGTTTCAAATGGTCCAATTTTGCGTCACTTTTCCGAGAATTTCGGCCTGCATTCCATAAATTACGCGTGTTATGTTATCCTGTAAGGCTTCAATCGTGTTCGGCTTGTCCACATAGACTAACAAATTTTTAAAATAAATTTCAATAATTTGCAATCGTTGCTCGTTTGTAAGTCTTTCCATGATTAAATGGCAGAGTATACTGAAAAATTTTCACTTTGACAGATGACGTTTGGACGCCATTACTAACCAGTGCCGCCAACCTGAAAAACTTAAGTCTTAAAAATTCACTCTTTATCATTTACTGTCCTTTGCAGTTTTTCTGTAACTTCCTGTACTGTACTGTTCTGTTTTTTACAGCAGTATCATCTGCAAAAGTAGCAACAGTAGTTTCATCATTTTGTGGTAGGTCGTATACGAAAAAAACAGTACATGCCCCAACACACTACCTTGCGGTACTCCAGCTTTGATATCTTTCAATACTATTTGAAAACATTCTTCTAAAACGACTTCATCCGATTCTAGAAGAAAAGGCACTGATCCCAAACCATCAGTTTGGATTTAGTAATAAATATACGAATCATATAATTGAAGTAGTCTCCTAAATAGCATGGTGCACAGTGATGTGACTTTTACCACTTTTTACACTTTCTGAAATTCTATCAACCTGAACTCGAAATCTACAACCTTTTACTCATCGCTAACCGCTAATAATATTTCTTTTCCATCATTGTATTAAATTGAAAATTGTATTGTATCGCCTTACTTTTTCCAGTCCAGTACTTTACTGCGCTAATATTTTTTTTTTAAATTGATGCATTTAGCTCAATAAATTTTAATTTTTAAATAATATCAAGAGCTAGAGGAATTGAAAATGCGTAAGTTCTTGGTTCCTACAGCAAGCAAAATGTAAATTAAATTTGTTTGTATATTTTTGCCCATTGAAGCCATTTAGATTTTGTAATGTATTTGCTGATACAGCTTATGTCAGTGCGAGATAAGTAGCTCAGGTATTCGAAGAAGTAATCTCCTAAGTTGCCCTTGCTCAAAGTATAAAGAAGATAAGTAATGATTTCGTCTTCCTCCTCACCCAGATAGCTCGTACAAAAATCTGAGTCTACGGACCGGACGTGTATATACCCATAAAACAGTTCCAGGTCAAGTCTTTGGGCGTTTTTTGGCACCTTATTTTGGCCAAATTTGTCTCGAAATTAATCAGGTATTGCTACTGTTCCACCTATTATTGGGGCGTCCTTTACAGCCTCTAGGAAGAATTGATTGCATTGGAGCTAACGGTTCACTGTTGTTGGTTTTGTGTAGGCCGCTTCTTTGTCTAGCAAGTTGGTCTTCCTTGTAGTTAGCCTTAATTCATTTTGACCTGGAACCCAGCACAGGGTTCCTGAAAATCGGTCCCCAATCTCGTTAAGAGATTCCCGGCATTGGAAATCTCTTAACGAGAGTCAAACATCAACTTTGATCTGATTGTTTGTGACTGTACAAGGTGGCGCAAAAATAACCTTCCGATGTTTTTTGGCTGTAATTTAAAAAAACAATGAAAAACTTTGATTCTTCTTGTGGATTATTTTTATTTGATCTTTTAATTTTTTTTACATCAAGTCGAGAATATGATGTCATGTAAATGGCCGCCGCCACACTTGATTGTCATTTGAGCCCTTTTTATGGCATTTTCCATCACTTTGGCCAAAACTTCCGGCGATAGGTCCTCACATTCTTGACGGATATTGTCTTTAAGAGCTGCAAGAGTCTGAGGCTTGTTGACATAAACCCGCGACTTCAAAAAGCCCCACAAAAAGAAGTCTGGAGCGGTCAAATCAGGCGATCTTGCGGGCTAGTGCAAATCGCCAAAAACGACCTGGGAACACCGCTTTCAGAATATCGGTTGTGGCTCGCGCAGTGTGTGCCGTAGC
Organism: Cheilosia vulpina; assembly: GCA_916610125.1. Classification (NCBI taxonomy): domain Eukaryota; kingdom Metazoa; phylum Arthropoda; class Insecta; order Diptera; family Syrphidae; genus Cheilosia; species Cheilosia vulpina. Next base: position 29,957,385 of record OU744278.1, read on the forward strand.
TCCGTCCTGTTGGAACCACATGTCCTCCAGTCCTAAATCGTCCAATCGCGGTAGAAAAACAATCGGTAAACATGGCCCTATAGTGCGCACCGTTCACTGTTGTCGTTTGACCAGCGGCGTTCTCGAAAAAAAAAATGGCCGCGTCAACAGAGGCGATATTCTCGGCACAACGGGCGCTCCGGGGCCCGCCACTCTTGGCAATGTCTCGTCTTTTCTAGGCGAGCTGCTAAACGTCGCAGTGTTTCACCAGTAGGCGTTGGACGGCTAGGAAATCTGCGACGAAATTCACGTTGTGCCAAAGTCACCGACCGATTATTGCTCAAATAAATATTCACCAATATTCCGCGTTCTGGAGCAGTGTAGCGTAACATTGTTTATTAACGTGTATTTCGCATGTGTTTACTACACAAATGTCAAAACAGAACTGACATTAGGGGCCAATCGCAAAATGTATAGCATTTTCTTTTGCGCCACCTTGTAGAAGACGATAGACAAGGCAAGTCCGCAGGCTGTCCACATATAGCCATCAATGCCGCCCTAAATACGCTCTAGTGGTCAGACGTAAATTCATAAAAGAAAATAAGAATTGTTAATACAATGACTTAAATGAGTTTAGCAACGTTTTGGATGTTGTTAGTTGAAACAGAACATGAAATGGAAAGTTCGGCGAAATTTTTATATACAAACTGTCATAATTAGGATAACTCCTCGAAAAAAGTTTTTCAATCCTCACCCTACCCAACTGCGCTTAAAAAGTATACCCGAAGGTTTAGTAAACTTGTCAAGGTATCGCTATTTAGTTCGACTTGTTGGGACAATTGCGAATGTTGTTAATCGCCATAAAATTCGAATAGCTATTTCTGTTTTTTTCTTTGAGCTACCTGGAAGAAGATATGCTTCGCCGACGAGTTCTCTTGGAAGAACAAAATGCGAACATATAGAGAAACACGGATGCAAGCTCGAAAAAAAAACTATGCAACCATATGGGAACCCCTTGCCCAGTAGATTGGTGGACAATTCCAGTTGACAGTCACAATCATTTTCACAACTTTTTTGATGTATCTGCGTCGTCTCACACGATTTCGACCTACCTAAATAAAATAGTTCGAAAGGGAAAGCCTGGGACCTAAAATTCCCATTGATGAAACTTTTCTTCAGATCAAATCTCAGCTCCGACAAAATGTGAATTCACTTCTACCTCAAGAAATGCACTCGTACCTACATGCCAATTGCTGTCAACTGACTGATGATACCTTTATTGGTTGATACACGTAACAAGAAAGATAATATGAAAGCTTAGCTAATACTTTCTAATTGTTTTCTAAATCTTCTCACTCGGCGGGTCTTCATTTTTGTTTTCTATACCCAACTTACCTACATTATCGCACATTCAATGCTCGCCTCCACTTTGATTCCGTTTAAGTTGTTTTCTCATTCGCGGGTTTATTACTGCCCTGGGAAACTCTGCCAAAAACATTAAACCCATACCAAAAGCCTGAGACTGAGATGATGTATCCATCACGTGTGAAACAGTTGAAGACCGACCTACCAGATCGGCGCAGCAATGAGCTCACTTACCACTTCATAGTTTATTACTTTTTATTGTTATTATTTGATATTTGTAGCTATATACACATAGCAGTATAGAGGTACGCATAGAAAAGAAATTCCGAAAATAGAAAAGAGAAATGGACGATTGTGCGATGAGGAAGAAGATGACGATGATGATGATGGTGGTGGCGTTGGTGGTACTGCTGCTGGCAGGTGGCATGGCGTCGCGTCGGAGGCGACTACAGTTGGGAGTACGGGGAGGAAAAAACGCTTCTTTTGTGGTCAGTGATCGGGAGTAGGTACCTCAAATGCTCTTTACTTTCACCCAGCAAAGAGATTAATCGAGGCCGACAGGCGCTCGCTACACACCATCGATTGCCTGCCTCCGCTGAGTCCACCATAGTTCGAGTGGAATAATAATCTCGCACTCTGTACACACCAATCGATGGGGAAGAGTCACAGCCGATCGGTGGCGTAGATCGATGGATTGCTGGATCAGTTGCGTGTTTCCTCACTTAACGCGGTCCAATCGACCTTACGGGGAGAGAGACTGAGAGCACATCTCTTGTACACTGGTACGCTCGATCAATTACACATTGAACAGTTGTTATTTGTTATGGCGGAATCGAGAGCTCGATTGGAACCGGTGAACCTTCACACAGGTCTCTGGCTCAGCGGCCGGCGCGGCGGTGCGGCAATCAATTCGCGAATTCCTTAAAGCAACTGCCATAGTACATCCACATCCAAGATGGAAACAGTTATGAAACGAAATGATGCATGTACGCTGGTGCGGCAAGGTGAGGTGGTGGTGATCGGTCGGCTATGGAACATACTCGGTGCGCCCGCGGACAGAGGAAGAAGAAACTTTAAATAAATGGAAGAACATCACATAATACCGTTTTGAGTTTCCATTCCATTTGCCTTCATTTGTCGCTCTTTCTCTATTTTCTCGACAACTCGACATGGATATGGTATGGCTATGGATGGCCCCAAAGACGAGGAGGACAGCCAAGCGAGTATCACTTGGATTATACTGCAGCGCTGTGTTATTATGTCGTTTTGTATGTGCGCGCGCGCGCTCCCCATTGAGACACATGAAGGCATCGAGCGTTAAATGGTGCGACGACCACGGTGGTGTTGGTGTGGTAGTGGCGGCATCAGCAAGAGCAATGCATATGAAATTGGGATTGTAAGCGTTGATTGCAATGCGATGTATGACTAGGGCTGCCATATTTCGATTGCGAGGTTTAAGAGGTGTTTTTACGTACATATGTTTTAGACTTGCTTCAAGTTGTGGTATTGTCTGTCAAATTTAAACTTTACATGTTGAGTTAGGATTAAGGGAGACGGCTACTTAATTTGTTCGAAGATCTAAAGTTTTTTTCTCGTTCGCTGTAGAGGACACCAACGGCCCGGCGCAAAGACCCTTTGAATTCAACCAGGAGAGACAACGCAATAGAGGACGACCTCACCTTAGGTGGACGCGGAAGTGGAAAGGGACCTCAACCAACTTGGAGTGGGCAACAGGAGGCAGTTGGCCTAAGAACTTTCCAATTCCACTTATGCTGCGGTCTTTCTCAGCTATCTTGCTACTTTAAGGCTGGGCTGTTAGAGACTGGTCGGGTTGGTGCGATTTTTTCCTTACGCTCCACGTAATGTAGCCACTACTGTGGTTGTATTTTAATCTTTTTGACCTGGTCAATATTGCTATATGGCTCGTCGTTAAATTGGTTGGAGGATGAGTGTTGCATAGATATAGGAGTAAATTGTTTGACAGTTCAATTAGATTCTTTTTCGACAATCTTCCCTTTAGCTTTTCATGTCCGAAAGTGTCTGAACTGCTTCTGTCACAAGTGGAGATTCTGTCCGATCATTGGTCTGAGTTTTATTTCGCACTGAGTTATCTTGGTACCCTGTGCAAGGAAACTTCAAACTACAGTCTTCGAATAAAAAATTCTACAGGTATCTACAGCCCGACAGCCGCCGTACTTTTTAGACTACAATAATGTTTCACAAAAAAACACACAATTGAAAGTTTGGTTGTTAAATCCAAATTAGAACTATTTCTGAGAAATTTTATTTTTGAATTTATGATAATTTAAATTTTATGACGGTTCGTAAACAAATTCTAAAGTAAAACTGATTATTCAACAACATAAAATGTTCTTGTTGAAAAAGAAGTTGAAGTAAATACATAAAACTAGATTCATCGACATTTTTTTTCTATGGGTATAAATACTGTATTAGGCGTTTTTCTTTTTTAGTTCAGAGCACAACCTGAACTGTTATACAAAAAGTTCGTGTTTCTTTTTTAGCTCAGATTTGTGTCTCTTTTTTCGATCTCAGAATAAATTGACTGAGCAGGCTGAGTAAAAAGCTGAATACACACTCACAGTCACATTTGACAGAAAATAAACAGGATAAACAAAATAATTAAAATGGTGGACGACCTTTGTTGTTCTGGAACTGAATGGTAACCAATTTAATAAATAAAAATTAATAAATTTTCAAATTATACATATATTTATTAAAAATGTCAGATACGTGCTCAAGTGTGCTTCATAAATACATCTCATAATGCTCGAGCAGAGCTCAGCTCTGAACTAAAAAAGAAAAACGCCTATTGTATTGTATAGAATTGTCAATACTTGTCGGTACTTACAAGTCTACCCTTCCAGACTCGTGACTTTTGTTTTAAAAACTGTAAGAAAAGTACTACTTATAGGATTGTAAAACAAGTCTTGTTCTAGTTCATTTTAAGCAGCTGATCAGCATTTTATTTACTGTACTATGGCGGACAATAACAAGAGTCATGGTACATCAACAGTAGATAGCGCTTTTATTGTACAACCAAAGGCAAAGTGCGCCTGGCAACTCTAAACACTTGATATCAACCAAATGATATATCGTTGATGCTTCACTTCAATGGACGCGTGTAATTAATTTGCCAACTGTAGCAGCATTTAGTTCAAGACTCACTTTGCTCTGCGCTTCGCCTGATGGTGTGGTGGTTGACTCTTTACGTCTTTTATTCATCGCCGTCCATCGTGCGCTCTTCGCTCCATCTCCACTCCACCCGATATACACACAACACACATATCGCTCGCTTTAAAGTGGCATGACCTGGACTGACCTCGATATTTCCATGTTGGATATTTATTCGTTGGATATAATTTTTCTTTTGATTCGGTCCGTTGTTGTTGTTTGTTGTTATATACACTGGGTACACAAAATAACACAATTTCTTTCCACACATTTGCAAAACGCTCGCAATTAGACAATCGTTATAATTTTTCAGCCCCGCGCCCGCACACCGTTGTTCGCTTTAGTTTCCTTCGCATTCCTTATACACTGGGAGTTTGGTGGGCTGGACAGGCAGACAGACAGAGAGAGAGGGAGAAAGAGATAACGACAGAAAGAGATGATGATTATGATGAGAAAAAAGTTAAAAAAGTTTCATCGATGCATTGAATTAAAATGGCAATCTGTGCGGACTGAGTTGGTTTGTTGTTATTTTTGTAGTTTAAGGAAATCTTTTGTTAAAGCTGAAAAGAGTTAAAAGAAAGATACACACTAAAACGTCACATATATGCGGCTACCAACTGGCACATCACACATACGTAGAGTGTACGGCTGAAGTTTATATTGGGTTCTCGTTTGAATGAATCTGGTTGCACGCGACCTGCATAACCAAATGCACTTCCGCTGTCTTTTTTGAGTTTCGCTTTTCAACCTCGTCGTGTTGTGTTCATGAGTGAGCGTATGTTTGTTGTTATTTCAATTATACGTACGTGATGGGCTACTGATTGCATTGTATCTTGTGCATCTACAAGTCAAAGTGACAGGTGTCAAAATGTGTATAGTTTTAGGAAGCCAATGGTGCGAAGGATGACAGCATTTAAAGGATTTTTAATTGAATTCAAATCGTTGACGGGTCGGTTTGAGTTTATCGGATGTCAGTTATTTGATGGATGGACTGAGGTGAGGCACCATTTCAATGGAGATTTGCGGTTGATTAGCACTGTGCCTACAGGTGAAAGTGACGGTGACTACCTCGAATCAGTCCTTTGATTTGTACCGCTTTGTTGATTTGGTAGGAAACTCGCGCAGAGTATTTGCACTTTTCAAGTTTGAATTATGAGTTGACACATTCGATTACGATTACGATGTGATGTTTTGACAATCCTGAAGATATGTCAAAACGTCACATTTAAAATTTAACTGGCAGATGAACCACTAAGTCTCCTCTAGACGCACTGTTTGATCGGCTAGTGGGAGTTAGTTCCTGCTGTGACTTAGTTTGATTGATGCTTACCGAAACTCCACAGAACTCTGCTTTGAAGAACTCCCGTACTTGTTATTATTAGAGACAATTTATTTGCGTTCCATATAGACGTAGATGTAAACAAATCAGTTACCAATAAGTCAGGTCAAATATTTTTGGTTGACTGTACCGGTCGGTTTAAAGACGTCAACAAATTATACAATTTCCTTTTTCTTTCTGGACTTAAGATTTGGGCGACCGTGGAAGCCTCCTTAAACGACAATAAACTGATTGTTACTTTCCACAAAGCTTATTGAACAGTTCTAAAAGGTTAAGCATTTTCTCTATAACCTCGAAATAGAAGGCAGAATAAAAAAAAAGCAAAATATTTTTTACTTACAACCATTCGTTTTGTGCGATTTTTTTATGACGAATGGAAGGGATCTAAGATTTAATGCCGAATCCAAATGGCCAATTGAGAAGTTCATATTCTTGGATATTTTTCAGACATTCGGGAGAGGTCGCGCAGTGGAAAAAAAAACCTTAAGATGGAATTTGTGGTTGGAGGGCAGATATCGAGAAATATTTCCTATGACCTTATTTAATTTGGCAATAAAACTCTTAACGGAATAAAGAGACCAGTATGTGAGCTTGCCTATATTTGTCTTGTTATTTCAGTTCACTATTTGGACTTTTTCAGTTAAAAGGTCACGGAGGCAATACAAGGCCCGAATCAGCCGTCTGAGTTTCTTGATGCACCGGTAGAGTCCTGCGATAGGTGTGGCATAAGAAATTGTCTAACACAAAGAAGGCTCTACCGGGCCTGCAAATGGGCGTAATAAACATTTTTCTTGTGGTGGACCTTGGCGTGTCCAGTTCCTAAGCTTTTGGACTTCTTCGTACATCCAATAAGACTGTTTTGGCCGTTGCTGCTAGCTGAACTTGAAGGCGTTGCTATATCGCTTCTTGTAGTGAATGTGTGCATTAGTTGGTATAAAAGGATCTGCTCTGATGCTGGATGAAATGGCGTTCTTCACAATTTTTTTTGTCAACCTGTTTTTGTCCTTGTTGAATGTTATCGCTTAGGGGAAGCCACTTATGAAGTTTATGATAGACTCATTAGCTGCTTTCAGGAACATTTAATACACGCCAGAATTTTGCCTCCAAAAAGGCCAGGAGTTCTTCACACACCTTCGCTAACGTTCCTGTTTGTGTCGGCTAAAGCAGGCTTTTTGTATAAAGTCCAAGTAATGATGTTTAAAAAAGCCCTGACTGACTTCTCTCCTTAAGTCAAAAAAACGGCTATTGTCAAGTGTCTTGTCTTCTAATAATGTTGGCAGTTTCAGAGCTTGAAGAGGAGTTCTATCAGATTTGTCTATGTTGACTCGATCCGATTTTTCTAAGTTGACAGTATACCTAGTTTCGCCTCTATTCACATCAATTATTTGCAACTGCACCAGTGAAAGCTCACTGAGTTCTGCTACGTCAATCTCAACGGCGTATATTAGCTTTTGTATTGGCTTTTGAAAAAAATGGACGCTTGATACAAGACAAGGCTCTATATCGAACACGTCTCTTCACACAGTATGTTAATCCAATGTACGACTTTAGCTACCGCAAGGCTGTCGTTCCACATGGCCCCGCATATATCTAGGCCTATTCTCTTTTAAAGTGCACTTTTGAATGTAAACTCATCTGGTGAGTTTGAAACCACTTATATAGTTCCTGAAACAAAACCATAATTTGTTCAGTCTTAAAAATAATTCCAAGGCCATTCGCTCGCATGTCAATTTCTAGACAACAACAGACTGCAGGCCTCCGTCCATGATCGTTACAGAAACAACTGCACACCATGTACCCACCTACCAACATCCCTGCTGATGCTCATTCTATATACGACTACCATCGATACAAAGACATATCTCGCCATATTTTCAAGTAATTCATTCCATTAAGTGCTCAGTAATACAAAAGTAGAACCAAGAACCACTGTATGGCGACAACAACAGTTGAAAAAAGAAAAAAAAGAAAAACCCCATTAATTGATTTTACCCTACGAAGTGTTCTTCTTAGTCGCAGAGATTTAAATCGGATGCCGCTCGGGCGCTCAACTTATCGTCTTGGTCTTGTAATTTGTTGTATCCAGACACACTGGGCGAGAGAGAAACCACAGAAGACCACTGCACCGGAGAGTGCACTCCAAGTCCACTTTAGATTCGGCCTGGCGGGACGACCAACAACATGTCCATAGTGCATTCCACACTGCGATACAACTTTATTATTAGGATCAGAAGCTTAAGTAGTAATAATCTCTCCGTCGCAGAGATATACTAACCAGCGTTGCACTCTGATTAATTGAACTTCTGCATCCAGTTGCACATATACTTATGGAGTCGTCCACGGTCCACGGTCCACGGTCCCCTACCCGAAAGACTGATTCTCGCATGAGTAATGTGTCTTGTTCTGGTTTCTATCGAGATGCCCCCAAACTAAAGCCAGATACATGAAAAAATGTAAATATAAATAATTGACTCATTGGCCGGAGTCGGAGAATTTATTTCGCCCAATTCAGTGCTCCGTCACAATCGGCCCCAGTATCTATTGGATGCGTAAGTCAGCTTTACTTTTGTTGTGTGTTTTATATTTCAGACCGCTATCCCCTTCGCCTAAAAATACCACAGATCGCCGCGTATGGCGTCCCAATAATAGCCCAGGCATTCACATATTTTATAGTCAAATGAAAAATTAGTGGAAAACAATTTTTTCCCGTTTTGCTGATGGCTTTTCATCGTCAGTCGGTCGGGTTCGGCTTCGGGTGTGATGTACCCTCCGTTGTCGTCTGTCGGAATTCCGATCGCGTGCACACACAACACAGATGTGATTGAACAATGAACTATATGCTCACTCGCTGGTTCGGAAGGAACACTTGTACTTTTGATTTTGATACTATATACACTTAAAATAGGTCCGCCCCAGCATCTGAGAGAGTGGCGGATGGCAGCGATGATCTGAGATGGTGCAAGAAACTATATACAAACACTGATCGCAGATTGTATAGCTACGGCTATGGAAATATTTTGAAATAAGAAAAACATACTTAAAGATTGGTGTTGTACAATTCGTTTTGGCTTTTTTATTTCTTTCGGATATTTTCGGTTGTTTGCTATAAATAGAAATTTAGTTCGAAATCAAATGAAAAAAAAAAATAACACAAATTTTATTTACGGCATTTTCATAAGAAATCGAGCAGTATTGGCAGTGGAATTTGTGTTTTCATTACTGTCGATTGCAAGGATGAATTATATTTGGGAAATTTCCATTTAAATTGGTGCTAAGAGCATCAAGGGTGGGTATAGCGCAACAATGTGGCTAGAGTTGCTATTTCATAAGGAGAGGAAATTGAACCAACTAAAATAAAAAAAAAAAACATTTAATAGGCTTTCTAAGAAGGCGAAGCATTTTCGGCCACTTTGCTTCCCCGAGAGAAAAAAAAATGAGCGAAGTTTTAGGAAAATATTGTGGAAAATTTGTGAAACCTCTGCCTAATGTCGGACCCTCTTTAATGGAATAAGAGGCTTGGTGTGACATATGACTTAAGCCAATACCAGAACTGACCTGCACAAGTAATAAAGTCTCGTGCGCATGTCGTAGGGTCCGATGTGGTATAGTTGGAAAGTTCTAATTAAACCAAATTTACGATGAAAGGTCCAATAGGCAAAAGCGTATACTTTCAGTTTTCGTAATTTCTCAGAACTGGTACCACTTAGAACCGTATGGAAGAGCAAAGGCATTAAGACTGGTGATGTACTAGTGCCGAATAATCAGTTCAATTCATTATATGCAACCAAAAATGAGTTCCAATCTTTTAATATCTACTGATGGTCTCCTGACAAGAAAAACACGTTCAAAAGGTTATCTGAAAATATGTTCAAAAACGTGAAGAACGGTCAACAAATGACCCGAAAAATATGTCAAAAGTGTTAAAAAGATGCGTTTTAAAAGGCGTCCTAAAAATGCTTTAAAAGCGCAGCAACAATAGCGTCAGAAAGTGTAAAAAAAAACGTTCAAAACCGGGTCAGAAAATGGGTCTACAAATTATGTGAAAAACGCATCAAATATGTACCCATTGAAAAGCGGTTCAAAAAATTCGGCCAAAAACCGGATTGAAAACGCATAGAAAAAGCAAAAAAAAGGTGCGTCAAAACCGCATCCAAAAATGTGGCCAAAATGCATAAAAAATAGGACCAAAGAATGCGTTGAAACACGTGTCAAATATCGTATCCAAAAATGAACCGAAAACGCAGTGTCAATAATTGCGTAGGTTGTAAGCAGAGTTAACTTCGCGAAAAAGCTAACAAGTACTTAGAGCCTGTAGACGCAGTCGATTATTGGTTTGTGTGTTGGACTACTAAGCGAGGGTCCCAAGTTCGGTTCCCAAAAAAAAACTCAAAATTGCTTGAATGAAATTGGCATTAAGTGCTTGAATCGATCCCGGATTGTTGGCATTACATCGGTCCTTTACGGTTCACAATAAAAACAAGGCCAAAGGGGTCGAATCGGAGCTCCGAGGCGGCCAATTGAAATCGCCAAGACGGCTGATTTTGGTGTGTAAAAGAGTCTCACACTCTCGGCTACAGCAGGCACATTCTTGTCTGTGCGTACCGTATGACGACGGGGACCATGATTGTTGTCCACTAGCATACCAGTCTCACGAACTTTTTGCACAAACTTGCGTACTTGTGCTTCATTTCAACAAAACTTCTTTGCAAAAAACCCACTTTGGAAATAAGTTTTCAATATTTCCCAACGTTGTTGAAGAAGCTTTAAGCAACTTATTTCGTTCCGCGGAGGTAAAATACTGTTTTTCTGCCATGATTTCGACCCGGAAACAGTGTTAGAATGTGTTAAAATGACATATGATTTAAAAATAAATCAATAGATGGCCCACCCTGTATAACTGCCATAAAAGAGCTTCTCAATTAGCCCTTTGGACTTGGCATAAAATTGTAAATCCCTCTCCATTCGTCCCAAAAATGAAAAACTCACACGAGACGAATGGTTGTGAGAAGCAAGGCCTGTTGTGCCAACTATTTATTTATTTATTTTTATTGTTAGAGCCTGACTGTTCATGTGCAAATTAAAGTCCGACTTAAGCTAATTGAACCGCCTTGACTTCCTAAAACACGTGTCAAAGAGAGGTATCTGTCTTACAGGTTTTCGAGTCTGTTTATACAAAATCCTTTACAAAATAGAAAACAATGAAACCAAACTAGGACTATTTGGAAAATTCCGAATGCATTATAAAATACACACGCCCACAGCTATTTTCGCCAAATTATGCGTTCCTTGCAGCCCCACAGTTTCCACCTCCTAGGTCTACTTCTTAGAGAGAACAAAATTGCTCATTACCACTATATCTAATGCGTAATACACATTAATCAATACACACACTCGACCCCGAAATCGGGGTCAAATGGTCGATTCCTCTTCCTCCAGTTCTAAGTTTCAGAATTTCGTTTCCACCGAAAAGAAGAAGAAAACAAAAACACAGAGAGAGAGAAAAAGAACTCCGGGAAACAACAGAGAAAACAAACAATGTGGATTTCTCTATTTAGATTTCCCGTGTAATAACCAATTTACAAATTTACCGAAACCACTCCCTCTTGTCCGTTCGTGTGCGTCCATATAAAATGCCACTGACCATCTAATGAGCCATAATTTTTCTTCATGAGAATTAAGTATCTCGAATCTCGTGAACACTTTACCACCAACAACTGTTGTATACGACTACACAATAGGATGTTAACCCTACAAATTCAATTAAAATCCCAATCCCATCCCAGACAGCGCGCAAGCAAGAGAGAGGCAGAGAGAACTCCCAAACGAATCACTCATGATCCAAATATGAAGTTTGAATTGGGATTCGGATCCAACAAAAAGCAAGACGTCCGCAGATAGTACGGGGCATTCTAGATACACCGCATCTCTATATAAAGAGGAGTTTATGAGAAGGAGGCTACGCCATACAACATACATGTTTACGCACAACATCAAAGTCACAGGTCTTTTGTATAGAACTTCTCCCTGGGCTGGTAGCCTCTGTTGAGTTGAGATCCAGATATATTCTACAACTATGTCGACCTTTGTGTGTTAGATGATGAGGCTGCGAATATTCATCATCATGTCGAGATTCGTCGCATGAATCTGGAATTTTTAGATTTCCCTCACCGATGCATCGTAATCATGTGAATGTAACAAACCTTCGAGGAGAGAAACGACCGAGACTCAAACGAAATTCTAAAGAATGAAAGACTTTTGCTTGTGTTCTTGTTCTTATTTTGTGTGTGAGTTTTTTTTTTTTATGAAGAAAAGAGGTGGAAAATATCTAGAACACTCTGCTTAATAGTTGCAGAGAAGAGGAAACGCTGTGTGTTCGTTTTTCCTTTGAAATTCCCTTCTCTTCCCTATGTACGACGAGTATGTTGTGAATGACAAAAGCATAATATCTTTTATTCTTGTGATTCTTCTATTTCTTGTTCTTATAGTTGTTATAGTTATTGTTGTTGATATACGCCCCCATCTCCTCCTCCCGTACAGTGCTCGGTATGAGCGAGAAGTGAAAATCTCATGCGGTATCCACATACAGAGACAGATTTTAGGGTCAGCGGGCGCCGGGAAGGAGGGCTGAACTAAACTAAAAGTCAAACAATGCGCTACAGTTCTGAAAGAAACGTATAAATGCATGGATTCGGTTGATTGTCCGGTTGAAGATGCAGTGTTGCCAATTGACCTTGCATTGGAAGTGATTGCATACAGTTGCAGTGCTGGGAAAAGCACTTTTACGGGAGCACTTTTGAGGTAGTTCGGTTTTTCGGTAAATTTAGTCACAGAAAGTGAAGGAGGGAAGGAGCTGCTTCACATCGAGCGCTTCCCCTCCCGGTTCCTGTAGCTTTTTCGTTTAATCGGTGTTTGGAATTGCTGCTTAACGGACCAAAAGAAGTTTCGGTTGTAAGCTGCCGCTTCAATCAAGTGATGGGTAGGGTAAAAGCGCATTGAAGGGGCTGAGAAGACCAGCGGTTTTTTATGGAATTGCATCGGCGTGTGTAAATCCCTTTTTCACGTCAAAGGTCAACATCACGCCGTTGTTCTAAACTTGATCCAATAGCGAGCTTCCTTCGTCGCATTCTAGACAGACGGCGGGTTTGGTACGAATCGTGAAACCGTGCCCGGCATTCTGTAAGGCGCAACTTTCAATCCGCACGAATGATTTGCTCTAATTTTCAGAAGTAAATCACTCGTGCACACGGAAACGTTTTAACGTTTTTGCCTTAAAGAATCCGACCCCAGACCTGGCCATATTTAGCTCGTCTCTGTATATACTGTCGTGATCGAAAATTGAGGGTAAAATGGTGAGCATCGATTTGGGTTGACTGTTTTTTTTTTGTGTTATGGGTAATTTTTTGTACCTGCCTGATAAGATTCCCAGTGACTTGTGACGAATATATTTTCAAGCCCCAACTTAACAGAGCTGGTAACAGAAAACAAAATTCGCTCTGTTTAGGTGTTAACACCGTCTGTCAACTGTACGCCGCATTATGGAGTAAATTCGTGCAAAAACGAGATAAAAGTCGGTTTTTTTAATTGCAAAGTTAACAAGTAAAGCTTCCACCTTTTTTTTTTTGTTTATTCATTCATTATTCAAAAGTGTTTGCTAATATAATTTACAAAGTTTCTATGGGTAATTCAATAAAAAGTTAACATTTTTGAAATGATATATGCAAGGGCGGATCCAGGATTTATTTCTGGGAGGGGCACAAAGGCCAGATAGGTGAAGAGTTGACCCCATAGTATTGCATTGCAATTTGTTTTTGGGATTCATTCTTTATCAATGACATTGAAGAATAACAAAGAATAAAAAATACTTTTTATAAAGATGTAATAATGAAAAATTATATGATTAATAATGACAGTTTTCTTTTATGTTTTCTGCTGAAGATATCTAGTACTTCTTCAGGGTTCATCTTTGAAGCAATGTCTTGATGGATATGCACTAGGGCTAGTCCATTCAGGCGATCTTCTCTCATATTGCTGCGAAGATATGTCTTTATCCGGCGTAAGGTGGAAAAAGATCGTTCGCCAGTGCTGGTTTTCACAGGAAATGTACACAATAATTGACAAAGGGTTCTTATATTTGGCAGAGCTGTTGATTTTTTATAAGCTTCTGCTGGTGACTTAGGAGTATTTTCTTTCATCTATTGCCAAATTTGTAACTCTTTTTTTACGGCCCTCGGAAACACAAACATTTTACGATTAAAATTGTGGTCTATACGACTTTGCGCTTAAGGCTAGAAATTCCATGCACGCGCCCCAAGATTCACATATATTTCTAGGTTCTAGCATATGCAGACATAGATTCGGGTAATTTTTCGTCTTGATTTCCACGTGCCCCCTTTTTTTCATTTGTTTCATTTGGCTGCAGGTTTTTGCAGGTTTAGTTGTTATTGGTGTTAAAAATGTTATGTTGTATGTATGTCTTAAAAAAAAAAACAAAATTTGTTATATTTGAAGGATCATCCGGCTTAATAGTTCTTATCAAAAAACATTTAGTTTAAAGCTATATTAGACTTATTAGAAAAATATTTGCCAGATAAGGCATGTTGTGAGGAAGTTCAGCTCGAAGAATTTAAATCTAAAATATGCCGTGTAAGGTTTGAATTTGAATTTGAATTTATGAAATGCACTTTGATTTATTGATAGGCTTATTTTAAAGATTTGATTTTAAGAGCCAATGGATTCGGTCTAATAGAGTTGAAAAGGATTTGAAAATGCAATTTTATCACTTGGATAGCTTTCCGAAGAAGCAGCAGAAGCTCGAAACAAGCATTTCAGACTCTTCAGCTTTAATTACTCAAGAAAACATTCGATGAAAAATTGTAATTTAGATTTAATCGCTTATTATTAATAAAAAGCCTCAGGCCTCTTCATGTTAAAAAAAAATAAAATCTTTTTCGAAAGAAGCAAGCGAAATGCTTATATTTGAGCATCCAATTTTATTGGTAACAACAATTCAATGAAATTATTAATACGTAGATCTATGTTATAAACGATTAACATTATATACAATTGAGAAACAATTAATGGAATATAATAACCGTGATAATAAATAACATTATGCAAAAAAGAAAAAGAAGAAGCGTTCTTCAAAACAAAAATAAATTATTTTGTAAGACCCAACAAAATTAAGTTAATACACTCTTTAGCAAGAGCTAGTGGCGAGTGTCCCCTCAAAATAATCGTATTCATTCGTATGACTGAGTGTGTACGGTGAACAAGAAAATAAAGGAAAGAAAAAGAAAAGATATTATTTAGATTATCGGGTTAACTGATTGAAGATAATATGTGTTCAATTTCAGTATGATCATGATTAAAAGCCAAGATTTTGTTTTGTGTAGGAAAGGTGACAAATTCTTTAGACTTCTGATAGAGAAAGGTAATTTGTTACCAAGTAAAAGTGTTATCAGATACCCCGCAAGTCATGCGAAACTGGTTTTGTATGGGAGGTACCAGAACTATCTGACCGACATAGTCCAAATTTAATATAAACCTGACGACGATAAAAGTAAGTCCTCTCACAAAATTTCCTAGGTCGATTTGTTTTGACAATATCCTGTTATCAACAGACAGAGAGACACATAGGCCTAATATTGATTTTGTATGGGAGCTACCAGAACTACTTGACCGACATAGCCCATTTTCAATACCAACCTGACGACGATAAAAATAAGTCCTTTCATAAAACTTCATTCGCCTATGTCAATTCCTTTGGGCGCTATCGTTCTTTCAACAGACAGACAGACAGACGGACATAACTAAATCGATTCAGAATGTGATCCTGATTCAGAATATATATACTTTATGAGGTCTCCGGTGACTCCTTCTTGGCGTTACAAATGTAATGACAAAGTGAATATACCTTCCTGTGGAGAGTATAAAAAGAGAAGGAGCTACTACTGTAAAGAATTTTGTAGTGAATTTTATTATACGCTGGGATAATTGACAACTAAACGTTATTTTCAATCAAAATACATGTTTTATTACTTAACACAAATATCAAATGCATTTTAAATGTCGTCATAAAATATAGTTTCAGGTAGAGGCAAAAAAATAATCTTGCCTCGTTTTTACATGCATTTACTGCATAGTGCGCCGTAGGTTTATCATTAGAAGTGTATTGTTATCAGGGCGCATACCTCACTTGGCTGCAATATTATGTGTGCTTTGTTTTGGCAACATAAATACTGACTTTGATTTGTCACATATAAACTGACACTTGTAATACTTTACCTACTTGTCAGTGTTTTTAAAAAATGCTCTTTCGCTACTGAACTGGTAGAGTTTAAAATTTCCTAGTAACCATCTGGACATAGGCAACACTATTTTCAGTCCAGAATTGGATTCATGCTTCGTTTGTCTAATAATTGTGAATGAGAGCGCGTTGCGCTCTCCCTCTGATTTCATCTCTATGTAAGCTCTTGCCAAAGTCGTCTGCCTCTGTAGCCCTCGAGTGCTCGTTCGGGTACTCGCGTACTTGTGACTTGATTTTTTTTTCTAATAAAAATATCTTTTCGATTTGTGGCATTTCGCGAAAGCCAGTTCCCAACCAGCCCTAGCAGTCCACCTCCCCCCATAGTTATCTTTCTCCCTCGTTCTCCGTTTGTATATGTCTCTATGTTCAGAGGTGCTACATATATGTTGGATATTTGTTCCTAGCTGTTCCCGAAGTTCCCGGTTGCCGGTCTTTGTCTTCATCACAGCCATAGCTATCGTCGGTTCCATAGCCCCATCATCATCATCTACGTCGTCGTCGTCATCGTCAACATCGTTTGCGATGTTGTTTCGTTGTTCGTCGTTTTCTCTTCTCTCGATGTGCATAGAAATTTTCCAGCGCAGTAATCATTTCGTTAAGTAGTTCTGGATACGAATTGAATACTAGATACACAGATAGAATGAGACACACACCGCATATAGCCTAGAGCCGCCTGCTAGTACAAAAGTGATTGACCTTTTGTTGGTATATGTCGTCCTGTGTGTGCTGCTTAGCCAGATATTGTACAACAACACCATGGCATGGATATTGAATAGTGCTGCTGCTCTGCTGTTGCTGTTGTCTCCTCCAGCTGAACGTTGGTATGTGAGTGTTCACATTCTTCTGGTTTGGTTTCTTGGCTTTGGGGGGTTCTATGCGAATGTATACGAGTATTTCTTTCATTCATTTGATTTTTCGAGGCTCGAAGTATGGTCGTACTCGTACCTTTATCGGGAGTACATCTATGTAGGTATGCTGCCGCTACAGTGTTTAGCTTCAGCTATACACACGCTGTGATATTTACCCACCTAGATGTGAGGTGTTTTATTTTTGTTATTGTTGTTGTTGTTGGCGTTTAGAGAGGAACCGCCACCATGGATGCCAACAATAAATTTTATTACCGCGGATCATAGAGTTTCCCACTTCTAACGCTGGCCGGACTCTGCACATAAGTATACCAACTTGTTATATGGAGTTAATGTGGTGCTGATGCCGGGCATTTTGTGTGACTATATTGTGACTGTGAGAAGTTGAACTAGTAGAATGGAAATCCCAAAGTTATGATAAGCTGGATGGAGGTGAGGAAAACGCGCGGTATCTGTCATGTTATTGAACTCTTGTTTTGGGGGGGACATTCTTGGAATATTTCGTTGGTCTGTTCTACCTAAAACACGAATAAAGAGGCCAGACAAGAAGAGTGACAGGCTTTTTCAAACAGGACGACGATTAGTAGTTCCGCATATCACAGTGTAGCTGAATGCCATTTGTGTTGATGACTGTCCCGTTCTTCTGAATGAGATCAAAGAAGTAGAGAAGTACAGAAGAATTTGCACATTTGTCAGCGGGTTTTCATACATCATGCTACTAAATCCGGATGCAAAACCGTCACAAAGGGCTGACGTAATCAGTTACGCCGATGTTTTTAAGCTGCTTTTGTACTGGTTGCTGGAACGTGGGTTCCCTCCCTGCTTTCTCTTAAGAAGGTGCGGCACCAAAACTATAAACACTTGCTGGTATACTATTTTCTGTTGTTTTTTTTCGCGAGAAGTGTTTTAATATCTGCATCTTACGTCACATTTTCCGGTATACATCAGCAATCACAATAGCACAGGATGTATCTTTGGGAAGGCGGTAGCCTTAAACGGCTTCGACTACCTCTTCTGTGACCTCTGGTTACTGGCGTTAGTGTCTGTGGTAGGTGAATGTACAGTGGAGAGTCTCTAACTGAGTTGCTCTTTGTCGACTGTGGCTACTTAAACGCCTTAAACGTCGAATTCCCTTCTAACGTAATGTCTTAGGTGACACTAAATATGTACAGACGGCTTTTAGCCAAAGCTTTTCTTTTTCTTTTAAAATTAATAAACGTAAACATAACGCGAAATAAAGAGTTTTATCTAATCTAATCTACAGGACTTGAAGGACTTTGACAACTGCCTTTAGTTGCGACCACGTCAATGTCAATGTACAGCTTGTTCTGCTCGCTGTTAAACCTCTTGTTGCGGTAGACAATGTCTTAGAAGTAGTCTCGAAACCAATTCGCAACGTTGTTTTGATATGACTTCCTTGATGATGGCGAATATAGATCCTTCAACCGCACTGAATTCTTTGACATCTTGCAGTCTTTTAAATGGTGTAGAACTTTGAAATAGACTAAAAAAAATATGATTTTTGTAAATTGACATGAAATTTACTTCAGATATTCAAAAGATAATCTTCTGGCATTATAATTTAAATATGATTTCTGGCATATGACCGCCATGGCTGGATCGGACGTAGTCTAATCTGGAGGTCCAATTTTCGATTACTTTTTCCAACATTTGTGGCCGTATATCGGCAATAACGCGGCGAATGTTGTAGTCCATGTGGTCAATCATTTCTGGCTTATCGGCGTAGACTAGCGACTTCACATATCCCCACAGAAAATAATCAAGCGGCGTTAAATCGCACGATCATGGAGGCCAATTCAATCAATTGTTTCCTTCAATAAATCAATTGTGGCACGAGCTGTGTGACATGTTGCGCCGTCTTGTTGAAACCACAGCTCATGCGCATTATGCTTATTCAATTTAAGAACGAAAAAGTCAGTAATCATATCTCTATAAAGGTCACCATTGACTGGGATGTTCTGGCCAGCATCGTTTTTAAAGAAGTACGGACCAATTATTCCACCAACCCATAAAGCACACCTAACAGTCATTTTTGTCGATACAACAAAACACTCAACATACACTTGAGGATAATCATCACTCCAAATACGGCAGTTTTGTTTTTTGACGTATCCTGATATTGCTCTGATGGACGATTATGTTGACCGTAAAATGGATGTATTGCGTTATACATACTTCGCACAGAACCATGATTTTCAAAATAAATTTTCACAATTTGGAAGCATTGTCCCGGCCTCAGACTATTCATGTTGAAATGGCAAACCAAACTAAAAATAAATCATAAGTGTTGCGAGAAACACCCAATTGTTGTGTTGGAGTCATGCTTGGGAATACTCCACTTCCATAGAAAAACGAACTTGGTAGCACCGTATACAGGCAAGGGTCCTATACTCACCTATAAAATTTGTGTTTAGATTGAATCGACTTAGGTACGAACGGATCGGTAAATTCAGCCGTTTTCGAACCTTTACCAACCTCTCAGCTTTTTATAAGATATATGTTGAAGAAACGCCTGGGGAAAGAGAAGGAGTTCTGTTCATTTGTAATGAGCCTGTTAAACTACTTACTTCACTAAAATTAAGTTAAGCTTGTAGGCGCAGTGGCTTAGTGGTTAGTGTGTTGGACTACTAAGCGAGGGGTCCCAGGTTCGAATCCCGAGAAAAACCCAAATTTCAACTTAAGGTTTTTTTCGCTGCGCCACCTCTCGCGAACGTCTGACAAACATCCGAGAGTATAACTGTCATGAAAGAGCTTCTCAATTGGCCGTTTGGACTCGGCATAAAATTGTAGATCCCTTCCATTCGTCCCAAAAATAAAAACTCACACAAGACGAATGGTTGTGAGAAGCTAGGCTTGGGTCCATACGGACCTGTTCCGCCAATTATTATTATTGTGAGGATTTAATGTCTTTATGTCACCATTGATGATCTATTCCACGAAAGCGAGTTAATGGCAAATAGAAAAAAGTCTTCGATATGGTCTATATAAATGGAGGGAGTCCAATCAAGAAAAAAGTCGCGCGACAGGTTCGTATAAAGTTCGATGGGAAGGCCCGCCGACAGCAGGAGCGACTTTACCAAAATTGCTGGTGGAATTGAGAGCTGAGGAGCCCGAATTGTATCGCATTTTTTTTGCGTATAGATACCAAACAATTCGATGATCTTCTAGCAAAACATTTCTAGATCCTTTTAGAACCATAAAAAAAGGAAAAATAAGAAAGACAAAAAGTAATTAAAAAAGGTAATACATATTTCTACATCCTTTTACAAGTAACTATTTCTCGTTAAACATGGAAATTGGAAAGATTTACAAACTTTCCTAGATCCTTTTCGTCGTTGGATCGTTTTCTTTGTACGAATTCCATGTATTCGAAATTACTTCAATCACTCATTTTGCACCAATCTACAGAAAATGCAAAGAATATAGCACCGCAACTTCGGTTTGTTCGTTCAAATATGAAAAATATTTGCCTGACAATGAAAGAATTGTCCTAAACGTCTGGCAATTATCTGACAATAGGCGTGTTTTTTGAGCTTCGTTCTCAGCAAAGCAAAGTAAAGTAAGATTTTCAGCATACAATTTACTATAACTACTGCGAGTCTCGAAGTGTCAAGTAGAGCGTAATTGTTGTAATTGCGTGCTGAAAATCCTACTTTACTTTGCTTTGCTGAGAACGAAGCTCAAAAAAACAGGCCTAATGATACCTGACAGATCGTCATCTGACAACTATCTAATAATGACTTTCCTGAAAATATTGGTAGACAAAAAACGGTTATTAGACATTTGGGACATATCCTTCACTGACGGATCTGGCAATATTGTCAGATCTGGCAATCGTCTGAACATGGTTTTATGAAGAAAAACTAGTATTTGCTTTGAATCGTTTGAATGAACCTACTTTGCTAAAATAAGTTCGAAAAATCAATCATATCATTAACTTCGCTGTACGTCTATACTTGCCTTGCAATTCCAGCCAAACCTGACCAGTATAAATTTGAATTTGCATTTAAAGTCCAATGAATTTTGTAATAAAAGTGATACTGGAATATGAGTGCAATCTATAATTCCAATAGTACCTGGAAGCATGATATTAACTTGCAACACGGTTTTAATTCTTCCTCAAGTTCCGCGAATTGTACACTCAGGAAAAACGGGATAAAATCAAGATAATCGGTCTCAGATTAAACCTATCCGTTGACGAAAGTCTCGGAAATTCTTAATCCAAATACTAAAATCTTACTTTGAGTATGTTTTTTGATTAACCTTTAATTCGTATTTTAAGACTGTTCCATAACAACTTCATTTTAAATCGTTGTAAACTTAAATTAAGCTTATGTATTATTAAACATAACGCAATGAAGAATGTGTGAGCTTAAATTAAACTCAAAATTATCTTATTTTTCACCTATTTATCAGCAGTAAGAATTATGCTCCCTAAAACAGAATAATAACTCTTGCAAACTCAAAACAAATTAAATTAGAACAAGTTATCCTTATATTAAATTTTTTTCGGAATGCTTCAAGAATGTCATATCCCAATTTAAGATTGCACAGTTTTATTTGTCGAATTTATTATCATTTCCGTCACTTTCCTTTTTAAGCAAATAAAATAATTTATTTTAATTTTAAAAATCATTTTTGAGCTTAATTGAAGAGTATAATTATTCTTGTTCGGTCCTGTATTTGTGTGCAAATAAAATTATTCAGATTTTAATATTACATACACTTGATTTAATAAAAAAAATGCTTGACTTAAGATTTTTGTTATTTTTTTAAGAACAATTCGATTTAATTTGAGTTTGAGGACGTAAAAATGAAGAAAATGAAGAAAAAGCCTGATCGGACTAGAATTTAGCTTGCGCTATTTACTGAGTGTATGCGATCATTAGCTTGTGGGAAATATTTTCGCACACACAAGCCAAGTATTTAAAGAAGAACTATGAATATCCAAGTGGTTATAAAGCTTAAACTCGAAGCCCGGATCTAATATATTGTGATTGTGTCTCAACATTTTTATCTACAAAATTATAAGACAAATAGTCCACACTTCACGTGAAACTGTTTTAGTTTACAAAACGAACAAAATTTAACTTAATTTTTTTTCGAAAATAATACAAATCAGTTTTAATTCATACGCAACGTGGCAAATGCTTTGATTTTTAAATTTATTTTGAGTAAAATCAATTGCTACGTTTTAGTCATACCACAGCCCGCGCTGTGTTTTTCACACTACATTATAAGAGTAGTCATAATCATAGACAAATCATACTGAGACCCCCAACTCACAATCCTCTTGCCGCTGGGCCCCTCAGTTTTTTTTCAAATTCGCCATTTTGTTTTCCTATCGGTGTTGTGTCAATTAGGAATCCGTGTGACATGCAAAAACATACAAAAAATACAAAAATAAATGCTGCCAACTTCGGCAACCGTGGGGAAATGTACTAGAGTTCGGGAATACCACATTTTTACATTACTGAATGCCATTGGTTAGTAATTATATATTGTTAAAAGGCGAATAATTTGATTTCTTTGGTTAATAAAACTAACTAAATGAGATGTTCTATATTCAAGAAACTTATTATGACAAATATGGTTACGTATTTTCTGCTTTTGAATATCATTAACTTCGATTTCATGTGTAAATTTTTCTTAGATAACTTAAGAAAATTTGCTCAAAATGTTTGCATTTTCCTTCAACCAATCTACATTGTTCATTTTTCATTAATATTTAAAGCAAATGTACACTTACCCATGAAAGAAAATATTATCCAAACGTAACGAATAATTTCAAATTTAACGGATAAAATTCTATGAACGCTGGCAGCAACTTTGCCCACAGCGGAAGTGGCATATGCAAGGTGCGAGCGTGTTGGTGAGTCGGAATTTTTGAAGTTACGTGACATTTGTCAATACGAATTTCTATGTAACAATACAAGCGCACTTAGCATTTGCCACCCATAAAAATATAGCTTGTAGACTAAGTAACGGGAAATCGGTCGCAGTTGGTGGTCTCAGTATTGTCTCTGGTCATAATCACTTGCAAAAATAGCTACGAAAATCAAAAAAAAAGTTACCAAACCAAAATAAAATTTACCAAAAATGTCGAAACGCTGATAAAACACAAAGAGAAAAAATAGCATACGTATATAGTCTTGAGCCAATGTGAAAATGCCTTATCACGATCCTAAGACCTTTCTCTGATTTACGAATATTCATATAAAAAAACGGAATGGCAGTGTAAAAATTTCCATTTACTTAGTCTTCAGAGAAACTAAAAGAAAAGTGTAGAGTTCACAGCACTCAGAAACAGTAAGGCAGCATTTAAATGAGGTAATATGGAGTTCGTATTTATGGTGCTCCTTCTCAAAAATTTACCATAACCAGATAAAAATTACCCAAACACAAAAAAAAAAAATTAGCAAGTGGCAACCTTGGTCATAACCTCTTATGCGCGTGCTATTTATAAAAAAAAAACTTCCAATGTTGCCATTACAATGTCTTTCGATAGTTTTTCTCCTTTAGGACTGTCCGCTTTTTAATAAAAGGAAACCTTTTTTTTCGGATTTACTAGAAAATGGTGTATAGCGAAGTCAGTACAGGCAAGTTCTAGTTTTATTAAATACCTATCTATGAAACTTTACATGACCGATTCTACTGGGTACCTGTGCACGTGATATTGAGGGTAACGAAAAGGCTGATGATCTGGCCAAGGAGGGAGCGGTGCTCCCACTTAATACAATGATCGATTGTATAGTACTACTTATGGCTGTGGCCAGAAGGATTGTCTTTGAAAAAAACCTTCAATAAAGCAGCAACAAGATGGTCACAAGTAGATTTGGCCCGCTTTAAATTGGAGAAAGTCAGAAGAATTAATCAATCTCAGTGGAATAAAGTTAGGATTAATAACAGGAATACTCTCTGGGCATTGCCTTCTGACTCAGAAGTTCTGAGGAAGCATGACATGAGACTAGGCCTATCTAATACGGATATATATACTCGAAGGCACTGTGAGTACACACAAGTAGCGGAAGACATCTCTAACCTTCTCTGCGAATGAAAAGCTATAGCTAGGAGTAGAAAGAAACACCTCTGCAAGTACTTGTTGAATAACTTAAAGGTGGTTGGTTCCTCAAACAACATTGAAACCTGTAGGGAAATTGAATGTTTGCACGATTTGGTTCCTAAATGGTTCCCTGGGGACGGCGATGGGTCCGCTATAGTGCCTGATCTGTTGTAACGATCTCACAACCCCACTCAGGCTAACCTATCCTAACTTATCTTAAAGTTCATAAATTAAATCCCGGAGACTTTTTGTTTTGAATTTCCTACGCACTCTTAATATCACCAGGGATAAGCCATCTATTTCCGACAGCTATTCTAATTAGCATAGCTTCCTTGAAATTTTGAATACTCCAAAATGTCAGGCAAAACTAAATTTAAATCCCCTTTACCATTTTTTCTTTTAAAAAAGCAATAATTCCTTCCATAGATATAAAAAAAAAAAAAATACTAAACAAATATTTATAATTATCCAATTCAGTGAATTAATTAAAACAATCATTAAAAAAACCGTCGAATTAACCCTCGCAGGCAGAAAACAAGCCTAACATGCCTTATTGATTTTAATCTCCTCTTAAGGTAATCAGAAAATTTATTTACAATTTGTAATCCGGCATTCTGAGCCGTTCTCAGAGCGTCTCGCGTTTTTAATCCGACAAGTGTGCTGGCCGCACACAAGCATTCCCACATACACGCACACGGGACGTTAACACCGAGGCGAATAGGTTACGTATCTTCATCAGTTGATCGTCAGTTGCGCAGTGTTAAGATCCACCTTGTTCGATATGATTATGCGCGCTGCAGCGCATTTTCCTCTAATCAGGCATGAAAAATCAACCGCATCTGGAGCGATCCGATACTTCTTATACACACTGATGCAGATATGGGACGCACACCAAGCCCCAGCAGCTTGGCGACATTTTATTCTTGGCGATGATCACCACGCACCGCGTCGATCGGCTTGCGCTGTCGCGGGGAAAACACGAAAAACTACACGAATTTCAACACTTAAGGGAATGGATGAGATGCTCACACTCTCATGAGGGAGCCCCCTTTTGTATGCCGCTGCCAGTCGGTCCCCAGTCCCCACTGCTAATAATGTGGCGCACATAGGATACCATTTAAGGTGCGTGCACAGCATAAGCCAGCAAACACATGGACGTTTGCATTTTCTCGTGAACTAAATTTGGAATTTTCCAGCAACACAAATCGAACGTTTTTTGCCCTGCGCTGCTGCATTTGGGTTCGACGATCGTTGTCGTCGTCGTCTCAATCGCGCGATCTCGACGTTCCTCATCGATAGTAGCAGAATGAATTGTAGCTGCGGCGGCGCTGCTACTTTGTACAGCGATCGGCCAACAAGTACAAATCTCTTTGCCGTTTTGAGGAAGTGAGTGAGTGAGTGAGTGCGAGTACGAATCGACTCGACAGAGATTTTTACTTTCACTTCTGCCCCGAGGGAGCTGTCAATGTTGGATAGCTGTTATGTGCTGTGTATGTATTATCGGTCCATAACTCCAACTACCTATATGACATAATCGCAGATGTGGAGCGCGCTGCTGCAGTGGAGTCCGGTGGGTATTTGAATGCCCAAATGAAATCACTTAACTGACGCTCTGCGGCAGCTGATAATTTGTGTGCGTTACGCTCGTTCGAGAATGATTTCGCGTGACGAAATTGGCCGCGATACCATTTCGACTTGAGAGAGCCCAAGATTTGTGGGTATAATTTACTGCTGGACTATGGTGTAAGGCTGTGGAGTAGGAGTCATGTTTGGTGGTCGCGTTAACAAGGCGATTACATGCGATGCGGGGTGATTAGGCTGAGATTTGTGGCGGCGGTCTTTATCGATGGCCTCTAACGCGGAACTGTATTTGATCGAATAACTGAGTTATGTGGAGACTTTGACCTGTGTTACTGATTGCGGATAACATATCTAATGGGACAGACGGTCTATGTAAATCATTTGACTAGAAAGGATCACCCTTCTTCGGTGCTGCAGACGACAAGCTGTGCATTTTCAGAAATGTTGGATTAGGGGATATATGTGTGCTTCTACAAGTGATCATGCACGAACGACTGACCTCACAAAGATAAGACAGCAGCACCCTTTGGTCAGACCTATCGACCCTTAAGTGCGTGTAGTCCAAACATCCGAAAGCACTTAAGCTATGTACATTGGCTCAACCACATTGAGCAAATGGAGAATAACTCATATGAATAAGTGATACATGATCCAAT
Source organism: Cheilosia vulpina (assembly GCA_916610125.1). NCBI lineage: Eukaryota > Metazoa > Arthropoda > Insecta > Diptera > Syrphidae > Cheilosia > Cheilosia vulpina. The sequence continues at coordinate 29,983,753 of OU744278.1, forward strand.
TTCTGGCCCGAGGGAGGAAGAGTACCAAGTTCTTGTTCCAATGTCCACCGCCTAGGATCATAGGTTATAACCATTATGACTTGTATTGTGGGCTGTTTTACATTGCGTTTGCATTTGACTGACTGGAAATGCTGAGAAAGTTTTCAAAAACAAACATTTCTCAAACTTTGTTTGAAATTTTACTGCAGAAAATTGAATAAACTTTTTGAAAACATGTGTCGAACAATTTGCCTAAAATTTCCAGACCAAGCTGGACACGCAGCTTTAGTTTAGTTCCCGTGACAAAAAATGTGTTTCTTATCTCGAGATCACATATCCTTGCATAAAGGGCTCGTTGGTAGATATTTTGGCAAGCAATTTTTCAAATAATTCTAGGTGTCCTACCCTCTCAGGACAGCCCTTGACCTACTGGTGCTAAAATTACAACATTTGGGGGGTTTCATATTTTAGACCTAAAAAATCTGTTAACAAAGTTTGAAAGCCACGTGTCCTTCCTACGAGGTCCTGTAGAAAGTTGCGTAAAAGCAACATCCATCCATAGTGATAAATAAAAAAAGACATAATAACGGAAGAGTTCATATTCTATATTTCATATTTCCTATTGAAAAATGCATGTTTATGGGTGATACAAAAGGAAACAGTTTTTACTTTTATTTGGAGCACAAGTGAACTTCACATTTGGAACATTTGGAAAGAGGGGTTGCAGTTTTGTAGAGACGGCAGCGTCCTTTTTAACCCCAAAGACCCCAATGTCCTTTTTGTTTGTATCGTGATATTTCTGTTGGTGGGTATTGGCGTTTTAATGTTTTAATGAAGAGCTGCAAACACTGACTGATGGCGATGACAAAGGCAATGGGGTCGTATGTGGGGAATGCGAGGCCACTGTAGGAGGACGGCCTCTTGCACATTTTATGAAATTGAAGGAAGACGAAGCGCTTAGCAGAGATTGTGCTATTTCATTTCATTTGGAAACCAGAAGTTGCTTTTAAGTAACGATTGTCCTGAAAGGGTTAAACTGAAAAAGATTGATTTTTGGAAGCGTAAGATTAAGTTGGCATTTGAGTTTTGGAAAGAATTTCTGACAGGGGGTGATGATTCAAAGGAATGTGGATATTTTTTAAGTGTCTATAGACATGTATGCGTAGGTAAGTAGCCATTTGACAACTTGTACTTTCACAATTAACCAAATCAAAACACCGACTCAAGCCTTGGATAATAAGGTACGTGCTATAAAAAAATGTAGAAAAAAACCTCAAGAAACCACTATATTTAAATTTAAAATATAAATAGAAAAATATGTACCCACGCCCAGAATTAAAAGAGAAATTTACTTTACTACAGTAACCGATTTAATTCAGTTAGAGTTAATGTAAGAGGTATTCTCAATAAAATGCTTGTAGTGAAAATGAAAAGGCCATCCAAAAACTTTAAATAAATTCTTCACTTCTACAGGTGGGCCAAAAGAAGTCATCCGATGTTGTTTGGCTCTCATATTTTTTCTAAATGAAAAACTTCGATTGTGTTTATTTGAACCCTTAGAATTTTTTTGGTCAAGTCGAGAAGATGATATCGGCCAAATGGGCGCCGTCACAATTGATTGCTATACGGGCTCGTTTTATGGTATTTTTCACTTCGGCGAGAACTTCGGGAGACAGATTCTCGCACTCGTGTCGAATGTTGTCCTTGAGGGCTTCTAGGGTCTCGGGCTTGTTCACCTAAACACAGGACCTCAAAAAACTGCACAAAAAAGTCTGGAACGTTAAATCGGGAGATCTTGCGGGCCAGTCTAAATCGCCAAAACGAGAGATGAGGCGACCCGGGCACGCCGCCTTCAGAATATCGGTTGTGGCAGTGTGTGCCGTAGCTCCGTCCTGTTGGAACCACATGTCCTTCAGTCCTAATTCGTCCAATTGCGGAAGAAAAAAACTCGGTTAACGTGGCCCTATAGCGCGCTCCGTCCACTGTTGTCGTTTGACCAGCAGCGTTCTCGAAAAACAGATTTGACATTGGCGGCCATTTGGAAAAATAAGAGCATCTTCCAATAGGGTGATCTCTTTTGGCCCGACTGCATATCTGGAAATTCAGAACTGACGAACACGTCCTGTGCATTTGGTAGTTCCTTATGCATGCCTGTCCTGGATAACATCAGCAGAAATATTGATGCGTTGAAAAATTCCAAATCTTTTGGGTCAATTACATTGAAAAATATTGCACGCTTTATAGTAAATGTTTTTATTTTTACTTTTAATAAAACATTTTTTTTGGAGTAAATTATTTATGCCGATGAAATGTGCCCATAATCGAAGGAATCTACTGATGAATTCAGTAATTATAGTCCTATTTAACTTCGACCTCCAGTTGGTTTTATTTTTGAAAAAGATAAACACGGGGTTGTGAGTTTCTTGAGCAAAACTTATTTTTTTGAGTTCCTTTCAGTACGGCTTTCAAAAGTGTAGATCTACCGAAGATGCCCTTTTACATTTTTGATCACAGATATTTGAGTACCTAGATAAATAGAAATTTATAACCGGATGATTTGTTAACATTGCTTGTCAAAATGGAAAATGTTGGGTTTCGCGGTTTTATTTGTAAGACCGTATCTTATATGTCGGTACAGTCCGGGGTGGACGTGGGCCTCAACCAATACACCTCTACAGTGCGTGATCATTGGCCGGTGGATGGGTGTTGTATGAATAGGGCTGGGCTCTGATTGGCATTGCAGTAACTATTTTACCTCCCAGTGGTTGCTTACTACCAATCGGCACTAGCAACACAGCTCTGTCGGAATGACTGCTTGAACGAGTCTCAGTGGCTTTGAGGCCACAGAAAGTAGACATACAGCGCATGAATCCTACTGACATATTATTTTGAGCAATGGTCAATAAAGATTTTTCAGCACTATCCAGTGTGCTGAACCAGAGTTTGTGACGGATGAACCCGTTCTGGGCCAACGCCAGCAGTCATACTGACAACGGGCTATTCGACCCGCTGTCCTATGGGAAATATTTTCACAGAGCTTTGCCATCAGAAGTGATGTAAAGTGTTTTATTCTGGTGTTGAGAAGGGTGCTGTATTTAATTTGCCGAAGGACTACTGAATTCGAATCTGACCTCTGATATCGAATTAAATCTTTACCTACTAAAAATCTGGTTTGAGGAACGCAAAAGACTCTCAGCTCAAACACCAAAATTATGTTTCTTAGTGTCAAAGCGCAGAAACAAGTTTCGGAGCAGATGTGCTACTTTCATGCAGGTGACTCCCTCAGATTTAATCTGTCATGCTTCTCCTGCAAATCGAGTTTGGCCTCTTGTACTTTCAGATTGAAAGTGTCAATGAATTCAAAAATGTTGTAAAGCAGGTTATGCACGAAAATCTTACCTTAAGTTGAAAAATGGATGAGATGAGTTGACGCAAGGTGTATAAAATGAAAAAAAAACTATTCTCCCTACTTAAAAAAAAAAAAAATATTGGCGCTACAGGTCCGTATGGACCCAAGCCTAGCTTCTCACAACCATTCGTCTTGTGTGAGTTTTTTATTTTTGGGACGAATGGAAGGGATCTACAATTTTATGCCGAGTCCAAACGGCCAATTGAGAAGCTCTTTCATGACAGTTATACTCTCGGATGTTTGTCAGACGTTCGCGAGAGGTGGCGCAGCGAAAAAAACCTTAAGTTGGAATTTGGGTTTTTCTCGGGATTCGAACCTGGGACCCCTCGCTTAGTAGTAGTAACCACTAAGCCACTCCCTACTTATAACCAAAAAATTTATAAAATCACAGAAAACATTTTCGATCACCCTACCATGAAGGTTGAAGAAGCTGGGTCTTACAGAAAACTCACATCGAAAACAGGTCAGACCTTATGTTTGACAGAAGGGTTAAACAAGTAAAAAATTGGCTTTTGGGACTTGATTTAAAAAAATATATTATTTTGTTTTCTTCTTGTGTTGTTCTTTGAAAAGCTTTGAGTTTAAACCTACTTCAATTTAACGTTTTTGAAATATTTTTGAATATGTCACTCCTATTTTATTTATGTCCCATTTCTTTTTTCAAGAAATACTTACTTCAGTATTATTTCTTTTGAACCTTTTTCCATTTGCAAACAATAACGAACTCTTAGGTCCTTCGCTCACGATGCAACAAAAAGGCTTACCTATACTTACAATATCTGCGTTTCAAACATAATATTGTCCATGAACGGCCTACCGGTCAAAAAATTAATGTAGGTTTATGTTTAAGCTATCTATCAGCAACACAGCTTGCATCTTGAGAGACGATATTTGTTGCATTTTCCTTGTTTTGTTAGCTATGACTTTTGAATGACAACGCAGCTGCTAAACTTGGCGCGCTAATCTTGTAAGTTTGAAAATACTTCAGCAACATACCTGCTTGCAAGTATTGTAGAATAATATGCCATTTGCGGGTTTGCTATTGATGATGTGATGGGAACTGCAACTGATTATATCTGCCGGTAAATTCCACATTTCTCAGTTTGTTTTAGACATGTTTACAACGTGCTCCTTTTGTTTGGATCGTTTGGCTAGGGTACCTATGTGCAACGAAAGTCCACTCAATCGTAGAAACGTAATACGTCAGCATGATTCTGACATATAACTCAAGCAAATGCAAAATACCCGGGATACATTTCAGAAGAGTTGAATTCTCTCTCAATCGAATATCGTATAATGATGTAACTGGCACAAAGTTCATAAAGCGAGTAGTATGCCTACCGAGTCAATGTCTTGAGTAATCCACGTCTAAAATAGTTTTACTCCAACCCATTCTTACAGCAACCATCATCACAATATTGACATTGCCCACATTTATAACTTGAATAAAGCATCTGCTGCACCACGAATTAGCCCTAAAATTATCTCCATCTCAAAGCCAATCGGCTGCATCATCACTTAGCTGCAATAAGAACATTTCAATTAAAGTCACACATAGCCCAGCGTGAGTACGACTCGTCAAGAATAGCCACGTAAGGTGAGCGAGAAAGTCTAATGTATCATCCGTGCGTATACCTAAAAATAGCGAAAATTCAAATCTAAAATAGCGGATCACATCCTCCCCCATTGACTGAGAGAGTGAGCCGAGGCATAGCTCCTAAAATAGAATCACACAAAACGAGCCCAACAATATAATTCCGGTCCCAATTCAGGAAATCTGTTTAGCACATGTTTACTACTCGCTTCCGATTGTCGCATGCATCCTAAATTTAGCTGCTCCAACACACGTCCCAAAAACGCAACGCAACATCGACACAACATGGCAACACAAAGGGGGAACACTCGATTCTACAACGCCAAGTCGCCAACCTTAAACAAACAGAGGAATTAGGAGCGCCCCGATAAGATGCCATTGTCCTCTCAGTCGAAGCCGGCGGCTTTGTTTGTATTTGTTGCGCCTCAAGTTGGGAGGGGGCGATAAATCAGGACAAACACATGCCCTCCGATTGGGAATTTTGATTTCTTGACGCCCCAATTCATTGGTGAAGTGAGTAGTTTCTATTTTCCTTCAGTTCGTTTGAGTTGAAGTGCATTTTTAGGGGAATCCCTCTTCTATGCGCGATATAGTCACGATATTTATGTGAGTGGGAATGAATATTATTTTTTTTTCCTTTTAGTGATAAGTTTCTATTTGCGGGAAGCTATCGATAAAATTGAAACTAAATATGGAACACACAAGGTTATGGTGACAAATTGTAAATGACTGAGAAGGTCATTGAACTGGTGGGGGGATGAATCGGGAATGTGGTTGATATTGCTCTTGCTTGCGATTGAAAACGCCAACAAGAAAACCGCAGATAATGAAGGAAAGAAATAATTCAAACAGCAGATCCGACCAAAGTTAGAAATGCTCAGCAGACTATTTTGGTATACCAAAATCAAAATCGTGTATTAAATATGAATATAAGCAGCAGCGGAATTGTCATAAATATACAGCAAGAAGCACGAACTACAAAATACTGAAAACAGTTGCGTCGTCTCCCTAAAAGCTATATCAACGCCAACTTATCGAGTTCATGTCACCTTCACTCTCAAGTGGAGCAAGTAAGGCTTTTGATTCCACAACTCACTGAGCAAGCACCCACCAAAGTGTTACACAGATGGGTCAAAAACTGATGAGGGCTCTCAAGCGGGAACATTCGTGCCTAAAGCCAAATACTCTGTACTAATGGGCAAAAGTATCAGCATCTTTTAAGGCAAAAATCTTTGCCATAGGTAGATGTGTCCATATCAACCTCAATAAAAACAAAATAAACTGTGCTATAGCTGAGTCAGACAGTCAGACTGCTATAATGTCTTGAAAAACTAAACGAACTGTGAAGGAGAAGCAAAATAGCACTCTTAGAGGGTAATTAAATAGCCAAAAGGGTTCAACTGTCATAGGTGCTGAACCATTCCCCGGAATAGGGCACCACACGCTCATTAAAAGAATTTAGGGAACTAGAGAAAGAAAACAGGGCAAGAAACTGGCATAAAACTCAGGGCACTCCGTAATTTTTCAGACGATTATCGTCGACCTCAAAAAGTAGTAACTAAGTGCCAAAATTACGAGTTTGAGACCTTAATCCAGTTCACTTGTCACAAATGTAATGAAAGCTGACGAAAGTGAAGCAAATTCGTGCAGAATATAACTTCTTATGGTCACCAAAGTTTCAAAAACGATTGTTATAAGGAACCTGACCCCAGGGGTCAGGGCATGAGGTAGGCCAAAAAACTCCTGGAGCAATACAACCGGAAAAGATTCCAAGCTTGCATCAATGTGAGCAAAAATAAGCTCTGTATCCTAACGGGCTTCCTAACAGGCCTTTGAAGACTCAAGGAGAACCTCAGGAAACTGGGTACCTATATCTGAAGAAGGTCTCTGCAGATGAGTCCCGTGAAATCCCCGAACATGTGCTGGGATCATGTGGGGTATTGACCCAAAGACTAAAATACTTATGCAATTGTCAGATGATGAAATACTGTTACTGGAGAAACCTCTCCTACTAAGATTCTTCTAGAAAACTGGACTAGAGAGAGGGAGTGCTATTGGACAAATTTCTTTCACCAAGAGAAACAAGATGACAAGACCCTCTTAAATGATTCCGAAGGGAATTGTTATGTATGGGGAACTCTTATGAGGGAATACACCCATGTAGGACGTGAGTAGGGGGTACAACAGACTAAAAGGCAGCAGTACAACAACAATTTACATTCGCCACGGACAGCCTTTAAATTTTTCGTGACGTCGACATTGACATTGAGATAATTGATGAGATAATTACTGCAGCAAAATTATTACTTGGCTTGGCTTGGGTGGTCCAAAGAATTCCGAAACCCTTATAAGATCTTTATAAATCACTTTTGGTGTTTGAGTAAGTTAGCCCCTATTTGTATATCTTGGGACGTCTCCTTAGAAGCCTATCTTCTTTAACGCTAACATTCGCAAAATACGTTGCTACCGCCTCTTTCATTTACAAATCTCCCGAATGACACAGAAGATGGGCTTAAGATTGATTGGTAAAGGAAACTATCAGCATGGTTTTGGGAATGATTACCACGTTGCGGTTGAAAAGTCAACCCTGTCAACCCCAAAATACTCATTTTGGACATAAGTTGTCCTTACAAAATCACTTATCAAATGATGAATTAAAATAAACAGCTTGAAAAGCACAAATTCAAATTCAAAGAAATCAGGCGTCACTGGAATAATTTCGTGTCTCTTGTAACTGCTCCTAAGGAAACCTATATCCATCACAATATGGCTAATGGTATACTACAGTTCCGACATACAGAAAATGAAATGCAGTGCTAATGTCTCAATAACACGGTGGGCCTTCCCACAGAAGGGGTCAAAAGAAAAGCGTTGACCTCGCCCTTCCTTTGTACTTCCCCAGTACAAATTTGTTGTCATATATAAAACATGAAATAAACTCCTTGTTAAAGAGTGAAGCCTATCTACCACCTCTTGTATCCAATAACACTAATATTCCCGCGATTTTGGGCAACCACAACCACCACGATGTTCCCACTAGGGGCCTTACCTCTTAGACAGGCTGCACCAAGCCGAACTGGTGACAAGTCATCAGAAAATCAACTTGACACATTGACTCTCGTCTCCCGTGGTACCAGAATAGCTTCCGTTGGAGCTTCGCAACCATAAAGATCACTTCCAGATGAACACCTTATAATCCGAGGCTGGGAGGCTTGGGTTTGTATTGTAGTTGAACATACCGCTTGGACGAATTTTAAACACGAACGAAAGGTCAAAAATCACTGCTTACAAATATTGCATGGGATTTCTGTTGTTGTTTAGGCCGACCTTGTAGCTTCCAATTTTTTTCTTCAAAATTTAGGATACATAATAAAATCCAAATTGCGCAAATTGTAGATTGACAATATGTTGGGCGGAATTTGCGATATGCAGATGTTGCCACAAGTAAGGAATCTGTGTAGGTTGCTCTATTGTATATCTATCGACTAGTTGCTGACCAAATGAGAGCAGATTTTGATATTCGGAAGGGCCGACAGTAACTGTTTAAGGTACATACTTTGCGTAATTTTTTTTTCTGGAAGTAGGCTATGAACAAAATTTTAATCGATCGCACATTGGGCGCCAATCGTTGACAAAATGAGAACACCATCGCGACCATGATTTATAGATGTGCCCTAAAATTGCTATCGCAGTAGATGGGCCGTTTTAGAAGCCGTAATATCCATACCTAAGGTTTGACGTACATTTATTTATAAGCATTCAACAAGAAATTTATATCTACCCCACGTTGCACGCCATTTTCTAACAAAATTGGGAGATCTTCGTACTATGAGTAAGAATAATGTCAGGGGTGGAATGTTCTGTGTACTACTACTTAAATATCGCGCGACAATTAATTCTAAATAAGTCCAACGTTGGGCGCCAGTTTCTCCAGGCCTTCTCCTTAGTTCCAATTTGTTCTAAATAGAACTGATTACTCACTTAATGTGTTTATAAGTATGATATATGGTAAAACGAACCAAACTTCATCATCAATGAACTGGGGGTCATCACTGATATACCCACATATAGAACCGACTTTCGGGAAGAAATACTTTTATTCTGCTCTAACAAGTCCATGGGCGCAGTGGCTTAGTGGTTAGTGTGTTGGACTACTAAGCGAGGGGTCCAGGTTCGAATCCCGAGAAAAACCCAAATTCCAACTTAAGGTTTTTTTCGCTGCGCCACCTCTCGCGAACGTCTGACAAACATCCGAGAGTATAACTGTCATGAAAGAGCTTCTCAATTGGCCGTTTGGACTCGGCATAAAATTGTAGATCCCTTCCATTCGTCCCAAAAATAAAAACTCACACAAGACGAATGGTTGTGAGAAGCTAGGCTTGGGTCCATACGGACCTGTTGCGCCAATTATTTTTTAACAAGTCCATGACGACGTTATTCAAATGCAGCTAAACTAAACTATTTTCGAAATTCAAACAAAACCGTTAAACGTATTCAATAAAGCAAACCTTATCGCTGTTCGCACGTCGACAAAAGAGGACAAAGCACGTATACTCCCGCTAAAAAATATTCTTTCCTCGCAATTACCTTCACCTTTGCCTACAAATCGTTCAAGTCCACTAAAGGAGGCGTCATGATTAACTCGCATTTACGCGTCGTTGTCCTCCTTGAGAATGCCTTTAGTGTAGGATGTGGAAAAAAAACGCCACTGCGTCATACCTCATACCGCACTCGCCACACACAACACCAGCTCTCTCTCTTATACTTACACATGTACATTTAAATAAATTTGACGGCCAACAAAACCTGATAAGACTGCTCCCGAAATGGCCCCTCATCTGTGTTGAACCATCGTTGACACAAAGAATAGGATGAATCTTCCAGGCCGGTCCACAATGATCAAAGAAGGTAACCAATAAAAAAGGCACTCTGCAAGTTCAAGCCCGTTCAACCGAAGGAGACAATCATCGTCACATGGTGGTTCTACTTGTTCTGACTCTCTCTCTTGTTGATGTTCTTTCTCAAAACCTGATCCCATAAGAGAGCAAGAATCCCTACGCTCCGGTGCGGCACCAGCAACAGCACCACGCAGTGCACGTACCTTATGGCACCTACGCTCCTCTGTTCTCTGTGGTTTTTCCTTGCTCGCGCATTTACACGCACAGTCGAGAAACTGGAAACCTGTCAGTGTGGCATTGTTGCGTCGTCGCGTCACAAGCTCCGCGCGTTTCATTGATGTCTTCGTCTCAAAACGAATCCACCGAAGTGTGCACAATTTACACAGACCACATACCCCCCACCCAAACGGTGCAATCGTGCGACAAAACCAGAATCTTGCCACAAACACTCCAAAGCCAAGCAGGAAGGCGCAAAGACTGTTGTGTATGCTGTTTACTGCTGCTTCTGATGCTGCTGTCTCTGGCTGCTGGCTGCTGCAATCGATGCCATTGCGTGTATCGATAGTGATATCGATAATAAATCGAGGCAGATTGGATTTCAAGTAAACAACTTTATTTTTTGCTAGTCGCCTGAATGTGTGCTGTTTTTTTTTCTGGATGCTTTTCGAAGAAGGGCGCGAAAAATCAATTTGAATTTCGTAGTAATCCTCTTAAGGGGTCTACCTTGACAGAGACGAGCTCTGTGGAAGCTATAAGCTGCGGCCATTGCGGCGAGAAGGACTAAGGAAATATTTTGACACAACCTGCAATAACTTGACAAATCGAATGATGATGCGAGGAATTTTACTGTGAAACAGCCGAGCCGGCAGAGGTAAAGACTGTGACTGTGAGCCGCAGTCGAAAACCTGCTCAATCTTCGTCTACATCGTCGTCGTGGGTGGTAATGGGTGTCAAAAGCGACACATTATTTTATGGTTTCTTTATAGCAGAATACGATTTCCAGAGATCGAACAGGATTGGGTTTTGTTTTTGTGTGTTGTGCCGAGCAATGTGTTTATTTTTTTCAACCTGGATACCGACTAAAAGGATGTGGGTGATCTTTTGAAAATTGTGTGAAATGGCAAGGCAACCTAAGTGAATTCCACCGGGTAATGATAATTCGGCTTCGGTAAATGATAGCTTCTACGATTCCTTGTAGGTATACAAGCCCGTCGAATGGAGGGGAGAATACACATTTACCGAATGGACAAGACAAAAAGAATCTGGGAGGTCCTACTCCCCATTTCGTGACGAAAACAAAAAAAAAATTCTAGACAATTCTAGAGCTTGTCGTAATTCATATCGCTGTTTTCTAGACACTATCTAAAGTGGGTGTAGAAACATGATTTTTGGAGGAAGATTCTTCGTAAAAAGTTCTGTCGTGTTTGCTTTGACTGGCTCTGGATCGTTAGATCCAACGACGACCTGTAAGAGCTGTACAGTGATATCCACATTCACCTAGTCCAATTGTTGCCCATCTGCTATATCTATACCAACGCTCCGGCTTGAAGTGTCTTCGATTCCAAGGCCGAATAACAACGCAGTAGAAGAATACCTGACTTTAGTTGGCGGGTGCAAGAAGAGGGATAACCTGTAGCGACTGGAGTGTGGAATTAGAGGCAGTTATCTAAGAACCGGGCTTACTGGGGAGGCTTGGTGGAGACTCAGGCTAACCTCGAACCTAAATCGCGCGTCTGATAACTGCTAACACAAAGAATTTAAATAACAGTACCTACTTCTTTCAGCTCCATTTTTCACATATGTTTGTAAGTCCAAATACTGAAGAAAACTAGCAGCAAAAGTGTTTTATGGATTGATGTCTTCAGATTTTGTTTGTTATACTCGACTGAGCTCGTATAGTGTCTGCGGAAATGAATAAAGGTCTACGGTTTTCTAAATTTACCCCAAACTATACTCTAGCTTCAAACTATGCGCCGTATAAAAGCTACAAATCTGTCTACATACTTCCGCCCTCAATATCAACGCCATCTATTGAGCAATGGCAACTGCCACACTACTCACAAATTTGGTTTTGTCCCTCACGTGCTCCACGAAACGGTTGAATAGTTCTGTATTTACATCGTAGTGTGGATAGGGTATGATGGTATCTATATCGACTACTCCGCAGTCCGCCAATGTATCGCTTCAAAAATGCAACTTATATACGAGTGCGGGACTCAAAAACGTCGCCCTCTCTCACACATGCAAGTAACAACAAGAAATACAAAAAATCGGTTTCCAACCAAAGGCATCATCATCATCAGCACCATCGTCATCGTCGTCGGCCAGCGCAGTAACACTGTCCAACAGCAGCCCATGGCTGGTATGTACTAGAAGGTAGGTATATATGCCATCCAAGCTGGATATCACTGACAGAGTGGTAGCGAGATTGGGCTCAAATCCAAACGAGCTCAGTGTTTTTACATTCTCATGGCGTTTATCGGCACAAAATGCCTATTCACCGCTTGCCACCACCCCTGAGGGTGATATGCGATTCCCATACCATACCATTCCAATGCGATATCATATCATAGCCCTCTCGCTATGGTATCTCCCAGTCTCTGCTGGCGCAGTATAGAGGTACTCTGTTCATTGGGTTTTGGGCCTGATCCCCTTACAGTAGACACGCAGATTTCAGCATTTTGTGTTGTTTATATGTTCGCACGGTTATATGCGCACAGCGAACCATACACGACCACAATATAGGATCAGAAGCAGCAGCAGGAGCGGCGACGAAGTGAGCGCCATCAGGCCTAATGTGTTCCCCCTTCGGGTTAACTCACTGCACAACCTAGCGGGCTGATTGTGTTAGGCTGGCCGATTTTGCAACAAAACAAGTTGCGGCCTGGAAATTCTCCACTCATACAGCCATGAGGTGGTACCTGCGACTGCTGCTACCTGCTGTGGTAGTAAACAGGAACAGAAAACAATAAAAAAAATTAAAAAAAAAAAATAAACAAATATAAGCAAAACGGATTTTCAGTTTTTGGCGGGAAAGGACGATATGTTGCATTCTCTCTGTGCACTGAGCCCCAAAGTAGTGAATACTCAATATACACACATAATCTCATACTCCAGCGTACTCGGGTTGATGCGCACAGTCCAGTCCTCCAACCAAAGCAGATGAAGGTGGAGGTGCTGCAATGGAGTGAACTAAGTACGTTGCAATAATAATAAATTGCATCCAAAACGGTGCGCGGTGGAACGGCGAAGATGAGCAACTATTGAGGTGGAGTGCGCGGAGGTGGACAAACGAACGGGAGTATCTGTAGTTTCGTATCAGGTGGTGTGGTGTTGACGGTATTGTCGGTGTGTGGACGTTGTATGTGGCATTGTGGTACCTCGGCCGCATATTTATTCCAATGTCCATGAGCGATATAGATTTGCATATGTGCTGTACACTTGCAGCATTTGGTCGATTCGCATTGTGACTGTGAGCTAATATGTGCGTTGTCGTAGCGATGTCCTGCGTTGCGTTTTGTTAGATCGAATATTCGTTAAATTCTTCATCAGTATGACTGGCAAATGACTGTGTGCAGGTGCATTGGTATATGTAGAATGGAGTGTGCGATAGAAAAATCAACGGTTGTTATTTGTTTGACAACGCATGACATATTAATGATGTGCGATTTATAAGTTTGCGAGCGATTTGTAAAAATATTAAGAAGTAACTGGATGTATTCTTTTTTAATAGTAGACTAGCTGTACCCGCCCGGCTTCGCACGTGCATAATGTGGTTTCAGAACAATTGATGGAAAAAAATTTCAGAAAGAGCCTTCTGCAAAAGTGAGGGACTTGAACCCGTACTAAAAAAACCTACCGTAGACTGGGCCCACTCTGTTTTTATCTTCATGGCATTGCACATATGCTAATCGGCAATAATTTAATATTCTTTGGACAATGAAAATAATTTTATAATATTTAGCTAATTTTTTTTTATTAATGTAACGCTTCTTTGTATACTATATTAGCGGTTACTATCGACTAAGATAGTGATATTTGCTGCATTACTTACCCTGGAGCAAGCTACATATAAGATATAACTGCCCGTGGCTTGATTAATTCAACTCCCACTTTTCTTAAAGTTTGACCCTCTAACTTTTTGATTGTCATGGCAGAACAAACATTAATAGGAAATTGAAATTGTTTAAACTGAAATGGATAATTTCTGGGAATTATTTGTATTCTTGGTATAAACACCGTATCTCCTTTACCAGACCCAGTTAAGATTAACGTCTCAATAACGTTTTTCTGCAACGAAAACACTCTCAATCTGGTTCCATTACAAAGCTTAGGGGATTCAAATTGCGAAACAACATAATGAGATCTCCAACTTTTAATTCCAGGCCATGGACTGTAATTCTATGTAAAAACTCGACCGGGTAATTTACTGCCTCATCTTGATTGCAAATAGCATTTATAAACAGGTACGACATATATCATCAGGAATTTTCCCTAATGTAATAATACCACGATCTGGTATCACTTATACCTTTACCTATTTGACATTCCTTTCCTACATATTTGACATTTCTTTTATGACTTTTTTTGTTCTTAACACACCAAACCGCATACTGCCTCTGTCTGTCTCCCTCTCCGTCACAGGAGTAAAATAATAAAAGAGAGATGTTAGTATGTTTGATTTGAGAATGAAGTGCATATCTACTCATGCACGTGAATTTCGTAGAAATTTTTCAAATTTTTCCTATTTATTTAAAAACCTTTTAAGTTATCGAGTTATTAGATATCCTAAGTTTTACCTGCAGATGTCCTCTATAAGGTGGTGTTAACTATATTTAAATGCTCCCATTATTTTTGAACGGAAAGTGTAACAAAGAAAAAAGCAAAGCGAAACGAAAAAATAAATTACTCTTCTCCAATTTTTTCCGGAATTTATAGAGATATAGAGTTGATACAAAGTAGATATTGTAGAACTAGTTATCCTCTATAGGCCTGTGAAAAATGCACCAGAATATACTGAACAGTTTCTAAGACTTTTACATTTAAATACATGCGGTCAAATTCAATCTTAGTCGAACAGAACTACACCAATTTTATTTATATGATGTAAGTTATTTCTTTTTAAAACACAAATTTAAAAAGAAGATAGTACCATAGTACCTACTACCTAGTACCTACTATTTAACCAAGTATTTTTTTTTTATTAGAAACATTTAAGGGTATTTGTTCGCGAATACCGATAGCTCGTCAGCTTGTTTATTTACATTTTTTTTTATTTATATTACGGTCTCGCTAAAGGGGCGAGGGTAACCAATTATCCTTTTGGCATTTTATCGGAGATCAAAGTGAGTGTATAACTCCCGCCAATAGCTGCTTATTACGGCTTAGTAAAACCCTCTCCCCATCAGACAAGGAGACTCTGAGTAAGACCGTGCAAATGTCCTGCTCGATGAATCTATTAACGTAACTATGAACTCCTTTGAAAGCTGCAGAAACTAATTAAGACATCCTCGGTCGTAGCGGGACTAAAACTCTCTCGCTTGCTTTGATGGGGTTTTGAGAAGACGACTTAACGACGACCCACTCGTTATACAACGACCCCGACTTAGTCCCGACCGATTCCAACCTAGAGATGTCATTGCAAAAAGGAAGGCCTTATCTAAGGTTATCCGCAGAAGTGAAAAACGACTTCAACCAATTTTGTGTCTCATTTTTCGCAGAGCCCTATGGTGGTGCGATGTAGTGCCCCCAGTTGAACCTTTTCTGTGCTCTGGATTTGCTCGACAAAATGGGATGGAATTATTTGAAGATAATTACATTTTAATGAAAAATCTAGAAAAGAAAAACAAATATTGTTTGCGTATAAAAGCGCCACTGCGCGGCCTATGACGTAAGTCCGCTCGCTAATTCGTTGAACTTTTCTCTGAAAAATATGTTCTCTAGGGCATAAGACCGAGCATTGCTAAGGTAGCGGACTATCATTCAACTTAAGGTCCAGTTTCACCGGCAACTTTAAGAAAAATAGATTTGAATCTCAGAAAATGAATAAATATTAAAAAGGTTCATATTAAGTTAAAAAGGAACTCTTAGTCATACGCAAAAACATTAAATACATATATAAAAATAACAATTTATTTTATTTAAAAAAAAGAACAACAAGAAACACAACATAGGTCACAATATGCAATTTTGTATGGAAAATTATGGCATTGCGACTTCGAAAATTTTAGCCTGAACACTAAAACTGATTACAAGTATCGCGGAAGGGTTACAAAACTAGACTTTAAAAAACTGTTATAAATATAGTAGACTATCGTAACACTTTAATTGCAGAAAAAAGAATCCTTCATCCTTCCGAACTGTTCACGTTTCCGAGATTCTACTGTAAAATAGGCATTGGAATGTAGGATGTTTTTACATTAGAACGCAGGATATTTCTGCATTTAAATGCCTATTTTAAGAACTTAACATTTGAAGACGTCACAATGAGTTCGAATATTGTTGAACCAAATTTAGGAATCCACCTTAACGTAACGGAAACTTGTATAGTAAACTTTAAATCGACGAGAAATTCAGATACCATTCTACACAATAATCAGGCTAAAACTTCAATTGTTAAGGAAAAACACATCATTGACCCAGCATATAAAATTAGCATCCTGCCCGAACTGTAAAAAAAAATATCCCAATTAGCCCACCAAGGAGCAAAATCAACTAAAAATATTGCAAGCTTTTCGCAAGTATAAATAGAAGATTATGTTTCCGCTTAAAATTGCGACCAGTGACTCACTAGAAATATAATTACTTGAGCTAGCTAAAAAATGGACGAAAATTCACATAAGTGAAATAACCGAATATTGGCTAAAACTGGATTACCTCATGCAGTTCCATTGCGGTTCTGCCTTGAAAAATTCCAACAGCAAGGGCAGAATAATTCATACTAAGATCACTAACTCGCAATCCTCTTGCCGCTCTCAATTATTTTTTCAAATGTCGCTATTTTGTTTTCCTATCGGTGTTATGTCAATTAGAATCCGTGTAACATGCAAAAACACACAAAAAATATAAAAAAAACAATAACCGCGACCAACCGTGGGGAAATGGATCATATTTTTTTGCGAGTGTGGTGATGAGACAGAATTTTTGAAGTTTCATGACATTTGTCAACACGAATTTCTATGTAACAAAACTAGCGCACCAAATCGTGAGCACTCCGAAAAAATATAGCTTGTAGGCAAGTAACAGGAAATCGACCGGAGTTGGTCGTCTCAGTATGGTTTGTCTATGCCTTGAATATCCCAGTTCGTGACATATGACAACTTCCCGTGACAATACTTAAAGCGGCAGATGTCAAGAAATAAGATCTTTGAAAAATGCGCCTGAATAACGATCAGCTATCCCTTTAACAAAACGAAGAAAACTAGATCTCCTTATTCGCCCTTCCATGTTTGGCAAAATTATTGAATTAAAAGTTAAATTCCTGGGACTTATCCTTGACAGCAAACTTTCTTGGAACCAGCAGATTGAACGAACCGTAAATTTTCTGGCTTTATTCGCTTGTCGCGAGACCGGCGGTTACCTCTGCTGCAGTGGCCTGGTGGACGAAGACAAACGAAGTCACCACAGTTAACAATCTAGACCGAGTTCAACGTTTAGCCGGAAACTGCATGACCGGATGTTTAAGCTCCACTCCGACTATGGCGTACTCAATGTCATCATACACCTCTTCAAACACATATTCAAATGGAGGCTAGACTAAGTATTCACCGTCTGTTCTATTCGAACGACCTTGATCAATATTCCTTCCAGCGAGGTCATCTGTCCCTGCTCGACACCATTTAGCCTTTAAGTCCATTCAGCATGCCTCTTGATGACATGCTACCTGTATATGACTGCCATAAAAATGCCTTTATAATTATAAAATATAAACCCAATCCATCACGACGACATCATCTGGTACACAGATGGTAAGGGACTGGATCTGGAATCTACGGTGAGTCACCCTAGGTGAACTTGTCAGTCAGCCTTGGGAAAAACTTTTGAATAAATCTAAGTTCTAACACACGTGGAAAACCCATATTTATCTTCTCAGATAGCCAAGCAGCTCTCAAAGCTCTTGATTCATCTGTCATAAAATCTAAACTTGTCTTAGAAACATTCACAATAATATATGAACTTTCTAAGAAAAAACTAGTCCTTTTTAAGAAGCCGCAGTGCCAGAGCCCCTTAAAGGCTCTCCCGATCTTTCAATCTATTTATCTATCCACGATCAGCTATATAAAATGTCTGCTCAATGAATTAGTTATAATAAATGCATTTTCAAAATATTTTCGGTTTTTGTATATATTTTATGTGGACTACCCCATTCAAAATAGTATACCTTGATTGAAAGTGGGTCTTGCCAATAATTATTTTGTATTGACAATTTTGCCATTGTGAGTTCGCAAAATTTCATCTGGATACTAAATATAATTATCGCGGAGTGACTTCAATGCCATAAAATGTTTTGGTTCAGCACTCCTGTCCTGACCTGTAGAAATTAGGGACTGATATTACAGTGACACAAATTCCGGGAAATAACATAAGTGCTACCTGGCAATATTACCTGGAATTTGTATTTTATAATTAGTTTATTAGCCCATCAAACATTCGTAGGTACAATGTTAATCTTTTTTTATAGCTAGGTAGCTGAAAATGTAAATCGCATAACCTTCAAAATAGGTAGGTAGCCATAGCAGCTGTGAGATAACTTTGTTAATTCAATGGCCGTCGATCGAAGAAGGAAAAAAATACAAACAATTTGAATGTTTTCAACCAAAAAATAAACGCATAAAGCAGGACGGTTTTTGGGTTCTTGCCTGAAACTGCTCACAATGCAGCGCAGGCTAGAAGGAAGAAGGAGCATTTGTATACGAGTCGCAGGAAACTTAAACTATGTTTTAATTTATGGCGTGTTTCAGCTGTACCTCTGGCTCTGGCTCTAGTCCAAAGAAACTTTTTACTCACTGTGCTTTGTACGACACATATTCAAAATGTTTGAAGGCATGAAAATTTGTTCGAAATAAAAGGAGCTTCATTTAAGCTACCTACCATAGTTCGAGAACAGAAATTTAGAATTGAATATATCAGATAGAATAGACATAGAGCTCTATCCGCATGCTGCGAGAGGAAGATTTTTCGTAAAATACTCGGTCTCGTTTGCGTCGACGGGATTTAGAGGTTCACAGATGAGATTCATAGACGGAAAGCTAAACGAGCTGAAGAGCGACATCGAACTTCTTTTGAAACTGTGTCCAATACGGCTTGTGCTGATGCACAGAAATATTGTTGCCCTTAGAGTCTTCGAGTCTAACCTGAACAAGTAAAAGGGGACTCAACTTGCAATGTGCCACTGTAGATTAGAAGTAGGCAACGATGGGAAACTAAGTAAATATAATAAGTTACTAATCGTAGCATTAAAAATGTTTCCAAAAACGCGTCAAAAATGTGCTCAAAAAGAGTTCAGTTTATTGTGACTCATATCGCTATCATGATTTTGATTTTTCGAAAACAAAACTAAAATAAATAAATACACCCGACTACGATGAAGTGCTCTGAAATTTATTGAGGAACAGTTGTTTTTCTTTTTTTTTCTAAATTCCAGCGATATTTATTTTCCATTTCTGCTTACAGTGGTATTAACTGACTGCGATTCTTCAGCACACGGCTTACGAGCGACTCCGTTTAAATACCTAAGACTTGGCAAACTTATCGAAGACAAACTCCTGATAGTCAATATCTGAATGCCCTTTGAGCAATGTAATTTCACCTGGATTTCCCATCATCGACAATTGCTGTAATTTTGGGCACAGATCCTTCACTCGACAAAGCCAGTCCGCGAGATTACTGATCTCACAATTGTTGGTCCATAGGATTTCCAATTTCGGCAGAAAAGGCACCGTGTTGACATTCAAGCTGGTATTCCGGTCCAAGATCAGTGTATGCAATTTATTGAAAAATGTCAGAAATGACAAGTTTTGAAAGTTATTATAACTTAAATCGAAACACGTGTTTTTTTTAGGGAATTTCTTTGCCAACCGATTCGGTATTAATTGTAGATAGCTGGTATTCCGGTCCAAGATCAGTGTATGCAACTTATTGAAAAATGTCAGAAATGACAAGTTTTGAAAGTTATTATAACTTAAATCGAAACACGTGGTTTTTTTAGCGAATTTCTTTGCCAACCGATTCGGTATTAATTGTAGATAGCTGGTATTCCGGTCCAAGATCAGTGTATGCAATTTATTGAAAAATGTCAGAAATGACAAGTTTTGAAAGTTATTATAACTTAAATCGAAACACGTGGTTTTTTAGCGAATTTCTTTGCCAACCGATTCGGTATTAATTGTAGATAGCTGGTATTCCGGTCCAAGATCAGTGTATGCAATTTATTGAAAAATGTCAGAAATGACAAGTTTTGAAAGTTATTATAACTTTAATCGAAACACGTGGTTTTTTTAACTAATTTCTTTGCCAACCGATTCGGTATTAATTGTAGATAGCTGGTATTCCGGTCCAAGATCAGTGTATGCAATTTATTGAAAAATGTCAGAAATGACAAGTTTTGAAAGTTATTATAACTTAAATCGAAACACGTGGTTTTTTAGCGAATTTCTTTGCCAACCGATTCGGTATTAATTGTAGATAGCTGGTATTCCGGTCCAAGATCAGTGTATGCAATTTATTGAAAAATGTCAGAAATGACAAGTTTTGAAAGTTATTATAACTTAAATCGAAACACGTGGTTTTTTTAGCGAATTTCTTTGCCAACCGATTCGGTATTAATTGTAGATAGCTGGTATTCCGGTCCAAGATCAGTGTATGCAATTTATTGAAAAATGTCAGAAATGACAAGTTTTGAAAGTTATTATAACTTAAATCGAAACACGTGGTTTTTTTAGCGAAGTTCTTTGCCAACCAATTCGGTATTAATTGTCCGTTTTCCTCGACTAATCATCACCAAAGGAATCTGTTAACGGGACCGTTCCAAAGTAGACATCCGATGAGGTGAGTCCAGCGATATTCGTCCGTTTTCCTCGACTGTATCATCACCAAAGGAATCTGTTAACGGGACCGTTCCAAAGTAGACATCCGATGAGGTGTTTTTCTGGATCTTGGCACCACAATCGTATTCATATTTCGAATAAAAACTGTCTAGCGATGGCACACAGCCTTCAAGTACCGAACAAAGGTTAGCACTAATATCACTTTCGGTGGTAATACTCGTATTGTCGGACATACTGTAGGTTTTTTTATGTTACTTGCAAAAATTACATTCGCGTTTCGATGTCAACTGAAGACTGAATGCAGTGTACATGTCCATGCGATAATACTTCGCAGGATACTATTTGATTGGCAATTAGGGTTAATTACCTTTCATTGCTGCCAGATACCGGAGATCAATGTGTTTGGCAAAGGTGTCAGGTAGGTGGCGTTAATGTGTACATGGGCAAGTAAGTATATTTGGTTGGTTGGTTAAAGTGGTTTAAGAGGGAAAAACACAAGTAACGCATTGAGCGCCGTTTTGAGGCCACAACTCACTGAACCTGAAGATAAAGGCTGAGAAGGACGTTAACGGAAGATACGTATATACCACCGCTTGATTTCCTGATAATTTGAAGGCCCAACATGGCTTCCGAATTTATCTTCACAAATAGAATAGGTTTTTTTTGGTTTATTCCTATCGACAGAATTCCGTGATCGTGTAGCTCATTCTCGGACTTTCGGTAAACCAGGCGTGCTATGCGCCTGCCATCTAACAACAACGTGCTCTTGGTTTCTCCAAAGCACAGATCGTCTGGATCTGTCCAATAAACCATTTACAAAGTTCCACCTACCGCTGTCCACTCGTTTCTTTTGTATCTTTTTAATAGAAAACACCTGTTGCCTTCGTAATAACTTACATTCTTTCGTCCCTCATTTAGTGGGTACCACAAGGCTTCGTACATGTTAAGAATGCTACGGATTCACTTTTATTTACATAAGGAATGACGTGTGTACATGTAATTATTATATTTGAAAACAAAATTACAATTTGTAATCGCCGGATGTGATATTTGTCAGATTTTCGCAAAAGGCGGCGCAACTAAAGGTTTTTTTTTCTTTTTCTGCGCCACCGCTCGCAAAGGTCTGACAGGCACGCGAGAGTATAACTGTGATGAAAGAGCTTCTCTCAGCCGTTTGGACTCGGTATATAATTTTAGACCCCTTCCATTCGTGCCAAAAAGCCAGGCCTAAGGTCATTACGGGCCTGTTGCGTCAAATATTCAATTTCTTTAAATCCTTTTAATCGCCGAATATATATTTTTGTATACTTAATCGTACCAAACCCATAAAGTGATTGTTATGCATATTTTATAATATTTTAAAATTACTCTACCTTTAACTAAAAAGGGTCTCACAAACGTGTAAGCAGTCATATAGTAAAAAAATTAAATAAAACTTTATAAAGAACTGCCCCACTAATTTAGTGACAAAAATGTATTTATTACTTAACAATTAATTATCAAATTTTCAACATTTTTGTTTAAAACTGCTGGTTAATAATAAACTAATATACTTCGCTGAAAAATAAATTCATATCACTATTGCAAAATAGTAAGCAAGAGTATTACATTCCAACTGAGCTGAGAGAGGTGCCTTTTGTTGGAAATGGATTCTAAACCATAGAATCTAAATCATCCAATAAAGGATACCGATTAACATCGCATGGTATGTGAGCAATCAAACTCACTTAAGCCAAATCTCAAAGCGCGTACACGGTGCAGACCTGCAGGTGCAATCAATACTTCTGAGAAGAAGCTGATGTTGCTTAGCCAAAGGTCCGCTTAGCTGTGCCACTTGTGTACAGTGCACCTTACTTGAATTCCTAAAGCGGAAGGGGGAAGAAAGTAGTAGGGTGGATGCACACAATTTATTATGAAATGTAAAAAAAAATGCAAAAAATTTAAATCAAAAAAAGTTATATTCCATAAATTTCTTTTTATTATCGATGGAGTCAGAACTTTTCATTTTAAAGGGACTGTGGCTAAATTTTTAACTGAATGTAGTTGAAAATCTGTATTTAGACAAACAATACCCAATCTAGAATAAAATAAGTACAATCTACATACATACATACTCTCCCACCATAGCAACTCAAAATGAGTGACTATATTAAACACATTCTCTAATGTCGTTTTCCATTGGTTTCACTCGGGGATCCACTCATTCTGTAATCCTATGGAACAAAAAAACAGCTTCTGAAAGAATCCACAATAGTATTGGTGAAATGGAAAAAAAAATATACGACGGCGGCTGTCAGCTGACTTGTATAAAATACATAAATAACACTTGACTTCAAGTCGAGAAGCGAAATTCTCTTCTCAAAATCACCAGAAGAGTATTTTTTGTGCCAATGGAACGGTTTCAGAAGTGATTTTTTCGATTCCTGACTCTCGCGGATGCTTCTTTTTGCTTAATGGAAAACGACGTAAGAGGCTTATGAATATTTGACGTATATGACTTTGACATTAAAAAACAAGAAAGCTGACATTTTTCACTGAAGCTTAGTACTCTGCTCGAATTAAACTTAATTGTACCTGGTCTCCTACTTTTCTCTCCAAACATCAGCTAAAGTCCTAGCTAATTTTTGACATTGGGTTCGCCGTGGATAAATGTAACAGAAAACAGCTGTTCTTTGGAAAAACTTAATTCAAAAATTTTATTCTCTCTTGTTTCAACTAATTTTGATTCCTGGTACTTCTCGTCCATATTAAAATTAAAAAGGCTTATCCTCGCATACTTTTCCGCAACAGAACAACAAATACACAACGATCTGTCACAATTTAGGATGAGAAAATGTGCCGACCCATTAAATGGGAACGCTAAATTTTGACAGACACACGAAGTACATTCAGAAACAAAAGTTTGATTATTTAGCTCGAGCTGCGTACCACTTAGCTCAGTGGGTTCGCTTAAGTTTAGCTCAGCTAAATTTTGGAGAGAATTTTTTCATGGGAGCGAAAATTTAGCTGGAGCAGCGTACTAACCTTGACAATAAAAATATGCTATGTTTGATAAAGATGCTTCAACACTTTTTCTGTCAATGTACTTCCAAAATGTTCTTAACACATTAGTCGTTTTTTTTTTTATTTTGCCCACATGACCTATAAAGTTTATTGATTTCCATGGTTTGAAACAATAAAACGAGATCCAATGGATGTAAAACGACCATGGAAGACAATGGTCTATATATGTACATCATGTGGGTAAAATAAAAAAAAGACACCTTTTGACAGAATCTGACTAAGTTTTAATTTGCATCAAAAGGATTTTTGTTGTAACAAAAATTGTTCATTGGTTTTACATTAATATTTTTGTCAAACTTACAAAAATTGGTTAATTTTGAAAAATATATCTGTCAATTTTACTGCTTTTATTTAATGAAATATTGCGGAAATGCAAAAAGAAATTTAGTCAGCACAAGCTACAAAAACTCTGATGCTTCCTAAATCATATCTAGGAAGAAAAATAATGCAAATTAAGTTTACAGTGCCCAAAATTTTTGTTTAAATTTGATGGGAATAATTTTAAAAGGATTCTATGCAAATGCAAACTATCTTGTGGGCAAAATTAACTCCATCTTAACTTTTTTCATAGAACAATATTTTGACAATTTTCACGAGTCTCCTCAACCCCAGAGGTATGTGCAGAAAACGATAGGCGATACAGTACAGCACAGCTTCATAAAGCCAGAAGGATGACAGTTTGAGATGCATTTTTCTCATGGAAAGCTAAAACTACATTTTAGTATTTATAAGTGTCCAACTCGGAGTCACTAAATATACCCAATTATTACAATTAATAACTCTTCAGCTCACGTTTTATATTTTCGTTATCGAAATGGATAGTCGGTGAAGCAAGGACTTTGGAAAAATTGTTTAGAACCTTGAGTGCAGTCTTATTAAGGCTCCTAATGTATTAAGTGAAATGTCAAATTTGGGCTAAGAAAACCATTTCAGCTTTAGTGACGTCGTTGAAGCAAACGATCGTTTGCCGATGCCCATGGAGCTACAAAAAACTTTGCTTAGCTTTCCAAACTGCTTTGGTTAGGTACACTGCTTAATTTTCTGTACTAAATATTTAAAGCACAAAAAATATATCCTTTATAAAATATCTAGCGAAAAACTCTCAGAAGAGTTACTTTAGAGGATGTGTTCAACTTTTAAGTTCTATTTTATGTTTTTACTAGATTTTGCTTATTTTCGCTTTTAATTTTTACATATCTGTTAAGAAGTGGCAATAATATAAATGGATATATACAGCGCTATATAACCTTTTCTCCATATTAGACATTGTTGCCTGATATTTTGAAAAAAAAAAAACAATCAGGACAAATAGCACCAAACAGTTGCTTATTTTGGTTGCATAATGTTTTTTTTTTTAAATTCGTGAAGTATTTTCTTCCTCACAGATCTGACAGTTTTTCTTTTATTTAATAAACTATCGAAATGAAAATGAGATTCGTGGCTATAAATAAAATTGTCACAAAAAAACGTCAGTTACACCCTGTTTTTGTATAGCCAGAATTGTAAGCATTAAAAGTTAAAACAGAAGATGTTGTGTTGGTCGGAAATATGTGCATCTTCTAGCAATTTCACTTCATTGATTTAAAACTGAAACGCTACTGAGACGTTCAAGGAAGAATGGCAAAGAATTTGTATGACTATCTCCTGTCCTAATTTTTCAACTACAATAAAAGAGTTTTACCGAAACAGTACATAAAATAAAATTGATCGTATGTGGGTTTGATCCCGGATTACATTAAAATTGCTAAAACAATCCCTATACATTTGTCGGATGTAGCGCAATGGCTTAGTGGTTCGTGTGTTGGACTAATAAGCGATGGGTTCGAGGTTCGGTCTGCGGAAAATACAAATTCGATCTTAATCTAAGCCTACGGCCCTACGGACCTATTGCGCCAGCTTTTTATATATTTCTTATAACATCAAATTTAATGGATCAACTTTTGTATGGCAATAGCCGACTTATTTAAAAATTTTCGGAAAGAGGACTAAAAATATCAAACTTGGTCGTCCATGGCACGTTCGTACATACTTCAATATCATTTTTACCAATCAGTTTTAACAATTTTCCATCACGAAAGCTAAGCCAGTTGCCACTGCGGTAGTTCACGTTGCCATAGAACTGGTGCGTGCCTGTGTTTTGTGCCTTGGTGATCAAAAGAGGCCAGAGAGAAGCTACTCGTTACTCGTTACTTTACAAATTGTCGAATTTATAAGGAAGTAACGACAATGAGAGTAAGTAAGATAATTGCAGTTAAATTTTATGCTGCTGTTTTGAAGAGAACGATTTTGTGCGATTGCATTGGATTCGAACCGAGTACGCGAACGGATATCTATAGTTAGTTTATTTGACTTTTATTTTCATCTTTAATTCAATACAGTCTTCGTAAAAAGAAAGAAATATATATATACTTCAGTCTGTTATGGTTTGGCCTATGGCCGTCTACCAGATTGACAAAATAGCGTAAGCTTTAAAAATCTTCTTCAACTATACATTTTCTATAACGCAGTGCATTTGTACAGTAGTTGTAGAGTAAATACCATCCTCGGCCTCCATTTAAAATTTGAATTGCTTCATCTATTTCCAAGGTATAAATAAATAAATAAATAATTGGCGCAACAGGTCCGTATGGACCCAAGCCTAGCTTCTCAAAACCATTCGTCTTGTGTGAGTTTTTATTTTTGGGACGAATGGAAGGGATCTACAATTTTATGCCGAGTCCAAACGGCCAATTGAGAAGCTCTTTCATGACAGTTATAGTCTCGGATGTTTGTCAGACGTTCGCGAGAGGTGGCGCAGTGAAAAAACCTTAAGTTGGAATTTGGGTTTTTCTCGGGATTCGAACCTGGGACCCCTCGCTTAGTAGTCCAACACACTAACCACTAAGCCACTGCGCCACGACTTAAAAAACTTATTCGTATTTCTTTTAAGATTGGGCATACTGCAAGAAAGTGAAATACATCCTCTCGTATCTTCATATTACAAATATTACACCAGATAGGTAGTTCTGGGCGGTGTGGAATGAAGTTCAGGTTCAGTAGCTCGCTTTTGATTTTAAAAATTAAACTTATCTTCTCTACCATACTGTTGTTCAGAAAATACGTTTTTTCTGCTAGTTGATATTTCAGCTTACTGTAGTATGTCCTATACTGAGAGGACTGTGCATCTGTTACAAAGCGATCATACATATTTCGACCTACTTTTTCCAATAGGATGTTGAGTTGCTCATCGGGTGCTATATGTATGCTCATTCCACAGCTTTATTTCGCAGTACACTCTTGAGTACAACTTT
The DNA here is from genome assembly GCA_916610125.1 of Cheilosia vulpina. NCBI lineage: Eukaryota > Metazoa > Arthropoda > Insecta > Diptera > Syrphidae > Cheilosia > Cheilosia vulpina. The sequence continues at coordinate 30,011,031 of OU744278.1, forward strand.
TGGCAGTCTGTCATCACTCATACCCATAACTTTTATTATATACTCAAAATGTAATCTCAGTGTTTCCAAAAACATAGGCGGTGCTCCAGTTTCCAGATGCAGCATGTAATTAGGTGTGGAACTTGGTAAGCGGAACATTCTCTTTAAGAAATACCGAAAAAACTTCTCAACTTCAACATAGGAACAGTATCCCCATACCTGCGATCCGTACAAAAGAACTGAAGCTGCGGTTTTGCGAAAGAGTTTCTGCTTCGAGCTGTGGTTTATATACTTATTATTGATGCAGCGTCCCCATACCGATGAGATTGCTCGTTTGGCTTCAGATAGTTTGGCCTCTAGATGCTTCTTCATATTCAAGTTTGAGGAATCTAAAATTCAAAGGTATTTATACTCCCGGACTACTTCCACCAATTCTCCTCGATATATCCACCTTTCACTTTGAGTATATCTGCCGCCGCCGCCTCTGAACACCATTACCTTCGACTTATTCAAGTTCACGCTTAGGTTCCAGTATTCGCAGTATGTGGAGAGCCTATTCATCATAAGTTGCAACCCATCTATAGTATCGGACAGAAAAACTAGGTCATCTGCATATTTGAGAACCGGAATTTTTATACTGCCAAACTCGACTCCACCCTTTACCGCATCTGATATGTCATTAATGAACAGAATAAACAGTAGCGCACTCAAAATACATCCCTGCTTCACACCCATCGTTGTTGTAAATTCTTCAGAAATTGATTCTCCATCCCAAACATACGCCACATTATTTACATACATTGCTCTTAGGATGTTGATTATTTTCGTTGAAAAACCAATATTGTACAATTTGTAAAATAGAGCTTCGCGTGCAATAGTGTCGAAGGCCGCTCGAAAGTCGACGAAAAAGACATATAGTTTTTTATGTTTTTGCTTATAAATCTCCGCAATATTAAGTAATGTGAACAATTGATCGACTGTTGAGTAGGTCTTTCTAAATCCGGCCTGAGACTCGTGCAAAACTTTTTTATCTTCAACCCAACAGGTAAGTCTGTTATATATAAGCGCAGCAAATAACTTCGCAGATGTATTTAGAAAAGAGATTCCTCTGTAGTTTGCAGGATCGACATAGTCACCTTTTTTGTGTAGTGGATAGATAATTGCTTTTTTAAAGCTTTGCGGAATGTTTGCGGATTCGAAAATTCTATTATATTCCGCCACGAGAGCCAACATAAATTCATCTGTGCAGTTTTTTATAGAACTCGTATGGGATTCTGTCATCTCCGGGGGCCTTTCTATTTTTAGCTCTATCAATGGCATCTTTAACTTCTTCTATTGAAAATGGGTTATCTAGGAATTGATCTATAATCAACGGATCTGCATATTAGAACGGTGGTGAGATCTGTGGTGAATTAAGTAGAATAATAAAGTGGTCCCTTAGCTGTGGGATATCTATAGTGTTATAAGCACACTCACAGCGTCATAGGTTTCGACATCTGGCAATAATGGCAATTGCATTAAGGCCACGTGGTTCCAATTCGTAAGCAAACAAATTTTGTATTAAGATGTCACCAGTGTCAAGCAGTCCAATAACTATTCCAGTAACTAAAGACCTTTTCCGTAAGCCCCATTTAAGAAGACATAAGGAAAATATGTTGGCCTCACGCTATTCGATTTTCAATTCTGACCCGTTTACACTGCGTTTATACACACATATTGCATTGTTTAAAATTATTTTTAGCGCGATATACGTCATTTGATCCACTTGCTGTCGTCGTTGTTTTTAAGCCGTGGCGTGGGTATCGCACTCGTCCCCATCCCTCCAACAGATCTCTTGCTATAGCTATCCCTTTTTTTATCACATAAATTTTTAATGGTCCTTCCAAATTTGTGTATCTACATTCTAAAAATTGTAGAAGCTCATCATAATACCTTCAGTTCCATCTTTTGTCTTTCCTTTCTTATGTTCATTGACAAGAGGCGACGCGACTACTACCAGTCCTGTCCGTGATGCGCCTGAGTGAGTGGTATCATAATGCATCTCTCGCGCTTTGTCCATGGACTTTGGGATCGGTGGGATACATTAAATTGATCTTTGGCGGTGGGGGTGTCGGTGGTGGTGTTGCTACTTTGCGGCTTTTATGCCTTATTCCATTATATCTTTTGACATTTCTTTGAATTTTTAATTTTGTTGTTTGCTTGAGAGTATTGTTTCATTATGACCATCAATACTGGTGTGTGTGTGTTTCGCTGTTTCAATCGCTATCGATTGATGTTTTGTCTGATCGCTGAGTCTGTTTTCTGAGAAATTTTAAACTGATTGGGCCGTTCGGGATTCTGGTGGGGATTTTTCGTCATATTCGTTGGTAGGTACCCACTAAGAGTTGTGTTTTATTTTTGGATTATTCAGAAAGCCATTAAGGCTGATGGATAGCTAAATGTGGCATACCTAATTCAGTTGCCATTTGCGTCGCAGATTTCGATGACAGTCGGTGGGAAAATCCCGAGACTCAGCAAATATTTGCACGTCTTTGTGGATGATGGGGTGATGGCTGTCTCTTAAAAGATAACAAATACGCTGAATGAAGTTGCAAAGAACACCTTTTCGATTCCATAAGGACGGGAAAATAAAAAGTGTACTGGAAGTATGTGAAATAGAATTCAAGAGGATGTACAAAATTCCTCCAATATAGCCTTCCACACTCACCGGTTGGTATCATTCTCATCCTCAATATTAAATCGAAATATCAGCAAATTCAACGAGAAGGCAAACACCACCACCAAAGTGTTAAAACTATCGTAGCTTTTTATAGCTGCAAGAAAACTTCCAGTGAGTGCGGGGCTTATAGCTCATTCGTTTGCTGTTGTATGTGGCTATTTCCTGCTGAAAGCCTTTTCCTAATGATCTACTAAACCTACGATAAATTCCACGATCAAAGATCATTTCGCCTTTCTGCAAAAAAACGCACAGATTTCAGAGTTTTCCGTAACAATGAGCATCTCTCTCAATGTCCTAGCGTTTTTTCAGGTGAAAAATAAACCTAACCCGTAGATAGTTATTTTTACTTTCGTGCCCAAGAACGTATTTCTACATGCACCATCAACCCCGACTCCAACGAAATTATGAGCATCCGTTAGGCGGATTTATCGAGGCCGAATTCTGATCTTTCCTAGGAAATCCCATGTTCAATAGGTCAGCGTTCCGCAAGCTTGCAGCATAAATTAAAAAAAAAACTGAAGACATTTAACAGGAAAGCCATTAAACCAGACCATTAAATGCAACAGCGAAAATTACCGTGAAAATGTCGCGCACGCGTACCACTGGCGACCTACCCACCGTCTGCAGTGGCAATAATAAAGCTGTCGCTCTTTGAATGATATTATGATAATTTTCCAATAACAAAATCACATACAAAAGTCAATAAAACTTAATTGAAAATCGCACCTTGTCCAATTACAAACGCGGTTGGCAGTTGGCACCCATACACCACACCGATCGTCAAATAAACACTTTTTTTATGGACCCTCTCTCTCTCAACAACATCATATTCGCACAAACAATTAACTGCAAAGAAAACATCTACTATAATATACTCGTATGCGGCGCGGATAGACGCTTGACTTTTATTAGTTCATGAACTTTTATTGGCCAGGATTTTACAACTCACTTAACGATATTGTGCCACCACCGCCGCCGACACTGCCACCGACTGGGCAACACAACACTTTCCCCAGGCCTATACTACATTGTGCATCCTCATCCTGAATGGAAATGCAAACAACGCTAATTAGCGTGATTTGTTTATGTTTATATAGATGCGCCAAGTGATGCCAATTATGCGAGAAATATAATCTCAACAACAATATAACACGCGCGAGAAGCAGGTGTGCGCGGGAGTGTGATTAATTGCATTTAAATTGAACCGACACGACAATTAGTACAGTTCAGGACCAAGGCAATCGACTTGCGGCATCTCACCAGTCACTACCACTCGACACCTCCGCCGCGCTTTGGCTAATCAGCGTGTCGCTCACCTTTAGGCACCCCAGGGGTGGCACATTGCGAGCATACCACAGTGAGTAGTATGTTCGATCGACTGCAGGCACAATATAAATATACATCATTCCGACGAGAAGCGCCAACACTACAACAACAGCCAAGAAGTCGCACAGCAACAAGTCACACACAACAAACAAATTGGCAGTCAATAGTGCACGAAGGTGAATTGTTTGTTGGATGTTGGGAGCCCAGCAGTCAGCAGAAGTAGCGACAGTTCGTTTGGATACTAAATACATTTACATTCCACAGATGCAGAAGAGTGTGTGTTTTTTGAAGTGACCAAAAATAGGTAGGCGAACGAAGAGGGCCCAACAAAAAGAACACTCCGACGAAGAAGTATCGCTATATTTAGACCAGGCAAGCGCAAGGAGCGTGATACCAATTGAAATTATTGAATCAAATCGGATGGTAATGGAAACACAACGACGAAGGCCAAATAAAATAAAGCAACAAAAACAACAACTGCTCAAGGAAACGAAAATAACAATAAAATACCACGCAGCGGCAATAGCGACAGACAATTCGATGCACAACGGGTGGACAAAGGCGGCGACGACACGGGGAGGTGACCGAATACCCGCAAGTTTATATCTTTGGAACTTAAGTTTGGCTTGAGATTGATTTAGTTTGTGGTATGGCGGGCGTGGGTGGTGGACCAATATTATGAAGTGGATGCCCTCGCGCTTCTGGTAATTATTTGATCAGCTGGCAACCAGGAAACAGACTGGATAACTGAGGTTTAGTGGTCTCGGAAGTGGTTAGTGGTGACCAGGTCATGCTACAAATTACAAAAATTTAAGTGCATAAGTATAGTGTCTATCTTTAAGCATCTCAGTGCGTTTTTGATGTTTTATAGAGCCTACCTTTTCCCCAGAGTATACAGGGTGCGCCACATTTTATGTCGTTATGTAAACATTTAATAGCTAACTGTGAAATGTATCAACCGATTGACTTCAGTAGACTTGTTTCTGAAAGGTTACTTAAGTACAATTTTAACCATGAATCGCCGAAACAATGCACCAAAAGAGTAAGCTTTTTTTTTGAAATAGTCGCTCTTTGTTCAGTTGTGGGAACTCAACGTGCATATCAGAAAAAATATCGTGGCCACCAAGCACCGCCTGAAAACACTATTCATCGTTTGGTGTCGAATTTTGGCTCATTGTGTGTACCAAATGTATGTGTATGTACAAATGCGCGAAAAAGTTCTGGGCGGTAACTGCAACGAAAATTCCCTGCATGTGTGCTGTCAAAAAACGGCGACAGTGACTGGCCACCCGATCTCCACATTTGACCACTCCGGACTTTATTTTTTGAGTGTTTTTTTTTTAAAGCAAAGTGTAGCCAGCAAGCCTCAGACGATTGATGAACTCACGGCAAAAAATTCGTACCGAAATCATTACTATACCGGCTCTAAAAGTGACCAAAAATGAAACAAAAAAAAGGGCACATTTTACTTTGCGTCGCGTCGGCTGAGAGGTAAAACACACTGCATTGTGCATTTAGAGCCAACTGCAAATAATGAAGTTTTTATAATATTTTCTTATACTGATATTTGGGATCGATTAATGGACTTACTGAGTTTTTCGTGTGATAGATTATTGAAAAATATTGTACTTACTCATAAAAGGTAATTTTAGCTAAAATGTGTACTTCGTGAGTTTTACCTGTCAACCGACGTTTGGTTCTTAGAGGAGGACACTTGATTGATGTTGTGTTCAAATTCTAGTCCAAATAAATCGTAAAAGACCAAAATAAATAAAAATTGTTTTTTTTTTCATATTCACTTAACGTCATAAAAAATTTCGCATAGTTAGGTGGGTAGGGTGGGGCAGATTCAACACATTTTTTGCAGATTTGAAATAACTTCTTTCGCAAATAAATATTCGAAATCTGTTTCTTTTTATTTCAAGCTATGATTATTTTACTAAAAGAATGCATAATTTCTTAAAAGTTAACTTCACCCTTATAATTTCAAAAAAAAATAAAATTTAAAACTGCCCTAAAAAGGCGAATCTGCCCCATCGTGGGGCACTTTCGACGTCAGTTTAGATGACGCAATAAATCAATAAGTAGGAACGTACTGTTTTTATTTTAATTGTTAAACAAATCCTAAATCTATAAACATACCAATTTAATTAGAGAAGAAATTCATTTTTAGATTAAAATTAAATTAAAGAAATATATTTAAAATCACATTCGGTTTAAGAAAAAAAATTGTTAAGTAAATAATAAAGGGAAAATAAAAGGATTTGTTCTTCCTCAAAAAAACCTTATTCTTTGCGTATCAGTAACTGACAAATTCGAAATCGCTGAAGCATTTAATGACTATTACACAAATATTGCCAGTAGTCTTCAACCCAGTCCAGTGAACTCTTCTTGTGCTCTCTGTATGTGTCCTGAGCCATTTCAAAGAAATAGCTTTGTTTACAAACCTATAACATCTCTTGAATTGTTTAAAGCTATTCGCAGCTTAAAAAATTCAAATTCAAGTTCCTCTGATGGTATCTCAAGTCTGATTCTAAAAAAATTGCTTGGTTCATAGTGGATGTATTAACTGACATCTTCAATGGGTGTGTTTTTGCAGGGGTCTTTCCCGAAGAACTTAAGTGTGCTGATGTTATACCTCTGTTCAAAAAAGGTTCTGCTGTAGAGCTGTGTAACTACAGGCCTATCTCTCTCCTCCCTGTGCTAAGTAAGATTTTTGAAAAACTACTGAAAGACAGAATAGTTCGTTTTTTAGACAGCAACAAGTACTTTAGTCCAATACAGTTTGGCTTTCGGAAGGGCAAATCTACAGAAGATGCTCTACTGCAGTTCTGTGCCCAAACAATGTCTAATCTTGATGGTAAAAAGTGTACAGCTGGCTTGTTCATTGATATTACTAAAGCCTTTGACATGGTCGATCACAATATTTTGGTTGCAAAACTGGAAAAAGCTGGATTTCGTGGTTTTATGCTTGTCTGGTTTAAGTCTTACTTAAAAAATAGGTCACAAAGTGTGAAAATTGATGAGATAAGGAGCGAAATAAAAATGTTTAACCTGGGTGTGCCTCAAGGCTCTGTCTTGGGTCCAATTTTATTTCTCATCTACATCAACTCACTCTTTGCACTCGACTTCAAAGGCTCACCAACTGCTTTCACGGATGACATAGGTTTTTCATATGGTCAGAATTGTCCTTTGGAACTCGTTGCTGACATCAATTGGGACTTGAATTTGTTGAGAATCTGGTTTGAGAATCATAAGTTGTTAATTAGCTCCAAAACTAAAATAATGTATTTCAATTTGTCATCGGTACACAGTTTAGGGGCCAATGTCCACTTCCATGCACCGGAGTGTCTAAAATTCAGATTTACCAATTGCAACTGTAGGCATAAACCTACTACTCCCACATTTTGTAGTACTCTTAGTTGTAGCGATAACTATTTTCTTATCGAAACAGTAGATGAATATAAGTATCTAGGGCTTATTATCGATTCCCATATGAGTTTTACGAACCACACGGAATCTTTGAGGAACTATTTACGTTCCACTCTGAGATACTTTTATTATTTGCGAAATGTCTGTTCTATAATTCTTCTAAAGAAAATCTACTATGGTATTTTTCACTCCAAGCTGCAATATGGAATTTCTTGTTGGGGAGGTGCTTATCTTAACAAAATACAACCTCTATTAGTTGTACAGAAGCATATTTTAAGAAAATTATGTCAAAAACCTGTTAGATATCCTAGTTTTCCTTTGTTCTGTGACCTAAAAATCCTTCCTGTTCGTCATCTATATTGTTTTAAAGTTTTGAAGTCATTCTTTATGAAATCTGGTAATCGAAATTTTCGATTAATTTCTAATTACAATTTACGTGGAAACTTTTCTTATTTGGTATCTGTTCCATTTGCTCGTACTACTGCATACCGTAATTTTTATTCCGTTTTGTCTTTTCGGCTATTTAACAAACTTCCACAGTCTATCAAAGCTATAACAACACCTGGAATGTTTTTAAAATGTGTGAAAAATTGGCTTTTAAATCTCAACTACGCTAGTTTAGACTCTCTTACTTTCGACATTCTGATTTAACTCTTACTTAAATTTCTTTGTTTTCTTTGATCATTATTTATGAATTTAATTTAGTTTTTTTTTTTTTTTTTTCTTCATTCTGTTTTTCTTTTTTTGTTTTATTGATTTTCACAACTTTGTTGTTTATGGCCACCCCATCATAAACTTAAATTTAAATTTCATCAATTGTTTGAAGTGGCATTCAAAACTATTTTCACTACTTTTGTTAGTAAAATATCGAATGTCTCAACTTTTCATATAATTTTATCATTTTACCATTTTAATGAATAATATTGTACTTGAATTATACTTTATAATATTATATGAAATAAAATGTATTATCTATCTATCTTATCTATCTATCTATTTCGGGAATACCAATAGGCGGCGTGTTTGAGTCGAATAATGCGCAACCTGGAAATACACCCCCAAGTTGTATTGCTTAACGATGGCCCCGCAGTAAATTAAAATCTGTCTATTGGGGAATGGAGGAGAATTTCGAAAGACACTACCAATGGGAGCCGAAACACACTAGATTTTAAGCAATGTCCTTTTGTAGATTGGCACCTAAGGCTTGTTTTTATTTAGCGGAAACAGTATTTGTTAGACAGGTCTCTATTCTCCGTGGACTTAACTTCCCACTGGTGCTTTATATTGTTGTGGCACATATTCACAGGGCCACGATCTTTTCTTTAAAATGATGTTACACACATTGGTTTCAGTATGGTTAGTCTGTTGTATGAAGGGTTCGATCCCCGATCGATCTCTTAGGACCCTGTACGATCCTAATACGCCAACTACCTACCTGTCCTATACCTATACTTTATACGATATATATGGTACATTGTTCAAAAATGATTTTGCACGATCCTCATAGCGGTACTCCAAACCTTCTGCTAGACTCATTCGCTGTCATTTTTCTGCGCTCTCCCAAATGTAATTTGATTCTGACAACAACAGCGATATCAATAAGTCATAAGTCTCACCCGTAGTGTGATGGCGAATCTACACGAACATGAAATTCTGCATAAATGTGAAAACAAAAAAGAAAATAATACAAACGCGTGAAGAAACAAAGAATAACAACTCATCGTCTGAGGATGTCCTTCCCGAAAGGGGTCATTGTTTTATAAATGTTACTTTTTCGCTTTTACTGACGAACGCCCTCTGTGTGCTGGTGCTCTTCCCCTTTGAGACTTTGATTTCTCTGTCTCAGTCTCAGCCCCAGTCTGCCGCTGCCCGAAGGAAGCAAAGAACGCCAGACTAAGGCAAACCACCTTATATTGCCGTCAGCAGCCACCTACCGCACCGCTTTTATCCAGGCAAGCATTCCTTGTTCCCGACAAAGTTTCCCACCCGTTGTATATATCGAGAGTATGATTGTCGCCTGAAGGCGCTTTCAATGACAGCACACAGCACAGCCAGTGAAACATTCTGACTGCTGTTGAAAAAATATATTATGAGTGTCAGCGCTTGAAAACGGAATGCAAAAATGAAGCAGAACAAAAAATCGCAAAAAGTCAACTCAGTATGTATAGGTATACCCATGGAATGCAAAAATCCCAAAGTGAAGGAAAAGATGGTTGCAAAAGTGTTGCAGCAATGAGTACATAATACAAAATTAAAATACAAACAAAACAAATTGTATCTGAAAAAAATATATATAATACCAAAATCTTTCAGCAGTTTGTTGTGATTGTGAGATTGAGTTTCCGCGCCAAATTGTGAATAAAAACGAGCAGAGTGGCAATCGGCATGGAATTTGTTACGTCAAAGCTGGGATCTGTCGTCTCTGGCAGGCTCTGAGTAGGTAAAAAAATACACACCTATTGTAATACAGATTTTATTCTGGGTTTCATCCAGTTGCATCCAAACAATCAAAATTGTGCTTACCTACGATATATTAAAACAAACAAAAAATTGCTCCAGCTTTATTAAAAAAAAACGCGTATAACAATTGAATGCAGTTCGTGACATGTTGGGGTTAAATATTAAAACACTTACGAGTTAGTGTAAGAAACATTAAAAAAAAAACTCAAACTTTAAAAGAACACAAAAAAGGTAATTTTACAAATGTTTAATACTTGGGGAACCCCCTCGAAGTAGAAAATGCTTGTTTCAATTTAAGCACTTTTTCTTCTATTCATAAAGCTTGCCTGCTAAAGAGTCTGTCTCATTTATCAAAGTGTAAACTGTTTCAAGTATTCCTAAGAGGGGACCTGTGATCAAGTGGAGAATTAGTTTTAGCTCTTTATGTGAAAATAAAGTATATTTAGCTATGACTTGCACACGGATGGTAACCGTTTTTGTTGCAGTAAGTATGTTGTATGTTGTCCGCCAGCCTTGCCACAATGATACAAGTGTAACAAATGTGTTACACTTTTTAATTATTTTATTATTTTGTTACGATGTTATTTTTTTCGCTTTGTTACACTTTTTCCCATTAAAATATTTTTTGTTTTCTCGTTAAAAAATATTGAAAAGTTAAAATGGCAGCACTTTTTTCTTTCAACCAAACTTCAATCAATTTCTGTCAATGTATTTGTTTGTTTACACAGAGCACAAGTTGTGCGATCAAGCTGCGAGTGGGAATGGGAATGGGAGCGAACGAGAAATTACAACAATATTTTTCTGTCTCGCCGTTGACAATGTTTTTTTTTCAGTTTGTTACATTTTTTTTCCATTTGTAAACCTTTTAAAGAAAACTGCGGCAACATTCTTGTACCACAGACATGAGCTGTCAAAACGAAAAAAAAAAAAATAAATAAAATAAAATATTCAAATACACATCGCCTTTCGCCTTTCATGAAATCGAAATGACATAATACCTAAACAAGGGATAGAATATCGATGATAAATACATTTGAGTTGCATTTGTACTCCCTGTACGCAAAATCTTAAAAAGAAGAACGATTTTTTACCATGAACATAAATAAGTTGCAGTGGCAACAAGTCACTTTCTAACGAAATCAAAAAATATTTACGAATTCAATTTTGTTTGGAAATTATTTTCATTTTTCCGGTGACTAAGCTTTAAAATTTAATGTAAATCAATATTGAACCTATTACAAAGTTTAAACTATACGTTACTATGGGTTTAAAGAATGAAGAAGTGGCAACATACGAGTAGGTTCCCCTAAAATACTTTGATAAATTATGTTTGTCCATCTATTTCTAGGAGTGTTTTGTTGACTCTATCAATCTCAGCAAAACAAAACGAAGTAGAATCGTCAGCACGCTATCACAACAAATATACTCTGCTTAACAATAATTTATGTTTATATAAGATAATATAAATATAAATAGCTATTATCTATTTATCTTTAGTGGAAGTGACCTGACAGTAGATATTTGTCTAAAATATGAATCATTAATATGCTACATAGATGTGTTCATGACTATACTAGTAAGTTGTGTACTTTTTTCAGCGCCGTTTACTTTTAGCGATCGGGATTTAGTAGAAATATACATATGTGTTTATACCACTTTTCACAATAATACAAAAGTGTCTGAAGTGGTTTTATTCGCAGAAATACTCGTAGATGTTCAATAAAACGCGTCTAGTATTACTTATTGAATTTGATATTACCAATTTGGCAAATCGCAAGAAAAATATATATGTGACGAAAATAAAGAATGGTTACCCTTTAAGTCGGCGTAGTGATTAATGTGTTGGACTACTAAGCAAGCGGACCCAGGTTCGAATCCCGAAAAAACACAAATTCCAAATTAATTTTTTTAATTTCCACTGCGCCACCTCTCGCGAACGTCTTACAAATATCCGAGAGTATAATTGTCAAGAAAGAGCTTCACAATTAGCCATTTGTACTCGGCATTAAAAATGAAAATTCACACAAGACGAATGGCTGTAAGAAGCTAGGCCAAGGTGCCTACACACCTGTTGCGCCAACTTTTATTACAAATAAAAAATCAGATTAGGTATGTAGATAATAGTGAGTGATATGCAAACAAAAGACACACAAAACAAATAACAGAATGTCTTTTTATATTTAGTGCTGACCTGGAAGCTATCTCTACTTCTGGCAGTTGAAGATTATTTATTTTATTATTAGAATGAAGACAAAAGTTACATAAAGTTTCTTTGAAAATAACTCCCTAATATGCGGATTACAAAGCACTGCCACTACCTACCAAAATGTTCTGATATCTTTTTCCAAACCTCTGTTTTAAGATCCACTTGTTTATAAAGGTTGCTTCAGCATTTCCAAAGTAGTTCGTATTAAAAATAAATGCAATCAATCAGAGGGGTGCGATGTGAGTCGTATGATGACAGCCCGCCAGAGGTAGGTTTATTTCAGAGATATATTTTTGACCTTAAGCTGATTGCCCGGCGGTGATCCGAAAGCTGAATTCCAAAATTATAAGACTCTTAATATGCACAATGTCACCAGCTAAAGAATTTAACGACTCAATAAAGTTGGAGTTTTATAACTTCCTGTGTGAAACCGGATAAAGGTGTTACCACGGCGTCCAACTTATGCTCGAAGATTTAAATTTAAATTCGGAAAGTAAAACAAATCGTGAGATGGTATGGTCCAAAGAAAACGAACCTACGATTATAAGTCTAACAAAACACATCAATTCGAACAATGCTCAAAGAATTGGCGTTGATAAGTGTATTTATTTACTGGGTGAAACAGAGAAAACACTGCTGCTGTTTGTTAGCAGCATTTCCAGCTCACTAGTTGTGAGTGACTCGGTTGGAAAAAAAATTAAACGTGACTGGAAGTTTAAGGCTAGAAAAAAGCTTAAGAGAAATAATAATAAATTAATTTAATATTCAGTTTGTGGTTATTGTATGGCACATTGAAGTTAGTGAAAGAGGAGGAAGCATTCCCGCTGACTGAACTATCAGCTCCTTAAGCCCCATCTACAAAAAATAGACTCTCTGTCCTGCTGTCAGGGAATACCCTTGATAAAAGTCGGATATAAAGACCTATCCAACGTTCAGCTACTGGGGTATACAAACGTTATCGACATAGTCAACTAGCGCGCCGTGATAGAAGAACAAAAGGAGTGAAGTAAAGGATCCCAAGGACCGCAAATGAAGAAGCGCAGTCTGAGATGCAAGTAGAGATCGCGAGCAAGTGACTTGATGTATCGCTGTATTACTAATCAACTATTCACAAATCGTTTGTGCCTACTTAAGAAAAAAATGCATCAGGTATCACGTCAACAACTGCACGCTTTCCATGCATTTGTAGTTGGCGTAGCAGTTCTATACTTTCTCACAAAGATTTCTTCGTGGACCGTACACTTTTCTAATAGGTCGCCAGAACGCCATCACGCACTAAGGATACCAACAGAATCAATATCTGCGCACCATACAATTTGAACGAAAAAACTTAGCGTGCTAGAGTTCGGGAATACCACATTTTTACATTACTGAATGCCATTGGTTAGTAATTATATGTTGTTAGAAGGCGAATAATTTGATTTCTTTGGTTAATAAAACTAGCTAAATAGTATATAGAACATACTAAAAACTTATTATGACAAACATGTTTGCGTATTTTCCGCTTTTGAATATCCTTAACTTCGATTTCATGTGTAAATTTTTCTTAGATAACTTAAGAAAATTTGCTCAAAATGTTTGCATTTTCTTTAACCAATCTACATTGTTCATTTTTCATTAATATTTGAAGCAAACGTACACTTACCCATGAAAGAAAATGTTATCCAAACGTAACGAATAATTTCAAATTTAACGGATAAAATTCTATGAACGCTGGCAGCAACTTTGCCCACAGCGGAAGTGGCATATGCAAGGTTCGAGCGTGTTGGTGAGTCGGAATTTTTGAAGTTACGTGACATTTGTCAATACGAATTTCTATGTAACAATACAAGCGCACTTAGCATTTGCCACCCCATAAAAATATAGCTTGTAGGCTAAGTAACGGGAAATCGGTCGGAGTTGGTGGTCTCAGTATTGTCTCTGATAAAAATATAGCTTGTAGGCTAAGTAACGGGAAATCGGTCGGAGTTGGTGGTCTCAGTATTGTCTCTGGTCACAATAAGCTTTTGGTAAGGTTTCCTGTTTTGTTCTACACTTTTGCGATTTTTCCCCAGAATTTATTTCCTTTTCTGTAATCCTTATGTTTATCTCAATCTCAATATTTGGCTTCGGCCGGCATCACAAACACTCTGCCATGTCTGCTTCTTCTGTATAGAAACATTCAAAAGAACACCTTTCTATCAGCATTAAAAATGCTAAAATTGGACTCTTGGAGTACGTATTCCTTTTTGTACACCCTCCACTCAAGCACTTGAGTCTGTTTACTGCAGGGGATGAGCGGATGTCTGAGAGGAGGCACACTGCTAATACTTCAGCTGGGTTAGCTATACTTAACTGCGCTGTTGTCTGTGTTGCTGTTGCTGAAGGGGGTGTGCAGCTCTTCTACACAATCGGCGGTGGAGTCTTAATTATTTTTGTTCTTCCATTCCTTGAGTTTGATTTTGTTCGTTTTTGGTTTGCCTTTTGACGGTCGGGGTTGTTTTTGCCCTTTTTTTGTGTTCATTTTATGTCTCGTCGCTTCGATCGACTTTCGCTGGATGTTTGAGGGCCAAGTTAATTCAAATTCACTTTAAACGGATTATTTGCTGTAAGTTTTGAAGGAGAATTACGTTGTTTTTGCGAAAGCAATTTCCACATCTAAGCCATTATTTAGAGGCAATAAATCGAAATGTGACGCATCATTAGGTGATAACCATTTACGACTCAATAATGCGGAAGGCACCTAGTAAATCACTCAAAATCAGTTCCCGGGGTCAATTACTTGGCGGACATGTCCTAAAAATACACACAAGTGTGTGTCCAACCCGTCTAAAAAAAAAAAAGGTTTGTGAGCAATTTTAATGAGCTCAATCAATAACTGCCCAAGGGACACATAAATTGATTTATTGTTGAAAAATCGAAAAACCGGGCAGCGAGATTGATAAAGATGGCCCACCGTGATAAATGCAAGCGCTCGGCAGTAGCAGCAGTAACAAAGAGGCTCATCAAATGTCCTTTACATAACACCGCGTCGTCGGACTCGAACATCGGAGCTCGTCATCGGCGCACACACATCGACTGCATGATGGTTATCGATCGAATCGTTTAGTACTTAATTCTTCATTGTTTCGTGCGTTTTCTTTCATATTTTTTTTAAAGTTTGAATAGGAACGAGTACTACTAGTGCGAACCCTTTTTTTTTCTTGTTTTAGTGCATAGGTATTTGCCGATGCAAACGAGGAGAAAAGTACAAACGAAAATATAGAATCGACGACTACAGGGTAGCACGGAGAATTTTAGCGATTACTAGAGTGTGGCCGACTTTATCGCATCTTCTACGGAGTGGTCTTAAAATTCAATGAAAGTTGGTGATTATAAAGTTATCAGATAGAAAGGCTTTTGATTTTTATTGGAAGACCCCTGTTCTGCAACCGATTAAATGAAAATGTATTGAGTTCCCTTGAAATTTTGCCTATAGAGACAGATTTTACCTTAGGTCTCAGATGGAAGGAAACTTTTATTTATTTATTTAATTATTTATTTCAATCAAATGAGTACATCTACTGTTCTCGCTAGATTAGATACTTAATACAAAAAATTATACTTAAAAATGACCACCAAAGCCTAACAACAGGATTAGTTTATTCCTAAATGATTCTCTACTAATATTAAAATCAATAACATCACAATATTTATTGGATTCCCTAAGGCATCTAGAAACTGGTTCATTGTAACCCTAGTTAACCCTATGATAGGGTATATGAAATAAAAAGCGGTTTTCAACTCTCGCAGGAGCATAAAATCCAACTAATGATAGTAGAAAAGGGCAATCGCTATGACCATGTATCAAATCGCGAATAAACATAATGGAAAAATATTGCCTCCGTCTGAAATTGGTAAGATATCAAATAATTTGCACCTCGTCTCGTAAAGATGGCATTTCAATATTCCATCGCAGTCTACGAACAGCTACTCTAGTAAGACGCTTTTGGATCTTCTCAATTCCAAAAGAATGTACTTCGTAAAAAGGATTCCATACTATACTACAGTATTCAAGATGTGATCTGACAAATGCATGTGATCCGCAATAAAAAACCAAGCAAATCTGATTACCTTTGGCAACAAAAACTCAATGTGCTTGCAAAAGCTAAGTTTTATGTCAAAAATAACTCCAAGATCTTTTTTGGAGCAAATAATGGACAAATGGGTATTATCGATTACGTACGTAAAGGGAATTGGAGAGAGGTGACGATAAAAAGAAAGGCTTTGACATTTAGAGACATTGAGATGAAGGTCATTGTCATTACACCAAATAGAAAGACGTTTAAGGTCTTCTTGTAGAAGAATACAATCTTGAACTGAACGTATTGGTCGGAAGATCTCCAAATCGTCGGCAAACATAACACACTGGGAACTCAAAAACAAGTCAGGAATGTCATTAACAAACAAAAGGAAGAGCAGAGGGCCCAGATGACTACCTTGAGCCTACATGACAGCTGCAGCTAGGCATGGATCAACCTGGCTACAGAGATATGATAGTTAAAGTCCGGCGCGGCGCGGATTTAGTGTCAATAGTCAATAAATATACCATTCAAATCAATGGGCGGAATAAAACATGGCGGGCCCTTATGTATATCTAACTAACTAACAGAGTTACCTATTCAAAACAACTCCTTCTCATATACAAAGCCCAGTGCCCATGCTCTGTTATAATGATCACATCGATATCTTTCATCACTAAAACGATGTTAATAATTGAGGCAAAATGTTCCTAAGTGCCGATGCAAAAATTTAGTGCTGGGAAATAACTAGACGGGAAATAATTTCACTTATTTTCTGTGAATTTATTTCCGACTGAAAGTGAGCAATAACTTCAATTTTTTTTGGGGGAAATAATTTCTCTTTACATGCGACGACATAATGTAAGTCCACTGATTGGGGTCACAGTGGGAGTAGGTGCGAGGTTGTGTGTTGTTATTCATAATGTTAATTAAATTATAAATAATTCGATTTTGTTTTTGTTTTCCAAATAGAATCATAAAATTCTCAAATTGTTGGTGGGAAATAATTTCAAAAAATTGTTGGTGATGTAATTGCCACATTAAGTGGGAAAAAACTTCAATAAAAAAAGTGAAATTATTTCCCACTCCACTTGAACTTATTTCCATATGAAGTTATTTCCATGTGAAGTTATTGCCCTTGAAGTTAATTCCTTGCACCAGAAAATTTATCACAGATTTTCAGAAAATGGGCTCAGTTTACACGAGGGCTTGAATATGGTTCCCATTGAGCTAGACCGAAGGTACTGAACCAAATTGACAGCATAAAGGCGCTTAGGTAACCCAGACCGACAAACTAGCTGCCTCCAGCCGCCCGAATTGGTTGAGGTCGGAATTGACTATCTGCTCGAATCTCAGCATATGGAAGTTAAATTATGAGAAATAAAGTACTACATCGAGTCTACAACCGCTGGCGATTTGAAGGTTACTCGTTGGCTTTTGCTTTTTCTGTACTTTCATGACAGATGTTCGAAAGAACTTAACGAAATAATTCCTCGTAATCCAACACGTATGACCGTCCTACAAGGCAGATTACTAATGAGTACCAGAACACTTTTCCATAGCTCTCTTATTGGGGGCAAATTTGAAGAAGACAGCAATACTTGTTCGGGGTTTCTAAGAATTCAAGCAGCTTAAAACTGCCCAGCATTTTTCACAATTGCAACAATTTTCACCTTGGTGCATACAATCTCTTTTTATAAGAAGTCTTGAAAAGGAATTTTGGCAGCAGATAGCTTCAACAAAAGATCATCGAGAAAGGTGTTTTCACCTTAAGCGATACAATTTTAAGACTACTTGTTGAGCTCACTATATGTGGGCAGTAACTGGCAAAGGGGCGTGGCACCTCCCATACAGGAAAGTTATTTAAAAAAAAAATGGATCTTGACATTTGTGACAACATTAGCGTTGAAATTTGGTAAAGGGAATATATTTTCTTTTGGAAACATTTTACTTAACGGACATACCCCATACTATAAAAAATAAACCTTAAAAGTTATATTTCTCGGCATTCATGCTAAAGCACTTTGCAAAAGGTAACTTTTCCTTTTTAAGGTAATGAAAGCCCAGAACATAATATAAATATTATTTAAGCAACAAAGATTTTGTACACGGTCAAAGCTGACTAGCATTTGTAAAACAAGGGGGATTGAGCAATTGTCGAAGATCATCCTTTCACCTTTCACAGATGGGTTATCTTTTTAGTTTAAACGTTTAACAAATCTTGTAGGTAAACAATGCGTATTTTAAATAACCAGGGCAATGTTTCTTCAATATTGTTAAACAGTATACAATTTGTTTAATTTCTTTTCAGCTCTGACAAATGCATTTGATTAGCACTAAACTTTAGTTCTCGAATGGTTTCTAAGCACTTTGTTTTGCTGCGGGTATATATTAAATTCGGTCGGGCTCTGCTCTATTTCGCTTGTAATCTTGAATAGAAAGAACTCGCTTTAAACTGTCAGTACAAAAAAGTAACCACCCCTAAAAAGTTCCGAAATAATCGACTAAGAATTTGGGTATAGGCACGTAGGAAGGATTTTCGCTTAGTGTCACGGACACTGATGTTTTGATCTGACAAATGATATCCATTGATCGCCAGATCGGTTTTAACGTAACTTTCTTTTCTTCGGTAACATCTTGCGCTACCTTTTTGGTAGTTTCCATTCATATCGCTTTCGTAGCTTTTGGAAGGTTTCTTTAATGCCCGCCCATGATTAATTCGGTCGATTTGTGGCGATTGGACTACGTCACAGATTCATTAAATACATTTCGAAGTTTTTCTTGTGAATTTTCAAATATTTTCAGCAGAAGCCCACCGAAGCCCCGTGGCTTCTTAAAAGTGCCACAGCAGGTAAATACAAATGGCCCGTTTTAAGCCGCTGTGCACCTTTTTCTCGTGACCCTCCAGAACTTTTAGGCCTCCCAAGTTTAAGTCAAACCCAACTTATCGCGGCAACATATTCACTGATTTAAAATCCTAAGCCTGAACCTTATAAGAAGTTTGTGCAAGAATATAATATGTGCTGTTTCTGTATTTTTAAATGAGTTTTATGACTTCTTAGGAAGCATTAACTCGAAGAATATGGCTCTTTTAGGTGATTTCAATATTGATATTTCAGCTGATTCTGCCGCTGCTGATGACTTAGTGTCTACTTTATCTGCTTTTGGTTTTTATTCTATGTTATCTGATCCAACTCGTGTAACCGAATCGTCCAGTACTGGCATAGATCACATGTTTTTGCGTTTGCATAGGATCAACACAGTCGATTTTAAGACAGCAATTTACGACTTGAGGTTAACTGATCATTCTTTAATTTGTATTCAGTTTGATCACTTAACTAAAATGCAAAATTCTGTATCTTTCTCTGAGTCTAAAACTGATGATTATTCTGCCCCGAGATCTGCTTTAACATTTGAATTCTGGGATGAAGTTTACGGTGAAAGTGAGCCGACAATTGCATTTGATTTATTAATATACAAATTACAGGCTCAAATTTCGAACTGCAGCAGATTTTGCAATGTCAATTCCAAAAAGTTTAAGCGCCTTAAACCCTGGATGTCACTGCCACTTTTAGATAAAATAAAAACCGTCTCCGTGCCTCGGTCAGCAAGCACCCCAATAACATAAGGCTAAGAAACTATTATCTCCGCTTATGCAGTGAATTTAAGACCGATGTACCCAAATGCAAAGATGATTATTACGCGCGTAGGCTGGCTGACAATCTTGGGAATATTAAAAAGGAATGGATGCTTGTTAATGAAATTTCTCAAAAATTCCCAACGCTTTTCAGGCCGATAACTCACTTAACCCTGATGACGTCATTCGGCATGTTGTTTTTAGTCGGAATAGTTTCTGTTTTTTTTTATTTTTCTGCATTCGAAATTCATAAATTGATTATGTCGCTTAAATCCACAAATTCATCTTCCCATGATTTGATTCCAAGTTATATACTCAAAAAAATTTCATTTTTAATCGCAGATGTTTTATGTTAAATTTTTAATCTAAGTGTTAGGAAGGGTGTGTTTCCAGATTCCTTAAAAACAGCTATAGTTATCCCATTACTTAAAAAAGGTGATTCTTTGGATTCAAATAACTATAGACCAATTTCTCTTCTTTCAGTATTTTATAAGGTTTTTGAAAGGGGTATGAAGAAAAGGATAATGGCATTTCTAAATAGATTTGAATTCTTCAGTGATCTTCAGTTCGGTTTTAGAAATGGTAAATCCACAGAAGATGCCTTATCGTGAACTTTATAAATCTATGATTGAGTCGAATATTCCTGCTGCTTTGTTCATTGATATAACAAAAGCTTTCGATATGGTTGACCATGAGTTATTGTTAACAAAACTTTTAAAAGCTGGGTTTAGGGGATTTGTTTACGATTGGTTCTGTTCCTACTTAAATAATCGTAACCAAAGAAGCAGGGTCAAAACATCTCTAAGCTCGAAATGCTATTTAACGATGGGTATTCCTCAGGGTTCTGTTTTGGGTCCTATATTATTTTTGATATTCGTCAATTCTTTGTTTTCTCAACCTTTTAAAGGTACTTTAACTGCTTTTGCCGATGATACTGCTCTTTACTATTCCAATAAAAATTATTTTGAAACGGTTGCTAATATGAATTACGATCTAGAAATTCTACTTCACTGGTTTAGGCTTCACGAGCTAGTTATAAGCAGTAAAACAAAGTTTATGTTCTTTAATTTACTGGGGGTGGTTCCTGAAGGCCTCTCCCTAACTTATCATGCTCCGTGCTGCTCTAGGTTCCAATTATACTCGTCAGGATTTAGATCTGATGTAAATTGTCCCAATGGCTGTTTTGAAATTGAATGTGTTGACCATTTTAAATACCCTAGATAAAAAACTTAGTTGGATTCAACATACTTCTAATTTAAAACTTTATCTTAACAAAGTTGTCCGACAGATCTACCACCTTAGTCTTTACTGCCCTCAATCAATTTTAAAACTTGCTTACAGTGACCTAGTGCAGTCTAAGATTCAATATGGAATTTGCTGCCGGGGTGACACATTATTTGTAGAGTAACCCGTAGAACACCTAGTTTCGCCTTGTTCACTAATCTCGGCATTTTGCCTATAAGGCATCTATATTTTTATAATGTATTAAAATTATTCTTTTAAATACGCTGGTTTTAACTAAGAGTTCAAGACGACCACAATTTGAGAGCCAACAGCTGTCACTTTGTAAATGTTCTTAGAATTTTTAAATCCCATTTTTATCATTTTTATACAATGATTGCGCCCCGTTTATTTAATTAATTGTCCGATGAAATAAGATGTGAGAGAGTTGAATCAACATTTTTAGGTAAAGTTAAAAAGTGGCTTTTTTCTAAAAATCATCTTGAAATAGATACCTAATATTATTAGTCCAATGATTTGATTGTAACTTTATTGTATTTATATTTGTACTTTGAAATACACAGATTTATTTATTTTGGATAGCATTCTTTAATGATTAACCCCCACAAAAAATTGTATTTGTTTTTTTTTTAAATGTATGGTACATTCGTCACTTATTCTGTTAAATAACAGAATGTGCCCTACTATTTCAATAAAATATTTCTTATTGCCAATAATAGATAATTTGTGTTGGTACTCACGAAGCCATTAAATAATTACTCAATATTGTTAGCCTTAAGTTATATTTTAATTGAAATAAAGTTTGTTTAAAAAAAAAACTGATTTTATATTGGAGGTACCAGAACTTCTTGACCGACATAGCCCAAATTTAATAAAAACCTGACGACTATAAAAGTAAGTCGTCTCACAAAATTTCACTTGCCTAAGTCGATTTGTTTTGAAGCTATCCTGTTTTCAACAGACAGAGAGAAACATGGGCCTAATATTGATTTTGTATGGAAGGTACCAGAACCACTTGACCGACATTTCCCATTTTTAGTACTTGACGATGAGTGGCGCAGTGGCTTAGTGGTTAGTGTGTTGGACTACTAAGCGAGGGGTCCCAGGTTCGAATCCCGAGAAAACCCAAATTCCAACTTAAGGTTTTTTTCGCTGCGCCACCTCTCGCGAACGTCTGACAAACATCCGAGAGTATAACTGTCATGAAAGAGCTTCTCAATTGGCCGTTTGGACTCGGCATAAAATTGTAGATCCCTTCCATTCGTCCCAAAAATAAAAAACTCACACAAGACGAATGGTTGTGAGAAGCTAGGCTTGGGTCCATACGGACCTGTTGCGCCAATTATTATTAGTACTTGACGATGACGACCATAATAATAAGTCTTGTCACGAAATTTCACTTGCCTAGGTGGATTCCTTTCGACGCTATCGTGTTCAACATGTTCCAATAAAGGTTTTGTATGGGACGTACCAGAACTACTTGACCGACATAGCCCATTTTTAATACCAACCTAACGACAATAAAAAAAGTCCTTTCACCAAATTTCATTCTCCTTGATTGACAGAGAGACACATGGGTCTAATATTGGTTTTGTATAAGACGTATCAGAACTACTTGACCGACGTAGCCCATTTTCAATACCAACCTGACGACGATAAAAAGACGTCCTTTCACCAAATTTCATTCGCATATGTCAATTCCTTTGGGCGCTATCGTGCTTTCAACAGACAGACAGACAGACAAAAAAACATGGCTAAATTGATTCAGAATATATATACTTTATGAGGTCTTCGGTGACTCCTCCTTGGCGTTACAAATGTAATGACAAAGTGAATATACCTTACTGTGGAGGGTACAAAAAGTAGAAAACAGTCTGGGGCCACAGGTTGGTACAAAATGTATGTATGAACGGATATTACGACGCAATAATAATAAACGCAACAAAAAATAATTCATTTCCTCAATTGTACATGCACCCTGTGCCTCTACCTAAAGAAAGCCACTTGACAGGCCATTATCAACAAAAAAAAGTTCATTTTTAAATTATTGAAATTCGAAACTACTTTTGTTCTTTATTACATTCAATATTGGTCATTTCACTGGGTCATGATATGGCTCGACTCTTGCGTTCTCCTCATCGGCATTCAATTTGCCTGCTGGCGGATCTTGACCATTTTGCACTCATCAGCGCACTTTGACGTGATAGCCATGCGCACTTCCTTCTGAGTGACCTTGATGCGACTGGTCACAATGGAAACTACATCAGCAACCTTTTTCACGTCTAGCGGCATCTTCTCCGGCTTATTCAGATTCAAAAAAGCAGGCGATGGTCGGCCCGACAGACTGTGAGTCGCCACAGTATTTTGATCAAAAACTGCCGTCAACAATTTCCTTGTGACGATTGGTGCGGCAAGTTTCCAATCGATTTGGTACCACCTTGCCTTCGATATCTGCGTTCCGTTGGGGCCAATGATAAAATTTTCGTCATCTGTAGGTGAGGTGTAGGGATATTTTGGCGGTGTTGGTTCCGGTCCTGTTGGAATTAACTTGTCGGCGGTTATATGAACGAACGGTTTCTTTGGAGAGGGCGGCATTTCAGCTGGTGGCGTATGTTTGTAGGTACGACTGTTGTTGATTTTCATTAGCTAAGATGCGTTTTATTCGGTTGCTGATATATTAAAGCTCTTCCTTTGATTTTGGCTTTACTTCGTCTTTTTTCGAGACGGGGACTTTAAACGACGAATGAGGTTTATGTGTCATGTCAATTAGTTTGTCTTGAACCTCGCTTTCCCAAGATGGATCAATTCCTATGACATATGGCAATGGCTTAGCTGAAGTTTCATGGTTCATCACAACTGTGTGATGAGACTTACCTTGGAGAATACTTGGCTTTGAATCGATGGATGAATTGGTTTGCTTTTGTTCCAGCAAACTAGATTCAATGCTTTGCATCAATTTATTAGCTTTAGTAGTTAAATCAATCGGGTTAGCGTCATAGCACTCTGAGACGGGTGTCAACTGCAGGGCGTTATTGATGGTGTGTGTAGGCTCGGCAACATCTTTGATGGGTGATGGGGTCTTCGATTCAACTGATGATGGCGCAGATGGAAAGAGTTTATTTTTTTGTTCGGGAAGAAACTTTAAATTCGTTTCGACCTTGTATTTTAGTGTCTGTAGCTTGCGAAAATGCATAGCGGAACTCATTTTTGTGCTGTCGGAGAGTATTCGTCACAATTATTTATAAATTCTTGTCTCCGGATAGTTGTTTACGCACTTAACTTGATCACACGAGTAATGAGATTTGTAAAAGGACCCTTGTCTTTTATAGAAAAAAAACTAAACGGTTTCGATAAAGGAGCGGTACAGGTAGGCTTGAGGATCGTAAAAATGTCCACACCACTCATAATTTTGTTGCCCCTTGACTAATATTGCATATAGATCGAATAAAATAAACAGGTCCGCTTGAAGGCCGAGCCTCCTACCTGCCTCGGGTACACATTGTCGTAGATGGATTAACGAAAACTATCGAAAATCCAGAACACTATTTAAAATAAATTCCGGGAAGGGTTTATTTAGATGTACCTTGCACTGACGGAATCATCATTAATGACAGCCTTACGGGCTACACTTGTTCTTTATTCAAAAAGGCTAAGGATCTAAAGGTTAATAATAAGTGAAAATATGTATGGATTCGTAACTCAACAGTGCTTGTGAGAATTAAGGACGGAGATAAGGTATTGTCAATCAGAAACTGTAATGATCTTGAAAATATTTTCAAACCTTCCAATGGAGTTTAGTAATTTAAATCACACATACAGTCTGTTTGACAATACATTATTTACTTCCAATTCTGATGCGCTTAATTGTTTTTGTATAAATCATTCTGTTGTAAATTATCATGGCTTCACTGTTATTCACCAAAATATTCGTAGTTTAAGAACAAATTTTGATTCATTTTGCTCTCATCTGGGTTCTCTGGATCATCTTCCAGATATCATATTTATATCGGAGATATGGATTTATGACTCTGAAAAATCACATTTTAATATTCCTAATTATCTGTTTGATGCTAACTGTAATAACTCATACTCCGCCGGTGGAGTTGCAGTGCATTACCGAAGAGATTTGGTTTGCTATGTGAATGGGATTACTTTGAAAAGTGCGGAGTTGCTTTGTGTTGATTTTACAACCCATGGTATAGAATATTCTTTTGTTTGTGTGTATAGGCTGCATACACGGAAAAAATTTTAAGATCAAATCATGAAAAATGAGCGCAGAATCACGAAAAGTTTGTCTACTTTTACAGCTTAGCTCAGGATTTACTAATTCACGACTTTTTATTCGCAATTCTATGAATTGTACGAAGTGAAGATATTGACCCTCACAAGTCGCGAATCGCTACTTTTTATTGTCAATGATGCGATCAAATGAGGAATACATATTGCAATAACCAATCGCAATTTGACACAAATAGTTATTATTTTGCTATTACTATGGATTGTGAATTGCAAAAATAATTCGTAAATTACCACTTTTGTGTTGTAAATTCGGATTTCCTCCCTTAACAAATTACAACCATTTAGTCTTAAATTGCAACTCAAAAGTGTTGATTTGCGAACAAAAGGGGTAGATTTACCACTGCAGTAGTTGCAATTTACGAATTCGTAATGGTAAATTGAATCTTTTTTTTATCAATTTGCATTTCATACTTTGCAATTTACGATTCTTAGTGATTTGAGGCATCACCGTATTAAATTGAAATTGTTTTATCGTGAAATTTGAGAACTTTATTCTCAATTTACAACTTATATCTTATAATTTACAAATCAAAACTCGTAGTTTAATTATTTAGGTTATTTTCGAATACATATTTAAAGTCACATTTTATAATTTGTTTCCTCCTGATATCCATGAAAAGCATACGGCGCCATATCGTACGGAGACAACGGGATTTGTCTGGGGTGGTTTTTCGGTCTATGTTAAAATTTAAAATACAAACAAATTATTTAGAAGAACTTGCCATTGATACGAACATTTACAATCGTTTTCAATTACATATGATATTTTAAATTCCATTCCAATTTAAACTTCTTTCTAATAGCCCTACCCACGTCATTTTTTTTGTATTATTCAATATGTACTTACAAGAAATATTCCAAAATTCTTTACAATTTGTTGGTTAGTACACTCACTATCACTACGAATGAGTTATACCTATAAATAACTTTGACCCGACAAGAATTGCTTTAAGCAAAGATTGAATACCGACTGCCTGACTCTAATGAAGCCAAATGCGCATGGTTGGAGCTGTCCATGCAGAAAATGAAAGGACTTAAAAGGATTTGTTTACATGGATCATGGACATGCTATGATGACATTTCGTTTTTGTCGCCTGTGCGCACAAAAATTCCACATATCGGGTAGTTAATTCCATGGAAATTACCAAAAAATATTTTGTAATTCACGATTTCTCTACGTCATTTTACGTTTTCAATTTACATGTGTTAAATTATTATAAGATTTCATTGATTCATCACTCAGTGTTTGTAAATCAGCAAATACTTTTTGCAATTTGCGATTGTGAAGTAGTGCTTGAGAAATTGACCCATTGAAATAAATTGCGCCAAATAATATCGCAAATCACTACAAATAAAAGAAGCTCGAATTAATACTTCTAATCGCAAAATTCAACAAGCAGAATTTTGTACTCTACGCCGTTTTCAATTTCGAATCACGAATTTTTATATCAATCCAAGAAAAAATCGTTCTAATTTGCGACAAAGATATAATTCGTGAATTGCAACTCAAAATTTTGCAATTGGTGATCTTCAATTCTTTCCGTGTAAGTATTTCTCAACCACCCTGTTCAATGTTTAAGAAAATATTCAACAGACAGATTCTCTTGTGTCTCTGTGTGCACGGCACAATTCCTGTTTTTTTTTGTTTTTGTTTTGATTGACATCTTGATCAATATAATCGAACACACAGTGTCAGGCAAGTGGCTGACGCTTTTGTTGCCACTACAACGGAAGGCACCACAAGCAATGACAACAGAAACCTCGCACAACAATGACTTGTATTCGGTGCCTGGTAGTGGCAGCGGTATTGGTAGTGCTGGTGATGGCGACAGCGGCGCTAAATCAGTTGTTTTTGGTGGTGGCACCACCACCACCAGCGCTATTATGCAGGGACTCTCCTTACTGTGTACTCCGATTAACGTCACCACTTTAGGCTTAGACGACTGACGACAAAACCAACAAAGTGGCAGAAGGGTATGCCCAACGAAATGCAGCACCAAAGTACCCACTGTTACTGTCGCTGAACACAACTAAAAACGGGGGGCGATTGTGAAATACAACATTCATTGGGGTCTCGGATAGAAAAACTGTTGACTTGTCGTCGATTCGGTGTCGAAGTAACAAACCGAACCGTGATTGCATAAAGCGCACACATCGTCGGTGCATGTGGAACCATGGAAAAAATAACTTTTTTTTGTTAGTTAAATAAATAAAAATAAAATTAGACCCAGGTACGGTACGGCAGACCAATGATGTCGTCCATAAAGCGGGGGCGAAGGGTGTGTCTGTCTATTACGTGAAATCATAAATTTTTACGTAACATTAAAGCGAGTTATACGTATGCGTTGTACAATATTAGTGGAAACAAAACTGAAATAAATGGTAACAGCATTAGTCACTCACGCGCCGTGTTTCCTCATAATAACTAACGGGGTGAAGTTTGCTTTTATTGAATCTGAAGAATGCAGTTTTATGATGGAGGCCGTTTTGGTATTTCTATGACTGCCTAGTTATATGGGTTGCGGCAAATATTAAAAGAAGGTGCCGAGTTATCCACTCGCTTGTTGACAAAGGGAAGGGTCTTAGAACTAATATGTTAGCGGACGAGAAATATATAAATAAGCCGTAATTCTTATAGATTTATCGATAGGATCAAATGGTTGGCAGTAGTCAACAAGATGCCCATCCTTCTTTAGTCTCCGCTGTAGGTAGGCATCCCGAACCGGTCTTAATTAATTCGTTAAAAAACATTTAAACTACTGAAACCAAATGACACCCTGAATTAAAGCAATAAAGGGTGATTTTTTAAGAGTTAAGTTTTTCAGGTTGGCAGTACTGGTTAGTAATGGCGTCCAAACGTCATCTGTCAAAGTGAAAAGTTTTCAGTATACTCTGCCATTTAATCATGGAAAGACTTACAATCGAGTAACGATTGCAAATTATTGAAATTTATTATAAAAATGCGTGCTCTGTGAAAAATATGCACAGTTTTTTACGACCATATTATGGTCGTTATAATCGACCTGGTGAGTCCGTCAACGGCAAACGATATCGAGCAATGATACGCGACTTCTTTTTGCCCCAGTTGGCTGAGTTGAACTTGGTTGACATGTGGTTTTATCAGGACGGTGCCACATGCCACACAGCTCGTGAAACAATGAGCAGCTTATCTCTCGAAATGGCCCTGTGAGTTGGCCGCCAAGATCATACGATTTAACGCCTCTTGATTATTTCTTCTGGGGTTATGTAAAATCGCTAGTCTATGTGGACAAGCCGAACACGATTGAAGCCTTACAGAATAACATAACACTCGTAATTCGTGGAATACAGGCCGAAATGCTCGAAAAAGTAACGCAAAATTGGACCTTCCGTATGGACCATTTGAAACGGAGCCGCTGACAACATTTACATGAAGTTGTCTTTAAAACGTAAATGGCAAATGCCTGTTTATAGATTAAAATAATATTTTTGAATATTTGATGCAAATTTGAGTGCTTTATTCGATTTTTAAAATCTACTACGCTTAAAAAATCACCCGTTACCTTAATAGAATTGGTCTCAGGGTTGATCCACGTTTCACCTGAATTCGAATTTCAACTTAAGATTAGGGAGCACTATAATAGCGCGTAAAATAAAACATTTTCTCAAGACAGACAGTTCTTTTGAGCGGAAGGATCCGTAAGACGGACTAATTTAAGCAGTCAAGCTTTTTTGTAACTGATTTCACACCTTAAACGTTCTTTTAGGCGGAGACTTTCTTGACTTGCAGATGATAGAAGCAACTTATTCGGGGGTTCGAAATCACTCTCCAGCATCACAAGAAATTGCTAAGAAAACATAATTTTTTTTACTTTGTACTACATATTTAAATATAAATAAATAAATAATATTTTTTAAAATTTTTCTTCTTTCTTGTAGCAAACATTGGCTGAAGTTGCAGTCCCAAAAAATCACCTCATCAATACTGGTAGGAATCATCTGCAGACCGCCCTCTCTAAGCTCCTTGAATGGACCAAATGATACGGCATATTCAGGAAACTCAATAGGATCTTTTCACAAAGCAGTATGATAAGAAGAAATACCCATCGTCGATCCTTCGATGGTGCACATATGACAAAAAATATAGTCCTCATTCTATAGACAATACATTAAGCTGGAAACTAAGCATGCTTGAGAGAGTTATGAAAAGCATCAAGGTTCTTAACTTCTGCAAGTCGACAAACTGGCCACCCTTATAACTGGATATCAAGCCCTATACCAACTAAGGAGGTCATCATCATAGTACCAATTTTAGGTATGTTGTTCTGAAACACTGAATCATCGGAAGACGTTACTTCAGGCTGGGTCTTCCTTCAAATGTGTTCTGCAGAAGTTCTTCCTCTCTCGAAAAAAAATACCCTTAGGAGCATACTTCTTCGACAACTCACTTATAAAGCAAAAACTATCCACAGGCTTTTATTGTAAGCTCCTATTGGTTCAACGGGTAGGTTGCAGTTTGTATATCCTGTCACCCTAACCTAACAAAGCCCAATGTTTTCAATAAAAGCAACAACTTTTTGAACCTGACTCCACTAGCAAAGTGAGATGATAATAAAAGAAGAAAATGTTTTTACTGCTTAATACATCAAAGTGAATAGCAAAGAAAATCGCAACACAGTGTTCGTAAATCCAGTTTTCAAAAGCCTCTGGGTTTTCAATTTTTTTTTAAGTGACAGCTGCGGAAACGTTAATTTGACAGTAGATCTACTAACTACGTGATCAGAAGTTGTATATAGGCGATATTTTCTACTGCCACAGGTTATATACGGCTGCGCGACTTCAAGGGTCCAAACGTTCCATCCAGCCTCTTACGCATGCATTGTTCGACAACAAGCGGAGGAAACAGATGGTTTTCTACACCATGGCAGCCGGAATATAAATATTACCAGCATTTAAAAACAGCACGTAGAGTAAAATCGGGTATTGTGGTATAGTCGGGTAATGTGGTACAGTGGAATATCTCCATTCCCATGCACTGCCTTGCAAAACTGAACACGTTCATACTTGGGCAACCAGAAGAAAGAAGCATGATTTGTTTTGACGTGTTAAAATTCCTTTAATTTTTCGCTCAGTTGTGTGAAAGGTGTCAAGTCAATAGGCTGACTTTTTTTTATGACCACGAAAATTTGTTTTTTTGTTTGTGAAAAATTAAAGTTATTGTTAAACTATTGAATATAACTGTTTTCCAAAAAGTGTAATTTTATGAAACAAAAGTGAGTTTTAGAATCGTTGGGTAAGTTATTTTATTTTAAATATTTTTGCAAAAAAAGAGACAATCGGCTAATGTGGTACAGCTGAGACCGGCTAATATATAGTATACCACATTAACCGATACTATTTTACTGGGAGATTTTTCGAAATTGGTATTCTTGCTATTTCTAGATAACCATGCCTAAAAAAGGAGAAATCAGGAAATGGGACAAAGCTGACATGGAGAAGGCCATTAAAGCAGTCAGAGACGGACAAATGGGTATATTGCTGGCATCTAAAACGTTTTTAGTTCCTCACACGACGCTGCAGAGAATGGCAAGAAGTGAAAAACCCATTGACCATCTGCTTTTAAGCAAATTGGGTCGAAAGCCAGTATTTAATGAAGCTATTGAAAATCAGCTTGTAGACTATGCACTGGATATGGAAGCTCGTTTCTGGGGCCTTACAAGACGCGACATAAGATCACTAGCATTTCAAATAGCGAAGGTAAATAAAATACCTAATATGTTCTCAGTTTTAAAGGAGTGTTGAGCTTGCGAACGCCAACAGGTACGTCTTTTGATCGAACTAAAGGGTTTAGTCGCAAAAACGTGGAAATATTTTATAACTTGCTTGAACAGGAATACGAAAAATGTAACTATCCGGCTGGTCGCATTTGGAACGTCGATGAAACTGGGCTAAGCATTGTTCAAACCAAGCAACCAAAAGTGTTAGCGCGAAAAGGAAAGCGACAGATAGGTGCCATGATATCGGCTGAACGAGGTTCACTTATAACGGTAGTAAATTGCATGAGTGCAGGTGGAAGTTTTATCCCACCATATCTTATCTTTCCGAGAAAAAATCAGCATCCTCTTCTAATGAAAGAAGCAACTCCTGGCGCGAAGTCTTCATGTCATATATCTGGATGGATACAAGTCCCCATATTTACAGAATGGTTTAAACACTTTTTGTCTCAGACGAAACCCTCAAAAGAGGAACCAGTTCTCCTTATATTGGATGGGCACTATAGTCACACAAGAAATATTGAGGTGTTGGATCTTGCACGCGAAAATGGAGTGGTTATCATTTCATTGCCACCGCACTCAACCCATAAAATGCAGCCGTTGGATAAAACATTTATGGGAGCTTTAAAAGTTTTTTATAACGATGAAATTAGACGTTTTACACGTGAAATGGGAAGAAAAGTAACCCAATATGATTTGGTGGGACTTTTCTCAAAAGCGTATTTGAAGGTACAAACTGGTCAAATTGCTATCAACGGCTTTAAGTGCACTGGAATTTATCCATTTGATAAAAACATTTTTTTCGGAAGCAGATTTCATTGCTGCCGAAATTGAAGGAGAAGAAGCAGCTGCAAAGAAAGAAACTACACCGAGCACTGAACTCTTTGCCCAATTTGAAATAGAGCCCGTGTCCAATGTTCAGATACCTGAAGTTTTACCTCAACTGATTGACGATTCGACTGCTAGCACTAGTAAAGGCCTATCTCCTTACCAGCATGTCAATATTGAGCCCCAAGGCTTTAAATCTTCCGTGCAACTCAATCGGCAACCCACTGCCTCCGCAAGGTTAGATAATGTGACACCTTGGGAAATATCTCCACCACCAAAAATTAAACGTCCTCTAAATAGTCGCAGAGGAAGAAAAACGACGGCGACTATTTTGACCACTTCGCCACATAAAAATCAATTGATGGAAAGTATTGCAGCAATAAATAAACGAAAAGAGACTGCTGAGAAGAAACCAAAACCGTTTAAACCAGAATTTCCAAAACGAGTCCGTGTACCGAAAAGAGCTAATCGTTCAGTTCTTCCAAAAAAAGCATCCAGCCCAGTAAATCCGAATACATCAGCCATCAGTGACTCCAATCAGAGCCTAATTTTTCAAGAAACCGACGATGAGATGGAAAATTTTGATGATATCCCATCATCAGACAATACAATGTGTTGTTTTTTTAATAATCGTGTGATTGATGACAAATCATTAAAAAAATGGACCACATGTCTACAGTGTGACATGGTTTGGGCTCACGAGTCTTGCCTGCCGGGAAGGAAAGCTATATTTCTTTGCCAATCGTGTGACGAATAAGATAATTAAATTTTAATCATATTTCCTTATTTTTTTACGACTTATCTACGCCTAGAAGGCATTTTTTTATGAATATATGTTTTCTATGCAATATAAAAAGTATGTCGTTTGATTTAATGATTTGAATATTTTAGTGTAAAAGGGAGAAAGAACATACAAAAGATTTTTTAAATGTTTAAGATATTTTTCGGGTAATCTGGTATAGTATACCACATTTAACTACCCGTGTATACCACATTACCCATCCTCTTATGAAGATGGTACTTTTCGAGTCGGTCTTCTTTTATAACAATATTTCTTTTATACAAAACGTGAATGTTAAAACTTAGCCAGGATATGGTGAGGAATACTTTATTCTTAAAGTATGCACACTTTCTTTGAAATCAAAAGAATAGTTTGCTCGTTGTAGTCATAAAAGTAATATGTATACCACAATACCCGATTCTACTCTATTGCTTTGCCTTGTAAGTGCAAAGTAATAGCTGCTGTTGAAATGTTTTCCAGAATATTGTGCCACAATGCCATGAGCTTTAACTCCAATCTACTCTCACTAGATACCCTCAAGAGATATACATATACAAGATATTTTTGAACGCAACGCAGCAACCTGTATGAGCAGAGTTGATTAGTTATACATTTTGAACGGCGTTCCCTAGATTCACTTGCAATGCCGTGCAATTACAGTTAACCTAAGATGTATATAGATTAGTTTAACATAAAAATAAATAGCGCATACCTGGAAAAGTCATTGCAATTGGGAAAGTATTGGAAGAACTAATAGTTTTTTTTTACGATGACTGGTTGGTATACAATTATTAACGAATGTATACTTATCAAGCTCGACGGGCAATCAAATTCAAAATCAAATTCCAAAACCATGAACCAGTAAAACCAACCACTGTTCGTAGCAACTGTGCTAAATAAAACCAAATTCAGAACATTCTACCAGGGCAACTCTCTTCTATAAAGTTTCCAAATTTCAGAGAGAACGGCCGGAATAGAAAAATAGGAATCCATGGCGAGAGACCAAAATCCACAACTGCATTTTGCATGCAAAACCATTTCAATAAATATTAAAAACCCCAAAGTACAGAGAAATAGTCCAGTGCCAACTCGCCAGCGGCCGTTCCTAGCAACCGCATCAGCACCAGCACCACCCACCCAATCCCAACTCGTACACGATGATCAAATGTGAGCACATTAAAAACTTTTCACTTTGCATCAACAGAAATCCCCCACAATCATCATCGTCAGCCCAGCGTATAGTTTTGTTCGCACAGGCATATACGCATCGTGGATATTGCATCTGAATATGTTCCGTCCGCCTATAGCACGCTCTCTCTCTTCTGCTATAGATATAGGTACATTTGTTGGTCGTCCCGTAGATACAAACAAAACAATATTCAAATAGATACAATTCACCTAGCCGAATAGTAGCCTCTAGCCTGCCTCTGGTTATTATTACATTACTTCGTTCGCATAGTACGGGAATAGTGGATATAGCGAGGTGAATGTGTGCATTTGCGGATCCACATATAATGCGTCTCCCCCACCTCCAGGACCGTCAGCCGATCGAACTCGGAGGAGCTTCACACTGCTGTTGGGGCTGTTGGAGTGCTTGGGCCACCGATGAGATTGGATATATAGGGTCGCAGTCCAGGGGTACTTTGCACTCAGCTCTGTGGCTGTGGGTGTGTGAGTGTGAGCAAAAATTTATACAATTGTTTATTTGTTTGGTTCAGATTTACGTTCAGATGTTGTTACAGGGTGGTAATTTCAGGTAATTTACTTATCTACTCAGCTTTTATTGAGTAAGCATGATTGAGTCCAAGTACCTGGTGTAGTTTTGTAGCTGTAATCAAATTGAGTAGGCACTTATACTTGTATAACATTAGACCCACAGGTATGACTGCATTTATATTAAAAGAGAGGGGAATGGCTTAGAATAGGTATCAGGAAAACCTTTTTAGAAATGTGCAGTTATTTTTACAGAAGAGGTCCAGCTCTTTTGTACGACTTCATATCGTCACCTGAATGCAAACAGGGGGTAACTTTAATTTCCACACGTTTGAGAAATGGACAGAGTAAGTTTGGCTTCTTATTTTAACGACCTTTTCGCGATCTATTTCTGACACAGTTACAGGATATTTTTACTGTGCCACTCTTTGAAATTTAAAGAGTAAAAAAGTAACAAATATTTATTGGTATACAAATACGTTTCTGATATAAAAATATTTAAAATAGAAAAAGGACAGTTACCTATCTGTTGCTTCCCAACAATACAGAGGAAAATGTGGACTTGCAGAAAACTAGGTACCCGAATGTATTGAAATCAAGCACACAGGATGCGCAGTACATTTCGAGGTCCTAGCCCTTTGCACACAAAACAAAACAATAATTCAACATAAAACCAAAACGCAAATACACTCCACGACACCAGACAACCCAACAGAAAACGATAACTGTCAAATTTGGGCACCAAGACGAACAATGAGCTATGCAGATCTCACTCCAACACATGTCATCGGCATATGTGTGTTGTAGTTGCAACTTCTAACTACCAGTCAAAGAAAATTCATAATGGCCGAATTGCATGTGAGCGAGATGGATCTACCAGCGCAGTGCGCTCTAACACCCACTCCGAAGATGGGGGGCATTGTTGAAGGAGTAAATGAAAAGGCATCAATCTTCAATATCAATCAATATTAGTTAGACAAAAGTGCTCTTACACAACAATAGGAATATTGTATTGTATTGTCATTAACCCCAGCTGATTATGGTATATAAGCAGCTTCAAGGGAGGTAGAAATGGTAAAGCAAGACCACTCTTTAACTAGCAGCAAAAAAGTAAAATTTGAATTTTCACATCCAAGTAACACCGTTTTATTTCTCCTTTTTTAAATCAGTTCATCTAACTGATTCACCATACCGCTTGAGAATCAACTATTCCAAGCTCAACTCTTTTTCTTCCCGCTTAACTCAGCGCGAAACATATCCTTACCTTTACTTTCTTGCACCAACTATTTTAAATTGATTAAGTTGTCAGTTTTTGTTTTACAGTTTTCAGTATCTATATCTTAGAATAGAATATAAACCGAAAATCAATTTTAATTCATTAGAAAGACTATTTATGTATTCGAATTCGAAAATTCGGAACATGTTTTACTTCTTCGTCAACTTTACGATGAGGCAAACTTTTGTAAAAGTCAAAGTGATCACGGCCCTGAGGACGGGGTCTTTGTTGAAAAGGGAGATATTTAGTCTTTAAACTTTGGGCCAGTGATAGGGTGGCCTGCTGGGTACCATTTTATATAGTTAAACATTAGAATACGAAAGGCTTCTTGAGGCCTTTTTCGAGCAATCAACGGTCCTAAAAATTAAACTTTGGAACGATTCCTTACGTTCGTGTGCGTATGGGGACTCTTCTCTGAATTGGAACCAAGATATTTTTTGCTTAAACACAGGTTCTTAAGATAAGTCTGTTTTTTCTCTTTGTAAGATATTGGTAGACAAAATTCTTCCATTCAATGATGTTCTCTGGACTAACATCGTATTGTTAATATGTGAAAGGGGTTGTTGTACTATGAACTTTTGGTCTATTGTACCTCCTGCTTACGCCTCAAATTAAAAGTCCTATAGCACTCTCTCTAGTCCAGTTTCCTCTAAGAATCTAAGAATGAAAGCTGCCTCAAGTGACAGTATTTCCTCATCTGATAATTCGTACTTGCCCAAGTATTTGAGTCTTTTGTGGGTCAGTGCCCCACATGATCATAACACGTGTGCAGGGATTTCACTGGACTCATCGCAGAATTTGCACTTCAGATATACCCAGTTTCCTGAGGTGGTCCTTGAGATTTCAATACCCCCTTAGGAAGTTCGCTAGCAGACTGAGGTTATTTTTACCGATGCAAGCTTGGAATATTTTCCGGTTTTATTGTCCCTGAAGTTTCATAGTCCACCTCATCCCCTGAGTGTTATGCAAGGTTCTTGCCCTGGGCACTCATTCCGTAATTTTTCAGACGATAATCGTCGGAACGATAAACCTTCAAAAGTAGCAACTAAGTGCCAAAATTACGAGTTTGAGACCATAATCCAACTCATTTTCTACAAATGTAATGAAAGCTGACGATAGTTTACTTCTTATGGTTATCAAAGTTTCTAAAACGATATCGTCCCGACGATTATTGATATACGGAATCTGTCCGATGTTTTCCTTCTATAGTTTCTTAAATTCTTCTTTGATGGTGTGATGCACTGTTCCCCCATAATGGTTCTGGGGTTTTGTCTATGGCATAGATTTCAGGCTGAAAGATGTTGGTACTTTGCTTCAAACTATTTGGTTCTAGGGACGAATACCGCCGCCCCAGACCCTCATCACTTCTTGACCTATCTGTGTCCAACTTTGTTGTGTTATTGCTCAGTTTCTGAATTGTGGATTCATTGGTCCAGTTTTTCTTGTTGCTGAGCTTAGTAATAAAGTTCTTTTCAAAATCAAGTCATTTGATGATATCAGCTCTAGGAAAAGCCATGATTTTTTGATTTAATTAGACATCAAATTGCCTCGCTGTGATGCACTTTCCTCTTCATATTCCTTCTTTGGCCATTCGGAGAATCGTTTTACTTGCACATTTCTCAACCACAAGGTGCAAATGAGTTAATTCCAATAGCAATAACACCGGACTTCCATAGCTGCAGGTGGGGAAGATCTTATATCCGTAAAACGAAAATAAATAATAATAATAAACTGGTTTGCAGAAAAAAATTCAAAAATTGTATACTTACCTATTGAATAAAAAATAAGAAATCTATAATAGGCCCTCTCTGAACAGTGAATAAACAAGGTAAGTTAACTTGAGCTATCTACTTCTAGTGAAAACAAAATTAGTGCAAAAAGACGCTATTGCAATGACCGGGCGCTGTCCTATTTCGAGTAAAACTTCACTTTCAAGAGCTTTCTCTATTGAACAGGGATCCTAGAAAACGCGCGGTGTTATTTGAAAATACCTCTTCCGCACTGTTCCAAAAATGCAACGAATTTCGGAAAACAGATGCATTGCCGCATGTATGAGTGTGGCACTGAAAACCGATCAGCCGCTATAAAATTTGGCAGTGAATGAGGACCACTCAGTATTAACTGACTTAATGTATACCTTCGACAGCCAAATAAACATCTGTACCATCTCGGATCAGAGTGCACTAATTAAAGCGGCACAATCGAGGTAGTTACAACTCCGTGAATGATCTAGAAAACTCCTTCTTTTTAGGTTTGACAGAGCAAAGATTTTGACTCGAAAGACGAAATTTGTGCCTTCCACAGAACCCTCAAGGCCTGTCCCATACTTACTTACTTACTTACTTAAGGTGGCGCTACAGTCCGGGGTGGACCTGGGCCTCAACCAACAAGCGTCTCCAGCCAGCGCGATCTTTAGCTAGCTGTCTCCAGTTTCGCACGCTAAGTTGGTTAAGGTCCCCTTCCACTTGCGTGCGCCACCTGAGTCGCGGTCTTCCTCTACTGCGCCTTCCCTCGGGTATGGATTCGAAGATCTTCCGGGCCGGAGCATTCGTGTCCATTCGCTCTACATGACCCAGCCACCTCAGTCGTTGGACCTTCACTCTTCTGACTAGGTCGATGTCGCTGTACAGCCCGTACAGTTCGTCGTTAAATCTCCTTCTCCATTCACCGTCAATGCAGACGGGACCAAAAATAACACGAAGAATTTTTCTCTCGAAACAACCGAGAGTTACCTCATCCGCTTTTGATAGCGTCCATGCCTCTGCGCCATATAGCAGAACTGGGATGATAAGGGTCTTATAAAGGGTCACTCTAGTTGTTCGGGAGAGGGCTTTGCTACTCAATTGCCTTCTTAGCCCAAAGAAACAGCGATTGGCAAGAGTAATTCTACGTTTAACCTCAGCGCTGGTGTCGTTGTCTGAGTTCATAGCGGAGCCTAGGTAGACAAAGTCCTTAACCACCTCAAAGTTATATCTGTCTATTGCGACGTTCTGTCCGAGCCGTCGGTGTTGGGTGTCCTTTTTAGTTGACAGCATATACTTCGTCTTGCCTTCATTAACCGCCAAACCCATCTTCGCCGCCTCAGTCTCAATACTCACAAACGCGCCATTAACATCACGCTGCGTTCTGCCAATTATGTCAATGTCATCGGCGTATGCGAGTAATTGGACGGACTTTTGAAAGATAGTGCCTCTAGTGTTGGCGTTTGAGTTTTGCACTATTCTTTCAAGAACGATGTTGAAGAAGTCACATGACAGCGCATCGCCTTGTCTAAATCCTTTTTTGACATCGAAGGTCTCGGTAAGTTCTTTACCGACCTTGATGGAGCAGCGTGCATTCTCCATCGTCATCCTGCACAAACGGACGAGTTTGGCAGGGATGCCAAAACTAGACATTGCTCTGTATAGTTCGTCCCTATAAATGCTGTCATAGGCGGCCTTAAAGTCGATGAAAAGGTGGTGGGTATCGATTTGAAGTTCCTGGGTTTTCTCCAAGATCTGCCGCAGTGTGAATATTTGGTCTATAGTGGACTTTCCTGGCCTGAAGCCACACTGATATGGACCAATCAGGTTGTTTACGAAAGGCTTCAGGCGTTCACACAAAACGGCAGATAAGATCTTGTAGGCAATGTTTAGAAGACTGATACCTCTGTAATTGGCGCAGTTCAGAGGGTCTCCTTTCTTGAGGATCGGGCAAACAATGCTGAGGTTCCATTCATCGGGCATACTTTCCTCCGACCATATTTTACAGATGAGTTGGTGCATGCTCCTAACCAAGTCATCGCCTGCCGCTTTGAACAGCTCGGCGGCTAGGCCATCTGCTCCAGCGGCTTTGTTGGACTTCAGTTTAGATATAGCTATCTTAACCTCGTCCAAGTCGGGTGGACGGTATTGTTGATCCTCATCGTCCAGGTTGAACGGTTCATTCTGCCTGACAGCGGAATGCAAGTCGTCATCGCCGTTAAACAGTCTGCAGAAGTAGTTTTTCCATATCCTCAGCATCGACTGCGATTCTACTACGATGTTCCCTTGTTCGTCCTTGCAGGCTTCGGTTCGGGTTCTGTAGCCTTGTGAGGTTCTTTTTACCCTCTGGTAGAACTTCCGAACCTCATTCCTGTTGTAACATCTCTCTATTTCCTCGATTGCGCGCTTCTCATGCTCTTTCTTTTTTCTCCTTAGAAGCCGGTGTTCGTCTCTTCTCTTCTGCACGTAGAGCTCACGAGCAGCTCTTGTCCTCCTTTGCAGCGCCGCTTTGTATGCCTCTTGCTTCGCTGCATGTGCTTGCCGGCACTCGTCGTCGAACCAGGGGTTTCGTTGTGGTGATCGGGTGAAACCCAGCACATCAGGGGCGGCGTCTCTGATGGCTTTTTGGCAATGTTGCCACTGGTCTTCAATACTTGATGCTGGCTGCATAGGACCTCTTGAGAGATTGAGAGAGACTCGATCGGAAAAGGATCTGGTGATCTCTTGCGATTGTAGCCGTCCGACGTCAAACTTCCTCACAGTATTTACTTGTCTTGGCGGCGTTCGGGATATCCGGAGTCGTACCTTGGCTACAACAAGGTAGTGGTCCGAGTCAATGTTGGCCGCTCGGAACGTTCGGACATCCATAATACTGGAGGAGTGCCTTGCGTCGATCGCAACGTGGTCAATCTGGTTGACGGTTGATTGATCAGGAGATCTCCATGTGCCTTTGTGAATATCGAGATGCGGGAACCGTGTGCTGGCTATGACAACATTTCGCCCCGCCGCGAAATCGATCAGCCTAAATCCGTTGTCGGAGGTGGTGTCGTGTAGGCTGTACTTTCCGACAGTACTACCAAAGATGCCCTCTCTTCCTAGCTTGGCGTTAAAATCGCCTAAGACAATTTTAATGTCATAGCTAGGGCATTGCTCGTAAGTGTGGTCCAAGAGCTCGTAGAACCTTTCTTTGGTGTCGTCGTCTTTCTCCTCCGTGGGGGCGTGCGCGCATATTAAGCTAATGTTGCCGAATTTAGCCTTGATGCGGATTGTCGTGATGCGCTCGTTTACATAGTTGAAACTTAAGACTTCTTGCCTAAGTCTGGCGCCAACGACGAATCCACATCCGAATAAGCGCTGTTTTTGTTGCCGATAGCAGTCGCCGTAATAAATATCGCAGTTTTTCATCCTCTTTTTGCCCGGGCCATCCCATCGCACTTCTTGGATGGCGGTTAGATCTGCTTTATAGTGGTTCAGGGCTTCCGCTAATTGTTCGGCTGCACGCGGTCTGTTAAGGGACCTAACATTCCACGTACAGATCCGAAATTCGTTGTCCTTTAATCGTTTGCCAGGTTCGTCAACAGTAAGATCATCCGTATCCGAGGCTTGTTGATGCTTCGCAACTATGTCATTTTTACGTAGTCGGGCAGTTACCCCGGCGTACAACCCCCAACCTGGAGGACCAGGCCCTTTTTGCGACCCCTTGGACAAAAGGAGCCGGAATATTCCGGAGTCAGTAACCCACTGCGGGGATGTGAGAGCTGCCGTTGACCCATTAAGGGCTCTTCCGCCACCATCTCTATTTCAACACCCTGACTAGTGTTGAAAATCCTCAATGACCTCAGCTCCAAATACGTCAGAGTAGCCCATTGAGGTATCTGCCATGTTGACTGTTGACGCCACCGTTGATTCAGCTATGTAAATTCATCCGCCGTACGTCCTCTTTCTGAGGGGCTCATGTTAGACTTCTGAGACTCGAGCAGACAGTCAATCCGACAGAGCATTATAGTGTTGCTATTTTCTTCGTGTTCAACACTCGCGCTTATAAGTTTAGCAAGTCAAGTCCGGGTGGACATAGACCAGTACCCGGTGGTGACCACGGGGAGGTAAAATAAGCACAATTGGTGAGTGTGAGATAGTTGCGACACTGGACATCGCCAAGTTGATGCCAATCAGATGCCCATCCCTATTCACACAACACCCAACCACCAAGGCCTGTCCCATACAGTCTTTTAAATGGTAGGGCGTCTAGTTTTCCATACGGTATTTTATCGTGCTTGTTACCTTATTTTATTGGTACAATATTTACATAGGTCAATAAATGTGCGATGAGCATGACCAGTATAGGCCTCCAATTATTGAACACAACAGAGAGCTTGACAATAGTCAAAAGTGTGTCTTGCAAGAATGTCAAAAAGGGAAGAAAGACAAAATCTGGCTCTGGGTGCCAGACTATGAGTAGGAAAGGTGAGCTGATAATGCGGTCTGTTACTGTGCGCAAGGAGAATGAATTGAGATAATGATATAACCGCGAACTCCATGCGCTGCTGTACCTGGATGTGGATGTAGTCTGAAAACCCAAACCACATTGACTATACGACAAGAAAGACCGAATCTTTTCAACTGTGACCAAGCCATAGAGGATTTTAGAGTAATAGTCTGCACAACTGGCAGTAAAGGTTGCAGTGTATCGGGCAGATACCAAGTACCCAAACATATAAGCATGTTAAACTGTGGGACTAAGTTTTTGAGTCCCACAACCGACGTATAATTACAGATCAACATATCTCTCTCTTTAAAATAAATAAGAAGCGACACTTTTATAATTCCGATCTCCGAATTCGCTGATGTAACGCAATAAAATAATTCTTTACAAATATGTACGCCGTCACCAAGATGTATGAACACCTATAAGTGGCGCATTTTCCAATATAAACTACGTCATTGACGTCATTTGACGGAGGATTCTTGCTCTAGAATTTTGTGCATGCTCAAAATGTTGAAAAGTCTGAACAAAAATTGTCTTCATTGCTCACTGAGGTCTACCATTAGAATCGCCTTTCTCAAGAGCTTATGAGACTTCTCAAGTCCCCCAGAGACTAGACTTCAATAAACATACACCTTTTCAACCAACAACTCGAAGACGATTTCAAATAGGCAGGTGAACTTGCCTCACAAGGCCAGCTTTTTAATCACAAAGCTGAAGTTGCCACCAATTAGATGGAATAGAGATATGCTGCCAGGTCTGGCTGAGAATATCTTAGAACATCGCAGCTCTGGCTGATGATTTCGCAGAGGAGCCCAGAGTATCGACCAGACGACGTGCCACACAATTGGTAATCAATTCAGGGTATTAACAGAGAATTTTGATATAAGACTCTAATAGAACATTTACACCGCACCTAAATTCATCGTTTTGGCTAAATTCAACATATCAGCCAAAATGTCCAGCATTTCGCCATACATTTTCCAACATTTCCAAATGATGAATTTCAGTGAAATGTTAAATTTCGTCGCTGCATTTGCAAGTTTGTCAAATCGAACAAACCCGCACGTCATTTATTGACTTTTCAGCCCGCTGACAAAAAAAAAGTATTGACAGCAAGTCAATAATTTTCCATCGCGAACTCCATACCTCTATATTGAGTCGACAATATATTTAATATAT
The DNA here is from genome assembly GCA_916610125.1 of Cheilosia vulpina. NCBI lineage: Eukaryota > Metazoa > Arthropoda > Insecta > Diptera > Syrphidae > Cheilosia > Cheilosia vulpina. Next base: position 30,054,129 of record OU744278.1, read on the forward strand.
CTAAATTAGCACTCAACTTCATGTTTAAATTAATATACGTAGCTAAAAAAATGTTTATAAGGTTCAACCACTTCTGACTTATAAACAGAAAAAAAGATCAGTAATGAATTCTGAAACTAGCTGTCATTTGAAATGTTGTAGTTTCAGTGGGAACGCCAAACTGGATTTCGAATTTTTTTTTCCGAAATGTTGAATTTAGGTGCGGTGTAAATGTACTATAAGATGTTCCTTTTCAACGTGCAGACAGTACATCGCTGTTAACCGAGTGTAACCTACGATCAAGTCTTCCTGAATCTTGCCCACGAGGGAGACAACTTTTCAACCACTGACTTCTAAAATTACTACAGTCCTCAAAGAGAATATCCGTCAGAAATGTGAGTACCTAATTCTAGCGAGAGTGACGAAAAATGCCAAAAGTCTGGTAGAGATTTTCATTCCTAAAAAAACAAATTGAGCGACAACTTTTGCGCCACCTGGTATCTGGACCGCCTTGTATGACCTACAGCTAACATGCGGCGTATTGTGAATTGTTGGTGATGGCTTGCTCCTTTCGATGTTCCCTAATATCATGGTATTACCTTTACAATGTGGCTGCTTGCGTTGGATAATAATTTCTTCGTAAACGACACCAGAATGGTTATGTCTATGACTATCAACTTTCAACTTAGAACAATTCCAATTAGATGGCCGGAGCATAATATTCTTGTTCGCTTTCATTATTTTTACCTCTTTAATTTTTTGTTTCAACATACATTTTATAAGATTAGGATTATTTTTCCTACCTATTTGTTGCCTTCTGTATACGTATGTACACATTGCGCTAAAAATATAATTCAATCAGAGAAAAAAATACAAAAAACGAAGACAGCATACTACAAAACCGATCTGATCCATCCAAGCAAGCAATAGCAAACCAGCAAGCCCCAGCCAAGCACATGAAGACGACGACGAATGCGAAGAAGAAGAAGCACATTATTATAATATTATTGAAACTATGTGTATCTATTATAGGTAGACACAAACGAAAACAAGGCGCTATAGAGGTCGCCTTGTAAGTATCTTTTTCTGATGAATACGTATACGCTCGGTGCAAAGAGGCAATTATATAAAAAATCTTTCATGAAAATAGATGGAAATGCGCGAACTAGGTACACAAGCTGAATTGCTGGCATCGGTGTCGGTGACGACTAGGCGCGCTGAGGCTGAGGGGACGTGGCGGTCTCAGTTAAAAAAGGTGGATACGGATACGGAGGAGAAACAAAAGCAAACAGTTCGCCGCATACCACTTTGCGCACACAAATCGCGTAAATCTGAATGCTCGATTTGTCTATTGACGCTTTACATGAGCTAGCCACAGCCAGATGACTAGCCAGCGAGGCAGCTACAGCAACTACACCAACTGTAGCAAAGCAATGCATCAGCATATAGGTAACGAGTAGTAGGCAGCTTCTTAAAGACGGGAGAGACAGTGCGCGAGCACACATACTCATGACACTATAGCGCGGTGGCTAAACGTCAGCATCCGTGGTTGCATTTGGTGAAGAGTTTCTTCGTGTGTTCGGATTTTGTTGGTAGAAAATAGCGAGAAAGTAATAAAATGCTCAATGTAAATGGATGGAGAAGGACAAGAAGAACGGAATGCATTTATAGGGTCCTTGAGCCTATTACAATTGCCTGCAAGGGAAACAAGATTTTTTGTTCCAGAAGAAGAGAGTTGATTTGGTTTTGAATAGCAATGTAGGGAGCAAGTATGCATTAGGGGCTTATACCTTTTGCACCTTGCAATGCCAAAACTTTCTGGTCACTTTTACCTAGGTGTTCATTACATCGACACAGATGTTTCCCTCCCAACCATTTTCTGATCAATAAATTAAAATGGCGCCCAACGAGGGGCCCAACTAAAAACCTAATGCCATGAGGGGCTTAGAGTGACTAGTTTTCAATTCTGTGGATGCGTAGAACAACAAAATGGCGGTTTCTCTTACCGGGTTTCAATAAGTGACTGTAACCATGTAAAAGATCAATGCGCACCGTAATTGACGCTACCGAAAGCCTTTTCAAAGTCTATGACGGCCAGTTAAACTAGCGATCGGTGTTCTGCTTACAAACAATTACAATGGTATTGATAATGTATTACGTATTATTACCTACACTGGGTAAGTGCAAGTACACAGATACACCTCTCCTTATCGCACAGCGTAAGATTTTCTTTCTTAGGCGGCTTGGTCATCATCCAATCTTCCAATCGCTGTGCATAAGTGAATGAAAAGGCTAAATTCAAGCTGTTACTTTTATTCGTAGCCCAACACTAAGGCTGCGCTATTTTCCGGGGTGGACCTCAACCAATACGCCTCTCTCTAGTTAGCGCAATCTTAGGCTAACTTTACCAAAGCCGGTCAATCACTCAAAGATAACTTCTTTCGGGGCGACGAAGAAATTCTAAACCCTCATTTGCTAACGTCCATGATTATGTAGGTTGCTATATATATTCTCCTAATAATGTTTTTTGACAATTCCTTACTAATAAATTGACTTCCTTGGACAAGTTAATTACCAGAGTTAATCACAGCCAAGTTATACAAGGTCAAAGTTGTCGATAACTTGGTAACGTGACGTTCTGTCCGATTCGTCGAAGTACCCCAGACATAAACCACTTATCGCCAAGCACACCTTGGGGGATGTTATGTGTTTTCTATTTAATTATACCACCGGACAACGACTTACTGACACGTTTTGTTATGTAGTCAAAATGTGCTTTGGCTCCACTGTTTAGAAGTAAAGAATAAGGGATAAAGAATAAGATAAGGTGCAAAACTGTCTTTTCCGATCTGCTCTAAGCTAAGCTAACCTAACCTATTCTAACCCGAGCAAATTGTGCAGAGAAAGACTTGATTAAAAAAATAGTAAGTTTTTGATAGGGAAGTATTGCTTCGTGCCACCCTAATCGAAAAGCACTAGAATGGTAAATGAACCGAAAATCATATATAGCTGCTGAGTGTCATGTGTACACGAAAACTGTCAACGGCGATGAGAAATTGAATACAAAATGTGAAAGAAGTCTTTGAAAGCCGAAGGCTTTTGTTTTGAAAGATGCAACTTCGCCGGATTATTACAGTCGGAAACAAAGGTTGAGGGGTTCCCTTTTACATATAAAATTTCAATTTGTTGCAAAAATACAAGTCATTAAAATGATGAGAAATCTATCATTAAGAAGTCCTGCAGTGGGTTGAAATTGCAGACATGGACTTGGACAGTCATTGCTTTAAGCCACACAGCCTATCGAACTTAATCAATTATTGCGCGAGTTATATGTACAAACAAAAAGTATATACAATAACATAAACAGCTAAGCAGCACAACAACACTACAACGTCAACAGCAGCTGAACAGCGGTCTATCGCTGTTATGTACATGGCTTAGGCTACGTTGATTTTGATTAACCAGTCAGTCGTATTTCAGCTTTTGAATAAAGCTCCTTGTAAAAATAAATTGTTTGACTGTTTTTCTTTTTTCGTTTTTTTTGTTTTGTGTTCGATCGGTGTTGGCCGCTCGTAACTGGCGCAGTCGGTATGATTTGTGGTACATCGTCCTATAGTGAATTTCTAAGTAGCTAAAAGTAGACGTTTGTACTATATATGCAACACACCACGAGGGCATATCGTGGTGGTGGATTTTAATTCTTTAGTTGCTCCAATGACCAATAATATAAAAAGAATTTTAGTTAATCGAGTGAATATCGGTGCTAAAAACTTAGCATATAAAATAACATTATTATAAAAGAAAAGCAGAAATATAAATCGTGAACATCGGTGTTATATTTACTATAAACAATAAAATAAAAATTATACAATAAATATAAAAAATAAAACGTGAACAATATATATCGCTGCCTTACATTGACAGTGGCATAACTCAAAACTTATGAAATTTGGTTTTGTTGCACAAAAAGACTACATTTCCTTCATTTCTTTTCCATGTAAAATGGCACATTGCTATTTCCATCGGTTTTCCGCCAGAGGGCAGTTATGCCAGTATCAACTTACCCTCACCCTTACATCTAAACTGGCACATCTTTAGTTGTGTTGCGGTGCTTCAAGTGGAAGGTTGCATTGTTTTCCTGAGCAGTGGCATAATTTGTGTTAGACCAGGGTTCGCGTTTAAATGTGTTCGTTGATAACGGATCATTTTGTGTTGTGCCATTATTCCAGGTAAATTGAATGCCATTTTTATAGATAGTTTGTCATTAATATAGAACTATTTTGTGTTGTGCCTATGGTATAACTTCAAATGTTCGAACGAATTTTACCTAAGCAATGGCACAACTCGAAAGGAGGTTAAAAGGGGTGGGCAACTTGGGCGATAGTTACGGTTTTTGGGTGACTTCAATTAAAATTATTAAAGGTAATGTTACTGAATCTTATTTACATTAAAAATATTTCAATAATAATTATTTATCATTTCCATATTTGCAATTAAATGAAATCAAAAAATTAAAAGCTCTGTCCTGTAAAACTAGAGATTTTTGACTTATGCCACTGTCAATCCAAGGCAGCGATATGATATCAGTGTCTATATAAATTTATATAAATTTCGTATTAATAACTCATTAGAAACGGTTGTATAGATGTATGGCTATTTGTAAATTATGTTCTTACTTAAAAATGTATAGATATATGTTAAATGTTATAACTTGTCATTGTTCATATAGGTATGTGAATAAAATGCAAAGCAGAATAAGTCTTTCATGGAATCCCTAATATAAATGTTGTATACATATATATTTTCCTTTTTTTTGTATTTTCGTTTTTGAAAATAAAAAATAAAAAGGAAAATTGTATTGGGTAAAAAAAATGTGCAGTCAAAAGTTATAAACAAACTTCTAGTTTATAGACGAAACATATACTGTTAAAATATGTTTATTTCATTTATTTGCAAAATTATGTAGTTGTATTTTCGTGTTACGAACCCTGTTTTGAAATTTACATTATTTGTATATTTTTTATTGTTATAACCTAAAAGACAACTTCAAGGAAAATTATTTGTCTCTTTCAATTTAATTAAAAACAATCAATTTGGAAACTTGATTTAGTTATCAATTACATTAACTTGAATTTAAAATATAAAAAAATATTACATCCAAAATGATTTGACAACATATGCGATACATAAGAGTCTTAACAAACTAAACCCTTCTTCATGGACACAAACTTTGGAAATCGTTTGGTCCACACTAAAACGGGAGGAGTTATATGTACAAACAAAAAGTAGAGGGGTCCAGAGTATCGATCAGACGACATCCCATGCAATTGGTAATCAATCGTGGGTATTAACAGAGAATTTTGATAAAAGACTCTACGATTTTCCTTTACAAAGTGCAGACAGTACATGGCTGTTAGCTGTTAACCGAGTGTAACCTACGATCAAGTCTTCCTGAATCTTGCCCACGAGGGAGACAACTTTTCAACCACTGACTTCTAAAATTACTACAGTCCTCAAAGAGAATATCCGTCAAGAATGTGATTACCTAATTCTGGCGAGAGTGACGAAAAATGTCAAAAGTCTGGTAAAGATTTTCATTCCTAAAAAACAAATTGCAGCCACCCAACATCGAGCGACAACTTTTGCGCCATCTGGTATCTGGACCGCCTTGTATGACCTACAGCTAACATGCGGCGTATTGTGAATTGTTGGTGATGGCTTGCTCCTTTCGATGTTCCCTAATATCTAGGTATTACCTTTACAATGTGGCTGTTTGCGTTGGACAATAATTTCTTCGTAAACTACACCAGAATGGTTATGTCTATTACTATCAACTTTCAACTTATCAAAGAATGACAATAGTTGTTATAATAATTGCTTGTGCAATATATATTGACCAAAATGGGATTTCCCCTTCGTAGTTTTCACGTCAGTCCATACTAACCACATGCTTCACCACCAAAAAACGAGATAACAGTAGATATACCTAGGTACGTCTCTATCAACGTACAACTTACATCTTGCCAATCATACAGATAGTAAAATACCATACCTATATATGATCGTTTTATAATCTATTATTAAATCAATTCGAGGTAAATATAATTGCCCTCGGTCCAAAGATAATTTTTCAAAAACAACAACATAAGCACCTTCCTAATTCATACCTACCCAGGAAGTCTTAAACAAATCAATACAATAATATTCAAGGTACCTTTCTTTACCTCTACCTTACGCTTTCAATTTGGCGCTCATTAAAAACTTCTAAACAAGACAGCAACCGACATTATATTGGTTATCACGCAATTCCAATCTACGTCAAGCATTTCAACACACGAATACCATACCATACCACAACACCTACAGTAAAAAACAAAAAAAAAAAAAACAACCTAAACAAACAGAACCAACCACACCACCTTCGATAACATTTTTCTCAAATCCAGAAAAGCTATCATCAGCCTAGGCATAGGCACTCTAGAAACTACACCCAAAGAAATCATACACACATTACATTCCAACGTTGCCCCGCCGTGCGTCGCCTTCGCCGCGGCTGTCGTCGCCACCACTTCAATTTCATTCCAATATATTGAGTACTTTTCTAAAAACGGAACGGCACCGGCACAATCGCACAAACAACCCAAGTACAGTGCAAAGATACAATCATCTCGCTACTACGTATCATTTTATAAATATAGCTCATCCGTGCTGAAAGCATAATGAGCCAGCAATCACTTCGTTCGCGCATACTACCCTCCCCATGCCTACCGTCGTGTGCAACGCGAAAAATCCCCTTCCCCCATTAGCCACTCTTACAAATCACTCCCAACTGTACAGTGGAAATTATACCAAGCATTTTGTGTCAAGTCAGTCAAAATCAGTTGGGTTACGTAAATTAGCCAGCCAACAACAAGAGCTCCAAACAAATTATCCATCCATGCTAACAACATATCTGAGGAAATCTCCACCATATCAGTCCAATAAACCAAGCAACCCTCCCACGTGTAGTGTTCTCGCACAACCCCTACCAACAGCAATCATATACATAACCACCAAACGAATCCGAACCAAATCCGACCCGGCCAAGTGACTTTGCATGAATAGCAGGAGAAAACGTTCGGCCGATTGAACGGTCGGTTACTTGGCTAAATAAACTTCTTAAATATACAATAATTGCAGCGTCTTACTCGTTGCGCGCCCTCCCCACCCCTCGGATGCTATGCTAACCATAGCATTGGCTTTAATAAATTATCATGTCATTACATTTGTATTAGTTCGAGTTTTCGGATCAGAGTGTGACACTCAACTCGAGCCGTGTGTTGCCTGTTGTGTGCTGTTGACTACCGCGAGTCGCGACCGCATATTCCATAACCATATACCATACATGAAAATCACAACACAGTGATTGTGATACATACAATATACCTACGCCAAGAAAAACAAAACCAAAACAAAACGAAACCAAATAAAGAAGACAAATCCGATAAAGAGAGAAACGTAAAATAAATAAATAAATACATTTACCGCAGGGGACAGAAGAAAACCTAATAAAGAGAAAACAACACACCGAAGTCGATGCCGATGTTGAAGCAGCCAAATGAAGAGAAAACGGCCAAAACAGCACACCTCACAAACGTCAAACAATCCCCATCCCGCCATCCTCGTCAGCTCCCTCTACGCTCTACCTCTAGCCAATATAATACAATTAAATGTACACGCTGCTGATGCCGAAGCCGACGCCGAGACGTTGCCGAACGCGGAGCGATGATGTTACGCGTAAGCGAAATAAAAACGTGTGCAATACAATTGAAAAGAAACACTGAACGATTCATATCTGTGCATTGGAGTTTGAGGGCTAAGTGGGCGATGATGGTTGCCGAATAGGAGGGGTGCAGCAGCAGCAGTAGCTGTACCTTAAGTTGATAGTCAATAGCTAATAAAACAGTGTTGCCGTCGACAATGGATCTTGGAAGGAAATTGAGTTTGAGATCCGTCAACTGTTACTCCAACTAAAGATTATTCAACATGCTGTTAAAAAATCCAATGCTTTTCTTTTTGGCTCGCACAAAAAGACATTCCTTTCTAACCAAACTGTTTTCTTTATATATACATCACACTCATACAGCAATACGGACGGTTTAGACGGACTCTTCTTTGAACGGACGCGGACAAGAACATCTTGTAAATTAATTATATTTGTTTCTACGACTTCCTAGGGCGACCATTTCTATCGGCCTAATAGATTTGACTATACACAGAAATCATCCTTTATAAAATGGGTCTAAAATTCTTGAGTTCATCCAACAACGAATCATGGGCCCTCCTGGTACGGTTGTGCCATTTGCTAATCTCGCTAATATCACCCGATCGAAATTTTGACGTTTGAGTACCTACCCAGCTCCATCGACGAGGTTTACTTTATTCTATACTGGTGAAGACCAGACCCAGAAAGAATTCCAGCTACTTATTCAATAGCTAATAACTGCTATAAGGCGGCCTACCAGGTTAAGAACCTTTTGTGTTACCTCAATTGCCCTAACATTGACCAGTTTTTAACTTTGACGTTGAATTTTACAGCTCGGTTTATAAATATCCACAACTTTCCACTATTAGATTATGGGGACTATCGTCCTGTATCATAGAAGCAAGGATTTACGAAATTTTGTCGATTCGTTTTTGATTTATATATAAGAAAAAGTGTGTGGTCAATGTTATCGCATCGATTTCCTAATATTGACCAGTGGTGGAAATGTACTAGCAAATAAATATTTTCCAATTATATTTTTTATTATTTATTTTTTTTTTCTTAAAAGTTAAGATTTAACTCGATTTGCTCTTACTGATTATTTAATATTTTTTTTTAAATGTACATTTTTTAATACTTAAAATAAATTAAATTAAAAAAAACCTAATTTTTACTTTTAATTTTAAAATTAAATTAAATTACGAAGAATTAGTTTTATCAAGTATTTAATATATTCAATCAAATGTTAATAATTGTTAGAAAAAGTTAAAAAGAAACAGTGGTCGTCAATATTTGGATCCAGTCGGTCAATGTTACGAAATGTGATAAATTTTCGATTGACTTTTTCAAAAACCTGATTATTTATAACTGTCCAGTATTTTTATAGACAAACAAAAATATTTTTCATTATAAAAAAATGTTGAGCTGCTCCCCTTAACTACCTATTGTTTTGCAATATATTCGGTAGTTTCGGTACGACAGTTAAAAGTTTGCACAACTCAAAATCACACCAACATAGGGGCACTTGAAAGTTCCCGCTAAAACTTATATACATTTAATATAACCCTTCAACATGTAATATGACATCTAGTGATAAATAGCTTAATACAAAAAACAAAAAATTATATTGAAATTATAAATAAACTATTATTTTGGTCAATATTAGAGGCCCGGTCATTGTTAGGGCAGTTGACGGTACATGGGCAATAAATATACCTTATACTCCGGATTGCAAAATACATACCTAGATCCCAATACCGGTTGTACCTCGTACACTAGAGTTCAACAAGTGCACGGACCACGGACTGTGTCTGTACAAGCTCGTGCTGCTTTATGGATGTAGTATTGCATCGTGTTGGGCAACGATTTAAAGAAATTCTGATGCCCACTATCATTTAAACGCGATGGTCTGCTTGCGTTGGTGCGACTTAATATTTAAATGCGTCGGGTTGCCATTGAATAACTCATATTAGACACTGCCATCTGCCACTGCTCCTGTGATCGCTACAGCTGTTATAGCTAACTGCTCTCGCTGATATCGGTCACATTTAAGGTGTACTATAGGTGCCTCCTGGCGAACGGACTAAAAATGTTGTTCAACGTCCGATGCTTAGTCTAATGTACCTGATAATCAATGCGGATTACAAATACCTATTTTTATTTTCGCATTTAAATGTAGGAAGTAAGGAGAAGTTGACATTTTATATGAGAAACGTCAATTTGTGCAGCAGTGTTCGGGTCTAGAAATTGATTTCGATTTGTGAAATTGAGTTTTTAAAGAGTCGCACTTGCGGTGTACGACCGTCATAAGTTACAAAACAATTTGCGGTTTCTTTTATGACGTAGGTGTATCATCCAAATTCGAATTGGGAGTACTAATCAATTGCAAATTAGTCGCTATTTGCCTTTGATAGCTAAGTTGAAGTTGAGTTAAATTTTCAGTCAGCTTATCTGTAAGATTTGAAACCAATAAGTGAGCCTGTGTCTATGATACCCGAATTATTTGCTTCTGGAAAATGTACGTCGACGACAATTGGGTATTTGGTGTTTTTTCCGAAGAACAATCCACACAGCATCTCTTTTTGTTGCAAGAAGCCATCTTGCATAAAGTCGAAATACCTGTTCGGATTATTGGATTTTTCTTTTAGTTTCGAATGAATATTCAATGGAATTACTGAATTTTTCGAAAATTCGCCATTTTTCTTGGAGGATACCGACAATTATTCCATTTTTTTTTTTTAAGTTTTCAAACTTAAATTAACGAACAGTGCCAACAGCACTCCGCGAGTGTATGTATTTTGAACCAACTAATTGGCTCATAAATCGGTGTAGTGAAAAATGTCACCTTGCACCTTTCAGGTTACAGATTTTGGGCGAGAACCTCTTATTAAGATGGATTTTTTACCCCCCGTCTTAATTTCCGAATTGCCTATAACCACATTCCACATCCTTCAACAGTTGGACAGTGACAATAACGACAATGCCGCATAAGAAAATCCCTAGATTTCTTATTCCTCAGGTAATATAATAACGCAGCATACTGTCGGACACCCAGTGATCTTGGGTGCCACTGTCGAAGTAGGACAATATAAATAAAATCAATAAACATTTCTAGTTTTGAGTCTAAATTTTAGTAGTTCAATACAATTTCGCAATTGTGAGCTTTCGTAAATTTAAAACCGGACTAAAATAAGTTATTAGTACGGCGCAATGAATTGAAAACTTGGATCAGAAAGGCTTGTTCAGGTTGCAGGCGATTCACGGAAAATTAGTCTCTGGCGAGTCAGCTGGAAATGGCTCTCAAGGGCATTTATCCCCGAGCTGTACTTGTTTGCCTTTACATAGCTAATAAAATTTCCTCATACGGATGTGGTGTCCGGTATGACGGGACTATTCCTATTTCCGATATATCCGGCTAGTTTTTGGATATCTACAAAAGTCTGCCCCACTCTTGCTTTCACTAAGAGGCAAATATGGCAACTGTGGTGCTTTCCTGAAGGACTGAATTTCCTCCTTATCACTACAGAGCCTTCTAGGCTCTAGATTAGTTTAAACTATCCAGTAGTTGAAGCTGTAAAAAATGTAATAATGCTTAAGAGACCCCGGGTTCCAAAAGAAAACACTGTTCCGTTGTAATATTTAAATATGTAGGTACTTTTAATTCAGATTAAGTTAAACAACGGATTTGACAAGAATTCAAGAGGAGTTAATTTGTTGAAAGGAAACTTTACAAAAGAAATTTAGAATGAAAGTAAACCTAAAAGCTTTTTACAAAAGCATAGCTATGTATCTACTACACAGCAATACAATGATACTTTAATATATGGAATTCTAATTTTGTTTAACGGCCGTCTTCGGCTTCAATTTTCAACGGAGACAAGTACCTGTCTGGCAACAATAGATTGACAAGCCTTCCGGCAACAGCTACAAAAAAAAAACTCATAATAGCGCAATGGCTGAAGGGCATGAAAAGCTAACCGCAAACCAAAAACTTTTTCTAATTGCGAAGCTTGTTATATTTTACTGACCGATATAGGCCTAGCTTCTCATGAGACATAACAATTGGCTTTTGTAAATTTTTTTGGGACTAATGGAGAGGTAGATATTTGGATAGTGTTTCAAATAAAAAAGTCTGTCAGCGTGCTTCTACCCGCAAGGAACCACGTTTTCGGACTGAAATCGTTCTTAATTCTGAAAAGTTTTGCCAAAGCATTCTTCGAGCTAATATTTTTGCCTTCTTAATTATAGTTTCCCTTGGCAAATGCTATAAAATACAGATAGGATCTGTTTAATAAAATTTACAAAGTCGTAAGAATAGTCTCTAAAACCCAACTTTGTTTGAACTTGATAATTATACCATGTATCTGCAACAGCAACACTGATACCAATTGACCAATGACATCAAACCCCGCCACCCTTCCAACAAACTCAAATAAAACGCTCACATTTCAAATATATATGGCACTTAACCAACCATATGCGTGTATTGATCGGAATATAAAATAAATTATGCTAAAAGCATCAAAATAAAGAAACACCAAACAACAACGAGCCAAAGAAGAGAGCGACCAGCAGCAGCAGTTTTTCCTTTAACAGAGCGTGCACAGCCAAAAAATAAAAATCAAATTCACACAGAGAAAAGCAGGCCCGAGAAACAGAAGGCACAGCCGAACGACAGACGAAGCAGATACATAAGCCAAGCAAAGAAGAAAAACAAAACGCAGAAAATAATAATAATAATGTATCTCTACCCCACTTACTTCACATGCTTATGTTTCACCTATAAAACTAAATATTCAAACACCATGGATGGGGCCACAAAGCAACAGCGGCACAGCGGTAGCATAGGAGCAGATGAACCACCGCTTGTGTGCACACGTACACACCGTTTGGCCAAAAAGTCTGTGACCCCTCACCGTCGCTCCCCCCCGCCGACAAGTACCAAGGACCATCATCCATTTATACCTACCTACAATTCGTCGCGTAAATCGTTTGTTTCGGGTTGAACTGAGGTGGTGCTGGTGGTGTCCATATTTTCATGCCGCCTGCCCCCCACCGGCCGGAAAACGATCCGAGAAACAGAGTCCGCAAATCGAAGCTGATTATTCGAAAATTATTCACATCCAACATAAATCATCCGCTCTAGCGATGGCACATCAACACACCGAGCTGACCGGGACATATGGAAGGAAACCGAGAAAGATTAAGGGGGTTGAGATGGTGGTACAACACAGTGTTCCACCATCGTCTTCGGCGGCGAGACGAACGACCGACGATAATGCAAGGCGATTGCATCGGCTTTAGTATTCGTATAGAAAGAAGCAGCGCAGCGCAAAATCAGCTACAGAGACAGAAGGCGAAATAAATAAAATAAAATACTTCTTCTTCTTCTTGGGGTATGGGCAGCGTTGCCAACCAATTTTGACGAAAGAGCCTAACTTGAAAAAAAAGATTCCTTTCTCAATAAAATAATGCCTAACATATTTTTTTTTAAGTAAACTGGAACAATAAATCAAAAATTAATTAATTAAATAAATTAGACACAAATATAAAAAAATAACAAAAAAAAAACTTAAATCATAAATTACTGAAGAAATTGTGAGGAACAAAATACGTGACATTTAAGTTTCATAATTAGGTAGAAAATATTGAACATAGAAAAATATTTGAAATAAAATAAAAGATGCCTTTTTGGAAAAATGAGCCTAGCTTATGAAATAATGCCTAAACGGCATGAAAAAGCCTTTGTTGGCATCACTGGGTATGGGGAATTGTCGACGGTCCACTGTCATGCTGCTACTGCAGCTCTTCGGCTTGGTTCTCTGCCGGAGTACACCATACTCTTTCGTTTTGTGCCAGTCGACAGTAGTCGGTGGAATTTTAAATTGCGTTTAATCGAATTTGGAGGGATTCTAGTTCTAGATAAAGATACACATTTTATAGTTCTATTAAGGATTAGAGATATGTATCTGAGGGAGGGAGGAACGGACACAGCTCTCTGCGGGCTCCGTGCTTTTGTTCTAGTTTAGCATAATGTCTTCTTCTCTGTACTCAAGTCAGTTCGTGTACAGAAAGGAATAAGTCCACAAAAGGGGCTCTTAAGACAAAAAAAAAATCAAAAAGTTACAACGCTCTTTTAGACACCCGGGCTACACGATAATTACATATACGACTCGATAGTAGCAGATATCGGAAGTAGAGGTATCGAAGACGAAAACAGAAGTGAAGCTTAAAACACACCTGTATATTTAAGGAAGTCAATAATGTTTCCGAATTCGATGCCTCGAAATATCGATAGGTTATTGAAAAATGTCCTGCCTGGCACACAGTCTTATTTTGGCTAGTGCCGGATACCCACAAAGTGGTATTTAAGTGCAAGATGACCTTTCACCTATGAAGTGGTCTCTACCAACCCGATCAAAACAGATTTTTACGAGAGCAACACAGGTTAACCTGGAACCTATCGTCAGGTTGCAGCTTATCACATTCTATAGTGTGGTTAGTGAAGGTCCAACGACTGAGGTGGCTGGGTCATATAGAGTGATGGACACGAATGATCCGTCACGGCGGATCTTCGAATCCCCACCCGAGCATTGGCGGAGCGAGGGGAGGGGGCACAGGCCCCGAGCGGCACTTTGCTAGGGGCGGCAATTTAAAGCGGTTAAAATGTTTAATTTGATGAAATTTAAAAAAAACCGCTGCTTTTTACAGTCCAACGAACAAAGTTTACCAGCATTAACACTGCTTCATAGTAAGTAGTCAGACATGCCTTGAATCTAATGAACGCCGCTTAATAGTATGCAACTACATTTTATCAGAAATGACAACCCAACTTGCTTTTGATAGGGTATTAGAGGTATCTAATATAGGTAATTAGTAGAGACCACTCGGCCTCACCAATAATCTGGCAATTTACGTAAAGACTCCACCCTTTCCAAAATCCCTTTACCAATAAACAAATTTATAGTTACCAGAATATCGCTAACTGTAGGGTTAAATGTTAATTTTGAGAAACCCATGTTTATCTCGGACATAAGCTAAATAAATCCTCCCTTAATATCATTTTGATGGTTGCCCAACCTTCCAAAATGACGGTATTGAATTTCGTAATAGGAGCGAATTTAAATGCTCTGTTCAGCCTGATCGTTTATAATTTTAAACAAATTTTAGTAAATGTTTTCTGAATTAAAAACGTTGGAAACACACAAGTTTTGTACTAATGTATGCAAAAAATTAAAAAAATATTGCATTTTCGTTTGATATAAAGGGTGATTTTTTAAGAGGTTTAGAACTTTTTTTAAAAAAAAAACACAAGAAATTCGAAAAAATGAATGAAATATTTATTTGAATCGATAGTTTGAACCTTGCAATTTAATGTTTAAAGATAATTTCATGCAAATGTTGACCGCGGCTGCGTCTCAGGTAGCCCATCCGCTGAGTCCAATTTTGGCATACTCTTTCACACATATCGGCCGGTATGTCACGAATGAATGCATGGATGTTGGCTTCCAGTGCGTCAATCGAAGCGGGCTTGTCCCTATACACATTAGCCTTGGCATACCCCCACAAAAAATAATCTAATGGTGTCAAATCGCACGATCTAGGCGGCCAATTTACCGGCCCGAAACGTGAAATTAACTGTTCACCAAACTCGCCTCGCAATTGCGCCATTGTTTCGCGTGCTGTGTGGCATGTGGCACCGTCTTGTTGAAACCACATATCATGCAAGTCAAGAACTTCCATTTCGGGCAAAAAAAAGTTTGTTATCATCGCTCGGTAGCGTTCACCATTGACAGTAACGCTGCGATTCGCATCATCTTTGAAGAAATATGGCCCAATAATGCCGCCGGCCCATAAACCGCACCAAACAGTGGCTTTTTCGGGATGCATTGCTAGCTGTTGCAATGCTTCTGGCTGATCTTCACTCCAAATGCGGCAATTTTGCTTATTTACGTACCCATTCAACCAAAAATGAGCCTCATCGCTGAACACAATTTTTCGATAAAAAAGCGGATCCTCGGCCAGCTTTCCAAGAGCCCATTCACCAAAAATTCGGCGTTGTGGTAGGTCGGCTGGCTTTAGTTCTTGCACCAGCTGTATCTTAAAAGGCTTTACGCCCAAATCCTTCCGCAAAATTTTCCACGTAGTGCTGTAACAAAGGCCTAACTGCTGGGAACGGCGCCGAATCGACATTTCGCGGTCTTCTGTCACACTAGCTGATACGGCCGCAATATTTTCTTCACTACGCACAGTACGTAAACGTGTTGGTGGTTTAATGTCCAACAAAGTAAATTTGGTGCGAAATTTGGTCACAATTTTCCGAATAGACTGCTCAGAAGGTCGAGAATGCCGATCATAAAATGGAAGCAGCGCGCGATGAACATTTCGAACCGAGCACGAATTTTGATAGTAAAATTCAATAATTTGCAAGCGTTGTTCATTTGTAAGACGATCCATGGTTAAATTGCAAACCAAACTGAAGCTGTTTGACAGTGACACAAGGTACTAAACACACGTCAGCTGTCAAAACCGGTGTTGCCAAAACCAAACCAGCTAAAAAATCACCCTTTACATGAATATTTGTGCTTTGCTCTGTTTTATCTTGTTTAACCGGTAGTGCTTGCCTTTTGATTGGTGTTTCCATTTTAATAGTTTACAAGTAACAAGTTAAAATTCGATATAAGTTTGGGATCTTCGATTATTTTTTCAATTAAAGTTTAATGGGAATTACCGTCGTTTATTTGATATCCTGAGGTAAGTAATTTTTACCCACTTAGTGATTGGGAAATCGGAAAGTAACCATTTAAATTTGCGGTTCATTTTTCTTCACTTGCTAGAAGGTATGTAGTACGTACAACATTTGACAAAATTTTGAAGAAAAATTCTACCAAGTTTATTGACATACAAATGTGTAGGTTAAACTGGTTGAAACCGTACTCAGAGGTTTTTTTTTACTGTATGAAAAAAACGACTAGAGTCGGCATAAATTGGGTCTGCCCTGGGCGGCCCTATCCCACGCTACGCCACAGCACCTGAGGAACGGCGCAGTAGAGGAAGACCGCGGCTCAGGTGGCGCACGAAAGTGCATGGGGGCCTTAACCAACTTAGCGTGCGAAGCTGGAGACATCTGACTAAAGATAGCGCTGGAGACACTTGTTGGTTGAGGCCTACGTCCAAACTGGACAGTAGCGCGACCTTAAGTAAGTACGCGTCGTTTTTGATGAAAGACGTATTTGGAACTCGTACAACAAGTCGGAAAAGAGTAGCCTTCTCAAAACATGGGATTCAAGCATTCAAATGACACAATGTTCAGACCTGTATAGTCGCTGGTGGACCACAACTTTTTGAACAGATAACAACTAGACGACTGCAGACGCACCAGGGAACTGCCTTTATATAGGGATTTGAGGTGTAGTGCGTAGGGGGTTCCATTGATGGCTGCTGGATGTATAGGTACTATAAAACTTTACAACATAAATTCAAACCTTGACCGTCACAGAAGTAGTTCTCCTATAATTCTCAATTCTGTTTAGTACTATCTCAGACGCTATTGCTAAGAATGCTTTCTGCCCTCGAAAGCTTGTTAGAGGTATAAATTTTGGAAAAATGGTGTACGGCCCTTGAAATTTGGTTCATCGACGTGCGGATCGAAAGCAAAATCTGTTGTCCATTTATTAATGGAAAATGCAAAATATCCCAGCTAATGATAGGTTAAGTTTGACTTAAAATGTTAAAGTGGAATTTCTTAAAGCTCTTCCGAATTTGTAAAAATAAAATTTGTATTTTATTTTGACTTTCAAAACATGCGAAACACGAAATAACAAATTTGCACTTCTGACTAATTTGTGCAAGACCCAAATAGTGTGATTCAACGAGACACGAGAAGCTATACCAATTTCAAGAAGATCAACCATCTGGCTTGTCAGACGACTTCATCGCAAATAAAATTTGCACTCTACACCATGAGAAATGCTTACATCGCACAGCCATCAAATGGAAATTGAGTTAACGCACATGCCATTTAGCCACAACGTGCGTGGCAAACATTATAATGTATATGCCCAACTATTCCTCTAAGGAATGAGCTGTGTAATTGTGGCGTACACGCCACCAGCAAAATCAAAACGAATAAAACAAAAACAGCAGAAAGTAGAAAAATGCCTAAACAAACAACAAAATTAGATATGTCCACACACACACACACAACACACCATAGTGTGGGGCTAATATTTCCCGAGAGTAGCGGTCGGTAAATCCGCTTCGAACAACACTAGCACCGCCACCGCGATTCTGCCACCAGAATTATTGCGAACAAAGATCAACTGACTGTAGAATTAATTCGATCGGTAGGAGGATTGTCGGCGTGAGGTGCGTTCGACTATTATAAAACAGTGGGACCGAAAAGTGTGCGTAGGGATAATTTACACAAAACCGTGACCTGTCGTTCTTCGACTTGACTGTATGGAAATGGGAGAACATTTGGGTAAATTAAGGACTTCTCTGTTTCAAAGACAACAGTCGTTTTCCATTGGGCAAAAAGAAGCGTCCGGGAGAGTCCGGAATTGAAAAAATCACTTCTGAAACCGTTCCATTGGCACAAAAAATACTCTTCTGGTGATTCTGAGAAGAGAATTTCGCTTCTCGATTTGAAGTCAGAATCCACTCAAGAAGAACTCACACAAATGTAATTTATGTATTTTATACAAGTCAGCTGACAGCCGCCGTAGATTATTTTTTGGCATTTCACCAATACTATTGTGGATTCTTTCAGAAGCTGTTTAGTTGTTCCATTGGATTTCAGAATGAGTGAATCCCCGAGTGAAACCAATGGAAAACGACAATACCTTCTGCCTCCCCAGCCTACTCATAAGCTGGGCTTATAAGCTGAATAGAAAAGTGCACGTACGAAACCTTTTGCATGCAGGTACAAAGATCAATTTCTCCCTTTCCCTGGACTCGATCAATGGATTATACTGACTTCATCGACCGCTTAATAGTGAACCATTTTTCTTTCCAATCACACTATTACTTTCGCCATACACTGTACTCGTGTACTGTTTATCCTCGAATAGCTGCCATTCTCCCTATCATCTTAATTGTCTGTATTTAAGTGAAAAATTATGATTTTTCACTTGGCTCATTGCGCGCCTTGGAGAGCGTGTGTTTTTCTCTTTCGATAACATGGCGCTGGGTTGGGTAGACCGATGCGATGCGACGCTACGACGACCGACGGCGGCGATGATCTTGCCAAAGATACTTTCATTTTAATTTTTCTTTTCGAGGAAAATCATTTTCGCTGTGCCTTTCCTTTTTTTTAGTTTTTATTTGCTTTTCACTTTGATTTCACTCCTTTGTCTCTTTGCATTTTTTCATTGGCAAACATGCGACGATATAGTGATGGTGGGGGAGGATTGCAGTTTAGTGTGGCTTTCATTGTCTAATGATGTTTAATAAGCTAAAGGTATTATTATTATTTTGAATTAAATTTATTTTTTCTCTTTTACTCTAGAACACAGTAGAACACAGTCTAGAGTAAGCGAATTGGAGTTCTGCAAGAAAAGAAAACAAGCTTTGCATTTGAAAAGAATTTCAAATGTTGGATAAGTCAGTCTTGAATACAGAAATACCAAGTTGAAAGCCTTGTAGAGGTTGATATTGTTCGTTTCAATCTACGGTCGGTGGCACTTTAGCCAATGCCGATACCTGAAGATATAAAGAATCCTTATAGTGGCAACCGGATGGGAGGACAACTTCGAAACAGTTGATGAAATTGGTTCAAAAGTGAAATTATCGGTACAACATTATTGATAAGCTTTTGAGCTTTCAAGTTTCAGGTATCATTCAAATAAACCATACGAAGAAAAGAATTTATTTCGAGTGCCTATAGAGAGAAAAAGAGACTGTACCAACTACAGGGGTATATCAGACACATTAATATCACGTAGAAAATGTTTTTTGTCACCTTGTATGAACGCCTAAAATCATAAACCAATCCTATTGACCTCTTCTAGTGTGGCTTTGTTACATATCCATTGGGACTATGGGCCTAGCTTCTCACAACCACTCTTTTTGTGTAAGTTTTTCATTTTTGGGACGAATTGAAGGGATCTACAATTTTATGCCAAGTCCAAACGACTATATTGAGGAACTTTTTCATGACAGCTATAATCTGGGAAGTTTTGTCAGACTTTCGCGAAAGGTGGTGCAGCGGAAAAAAAGCCTCCACAAGTCGAGGCTGTGGTAAATAACAGAAAGTTACCAATGCCCTTAAAGGTTCGGATGCAAAATTGGAAGGCTTACCAATATCTTGAATCTGAATGGCATCCACAAATCGAGGCTATGGTAAATAACACAAATTTAAAGGTTCGGTTTTAAGGACTCTCTGTTATTTACCATAGCCTCAATTTGTGGATGCCATTCAGATTCAAGATATTGGTAGGCTCTCCAAGTTGTTGGTATGGCAAACTGATTTATGGCTTTTGTGCTTTTCAAATTAAGCCTCTCAATTTGAGGGATTTTTTATTTAATTTAAATTTGAGTCGGGCATATGGAACCACCCGCTGAGGTTGCTCAAATGGTTATTATTATCAGTTGCATCTCCTAGTCCAAGGCTGCTCAACCGCATGCCCGCGGGCCAGGGTAAGGCCCGCGGACGGAATTTACATGGCCCGAGCAAGAAATTTGAAAATTTCTTAACTATAGTGTGCACATACGATAAAATGTATCTTCCATTCAAATTTTCTACAGAGAAATTTTAGCAAGAATTTTTTTTGCTGCTGCGGGAAATTAATTTTTAAAGCACCTTTCGTGAATGGTCTACGTGTTTCACTTCCAAAATGTTCAATATGAGTACATGCATGAAAATTTCACGCAGGCACACCAAGATTCACATTTATTTCTAGCATAAATAAATTTAGTTTAGCCTGCTTTGCTGAAAGAAGGAGTAGGTGGTAGCTTACGCGCGGTCAGTCAGTTTTTGTTTTGTTTTAACAAGTTGTTACATTAGCTTTCAAAAGTCAGTTATTTTTATTAGCTGATTTACGTTTTTTTCTAGGTCCTATTCTGAATGGAAAATAAAAAATATTTTTTGTTTTAGGATGGCTCACAGCAAGCCAAGTATGTCGAAATCGACATATTCCTACCATGTTTTTTATGACGAATGGAAAAATAAATATTGCATTGTTGAAAACAAAGCGCGTAAGCCCATATGCTTACTTTGCTTCACTACAGTAGCAGTTGCAAACAAAAATAATTTAGAAAGGCATCATAAGCATAATCATAATAATTTTGAATGAGAGTATCCTGGTGGAAGTTCTATCAAATGGGAATTATTTAACCAACAGAATATTTTTGTTAAAAGACACGACGAGCTTGAGTCCATGGGCAAAACCTCTTATGAGATTTCTTTGCTTTTAGCGAAAAAGAAGAAACTTTTTTCTGATGGAGAAATTGTTAAAAAACCTTTAATAGTCTTTGCTAAAAATTTTAATGATCAAAACGTCAAATCTAAAGCCGACAATGTTTCACTCAGACGAATGGAGGAGATGACAGTTGATATCAGCGGGCAGATCTAAAAAATCGTAACAAATATGTCGAAACATTTCTTCAACTTGAGAGAGCAGGTGTTGGAATTTTTAGAGGAAAAAGCGGCTTTACCTTTGGAAACTGATTCACTGAAGAGTACATCTTGGTTGAGTGACCTTGCAATTCTTGTTGATGTTACGAATTACCTCAATATTTTGAATCTCAAATTACAAGGCATTTGATAAGCGGATTTAAAGCTAAATTAAATTTGTTTTTAATTAATTTAGCTACAGAAAATATGGACCTTTTTCTCACACTCAAAGGTTTGCAAGAGAAGCTCAATATCTCCACTATCAACTGTGTACAAATCCAAAATTAGATTTTTATTACAGTCGTTTGAGAGCAGATTTAAGGACTTAGAGGATAAAAAACAAAATATACAAATTTATATAAGTTCATAATCAGTTTGAGTGAAGTAATTACTTATCCTGCCGATATTCAGTTGGAACTCACTGAACTGTAAAATCAATTTTCGCTAAAAAAACCTTTTTACCAAGAAAGTATCTTCCAAACTACAAAATTCTTCAGAGGATATTGCAGGAAATTAGTATCAAAAGAAGACTTTCCTGCAATAACATATCTGGCTTTGCAAATAGTTTTAGATCAACATATATTTGTGAAAAAGTTTTTTTTCAAATCTTAATTATGTAAAAAAATAAATACCGCACATCACTAACTGAGCAAAATATTTGTGACTTGTTGTTACTATCGTCATCCAATTTCGATGCCTAACATAAGTAAACTATTACAACAGAAACATTGTCAGAAATCACATTGTTTTTATTAAAATTTTCAGTTATATTAATAAAGACCTAATACACCTCACAATTTGGAATTTTTCATTATAAAAAAAGTAGAAAAGTAATTAAAATAGGAATCGTCAGTGGCCCACTGAAAATGTCTGAATCGTCAGTTTGGCCCGACTGCTAAAACAGTTGAGCTGCCATGCACTCAAGCACATGGTTCGATGCAACAACTGTTATGCTGTAAAAGCTTTTGCTGTATAAACCTTCCTAGGGTAAGGTTGCTCTGGCTAATACAATATGTAACAATAGAGAATTTTCTGTATAACAACTGGCTGGCTTTGTGTTATTAATTTCGCAAGGTACGAGCTTTTGGTTTTTTTTTTTTAATGTTCTAACATTTTTTACGCAAATTTTGAAAACAAAATGGAGATACCGAGGCAAATTTTTGACTTTTTTCACTTTTGGACAGTGATTCTCAGAGATCAATGTGAGCTTCCCTAGGTTGAAGAGTCTATAACACGTATTTTTGGATACTTACCGGGCTTCAAGAGACTTTACCAGCTGTGAGCTTCCTTAGGTCTATGAAATTATTACACAAGGTAAGTACAGCTTCAAGTAGACTATGACGCCATCTAGGTTCTAGGAGGACTGATCCTATATTAAAATTACAACACTTTTACTAGCTCATGTCAGCTTTCTATTTGTGTTCTCAACCTCCCAGATTAGATCCTTTAAAGGGGTACTACATATCTTCGGAGATTCTACTACAGCCTCCGCTTAGTAGTTAGCCCTCTAAAGAGATTTTAGCAGATCTCTAAATTGATACGAAAGCTAATGGTCCTAAAATATTGAGAGTAAGTACCTTTTTCACCAATTTGCCTGTTGATTCGACGAACAAACTGCCTTTTCTGACCTCAATCCATTGGAGAAGCATTTCAATTTTGTTTCCAAAATTAGCACAATCTATGAAAACGAATGTGCGACGCAATCGCGCATCTTAATATTATTATTCCTCCCTCCCCCGCCCTGTATACGAAGTCATTGAATTTTTCAATTTTCCAAATTGTACGGCATAGAGCGAGAACAGTCGCGATGAGGTACTCCCTAATTTGTGTCTGTTATTGTTGAATGTACATTGAGAGAAAATGCTACGAAAATAGAATTGACTTTCCGAAAATGTGTTCGGTTTTTTTTTTTTTTTATTAAAAATACGCGGTGAAAATAAATACAGACAATCCGCACGAACGAAGTCACTCACAGGATAATCTAGAACGAGAGAAATATTTTTGGATAAATAATACATTTTAATGCGGAGTTGTTCTGAAATGGGGACGCGCAGGAGGAGATTTGATTAAGAGCTTATTTTCTCTCGGATACTTTTTTGTTTCTTTGGATTATTGATTGTTTACACGATGTTGGTTTGGCTATGTGTGCGACGACAGCGGCCCTGATTATGGTATCCTTCAATCGGTGTAGATTTAATTAGATTTAAGTTTGCAACAGTCCCCTCCCCCTATTTGAGTGGGTGGGTGTCGTGGTCATAGAGGAGAAAAACAATATGCTTTTACAGCGAAAAGGTGGTAGCTGTATTTTGTGTAAGGCAATTGCCTAGGTTTTGTTAGTTAATTTAAGTTTCTGCTTCTTTTCAATGTCATCTCTCAGTTTGAGGGAAGATTTATTATATGTAGGTACGTTGATATTGAAGTGTGCCTTAGAGAGAGCAAAATACACACGCGTCCTTGCTTTGTTTACTCAACACGTGTGATTTAGAAAATATATTCAAACATATATACATTAATTCATAAGAATAAAACCTGAAAATGATGTATAAATTTGCTTGTTGTTTTCTAATATTATCTTCGACTCCACGTAGCAAATCTTAACTTACGTGCTGTAAATAAAAGTCCAATCAGAATAGAAAAACATAGCAGAAGACACATATTTGGTCCTCGCCTTAGATTAGACTTGATCGCGTTAAGCTCGTAGAACACGAAAATAAACTCAAAAATAAGATCTGACTAATAGTTTAATTATGCATATGAGAAAATATAGGTAGATAGTAGGTAGCTGCTTTTTAGTAAAATTTAAAAATGGCTTTTCACTATGGATATTTCTATGGTAAAAAATTGTTGAACTCACCTTATATTTCGTAATCTACTTGTTTTGCATATGCATATGCATGGGAACTGCTACCCATCATCAGATCAAGCAAAGCGTCATTTGAAAACAAGCATTGTCAACATACTAAGCCGTCGTTTGAAAACATAAAGATAGTCAACACATTACTTGAAATGTACAATATCATTTTGTAATCCCTTTTCATCTTTTTTATTTTTTTAAAATTGATCCGAAAGCCTCTGCAGCTAGCGCTCGTTAAATTTAATATTAGCAGTGTATTTTAAATCCATTGTTAATAAATAAAAATAATAATAATACATTTTTTCTTTTTTCTTTCAATGAATTTGTAAAGTTATTTATTTTTGTATTTGAACTACCCCACATGAAACACAAAGTATGTTATTATTATAATCGATGGATCGATCATTCGCATCTAGTGCCTCAAGTGCTACAGAATGATACCTATTTCTATAAATGTGAAATATTATTATGTATTTTGTATTAACATTTTAAGAAAATAATAATAAAAAAAAGCTACAAACAGCATGGTTGCGAACCGATATGGGAAGCCGGTAGAGTTGCAAAACGCAAATTGCTTGATGTATGTAAGGAACCGAGTTTATTCAGAGTCTGAATTTCAACAGTTTATCTAAATTTGTACCGTCTTTTTGGAGCATTCGTGAAAGCTTTAGAGCCTATTTTTATTTGCGTTTATGGTAGAGTTTTTAGACTGCTTTTCGACGCGGCTTAGGACTCATTAACCTGTATGTATTTTGGATGAAGTACAATGGAAGCGGTGCGTTTAAGGACGCGTATATGGGCGTCTTTGTCAACGGATTTTTGGATGCAATTTTTGGCATGTTTTTTGGTGCATTCTTTATCTTTGGAATGCCTTTTTGGCACTTCCTTGACTAGTTTTTCGAATTGTGTTGTTGGATGCGTTTTTTGATTCGTTTATGGACGCGTTTTAGACACGGACGTTTTTTTGCTGCGTTTTTCGATCCGTTTTTGACACGGTTTTGGTTGGCATTTTCCTGCTTTTCTAAACGCATTTTTTTTAACTGTTTTCCGACTCTTTCTTCAACCCGTTTTTTTCATGCATTCTTGTTGCTTTTTTGTAGCATGAATTTATGGCGTTTTTCGACGCGGTCTTAGCCACTTTCTTGATATGTTTTTGGACTCGAGTTCAGAAAGACTTTGAACGCTTTTGTGATGTGTTTATGAGTGCAATTTCGACGAATTTTCGATCGTTTTTAAGTCGCTTAGACGCGTTCTTAAGAGCGTTTTTTGATTGTTTTCAAACACTTTTCCGTATCATTACTTATTTATGTAAGGCACGGGGAGGAGAGAATGAAGAGAATTAAGGATCAGACCATCAAGAGAAATCGTATCGCTTCGTTGCGATTTCTACTACTAGCAACTTGTGTAAGTATTGACGTTTCGTTAACCATTTATGGGACAAGTTGTATATATGCGTGGAAGGGACTCACACGAGTTCGAAATCTAACCACAGTATGTAAATAGTTTATTAAGTTCCCGATTAAATATTAAGCGTCACTATTCTTAGTGTTAGTGCATTAAACAGGATCTAGCAGCAGTTCGCCATTCGCGTCTTATGTGAATGAGGCAAGAAATAAATAAGAAATAAGGAAACTAATAAAATTTCTTAAAAAATGAATAATAACTCAAATTTAAAACCCTTGCGATTTAAATTGAAAACGCCCAAGAACTAAAGTCATTAAACCAATCTCAATACGGTAATACGAGATGAGTGAACCTCTCAAATGCCAAGAAATCCATTCCGATTACCCGGAGTACATCCATACCTGATGAGAACTTTTCTAAGAACTCTGCCACCTAGCCCCTCTCCATTTCGACGACTGACATCCCCCCACACAAGTTACACGTGTTAGGTAATCAACTTGCAGAAATCACCGCAACATCCATCACTCCATCAACAGAAAAAAAAGAACATAATTCTCTCGAAATTAAATCATATGTCAACAGCCTCTGAGACCATAGCTCCGGCACAACAAAACCCAAACAACATATCATTGGCTCCGCGCGTGAAAAATCCCGTCAAGAACACAACCAAAGACTAAAAAAAAAAGACTCCAACGACTGCCCATTTAACGCAACGGATTTTCAAGTTTCACCAAAGATTCTGGGGCCCACCCAAGCCAGAAAGATCTCAGCGTTCCAATGGGCAGAAAAAGAAAAACTATGTAAGCAAACAACCGAGAACTGAGAAGACCGCGCGAATCGAATTGAATTTGTTTCGACCCAGCCGGTTTCCATTGTCTATACGCGGGCGCGCGCGCAATGATGATAATGTTTCCTTTTCCGGTCCGTCTAAGTAGGTGCCCCCGCTTCGGCAAGTTGTTAACACTCCCCGCCAACCGATCTTGTTCTTCGTTTTGTGCCATCTTTCGCTGTTTCATTGTGGCTTTCTTACACACTTTCACGTCACCGCAGTGCGTGTACTCAAAAGACCCCGAATCGTCCATTGACCAAAACACACATCGGCGTGAACTACTACACCCAACCATCGTACACAATAATCTTCCCACGGAGAACGACAACGATACTTCTTTACACGGTCAACTCAGAAAAGATAATTTATTAAAGGCACCATCTCAATGGAATTCGATCCGGGTGATTTGTATCGAACTCGAAGATGAACAAAAACGAGCGTCATACACAAGCGCACAGATCACCGCACAATAGCTAGGCATAGTAGGTGTTTTCACGGACATTTACATATCCCCATTGAGAGGCACACCACACAAAATGACAATGTCAGCAAATCCCCCGAAAATACTCAATCAAAAGCAGCAAAAAAAAATAAAAAACCGAAAAAAGTGTCAAAAAAGCTTGTTCTTGTTGTTTTTTTTTCTTTTCCTTCCTCCTAATGTTTTGACCATTTACTGTCAACTGGAACATAATAAAATAACGAAAATTGTATCTTTCAACAGCGAAATAGATTTATAGATATTGTTTGGTTAAACATTTGCGTTAATTTGTTTCGGGTGTTCGGCGTCGCCGACGAGGAGTCCATAAATTATCCACTCGGCTGGGGTTATTAGGATTTCTGTTTTATTATAATTCAGATGGTAACAATTTTATTCTGTCAGTCGGGAGACATTTGCAGTGCATAATAATGCAATAAATAATGAAACTTGTTTTCGAATTAAATAAATTAGTAGCTGAGCGACAAAGTGTCGTTAAAAGCAATTAACACTTAATGCCCTACTGCGATGCTGTAGCGGGTTGGGTTGATGTGGTAGTGAAGCGGTTGGGATAATGTGGATGCTGCAAACGGAAATTATTGTTTTATAAGGTATTTTTACTTATACTTCCAGCAATAGAAGGTGGGCAGCAGAGATTTGTCGGCTGCCAAAACTCCATATCAAGCGGTTGGATAGTGTCCTACTTATGGGCTCAATTTGTTTTGTGAATTTCTGGCCTGCCGAAGAGTGATGAGCGGAGGTCTTTGTATACCCGGAAATTAATGTGGGACGGCCTGGGCAGCTGGGATGTGTATCTTAATTACGGCTACAGACAACGGAGGCAGAGTACATTGGGTGTGGACTCGATGTAAGCGGCAGACTTAGGAAATAAGTCTTGAGCTTGGAAGCTGTACACCAAGGCCTATCAACTTGACATGGGAAAACGACGCACGGCACAGCGACTGGCTCCAAGAGCCCATCATAACAAGACTAGGGATGTCTTATGCAGTGTTGCCGCTGAGGGAAAAAAATTGTCGCTAGACCACAACCTAAAATCCGCTAGAAATGTTAGTTTCTGAATTGCGAAAATCCGCTAGAAATCGCTAAAATATCAATTTGAATGTAAGTTCATAAAAATATGTATTTATTTTTAAAAAATTGTTAATTACAAAATAATAAATAAATTCAAGGTAGCAAAAAAGAAGTAAGAAAGAAAAACGTTTAAATTTTTTTTTTAATCAAATTAAATACCGAATTAAAAAAAAGCAACCAATAAATTCAAGATAACAAAAAATAATAATTTGAAGAAAGAAAAAAACGAAAACGAAACGAAAAAAAAAATAAATAAATTGAAATTCACAAATCAAATTCCAGCTCAAAAATGGAATCGTCTAGTTCTTGGCTGTCCGTTTCTTCCAAGTTTGAAGTAGAGGCGTCGGCTGTATTTCTTTCAGTTTTCGATTTTTTGGTTTTTCCTATTTTTTTAATAACCTCGTCTGGCAAATCGTAGTTACAGCAACTCCTGTTCATCACTTTTAATTGATTTCTAATCAATATTATGGAATTCAACGTCAGGGTTGAAAGTTGATTCCGTAGTTTGTTTTTTACAATGTTCATTGCACTAAAAATTCGTTCAACTTCAGCATTTGAGTGGGGAAGAGATAGTACAGTGATTGCCAAATCAGCCAGTTCTTGCAAATTATTTACACCTGCAGCATTTTTGTACTTGAAAACCTGGGTCCAAAACTTCGTAGTATCTCCTGTGGTATTCCATTTTAAAAAGTTTATGTTATGCCATTGCTGTACAATTTTATCAATTTGGTCATCATCAAATCCAAGTTCTTTGGCCAGTTCAATGATAGAATTATTGTCTTTGCCCTGTTTAAGAGTATTCTCTTCACTTAAAATTGTCATTTTCTCCAGGACTGAATAATTGCTGGGTAATCTATGTTGAATTTCTGTTGCCAGCTTTACAGTAAAATTGATACATCGGTTTCTTAGAGTGGTTATCACATCAGGGGCTAATTGACTTTTTTCAACTTGAGATTCGAAAAGATATCCCAAATAAGGATTTGGAATAAGATGATCTTCAATTTTCACCGTTAAATAGTCTTTGCCAGATTTTACAGCTGATGGTAGCAAAATTCTATTACAAATAGAATAAAGCAGTGACATTAACGAGTTTAACAATTTTACAGGATCAGAATCCTCGCCTTCGAAAATTTTCAGTCCAACTTGCACTTCACTCAAAATGCTTTTTAAAAAGCACATATAAATCCGATTACAATGATCACTGTACATTGCATGAAGTAGGTCCGCTGTGTAACATTTTTCTTTATTTAAATTAAAATGCAGCTTCAATTCATCCCATTGTGACAAAATTCTTTCAACAGCAGGTTCAATCGATAACCATCGAGTCTCACAAGATTTTAAAATTTTTAAGGGCGCTTCACCGCAATTTATAAGTTCGTAAATTTGTTTGTACTCGTTAAGGCGCTTTGGAGAATTGGAAAACCATTTATATGTTTCTCTTATAAGAAACTCAATATTTTGGGGAAGGGTATCTTTGGAAGCGTGACTTACTGCTAACTGAAGAGAGTGACAGACACATCTTATCAGTATTAGATTTGGTGAATCGAATTGGGTTTTTAATATTTGATGTACGCTGTTGTTACGCCCAGTCATCACCGAGGCGTTGTCAGTGCCAATCCCAATCATATTTTTAATGTTCAGTCCATGAGACTGTAAACAATTGACCAACGAACTAACAATTCCATTTGCAGTAGCACTTTCTACGGGTTCTAACGCCAAAAACGAGGATACAACTCTGTAATACGTCAAACTAAAATATCTGATCACAATACCGATAAATTTGGTTACACTTATATCTGTTGATTCGTCAATAATAACACTAAATTTCTTAGCTCCAATATCATTCAAAAGTGTTTCCTTAAAATGTGGTGCTAAAACTTTATTTATAACCTTAGTACATTTGGTTCTATGCATTTTCAAGTCAATAGCAGACTTTGAATCACTAAAACATTTCTTGCAAATGTCACTTAAGTGGTCAATATGGGATATCGAACTATGTTCAGCTACGAACAATGCAAGCATGCCTTCAGCTTTTCGACTTTTAATAAATTCTTTGGGTGCAGGCGAAAAGTCAATTATATTATTTTTGGAAATTAGATCGCACTTGGTTTTATGTTTTTTTGATGCACTGTGCTTCTTTAAGTCATTTAATTTCGCCAATATTTCGCAATGGCAAAACGAACAAAAAGCTTTTTTAACGTCATTCACAACTGGCTTTAACCACTCTTTAAACTCTTCCTGATTTTCCCATTCACTTCTATATTTTTGAACGTATATTTTTTTCATTAGAGGTAAATTCATTTTAAAGAATACAAATAATACCAACAGATTACACACAAAAAAAAAAAACGATAGTAACAAGTAACAACTTACGGCACTAACTACAAACTTCATATGAAATAAAACTACAGCGTACTTCAATCCCATTTACATTTCTTTTGATTTGAAACGTGCTGAAACCTGAAAGGCATATCTTGAATACCGTTACAGTACAAAAATAAAAATCCCCAACAAAAAACTCTGTGTCGTCACCTACTAAGCATCTGCCTTTTGCATGTGCAACCACCAACCAACCACGCGTAGGTCGCGATGTGAAAAATTATGTTCGAATGGGTCGGAGATGCCACTTGTACGGGATTCGTGTACATGGTGGTGTAGTAATGAAAAGTAGCTAGAAATCATCAAATTTTTTTTTTGCGACAACATTTTATTAAAAATCGCCGAGAGCTTTAAAAATACGCTAGAAATAGCGAAAAAATCGCTAAAGTGGCAAGAGCGGTCTTATGACGATTTTCTTAGTCAGAAAATGACTCTGTCATTGGAACATCAAAATCAGAAAGACGAACATCGTTGGTAGGCAAAAGCCTACCTTTTCTCCTTCACGGCAGTAAAATAACTATGTAAAGGAACTACATATTTGATAGGATTGATGGTATTAAGCCAAAGCGTATTGAGATTAGAATTGCGTGTCGCTTCCATTTAAGTATAAGTGCATCCAGTGTCAAGAGCCAAACGCCAGTGGTATCGATGCCAAGGGTCGCCTCTAATGCCGACCATGCCCACCCATGACTGTTATTGATTGATGAAGATAGCTAAACAACTCGCCTACGAAGCAGCTGGGATAAACTTGTGAGCCCCACATGCAAAAGATCCTTGAAAATTCTCCACTACTTCGGGAAAAAATTTAAAGCTGTGCTACTCCAGGAGACATTTTTGGAACTTACTTAGATACACTACTTTCTAAACGGGCTCTGCCTGAGACACTGCAGGCTTCTATAGTCTGCGATCTCTAGAAAGTTCCAGTTACCCAGACTAAGCGCTCTGGCATCCTGATGGCTTGGTCTGTGTGACGGAGGTTCCGAACATGGGGTCTCCTTAGCTGGAGCATTAGAGTCCATTCGCTCGATGTGGCCGCGTCAATGTAGTCAACGAATGGCTTTTTGGACTACATCCACATCTTGATACAGCTCATAGAATTCGCGGTCGTATCTCTCCCTCTATTCACTCTCCTGTCACACAGGCAACAACAAAAAAACTAACAAACTTAATAAAGCTGTAAGGAAGGGCCGCAGTTGGCACTGCTGCAGACTGTCCAATGGCGAAGCAGCCGAAATTTCGCTGTCAGTAAAAATAAATCAGCTCAAACTCAATTCCATTCCAAGGCTGCATAATAGAGCTAGCGTAAGACGATGTTGTGCTGGAGTCACTAATGTGGCTCAAGCTTGTGTGGAATGACTCAACCCCAAAGTTTTTCCGTAACAACACTGGCGAGCGTACATCAATTCTTTTCATTATTTTGTTGTAAGATGATCAAAGCCTCTACCTTTGCAGTGTTTCCGCTATCCACAAGTGGGCAGGCCTTTTAAATACTGAGCTGGTGATCGCGTTTGCAACATAAATAAATTTAAAAAAAGCAAATTTAAATTTTGTTAAACTTAAGTTAATGATCACACAAATCAACGCCTGGCAGTTTTCTGATGGTGCGTATGGAGTGGGCGGGCCCGCAGAAGTGTAAAAAAGGCGGCCTCATCACTTTATTTTAGCAGAGCTGATTTTTTTTTATATGGTAATTGACTTTAATAAATATCATGATGTATCACTGCCAGACGTTTTGGTCGGGTCCGAAAGGGTGCCAGACGGACTTAAAGCTGCATAAAAATGTGAGTCATTTTTATGCAAATAAGCAAATAGAGCAATTATCTAGTTGTGTTGTAATATCTTTGGCTAGGTAAAGTTATGGTCGACGAAATGCCAACATATAATGTCACTCGTGATACTACATGACGCATAGTATATCCAGGCAGTTGTTTCCCTCTACTTTGTTGAACCAGTTTGAGCTTCAATAATGAAGTGTATTGAGACTTTGAGAGTCTGGGATTATTAGGTTGGGTTAGGTTCGGTGGCAGGCCACACTAAGTGCAGTCTCACTTAGGCCAGAGTATAGGCCCATTGTAATACTACAGGATCAATGATCTCAAAAAACTATCCGTTGAACCAACCGGAGCTGA
Source organism: Cheilosia vulpina (assembly GCA_916610125.1). Taxonomy (NCBI): domain Eukaryota; kingdom Metazoa; phylum Arthropoda; class Insecta; order Diptera; family Syrphidae; genus Cheilosia; species Cheilosia vulpina. Next base: position 30,086,629 of record OU744278.1, read on the forward strand.
GAATAAAGCGTTGGAAGCAATTCATGCTTATTATAGTCAGTGCTTATTAGATACCATAGATTCTTGCCTTGTAGAAGAAGGCTTCCAAATTCAGTTTTACTTTTAGATAGCCGGGCACGTACAGAGAAAGTGGATAGTCGTCTCTCTGTCCTTCTCCCCTTTACAGCTTTTATTGCTTGCCTAAACCTAAAGACATGCAGCCTGTCCAGAGCATTCAAACTAGAAAGTTTCAGGTTTTTTGTTCCAACACATGTTTTACCAGGCGATAGTTCATCTAGGGTTAGTTATTTTGATATAAAGGGTTTTTTAATAAGAGCGCTACAAACGTTTTTTCAAATGAAACAAAAACGGTTTTGGATATCAATGAAATTCTTTATTCCTGTGAAAGTACGTTCGATGCCATTATGTATGGAACTCGATTTCTTTTGCATGGCCACCACGGGCACGCTTGCAGAAGTCTAGACGCTGAACCCAATTTTCGACGGTTTTCAAGCATAAATCGGCCGATACTGCTGCAATTTCAGGTTCGATATTCGTACGAAGTTCATCAATCGTCGCTGGCTTGTTGGCATAGACCATAGACTTTCACCACAGGAAATAGTCTAACGACGTCAAATCGCACGATCGAGGCGGCCAAGCGACTGGACCATTTCGTGAGATAACACGTTCTCCAAACTTGGTTTCCAATAAATTGATTGTGACATTCGCTGTGTGGCTTGTGGCGCCGTCTTGTTGGAACCACATGTCCCCCAAGTCCATATCATCCAATTGGGGCCAAAAATATTCGGTTATCATTGAACGGTAGCGATTCCCATTCACAGTAACGTGCCGGTCTTGATCATCACGGAAGAAGTACGGCCCAATGACGCCGCCGGCCCATAAACCACACCAAACCGTAATTTGTTCGGGATGCAATGATGACTCATGGAGTACGTGTGGATTGCTGCCTGACCAATACCGCATATTTTGTTTATTGACGAAGCCATTCAGCCAGAAATGAGCCTCATCGCTGAAGATGATTTTTCATTTTCAAGTTGTTGCTCAGCCCAATTCAGGAACATACGACGCTTCTGGTGGTCAAGCGGCTTCAGTTCTTGCGTCAATTTAATCTTGTATGGATGTAGGACAAGATATTTTCGCAAAATTCGCCACAACGTCGTCACAGAGATGCCCAACGCTTGAGAACGACGTGTGAGAGACACATTTGGGCTTTCTTCAACTGAAGCCTCAGCGGCAGCAATATTCTCGACACTACGAGCACTTCTTTGTCTCACTGGCACGGAAACATTTTGTACTGTGCCTGTGGTTTCAAATTTTTCCACTAGACGCTCAATTGTTGATCTGCTAGGACGTTTATGACGACCATAAATTGGACGTAGCGCTCTTAACGTTGAGGCCACTGACTCCGAATTTTGGTAGTAAATTTTAATAATTTCGACTCGTTGTTGGCTCGTATATTTTCCATAATGAAATGGCAAACCTTACTGAAGAGAAATGTCAAAAGAGCGGCAAGAAATTCGGCGTCGTTTGTTGTCCCTGTCGCTCTACTTTTGTAGCGTCCCTGTTGAAAAACCCTTTACGTAGCTCATCATCACCTTTTAACGTGAAAAAAACATGGACGTTGGAAAAAGCCGTCTAAAGAAATCCTTGGTCGCTAGGGATGCATAATTCTTTTAGGGAATTTCAGAGAAGTAACATTGTTCTATTCAGAGATAAGTGAAAAGTGAAGTCGGCTAAAATAAGAAAAATAGAAATGATTTTCTGCCTCATATTCACTGGCCACTTTCTGCTACCTTTGGAATAAGTATATGGAGCTAATGATCGAGTAGATTTTTTGGAAGACCATGAAACCGGCTAGCAGGCCCTTCCAAAAAAAAACTCAGACTTTGTACGTTAGCACTTGCGAATGTCGACTTAAGCCAACCTCAACAGTCAAACTCAACAGTTTTGCGATAGCAAAAAGCCTTTAATTAAAGTAGCACCGCGTATCCATGAATCGGAAGCTTCAGAGTTTCGATTGTATCTTCACTCGCGAAGATATATGCCCGACTGAACCAGTTTGTGTAACCGAAGACCGCTGGCTGGTATCTTTGAAGTTTATATCTGGTACGGCGTAGGTGTTTTTAGTGCGTGCCAAAGAGCGACTTGCAAATATTAAGACTCTGTACTACCATAGTGAATCAGTTACGTGAACGTAATGGTCATCGCAGCGATATTTTGGATCGCTCCTATTTAAATGTGTACCAAATTAACATTTTCAAGTGATGGCCAGTTTTTGATGTCACAGATCCAGATATTTTTTCTTGTTCCGCCTGAACATCATAAAGGCGAATTCCACCCGGCAACATCCAACACTCAAGGACATTCACCGGCCCAGTACCAAATTAAAGTAGATATCTACATAAAAAAAAAACTTGTCGCCGCAAGCTAGAATTCTTTTCCTGGATCTATTCTAAGATAACGCTGACATTATTGCCATTTAGCCACACTTAAGACTAAACTTCAGCAACATCATCATCAGCATCACCAAACCACCACCACCATAGCGATATCGTTCGCGGATCTGCCTATTTTAAACCCCTCGGGCGCTCTATCGAACTCCAGTTGATTTATTGAGCAAACACCATCAACACCAACAAAACGGTCAACCAGTTCTAGACTCGTCTTGGCCAAAAATAAATCGTTATCCGCCAGAAAGATTGTTTCTGCGCCTAACTCCAAGACATACCTTGGGTTGGCAATCTTTTTGGCTAATTTCGCATACAGAAATACACTCCGGTGGATCGCTTACCCGAAACAATAAATTGAATTATTTAGCCGCGCAACGGCGTCGTCGTCATCGTTGTCGACTGGTGTTTACACGCAGACACATTCAATATAGTTAAAGAATTAATTAGATATGAAAACATGGCATAATCACTCACCATTCGCGTGAAGCAAAGACCAGCTGAAGAAAAGGAAATAAGCTACGAAAACTCGAACGCAAATTAGCAATTCAATGCGATCCGCTGGTTGTTCGTAAATTCGCACGTTTTATGCAAATCACGCCGCCCCTTGTTGTGGTGATGGTGACCTTATCTACGTTATTTGTGTTTAATTTTATTGTTCCTCCTTTTTTTTACGAAATAAATGTACAAAATAAATGCCGTAAAACACAGTAAAGGTACATTCGGTTCAAATTCAAACGGATCGATGATCGGCGGCGGCTGAGTTCGATCGGTCATCGATCTTCGGTAGAGCATGGTTTATTGGTCGATCGGTCGGATTGCGGCGCCGACTTTTAGTGCTCTTTCATTTGGCCAATTTGTTAAGTTATTGCTGGTCAATTTATGGGTTTTCCATATTTTGTCGGGGGGATTTCACCTGTCAGCTGGGGTAACAATGGCTTGAGTTCGCCTAATTTAACGGAGCTTAATCGACCTCTCTCTCTCGCTGAGAATGATTAATGTGATTTAGGCAAATCAATCTGTGAAAGATCGGTTACGAGACTTTCAATCGAAATACACCAACAATAATATGTTTTGGGCAATTTAGAGAGTGTATCTGTTTTCAAATGAGTCGAGAGGTATTAGTAAATAAAACTGTTATGATGGTATGACCCGAGGCCTGACCTTGTTTAGATGGTTATTGGGAAATCTGTTTGGAAAAGATTGCGTTTGATATCTTGCGGACGTAACTGGTAATTCCTTTTAGAAATGCTACACATTTCGGAAATATTCACTGGGGGAAAAGCTGCACGTTGTCGTTTGTAACATCTACCTAAGCTGCGCATGTTGAAATTCACACAAGATATATATAATTTACCAAAATCGCTCAACAGCAGAGAATTGCCAAAGAGTATTGAAAAAAATCGGTACGAAAACTTGACGTGACCTAAAACCCATTCACTTCAATCGTATTCGCAACAACATTTTGTAGTGCGGTGAGGATCAAAGTAAATGATTGCCTTAGAAGTAGGGTGTCACATTTTATTGCTGAGTTCCGTTGGGACCCGATTGTCCGCTTTTGTTATCCTCCCAGAGTGCAAGGCAAGTCTCAGGAAGGCGACCGACGGTACAAAAGTTCAAGGAGCGATATGGATCTAGAATAGGAGGGATGGAGAGACAACGGTTTTGTGCGCGAATGTTAACGCAACAGTGTTTGACAAGTCTTTGCAATTCATCGGCTCATCTCCTGTGCGGAACCAACAGACCGAACTCCTTCTAGCCCTAAAAGGCATTTCTGATGAAAATCTCCTTGGTGTTCGAGTGATTTTCGGTGCCGTTTGCATTGACGGCTGAGCGAACTCCACCAGCTGTACATATAGTGACATCGACAACGTCTAAGATGGTACAGTGAGGAAACACCGACGTTCCGGCCTGAGAAGTCTTCAATTGCAATCTTCGACTACAACCCGGTGGTAAAACGCAGTAGATGAAGACCTCGCCTTAGGTGGCGCGCCCAAGTGGAACGGGACCTCAACCAACATTTTGGCAAAAATTGACCATTTATTTCTTCATATTCGAACACCTTCAGAAATGACGCCCCACTAAGCCCTGTATTACGTCAGGGAAAGTGGGAAGTCCATACAGATTACGGGTGAGCGGTTTTAACGTGATACGGTAACACCTTCAAATAGATAAAAAATTTTTTAAGACATTAGACTGCATGCTGTTGGTTTTTTGAGAAGTAAATATATATTTTCCATATGATGGGGCAGCATATACATCGTCAAATGAAAAGGATACCCATCAACATATTCCCCATCAGCATAATAAACCTCTGTCCTCTGTGTGTTTGCTGAACATTGCGGGGAAGGTATATTTGTGACGATAACAAAATCAAGGCTCACAGCAAGGGAGTTTAGAGCAGGACATCTTTCGAAAGACAGTACGGTTTCATAATGGCACACTTTACGGGCGCTAAGGGCCATCAATACAGTGAGATGGAAAGACACGCTTAGCACGCTCGATAACACCCTCGATGTGTGGTTGGTTAGTTGCTCTCGATATCGATTACATCTTTTCGCGTAGAAAAGAACTGTCAGCTGTTGTATTGCAGCAGAGAAGGCTCCCGCCGAAAGGAAGATACATTTCTTTCGACAATATTACCTTCGCATGAAGATGCCCAAAAGCAACTTCTAGGCCGCCTAGTTGGAAGAGCATAGACTAGGTCTGGCCACTGAGAAAATTTTGATAACCCTACTGACCAGGAGAGAAAGTCCTAAAGAGAGGGATAACGCCTGACGACATAAAATCCTAGCCCTTCGGTTTAAACTCGAAGACAGGTCGGAGCATTTGTGTCCATCCTTCCATTTCCAAGCCATCTTAGAAGACTGAAGTGAAATTCTTTGACCGGTCGATGCGACTATACAGGTCCTATAATTTTATAATTGAATATTCCCCTCTAAAGCATGTAAGGATTTCCTCATATGCATTTCACAAAGCCCAAGCTTCGGCGCCTGAAGCAGGACAGGGTTTATCAGGGTTTTATACAGAATTTGCTTTGTTGTTCGGCTGCTACTCAATTGCATTCTGAGTCCAAAGAAACAGCGATTGCAAAGAGTTATTCTATATTTAATTACTGTTCTTTTTCAGGTCTTTTTAAGAGCCTGAAAAGGGAAACACTCTGATCTTGTGCAAAGAGTCGTCCGTTTCAGTCCATTTATGGGGGAATTTATGTCAGACTCACCAAGTGCCTGCCACACTTGACATAACTAGTAACAGAATCAATAAGACCAAGCTTTCGAAATAAGACCTCTTCGATAAATTGCTTGTGTGACTCGCAGAAACCGAGAGTTGCAAATGTGAAAGATGTGAGGTACTTCATATTGAGCAGCTACCTCTACGGAAGGAGCGACAGGATAAGATTGCATCATATAGGTGTCAGCTCCAGGATAAGATCGAAATCTTTTCTCCACTATACATAGGTAGCTAGGGGTTGGCCTTGAGGATTTAGATCGACTCTAAGAACAGATCGGAAGGTATGGATGGTCTACTTTGGTATTCTACACAAGCGACCATTTTTATGAATAAAACAGAAAAAATAACTTTTCCCTTCAACGCAATTCTATTTTCGGTACCCTATAAATGTTATCTTGGATCAATTTGAATTTGCTTGGCTAGCGAGCTATTGCGGGTCCTTTGTCGCAACCTCAGTCAAGTGATATCCTGACGTCGATGACCATGACTAATGACCGCATCCTAGCTTGTAGGGAACGAAATAATTGAATAAATGATAATATTGGATATACAACTCGTTTCTATGGACTTTGCTACTTTACAAAATAATAGTGTAAAAAAGAAGTATTAGGCAAAAATATATTTTAGAAAATAAAAATTAATATGCCAGAACTACAAAAAATATATCTATATATTTTCATTCTTGCCGAGAATTCTTTAGACGAAATATAAGCCTGTTCTTAAAAAAAATGTACTCCCGAGTTTTGGTATCAATATTTTTTTAAAAATGAAAAGAAAATTAAATAAGGACTTCATTACCAAGAAATTGAGACCCAAATAATGGGTGAACATTTAAACCTGACTAGAAACTTCCTGAAAAGGAAATGAGAGTACCTACTTTGGGCAGCAAACAAAGAAAAGAAAATCTAAATATAAATTACATAATTTGAAGCAATCACAATTTCATGAAAAGTGAAAGAAGATTAAACAACAAAAAGAATTAAATAAATAAATATAATAAGATAAAATAATTTAATAATAGAAGATTTAACAAAAAGAAGAAGAGTTATAAATAGTTAATATTATTATTTTTCCAATTGCTAAGGTTAAATATTCTCATTAATTAAATTACAATTTTGTCTTGTTAGGATCGTCCAAAAAGAAAATTATAAAAATTGGTTTTCTACTTTTTTTGAATTTAGTTAATGGGTCAACAAAACACAAAATTTACCACGGGCAGAGGCTGTTATACACAATATTCTCTTTACCCCAAAATACTTACACCATTAACGGTGTGTGATTTTTTTTTATTTAATTGTTCAAATTTTGTAATTTTAATAACGATCCATTTTGAAATTAAAATAATCTTTTCTAACATTTCTTATTACCATTATTTCTTAATTAATAGTTTAATTTTAACTTTGAGATACCACTAATTATTAATCTACAATTAGAACATGACTATGATATAAAACTAAATTTTATTTAATTAGTTAAACAACAAATACTGTCACTGGTTACATAATATATTTTGGTGGGATTTGGAAAGAAAGAAAGTGGTATACTAAATTCATTAATATGGTGGATGTAACAGGGCCTTGGTGATATCTGAAGAAGGGCAATGATCATATAAATATTTTGGGACTACTATAAAAATAGAAATATAGAGTTATTTGGTTAGTTCTTTGCTCTGTTCGCTGAGAACGTTTAGTGTTGGATCGCCATAGTAGCAACAAAGTGTCTTTAAGCTGTACTTGATGACATAGCGAGGACCAACTCTGGGCTTGCCGCCCTAAAAGGTATCAATATCATATATATATATAGATTTCGAGAGATATTCGATTCAGACCACCATTGTCGGGTCTCTTTTCGTCTCTCTACCACTGTAAATCTTACTCAGAGATACTCTCTGGATTTCTCCACAGTTCTTCTCTGGGCTTAATTCCTAGTGTTAGGGCTAGCATCTGTTTATGGGAGATCTGTTTCATCGACTGGGTCTCGACCCAATGATGTCCCAAAATCCTCATTCTTCTGCCAGCCAACGCTGGACATTGACACTGTATATGTGCCGCTGTCTCAGATTCTTCCAGGCATAGTCTACAGGTATCATCCTCTATAAGGCCCATTTTCCTTAAGTGATACCCAAAATTACCATATCCAAGACAAAGCCACCACCCATTTCAATGTTCCTCGACTCATACTTAGAACCCTTCTTTGAGTAGAGCAGGTCGGCCACTTTATTGCCATTTTAGCTTGTCTACACTGTTTCACGGTTGACCACCTTCTCAGGTGTTCTGCGGTGATCCATTTGTGAATCAGCTGTTCTACCATTCCTCTGCCAATTGAAGAGAATGGTTCTGGTCCCAGCTACTTTTCAGTTGACCCCTGTTTTGCAAGGGCGTCCGCCTTTTCATTGCCTTCGATCCCTCTGTGTCCTCGTACCCAAGTCAGTGTTACTTCATTTTTAGATGAACACTTATTGAGCTTAAGTACACATTCCAGTGCCAATGATGTTGTGATGTTTGTTTGTTCCATGCGTCTGATTACCGCCCGATTGTCCAGTGCTATAAGGATATTTCTTCCTTCCACCTGACACTCAGGCAAGTAGTCCAACGCATGAAGCAAAGCAATCATCTCAGCCTGGTATACTGAAGTGTATTTCCCGAGGCTAATGTGATGGGCAAGTTCCAGCTCTTCTGAATAGATACCGGCCCCCGCTCCGCCATCCATCATGGATCCATCCGTGAAAATCACTATTTCACCATTTCTTTTTTCTGGAAGTAATCCGTCCTCAATACGAGTTTTGTGATTTATTTCCATAATATGCACCCTTGTTATTCGATCCATAGGCATGTTTAGCTCCATAATCTCGTTTTTCACAAGTTCCAGGATCTTCCTTTGTCCATAGATCGTACCACGACTGTGCCATTTCGCATCTCGATGCAAACGAAGTGTCGTTTGGGCCGCTGTTTTCTTAATAAATAAGTCCAGCGGTAATAACCCCATGATGACCTCCAATGCGCATGTTGGAGTTCTACGTATTGCACCTGCCATTCCTATACATGCTAACCGTTGAACCCTATCCAGGTGCTTCCTGACGGTTTCCTGAGAAGCTTTCGCCCACCATATAATCGATTGATAATGAGTCTAGTTATCATCGTATACATCCAGTATGCTGACCTAGGCGAGAGTCCCCACCTCTGTCCACATACACGTTTGCATTGATGTAGTACCCTTTCTGCCTTCCGGACCTTCTCCTCAACATGGTAGTTCCAAGTAAGTCCAGTATCTAGATAGACTCCCAGATACTTAACCTTCTTAGTCATTGTAAGTTCCGATCCGAAAAGTGTTAAGGGCCGAAATTCCAGATTTTTCCTCTTCCTAGTGAAGACTATTAGATCTGTTTTCCCCGCGTTAATGGAGAGCCCTTGTTCCAGACACCACCGCTCAACCACTCTGAGTGCGTTCCTCATGACATCTGCGGTGACGTCCATGAATTTGCCTCTGGCCATTATTGCTATGTCGTCGGCATATCCCACTGTGTGAATGCCCGTCGCCTCAAGTCTGTCGAGAAGAGAGTCCACAGTGATATTCCACAGTGTAGGTGAGAGAACACCTCCTTGTGGGCAACCTCTGCTAACCCTTCCTCTGAGTTTTGAGGTTCCCGTCTGAATATTTATCGCTCTTGTATTCAACATATTGACCACCCATCTTACCACCAGTGGGTTAACCCTACGTTTTTCCAAGGCTTGTTTCAGACTTTCAAAGCATATCTTATCGAAGGCACCTTCAATGTCCATTATAGTGGTCATCGCAATGCCTCCGGTATTTAGCTCTTCCTCCGCAACGCGTACTACTTGATGTAGCGCTGTTTCTGTAGACATGCCTACCCTGTATGCATGCTGTCTACTATTTAAAGGATACGTCCATATAGTCCACCATCACCCTTTCCATTGTTTTTAACAGGAAGGATGTTACGCTGACTGGTCTGAATGACTTTGCCTCGGTGTAGTCCTTTTTTCCCGGTTTTGGAAGGAAGACCACATTTGCTTCCCTCCATGTAATCGGGATATAGCCCATTGCTAGGCATGCAACGTATATATTCCTGAGCCTTGGTGCAATTACGTCTATACCCCATTGCATTAGACCTGGAAATATACCATCCGGCCCCGCAGTTTTGAAGGGTGAGAATGTTTCTATCGCACCCTTGACCGCTTGTGGTGCCACGATCCGTTCTGCTTCCGTCCTATCCATCCTGTTCGCTCCTTGTTTGCTTGGAGCCCAGGGCTGATCTGACTTATAGCTTCTTGGAAAGTGTACATCCATTAGGACCTCGTTTGTGTGATCCAGAGTTTCTACCATCTCCCCCGCTCTATTACGAATGAGTCCGATCTTGGAAACTGGATCTCTCGAGACAATCTTTTGTAGTCTACTGACTTCAGATGTACTCCTCATACTTGAGCAAAAGTCCCTCCACGACTCCCTTTTACGTCGTCGCAGAGTGACATTTAGCTCTTTCTTTTCGCCTTATATTCATCCCATGCTTCGGGTTCTCCCCTCCTCATGGCGTGATTGAAGGCCTTCCTCACAGCCTTTTTTAGCTTTTCAAGTTCCCGCCACCACCAAGGCGCAGGATCTTGTTTTTCCACTAAAGTAGGTGTACAACAGCTGATTGCAGATGCTTCAGTTGTGATTCTACATGCCAAGTGGTTTTCGTTATTCCGCATTTCCTTACATTCAGTTTTGCCTCCAACACTTCCAGGTATTTTATCCCATCTGTGTTCTTTGGAATTCTGATGTATTTCCGATCTTTTTTCCTTTTAGATCGATAGCGAACATCAAATGAAATGGGTCTGTGATCCGACAATGTAGCCTGATCCATCACTTCCATTCGCCTCACATCGACGAAGGTCGGCTCTGTTCCCCTGTTTAAGATAGCTAGCATGATACAAATTCGAATAAGGCTTCTCCTCTGTAATTATCGTTGGTGCTGACCCACACTGTATTATGTATCATATAAATAAAATTGGTGTAATTCTGTTCGACTAAGATTGAATTTGACTGCATGTATTTAAATGCAAAAATCTTAGAAACTGCTCAGTATATTCTGGTGCGTTTTTCACAGGCCATAGAGTGAGTAGATATGCACTTCATTCTCAAATTAAACATACTAGCTGCGCAATATATATTGACATCTCTTTTAATCTCTCCTGTGACGGAGAGGGAGACAGACAAAGGCAGTACGCTGTGTGGTTAAAAAAAATAAAAAAAGAAATGGCAAATATGTAGGAAAGGTTTGTTTATCTCTGTTTTGCTTACAAAAAAGTGTCTAGAAAGAAATGTCAAATAGGTACCAGTGATACCAGATCGTGGTACTATTACATTAGTTGATTTATATTATAGAAAGTTCCTGGTGATACACGTCGTACTGTTTATAAATGCTATTTGCAATCGAGATGAGGCAGTAAATTAGCCGGTGGAGTTTTTAAATAGCAAATCCCTAAGCTTTGTAATGCAACCAGTTTGAGAGTGATTTTGTTGCAGAAAAACGTTATTGATGCGCTAATTGTAACTGGGTGTGGTAAAGGAGATACTGTGTTAAAAACACAAGAATACAAATAATTCCCAGCAATTATCCGTTTCAGTTTAAATGGATTCAATTTCCTATTAATGTTTGTTCTGCCATGACAATCAATAAGTCACAGGGTCTTTAAGAAAAGTGCGAGTTAAATTCACGGGCAGTTATAGATAATTATGTTGCGTGCTCCAGGGTAAGTAATGCAGGGAATATCACTATCTAGCCGATAGAAATAAAACGGCTAATACAGTATACAAAGAAGCGTTACATTAAATAAAAAAGTCAGTTAAATACCTAGGTATTATAAAACTATTTTCTTTCATTTTCATTGTCCAAAGAATATTAAATTTTTGCCGATTAGTCCAACGACCAGGTGCAATGCCATGAAGATGAAGGCAGAGTAGACTCAGTCTTTGGGAGGTTTTTTAATACGGGTTCAAGTCCCTCACTATTGCAGAACGCTCCCTCGCGTTATACCTCTTCGAGCGAGTATCAAAAATAAAATTGTGTCCAACACAAGGCAGAAAATTTATAAAAAATTGTTTTCCATTAATTGTTCTGAAACCACATTTTGCACGGGCGAAGCCGGGCGGGTACAGCTAGTCCTTATTAAATGTTTAGAGATCTTTAGATAATTCTGGCCCAATCAAATTTCAATATTAGGAAAAAATAACATCTTTTCCCAAAATTTCAGCGTGAAAGAACGTAACATCAGTCCGTAGTGTCTTCAGCAAGAATCCCACACATTCGTCGAGCTAGGTCGTTTAAAATGCAAGCATATTGATGCTCTAGAAACACGGAAGCGCTTACGTTTCCACTACCCGGACTGAGTCATGAAGTCCTGTAGTTTTGGGTCATAAGGGTAGTTTACGTAACGAAAGGTTACGGGAAAGTTCAAAAGGGAAAGGCAAATATTCTAATTGCCGATACCAGTTTCGCAAACTTCCACAAAACCGCATTCTTCGTCCCTCGTCCAAGGTGGTCATTCATTTTCGGCGAACCCGTTTCGCATAAAAAAATATTCCAAAAATCGCAGTTCCCACGCTGAACAAATAATACACTCGACGCCATAAAATCGAAACCCGAATCGACAAAAATAAAAAATATTAAAATATTCGTCAACATTATCAGATGTAAATTCATTTAAAAGGCACACCGCGACATCACACGGCAGCTTGTTTAGCTCTCGCTTATCAATAAATGTATCGCTCTCAATTTGCTAATCGATTAACCAAATTTCATATCCCACAGGTGTGTGGTATGGCTACAAGATGAATGCCCAGTTGGGGGGCGCCAAACACCCTTAATTGAAAAGCCAGCATGCATTCTTCAGATTGCTTGGCCAAAATGCTAATTATCGCGTCGATTATGATGTGAATCCGATTAGCGAGCAAAATCCTCGAAATTATTACCCCGTGAATGGCTTAATACAGTATACAGTATCGCTTTCGTTTGCCAGTCAAAGTCCGAGTGTCAGATAATTCATACGACCCAAAGTGTGGATCCGGTTACGAGGCGATAACTATAGGTATTTCCCCAAATCGAAGTCCGAATTCGAATGAAATTTCAATCAGCACAGATCACCCATCACAGATTGAAGGGGACGGACGATCTCTCGAGTCTGGGGGAGAATTTATGGGTTTCTGCGGTCGAGCATGCCTGCGAGGGCAATTACTCTCATACATATTCAGCATCTTTGGTTCTATTCGATCTCTCTTCGCTCACGATTGGACAGGAGGAGCGGTATGGGTGCTATTTGGTTAAACGTATGTAACGAATAGCAACAGCAGGGCGCTGGTAGTAATTTACCTATTACCTATTTTAGCAGGTTTTTGGTGCTGTTGCCTTTGGGTGCTTCAAATTAAAGGCCAGATGAACTGACGCTAATCCGACTCCATGGGTGATTGTAAATAATAAAATTAACGATAATTTAGTAAAATTATTTGCGATGCGAAACATTTTGCGAACTAATCTGTTTATGGATGCTGGATTATTATAACCGAATGGCCGAATTTCATTGATAGAATCGCGAGATTTGATGTGTCGGGGCAGAAGTCAAGGTGGATGATTAATAATAATAATAATAATATATCTATTGGTATAGATTTATACAATAAGATACATTATCTTCTTAGATAGTATAAACTCAATTATAAAATTTATTGCCGACAGTTCGTTTCTGGAGCGGGACATCTGTTTAATACCCTTTTGGGTAATATTATACGCCGCTTGTCGAGCGATGGTTGGTCAGGTAACTAATTTGCGATAGCATAACGATACCCAGCCGTAATTATCTCATATTTGTACATCAAGTGTTCCTATTTTGCATCTTAGTGGAAGCCACCAAATACTGGTCTCGTCCATCTGAACTCGACTTTCTAAAATTATAAGGGCGACTGCGGAAGACGAATTATGTATCAACACCTCTTTTGGAATTGGCTGGTTGAATGAGTCTCAGAAGTCCAACCTACAACGTGAACTTGTCAGAAGGAGCAACGCATTCACCAATAAAATTATTCAAAGGTATGTTTGGTGTAAACTTATAGAAAATATTAGCACCGGATTAGCTTCCGAGGTTGAGGGTAGAATGTCGAGGTAACTTTCATATGATTGAAAGTAATTATCCAAGCAATTGAAAAAAAAAACTCGACCTATGGATGTCCATGACCTCGCATAAAGGAAACACTTAATCAGACCATCTATAGGTGCAAAGCCGGCACATAAACTATCCAAAAAGTGAGACGATAACCCGTAACAGTTAAAAAATCACGCTCAATTTCTACGTGCCATTGGATGGAGAAAGAGTTAATAAAATTTAAATAGTTGGCGCAACAGGTTCGTAGATGCCCTAGAGCTAGCTTCTTTTAAGTCACAATCATTCGTTTTTCATTTTTACCACGAATGAAAAGGATCTACAATTTTATGCCGAGGCCAAACGGCTAATTGAGAAGCTCTTTCAAGACAGTAATACTCTCGGATAGGCTTCCTATATTATGCCAGAATTTAAAACGTTACAATTGCCATTGGGGCCAAATCTAAACGTTGTGTGCTGTCAACCTAGAAGAGGAAAACCAGAATCTCATTATTCTTATTTTGAGGATAACGATGAGAAAGTAGGCTGCAGAAGCGGGTGGCCTACAGGCCGAGTGAGGGATAGCTTTGCACCAACTTGTTTTTAACTTGACCATTCAGATAAGGAAGGAGGTAGTCACTAGTCAATGCCGTGCCTACTAAAGATCACCTATAGTCGACTGTAGTCTGTGAGCGGCAACAACCTTTCCATGGAGTTTTAGGCCAGGGAAGTCAAAAATCGACCAGATATTTTCACGGCGGAAAGTCTTAGCAGAAAATCAGGTATTCCGGCCGAGTCATACCGTCTCTTTATTTAAGGTCGACTCTCTCAAACTATTGCAGAAGACTCACCGCATATAACACCTTCTAGGCTTAACTGAACTTTGATTGAGCGAGCCTTGCGACGATTCAGTGATACTTCTTTCTAGCATAATTTTTTATTGAAATCAGGGAGATGTTTTAACGAAAATAATACTCAGAGCTACCTCAGGTTGGGCGCCAATCATAAGGCGACTTTTGTTTTATTCTGGGCAATGGTGATGGCGAAGTTAAATGATTGAAATACATACATATATAGGTCAAACATGACTTTCGACGCTGACTATTTCAAGAGCTGTAAGTTTTTCTGAAGAGACCGATACATTGCTAACAAGGCAAGGATACGAATTATTATTCACCGACGCCATATCCTCGATCAAAAAATGGGTTCCAACGGCTTTTTAGAGACTCACATTAAAGATTGTGATAATATATTATTGGAAGTCTTGTAAATTATGTAACACTCTCCCAGAAGACATTCGAATCATTGGTACACTGAAAGTCTTTTTAAGTAAAGTAAAACTGTGGCTTTTGAATATTAACCTAAATGAAATTGAAATTTTGTTGCACTTCATCACCTAACCAGCTTTAAAATTATTTCATCTTGAAATTATATAATTGTATTACCCTCTGTTCGTCACTTTTCTTCATTTAGTTTCTTGCTTTTTAATAATGTACTTCCTGTTTCACCCCACACTGAATTAATATGAATGATGTGACATTACCTCTATTTTTTCTTTAAAGTAAAATGTCACTAACTATTCTCTAAATCTATGTATGTTAGCATACTTTGAATTGTATTAATTTTTACTATTTTATATTGAATTTTGAGAATAAAGAAAATAATAATAAAAAAAAAAAGTTACTACTCACTTGAACGTCCACTTCACTGACAGTTTACAGATGATCGATCCGCCATATTGGACTAGTCTATCTTTGTCCGCCGAACGACTTTGGTGCTGTGGACAGTTATCCAATGAATGTAGACCATTATGTGCTCACAGAAAGAAAAAAAAAAATTTAACAGCTATAGAAGCCGTTTTTTTATGTGCCCCCGCGTTGGGCGCCATTTTGGTGCAGGCCAATTTCTCTCGTATTTCATTTCCCGATGCCGCGAGTGATGTACAGTCATAATTTCAGGTCATAAGGTTCAGGCGTAAGACAGTCCCTGCCACAGGCACATAAGCTAATCCATTTTCGGTTTTCATATTTGAACACTCCCTTGAGCGTATAATTTTCATTGCGTAAGACAGTCCCTGCCACAGGCACATAAGCTAATCCATTTTCGGTTTTCATATTTGAACACTCCCTTGAGCGTGCAATTGCTCGGCATTCCATTCAATTTGCTTCCCGGTTTCTGTGACTGCTCCTAATACCTCAATACATCTCTGACTGAATCTAGTTGAAAATCCTTTTGCGGCCATTAATCATTATACGACTTCGGTAGCGAATTCCAGCAGATACAGATTCAAATACGATTCGCGATCGATCACTTGGAAACATTCCTGTTTACATTCTCGCGAACACGTTTTTTTAGCCGCCATTTAACCCTCATCAAACTCCACATCATTATTCGCCGTCATCGTCGGGGTCGTTAAGAGCGACTCTCCTTTCCGCTCGCATACAATCGAATCATAATCAATTAAATCATTAATCCCGCTAACCGAGTCCACTTAGCGGTAGATGAGCGTTTCCTTTGGCCGTACGCGGTACTCGTACCTTACTCTCACCCGCTCTTGTACTAGCCTCTGCCTCGGCTCTCTTAATCAGCCAAAGAGCACATAAATGCAGTCCGCCTTCCATTTCTTTGGTTATTTACATTTTCCGCTGCCTTGGTGTCTTTTTTATGCGGCTGCAATCGGCTGCGGCTCTTGGCTTAATTTGTAAAATTAGTCGCTTCGCTTGGCGTGCGCACACACATTCAATAGAGAGATGGCTGTTTTCGTTGTCCTCTTTGGCCCTGGCGTTGGCATGTCGTCGTGCTAGCGATTGATGCACCAAAACTCACACTCACATTCAGCAGCCTGCAGAAAGTCGAAACCAGATTCCTTCTTCTCAACAAAAAGCAGACGAGTTTTTGTCGATGTTTTCCTTTTTTTTCGCTTATTTTCGCCTAGTGTATGTAAGAATCATGCTGTTGGGGATGGGGGCACCGTTTTTGATTCACTCTGTGGCTGGAGTTATTTTCTCCTTGTTGGTGAATTTCAGTTGTTGATTAATTTGTCTGAAGGGTATTTAGGACGTGGTAGTCGTCGCCATCGTCATCGGACTGGTTTCTTTTTGTTTCAGGCTCTGTTGTCTTCGCTTTTATGTATGCAAAGCAAAGCGATGCTTGGTGGTGTGGTGTACCGTCGCGGATTTCTCGTTGTTTGCACTTATGTTCGCGAATTATCCAGATATAGATACTGTGTACGATACGCGCGCGTATCAGTGGATAAGTGTGCGTAACGAAGCGTTCTCAATCGGCCGTTAGTGCGGGCGCGCGAGGAACTGTTGCGCTGTCGAGTTGTCTCCTCCTGTGTGCGCAATTTGGCGACTCATGGAGGCCCGCAAGATGAGATGAGGAGGCCATTTAGTTTGTCATTTACAATTTCAGTTGCTGGGTGATGTTCATTTTCTTATACGAGTTCGTCGTTATATGGATCTGGCTGCTTGCTTGGTTGTTGTGGTTTTTTTTTTTTATTTTTTCGGTAATTTTTAAAATGTCGTGATGCGGCGTTGGGGCAATTTAACGCACACCACGCGACTTGCGCTTGCGATTCTCCATGGTGCATTACATGATCGGCTGCTGCTTGTTGACAGTTTTGTCGACAAGCGATGAAAATTGCTTAAATACGTCGACGGGGGTTTTTTTTTTGTAATTTGGTTTTGACTGCGCAGGTTTTGCTTGCGCTGCGAATGCAAGATGTCAACAGGGAATTGGCCGAGTGAATGGGGTGAGTCTGAATAAAAATTAAGTATCTAGCTGCAGAAAAGTGCATTTCGGCTTTTGGCAAGCATTCGAGGACAGGGTGAAGAAGTGATTATTCAAGTCGACATTCGACTAGGCGGATACGAGTTCATGGACAATATCTACCTCTTTTTATATATTCATAACTTTTATTGTCTTTACAGAATTATCGGAAGAATTACACTCGTATGGAGTAAACCTATCGTTTACTGATAGGTATACAGCTCGAAAAATAAGCCGTCGCTCGGTGATCGAAATGGAAACTGTCCACGCACTTTACAATATAACAACGAGAAGAGGTTCCAAAAATTGCAAGGAAGTGTTCTTTCAGCGCTTTAGTTAGCGCTGTAAGAAAAAGTGGGACAGAACAGAAGTATAGAGCAGAAATAGACACTGTAGGGCGAATTTTAAATGTATTTTATAGGTACATCTTAAAGCTGAATACTTAAAATTCTGGAAACCACTGTCCCCCTAGCGAGAGAAGTAGGTAGTTACTAGTACCAATAACTTTTCCACATTAATAAAGTTGTACGTATAGTCCGTCCCAAATTATGTGAAATTCGTACACGCAGGTCTCTTTACATCTGATATTTTACTCTCTTTGCGACCCACAAAAGAGTCTTGCAACAAGAAATCCAGCAAAGAAAAATGTTTGCTCAATTCAAACAGTATCGGGTATCCGATCAGGATCAGGATCGGCAATATACAAAAGATTAAAGTTCATATTACCGACTAGATACAACAAAAGAGTGCATTCAGGCATATATGACATAAGCAAATATGAATTACATTAAACATTTAGAGATAAGGTAAATAGTAGAGTGAAGTCGGGTAATGTGAACCACTCGGCTAATATGGACCACCAGCTTTGCTCACTTCTCACAAATGAAATTGAGTTGAGCAATGCTTATGCTTGTGCGCGACCTCCTAAAACTTACCTTAGTGTAGTTCTAGCAGTCAGAAGGAATGCGTCTCTGAGTTGTGATAAATAAAAGAAAATCGAAGCCAGCGGGCCAGTGCAAATCGCCAAAACGAGAGATGAGGCGACCCGGGAACGCCGCCTTCAGAATATCGGTTGTGGCTCGCGCAGTGTGTGCCGTAGCTCTGTTGGAACCACGTGTCCTCAATTCCAAATTCATCCAATTGCGGCAGAAAAAACCCGGCTAACATGGCCCCGAGCACCGTCCACTGTTGTCGTTTGACCAGCGGCGTTCTCGAAAAAAATGGCCCGATGGCAACTGCGCATCATGCAGTAACTTTGAGCGGGTTTAATGGCTCATCGTGCATTACTCGTGGATTTTCGGTGCCCCAGAAGCAATAGTTTTGCTTGTTCACGCACCCGCTGAACTGGAAATGAGCCTTATCGCTCATAATGATTTTGGTCGAAAAATCTTCAACTTCGTCCTCAAGGTTGAGGATGGCTTGGGTGTATGTTACACGCGTTTGGCGGTCGACAGGCAGCAGCTGATGCACGGACTGGACTTTGTACGGGAACATGCGCAAGTATTTGACCAAAATTCGCCTTAGGGACGACCGGCTAATGGCTAATTGCGAGGCACGGCGTCTGGTCGATGTTTCCGGTGACAGCTCGACATCCTCGTCAACAGCGGCGATATTCTCGGCACAACGGGCGCTCCGGGGCCGGCCACTCTTGGCAACGTCTCGTGTGGTCCCATAATCTTCAAGGTTGGTGGCCAAACGGCGCAGTGTTTGCGTAGTCGGTGTCGGACGACCGTGGAATCGGCGACGGAATTCGGGCTGCGCCAACACTACAGACGAATTGTTACGCAAACAAATAGACACGATTATTCCGCGTTCTTGGGGAGTGTATCGCTCCATGGCTTGTTCACTTGTATTCTACATCTGTGTAGTCCACAAATGTCAAAACAGATTTGAAATTGGCGGCCATTTGCAAAAATAAGAGCATCTCCCATTAGGGTGATTTCTTTTGCCCCACCTTGTATAAGAAGAAATTATTGTAATAAATCACATTTTGTTGCAAAGTTGCTTTATTTTAAAACCACGTGTTTCGGGGAATATGGACCACTATAAGGAGGGTAATATGGCAAGAGAGAACCACGTTTCCTTTCTTTCTATTCCGGCTTATTCCAGCCATAATATGCGGCCACTGGACTTCCTAGCAGCTGACGATGCTGTTACCCCAGCAGAGAAGCCTACAAGTAAAGAACCTGTTGTTGAACGTACAACTAACCCACAAGCTATTGAACTGCCAGTTCTAGAAACGCCCAGAAACCATGTAGATTGTAGACCAGCTGGAAAATCCACACTAGGCCCTTTTTTGAGCTTCGTTCTCAGCAAAGCAAAGTAAAGTAGGATTTTTAGCACGCAATTACAACAACTATGCTCTACTTGACACTTCGAGACTCGCAGTAGTTATTGTAATTAGTGTGCTGAAAATCTTACTTTACTTTGCTTTGCTGAGAACGAAGCTCAAAAAACACGGCTACTGCTAAGCGGGTCCCCATACAAAATAAACTTGGAAGATTCGCTGGTGGTCCATATTACCTCCTCACTTTTATTTTTCTATGTTTTTGAGTTACTATAGTTTTTAATTTTTTGTTAATTCTTTATGAAGTGAATTTATGATTTTGTTGTTACTTTTTGAATATAAATAGACTGATCTTTTTTTTTTAAATATTCATCTTTAATAAGACTCACACCGTTTGTGTTTTATTAGCAAAAATATGAATGGCGGTCCATATTAGCCTACTTTACTTTAAACATATTCAATTGAAACGATGAAAAAATCTACATTATTAACAAAAATAAGTTAATTAACAAATAACAATAATTATGAATTATTGACTAGATGTCTGAATAAAACATTATCGACATCTTTGGTAGTAGGTTGGTCTAGGTATTATACAGCAGTGAAATAAACCCCACCTTTAAAAAGGGTTGGCTCAAATCTTTTGTTAATCTGTTTCTAATAAACTTCTAACAGAGGTAGATACATATTCATATTTTATTTTATTTGCAAATGGTAAACAAATATAAAGGGGAGCATAGCATTAACAATTTCATTTCATCAAAATGCGCCTAAAAGAAAATATCCCCTTAAGGAAATTGCTACCGCCGATCTTGATTTTGACGGACTCGTACGTGACTTTAAAAAAATATAGCGTTTGCAGTCATCTACTAGATGGATAGTTCTTAAAAATATTTGTAACTATATTATATTTAAATTTCTGTATTTAGTCTTTTTACCAAGGCGAAGCAAAGTTCGAACTTCAAAACGCAGTTAAAATCAGTTAAGCTACCAAGGGTCTCTTGCAACCTATAAAGCCCAAATTGTTCAGCTGGAAGGTATAGGGCTTTAGAAAATTCTGTTTCTGTGAGACAATCTCATAAACATTAAACAATCCTTTAAAATTTTTGAGAAGGACAGAAAGAGTGACAAAGCCTCTGCAGAAACCAGATGACAGCTAAATGGCAAATGGGGTCTTCCGCTCCCAAAACTTACCCGCCAGGAAGGTAGTCTAGCAGGAACAATACACTGGGAACAACAGCAGCTATAGCTGTTTGCAGCGGGACTTGAGTAGATTATAAGATTCTTTGAAACAAACTATACGTACTAAAGAATGAGCGAGGAACATTTGATTAAATCACGACACCAATAATTTTTATTGTGTTCTTACTTGTAATTTGTAGTACTACGTGAATTTCGAAAAAAAAAGAAGAGTTCTGGGCACAAAAGAGACGCTAGACATGAAACCTAAGTGTAAACGAATTTTCGCACATAGCGGTGCTGTAACCTGTAGCTCAAGACTGTTGCCAACAATTGGAGGCATAGTAGGTATTTTGCATCATGGTCATAATCACGTAATCGTCTCGTACGAGTTTAAAAGCTCCATCTAGTTGATTCTCCACAAAAGTATTGCAAACTTACGATAGGTAGTCAAAAATAAATTGGCCTGAACATAACATCAAAATTTCAAACAAGATATCATCTAGACGATCATATAGTCTCACTTCATCAGCCCCCAGGCTGCAAATTCGGTATATCAACGATCGTGTTAACGATATCGTTTTTAAAACTTTTATCATCAAAATAAGTTATATTCTGGTCGCATTTTTTTTGACAAACGTCAGCTTTCATTATATTTGCGGAAAATTAACTGGATTAAGCTCTCAAACTTGTGATATTAGCATTTAGTTAATAGTTTTGGAGGTCTATCGTTTCGACGATAATCGTCGAAAAGTTACGGAATAAGTACCCAGGATGCTTTGGTTTAAAAGGCAGTCGGAGCATCTGCTCAGACCTCAGACTGTTGATCTGCACGTTGTTCTTGGGCTTCACATCCGCCATACATCATTAGGATTTTAAGCAAAGTAGAGTGCTTCGCAGTCTTGTTATTTAGTTTCTTAAGTATGTGACAAACTCAGAGAGAAATCTTCCTCGTTTCGTATCGATTTGGACTTCTTTGGTTGTCTTTTCCAGGGTCTAAATAAGTTTGAAAATTTAATCGGCGTTGGACTTTCCTGATTAAACCACACTGATAGGGACCAACCCTATCTCTTATGAAGGGATTTGTGGAATATGTCAGATAGGTTAGGTTAGAGTACTAGACCATTAAAGCGAGCCAATTGGATCTCCAATACTCCCCCGATAATTCGTTATCCAAGCCATCCGAACCGACTTTTAGTAGGTTAGGTTAGGTTAGAGTGGCAGACCGCCTCAGGTGCAGCCTCACATAGGCCAAAGAAGGCCCATTGTGATACCACACAACCACAGGATCAGTGTTCTCACACTACCCTTTGAACCAGCCGGAGCTAGGAATGAAGCGTTCGAGGCAATTAATTCCTATATATGCAAGTTCGCTGAGATTGTCGAAGAAGTATTCTCCGAGGTACAGTTTTCTACGGACTGACAGCGCTGGGCACGTGCGAAGAAGGTGAAGAATAGTCTCCTCCTTCTCCTCGTCCCTACAGCTTCTGCAGAAATCATTTGAAGGGAGGCCCAACCTGAGGGCATGTCTCCCTATGATAAGGTGTCCCGTGATGACACCTACTAAAGTGCCTACCATGGGTCTTTTCAGTGAAATAAGATTCTTGGAGAGCTTGAGATCCAGTTGAGACTAGATCTGTCTCGAGGTGTGGCACGTTGTGCAGTTAGACCACCTGCGATTTGTGGCGCATAATGCGTTTTGTTTAATGAGGAGCTTACAAGTAGCAAAAGGCATGTGGAGATTCTCCTTTTCCGGTAGAGTCGACATAGTAGTGCCTTGTCTGGCGAGTTCGTCGGCCATACAATTACCTGGAATGTCTCCATGACCCGGTACCCATATAAGGTGAATTTTGAATTGTTCCGCCATCTCGTTAAAAGATAATCGGTAATTGAGGGCAGTTGTCTAGAACATGACAGAATCCAGGGATTTAATCGCGGCCTGACTGTCGGTAAAGATGTTGATATCCTTTACAGATATTACATTATACCCAAGCCACGATAAGGCCTCTTCGATCGCCATGATTTCCGCCTGGAATACACTACACTGATTAGGAAGGCTGAACGAGATTTTTCAATTTAGATCAGAAAAGAAAACGCCTGTTTCGGTCTTGGATCCGTCTGTATAGAAGCAGACAGACTCCTTACGAGGCACTACATCATTCTCCCAGTCATGCCTGGAGGGTATGTAGGTTTCGAAATTCTCAACGAATTGAAGCTGAGGGAGGGTGCAATCAGTTTCTTTCGGAATGAATTCTAATGTATCAAGAATAGACGAGTGAGCAGTTTGCCTACTAGTCCACAAACGAATTGCTTTTATTCGAGTGGCTTATTGTTGTGTTTACTGCCACTTGTTTGCAATAGATGTCTAGCGGTAGTTAGTGGAACATTTCGTCCATGGCCGCTGGTGGAGTGGTCCTGAGGGCTCCACTAATGCATACGCATGCCGTTCTTTGAACACGGCTAAGGTGATTATAGGGCAGTCCACCAGACGGTAACTCAATAAGTAAGTATAGGTCTGACAACAGACACATATACCTATCCAATGTGTATGTTACTTTTAGTAACATTCGGTACATTTGTTTGTTTCCAATTCCCCATCCGTTAAAGTGATAATTATTTTGAACTCACCAACAGCGTTGCCACAGTAATAAAAACAAAATCCCTCCCCTAACCGTGCAACATCTTCAGAAACACAAATCAAATAATATCTATACATAAAATACCGACAGAATAAAAAGATATATTTTTGGTGCCGCCGAAAGTTCATCAAAATACTTTGCGGTGCGCTTCTTCAAAGCCAGCAGCGACGATCCGAAAATTCACCGAGTTCAGGAGAAACACGAAAAAAAAAAGAAGAAGAAAAACATCAACCGAGATATACTCGCCCGTTTTGTTGGTTGAAATCCAACAAATTTATTATAAATAACATCCGAAATAGATTCGTTTTGTTATTTTATTCAAAGATACAATTTTTCCTATATTTACCGCTAATAATAACTCAATGAAAAATCACAGCTAAGAGAAAGGAATCCACCAGCGAACAGCAGCACTAAATGCTGCCTCAGATGATGATGTTGCACGCCGCACCGCAGCGATCAAGATGAAGATGATAATAGTGATGGAGGTGGTGGCGGCGCGGCGCGCGGTAGGATGCAAATTATTGGGGGGTTAAACACAATACACACATCTCTCTAGTAGCCATCTCTCGATTGGTTTGGCAAATTTACACGAATGCTGTGTGTGCACTTGAAAATTAGGCAGAGCAATATTTTGTATACACGAAACGTCAAACGTCACTGTTGTATGTACCAGATGCCAGATGAGGCTGATGATGGGTTATTTGGTATTTACCATTGGATATAGGGAGCAATGAGAGGAGAGGGCAGGCCAGGGAGGTCAGCTTTTGAAATGCGTCAAAAATAATATGAAAGCGGAAAGAGGTAAAATTATGAACACACTGAAAACAAAATAAAATGACTGAGAGTACTACTTGCCAAATTATTTTCGCGCGAGATACCAAAATAGAGAAGCAAAGCAATCTGAAAGAAATTGTTTCATCATCATCATCATCAGTGGCAACACAGAAGCGGTAGGCAGCATCGGCGCGGATATATTTATATTTAATGACTGGCTTTATGTAAATTGAGATTTTTACAGATTTGTTTGAAAAATGGAATTGTATCGATTGAAATGAATTTGTGTCTGAGCGAGCGAGCGAAAATGTTGTCATGTGAATGGGGGGCTATTTTGGCTGGCCACTATATGCAATAGAATTGAACTAGAAACCCGATTTATTTAGCACAGGTGATGGCGTTATAAATATTAGTATATTGTCAGCGTCCGTATTGTGGTAGTTTGTGATCAATTAGATCGCTGCGCTGGTATGCTTCAACCCAATAAGGAGATGTGTTCATAGGTTTTCGTGTTGGTGTATTTATAGCTGGGCCGCGTCTGCTAGTGCGATTTAAATGTGTGTGGTTTAAATGCCTTTCATCTGCACGACACAATTGGGATTCGAAATTTTAATCAAAGTTGTCTTTGATTGGGTTTCGAATTCGAGATTTTTCTGAGTCAACCGCTTTGAGTAATGACGAATTTCCTGTTGACGATCCTGCAGAGTGGATAATGGATCATTTCGCGGCACTCATGTCGCGGAGACATCAACCTGTGCGGAAATCTAAGAAAACTGCGACATTTACTACTATGACTGGCACAGGAAAACGATTGTCTATTTGAATGCGCATTTGTTATAAGCCCCAGGGTAGGGCAGGAGGCCTTGGCCTTTCGACTCTTTAGTGAATGTCGTATTACGATCGGAATTTCAAGGTGAACTAGCCAATTCATCAGATTGCCACATAAACAAACCTATAAAGAAAAAAGATTGCGTTAACTTAGACTGTTTTAACGAGCTTCAAGTCGCATTGTCTGTTTGGCAAAGTCCTAAGCATGTTGAACACCGCGGAGCACGATTGTTACGCCATCTATATGAGGGCGTAGTACACCAATCACCACGCTTGAAAGTGGGTCCAGGCCAATTGACTTTGATATTGAATGTAAGTACTGTAGCCAACACACGACCACCTCCCCTCAGTTTCCGTACGAGCACATAATCTGTGCATCAGAGCATGAAACTGTCAAGCGAATTGTCCACTTTCCGATCGACGTTATGCATGTTTCAAATTTATAATCGGACCACTAAACAGTAGTTGTAGCCTCGGGGTCTGAGGCTAAAAAAAAGCAGAAAAATACTACAAGATGACAGAGAATGTAAGAGCCTTTGCTGCTCGCATATACTAATTCTAAATCAATGCTGTATTTAGAGCCAGGATCAACAGCCGCAATTCAGTTGCCTCGGTGGCAGGTGCCTATCAGAAACGCATGAACTGATGTGCTGGATAAATAACCCCATATTGCGCATTCATTAAAACAGTCCATCTATCGGTGAGCAAAAGATGGGGAACGACGCGAAAACATCGGCGTCTCCTGAGGAAAAGGAAAGTCCGCGATTGAGGAAATAGGGAGGTGCTACTTACAAAATATGTTGGTTTGACCAAAAGGTAAAGAGAACGTGTCAAGGCAGCAAGACTTGTAGACCTGTAGAGATGGGAAAAATCGCGTCTACAGACTGTTAAATGGCAAAGCGGACAGAGATTCCCCCGTCAGCGGAAATCAAGACCGACGAAATGGAGAAATGCCGTGAACGTCAAATTTAGCAAACACTAATTCATTTCCAACAGTTGGTCCATCGAACCACTGCTCCCAGACTGGGAAGACTGTTTTCACCTTTTTTTTTTTATCAAGAAAGGCAATAATTTTCCCCTAAATTCGAAAAAAGTTCCCCCCCCCCTAATTTTCCTAAAATTTAGCAATTTTATATCTGTCTTTATTAACAAGGTTTAAAATAAAAATATACATATTATGAAAGGATCATATAAAAAAAAAACTAATATAAATTAAATCAAAAAAATATTCTTAGGTAGACGTTCGATGGGCTGTTTTCTTTCATATTAAGTGTGGATATTTGATTCTGAGTAAACTTTGAAATTTATTTATAATGGAAATGCGTTTAAATTTAACTTTTAAGCAATTTAAGCTTCAAAAAGATTTCAGATTTTTCCCCCTTTTTTAAGTTTTCCCTCGTTTTCCCCTTTTTCATTTAACATTAAAAAAGCTCCAAAATTGTCCCCTAAATCTGGGACCATTGGTCGGAGGAAACAACGCCTTTTGACTGGAACATTACTTTCTTTTGTCCTATAAACAAGATTCGATTGGACGACCTTGCTTTAAACCTATAGATAGATACATCGCTAGATTTGTACCATACTGCGTAAATGCCAGAAACAACATTTGTGAACTAACTCGTCTCGGCAGGACCAGAGTTTCTGAACGAATCCGAAAATATCGAAACCGATATATCCACCGTCTGTTTATCGATTTTATGAGCATGTATGACAGCATTTAAAGAACGGAGTTCTAAAAAGCCATGTCCAGTTTTGGTACACCTGCCAAACTCGCAGGTATACCAAACGCAAACTCGAACTTAACGCTCGCTGCCATAGACTAACCAAACTAGACAGTCGACTTTCACTGAACCCACCCGATTTTCCCCGCAAATTTTGAATGACAGCTCTCTCTCGCGCTCTCTTTTTTTCCTTTCTGTGAATACGTGTATTAAAGGCCGTCGGGTGGCAGAATTTCATTAACAAACAAAATGTAAATGAATCTATAACAATAAAAGTAAAGCAAATTTGTCCTCCATCCATCTTCGGCAGTAAAAGGTGTTCATCCATTCACATTTCAGTTTATTTTTAATTTTGTTTGTATGAACTCTATGTTTGACAGCAAAATGTAAAAACGAAATCATTGGGGGTTGTTCCAAAAGTGAGTCAACAACTTGCAAGTTAAACCCAAGCTTCCACTAGACAAAAGCGAATATTAGTAAATGTTAATGAATATTGTATAAATTTCTATTAGGGTGATTGTTTTTAAATTCGTTTATTGAACATCATTTTTGTACAAAATCAGTATATGATTGGTAGTTCTGTAGTTTAATAACACTGAACATTGTTGAATAATGTTAATTAGGAACATTAGGAATGCAAATGCTATTCTTATTTTAAAAACAAAAAAAAAATATGAATATAGGAAATCAAAAAAAAAAGTTTAACTCCTAACAAAAAGACAATAGAGCTCTTTTTTGTTTTAGCTTCGTTCTCAGCAAAGCAAAGTAAAGTAGGATTTTCAGTACGAAATTACAACAACTACCCTCTACTTGACACTTCGAGACTCGTAGTAGTTATTGTAATTAGGCCTTTTTTATTATGCTCACATGATCTGTAAATATCATTGATTTTCACGGTTGTAAACCAGTACCAGTACAAGATCCAACTTTTGTTGTATACAATGGAATTCAATAATCTATACAGATCATGTAAGCATAATCAAAAAGGCCTATTGTGTGCTGAAAATCTTACTATACTTTGCTTTGCTGAAAACGAAGCTCAAAAAAACACGCCTAATATAATGTTGTATGTAAGTGGGTTCTGCATTTTGATTTCCGATTTCAGATTTTGCGTATTCAATCGAACGTAAGAATTCAAATTGTTTTGTTAATTGTTGGTATTCGCACGCTTTATTTCGTTTTCTATACATATAATTCTTTTACAAATTTTAAAACAATGTATTTTGAAATGTGCACAGATTTTTTTATAAACCTTCTTAATTATTAATTAACAAGTGCACTCTTTGTGTTTTTGGAATACGAAAAGTGATCAAAAGTGCGAAATAATTTTTTCAATTTAACAAATGCATACTTGCATATATAATTGTGCAAGTATACATTTTACATACTTATTACAGATTATAAATTATGCTAAAAATTAAATTATATTATATATTATAAATATAAAAAAAAACTATTTTTCCCCACAAAATACAAAAAAAAAACGTTTTCGCTAAACTGTGTTAAAATATATTTTTTTTTCAATATGACTTCGAAATTTAAAGCATTAAAATCAACGGAAAAAAATGTATTTTTTTAATATATGCAAAAAAAAAACTGAAGTTACAAAATCTCTTTTAACAAAAGTGAAAAATACCGTGGTAGTTCATTTTCCCTGATTAATATTATGAGATGGATTTCAGGTTGACAAATAGTTATTATATTAATTTATTTGGCATTGTAACGAAATTATAACAGGAATTCCATTTGAAACCAACAATTTCAAAAACTTTAAAAATTATTAAAATAAACTGTGTGTAGTATGCCGAACACAGTCGCACACAATTGATTTCCCACCATAATAATGGCCGCCCGAATGAAATGAAGTCCCTGCAGCAAATTGTATAAGTATGCGTGCGGCAGCAATAGACTATTTCGCGAAGCTATCCCTTTCACAACTGTGCGTTCTCTTTCAATTAAACGTCAAACCAACTTGTAGGAAAACAAACCAAATTTTATATGGCGGGAGGTATGATTTATTTCGTTTTATGACTAAAAGTCTATGATAAAGGGCAAAATACTACCTAAGAACATTACCGAAAGCTGGAATATAATTAAGGAATTCGAATTAAAAATTTCAAAAGCAAATCAAACTATATATGTCCTGTGAAAACTTTGTGTATATGCGTTGTTGGACAAAGTGTATTAGGTATATGTTTAAAAGAGCTCACGGGATTGGCAATAAAGTCTCTATAAATGCTTCCCGGTGCAAATTGCACTATCCTAACATGAGAACATGTTTCAAAAAGGCCGGCTTTACATTTGCAGTGAGCAGATTCGATTGCACCACTGAAATCTACCAACACCCAAGTTGCTTTTCACCTAGACGATGGGAATGGAGAACCTAAATGTAGTAACATACAGTTATTAAACGGTTATCATGCAATTCGCAGAAACCTTTATAATCTTCAAACCATCCGGCTTCAAAAAGATCTTGGCCTTTGGTGATGCTCTGACTATTACTGCACTCACTTCCAGTGTATACCAAATTTGTTCTTATGAAATAATTAAAAATTTAAACAACATTCTTTCCCGACCATCTCAATTTTTTTCTATGTAGCGGACTTTATTCAGCAAATCAAGGTTTTTTGCGTAAACAGATAGCTCCAATTTTATAAGGAAAAGTTATTCATTAAGTTATATATTATGCATTTTAAAATTACTAGATTAAAGTTACTTTTAACAAATACTAATGTGGTAGGTCACTTTTTATGTTTGATTGCTACAAAAAAAATAAACAATATCTATCCGATTTAAGAGCATTTATATCAATTTTAAATAAATTCGAATCTATGCCTATCTCCCGCCACATAAAATTTAGTATGTTTTCCTACAAGTTTCTCAGATGTCACTTTGTTTTTTTTTTCTTATTTCACACTGAAGTTGTCGCGAACTACCCTATGGTGCTCCCTTGATTTGTACAGGCACAAATACTTATGCAGCTTGTAGGCAGAAGTACCGTTTCTGCTCTCAGTCGACTGTCTAGTTTGGTTAGTCTATACTCGCTGCTCCACCGAGGTCGGAAATGAACTCACTGCAAAAAAAAAGAGATTGCAGTTGATGCTTTGGCATAGTTGAGGTCTGCAACTTTATATTTCCGTAACTCGAAAGCTGACTTTAAGGCAGAACTTGCCTGTAACTTCCTCACACAGTTGACTTAGAAAAGGTTGAAGGAGCTCGGCAAACTGAAGCTTGCAATTTTTGTGAGGGAATCAGTTATGAAGGGTTTTGGTTGTGAATGAGGCCAAAGTAAAGAATTCTGTATAGAAAAAAAGAAACCTAACTCAGAAGAATAGGACAGAGCGCCACAATAGAGAGTTAAAAGTTTGAGATATACGTGGAGCGAAAAGTGTTGTTATAAATAAATGTGTTCAGCAAATGAAAATCAACCAATGTTTGTGTGATCAATCTTCGGTTTTAAGCGCTAGATTTTCGCACATCGGCTTCACTCAAAAGAATTTTGCTGTCACATTTACCATTTTATCAACAGGTCTTGAAAGTGTTTACTTACAGCACAATTTGTTAATATTTTCGCAGAAACACCACTGGATACATAGCTGCTATCTATACCAAGTGTTGTCATTCTACTTTTTCAATAAGAAAATTAATCGCTTGTTTGCTATTTGTGTAATTTGGTCTGAACAAGATGTATCCACAACTCAAAAATTAGATCAGTCGGTAGCGCCACCTGTCCCACGTCGCCACGTGGCGAACTGTCAACCTCCATAAATGTCAGCTTATAAAGCTGCTCATGTGACCGAGCTAGGCCAATTAAAACTGAGATAAGTCAAGTCAACCAGCTGTCAAACTTAGTAAACTCGATAGGGATACTTGAACGTTCCCATTCTTGTGAAATCCTTGTGAATGCAAATGTAACAAACGTCAACGAATCGAACAAAAAATATGAAAATGCTAACATTTAGTGGAAGGAATAGGCGCATAGCAAATTTAAGGCGGTGATGAAGAAGAACACTGCTTCATATGTTTCTGAAGATGAAGAATGTTTAATATACACCCTTCATTCGCAATAAGTCACAAAAGAATATAAATTCTATCATAATATTGCCAAATAAAAGATAAAACAACCTTCAAAGCATTTACTTTATTCATATTTTTACTACAAAAGTTCGGTCTTTCCGCCCGTCAGATGGCGCCCTTAAAAATAAAGTGAGATGGGCATACACAGATCAAGTTTCTGGGGTCGCATACATTTTGAAAACTTAAAAAAAGGACACCTTTTTTTAAATAAGTTAACGTTCGCGATACATTCATCCAGGAGAACGATTCAGTAGGTCACAGGACTATTATGAAATGTAAATATTTATTGCTAGGGGTACAGAAGGAAACATTTTGCTAAAAAAAATTTGTGGATTAATTGTAGCTCAGCAGAATGGTAAATGACAGCTCGGGGCACTAAGAGAATGAAGACCCTAAAACTCTTTCAAAATGACTGTTGAATGGTAAGTTAAATGAAGCAAAATTCAAGTCGCATAAAGTGCATAGCAGTGTCCTAGAAAATAGGACTGACAAAATTATATCTGAAAAGTCGCAATTTGTAGCTGAGCGAGTTGGACACAACCGAAGAAAGAGTTAAATATTAGCGAATATTCAGAACTAATGGAAATGATTTCGGAACTTCCCGAGCTTGATATGATCTGCGCGATCACAGACCGCTTCAACAAAAAATGCTCTTCGGAGTTCACTTAAAGAATCATGCGTGTTAGCAATAAATCAAAAATGGACTCGGGTGTGGGTGGTGGAACACATTAACCCCACCGAAATGCCTCAATGAGTTTGGGCAAAAGGCGCAGTGAGTTTCAAGTGGAACTATTAAGGATAGCGCAAACCTCTTCTAAAATTCAAGTCCCTATTAAAGGTGCTAAAATCAATAAGCAGTCACGAAGAGTCAATCATATGAAGACCTTTAGCTCACCCTTTCTTGATTGACTCCGAATCTGTGCTGCACTGCTTTAGCATCCTCCAAACGCTTAGTGGCTGGAAAAAAAAATAAAAATATGGTGTCTTCCTGTCCTTGCGGGAACTGAGGAAAATGAAAAAGATAGTGAACATGCCTAAAAAAGGCTCGGAAATCCACTTTATATGACATGAACCTTTCTGTGCGATATCCAAATAAGCTTTAAATTTGTCTTTACAACGCTGGGAGCACAACAAGTGCATTTTATATTGGGAGAACATCCTATGTCTTTAGAAAAGTCACAAATGCTATTTAAAAACGAAAACGCAAATTAAGATCTGGCGAGGGAAAGGGAGTGAATTCTTCCGAATTTTAATTCATAAAATTAAAAAATTTTAGTTTCCACTAGGAAATAAATCTGGGACTGTGGAATTCATTCAAATTGATTTTCACCAGAGACCTCATTTAGTATATATATTCTGAATCAGGATCACATTCTGAATCGATTTAGCCATGTCCGTCTGTCAGTCTATCTGTCTGTTGAAAGCACGATAGCTCCCAATGGGATTCACATATGCGAATGATATTTGGTGAAAGGACTTCTTTTTATCGTCGTTAGATTGGTATTAAAAATGGGATATGTCGGTCAAGTAGTTCTGGTACCTCCCATACAAAATCAATATTAGACCCATGTGTCTCTGTCGGTTGAAAACACGATAGCGTCCAAAAGAATCCACATAGGCAAGTGAAATTTTGTGAGAGGACCAACTTGTATAGTCGTCAGGTTGATATTAAAATTGGACTATGCCGATCGTGCAGTTCTGGTATCTCCCATACAAATCAATTTTGCATGACTTGTATGCAGTGGATGGTATCAAAGCATCGGCCAGGCCGATGATAGCACTTTAACATGTTTTAATAAAAATTAACCAGTGATCACAAAGCTGAAAATGGTATGTTTTTGAATAAGAAATCCGTATCGAATATCATCAACATTTATTTAACTTAAATCTGTAACGCCTAGCAAAACAGGCGAAGGTCCGCTAGTTACAAATAAATACACTGCGATTTTTTCCGTTCTCAACGGATCCTTGTTCATATTTTCCTGCACGTGGAAATGCCTTTGGACTGTTTCCTATCCGACCAATATCCAACAACCCATTTACAGTCCGTTGGATGAACCCACCCACTGGTATCCCAAATTACTCAATTAGCGTCAGAAAGGGTTATCGGACGCTATAATCTGACAGCTAATAAAACCTAAGTCTTGCAGGAAAAGAAAGTGCATGGTTATCCACCGTAACGAATTGACAAATTAAGTTCATTAAAAAATTAAGAACGGAACGTCTTCAATTATGCATTAGCAGTCACTGCGTGCTAACGAAAGTATAGGCAGTCCACCAACTTCAGTTGTCTGTAAAATGTCAAAGTGCCTGACCGCTCTTGTAGGGATAGTATTTGTCCTTTCTAAAGCCGTGGGCATTATACCTTTCAGTTATAATATCAAGCGGAAAAAAGCCAGAATTTCAACGCGCTGGCGGTGCTACTCGGTCGTCGTTTTAATTGCAATCATAGTGCTTACTCCAATATCCACGGTTACCCTCTACGCCCAAATGAGCATCTTAAAGCAACTGAAATTTTTAGCCTTCGTCAGGTACACACGTTACCTCATTCTTCATTTGTGTGCTATATTCACCGTGCTCACCCAGCTGCTGAAGGACCGTTCGGGGATACACTTTTGCAACGAAACTCTCCGTATGTTCAATTTGATTGTGTTGCTTCGCACAAAAGATGACAAAACCATGTTTTGTAGAAGCTTTCTGCGAAAACTGGTCACCAAGATGATAACAGTACTGCCCATAACCATGATGACTTT
The DNA here is from genome assembly GCA_916610125.1 of Cheilosia vulpina. NCBI lineage: Eukaryota > Metazoa > Arthropoda > Insecta > Diptera > Syrphidae > Cheilosia > Cheilosia vulpina. The sequence continues at coordinate 30,120,468 of OU744278.1, forward strand.
CAGCTACTTCGTGATTAAGTGGGAACAGTTGACTACGGTCTATGTTTTTTCTTTGCTCTCAGTGTTCTGTTGTCAGTTGGTGCTGATTTTGACACTTAATATGTTCTACTGCGCGACGTTGATACTCACAGAACTCATACGCGCATTCAATAGTCACCTAAAGGGAGTACTGAGGGAAATAAGGACACTGGCCAAGCAGCCGGGTCGAGCTAATTCACTAAAGATGCAAAAGTACTGCGAATTTGCTGACATCTTGGACAGGACGATGGATTTTCATAGGAAAGTCAGCAGCCTCAGTGGCAAGGTTAACCATCAGTACCAGGTGCAACTAGTGTGCTTCCTACTGTACGCGTCCTCTGAAATCGTTGTCCAGTGCTATGTCACTTATTTTGTTTATACCAGGGCGAACTATCTTGATATTCTGATGACTGTGCGAATGACTTTGTACACCTTTAGTTGGATTATGGAGTTGGCGTTGATTATAAGCGTTGCAGAGGGGTTTAAAAAGTGCGTAGCCCAAACAAAGTGGGTTTTGAGGACTGGCGCGGAGATAGCTGGCGTCGATGTCCGGCTTGAGAGGACGGTGAGCATTTTAAAAATATCTTTTGTCTTAGTATGCTAATGCCCTGGTTTTTGTTTTTAAAAGGTGGAACATTTGGTTTTGTACCTGCGTGAAGGGAAGATGCAGTTTGCAGCGTGCGGCTCATTCGATGTTGATAATCGTTGCCTCTTTATGATATACCGACGGCTGCTGATGTCAATTGTAATGCTAGTGCAGTTTGATAGGCTCATAAAATCATAAAAAGCTAGAGGAAGTAGCTCTTATTATAAAAATTAAATAATCAAATTGTTGTGTCAGTGGCTTGGTGTTCCGACCGTAGTGCGAACAAGATTTCCAAATTAGCGCACAAATAGAAAATATTCAATGAACAGTTCAAGAAAGAAGCTAACGCAGTAGCCTTTCCTTCGTACATCATAAGGCGTTTTTCTTTTTTAGTTCAGAGCTTAGCTCTGAACCGAGCTCGAGCATTATGAGCGCTCTCTGAACCGAGCGTACTCAGATCGTTCTGATGTAATTATGAAACACACTTGAGCACATATAGCTGTCATTTGTAATAAAGTATATGTATAAATTGAATATTTATTAATTGTTGTTTATTAAACTGGTGGTTAACCTACAGTTCCAGGGCAACACGGTTCGTCCGCCATTTCAATTATTTTGTTTATCCTGTTTTTTTTCTGTCAAAAGTGTGTAATCAGCTTTGTACTCAGCCTGCTCAGTCAATTTATTCTGAGCTCATAGAGCGCCCTCTGATTATGCCCTGAGAGAAAAAACAAAAACACAAATTCTGAGCTCTGATGTATCTGAGCTAAAAAAGAAACACGAACTTTTTGTATAACAGTTCAGGTTGTGCTCTGAACTAAAAAAAAAATGCCTACGATGTACCTGAAACCAGTTAAAATGATCCTTTTAATAAATTGCCTGGCTGCATTTAAGTCGTGTACAATCTCACCAACCCCTTTGATGTCAAAAACTAAATCTAAGTAAGGGAATGTGACAACATCTGAAAGGGCATTCCATTACAATAGCGGCTCACATAATGTGACGTTTATTCAAAGGTGCTCAGGTGTTCACTGCACGTGCACACCCTGTCCAAATCTATTATTAAAATGCACTGAACTTATGTTCATTATGAAACGCATTGCTGTTTCTTTGCAATAATTTATATGCATATTAACTAATTAATATTTGTAAATGTATAGTTGAAATCTATACAATATATTAAAAAAATTATATCCAACCAAAATCCATAATTCCAATTTACAGTCGAAGTAACTTAGTGATAACGAAACTTATCCATCGGGGTGTTCATCTCGCTTTAGAGCACCGTGGGCAGGCAAAATAACGTACAAACAACAACACAAAATTAAAAATAAAAAACCCTTTTCCAAATCTACCTGACTTGGTGTTCTCCTAGATCAAGCGCACCTCGTTGCAGTTCGCACTTGTAGTTTCATTATACCCTCCACCACGGTTACCTTTATAGTGACTTTGTCGCTATATCTAGTGGAATTTTCAAAAGTTTAGTGACAAAAATTAATTTTTTGTCACTAGCAAATTTTAGTATTCGAGTTTGACACTTGCAAATTGCAATATTCAATTTGATTTGTGCGTGTTGTTTATTGTTTTGTTGTTATTTTTTTATAAGTATTTAAATATTGCAAGTTTTTGATTTGTTGTTCAAAATAAAAATGTTGTTAAAATTGAATTTTATTTTTTTCATTTGTAGGTAGTGAACATTTTTTTTTCTAGTGATTTTTTTATTAAATTTTACCATATCTGGTGGATTTCTTGGTTCGAGTTAGTGACTTTTTTTTTAAGTTAACGGCAACCCTGCCCTCCACAGAAAGGTATATTCACTTTCGGCCCTACCAATAATCAACTTTAGTCTGGCAGTTTGCGCAAAGACTCCACACTTTCCAAAATCCCTTTACCAATAAACAAATATAATTGCCAGAATATTGCTAACTGTAGGGTTAATTATTGATGTTAAGAAACCCATGTTTTTCTCGGGAATTAGCTAATTTTGTTTTCCATGGGGAAAAAATCAATCTTTTTCTTGATTCGGATTACTTTTTGTAAAACTCGATTTTTTTCAGATTTACACATACTACAACAAATACAGCACAGCTGTTTTATGTCATTTAAAGAAGTTTGTTTTAAAACAGATGTGCAAAGTTCCGTGAAAACCAAAATAAAGAAATATATAAACAGCAATGGACATAGTTTTGGAGGAATTATTTTCTTCATTATTTTCCTCATCATCTGCAAACTACGATTCACCGAAACTACTCCATTTGTATCTAAAACAGAGGAAGCATTTTTCAAGCCGATTTCCATGGTTGATTTTACCAAAAACAAATGCAATTTGAACAGCTGATATTGTTGTCAAATAACGCACTAATCCATTCACAAAAGCAGCTCAATTTCGTTGCATGTTCCATGAGCCGCATAAAATCTGAGATCTGAAAAAGATTTTTGGTGGTCCCAATGGAAAACGACATAAATAAATCCTCCCTAAATGTCATATTCAAGAGGAGTGTTGCCCAACCCACAAAAATGATGGTATGGATTTTCGTAATAGGAGCGAATTTAAATACACTTTTTTTCAGCGTGAACGTTGACAATTATTAGCTTATTTTAGTAAATTGTAAATGTTTTCGTACTTAATTCGTTGGAATACAACAATGCAAGTTGTTTTTAAGTTTAGCAAAGACAAATTTTTACAAATGCATGCCCAAAATTGAAAATTATTGCATTTCTGTTTTATTTCTAAACACTTTGAAATATATATTTCGAATATTTTCATTTAATGAAATGCTGGGTATCTTTTTTAACCGCTAGTGGTTGCTTTTTTTGATTGGTTTTCCTTTTTTAATAGTTTGCAAGTTACGAATGCATATGTAGTAAAAAATAAAATTGATATAAGTTTAGGATGTTTCCAAGACTTTCTTGAAAGTCGTCGAGAAGAGAATAAAATATGTGTTCACTTAAGATTGGACAGCTCATAGAATACCGACTTTTTTGTACAATTCTCAGTACCCTAGGCAGGTAATGTTTGGCTGCAACCAAACCCCCTTTGAAACTTCGCGTTGACTTCGCGGAAATATAGATATAAGAATTGTCAGCATTCAGCAAAATCCCCGCGAAATAATAAATGTAGGAACTTTTGGAGGAATAACAGGTAGTATGTGCGGATTCAAGATAAACAGAATTCTGTTTTATTTAGTGTGAATTCATAGAGGAGTACGCATGACAGTTTTCGTGTAGAAAAATGTTCGCAAGTTTATATTTTCCAGAATGAATTTAACATTTTGTCGCTTTCTAAGTTTCCCGAATTAAGTAATTGAGCTATACATTTTCAAAAGATCATTACAAGATTTACAAGCACTGTGCTTGGCAGAATGAAATTCAAAAACGCTTTTGGCTTCCTACGTGAGTTTTTAATTTATTCTAAAACAAAATAGCCCGCTAATATTTCTTTTTTCAAAAATATTCACTTGCTAACCATTCAATCTTTAGATCAATAAGCTTCGATTTGCATAATCAGCCTAACAAACTGTGTTCCGACACAAATTCACTCATAAATCAATCGTGAAGGATTACAAAGGAAAGTGTACTATAAAAAGTACCAAAAATTGTGTCCGATCGAAGGAGAGGCCATCACTGATTTGCATATGATATTTGACAGATCAGCTGATATTTTTTGTTTGGTTTTTTGCTTATAATAAGCTTCAAACGGCCTTTGAAAGATATCTGTTGGGCTAATTAATTTGCGATTTATATATTCCTTTTCTTAGAATAAAATCCTCGTTCTGAAATAAAACATTGACCTTGTTTTTCACGAAAACAAATTATGAAATTTGAATTCTGCGACGACAAAAAATGTTATAGATTCTAAGAAAGTTGTCGCACTAGCAAATGTGCAAGTCTAATTGTTTATTGGTACCGTTTCACTAATGTAAATTTTTAATAAAGCTGGCAACTAGCTAATCGTCGACATTAGTGTTTGATTATTAGTAAGGGCGTTTGTCATCACATTTGTAACGCCAAGGAGTCACCGGAGACGTCATAAAGTATATATATTCTGAATCAGGATCACGTTCCGATTCGATTTAGCCATGTCTGTCTGTCTGTCAGTCTGTCTGTCCGTCTGTCTGTTGAAAGCACGATAGCGCCTAATTGGATTGATGTATGCGAATGAAATTTGGTGAAAGGACTTTTTTTTATCGTCGTCAAGTTGCTATTAAAAATGGGCTATGTCGGTCAAGTAGTTCGGGTAACTCCCATACAAAATCAATATTAGACCCATGTGTCTCTCTGTTGGTTGAAAACACGATTGCGTCCAAAGGAATCAACCTAGGCGAATGAAATTTGGTGAAAGGACTTTTTGTATCGTCGTCAAGTTGGTATTAAAAATGGGCTATGTCGGTCAAGTAGTTCGGGTAACTCCCATAAAAAATCAATTTTGCATGCATTGTACGCAGTGGAGGGTATCAAAGCATCGGCCAGGCCGATAACAATTTTTCTTGTTTTCGTTTTCGTTCCACCCTGGCAAACATACTTGTTTTGCTTGTGCGGTGTGAGTGTCGACTACAACTTACAACAGCCAGAACCAGCGTCCCATTTCCACCCTTGTGCTTCTTTCTCCTGTGGTGCGCTATTCTTTGCAGAACCTCAAGGCACAAGTTAGAATTTCATATAATTTTTCATTCTCATTCGGTTCCTCTGAGTGTATAAATATGAAATAGAAGTCGGTTGCGGAATGAAAAACTTTGAATTCGAATATTTGAAATTGCAACTGTCTAAATGCTAATTACTTTTAAACCATTTTCGCAGTTGTGTTCAGCTTATAAATTGGAAAAATATTATTATGGTCGGCCATTCCCAACCTTTTCAAATTTAATTTAATCTTTTATTAGGCACTTTCATGAAAAAAAAAACATTATGAATCCAAGCTTTGACTGTGTGGTTGCCCTTCTATCAGCAAAGTCTTCTGTTGGCCTTGCCTGCTTCTTTTAAAATTATCAGATCACTTTAGAGTTGCTGTAAATAAGCACATTGTTTCCCAATAGAAAAAGTAAAAAAAAAAAATAAAACAAAAAAATAAATATATCTACCTATACGAAAACTAAGTAATGGGATCGTTAAAAACAAAAAACGGAAGAAAATATAGTAAACACCCTACTGAAAGCACCACGGTACGTCACTGCTCATATTCAATGAAATGTGGGGATTGATCATAGTCAAATCTCTTCATCGATGTATTTTGTGCACAGAAAATCATCTCTAGACGGTTACAACTCGTTCTTTCTTATTTCAGAAGAAAACCCCACTACTCAGGTAGTTCCTTTCGGCCGAAATCAGAGCTCAAAAGCCCTATTACTCTCGAAGTGATCTGTGTTCGATTGGTTTGAGCTCTTGAATTTGTATGATTATGTTATGATGCAGGCCCAAATCTTGAAGTTCAATTTTCCAAGTTGAGGACGGATTTGATTTATCTTAAATAAAGCTATATCTCCTCATTTCGTGCATTTTTTTTGTCTTGTTGGAAGCTTTTTGGAACTAGCGTTGAAAATGTTATGCAGTCGAAGAAATACTTATTTTTTGACCAACTACGATCAGGGAAGTTCTATCTGTGCTACCGATTGCTATTATTCTTCCCAGATCACCCCGACTGCTGCTCACTGATATTTCCGATTAAATGCTAGTGCGTGGTTCCTGCCAACCAATAAACTGTGTTCGTTCCGTTTGTTGTTATTTTTCACTCAAGCCAGTGGGGACATTCCGCTTTGATGCATAAATGAATGCTACCAGGAAATTATTTGGCTGTACACAGTCGAGGCGTTATATGTGTTGAAAAGAAAAAAAATATTAAGTATTCTCTATTGATCTCAAGTTAAATTTTGTTACGATTTGGGCACGTAGATCTTTTGGCCAGCCTCGGCCTTCTTATTTAGTATCACTGCCATCTTCCCATATCATGATCTTTGAGCGTAGCTACTAACATTGCTGCCTGTTGAAAAATGTATTCCGAAAGAACTTTTGCCTAATCAAATATTTTTGGCTTTCCTAAAATTCATATCGCTGTCTCCTCGACGTCCCTAATGTTGTCAAAGGTAGCACCGCCTCTTTACAATTTTTTTTTAGAAATATTTTCTTATTGCATGTAATTGTACACACTTGAAAATCTCAATCAAAAAAGCTTGTTTCAAATTGACCCGAACAAAATCTCAACCAGTGCACACAAAACCCAACCCAATTGTCATTCGATCGGCCTACGTAAATTCTTCTCCGTACTCTGTGAGTGGATCGCCTTGCGCCCCAGACAGACCACTGCTCTGAACCGAACGTGGGTGCACAAATTGTACACTTAACTTTGTCATAAAACAATATTTCCTCATTCAAGCAGTCTGTCCCGCATTGGGCCTCATTTATGCGCCCAGATTGTTTGTCTATGTTGAAAAAAACAACCATTGCAAACCTAAAAAATCTCCCATGGACCTGAATTTCATTGAAAAACATTAGACAATACTGCCTCAGACCTCTCCGCATAAGTAATAGCAGGCGCAAACTCACTCCCGTTGCTTACTGCTATTCGTGCTCTGTCCAGACAATGTGTCCGCCGCACTGGAGCGACCCAAACTACATGGCTAATTTGAAATCATTTATTTACTCAACAGAAAATTGTGAAAAATGTTTATAGTTTATTTCACTCCGCAATAGAGTATCTGAGACAGCACTATGAATAGCAACTGTAACTGCCGATACTTATCGCCGGTGTACTGTTTAGTCGTATTCGTATAGGTAAAGCGATTCATATTGTAATTTTCCATTAGGCAAGCACTGCGATTTAAGTGTAGATAGTGTTACGCGATGACCGCTGGGATAAAGAGAACATTTACGCCCTGAATCGGGTCGATGACGAGTGTTGTTTTGACACTGGCAATGGAAATTTGTAACGCGTAATGGGATGACACTCAAAAAAGTCACCAATCAGTTTGGATATTAAAAAAAAAGTGGATACCAACAATCGAAATTAATAGTGATCGTTTATACGCCCTTTGACTATGAATGTGGCATTCAATTGAATAAATTTCATGATCTGTTAGGCATAGTTGCAGAGAAGAATACTTTGAGTAGGATCATTTTGTGTTGGGCAGCTTTTGTGCAGTTCCTAGATTTTTGTGCCGATCAGGTCCATTTTATTACGCTTATTCAAAAAGCGGAAACAATAAACTTGTGGAACTTACAATGGAATAATTTAAACTAAATTAAACTGAAAAAATACAACTCTGAGCGACGATATGCGCGCCAAAAAGGATATGGCAACTTAGACTTTTTTGAGAGTGAAATTGATAAATCCGAATTTTTTAGCGGTCCGTATCGTTCTGTAGCCGCTTTATAAAAGGCCATAATTGATGCTGGGAGTTACAAAGCAAAACAAGGGAACTGACCTGAATTGGTAAGGGTTTGGAGTAAAGTAGATCAGTGTCTGACGCACGTCCAAATCAACGTCGAAAATGCTTAAAAAATGGGTCAAAAGAACAACTAATATACGATTCCGTCCAAAAACGAGTCCAAATCACGTCCATAAATGCATTAGCAGAATATAGATTAGCTGCGTTCTAAGACATTGAAGGAGTCTTTAATAATTTTAAAATTTGCGCAGTGAAGAGAGCACTTCAGAACTCGAATGTTGATCAATCTCTCTGTAATGTGATCTTGAGCTCGCTCAGTGCAAGGAACTTTATGTGACACTGACCTCCGAGTGACTGCTTCGAGAGGCACTGCACAGAGGAATCCTCTCCCCCTTACTCTGGGTCCTTGTCATTAATGAAATACTTATGAAATTCAACAACATGGGAGTCAAAGTAAATGCGTATGCAGATGATGTAGTTATATTTACCAAGAGTAAGTTTTTACCGACCATAAGCGACCTGTTAGGAAACTCGCTTAGGGTGTTAAATACGTGGACAAAACAATGCGGCCTTGGGGTCAATCCGCAGAAAGCCGAGCTTGCCTTGTTCACGAATAAAAGAATAACACCGCAATTCGAGCCACCAACTCTGGAATGAATACTCCTAATGGTAGCAGATAGTGCGAGATATTTGGGAATTGTCCTTGATAGGAAACTTAATTGGAAGCCGAATGTCAATGAAAGGGTCAAGAAAGCAGCGAATGCTGTCCACGCATGAAACCGCATCTTTGGCAGGAGTTGGGGACCAAACCCCAAAATTATCCTCTGCGATCGTGCGAGCAATACTAACATATGGCAATCTTGTCTGGTTTCAAACCGCCAGGAAATCGACCAATCTAAAGTCAATGACTAAAATACAAAGAATAGCATGAATAGGGACACCAGCGCAGTGAGAACCACACCTTCAGCTGGACTAGAGGCAATTCTTAATCTGACACCTCTAGACCTATACATGAAAGTATCTGCTGCCAAAAGTGCCTTAAGGATCACCCAAACTAACCCTTGCAATTTTGGACATGCGAAGATATTAAGTAAACACGTAGGGAACGTTGTCACTTCTGACTATACGTGTCCCCATCTGAACTTTGAAAGACCATTCACCTGCTCCTTTCCGAGTAGGGAGGAATGGAACACAAATGAACCCACAAAAAGAAAATCAATATGTGGAACCGGTACCGTCAGATTCTCTGAGGCTTTAAATATACATTGCTCCATCAGACTACCTGATAGTGTCTTCCAGACGGATGTTCTGGCTATCGCTGAAGCGGCCCGCAAGGCTTCAATATATCGCCGTAGCGATATTACCATCTTCATCGACAGTCAGGCGGCAATAAAAGCAGTTTCTGCTAATAAAATAAAATCCAAATTAGTTCACCGCTGCCGCGAAGAGCTGAAGGTCGTTTGCTGGGTCCCTGGACACAGAGACAGAACCGGTAATGAGAGGGCAGATGAACTGGCGAGGAAGGGGTCTGTAGTGGATATTGATAGTTTGACAGGTCATCGCTGTCTAAGTTAGTAGGGGCTCTAACTGGTCATCAATTCCTAAGAAACCACGCAATGAAACTATATCTCAAAGATGACTACATATGTAGAGGCTGCGGAGACGAGGAGATCCACGAGGATACACCTCACTTCCTCTGTCATTGCCCGAGTCTTTGTCGCTTAAGGAACAGAACACTTGGAAGCTATTATACTTCCATGACTTACAAGAACTTTCTGATGTCTCACTGTCTGATCTTTTAGGGTTTTTAAGAACATCCGGATGGCTAGACAGCGTCTATCAACCACAAGAAGAGGGGATGAATAATACCGATGCAACACCAACGGTCGACCCCAACAAGGGCATCACAAAGGGTTCACGAGGACCTAAGTGGGGTAGCGTAGCGTTTTCCCAGCTCCACCCACCCGTTTACCTAACCTAACCTAAGGAATCGCGTTCCAATTGAGTGAAAATTCGTGTCAAAAATATTGTTTAAACACGCGTCCAAAGTTAAATGCAAATAGAGTTAAAAATCGCTTTCATATTGTGTCCAGAACTACAACCGAATCGAGCCAAATCGTGTCCTTAAATCAAGTCGAAATTAAGTCCACCAACGATTCTAAAATCACGCCAAAAACAGGTCCAAAATTCCATCCTAATGGAGTGTAAGATTGCTTCCAAGTCGACCTTAAAACAAGCCTAGATTAGCGTCGAAAAGCTTTTTGAAAAACGAGCTCAAAAACGAGTCAAAACAAATTCTAAATTCTAATCCAAAACCCCGTCAAAAAACGAGGCCAAAATCGGGTCCAAGACGATGAAGAATCGCACGGAAGTATACCTAACCCTGGGTTCGTCCTTGGCCGTTGATGCGAAGAAAGATTAATTCGTTTTTTTTTTCTTTTTGTTGTTAAAATCATGAGCTCGGTTTGACTCGAGTTTTCAGCAAAAGCACACGTTTTGGTTTTTGCAAAACCTCACTAGGGAGGTAATCATAGGTACGCTATGATTACGAAAGGAAAAAATGGTGATACTCGGCGCAGTGGCTTAGTGGTTAGTGTGCTGGACTACTAAGCGAAGGGTCTCAGGTTCGAATCCCGAGAAAAACCCAAATTCCAACTTAAGGTTTTTTTCACTGCGCCACCTCTCGCGAACGTCTGACAAACATCCGAGAGTATAACTGTCAGGAAAGAGCTTCTCAATTGGCCGTTTGGACTCGGCATACAATTGTAGATCCCTTCCATTCGTCCCAAAAATAAAAACTAACACAAGACGAATGGTTGTGAGAAACTAGGCTTGGGTCCATAAGGACCTGTTGCGCCAATTATTTATTTATTTTAATATCACCATATCGTCCGCATATACGACATCCCTAATTCATTTTCCTTCCTAAACGACTCTCTTACTACGCGTATAGAAATAGTCCCATTACTTAGATCCATACCTAGCTGCTTAAAGGTTAGAACTACTTTAGTGTGTACATAGTTGGAAGCCCCTTCAATGTCAGAAAAGTCTGTAGCGTTTAGGTATTCCGGAAGAGAAATCTACTAAGTCAATGTGACGGGAGTGGCGTAAGGCTTTAGTTCTCCTGCCACAGCCATATTTCTTATGAAAACTTCAAGTGCTGCTAGACCCATAAGCAGAAGTCACAGTCTCCTCCCGTATACCAACACTTCCGGACAATCAAAATCCCAATATCTCGACCCTACAAACTATCTTCTTAAAACGAGGAAGTTCCAAGCCTCCTAAGCACCTTTGATCTATAGCCAAGCGGGTGCTGAACCTTGTACCACCTTGTTACTTCATTTAATTCAAACAAACAAACAGACACATTCAGTGATCTAATGCTCCACATCTAAGCCGCAAACGCAAACAATCACTTCCTTCGCTAAGTGGTAAACACAACGCGCGAGTTAAGTATCCATAGCAAAACATATTGAGAAAAAAGATAACATTATTTGTATTCAATGATATCTTTAGTCTCTAGTACAGTCTTGCACACAACGCTACAATGATAACATATGTAAAAGAGATAATATCGTTTGTATACAATGTTGGAATATTATCTCTTCTTCATTATCAAGCAAGACGATTGTACGCTTGGGTCTCCTTGTAGATAGATAAGAAAAGTATATAAATACGACTGTATGATGAATTTATCGACAGTCTTATTGTAACTACATAGTAGCCTTAAGCTCCTTTTAGAATTAGTAAAAAGTATTTCAATAATAAAGGACATAGTTCCAAATAAATATTGTTTAATTTTAAAAGTAAGAACCAAGTGTTTTAATTGGCGATCCTGCCAGGAGGTTAAATATACTTTTTAACTTCAATCGAGCGGACCTCGGGAACAAGTAGTGAAATCTAGTATAAACAGAACACTCGCGTTACCGGTTACAAGAATTACCTAGCATAGCAGGTACAAATATAGCTCCTTCGTACGAAGCAGCAAAGCAATTCAGTGAAAGTGTATATGTGGAAAAAAAAAACACACAAATTCGACGACAACAGACACAAGTTCAAAATGGAACAACTCGCAGTATTAATGGCAAGATTAGAAGCTTTAGAAACCAGGTGCAACACAGTAACACAAACCCTAGAGCACACACGCACAGAGAATGCAAGGTTAGCAGCAATAATAACTAACCAAAATCAAATAAACACTAATTTAGAAACAAAACTAAATGAAGTAAAATCTGGATTAGGCATAGTACCAAACATACCTGTGCTAGAGGAAATAAGAACCACATATACAGATGGTAGTGAAATACAGTTAGACGCATTTAAAAGCCTACCTATTTTCAACGGCGATCAATCAAATTATCGGTCGTGGCGCGAAGAAGCATCCAGATTAATGGACAGCATTAAAAACCTCAAAACACACAGTAAGTACGCAGCAGCATTGACTATAGTGAAAAGTAAAATACAGGGTGCAGCCGCGAATGTGTTAACTAATTATAACACAATTTTTAATTTTGAGGCGATACGTAACAGATTAGATTATACGTACTCTAATCAAGAACCTCTATACGTGCTACAAGACATGATGAAAGCCATCACGCAAAAAAGAAGCACACTGTCTGAATACCACGACGAGATAAATAAAAATCTCAATTTAATAATATCAAAAATCACTATGTCAGGTGATCCGCCGAATATAATCGACAGACTAATTAAAAATGCTAACGACGACGCAGTTCGTATATTCATTGATGGTATGAGTGACAACTTTACAAGAGGATCATTATATTCAGCTACAATAAATGATCTAGAACACGCATTCGCAATTGCTCGCAGAATAGAACATGATAATGTGCACAGGCATTTACATCTCACTCAAGATAAGCACCACAAAAATATGCCACATGAACACAGAAACGAAAGAAGACCAAATTATTCGAGCCAAACAACGAATTATCAACCCCAGAAGCAATACGATAATATGCAGCAACACAATCAAGGACCACGCCTAAACCCTTCCAAGAGAAATGACGGACCACAGCCGATGGAGATAAACTCGAGACAAATTGTACATGCACAGCGACAAAATTGGAATCAATACAAACCCGATGTATATAATCCACCAGCGAAACGTGAACACAGCGGGAGTTTCAACACACACAACAGACCGCAACGATCTTATCAGCAGAACTTCAAGCAGCAGAGAGTAAATAACTCCCGACAACAACGCAGAGACGATGTCAGCAGTACATATGCAGAAGCAGATGAAACGGAATGTATGGTAAATAATAACATAAGAATAGATCATTTAAACTAGTAGACGGGTTGCCCTGCTTAAATTTAACTAGTACTATTTCTAAGAAAATTTATAAAATTCTTATTGATACTGGTGCAACCCATAATTACATTAATAGAAAATGCGATTCTAGCGAAAAAATTAAAATTAAACCTATAAAAATAAAAACAATGCATGGTTATTCTATGGTAGATACAAAGAAAGTAGTTAGGATATTAAAGAAAAATATAACATTTTTTGAATTAGAGGATATTCAGTCTTTTGATATGATATTAGGATATGAAGGACTTAAAGTTCTAAACGCGGAAATAAATTTCAGTAATATGACTCTAACTACCATAAGCAGTGTCGAATCTATTCAGAAAATTAATTACATAATTGGGGAAAATAATATTTATAAAGCAGACATAGATAGACTGATGAAGATTAATAACAGCATAGGACCGTTACCCTTTACAGATACTATAGAAGCAAGCATTAGGACGACCAATGATAATCCGGTTTATGTTAAACAATATCCATATCCCATAGCAGATAACGAATTCGTAAACAAAGAAATACAGAAACTCTTACATGACAATATAATAGAAAAAAGCCATAGTCCTTATAACAGTCCCATATGGACAGTACCTAAAAAAGGTTTGGACGAAAAAGGAAAACCAAAACGGCGCATGGTTGTTGATTTCCAAAAACTTAACGCTCACACTGTAACAGACAGATACCCCATTCCGGATGTCAACATGACAATTCAAAATTTAGGTAAAGCCAAGTACTTTACAACGTTAGATTTGGAGTCAGGTTTCCACCAAATTAAAATCAAAACAGATGATAAAGAAAAAACAGCTTTTGCTATAAATGGCGCAAAATATCATTTTAAACGAATGCCTTTCGGGCTCAAAAATGCACCAAGCATATTTCAGAGATGCGTGGACGACATTTTGAGAGACTTTGTAGGTAAATTCGTACACGTTTACATTGATGACGTATTGATATATTCTTCATCTGAGGAAGAACATATACAGCACATAAGTCAAGTATTCGACGTACTCAATAAAGCCACATTAAAAATATCTGATGAGAAAAGTAAGTTTTTTCAAGAAGAAATAGAATACTTAGGTCACATAATCAGACATGGTAGAATCACTACGAACCCTGAGAAAATAGCAGCTATAGAAAATTTTCCAGTCCCACAAACGGTAAAGGATTTGAGAGGATTTTTAGGTCTTACAGGTTACTATCGTAAGTTTATAAAAGGATACGCAAGCATAGCCAAGCCCCTGACATTATATTTACGAGGAGATAACGGTAAAGTAAACAAAAAACAAAGTAAAAATATTAAGTTAAATCTGAATGATTCAGCATTAGAAGCGATTAGAATTTTAAAAAATTATTTGAAAGAACAAGTCGAACTTTTTCAACCGGATTATAGTAAACCATTCGAGCTTACTACAGATGCATCCAACATAGCTATTGGAGCCGTACTAAGTCAGAATAAGCAACCTATACACTTCTTGTCAAGAACACTGAGTAAGACAGAAGAGAACTATAGCACAAACGAGAAAGAGCTATTAGCGATCATATGGTCCTTACAAAAACTCAGAAACTACATATATGGTATAGCAGACTTAACCATATATACCGATCACCAGAGCCTTATATATTCTGTATCAGAAAAAAATCCCAACACAAAGCTGAAACGTTGGAAGGGAATCATTGAAGACTTTGGAGCAAAATTAGTTTATAAACCAGGAAACCTAAATCTTGTAGCTGACGCATTATCACGTCAACGCATAAATACTTCTACCATAGAAACAGCACATTCAGCTGAAAGTTCTTCTAATGATATAATAAAAACTGTGAATCAGCCTTTTAATGCATACACTGCACAGTTCGAACTTATTGAAGATATAACAAATAATATCGAAACACAAATCTATTTTAGTAACAAAATAAGACTCATAATAAAGTTTAAGGACAAAGACTCTTTACTAAGGCAGATGAAAGAAGTTATACAACCCCAAAAGATTGTAGCTTTGCATACGAAATTTGAAAACATATACAAATATGGTGAAAACATAAAAAAAGAATTCCCACTAGTAAGATTTATATTCACACCAAGAAAACTTCAAGACGTAACAAATTTGGAGGAACAACTAAAACTTGTAAGGGTAACTCACGAAAGAGCACACCGAGGGTTACGTAACAATATACAAGAAATCTCAGAGAAATATTACTGGCCCGATCTAAATAAACAAGCAAAGAGTTTCAACAAAAAATGCATAGCATGTCTATTTGGAAAATATGAAAGAAAACCTATCAGAGAACCTCTGAATAATTCAGAAATACCAACACATGTGGGAACACACATTCATATGGACATATACTTCAACGACAAGTATACTTTCCTTGTAACAGTAGATAAGTATTCTAAATATACAATCCTTCGGGAAATCGAAACTCGAAACAGACTGTACGACGTTATGGAAGAGGTCTTATCTAATTATTTCCCAAAATGTGAACGACTCATGACAGATAACGAGAAGGGATTCAAAACAGAAATGGTGAACCAAATGTGTTTGAAATACAACATAACTAAAGTAGAAACTCCAGTATACAGATCGACAGCGAACGGTCAGGTAGAACGTGTAAACGGTACAATAACTGAACTGTCTAGAATATTCACAATTCAGAATAAAACAAGACTTATCGAAGAAATATTTAGAACAGTGCGTGAATTAAATAATTCTATACACTCAGTTACCGGTTTGAAACCTAGAGACATTTTCTTTAATCAAAATAAATATAGCAATAGTGAAATTATAATAAATAAACTAAACTCAGCATCCAAAAAAGTGATCGAACGTCTAAATAAAGGAACTCGACACAGAGAATATAAAAAAGGAGATAAGATAATGGTAAGAATCACAGGTCTTAGAAAGAAATCTAACGCCAGATACATAACAAGAATAGTAGAAGAAGATAAAGGAGACACTGTAATCTCTAAAGAGGGAATAAAAATTCACAAGGATAACATAAAGAATTATCATTTTTTAGATGACGAAAATATTAATATTCCTAACATTACTAGGAATTGTACAGAGTCAAGAAGGGCAAGGAAACGTTCAAATAACTGAGTTACTAAACAAGAAGTTTATACTTACGCAAACAGATGACGTGTATTTATTCAAAGAACAAACTTATTTGTTACATGCCACCAACCTGACTTCGATATTTCAACCTTACGTAAATATCGTAACTAGTAACTATCAACCTACACAAGAAGAAAAAATTTGGTTAAGTAAAATTAAGAATTTAGCAGACCAATTACAAGAACATACTAGGCATACTAGATCAATTAACTTTTTAGGAACAGCTTTCAAATATGTGTTTGGTAATCCTGACCATTATGACTTAGTTAACATAGAAACGAGTATAAATAATCTCATAGAAAACAATTAATGGTATAAACTTAGTTACTTATGAAAATACTATAAATCTAGATGATAAAATATACAAAAACATGCATAAGCAAATTAAAGAAGTTATATTAAGAAATCATAATTCAGAGTCTTACATCGACCAAATAATTAAAGAAGATACAATGTACAAATTCGATAACATAGATACTTTAAAAAAACTAATTATTCCTTTTGAAGAAAAACCGATATTATCAACTATATACACAATTGTAACACTGATTGTTATTCTAGCATTTACGTACGTAATGATAAAAACTATACAATGTATAACAGATCGTCAAAAACAAAAAAAGATTGACGCATATAACAAAACTTATGAAAGAGAGATGTTAAAAATAGCGTCGAAAAATCGGGACGATTTCGTTTAACAAGGGGGGGAGTTAAGTATCCATAGCAAAACATATTGAGAAAAAAGATAACATTATTTGTATTCAATGATATCTTTAGTCTCTAGTACAGTCTTGCACACAACGCTACAATGATAACATATGTAAAAGAGATAATATCGTTTGTATACAATGTTGGAATATTATCTCTTCTTCATTATCAAGCAAGACGATTGTACGCTTGGGTCTCCTTGTAGATAGATAAGAAAAGTATATAAATACGACTGTATGATGAATTTATCGACAGTCTTATTGTAACTACATAGTAGCCTTAAGCTCCTTTTAGAATTAGTAAAAAGTATTTCAATAATAAAGGACATAGTTCCAAATAAATATTGTTTAATTTTAAAAGTAAGAACCAAGTGTTTTAATTCGCGCCTAATGTGTCTTCCTATCTTCCCCCGTGTTCGAATTCACTATTAGTGTATTGTTTCAAGCTTCACGTGTCGCACCGCACGCCACCCATGAGGTTGGGTACAGTAAAAAAATGAAAATATTACTTGATCGACAGCGACCGTAAAAAATAACTTTTCTATTTACGTAATTGTTACGTACGAGTATACGCCGTAGTTTCTCGTACTTGCAGGTAAACAGTTGATTTTGTTTTTGCGTTGGAGATAAAAATAATTCGCTGCTAGATATCCGAGGGTACGAGATAAGAAAGCGCCATCTATCTGGAAAGTGGAGTGGGAACGCAATTAGTCCGTAATTAGGCGGTCGGCAGAGTGCCTATTCAATGCCAAGTTCGACTTAAAAATCAAATCGACGATCACAGATTAAGCTATCAGTCAAACGGGTGGACAAGCTGTAATTAGCTGAGTTCCACTGTGCGCCCCGACACCCCTTCTGCTTGACACTGGTTTGTCATTTCGATAATTAAGAAATTTGTAGTCAAGTAGCGGTGCACAATTTTTTAACGCGTGCCGAATGTTTTCCACTGCTCTTTTTGAGTGTGTGTTCTTGTTTTTTTTTTGCTTTGCCGCTTTATTTCTTTGGGAGTCTTGGCGCGTCGCGCCGGCCACCACCATCACACGATGATTTATGATGTTGCTAGTTGCTGGTAATGGCGCTGATCTGTTGCTGCGGTTTCTGTCGTGTTGTTACTATCGTGCCGATGTCAAAGCCGATGCCGGTGGTGGTGCTGGTGATGTTGCCAACAATGACGATGATGCCGATGATGGCAATGGGGTGTGTATGGCTAATTTGATTGAATATAGTGGCAATTTGTCAGATTGTAAAATGTCGGTAGTAACACATGGCTGGCAGGCGGCCGGTGGCAGTGCGAGCGTTGCCAGTGGAAGAGTGCTTAGTGCGGAATCGAAGCGGTTAAATGGAGTGCTACTGTCAAATTTATTAATTGTGACACCAAACAACTTCTCCCGCTGATTAGCATTTGAATTGACATCTCGGCATGACGTGATGTGCACGGTGATCGAGTAACAAGTAGTTCCCCCCAGAGGGTTGACCTTTTAGACGACATGTCTGCCGCCATTATCGATGGCTGGGGACATTTGTCATTCGGTTTACTGAGTTGATTTCTATGCAGGAATTCCAATTGATCGCAAATATAGTTATCAATCATGTGACAGGGATGACGAGGTTGTTGGTAAACAACGATACTTTCGAGAGTAGTCACATCGTGTTTGCATACTGGAAGTCATTGTTCAGGCTAATTGGTTTTCCGTGGGCTTTTTGTGAAGCACTACAGATTACCAGCTCGAAGCGAAGTGATGTAACACATGGAAATGTGGCCACTGAATGATGTAATTGTTGGAAGACTGTCGCAGACGAGAAAATAGGTCTGAAGGCCATATCCATTGGGCGGATAGCATGCAAGCGAATTAGAGTATGAGCAAAATTAGAGATGTGCGAGTGGCAGGACTGCACTTGTCGAATTATCGTTTCAAAAGAAGTGGTCTGTAAAATTGTTTATTCCGTATCGGGTTTGGTATGATCCTTAAGCATTTGCAATTGCTCTCCGTATCGCAGGCAGAAGAAAATTAAATCACACGGCTTCAATAGATTCGTAACTTATGTAGGTGGGCCCAAAAGCATCCACTGTAATTCAATTGAATCGTCGATTTTAGATATGATTCTGATTCTCATTGTCAGAGTGGTCCCATCTTCACTGCCACTTGTCTGTATGTAGACTAACTACCCTTTGTGGTAGACTGTTCATCTTAGTGTTTTGCCGACGACGTGTCCTGTGTTTCTTTTGCAAGGAGTTCAATTGGTAGTTGGTACTGCTTCCTAGGTATCTAACTATCTATGGTAAATCGCAACGGTTTTCTTCTGAACCTACCTTCAAAACATTTTCTTCATAATCTGGCTGTATTGAAGGTGTTTGTTTTTGTTTTACACCCCATGCGATAATTGTGAATTTTTCCTGTTTCTGCTTTTCTACCGTCCTTCGCTATTGACTTTCCTTGCTATAGCGACCCATTTGTCGAAAGTTCAATTGTGTAGGGGGAAAACGAACTAAATTAAACAAAAAGACCAGTGATATTCACTTTACGATGGTTTATTAAAAACTCAACTCAACAACAATCGAAAGCTGTATTTTAATGTACAAACGGAATCTTATATACTAGCGGGAGGATCATGCGATAATGAGGCCACTATTTCAAACAAGTAGATATCGGGTTCTATTTACATAGTGTAACAGTGTGTTACGAGAATTATGCGACGGTTCTTTAAAAATTACCTACAAATGTTTTCTGTGTGGTATTGAACTTCTTTGGTTTTTGTTAAGGCTTCGATTAAAATAAAAAATAGTTCAATACACATTTCGGAATAGCGAATTCATGCATTTAAGTTCAATTCATGAACTCACATATTCTAGAAAAGAAAAGGGCATATTGCGTTACTTCATTATTTTTCAAGAAAACAGCTTGTAGGCAGCCGCCTTTCTACTGGAAAGTTATATATCTCTGGTTCAGACACCAAGGTTCGCGTTGCCAACCACTTCTGACGAAAGGCTGTGTAACTTTAAAAAAAAGATGCCTTTTCCAATAATATAATGGCATTTTTTTGGTAAAGTGGAACAATAAATTAAAAACTAAACACAAATATAAAAAACAGAAACAAAAACAATTTTTATTTATACAAGGTGGGCCAAAAGAAGTCATCCGATATTGTTTGGCTCTCATATTTTGTCTAAATAAAAAACTTCGATTCTGTTTTTTGATTATGTTTATTTGAACCTTTACAATTGTATTGGTCAAGTCGAGACGATGATATCGGCCAAATGGGCGCCGTCACAATTGATTACCATACGGGCTCGTTTTATGGCATTTTTCATCACTTCAGCGAGAACTTCGGGCGACAGATTCTCGCACTCGTGTCGAATGTTGTCCTTGAGGGCTTCTAGGGTCTCGGGCTTGTTCACGTAAACACGGGACTTCAAAAAACCCCACAACAAAAAGTCCGGAGCGGTTAAATCGGGCGATCTTGCGGACCAGTGCAAATCGCCAAAACGAGAGATGAGGCGACCCGGGAACGCCGCCTTCAGAATATCGGTTGTGGCTCGCGCAGTGTGTGCCGTAGCTCCGTCCCGGCTAACATGGCCCCGAGCACCGTCCACTGTTGTCGTTTGACCAGCGGCGTTCTCGAAAAAAATGGCCCGATGGCAACTGCGCACCATGCAGTAACTTTGAGCGGGTTTAATGGCTCATCGTGCATTACTCGTGGATTTTCGGTGCCCCAGAAGCAATAGTTTTGCTTGTTCACGCACCCGCTGAACTGGAAATGAGCCTTATCGCTCATAATGATTTTGGTCGAAAAATCTTCCACTTCGTCCTCAAGGTTGAGGATGGCTTGGGTGTATGTTACACGCGTTTGGCGGTCGACAGGCAGCAGCTGATGCACGGACTGGACTTTCACTCCAAAAATTGTACGTTCAAAACAACCAAAGATAAACCTATTTGCCTTGGGGCCAGATCTGAGGTATACAAAGTCCATAATTACCTTAAAGCTATACCCGTCTGTTTTGACGTCAGATGTTATAGGTCCTTTCTTATAGTTGCCTAAAATTGACTTCATTTACAAGGTAACAAATTGTGCGTAGTTTTGCTGCAATATTTGCCCCGGTTACTATTCCTGCAAATCATATCATTGTCACCAGGAATGCACAGGCTTTGTATTTGTGGTATATAGTGCAGTTGCGAGTTTCGCATGGTAGAGAAAAAGAAGGACAGCACATCACCCTGCAGCAAAACTGTTCGTGGATTGGGTCGTGAATGTTGTGCTTTAGCTAGGATACCGTGAGTTCATTACTTGGTTAGAAATCTTCCTTATAGCGTCTTTTCAAAATGCTCAGATACTCTGCTCAGGGACTCTTCTTAGATGCAACAGAGGTATCGTGGCTAGATCGTGCAAGCCTTCGACGAACCGTGAGTGGCATTAGTCGGCTCTGATTAAAGATGGCAAGTATGCGCGAGTGGCCGAATGATTTGGGCTTCCAAATTTCGTTCTCTCTAAGTCTGAGCGCACCTTTCGCTGCCACGTTCTTAGCATAAAGCTCAATAGGTGGTAGGTTCAGCAGCGTTTCAAGGCCTGTTTGTGGTGTAGATTTTAGTGAACCCGTTATACCTATATACAAGCAATCTTCTGTACCTTGTTCAAATTTCTGAGGTAGGATTTAGTGTTAACAGCCTCCCACCAAACGACCGAGCAATAGGTCAGAATTGGTCTTACAATCGCGTTGTACATCCAGTGCACTAAGTTCGGTTGTAAGCAGCATTGCTTTCCGAAAGCCTTTGTGCAGGCGTAAACAACGTTCAGTCCTTTCTTCATTCTTTCTTGCGTATTCGGTTTTCAGTTTAATTTGGAGTTCAATATAATACCCAGGTATTTGGCTTCGGGTGAGAGATTAAGACGAATGCCTTTTAATTTTGTTTGCTCCCATTTTGGCACCTAGCATTATCTTCTTTTGAACTTGTTGGGGTTTACCGTTAGACCGTTGCACTCCATCCACTTCGATAGTTCTAAAAGCGCTGATTCCACAAAATTCACTAGGATGTCATCTGAGTAAGCGACCACCCTTCTTGACGAGTGATTTGAGAAATTTCTTTATTAAGATGTTCCATGGGAGAAGAGATAAAACACAACTTTATTGCGTTCCTTGATTAACCCATTTCTCAGTTGAGCTGTCCCCACGACTTCTGTTCATAATTCTGCTGTTAAGCATTTATTTAATCTTGACTGAAACTCCTGTCATTTTTTTTTAAAATAGGTACTGCAAAGAAAAACTCATAACGATTTGTAAGCACCACACAATGTTTGGAGATAGCTGAAGAGCTTTTCGTTTCATATAGTGTAGGTATATGATTGCAATCAAGACTCTCTAAGGTCGCGTGAGTCAAGTTCACTCTTAATGAACCAGTTTTTATGAAAACACTAAAGAGAAGTTCCCAATTCAGTGCAGATCTAAAGTATGACCCCATTTCAAGGACACACCACATGTCAGAACGTCTATACTGGACTGAGGTTGCCAACGGCACTAATGGCCCCATTTACGGCACAAAACATCTAATTTGTCATACCACATCAACCATTTACCTACCAGCCATTCACATGACTTTCAAGCGATCAATTTCATCACCAATCACCAGTATTGTTTCACATATTCATTCTTCGGCAGTATTAGCAGAAAAATTACATGACCTCATCACCGTTCGAAGATTAGTATCTCTTTTGAATACGTAGCTGCAGCGTTCTGCAACTCAATCTATGCAGCAAAAAAACACATCATGCTCATGACCAATAATACGATGGATTGCTTTGCTAAATCTTAAGCGCGACCAAGGTTTCCAAGTCGCCTCTCTCTTCGTTCGCATCCTGCCACCACCCTCCCCCACATCAATCACTCGACGATCTGATAAAAAAATGATTTTCCAATGCAAAACTGACAGACGCAACCACCACAATGACTGTCAAACAGCAAAGCTAGCTCTGTGCGAAGATTGCGGGTGGGTGGGTTATTTGTCCACACAACGATACGTCAATTGGCCAACTCTGTGCCGTGATTGATTTCATTCTTGTTTTCAATTCGGTTTTCACATTTGCGAAATGCAACTGCGCGCTCAAATGTCACACAATTTGTCCAGTTCGGCCCATAATGCTAATGACAGATATCTGTCAGTTCGTCTGTCAGCTTGTCAATCCATCTTTAAGGCGCAACACATAATGTGCGAGTTCGACAGTGAGTCAGCCAGAGTGTAGCGTAGCTGTAGATACACAAATGGAGTGGATAAGTAATTGTTACACATTATGTAAGTAGCGCTAGGTCCCACCACTGTCGCGTTGGTTGCTCGGTCGTATATATACCACTTCAAGTGGCTTGACGATTGTCGAACGTCAGAGATTAAATAATTTGTTTTTCTGACTCCAAGTACACGGCGGGTAATTTGAATGTAATGTGACCGCGGTGCTGCCTCGCAAAAATGGACAAATTAAAAACAATTAAGCGGTTTCGTTGTTTTATTCGTTCGCTTTTATATCGGCCCCTCTTATCGCATGACAACGCTGTGCAAACGCGCGCACATCGCTTGCGACAATTATCATAAATAGTGAACAAAAAGGCAAAACGCAAAAATAAACAAAACTGTATGATTGTCGATATTTTTAGCTACAGCAACATTGTCTATAGGTTCACCTTCGCTCTGGTTGCTCGCCGGACGTCCCATGATTCTGATACCGAGCGATCGCTAGCGCTCTTTGTGATCTTTGGGCGGAAATCTGCGGCCCAACCTTCGCCGGCAAATTCGATTTATGCTCGCTCTGTTCTCTCCGTATAATTGTTTTATACTTTATGCCAGCGCATTGAGTGAGTGTTCGTGTTTGTCAAGCGATGATGTCGCGCTTCATTTTCGAATGAGAATCACGTATACCCAGGCCAATTGGTTTTAATATCGTGCTGCTTCCCCTGGCCGTTTGACTTGAGTTTATTATTTTTCTTTTCGTATGTGTGTTTGTATAAACGGAGGAGGTTTATTGGCGTTCAGTCACGACAGGGTTCAAATTGGGACTTTTTGCTTAATTTCAAATTAATCATGTGAGAAAATTTAATCGCATGTCATCGCATGGCAGTTATGTACTTAAATATTTTGTTTGTTTGTTGCAACGTGATGAGTTGGACGCACTTTCAATTAAAACGAAGGGGAAAATCTGTCATCCGATTCGATCGGTTCAAGTGGAGTAGATAGCGATAACGATAGTGCAGCTTCAACGGGCAGATTCGGAACTATCACTTAAGCGTATCGTAAAAATTACAGATCAATTTTCGACGCTTTTTATTGCGTTTTCTGAAGCGATTTCGACGTCTTTTAATGACATTTTTTGACGACCCAATAGGTGGCGCTGTTGTCGATCTCCAAAACCACACAACCGATTTCAATGAAATTTTGTGGATGAGTATCGTTGGTTCCAGATTGAAAGATACGATACTTTTGGGCCCGATATGTGAAACTTTGCAAAAGATAGGCGGTATACCAAAATGGGTTCATTCAAAAAACTCAAAAATCAAATGCTATTTCTTAAGTTTATAGGTAATTAAAATTATAAATGGATATTGTCCAAATAAAGTACTTAACGAAATATGGGTGGCACTTATCACGAAAGGCACGGGCAAAACCTCTATTATACAGGGTATCCGCCGGGAAGGTATACTACTTTGTTTTGCCGCCATTTTGGTAAACATTAGTCTTGACAGTTCACATTTGGCATTCGTGAAGTAGACACGTGGCAAATTTATTATGGAAAAATATTCAATAAACCAACATGTTTTAATCGTTAAATCATTTTATCAAAATCAATCATCGATTACTGTGACGATGAGAAAGTTACGTTTGGTTAGAAAAACGGGTGGTGTCGCTTCCAATACAAAAAAAAAAAAAATGAAATTTTTAATTTTTTATTTTTATTATTCTTTGGATTTTCCGGGCTTACTTACTGCCATACAATTTGAAATTGAAAGTCGGCTCAGTTATAATTTTGTTGTAAAACCTGAATGCACCGAAACTTTTTAACGGAACGCGTTTGATTTGATTGTGAAAATCTCAAATCAAATGTCATGCAAGCGACGATTTTGAGGGAAAATTCAAAGGCAACCATTCTCATTCTGCGGATTCCGCGTATTCAGAACGAATTGCCATTCGTATTAAAGCGTCTTCAATTACCCGTGCGTCTCTCTTTCGCTGTGACTTTTAAAAAGTTACAAGGACAATCACTGGATATTTATGGCATAAATTTTTAATTCTCATGTATGTGACTTGCTCCTTACCTTAAAACCTTAAAAAAAAAACCTCAAAGTACTTTAGTGAAAAAGCGGAAGGTGAATAAAGTTTTTGAATTGACCAAATTACTAAAGAAGCATATGCATTGTGCAGGCTCGAAATTATTATTTTCATTAGGGACATAAACAAATTTGGGCGGAACAAAGTTCGCCGGGTCAGCTAGTTCAATACAAAATAATTTCGGCGTATTTTTTTTTAAATTTCTGAAAGCTTTTTTGTACTTCCTTTTTTTCCTCGATAAACTTTTATTGCACTTTTTGTTGCGTTTTTATGTGATTTTTACGCATCTTTCTTGTTTTCTGAATCTATATTTTTCGGTTTTTATTGCGTTTTTGACGAATTTCTTGAAGAGTTGTTAGACTCCTTGTTGTTGCCTTTTTAGATTCAATTGTAGACACCTTTTAAGGTGTGCTCTTATTACTTTTCCTAATGCTATTTTGACTAATTTTTCAAAGCGTTTTTTGATGAGTTTTAAATGCGTTCCTGGATACAATTTTATTGCAGTTACCGCACCATGCACCAGTGTTGTTAGGACTCTATTAATTTTTCACCGTATACTCCATTCCCCTTTTAAACCCACCCGCCACTTTTTTGTAAAAAAAATATTTAACTTTTAAAAATTAAATTTGTATATGTATATGGAAAGAAAGCCATTAACACTAACTTTATTCTGGTAAAACAAATAGCAGTTGGGTAACATTATAATGATTACTTTTTAGTAGGTAGGTACTTGCCGATTTGCATGAGCTCTTTTTATTTATATTTAGTGTGTTAATCACAGTGAAATGTTGATAATCTCTGTGAAATGTTGTCGAAATTTCAGTAAAAGTTTTTTTGCCTGATTCCTGAAATTCGCACGATTTTGCTGCTTTTGACCTTTTTCCTAAGGAGGGTTTTTCGCACACCGAAATTCCCACAAAGAGGGAGACATCGCACGATATAACAATACTGTCTTACACCTTTTTTATGAGGATAGCTTACCTACGGCTTACAGAAACACACCCCGAACAGTTCCGGGCATAGCTCCAAACAACGCTATGCTCTCGAGTGCTCACAAATTTAGAAATTTAGGAGTCCCATTGCAAAAGTCTGTCTTGAAAAGAATGGATGGCAGACACAATTGTTCTTCGCAAACTTAATTTTTTATGAATATACATATCTAATATGAGAGTACAATTTTTTTTTAAAACACCCTATATGAACAAAAAAAAAAGAAACTTTACCATACCAAACAGACACCTGTTGTTTATTTTAATCAACGATGATGATGACACTCAATCAATACCTATCTACATTCAAATATCGGCATGCATTGATGCAATTTCCAAAATACCTCTCATCCGGAATTGAAACCAAAACAGCGGATACCAAATGAAAAGTGCACTATATTATAAAACCCATATGCAATATTGTCTCACCCACATCACTACACTACACACATTGTGTAATAGAACCTATAGTGCAAAAAAGCAAAAATCGAAGGATAGAATGTTCCAATTAGTCGCTAGCTGACAAGTTGATCAACAACTGATAAACTTCTATTGTGCCGCTCAAATGAGTATATATGGTGCACTACGCGTTTAATACAAAACAATACCAATACCCCCTGTCAGTCATCCACAGGCCACAGCCCCCCTTGGCCAATCACCCAGTGCATATACGATTTATGTAAATTATCACGCATATAAAAGTTGAAGCGCAAAGAATACGAGAAAATTTATATTCATTTCATAGGCGGGCATTCAGAATATCAGAATCGCTGAACCTATTTCTAGAAGGCAGCCAGCAACCGCACAGTACCATGTGCCTTGAAACGGACTTTAAATGCGAGCAATGCTCGTATACCGAGTAGAGTAGTCAAGTGATCATAATCCGCGTTGTCACTTACCGTCCGATTCTACTGCGCCGGCCGTCACGTTGACTGCCATATTAAGATTGACTTCTCTTGAGTCTTGACGTTTTGTTTTCTTTCTATAATTCGTTTAATTTCTGTCTCTGTCTTTCTGACCGTCTCAAGGCAGACGCATAAAATAAAACTTAATTTTATTACGATATTGTGATGTCAGTTTAGAGCAGCAAGAGAATCTACATAATATTGAAAATAATAAAGTAAAGGTTGCGCAAAAGCTCTCATTGCCAAACTGAGGCAGGGTAGTAGTGGCACTGTACTAGACGAACGTTTTTGTTCCTAGTTGCAATCGACAAGAAGAGCTCTTTATTGACAGAAGTACTAACGTATTTTAGAACCAAATTAGTACATGGATAGTTAAAATAGTGCCACTTAAAGAGAGTTGGCGGAAGTCAAAGAAAGTGTTTAGTGAACTTAAAATATTTTGGGCCCTTAGCTCATTTCAACCTTGCAAAGACCACGAGAATATGCGTTATTTCGCAAAGCCACCTGCTTATAACAGTTTAGTATTGAGTCTAGAGTAGGTACGCTATATAATTGAGGAGGTAGAACGAGGTTTATGTAAAGTATTTTGTTGACCGTCAGAGCTCGTCTGATTAGCCTTTTTTTCTAAAAAGCAGCTGCAGATAAGCTGCAATTTCATCCTGGAAACATATCCATTGTTTCACGAGCTGTGTGGTATGTGCCACCGTCTTGATGAAACCACATGTCAACCAAGTTCAACTCAGCCAACTGGGACGAAACAAAGGCGCGTATCATTGCTCGATATCGTTCGCCGTTGACGGATTCACCAGGTCGATTTTGAAGACCATAATATGGTCGTAACAAACGGTGCACATTTTTCACAGAGCACGAATTTTAATAATAAATTTCAATAATTTGCAATCGTTGCTCGTTTGTAAGTCTTTCCATGAATAAATGGCAGAGTATACTGAAAACCCATCGTTTTGACAGATGACGTTTGGACGCCATTACTAACCGGTGCTGCCAACTTTACTCTTATAAAATCATCATTTGCAATTCAATGACCTCTCAGGGACGGCTGAGGAAGCTTTTGACAGCATTTAAGGCTCCCAAGGTGTTGAAAATCCCCCCCATTGGATGTAACTACGTGTAAATGAAAAGACACATAATAGTTATATCACAACAAAACTCAACGCAAGAAGATGCAGGAAGGGTTGGTGCAGCTGTGCCAGCTACAGAGGTATATCAGTATATAAGACTTCTTAACATCTCATACTGCTTTTTCTAACTTTTTCCAGTAATCTTCACCACTGACGATATTGAAAACTTGTGTGTTGTCCTTTCGCAGAAGTCCAAACGCCCCAAAAGACCTCCAAAAGGAAAACTACTTTTGTCAACAAGCCACCACTTTGCAGTCTTAGAGAAAGGGTGGATAATAAAATTCGTATGAAAATCAAGAACAGGTGGAAATCCTACTTCGTACTTCATACTTCTCCCTGTTCGTGCAAAAGAGGACGGACAAAGAAACTTCTACGGCTTCATAGGTCGTCGCTATTTAAGCTTGTATGGGGCTCCAACGGGTCATAACTTCCTATAAAGTCAGACAATTAAACTAAACTAGTCTCGCGTGTGGTCGAAAGTTGACCATACCTTTTATAAGTATGAAGTAATAAAAAAAGTACCACAATATTCGATTTTTATGTTGTTGTTTTTAAAAACGAAAAAATGACATCTAGACATCTAGCCCCTTTAAAAATAAGTTTCACTCATGATTTGCATTTTAATACATGAATATTAAAATTTAGAGCAAACAATTTATGTCGAAAAATATTTTCCATAGTAGATATCATCGTTGAAAGAAAATTACACAGTTGCTTACGTTTAGGGGTAGACAAATTGCATTCCTTCGAAAATAGGTTCTAATCTAAGATGATTTTTGTTAATATGGTAATATGGCGTCGACAATTTGAACGTCACCAAAATGCTTATATTTAACGGCAAAGCATTTTGTATGGGAACTCGTTAACTTAACTTAACTTTCAAGGTGTCTCACTGTCTGATCTTTTCAGGTTTCTGAGGACACCGGAATGGCTGAAGAGCAGTGGCGACGGGTGAGTATAAGGTGTAGGCGTTCAGTTAATCGACTTTATTTATTCTTAGTTTTTTTTTTGATTTCAACCGAAAAATTACTTATATTCTAAGTCCAGCCTTTTAGATTTGTTCAAAAATAGTAGCAATAGGTATAATTACTCATACTTTCTTCTCACTTGATCACACCCAATCCCAAAATCCAAGCACCACTCGAACGTCGAATCCTATAGGTACAAACTTGTAGTCATACAAAATAGTCGATTTCGCCACTGCTGGAGAGCATCAGGCAACTACAAGAAGGAAGAACATAAATACAACCGATACAACACCAAAGGCTTAAAGCCTTACCAAATCGGTTTTGACAAAGGATAGAAGGGTGTGCATTTATTTTCTTTAACAAATGGTCTACATGAGGCCTGTACCATGCACGTACCTTGCGAATTGCGACTTTGAAGTCAAATATGTGATGACTCCAATTACCAGGAAGAAGATGAAGCAAGCGCTTCCTCAAATACACGGGTTTGAAGAGGATTGTTGCGAACAAGATACTTCGGCTAAAACCAGTTGGAAAAATTATACTGAGCTTAATCAGCAGAGCGTCTTCTATGGAATCCAACGGGTCCAGTTGTGTGCGAAAGCCTCAAACTATATATATATAATATATATAACTATAGTTGACGCAACAGGTCCGTATGAACTCAAGGCCATTCGTCTTGTGTGAGTTTTTATTTTTGGGACGAATGGAAGGGATCTACAATTTTATGCCGAGTCCAAACGGCCAATTGAGAAGCTCTTTCATGACAGTTATACTCTCGGATGTTTGTCAGACGTTCGCGAGAGTTGGCACAGGGAAAAAAACCTCAAGTTGGAATTTTTTTTTTTCGGGATTCGAACGTGGGACCCCTCGCTTAGTAGTCCAACACACTAACCTCTAAGCCGCTGCCCTGACTACTAAGCCTCACACTACGATTTTTTTTTTCATCTCTTTGGGCAGTCCCTGAATCTAGCCGCGATAGGAAAGTGCTTGAGAGGATTGGATTAAAATGCTTTCGGTTGAGGGTCTGTAAAAATTGTTAAGAGACAAGTTACGGATTGGAACGCGAAGCTATTACTTAAACCGAATGTCGTTAGATAGTTGCATTTAAGACGTACAGGTGTCGCCCCTGGTAAATATCTTCCTGTGAAATAAAAACAGGGCCGTCCGGGCTTAAGTCTTGCAAAGCTCAATATGTCAACCAACGAGAGTCTTTGTCCAGCCCTCATCGCAAAAGGGACTGGACAAGCCCTTCCGGGCTAGAACCCCGCATATGTGCTTCTATTAAAATAGGAACTATAATACTTTTATTATACTCATTATACTCACATCTTGGCATATGCGGGTTTCATCATGATAATGGCCAGTCAACAACACCGGATGCGCCTGGATGGAGAGAAAGCAATTTCATATACCTATCCACACTCGCTGGCAAGGACACATCAATAATTCTGTGCTGAACATCTGTAAATATTTCCCATTGGCTTTGTCTGGATTAGAATATGAAAAGCAAACCCATAAAATTTTGATTTAGTGGACAGCTTTCCTGCCTCACTTGGGCTTCATTTTTGATTTGCTTTTAAAACAAAAATAAATAAAATGAATCCGAATATTAATTTGTTCAGTCTTTCCGTGTCCCATTTTTTTTTTTTGCGTATAATTCGCAATACGAATGCCTATATATAGCTATGCATGCCTATTCCACAATGTAAATAGAGAAGTATATAAAATTGAGGTCGGCGTCGTCATTGTCGTTGTCGTCTTCCGAACACTCCACAAACAAGCGGAGGTGGCACACACCACACCAACATTTACTTTGTTTTTGCGACGCCTCATACTCGTATCGTACACTGCGTTTTGCTAATTTTCTGTCCTCCTTTTCTTTTATATTCTCATTAATTATGCTGAGCTGTTTAATTTAGTGCCTATGAATAAAATACACCAAGTTATAGAGTAGCTTGAGCTTTGGGGCGATCCCCCTAACCAGCTTCTGTGGGTCTGGGCCCATAAATTGTGAAACTTTAACGTATAATTATTTTTTAATAATTTGTTATGATCACTGACACACGGGCTGTCATATTATTGTCAATGGGGTAGCTATAATGTGGGAATAATCATTTAACAAATTAGATTTAGTGAATTAGATGCGCAAGGGTGGGTGCGTGAGCGTGTGTAGGCGAGGCGCCAGAATAGCGGGGCAATAGATTGATTTATGTTTGGCTGGTGACGGTGACTGTGAGATTTTTCTGCGCTTTTTATTACTTTATCACGAGGAAGGAACAGTAACAGAGTAGCGTTCAAACTTGGTTCGTAGTAGAATTATCTGTTTGGTAATGTGACCCTGGACAAGTCGAAGCGCGCGATTATTATGCAAATTAATTGTCGTATGACAAACAAATAGATTGTGGTCTATTAAAATGCAATAAAAAACGAATGTGCTCATTTGATTTAGCGCTGATCAAGAGCGAAGACCGCCAATTTGTCACTTAAACTGGTTTGTGTTTATTTGTTTGGATGGTATTGAAGAGGGTCTGGGATTTGCTGGTTAACGACGTGAACAAGTTGTCACGTGAAGTAATGTGCTTTGCAGGGCTGCCCCCAAACAGACACTAACTAAGGAGCATGACGCACTTTCCAATCGCATTGCAACTAACAATTATTACGATCTCGTAACAGCTAGAAGGGCGTTAAAAAAACGGTCGTTTCCTGAATTTTTTTCATTGTAAAAAATCCTTGCTACGTGTACTTAGGTATTATTCATACAAATTTGAAAATCAACCTAAAGTTCTGCATCTTCTCCTAGTTTTAGATTTATGATATAACATCGCACTGAAGGCTCCCATATTGCACAGACACAGCTCACAACTATAAAAAGAGAAATGTATCGACTGTATCATAAATCAGAAATAAGGTGCATAGATTCCGTGGGATAGTTGGGTTGGATGCCATCTATCCCAAGGAATCTATGCACCTTCTTGAGGCCACAGTCGATTCGGGAATATCATGTCAAAGCCACTCATTCAATATCGTTAGATGAGCGTTCTCCAAATTTGGTGAGTTAGTTTGAAGCACAGCTTCCGTTCGAAGCAGATCTTAGTTGTCCATATAAAACTCCGAAAGAAAAGAAAGACTTTTGTTTCAATAAATTGAGTTCGGACCCAATGAATGTACATAACCTACTTGACAGCATGCCAGAGACTGACAGTTCGACTTATAGGAGATCCTAACCGATCATTGTATCTATACGGCCGCTGCGCATAGGAAACCAATCGCCGAGTTAAGCCTTCCACACAGGCAGATCTTCGGATAAAATTATGCTTGGCTTAGAGGTGACCTTCTATCCCCTGACTTTGGACGAAGTTGCGGTATAAAATTGTTTGTGGAATAAAATTGTACCTCAAAAGTTATTGTTTCTTTTGAGAGAGCCCTTTTTTAAGCAAAATGTCAGGACCAGGAGATACTAATTATATTTTAACGACAAATTAATAACAGGCTCCAAAAGAATCACAGTCTGTTTCCTTGTCAGCGAAAATATGGTCCATGTGCCAGTCTTAACTCTTAAGTCCACCGCGAGGCATAGCGCACCGAACTAATGACAGCTAGGCCCAGACGGACCTCTTGCGCCGACTATTTGTTTTTTATTTATGCTCTATATTCACATAATGCGTAGGAGCAGTTGCTTTCTGGTTAGTATGTTGGACTACTAAACGAGAGTCTCAGGTTCGGTCCCCCGGAAAAATGATCATCCACTGCGTCACCTGCCGCGAATATCTGACAAACATTCGAGAGACGAACTGTCATGAAAAAACTTCTCAATTATTCGTATTTTTCTGAACTTTCTCGATTACGTAGTATTCTTAAGAGAAACATAATTATTGTATGCGTGAAAAATTTCGAACTAGAGATTTTAATCAATTCAAACAGTACGATGATAGTAAACTCAAGAAAGTGGGTCTCGCAATTCTGTTCGTCTGTCCGTCGGCTTCTGGGGTATGCAGCCTAAGCGGCTGGACGGATTTGTTTCAAACTTCGGATTTGGAGTTTGTGGGCTTACAGTTCAGCGTTTTTGTACGTTATCCCAATTATTGACGGTACTTCCCATTTAATTCTCCATTCGAATCAGCGACAATGGTACTTTTACAAATTGTTCATATCTCGAAAACCCCATTGGGTTTATAAAATGAGGAAACTTAAAAAACCAAGAGTACTTTTATCCTAAATAATATCTTGTATTCAGTTTTAAGCTTTCAAACATAAGATGGCAATAAATTCTGTTTTTTGTCAGCATAATTTTACAACTACAGCTCCGACGATTTTGATCGAAATACGTATTTAGGACGATAAAAGAACTCTAAATAAGATCTTATATTCTTACTTTTCCTTAAGAAATGCAAATAAGGCTGCATTCAACATATTTCTTTAAAATGACTACCCAAATCCCGATCTGTGTTCAAATACGGAATAATTTTGTTACTTTCACTCATCATATAAATAAAATTGGTGTAGTTCTATTCGACTAAGATTGAATTTGACTGCATACATTTAAATGCAAAAATCTTAGAAACAGCTCAGTATTTTCTGGGTCATTTTTCACAGGCCTATAGAGGATACCTACGCCTACAATATCTACTTTGTCTCAACTTTGTATCTCTATAAATTCCGGAAAAAAATTGGACAAGAGTCATTTTTTTTTTCGTTTCGTTTTGTTTTTTTCTTTGTCACGCTTTCCGTTTGAAAATACTGGGAGCATTTAAATATAGTTAACAGCAGCTTATAGAGGACATCTGCAGGTACAACTTAGGATATCCAATAACTCGATACGTGACTCAAAAGGTTTTTAAATAAATAGGCAAAATTTGAAACATTTCTACGATTTTAACCTGCATGAGTAGATATGCACTTCATTCTGAAATCAAATATACTAACCGCGCAATATATATTGACATCTCTTTTAATCTCTCCTGTGACGGAGAGGGAGACAGACAGAGGCAGTATGCTGTTTGGTGTGTTAAGAACAAAAAAAAAGCCATAAAAGGAATGTCAAATAGGGAAAATTCCTGATGATACACGACGTACCTGTTTATAAATGCTATTTGCAATCAAGATGAGGCAGTAAATTACCCGGTCGAGTTTTTAAATAGAATTACAGTCCATGGCCTGGAATTAAAAGTTGGAGTTCCCAATAATGCTGCTTCGAAATTTGAATCCCCTAAACTTTGTAATGGAAGCAGATTGAGAGTGATTTCGTTGCAGAAAAACGTTATTGAGGCGTTAATTTTAACTGGGTCTGGTAAGGAGATACGGTGTTTATACCAAGAATACAAATAATTCCCAGCAATTATCCATTTCAGTTTAAACGAATTCAATTTCCTATTAATGTTTGTTCTGCCATGACAATCAATAAGTTAGAGGGTCAAACTTTAAGAAAAGCGGGAGTTGAATTAATCAAGAATTGCTTCAGCCACGGGCAGTTATATCTTATATGTAGCGTGCTCCAGGGTAAGTAATGCAGCAAATATCACTATATTAGTCGATAGAAACCGCTAATATAGTATACAAAGAAGCGTTACATTAATAAAAGAAAAGTAAGCTAAATATTATAAAATTATTTTCATTGTCCAAAGAATATTAAATTATTGCCGATTAGTCCAACGAGCATGTGCAATGCCATGAAGATAAAGGCAGAGTGGGCCCAGTCTACGGGAGGTTTTTTAATACGGGTTCAACATGTCCCGCACTTTTGCAGAAGGCTTTTTTTGAAATTTTTTTCCATCAATTGTTCTGAAACCACATTTTGCACGTGCGAAGCCGTCCAAAATAACGAATGATATAATGTTTGATGTCATCCACTATATCGAGCGCGTTCGTTATATCGATCGATATACAAATATCTTTTTTTTTGTTTTTAAATTGACTTATAAAAAAATTAATTTATTTAAATTGATGTTAAATTGAATCGATTACGGCCTTTTGTTTTAGGGTTCTTCAACTAACTTATATATAAAGGGTTTTCCAATAAGAGGTGTTATTTTGGTATTCAAAGAAAAATGCCCTTTTCATAATAACGAGGAAGGTATGCCATTAATAATGAAAAACAACATCAGCCAAATGGCCAGCACGAGCACGCATACATGACCATATCCTTTTCAAGAAATTTTCCATAACCAAATCGCAAAGTAGCTGCCCTGTGTCCTCGATAGCCTCGCGCATTTTATCTTTGAGTTCTTGAATCGACGCTGGGCTGTTGGCGTAGACCTTATCTTTCACGTGGCCCCAAAGGAAGAAGTCGCAAGGTGTTAAATCACAAGATCTCGGTGACCAATTGTGACCACCTCTTCGTGAGATAACACGGTCCGGAAACTTTTCCCGTTTCAAGGACCTAATTAGCAAAGAAACGACGTTGTTGATGATCGGTCGGCTTGAGTTCTTGTGTTAACTGAACTTTATAAGCCTTAAGACACAAGTCTTTATGCAAAATACGGTGTAATGACGTTTGTGGAATGCCCAATTCCAAAGAACGACGAGGAATGGACAAACCTGTGTTTTTTTCAACACTTTGGGCTACAGCAGCAATATTCTCAGTTGTTCTTAAGCGACGTGCACCGGTTTTGTTCTTCACATCACCAACTTGTCCCAACAGCTCGAATTGTTCCTCCAATTTCTGTATTGCGGTCCGACAAGGTGCTTCACGACGACCAAAAAATGCTTTAGTTTTGTGAACTGCAAGATTTTCACCATTTTTGTAGTGAATTTTAATAATTTCAATGCGTTGTTGAAGCGTGTATCGTTCCATTTTTAGTAATGTCAAAGAATAAAAGCTTCAAAAGTGACGGCTACTGAAATAGCGAGTCATGCACAATAACACCTCTCATTGGAAAACCCTTTACAATCGTAAACATATAGAGATACTTTTTTATAAACCGCTCGTTATATCGCAAATTCGCTATATCGGATATGCGTTATAATGGACGTCCACTGTCTATATAAAATATAACTTTTTCAACTAACGTCCACTTCTGCATAACATAATCGTATGTATAGGTACCGTAAAATAACCTATAACTTACACGACTTAAAAAAAAAACGTCACTGATACCTATTCCGAATGTCCTGCACTTTGATTGGTCTGTTTGAATAAAAGTTAAGAAAAACAAACTCAAAATTTTACGTAGACATATTCGGTATATCATGAACCATACCTCCAACACAGAGATAATAGATCAGAAATTCCTGCTACGCTTGTCCTTGTAGGTACACACTCAAGTATAGTGTAAGGTGTAAGAGCCTATGAACACAACTTGCTTTTTACTGAGAGCTTAAATATTTTTTGATGCACTGAATATGTTGAAGCCAGAAGTGTACTTTATTTAAGTCTATTCTTCTGTTATCTGTACTGTTTGTTTAGAATCTAGATTACAGAATCACTTTTGAGTGTTTTACCTACACACAAAAGAGCACAAAAAGCTATGAAAGTTTCGTGCGACCCAGTCGGGCACTTTATTTGTATATCCACATGTAAAATAATAATGTTGGTTAGACTTTGAAATTAAGTGTTCTTGGGGGAACGTGTGATCTTAAGCGATCGACTGGATGTGGGCGTTTATTTCTGATTTATTCCGATAGAATAAATGTCTTTGCGATGAGACTGAGAAAATAAAACGCACTCATAATCACATGAGCGCCTTTAATACATTTGTTGTCCACAATGTGACAAATTAATGGCGGAGGTCGGCGCGAAACTAACGCCAAATGATACTTAATATTCGATTAATTAGTAGCTTTCGAGTGGGTGGGCTCATGGTAGCCAATAACAGGAAGCTCTTTGATATCTTTTTTTATGGCATGCGGGTGTGGAGAATTGGATTTCCTACATTTTCCATGTACGTGGGCAGCGTGAGAATAAAATGCGGCTGTGCAAATGGAAATCGAACTTTCGGTTTCATTGTCGGTGTCTTCCTAGTGGTACTTCCTACGAGGTAAGTTTCACGGCGTCCAGGTAACAGTGTAATGACAATCTGCACATTCGTTTTATGATAGCATCATCATAATATCGGTAAAAATGTGACGTCTTTTCAAGCCTCCTTAAAAAATGTTCAAAAGAGCACACCGTCCAACAGCAGGCTAGCAGACATATCTTGTCTGTCCCCATTTGAAGAGCTACTGCTGAATTCCTCTAGCTTCATCGAAGGCGATATAAATGATCGACGGATCGACGTTTCGTACGATTTATTAGAAAGTAAGTAGGACACATCCATAAGTCACAGTTGGTGGTGGTGTTGGCAAAAGCAACACAAACCAGCGGTATATATATAAAGTGTGAGCTTACTTATTGGCAACGAGTGTACTAATGTGCCAAAGGCTATGTTAATACAACTTAACCGCCAAGAAGCCGAACGCCATCACCTCGCGCGCCGGCCGTCTCGATTGTGGTAAAAACAACAAAAAAAGAAAATGTTTGTCTCGTAAATGTGTCTTTGAAAATCGCAAAATATGTTGCCATCGCGTGTAATCACATTACACTTCAGCGAGCTTCGATATATCAAATGACGTAGATTATGAGTATGGTATACAACCGACGTTACGTTCTGTTTTTGGATTCAGTAAACACAACTCGTGTGGAAAGGTTTGAACGTGAGTGGCGCATGGAGTTGGACGCGGGAGAATCATACCCGCAGCCACACCACCACGTGCCAAATAAAGTCAATAATCCATATTTGGTGGAAAAGTGGCTGTTTTTTTTTACAGCGCTTTCGGTTCCTTGCGCCGAAAACATGACAACACCGGCTTCGGCGAATATGGACAGCATAATTGATTAAAATGAATGATGTAACACCAGTGGTAATTGTGACTCTGAGAAAGCGTATTCCATATGACTACAATTTGAATCTTTTCTCTATTAAGAGATATTTTCAAACCCCAAGCCCTTATTGAGTCTCAACAGAACTGACACAACCAATTTAGTCGTCATTTTATTCTGAAAAGACTTACGAGTACGCTTTTGATTAAAGACTTACGATGGGTTAGGTTAGGTTGAGCAGAGTTATGCTTTCGTTACAAAATACAAGGCATTACCGATAAAAACATAACCCAATTCGCCCAAACATTCAATTTCCTTACATAATTTAAGTATGGTCCATATATTATTTGAGAAAGCAACCCCCTCTAATAGAATCACCATATACAGTCCAGAAAACTGCGCTTTATTCGAAATCAATACCATGGGCTACCGTGGTATTTGGCAGCATCACTTTGAATTCTTCATTTACCATGAGGGGAGTAAAAAAAAGAAAATATGTCTATGTCGACATGAGCTAATGCTTCATTTACATGAATGAGTTTCTTACATGACAATTTGACGAAACTGCTGATTTTAAGACTAAACGATTACTTAAGGGTGGCATGGACCTGATGATAATAGGGAAGGGCAATCGATATGACAATTTATCAAATAACGAATACACAATTGATAAATTTTGCCTTAGTCTAAAAAGAGGTAAGATCCCAAATAATGTGCACCTCGTCTTGTAAGATGCCATTTCAATATTACATCGCAGTATACGAAAAGCTACTCTAGCTAGACGCTTTTTGATCTTCTGAATGTACTCCATAAAATGGACTGCAGTACTTATCTGACAAATGCAAAAAAATAATCATTTAAGAGTATATATGGATCTGGAAAGCCTTTCAAATTCCGTAATATGAAAACTAACATCTGATTACCTTTGGCAACCAAAGACTCAATTTGCTTGCAAAAGCTAAGTCTTACGTCAAAAATAACTCCCAGGTCTTTTTTGGATGAAATAGTGGACAGAGGGGTATTATCGATTAGGTACGTACAGGGAATTGGGGAGAGGTTACGATAAAAAGGAAGGCTTTAACATTTAGAGACATTGAAATGAAGGTCATTATTGTGACACCATATGGAAGATCCTCTTGAAAAAGAATACAATACCGTGCGATGAACGTATAGGTCGGTAGGCCTTCAAATCGTCGGCAAACATACTGCCCCTATTTTCGTAAGGGCCTTATCTGCATAAGTTCGATATTGGGATAAATACATATTTGGAGTTAATATTTTGTCCCCGATCTTATTACATTTATTTCAAAAGCAATTTCTTCAAATTCGATTGGAATCAAACATTTAAAAAATTGGCATTTTCCTCGAAAGTGCCTTTACGAAAATAGGGGCAGCATAAGACATTGGAAACTCAAAAAACAAGTCAGGAATACCACTGGTAAATAAAAGGAAGAGCGGAGGGCCCAAATGACTACCTTGAGGTACTCCATCAGAGGTAATGAACTGGTGACGAGAACGTGTCATTTAAACGAACATACTGAATGGGATCTGCTAAATAAGAATGAATCCGCTTAAGGAATTTGGAGTGAAAACCTAAGCCTATTGTGGTTAACGCAAAGCAAAGTCTGTATAACATAACATTGCAAGCCATTCTCAAGGTAATTCAAGGCAAGAATTACAAAAAATTCAGAGATTTGTAGTAGTTGATCTGCCTGCAACGAAGGCATTCTGAAACGAATAGATAAAACTCTTTAAGAGAGGTGTAAGTTTGTCACAAACTAGTTTTTCAAACAACTTAGGAATAGTAGGAATTTAGTAATATCATGCCTCGATCCAGATTTATATATTGGTGTTAAAAACAAGCCTTCCAATCTGTAAAAAAAAAATTCCAGAACTCAGAGACAAATTAAAAACTAAACACAGAGGTACAGAAAATGCGAAGGAGCACTTTTGAAGTAAAATTGGCGGGATTACATTTTCCATACCATCTCTAGGTCTAGATCTAGGCTTAATAAAGAAAGAGCAATTTGAACCTCAGGGATTGAACACTCTAAGTTGACAATATTTAAGAAATCACAGGACATTTAGTTATTACTTGAGACTATAGGTGTGGTAGCACCACAAGAATAAACTTTTATAAATTTACGTAATAATAATAATAAAAAAAATCATCACTCATGACACAGTAACTAAATTAAAATTAAGACGGAATTTTATTTTCTGTTCAGTTATTTCCTACGCTCAATTGTTCACTCTTTCACGAATCTTTTGTAGTTAACTTCCATCGATGTGCGTCTAGACTTCATGTCGTCCTCGCTTGCAGCGTTTGCAGGAAAGCTTTCATGTTTGTGTATTTGTGTGTTGGGAAGAAAAAAAAAGCAAAAATGGACGTTAATGGACATATTACAAATGGTTGAAAGATCATATGAAGATACGTTATTTAGACGTTACTACGCATACAGTTAGGCTGAAAACACACCGGATAAAGCAAAATTTTTGTTTTTTGTTTCGTGAAACAAGAAAACATTGCCTGCAAACAAGTACTAATATAACTTCTAGAAGTGTACAGAAAAGAAGTACATTTTTCTCCACTGAAAAAGGATATGCGCTTGGGAAAATATTCAGTTATATACCTCCTGTACATGCGAGCACCCGTCTCTTTCTAACATAATGAAAAAAGTACTGCCTTGAACCTGTGTTTCTGTGTAAAAGGAAGTACTAAAGAAGTACATCGTACCTGCGTAAAGGGAAGTACTTCAGAAGCACCTTGCTCCTACTTAAGAGGAAGTCCTACAGAAGTACTAAAGATGTACTTCTTTTCAACTTCAAAAAGCAGTACTAAGGTACTAAGGAATTACTTCGTTTCCTCTACTGCCTTCAATCTACAAACTTTAATAAACAAATAATATTAACATCCTAATTCAATTATTTTTATTGATTTTCTTTGTTTTTCTAAACGACCGATCCGATCCAATTAACACGCACTAAAAGACAAAAATCATAGACAAATCATATCTTGGAATGATACGATTTCTTTTAAAACATTGCAACTGCTTTGGAATATTATATATTCTCAATTCTTGTTTCACACAAGGAAACTTAATCAAATCTAATCTAATCATAAGTACATATATCCGAATACTGATACTCTAACAGAGCGCAAATACATTCACAAAAATATGTTTCTCTGTAGTAGTATTTTCGAGAAACTACTGACTTTTGGTTTGCAGGGTTGTTTCTTATGAAACAACACACGTTTTTGTTTTGGTGGTGGTTGTCAAAAATATATGCCATTGTATACACATGAAATGCAACAAAACTGTTTCGAAAAAGCGTCGTTGCCGATTATTGTCTACTTTCTTATGTCGCAACCCACACCAAATGAAACGAAACATAAAAACCAAGGCAAAACATAAAAACGTGTTTCGTTGTCGTTAGCTGACCAGTTGTTTTTTGCAAAACAAAATTTTGATTCCGTGTATAAAATTGGCACAACTTCATCGTCTGAGTCCGACCACATGTTGAACAATCCTAAAAGCAAGTCGAAAATTCCATTTTGTTTTAAATCAACGCACACCAAACGAAACAAGAAAACAAAACGTTTTGTTTTGTTACATTCTGTTTCGCTTGATGTGTGTTCAAATAAAGAAATGTTTTTTTTTACTATCGAATCAAAAACGTTTTGATTGATCCTGTGTGTTTTCAGCCTTAGGAATACCATTAGATTGCTTTTTGCTATTAATAAAGCTTCAAAGACGTTTACTATTCATCTTTAAATTAGATGCGACAGAAAGAACATACAAAGAAACTTATTTAAAACACAAAATTGTTTTTGAAGCGTCCGATGAACTTTAAGAAGTTCCGACTTGTTAGAACTATTCCGGAATCGCTTATAGGCCTTATTTGGTCTAATATTTAAATTCGTGGTTCTATCATTTAACCAAATGGGTTTATTAACCTTGACAGACTTCACTTTAGGTGTAAACAAAACGATGCCATTTGTACAGTTTTCATAAATAAATTAAAAGAATTGTCAAATTACAATTATTAAAAATATTTAACCAATCCATGCCATCTAGTTTGAAACGTTTGCTGAAATTTTCTTTAGTATAATTATATTTATATAAAGGTTTTAAAAATTCAAACTGCATGAAAAACAGAATTCCGAAAGAGTGGGATCATGGAGTTGTTGATAATAAAGCCGAGTTCGGAATCAACTTCTTAAATGCCTTCTTTTATGGCTTCTTTATGCTAAAAGCAGGTGCGCGGTTACCCAGTGATACGTAACAATTTTTTAATTATTATAAGTACAATGCACTATTCAATTCGTCAAGTACTTAAACTTGGGCTTAATGATTCGGCTATATGAGTAAAAGCGAAAT
Organism: Cheilosia vulpina; assembly: GCA_916610125.1. NCBI lineage: Eukaryota > Metazoa > Arthropoda > Insecta > Diptera > Syrphidae > Cheilosia > Cheilosia vulpina. The sequence continues at coordinate 30,163,080 of OU744278.1, forward strand.
TAAAAGCAAGCTGTCAGTCACGTGATTTACATTAATCGCCGCCTGGTGTCTGCCCCATTGAAGTATAAATTATGCCTTACACCTTAGCTTCAAAGCGAATTTTCACCGAATCTGCTCTTAATACAGAAAAAAATCTCCAAGTACCAATGTCAAAGTATGTATATAGGTTCTTCTTATTTTTATCGTGTATCTAAAAGTTCAATGGCCTCTTATATGAAGACAAAAGCACAAAGTCCTTGAAGTGCTGGGGACTCTACAAAATTGATTCTTTTAATTTTCTTTTATCCACTCAATGCCAATACCACACACAGTTGCCGACAAAAGTGACACTCAATTAAAAAACACAGTCACGTGTGACAACTTGCAAACACCACAATCATCGTCGAGTGTCACAAAAATGCATGCGCGACAATAACTTACGCATTCCATTAGCAATGGCGCTCGGCGGCCAGCCTGCCTGCCACGGGAAAGAATCCATCAAGTTTGCCGCACAACAAACATTTTTCATTATAGCGCCCTCTCCTTCCTGTCTAGCCCGAAAGTTCATGGCAACACCCAAACGCACTCGCGTGCACACACATACACGTTTTAATGGCTGCCGCGATCTCAATTAATACCCCATAAAGCGACTTCGAATAATTTACTTCTAGTTAAACGTCACAAATGATGTGTTTTGTTGATAACGAAAATTTACGCTTTAGTATTTATTGCTATATTAGTTATTTGTAGTAGAAATTTTAATAATTTAGCATTTTTGTTTGTTCGTAGGTTTGGATGTGTGCTGACTGTGTTTTGCGCTCTACAAATGTTTCAGTCAAATTAGCATGATGGTTGATAATTTATTTGGGTGACTGGCAATCATCGGTGACAAGGAAAATCAAGAAATATGTCAGCCGGGACCGGGACTTTGTGCGATGATCGGCGGTGATTATATTGTCATGTAGTTGCGGTTATGCTTGTCACTTTGTACTGTTTTGTTGCTAATGTCTGTCATTGTGGAAGAAAAAGAGAGCAAGAATGGCTAGAAATTTTGAGAAACGAAAATGAGCGAAATTCTGATCGTTTGCCCTTTGAGGCAATGCGCCGAGTGACGGTCACACCGTATATCACACCGAAATTCTAATGTTAATTTGTATTTTGACAGGGCGTGGTATGGAAATGTCAGTGGGGCATTTTTTTTCCGTTTTGAATAATGGCGCATTCATCGCGTGCTGACCTTCTATATGTGTGTGTGGTACTGTAGAAATGATTTATTGCGCTTTTTGACGCTTTGATGGGGTATAGTTTGGGCGGTTTAATTTGATTTGGAAATGATTAAATGAGTTGGTTTTTCTGTAGTTTTTGAGGACAGATGGTAATTGGTAGGTATGCTGTTTTTTCCGACACGTTTTTGGATTGGTTTTTGATCCGTTCAATAAAGAGCTTAAGGCTACGGTTACAGTGGATGCGTTTCCTGACAAACAACTGCTCTGACGTAAACTTGAGATCAGAGAAACCAGTTGAAGTGCATGATCGATCGTTGAAACTTGTTTTTGAAGTGAAAACTTCTTTAGGCGCGTTGGGCATTTTGAGATGGGATAAAACCACTGAACTCGCGACACCAATGTTCTGTTACCACCAGTGTTCGCGTTGCCAACCACTTTTGACAAAAAAATGCTTAACTTGTAAAAAAGACGCCTTTTTCAATAATATAATGAATAAAACATTTTTTTTTTGGTAAACCAAAAATTAACCACTAAAATATAAAACAAATAAACAAAAACATTTTTTATTTATACAACAATAAAACTTCATTGTCAGTTGCTTAAAAAGAGTATGAAATTCCACATATATTTCTCTCGCGGAGAATATTTTATTAACATGTTCTGATATTTTATTTACAAGCATCATTTGTAATAAAATATAAATCGTCTTCGTTATCTGTCCTGAAGTTTTGGTAAACATCAATCAACTTAAATTAAGGTCGTCTGAGCCCGTATTCACTGTAAACAACCAATTCTGACGAACAGCTTTAACAAAAAACGGCAGTTCAAGTGCTCGTCAGAATAGGCATCCCATTTGACTCTTTTTCTTTTTTTTTAGAAGCTTTTTTGATTTTTTTCTAAATATTGATCTGTTTTTTTTTTGCCGTTTTGTCACGTTTTTAACATTTTATTTGAAATATATATTTTAAAGCGTTTTAATGCATATCATGACGTGTCTTTAATTGGTGGTATTTTCAGGATTTTTTAAGCATTTTGACGCCATTTTAATGCTATAGTCTATTAGCCATTGAACCCATAAATTTCTTCAAATTGGTGACCTATCTAAGCGTCTACAGACTGCGAAAACAAAATCAGGACTAATACGGTAGTGTATTGCTGAAAATCGGAAAGGAATCGATATATTTGCAGGATGTATAACTATTAAAACCCCGCAGTCCAGTAGTCTAAAGCGTGTAACACATGCACTTGTTAACAACAGTTGCATAAACGCATCCTAGAAATTATTTATAATTGGCCTCTTTGAGGGTCTTCTCGTTTAATTATTGGTACAAAAGTTTCCAGAAACTTTGCAAAATAATGAAACTATAAAAATGCATTTTCTATTTATTCTTGTCAGTCTTCGAAAGCAATTTTGTGTTACTAACTGTTTCCAGAGAAAATAATGATAAAATGAATGGAAAAGAAATCAATTTCCGGTTTCAGGGTTTGTTTTCTGCAAGCCCATTTGCAAACTGGAAAAGGACTAATAAATAGCGAAGCTTCTTTTGTATTTATTTCCCGACCCTCGTGAGAGCTGTAGTTTTAATATTTGCTGATGTGCATTGATCGAAGCATGCATTTTTGGAAATGTGGGTGGAACTCGGTATGAAAGTTAAGTCGCATCCCTTTCCAGATGATAATGATGTTGATTGATAAACATTATTTAAGTAACAAAGTTCATGGGCAAAGCCGGTTGCGTACAGCTTGTATCATATAACAAATAAATAACTATGGGGAAATTTGTAAAATTTAAGTAGTTGAGGGTGTACGGTTACACCCTCCATTTAGCTATGTCGGTACGACCATGTATTGCACCTCAAACAGTTTCAAGTTGTGTAAGAAAAAAATAATTTTGGCAATTTAACAACTTCAGCTAGTGAGGTTAACAAATTGATACCCACGGGTACGAGCAAAGCTTGGATGGTACAGCTGATATAATATTTCCGTACGAAGTATCAATCGAAAGCACAAAGCCTATACAACAAACACATTCGAACTGAAAAAAATATTAAAAATAAGCAAAATGGCATAATTCATAAGACAATTTTATATACTATTGTCAAAGTCTATGTTTTCAATTAAAAATCTATATATAAAAATAAAAAGGTTGCATTCTGTTTGAAATTGATGTAGTTTTGGTGGCGCTGTTGTCGATCTGAAACCACTCAACTGATTTCAATAAAATTTTGTGGATGTGTATGGTTGGTTGCAGCTTAATGGATAGGATAGTTTTGGACCTGATAGGTGGCGCTGTTGTCGTTTATTTTTATGTTCCTTTAACTTAGTTTTCAACACTTTTTTTTCCAGTTGCCCCTTTTTTACGCCTTTTCGAATTTCCATATAATCACTTTGAACTTGCACATGAATGAATGAGTTTAAGGAATGTTTACCAAACATGTCTAAGACGTTTTACAGTAAATCAGCATTTTCTGAAACCATTCAATGGGGAGTTGCCAACGATCCAACCAAAAAATGCTTTAGTTTTGCGTACTGTGACTGCAAGATTTTCACCATTTTTGTAGTGAATTTTAATAATTTCAATGCGTTGTTGAAGCGTGTATCGTTCCAGTTTTAGTAATGGCGTAGTTTCTACTTGGCAAATGTCAAAGAATAAAAACTTCAAAAGTGACAGCTACCGAAATAGCGGGTCATTCACAATAACACCTCTCATTGGAAAACCCTTATATTACCAAAGCGTCAATTATGACAGCTGATTGGTGCAGGCGCCTACTACATTTCTCAGTACAATCCCCTGCATCAAACCGTTAAGTCTGATTATACTAACACAAAAAAAAAAATATTTTAATTGCTTTTAGTTTATCAATTGGTTTGAAATTCTTTCAATTCATATCCGTAGCTACCACCAGATAAATCGTGGTATTTTGAGAAGCGTGGATCAATTATTACCAATCTGTCGTCCCCTTTAATTATGATTTGACTTCCAGTCGCTTATATCCTTCGATGATGAAGCGAATTCACATTCAGAGAATATAATCAAAAGAAAAATAAACAAAACCGCCAACTTTACGCTTATAGCCATACTGCACAGATCTATAAAAACAAAAATGTAGATAAACTTCTTAAGGTCTTCCGTATGTCTATTGCGTGCGCACTTTCTTGATTTACGGCCGACTCAATTTCGATGCTCAGCATTTCATTCGAATTAAGCAGTGACACAGCTTGACCACAAACACCCATTGTATGACATCTGTAGCTGTACGTATTCGAAGTCCACATCCACACTCTGCGAAAGATTAAAGTATTATGACAGCCAGAGCTCCCCTCTCTATACGCTATACTATAAACATATATGACAGTGACAACTGACAGACAACTCATTTGTTTTTTAAAAAAATTTACGAGCCTTGGGTTCCGATTTGGCTGAATTCTTGTTGTCTCAGCATGTGTGGTTTAATTTTTTGAATTCGCCGGAATTCGTTTTATGTCTTGAGAAATTATGTTCAAATCTTAAAAGCTTTTTTCGCGCATATAGTTTGGGTCATTCGGTTTAGATATTCATCACAGATAAAATTCGATGAACGACAAACAAATTGTTTTTAATTTGTTTTGCAGATAGACTTTTTTTTAGCACACATTCAACACATAATTGAGTACGTTTGTCTATTTTTAAACATTGAACTCTCGTAGGTAGACGTGTTTGTTTGTTGTATCTATGCGATTCTTCTGAAGAGCTATCATTAGGTTGAGTAATCTTTCATAAATAAAAAACGCGTGGATATGCATAAGAAATTCATAAATTATATGCGACTCTGAGCAGTGGTATTGATTGTGAATAATTTTCATATAAATCCATTCGTAGTGTGTAGTGTATCTATTTACTTGGAGTCTTGAATTTTTGTCGCGATAAGAGTTTTTTACTGCTGGACACAGGACAGTAGATGCCAACATCACGTTTGTTATGGCGCTATTTTATGTTAGGCACTTGTTGGCAGGTTTCTATTAATTTGGCAGTTAGTAATTGTAATCATTAGTCAATACGTAGTGACTGCGGCTAAATAAGCAGACACTGTTACGCAACGAAAGATGTATTTTTTGTCATAAAAAATACGCATGAACTCCAACCTAGATCGCCAGAAAAAAAACACTCGGCAATTGCTTCGAATGAACGAAGCCTGCCCGGAGGAACAAGGTACATCAGATAAAAACATCGCAGTTTGTAAGGGGGATCACGAGTATGGCTAACGTGACCTTAGTAGGGTCCGCAAAACTTAAGTAACTGACGGAATATGTTCGATGATCAGGTCCTAGTTCACCAGGGATATGACTGGTTGGAAACTAGCCGGCAATTGATTGGCAGCCAAAGTTTACTATTGGCAATCGATTTTATTTCTATTGCTGACAAAGATTAAAATGTATACTTTAGACAGAACGATCAAATAAGAGTTGCAGGTGCTAGTGTCAAACTTGGGCATTTTCTGTGGGCTGTTAAAAATTAGAAAATTGTCGGTACCGTCTGCATAGACGGTGAGTGGAGGAAGAAATGCAACGGCGAATTGTATGGAAATCTATTTTACAAAGCTCTGAAAAAAAAAATATAATTCGTTAAAATTTTCCATTTGGAAATACCACGACGTCTTCAAATACTAATAATTAAGTGGAATTATAGACATTACGAAAAACACCCAAACGATAGTGCCAAATAAAATTTTGATATTTTTTTTCCAATGATACTACTTTCTTAAATATCCCATTCGTGGTAATATTTAAAAAATAGTTGATCTTACATACTTTTAGCGTGTATTTTAATATAAAGAACCCTGCAGGTTTAGTGAAGATATTATCATAAAAAACTTTCAACTAATCCTATGAATTTTTACTAAAAGCTGCATGGTTAATATTAAAAGAGCATATTGCTTAAGAAAAAAAAAAAAAAAAAAAAAAAAAAAAAATGTCCCATTTAAATAACCTCAAAAATTGTTAAACTATTTTGGTTTAATTATAGAGTTTGTATCTATAGTCTTGACAGTAAGGACGAGCGGTACCGAAGTTAATGTAAAAAGAAAGTGCACGACTGGGTTGCACGAAACGAACGTTCTCGTTCATCAAAAATTGATTGGTTTTATTCTTATTTCTCGTCTGACAAACATCCGAGAGTATAAATGTCATGAAACAGCTGCTCAATTAGCCGTTTGTACTCGACATAAAATTTTAGATCCCTTCCATTCGTCCCAAAATTAAAAACTCACACAAAACGAATGGTTATGAGAAGCTAGGTTACCTACGGACCAATTATTTTTTTGTGTTCTTATTTTATTAGGTATAGCTAGGTAGGAATCTGAGAAGCGATGCTATTTAAAAGGAACTGTTCCTAAAAGTATAGAATCAACTTTCGCCGTATTCATCTGATATGGCAGAACATATCAAATAACAATGTGAGTTCGAGATTTCTAAGAGCCTACTGACTGAGCCCACTATTTATAAGCACTTTACAAGATTTTTGAGTATCAAGTACAAGCGTAGAAGGAGTTTCTGTTTTATGATCTCTTAGGGCATGTTTTTAATTTTGACTGGTTTTAGATGTATGTATTCAGGGATTTGTTTTTGAATATGAATTCGCTGTTTTATTCTGAATATGTACCGATGAACATGTGTGCGGGTGCAGGGAAGTGGGTGAGTTTCTGATTGTGTAAGCTCCAAGTGGTTGGAATTATTTTAAGGTACATAAAATAATATGGTTGAATAAAATAAATATGAAGTGTCTTAAATAAAAATAAGTTTTGCGTGGCTGTTATTGCATTTTTTAGAAGTCGGGCATACATTTTATTACAAAAATATACCGTAGATATGCGAAAATGCATAGATTGGGATTTGTATAGTAATTTTTATAAAATAATTAAGAAAAAACTGATTTATTCGATTTTTTTTAGAAAAAGCTTATAGTATATATTTTGATCAAAATAGTTAAAGCTATTTTTGTAAACCTGTGCAAGCAAAACTGATAAAAGTAGTACAATGAAAACTACTAGCTGACAACTGATTAAAAGATATTGTTCGGGATGTAAGCATTAGTTGGTTTTTAAAATTTTATCTAAAACGAAAATGGTGTTTTTGAAATATGAGCAGTTTTTAAAAATATACTTTTCGATGATTTGAATGGAATATTAATTAAATTAATTAATCATTTTGAAAACATCAATTTTACTCCAAATATGCATTTTGTCAAAATTGTTGGGGCCGTTTTCATGTAACCTAGAGAAATACAAATTTTTAAGAAATGCCCATTTCCACCTATAGGAATATGGTAATTTTTAACTCGACTCATTTTTTTTATATTATTGTACTTAATATAAAAAGAACTGAGTCAAGTTAAAAATTACCATATTCCTATAGGTATGAATGTTTGTTATAAGCGTATGGACCGTTTTCGAAATATGTTAAATTTTCAAAAATTCATAATTCGACTTTTCTGCTAAAAACTGGATACGCAGCAATGTTAACCTACTTAAGCACAAACATAAATTTTGCTTGAAATCGTTAGAGCCATCGTCGAAGAAATCAGAATGGTTTGAAAGTGCCATAATGTTGAGGTTACCTTGCCAGAAATAAACGGTCCCGAACTGTAGACCCACAAACTCCAAATCCGAAGTTCAAACCAAATCGGGGCAGCCGTTTAGGCTGTAAGCCTTTGGAGTATACGGACAGAATTGCAAGGCCCCCATCTTCGGGAGTTCGTAGTGCCAGAGTTGATTAACATCTCGAGGTTGAAATTCTGTCCGAATACAATAAATTTCTCTTACTAAGTACTCATACAAGAAAGCTAAAAATAGTGACACATTAACATTTCAATACCCTTTTCAAGCCGATCATATGTTCTTTCCATCTCTTCATATATAGGTAAAGAAATCCGTTGGTACAAAAAGGAGAACAAAATCAAATGATAATCACCGGTTATATTTATTATTGTTCTTCGTAATGATCTTCGTCATTTGTCGGCATCTATCAATCGATATTATAGGTCAAACAAATTTGTATAATAATTGCACAGTAAACCCAGTATTGCCAATCAACTACGCAACACAAATTTGCATGTAGGATTTTTTTTTTAATATTTAGTAATCTGCCTAAAGCGTGGCATAGATAAATAGAGCAACATAAACAGCTGCATTGACAACATCTACAACTTAAGCAGCAGATGGCATAAATTAAGTATATATTTTTGGCTGAATGCAACCCATCGTTGGCAGATTTTTTTTGTAGCAATAAACTGGTGATTTTTTTTTAAGCTGTTAGTAAATTTTGAGTGCATTAGGGACATTCATAAAAGCCTGCTGAACGTTTTATCACAAGCATGTTGTAACCTAATATTCATTTGCTTTATAAGTGCCAACGTCGTATTACCAAATATATTACGTAAGCAGCTACATACATCAGAAATACAAACAAATTGTAAATAATTTTGTATAAATAAATTATTAAACTGCTGAAACGTATCTAGTTTCTAGAGGGGTACTAAGGGTAATGCTCATAAATCGAACCAATATTATACAAATTTTATTTTTTGGTTTATTGTTTTGTTTCTGTTGCGCTAGGTAAACAAAAAGTTACCTGGTGTTGCTGTCAACTGAAAATAAATTTTTCCCCTCTGAGCGAAGTTCCCTCTGTCGATATTCTCCAATTTATTGAAAAGTTCTCCTGTACCTGTCAAAGTTGCTATTGATGTTTCTATGTGTACCACTTTCCTTAGGGATTTTTGTTTAACATCCATGTTGATGTCGATGCTGTTGTGACGATGTGCCTGATCCATTGAAATCAAGTTTTTCTTATAAGTGCCTGTTGACTTTTAAAGTTGAGGTTGATATTGCGGTGTCAATCCTCTTCGCATATACGAATAAGTGAACTGATTTTATCATGTGACATTAAAGTTGACAAGTTTCACGATTCTTACAAACTTGTCATAACACTGAGTTTAATTCCGCTGCGCAATGTATTAGGTATTTGAAATGTACACAACAGTGTACAGGGTGTGCCTAAAATATTATATGGAGTTAAAAAAATATATAACTTTGTAACATAACAATATTTTTGAATTGCTTGTTATTCCAAATTTAAAAAAAAAAACGACCACTGGATAGATTAACAAAAATATTTGTTTCTCATCTTACATTCGTCATAGTTAACTTCTCAGTATTTACAGGGACTCAGCGAGAATCCCACCATCACTTTCTTTTATTTTTAAAAGAGTCTCCTTCCAGGTGCGAACTGTGTCATTATTTGTTCTGTGGTACAACTCAAAAGGAATCGTATTTGATTTGCTTAAGGAAGTTACGAAATAATTTCTAGACTAAAAAAAAAACAGTATTACTCGGATAAACGCTAATAAAGTGAACACATTTAGACGCCGTAAAATCATAATTTCAAAACGATTCTCAAAACAAATATACACACATCGTTGTGTAGCTGAGTTAAGGTGTAGAAATTTCTAAAATAGAAGAGTATCGGGAAACAAATTCAAATTTACATAATTCCTCACACTGTTTCCTTGAATTTCCATTTTTTTTTATTGAAACAACAATTATTCTCACAGTACAAACGTACAATTGTTTGTATCTTCTTCGATTGAGAGGGAGACTTTATTTGAATTCGATTTGTTTTGCGTTTTATCTGTGTGTATGAATCGGAGCCGACTCGCATGGAATTGCACATATTGAGGAAAAATATTTTTCTAGTACATAATTTATCACTTGCGATTTATTCACTTGTTTGTTGGTTTAATAATTATTTTTCGTTCGTTTTCTTGGATTTTTTTTGCTTTGTTTTTGTGGCAAATAGACGATCGGTATTCAAAATAGTGCTGAAGTCAAAGATTTTATGGAATATTTTCAGGAATTGATTAAGTAGTTAATTTTTATTCTTTTATTTTTTTTTCTTTTGATCAATCGGGTGTTTGTTTTAATTCCAGATTAGCCGCGAGGATAATGGTTTTATTTTTATTTTTCTGCTGAATAACAATATTTGTTTTCAACCATGAGAATGGAGTTCGATCTGCATTTAGATGATAAAGAGACAAAAATGTAGGTCGAAAATAATTTCTTGGAGAGGAGTGTTTGATCTGTTGTGGATTTTGAAAGCTTTTCGTCAGGTAATTATAATCTGCGAAAAACATATGCGCACCTGTTCTAATTGTCGCTGAACAACTTATGTGTCAAGACCTTACATAAACAAGGTCCGGTTTTTTTTTGAATTGGCATTTGAATTCGTCTGTCTCTGAAAAGTTACCAACACTGAGGGAAAAATAAATTTAGAAACGACAAATAGAATAGGTGTGCGTGTGATTGCTTTGATTTTATTATACTTTGCTGCTTCAACAACTATTTGACAGCTCTGCCAACAGAAGTATGTCCATGTCCATTCCGAAATGAGGTAAGTACAGCGTAAAAAGTGTCTCGACTTCGACAGTGGGATGTTTGACAATTTCTTGTAACCTTTAAATTATGAATTTCTTACTAGTTACAGGCACGTATACAGGATAAGTCAAAAGTCCTAAATAAATCTGTAATACAATTTTAAATAAAAACCAATAAAATAAATTGCAAATAACAGTTTGTTTCATGGGCATTTAGCTTTCGAAAATTGCATCTGCTATGCGTGCCATTCATTATAATAATGAACAGTTCTGTATTTGAAGACGATGTTCATTACGAACTATTTTGTGTATACAAAAACAAATAAATGTTCTCTATTTTAGAGGATGTTCATTATTTGTTCTGCTTTTCATTTAAACTAGAGCGATAGAAATTCTACCATTATAGTGACCTGTATTAACATTGGAAAACTAATTCCACACAGCATTGCATCTCTGCACACATCCTTCCCAGCAAAACAACAAGCGAATATGTTGTGTTTAAGGTAGTGAAAGTTTAAAAACAATAACGTAAATATTAATAAAACCCACATTCAATTAACAAAATGGTAATGCTAAAGTACCATAACTTGCTGATGACCGAATAGGTAACTAGTACTAAAAAATGTGTTATATTGAAGTTATTTTTTTGGTTTAATTGGTTTAATAAGAACCAATTTATCAAATAAAAAATAATTGGAAATCGTGTGCACATTTTTGTCTTTTTCTGTTGTTCATTATCTGGAATTTTGAAATATGATCATCGTAGCTATGCGGCAATCATTAGAACTCATGCACGTATAATTTTTTTAAATTTCTGTATAAAGGTCGATTTCTTTTAGAACTTTTCCTTTCAGCTCCTCTGAATTCCGTGGTTTTTTGATATAGACCTCATGCTTTAAATAACAGATCAGGCGACCATTCAATGTCGACGATTTCTTAAATGAGTATCTGGGAATAAGTCAATTTCTCTATATCCATACGGTTAGTTCCACCGTCTTGCTGAAACAAAATGTATTCCACTCTATTGCTCGCCAGCAGGAGTGGGAGGAAGAAGTCCTGAAACATTGTTCTGTAGCGTTAAAAGAAATGTATATCCGAAATCTTGTGTGGGGTTCTAACTCCAAATAGTAACAGTAACGCAGTGGCTTTGTGGTTACTGCGTTGCACTACTAAGCGAGAGGTCTTAGGTTCGATTCCCGATATAAAAGCCAAAATTCCATCTTAAAGTATTTTTCGAGTGCGCCACCTTTCGCGAACACCTGATAATCATCCGGGAGTATAACTGTCATGAAAAAGCATCTCAATTAGCCGTTTGGACTCGGCTTAAAATTTGCAGATCCCTTCAATTTTTGTCCCAAAAATAAAAAAACCTCACATAAAACTAATGGATGTGCGAAGCTAGGCCTATAGGGTCCTAAGCCTGTTGTGTCAACTATTTTTTTAGTAACAGTCACGTTGGTGGAATTACTGCCTGCAGAAAATCTTTAATTTTTATACCCTCCACAGGAAGTTATTTTAATTTTGTCATTACATTTTTAACGCCAAGAAGAAGTCACCGGAGACCTCATAAAGTATATATATTATGAATCAGGATAACATTCTTAATCGATTAAGCCATATCCGTCTGTCGGCCTTTCTGTCTGTTGAAAGCAAGATAGCGCTCAAAGGAACTGACATAGGCGAATGAAGTATTGTGAAAGGACTTATTTTTATCGTCGTTGGGTTGGCATTAAAAATGGGATATGTCGGTCAAGTAGATCGGGTACCTTCCATACAAAATCAATATTAGACCCATGTGTCTCTCAGTCACTTGAAAACAGGATATCGTCAAAACAAATCGACCCATTCAAGTGAAATTTTGTAAGAGGACTTACTTTTATCGTTGTGACACGGAAAAAAATGTAAGATCAAATCAAGAAAAATGAGCGCAGAATCACGAAAAGTTTGGCTAGTTTTAGAGCTTAGCTCAGGATTTACTAATTCACGATTTTTTATTCTATAAATTGTACGAAGTGAAGATATTGACCCTCAAAAGTCCCGAATCGCTACTTTTATTGTCAATGATGCGATCAAATGAGGAATATATATTGCAATAACCAATCGCAATTTGACACAAATAGTTATTAATTTGCTATTACTATGGATTGTGAATTGCAAAAATAATTCGTAAATTACCACTTTTGTGTTGTAAATTCGGATTTCCTCCCTTAACAAATTACAACCATATAGTCTTGAATTGCAACTCAAAAGTGTTGATTTGCGAACAACTACCACTTAAGTAGTTGCAAGTTATGAATTCGTAATGGTAAATTGAATCCTTTTTTTATCAATTTGCATTTCATATTTTGCAATTTACGATTCTTGAGTAGGGTTTGAGGCATCACCGTATTAAATTGAAATTGTTTTTTCGTGAAATTAGAAAACTTTATTCTCAGTTTACAACTTATATCTTATGATTTACAAATCAAAATTCGTAGTTTAATTATTTAGGTTATTTTCGAATACATATTTAAAGTCACATTTTATAATTTGTTTCCTCCTGATATCCATGGAAAGCATACGGCGCCATATCGTCCGGAGATAATGGGAATTGTCTGGGGTGGTTTTTCGGTCTATGCTAAAATTTAAAATACAAACAAATTTTTTAGAAGAACTTGCCATCGTTTTCAATTACATATATATTTTAGATTCCATTCCAATTTAAACTTCTTTCTAATAGCCCTACCTACTTCATTTTTTTTTTGTATTATTCAATATGTACTTACAAGAAATATTCCAAAATTCTTTACAATTTGTTGGTTAGAACACTCACTATCGCTACGAATGAGTTATACTTATAAATAACTTTGACCCGACAAGAACTGCTTTAAGCGAAGATTGAATACCGACTGCCTGACTCTAATGAAGCCAAATGCGCATGGTTGGAGCTGTCCATGCAGAAAATGAAAGGACTTAAAAGGATTTATTTACATGGATCATGGACATGCTATGACGACATTTCGTTTTTGTCGCCTGTGCGCACAAAAATTCCACATATCGGGTAGTTAATTCCATGGAAATTACCAAAAAAATATTTTGTAATTCACGATTTCTCTACGTCATTTTACGTTTTCAATTTACATGTGTTAAATTATTGTAAGATTTCATTGATTCATCACTCAGTGTTTGTAAATCAGCAAATACTTTTTGCAATTTGCGATTGTGAAGTAGTGCTTGAGAAATTGACCCATTGAAATAAATTGCGCCAAACAATATCGCAAATCACTACAAATAAAAGTAGCTCGAACTAATACTTGTAATCGCAAAATTCAACCAGCAGATTTTTGTATTTTACGCCGTTTTCAATGTCGAATTACGAATTTTTATATCAATCCAAGAAAAAATCGTTGTAATTTGCGACTAAGATATAATTCGTGAATTGCAACTCAAAATTTTGCAATTCATATTAAAATTGGACTATGTCGGTCAAGTAGTTCTGGTATCTTCCATACAAAACCAGTTTTGCATGACTTGTATGCAGTGGAGGGTATCGAAGTATCGGCCAGGCCGATGATAACACGTTTACTTGTTCTTGTTACCAAGCCCCTAGTAGGTCTTCTTAAAATTCTTCATCAGTCTCGGGGGAAGATCTGCAGTAAGCAAAACATTTTTCTGGGTCACCAGGATTGAGGTGACGAACTAAATCTTTTTGAAGTGAAAACTTCCTTAGGCGTGCTTGGTATTTTTGAGATGGGATAAAACTATAGAACTCGCGACACCAATGTTCTATTACCAATGTTCCGACACCAGTGTTCGCGTTGCCTACCACTTTTGACGAACAAATTCCTAACTTGAAACATAAGATGCCTTTTTCAATTATATTATGCCTAAAAAAATTTTTTTTTTGGGAAAATGGAACAATAAATCAAAAATTAAACAGAATTCCATTTCAATTTTTTTAATTTAATTCAATTTATTTGGCAAGTACAAGTAAGAACAGTTATTGTCTTTTATAGTACATTAAAGCTCAACAGGTATACATTAAAATTACACTAATTCACATAATGAACAAAGATAAAAAAAAATAAATTAAATAAAAATATAAAAAAACAACAACTTTTATTAACAGAACAAACAGCTTTCAAATTTCCAATTTCATTTCACCTACTGCAAGTGAAAGCTGAAATTAGTTTTAAAGAATGACAGACAGTGTTCGCAAAATGGACAGAGTTTGGAGGTGGAAACACATTTTTAAGACCGAGGTTACATATCATTTTTAATTTTGCAAAATATATTTTAAATGAAAAAAAGATTTTTAAAAAAAAAACCTTAAAGCCCTAGGCAATGAAATAATGCCTGCGCATGAAATGCCAAAAAGTTGGCATTTTTTTGTTTGGTAGTGGTATATAATAATGAATAAAAAAATACTTCATTTAAAAGTATCTCCTACACAATAAAATATTTCCTGACGTATCAATATATACACACGTAGTTGTTCAAGTTCTCAATTCTGTCGGCATTCCCGGAGTGCCACTATTTTTTTTTTTTTTTAATTACGAAGGAACCTGCCATGCGTTAGGTAAGCCCAACTTTGTTGTGGTAATGTTTGAGGACTTGGTCTCACATTTACAATGTCCTCATTTCGTATGAATTGTGGGATGTGTTATGTTCCATAAAACTGACGGAAATTTTTTCTTGAATCCGAAACAAAAAAACAAAAATTCAGAAATATTTTTAAACAAATTGTTATCTACATATAACATTATCTTTGGCACAGCATGTAGGTTTTTAATTGTAGGTATTTTATCATCAGCTGAGATATCTAGACAAAAAAATGAAATGTGTAGAAGATGTGGTCCCAAAGCAGAGTAAGTCCTCGCAAGATAATTCTTTAGTGCTTGGAGAATATTTTGTCAAGTCTGTCGGCAGTTATATGTGGCGCCTCCACTGAAAGAAGGTCATAACGCTTATATAGTGGGATAGGCGCACGATTTGTTCCGCCATTGGAACCTTAACTAAGGCACCAACAAAAAAGGAACAACTTTCATCGCAGCTTTTATATAGCAATAGCCGATGTTAAATGTCATTGTTTCGAGGCACTGCTACTGAATGTCGTACGGAGGATAGCTATACTTCAATTCTAAAATTTAAGATGTACTTCCATCCATGGCTTTAGCGCATTTAGACTAATCCTACAGAGGCTGTTTTTCTGCGCTCCCATTTAGTAGCAAAATGTACCCATGGAAGAAAAATATGCTGCAAGAATATGGAATGCTTGTAAAGCTATTTCCGAGAAGGTGCCGAAAGCAACCGTATATCACGCCATATTTTGCTTCTGAAACTCTTTAATCAAATCATATACACAACTGGGTCAACCAATAGCGGAGCGCATCAGCTTCTATACTTGACCGCAAAAGTTGCATATCATTGCTTAAACTACTTAAATCCGCTGATATACCCATACTCGCTACCTCTTCGCCTTTCAATGGCTGAAACTCACAAAACGTCTCTTAATAATTATATCAGAGGTTAGAGCCGCAATAGCCTACTTACAACTCTCAAAAATTCCAGCGCACACAGTTGCCCACTTGGTCCTGAACACTATGCTCGGCTTCATTCCACACCGCGTGGCACTCGAACTGAACTCCATATTCACTTCATTTCCCGCCTCCCATCCGCGCGCCACCTTCCCCATAACACCATACAACGATGACGAGCGGGCCATTCAGTCAGTATGAATGGCCTCAATGGCGGATGAATGAATTGGTGGCGGTCGTTGTTCGCTTGGCGGCGGTAACCGGCCAGCATCTCTCTCGCGTTTGGGCCCAGCGTAGAAGAACCATTTTGACAGGTTCAACATAACTGAACCGAACCGAAAGTAGAACAATGTCAGTGAACTATGAGTGCTAGTTTTGTGCTAGAGATAGAGAGTGCCTCTGTACCTCTGCGCTGCCGTATTACTGTTGTTCGGTATTGCCACAAGCTGCGTACGCAGCCATCGAGTTAACAATTGAACCAGCACCGTCCAAGTGAGGCGGCGTACGGCCGGCGGTATGGTAAACCTGCTTTGGTGGTTTCTCGACAACACACAGCTACAGCCGACGCGCAAGATGTGTCGGATCGAATTAGTCTCTAGTCTCGTTTTCTGCTCACTTAACACACTAAGAGCAGGCCATGTGAGCTTTGGTCGGCGAATTCGTCGTCAGCGGCTCTGTCGTCGAGTTATTTGCATTCCAATTGTCTTGCTGTTGTTGTTGGCTTTTATTGGTGTTCTTATTCTTTATTTACTTTCAATTTGGTTGCTTGTTTTATTGGTTTAATTATAATTGAACCGCATGGATTGGTGAGCTGTAAATGGGATCGGTGTTGTAGTCCGCTTGCTGGTATGATGGATCGGGTAAATATTATGAATCTTGACGAGGAAAGCCGGGATTCATTAGCGTAATTATGGTGATCTGGAGAGCTCTAGTGAGGAACAAACGGTGTACAAAAGGCGCAGCTCGGTGGCACTGCTCGTATATACTTAGTGACCCAAATTCAGAGTTCAACAGGCCTGTGATGTTATGCGAGGCAAGCTGGAGGAATGCAATTTGTATCTACCGGGCTTTTGGTGAAAGTAAGACTGAGCTGACTATTTTCTTGGAATCGGAGATTTGGTTAGTAGGTGAGGTTGGTCAGTGATACTATGCGGGTAATTGTAGAGCAGACTTCTTCATGTAGATGGGTTTTGTGACAGGGTATTAGTTTTGTTCAGAACATACTTGACTGGTAAGCAATGTCACTGTGGAGATTTCAATCGAACTCCATATTGCGGTGATGGACAAGCTCGTCAAATTGTCTGACGAATACTAGATATGTGTGGTGAATTGAACTCAAGACTGTGAGATTTGTAAGCTAGGTTTTACACACTAGAAATGAAAATTCTGCATGGGTTCCAATACGATAGCTAACTGGAGCAAGGTCATAAGGACCCTCTTGAGTGAGTTATTATGTCGAATGATTACCCAAAACATTTCATATGTTGGAAAAGGGTAAGTTATTGTTATATATTTGTTGTGGATGGATGAGATTGAGATGTTTGTTTTCAGCTCTCTGAGAGAGTTGCGCTCATTTTATTTTCAGTTTGACAGACTTTCAGTGGTTGGCTCGGGAAAATATGCGAATAGACCTCAGTTTATGTATTTAACTGTCATTAATGTGTATCGCCTTTATGGGTGGGTGTGGACATTTGTTGTTAGGAATGAGCATTCAATTACTTTGCAAATACTTATATAGTCTACCTCGTCTAATTACTGACAGTTTTTACCAGAGAATATTATGAATGGCCGATCAGTGTTTTTGTTCGTATAAAGAAGTGCTAAAAATCACGCAAAATTTTTTTTTTGAAACCAAGACCTGGTAAAAAAAAACAACAAATTAAAAAAAAAAACTATTTTGCATGAAATGAAAGAATGGCTGTTTACGTCAAATGAAAATTGTAATGGTTTGTTCACATTAATGTGTTTTTTTTTTTATCTAAATCGCTTTTCATGTTCCATTGGGTAAAGAAATCAATCTTCATATTCGGATTCCTTTATGTTGGTCTCTATATTTTTTTCAGATGCACATACTACCACAAATACCAATATATTTTACATAGCTTTCCTGAAAACCAAAATAAAGAAATACAAAAATAGCCATGGATATAATTTTGGAGGAATTATTATCTTCTTAGTCTTCCTCGTTATCTGAAGACCACAAATTTACTCCATTTGTATCTGCAACAGCGGAAACAATTTTCAAATCGAAATCCATAGTTGGATTTTCCAAAAACGAATGCAATTTGAACACCTGATATTGTTGTCAAAAGCAGACAGTTGCATGTTCCATGAGCCGCGTTAAATCTGAGATCTGAAAAATATATCTGGTGGTCCCAATGCAAATCGACATAAGGTTCATCTGCTTTGAATTCATTTTATTATTTTGGTTCATAATTTGGGTAAACCTGCTAATTTTGTTCGCTACAGCATAAAATCATGCTAAAAAAATGCTGGCATGATTTGGGAAAAAAGAGGCTAAAAATATAATAATCCTGCATAATTTAGCAGGAAATATGATAAATTGGTCACACTGGGGCCGATCAAAGCTACTTTAAATCAGTTTTTGATATAACTCTCATCTTGCCTTAGCACTTGCTATCTCGAACGCGATATCGAAATCCATACCTAATTAAAAAATAATTTTTATTTTTTGTTGTTACCAAATTAATTTGAAAATATGTGCTGGTCATGAGTAAAAAATATTTTTTTTTAATTAAGTCGTGCAAGCGTTAAAAGATATAGGTATTTTTTTTTGGTTTGTTTCCAGAGAAAATTTCACAATATGTTGTAAAGTCCAAGCCAAAAACTAGCAAAATAACAAAATGCCAAATAAAAAATTGCGTACCAACAAAACTCCATCAAAACAAAAAACAAAATGAAGACTTCAAAGCGAAAGTTTGTCATTCAACTACGAAACAAAAGAAAACTTGCCAAACGTCAAATGCGAAAAAAAAACAAAATGCTGAATAATCAAAAGGGGGAACTAAAAACTGGGAAGTGGACCCCGGCGATATCAGAATTCGCTAAACATTTTTGACGAAACATATCATACGCGCACTTTGTGAGCAGTTAGAACTGCATGTAACAAAACATATTTTTATTAAAAATAAAAAATACACTTTTACTTACATTTGTTTTGTAAAGTTAGTTCTTCATTTCCTTTCTTCGATTTTAGCTTCGATTGAATTCTTGTCAAATCCATTGTTCAACCGTATCTAAATAAAAGTACATATTTAAATCTTATAAGCGGAACGGTGTTTTATTTTTGGAACTCTGGGTCACTTAGGGCCATTTGCTGATACGACTCATAGCGAATTTAAGCGCCACATAAAATCTTATGTGACAGTTTATGCCCTGAAAAAGTAGCTCATAAGTATTTAAGTAGAGTTAAAAGGCGTATGAGAAAACGGCCCTAAGGCATTGCTATATTTTTCACAGTATTAACGTGATCCATTAAAAAAACCCTCAACCGAAAATTTGTTTGAAGTAAATATATACGCATTTTTTGGTCCGTGAAAAAGGCTAATGCTGCTTTTACAAGGGATGCTCAATATTGAATAGCTGTCTGACTGACAGGGACAGCAATACCTACGTGACACGTATTTTGGTCGGCCATCTTGTTCACGTGGTAGGAATTATTAGAAATCTCAGCATGTTGATATTTTTATAGCAAAGGGTTATGAATTTTCGCTTTCCTATAAAACAAAATTGCTTCCGGAAGTAATGAACGGACAATTATTTATTTAATTAGTATAACTGATTGATGAATTATCGGTTTCATTTACTGAAACTTATTACCACTCTCATTTCACATGTTTTAAATCAAAAAACCCGACAAGTTAAATTCCTGGGACGTATCCTTGACAGCAAACTTTCATGGAATAAGCAGATTGAACGTACCCTGAACAGAGCCACCAGATCTTCATGGATCTGTCGTCGGGCCTGCGGTAAGAACTGGGACCTTAGACCTCGGATGATTTTCTGGCTTTATTCGCTTGGCCACTGCCGTGGCCTGGTGGACGAAAACAAACGAAGTGACCACAGTTAAAAATCTAGACCGAGTTTAACGTTTAGGCGGAAACTGCATGACGGGATGTTTAAGCTCCACTCCGACTATGGCACTCAATGTCATCGTAGATCTAACACCTCTACAAACACATATTCAAATGAAGGCTAGACTAAGTATTTACCGTCTGTTCCATTCGAACAACCTTGATCAATATTCCTTCAAGGGAGGTCATCTGTCCCTGCTCAACACCATGTAGCCTTTAAGTCCATTCAGCATGCCTCTTGATGATGTGCTACCTGAATATGACTGCCATTAAAATGTCTCTATAATAAAAAATATAAACACAATCCATCACGACGACATCATCTGGTACACAAATGGTCCTAAGATGGAATCAGGGACTGGATCTGGGATCTACGGTGAGTCGCCCCAGGTGAACTCGTCAGTCAGCCTTGGGAAAAACTTATCCATAGTTCAGGCTGAAGTCCTAGCAATCAACCACTGCGCTAGAAAAAATCTAAGTTCTAACACACGTGGAAAAACCATATTTATCTTCTCAGATAGCCAAGCAGCTCTCAAAGCTCTTGACTCATCTGTTTAAAATCTAAACTTGTCTTAGAAACATTCACAACAATCTTTGAACTTTCTAAGAAAAACCTAGTCATTCTCCACTGGATTCCAGTCACTGACTAAAATCGGAGCAACCACTCCACTTATCGGACCTGAACCATTCTGCGGAGTCAGCAAAAACCATTTGAGGAACTATATTTAAAACCTATCTCGTATCGAGTCAAATGAGATCTGGCACAGTACAACTGGGGGCAGAACTGCACCAGACAATTTTTCTCCAAATTCTCCCCCAGAAAATCGCTCTTCCTTATTAATCTAGACAAAAATAACCTGAGGATCCTAACAGGAATAATCATGGTCTCGTGAAAAAACATCTCCACCGTATTGACACGTCCCCGGATTATATTTGCAGACTCTGCCTTGAGTTGAGAGTGACGAATCCTCTCTTCACATACTCACAGAAAGTCCGGCTCTATGACGTCTCAGAAAAATACATACTTGGCGATGAATTTGTCAATTCAGTAACCCTTTCTGAGATACACCCAGAGAAGATCCTAGTCTTAATTACCGCCTCTGGAGTGAAAAGATGGCTCTAGGAATTTACCGGTGTCAGAGCCCCTTGAAGGTTCTCCCGATCTTTCAGTCTAAACCAGAAAAAGAAATGTTTTCATGTAATTGCTGAATTGTTGGTCGCCGGGACTCGTGTTTATTTCCGTTCTACATATCTTTAATTATGAGTAGAACATGACACTTTCGGCGTCTCATTCTTACAACTTATTAGCATTGACTGCCGGCAAATAGATATCATTGTTTCGTCTCGTGAAAAAATGCGCGTGTGGTATGCTGAATGCAGAATTATACTTTCACGTCCACTCTTTGATAAAATGTCATCTCAATATCATACATCTCTAGCCACATTATTAACATTTCTAGTAATCGTATGTAATTCTTAAAATGCGTTTTTTCGAAAACCTTAAATTGGAGTATAGGCCGATTTAATTTTTCGGCGATGATCTGTCTGCAATTTCTTTCTTTGTGAACCGCCAATCCATTCAGGCATTATTTTTGTTAATTACATACTTATGGAGACGCATTTTCTTGAATACACAAAAAAATAAATAAGGAGTCGTTGTGCTTCTGAGTTGAAAATTAGGTAAATTCGCTTTAGGGTACAAAAACAATATTCAAAGGCAACATCCAAACATTTAAAATGAATATGGTTACCAATTCAAGACATACACCAATCTAATAAAAAAACAAAAAATCCCAACCGAAATTGCATGAACTACAAAGCTGAGATAATGAGACCCCTCCGTCAAAAAACTCTCTGTGGGTCAAAGTCAACACCCAATCGCCGGGCATTCAGCTGGGTTGCAATCTCAAATTTTCTCTTATATCTTATCAGCACATAGCGAAATATAGCCGAACCGAATTGTACATCCTCCTCTAACTGCAAGTCACATATATTGTTAAACGACTTTTATTTGTTACAAGTTAAAAAAAAAAAAACAAAACAACGACATATCCATGCTGTGCTCGATAGCCGGCGTACAGTCGCCAGAGTGACAACCGAACGTGAAATCCATCACTTCACCTCACGATGCATTGTATCTTTATGTCCTCGACGGACTTCATTTACCGCTCTCTGTCCCATGATACTCGCAGTACTCGGACGCCCGATGATTGACAGTCGTTCTTTATGACAGCATCTCGACCTCGTCGATGCCTGTGGGATAGAAGCAGCCAACGAAGTTCGATTTATCGATGGAAAAATTTTATGATTGAAACCCACATGAGGATGGTATATAGGTAGCTGCGATAACAACATCCACCATCATGTGGTAATAATTAAAAATTTAGAATTCTGACTGACAAGCCGAGTAACGATGAAGCAAACAAATAATTACAGGGTCAGCTGAGGTCTAATTATTGCCGCCAATCTACACAGGGTGGTCGGCGAATCTTTTCGGTTTCCCCATCAACAACTTCGTCGATAGCCATGTATATAATTCTTTTTCGTAAAACTTCAGATTGGTTTTCCTCCTCATCTGTGTAAGCTATTGGAATTCGCTTTGATTTAAACCGCGACGTCCATAGTTCTTGCATTGGTCAACTGCGATACAGTCAATGCAAGAGTACCAGCAGCAGCTGCTGCTGTTGTTGGTAACTGGCAATTGTCAGCCACATTTCAAATGAGGCCAGCCGATCAATAGTTGAAGGCATACAATTTCGTTGCCCATATAGTCTGTCTGTATGATGGCGGTATTGTGTACTGGCTTAGGCTTAGATACTACTAGTATGCACTGCATAATACAGTTTTCCGATTTTGGAGCAAGTAACGTTCAATTCAAATTGACGTCGGACGGCGGCAGTGCTAGCTGCAGAAATGGGCTTGGCTTCGTGATTGCAAGCAATGAGGTGTAAATGGTAAAAGGTTCGACGGATCGAAAATACAAACTTTTGCATGTGTGTCGGTGGAAAAGAAAATCTGCACCGAAGTGGGTTATACTAACGTTTTTCGAATAAAAATGCACGAGGCGAAGGTTTGTTGCGCAGTTCGGTTTGTACAGGGCTGCGAGAGGGCTTTCAAGAAGCAGTTGCAATAGTTGCTTTCATGCTTCATAAATGTTTATGGTTGGAGCTTTACTCTAAATTTTTAAGAAACTTGTGGTTATGCTGTCAAATGGACATCTTTGTGCTGAGCTTCCTTCACATTGTACTAAACTAATATCTTATCTACCTCTGCGGAGAGCAGACATCTGATAACCGTTTATCCAAATTATTACCGACCATCAAAATCATACCCCGGACTGAATTTATTTTTCAAAAGATTACTCTGCCAGTGGAAAAGCGTTCTACTTCTACACTAGGAAAGGCGAGCAATAACCTTGATATTTATACCGTCGGTATGTAGCAGCAAACACACAGTAGTGATCTGGTGATTCTGGAGCCTGAAGGTCATATTACTGGGATTCTTGGAAAGCTTTTTGTAAACTTCTTTCTGCGAGACAGCTTAATATTGAACGAATCCTTTGGTATAAGGTGATACGTGTGGCACTGTAAGCGGCTCCTCATATAATTTATGCGGTTCGCAATTTTACAAGAAGAAGATTTCTAACCTTATCAAGCAATGCTAAGTATTTAGGTTATGACTTCAATACAAAACATGATTTTTCAGAACACATACAGGCAGAAACCTCTTACGCCGCTAAGGCTGTGTTGTAGGATGTTCAGCTGATTTTGCGGACTATACTAAATGTATTGTTTACAAGACTATTGTTAGACCATGACTAATGTCCTTTTTGCAGAGAGCTTAAATGCGTCGACTAAGACACAAAACTTTGGGTGTTTATGCATTGCAGGAGTAACGAAAGAAACTATCCCATCGCTGTCATGAAAGGACCATTCTGTCTATTCCTTATGCACATCCATTTGAAGTCTGTTGACAAAAGTGAAAAGTCTGGAATGATTGACCTCATTTATATCTACAATCCAAACCGCTAGTCGACGGTCCAAAATACAGTACAGCTAAATATCTCTGTACAGAGAAATGTCTTTAGTTGGTCACTTTAACGAACATATTAACCAGGACTATAAGTTTCGGCGTCTGTGACGGCAAACAAAATGGCATCCCACCCTAGCTGTGAATGTAACTTTACTACCGGAACCTAGAGAACCAAGTAAAAATTATAAGGTTCAGCCAGCACCTCTTTATCATCTCGTTTTCTATCTAACTGACTCCTGTTACGCAGAGTAAGCTATTCAAAGACCTCTCTAATTGTTAGCGCCAACTAAGGTGAGGTCATAAATACTTTGCGTTGTTGTCCCTAAGTTGAGATTTTGTTGTCCCTAGAAGACTCGTCGGGCTGATGTGCTGATACCCATACTCTCAGCTTCACCAAGCAGGTGGCTTCTATTTTAAGCCATAATTGAAAGGTTCAAAGTCACTTAAACTTCGTCTGTAAATCTTCTCGTACGAAATCCATCGATATAAGCAGCATGAGAGGTTTTACGCCGACAAGGTCGATATTTCTGCATCATACAGCTAATGGTAAGGGTCATGTATTATGTCTACTTGATTCCATAGGGCCGTTTGCTGATACGACTCATAGCGAATTTAAGTGCCACAAAAACTCTTATGTGACAGTTTATGCACTGAAAAAAGTATTTAAGTAGAACTTAAATCGTTAAGAGTCGTATGAGCAAACGGCCCTTAGATACCTTTCTATTCCGAAGAAATAACTATAAAAAAGATAGGTTTTTCACCTGATCTCTGACTGGATGTACAAAGTCTTTAATTTCACTGAAGTAACTCTGTCCATTGTGTCCATTAAAACACTGCTCTTGAAGGTTGATAGGGGTGTAGTGGCTTTTTGGCTGGACTCAGGTTCGATTCTCCGATAAACACAAATTGCATCGAAACATTTCTTCCACTGCGACACCTCTTGCGAACGTCTGAAAAATATCCGAAAGAGGTTCTAAATTCAACCGTTTGGACACGGCACAAAATTGTAGGTCCCTTTCATTCGTCCCAAAAATGAATAGTTATAAGTTTTACGCCACATTTATAAATTTTTCTTCAGCTTGAGCTCGACAGTCTTCTTATTATAAGACCGCTGGCAGGTTCCGTGCTTTTCGCTTTAAAATAAATCCGATACAAATTTGCAAACGTGCAGCTACCCTGACGAAAAATGTATCATTCGATTTTTGTCATTTGTAGATGATCCCAGCTCCAATAAGTATCTATAATCCTCAGAAGAAATCACTGCGTAAATTTAATACTGTAAGTTAAAATATATTTGCAAACGATATTAGTGGCCAAACATTTATTTTTTTAAACAAAATTCTAATTTTCTTATCATTAGTAAAAAAAAAAACAAGTAAAAAGCCTATGGTCACTAAAATTGTTTTGCCTTTTTTTCTTATAACTAAATTTTCATATAAGAAAATTTTCTACAGTAATTTGTGTTTTCAAATCAATAATTTTTCAATACCCACATTATCGATAGTATTACTTTCGCTTTGTAGATCGCACCGACTTCTGTAGGAGCTGCTACGATAATAAAATGATACAAAATGGTATTTTGCATTGAAAATGTTGACACAAAATTAAAGGTGCTTCGGTAAGTCTTTACTTTCTACTCGCTATCCTTCCTGCCTTGCCACAATTATTTTATTTATTTATGTTATGCGCTGTACTTGAATAAAATCATTTCCGCTGGGTGAATGTTTTTTTCTTATTGAAATAGCCAGCTTTTTAGTTATTCAATTTCACAATATAATAAACTTCAACCTTAGCCCTAGTAGCAGATAAATTTGTGGCCAAGTAGAATATCTATGAAATTCCTCCATGATGAAATACGAGTACCTAGAAATTGCGAACTTTTCGTGTATCTTTTTACTCATTTTAATTCCATTGCAGTAGTTTTCATAAATTCTGCCATAAACAGGTAAAACCCAACTGAGCAGCCACATGAAAGCAGGCACATTTCCAGGTATTGAATCTGCATTGCAAAGTTTTGCCGAGGATTACCGACAAAAACAGAGGCAACTTTTATTAATTAGACACCCCTTAACCACGAAATGCGATCTTAAACCGATTATTGTAGCATCTCCTCAATAGGTAGCAATAATCCCATTGAGCATGACAATTACAACAAATGCTCACCATTAACATCTTTGAAAGTCAGTCATGGAACCCACCACCGACTTAAGCTAATGAATAAATGTACTATAATATGTGAAACCACCACCCGACGAAAGGTCGCACAATTAACTGCTGTCGGCTTCGTCATTGTCTTTTTCTTTTCAGTTTTCCCACTGCTCGCTGACTGTGACGACTCACCCCTTTGATTAATCTTCTTAGGGGTGAACTTTTAGTCGAATCTATTGTCAGCTAATGAGTAATGAATAAGTTACCTCGAGGCCTATACCTATGGCGCGTCTTAATCACGGAGCAGTTGTTTTGATTTCTGACGATACCATTAGATGTCAAACAGAAAGGGGATGCGCATTCGGTGTTATTTGCTGCGCAATTTGCAATACCTTATGTTGAAATGTCAGTCAAAAACTGCCAACAACCGGTTGCCTAAATAAATGTCAACCTAAACTCATCGCCGGGTTGCGCAACTCCTACCGGTTTGTTTCCCTTCTCCCCAAAATAAAGAAAACAATCAACGGAGAACTTACCGCTGGCCAAATGTGATTTATCGTCTGATTTGTTTCTTATTTGGTTAGCACTCATCGCCGTCAAACAATTAATCAACATAAACGTCATCGTTGGCTTTGTTGCGGTAGTTGTTGCAAGCCAAAGTTGAAACTAAACAAGTAATATCTCCTTTCTATGGGAGTGAGCGCAATGTTTGCGACTAGTCAACACAAACGCCCTCTATGTGGTAGAAACTGTTTAAACTGTTAGCGACAATTACAATCTTACGGCTGGTTGCAAAGGTGGCATCCATGGAGACAACGGCTTAATGATGACTATTATTCGCAAACAAGGTGAGGCTGGTGGCAGATGAAAAATCATCAAAATTGCGGGTCAATAAATTAGCTCATCTGACATTTGGCGGCAGTGCCTGGAGAACTGTCAAATGCTAAATGTCAAATAATTTTTATTATAATACATCACATTCACTGGCGTTTAAGTTCAGTGTTTGATAAATTGATATTGCAGTCAATCAACTGTCAAAAGTAATAAATATTCGAATGGATTGTTTGACATGATTGTCCGCTTCATTGTCGCTCCAAGCGAACTGCGTTTGAGATTTTCTTTGGCGT
Organism: Cheilosia vulpina; assembly: GCA_916610125.1. Classification (NCBI taxonomy): domain Eukaryota; kingdom Metazoa; phylum Arthropoda; class Insecta; order Diptera; family Syrphidae; genus Cheilosia; species Cheilosia vulpina. Next base: position 30,190,605 of record OU744278.1, read on the forward strand.
CACGGGTTTGTTGTGAAAATGCGTGTGTTCTCCCGCCAATGTATCTAGCATATATGCAGATACAGGCGATGTGCTTGTGATTAGTTGAAACTTTCACGCATTGTTTGTTACTTTAGGTTTTCACTGTTACTTCGGCAATGACGGGAAATGTGGCAACGATAGAAGTCATTTCTAACGTGGATAAGCAAAGCGTGTGAAGTGATTCGAGCAGAAGAATAACTGCGAAAATAATTTTGCGAAATGTAGTGTCATGTACGTTTAGCCCCCGCCAGTAGTCAGCCTATGGAATACAAAGTACAGCGCAATAGTAAATTCTCTGGTCTTTCATTCTAGCGAAAAATGTTACTCCCTTGGTTAACATTTCTTCTATCCGTGGCCAAAAACTTGCACAATCTTGGTGTTGTTTCGCGCGTAAAAAAATGTGATTGTGTACAGGGCACATCATCAAAGTTCCAAAAATAGTTTTCATAAACGCAGAAAACGAGTATTATCCAAAAAACAAAAAAAAAATTGGAAAAGCGATACAAATACTAGTCCAATAATGCTCTTTGTAATTTTTTATGTTACTGATAGTTTATTTGTCTTGTTTCTTAAAATGTTAAAAATATGTTTTGTTAAATAATTAAGAGGGGGGCTGGACGTACGAGACTTATGAGATTAATTTTAAGATTTACCTAGGCTCAGCCCCTTCCGGCTGACTACTTAAGACTTCGTAAATTCCAGTATGAAAATTAAAGGAAACCTGAAACTGTCTTTGTAGTTATTTTGTGTGAAGACTTTTTTTTTGTGTAACATGATCTTCCAAAGCCAAAGGATGAAAAATATGATCCTTTTTTTAAACAATTATTTTTATTTAAACTTGACACTATGTTATATTAATTTTCTCACTTTTAATGTATTAAGATTTTAACAATGTTGTTGACAAAAGTAGCCTGATAGGCGAATATTAGTGCTGAGAGATAAACAACAAATTATTGTAATATTCTAGGGTTAAATCGGAATAAAAACTATTACTAGAATAAAAACAAGAAAATATTTTTAGCCAGTTCCTACATTTGCAATTCTAACCAGAGACAATACTGAGACCACCAACTTCGTCCGATTTCCCGTTAATTGCCTACAAGCTATATTTTTATGGGGTGGCAAATGCTAAGTGCGCTAGTATTGTTACATAGAAATTCGTATTGACCAATGTCACGTAACTTAATAAATTCTGGCTCACCAACACACTCGCACCTTGCATATGCCACTTCCACTGTGGGCATAGCTGTAGACAGCGTTCATAGAATTTTATCCGTTAAATTTGAAATCATTCGTTACGTGTGGATATTATTTTTTTTTAGGAAAAAGTGTACATTTGCTTAAAATATTGATGAAAAATTAACAATGTAGATTGGTTGAAGGAAAATGAAAAAAATTTTAGCAAATTTTCCTCAGTTATCTAAGAAAAATTTAGACATGAAATCGAAGTTAAGGATATTCAAAAGCGGAAAATACGCAACCATGTTTGTCCTAATAAGTTTCTAGTATATAGAACATTTCCATTAGATAGTTTTATACAGCAACAAAATTGAATTATTCGCCTTTTAACAATATATAATAATTAACCAATCGTATTCCCGAACTCTAGCAGATTTCCCCATGGTTGCCGAGGTTGGCTGCATTGATTTTTGTATGTTTTTGCATGTCACACGGATTCTTAATTGACATAACACCGATGGGAAAACAAAATGGCGAATTTGAAAAAAAAAAAAAAAAAATTGAGGGGGCCAGCGGCAAGAGGATTGCAAGTTGGGGGTCTCAGTATGATTTGTCTATGATTCTAGCTAATTAGGCAATAAGTCTTCAATGTTCCTACGTATTTTGTGTGCAATTCAATTGGAATACGATCAAGAATCTGCAATCGTCTATATTCAGATTCGCACCCACCGAATGCTGTCCAATTATGCTTCCAGCAGCTGTCTGTTGTATTCAGATCACATAATGGGCAAGCGTGTTTGAACATAAACCAACCATACGTGCGACACTTCATTTAACCGGATGTAGGCCTTAAATATTTGGCTCAATCCTAAAATGGATCTTAGGCAAAATGTCTGCCGAAATTCAATATTCAATGAAACACGTTGCTATACATTGAAGTACGCTAATTTCGTAAATTATTGTTTGTAAGAACCTTAACGTGAAGCCGAAGTAGTTTATGATCCCTCTCACCGCCTTTGATGTGTTGTTATACGTACCTTGATTGAAATCCATACAACTTCACTCTGAGATTGCATTGATTTTATTATCTCTTGACGCAAGCATTCAAACTGACGGCTTTACGCGCCAAGCCCCGTACATTGAACTCCTCCAATAAATCTCCCGCAGGAAACAAAACAAACCCCAAATAAATACAAATATGTAGAGTCAATTGGCATTTTCTATTTAAAAAAAAAACAATTGCAATTTCTGCATACAAATACTAATGAATTCCACTGACAAATAATCAAATTCATCTAATTCACCTTATCTCGTTTTTATTTCATTACCAACTGCAGCGCAATGTATCTTTCTATTTATAGACGCCCAAGTAGAATTAGTGGCTTCTTAAAGAAATTAACTGAAACCAAAGAAATAAATAAATAATCCCCCCTCCCCGCCAAAAAAATAATAATCTCCTCATAAGCATGCAATGAACATGACAGAGAATTAAATTGCTCGCACTAAAAGGCAAAAATAATCTACCAGCGCTTAAAGTCACCCCCACCATTTTAAATATATCGCTCAATTACATTTGCTTTGACATTAGAGACCTACCACACACCTAACTGGTCAGCATGAATGTCAAACTTAAACTGTGTGAGACTATCAAACTGAGCAGTCATCGCACAGCATGTGTAAACAACTGCAGGTAGTATGTAGACACTCTAGAAGGCAGACTCGATAGTCGATACACAATACACTATGCGGGGTTAAGGAGCCCCTGCAAACATGGCACATGGTAGTGGTGTGGTGTGCCGTGCCTTTGCACTTGGTTCGATTATCGTCGTTATTCCCCACTACCACTATGCCTATCAATTGTATAGCATTCAACTCATCGTCGAGCTGGGTGGTAGAGTGCAGTAATGAAGAGGATGTAAGAGATGGAGAGAATAAACGACTAACACTGTGGCACTTTGTAGCCAATTTTCTTTAGCACATTGTTTACAGGTGTACGGATACAGTTTGTGTGACTAAGTGTGCGCGAATGCTCCTGCTCCACCAAACTTTTCCGTTTTTTTTTATTCGTTTTAAAACAGATTTTCAGCTTTGCTCTTTCGACTAATTTCGTAATGCTCATTTTATTTACTTCTTGTATTCCTTTTACTCTCCCACTCATTGATCGGATATGATTATGAATAGGAGACAAAATAATTTGCTCTCTGTGTCTATGCTTCACACGATATTCACATTCCCAGTGAGAGGGATGGGTTTGTAGTGGTATTTTATATTTTCTTCGTTTTCATTTTGCATCTTTACTATGTTCGCGTTCGAAATTTCAAATGAATTAATATTTTTCTTTCTAGTTAATTTTTATTTTTTGTTGTTTTTCGTTGGTCGTTTGTTTTACTTGTTGTTTCTTATTGTCGTATGAGAGATTATATATCTTTATAAGAGATGAAATAATTCCACGCAATTGTACACTGGCGTTGAAAAGTTTCTGCCTTTGCGCCGTTAATGTGTGACGAGTTTCGTATGTCGGTGGCGTATACGTAACATTTTTGGTTGTGGTATGTGATTTGTTTGTCTTCTGCGCTCAATGTTGAATTTCGAAGCAACATTTGGAAGCAAGAATGCTTTCATGTAGGACGTGGTTTTATTGATTCACATTTATAAATTAGAGTCTCAGAGCTGTTGGATTCAGTAGCCTGAGTGCTGGACTACTGCTCCAAATCGGCACAATAATTCGAGTCTGGAGAGAAGGTAGGGTTGCAAATTAATAGATCAATTTTTGAATTATGGGAACAAGGTATTTAGTTTCATAGATCCGCACAATTATAAGGCGGCTGTTCAGATTGAAAAATCGAAAATTAAAAAATTTTGTGGATGAAAATTGCTGAAAGCCGCACCGGTAAACGATAGCGCTTTATAAATAATTCATAAGCCGTTGATGAAAGCTTTTGATTGCTCCAAATTGCTATGGTTTCGGTGCAGTGCAGTAACTGTTGGCCACAAATTTATTTTAAGATATTATGTGAGCTTTCAATTAATATTAGTGACGCCATAGCCAGGCGTAGTTGAATTGAATGACAGTTTGTGGGATCGAATTAAAAATATTCTATATGAACATGTAAACTGGTCATACAGTGTCCATGTCCATAGTGCTGTGGTGTTCCGAAATAATACTCTGTGTCAGAAAATGGAAACAGGATGAGAGTCTTTTTCCGTCTTATTTAAACGCTCTAAGATATTGAGAAAACTTTCTTAATATAGCTGGGGAACCAATTGAGAAATCCTACTGCTGGAGATATCAAACGTCAATTTCTTCACAAACTCTTCCTACTCTACGCATCAGCTGTTAGATGCTGTTAGGTTTTTTAAATATAAATATTTTTTATTTATGAAATCAGATTTTATTTTACATAAAATTTTGAAAATAATAGTAATTTGTGTTATCTATTGCCAGTATATCCTTCAATGCTGAATGTTTTTAATAGTCCTATAAAATAGAAACACCAAGGCGTGTTGTAATTTACCATGGTATTGATAATGATTAGAGAGATCATTTTTGACATTTTACGTATTTGCTTTTGGAAATAACGCTGCGGCAAAGTTGCTTAAGGCGCAATATAGAATTCTAATATTCGAGTAGTTTTTCGAGCAGTTGATGCTTTAAATAAATACGTAAATAAATAAAATAATAATAATTGGCTCAGCAGGGACTTCTATGACCTAGTTCATACTACAACTTTTGCCTCCGTAGGTTTTAACTTCTGAGACGAATGGAAAAGGCCTTCAATTCTATGCCGAGTTCAAACAGCTGGATGAAGAAGCTTACACTTTCGGATGTTTGTCAGGCCTTTTCAAGTTCTGATCTAAAAGAAGTCTTTCTTTTATCTCAGATCTAATCTGGGACCTCTCGCTCACTAGTTTAGCGCCCTTAACACGTAAACATTGCTCCAAAGTCAAACGGCGGAAATCAGCACTATTCAGCTACCGCCGGTACTATCAGTTCCAAAAACAAACCGCTAAAAAAAAATCCTTAACCCTTAAAGACACCGGAAAACAGAGTCCATCCTCCAGCCTCTTTCCGTTACAGAACCTGTTTTCTTTTAGTTGTATATTTTTGTATCTAACTTTCAATTAAGAAAAATCGCCTACATTAGTTGCACGCATTAGCATGAATGCTTCTAACCCGACATTTCGATATTTCCTCTCTTTCCACTCTAATTCTAGTCTAAATGGAAATCTGTGTGTACTATTCTTCTTTGTATAACACTTTTTGAACAATGTGAACAAGTCAATAGACATTTATCATTCTAACAGGTGTCAGTTGTATTACAGAAAACACTCACATAGTTTTACTTCTCGTCTGCAAATCTGAATATGCAGCAGAAGTAATTTTGCTAGTCGCAATACCCTTCGCAACTTGCCAGTCAGATCTTCTTCCTACCCTTTACTCCACTGTCATTGTTTTACATAAATGAACTTTCGTTTGTTTTTCTTTGTAAGGTGTCTACAAAATTTCCATCGTTACTGTGCCAAACGCTTTTCAATGATTTTTATCTGGGAGATGAGAAACACAACGGCCAACAACATATCAATGAGCAAAAAAAAAAATCATAAATACAAACACAACACCGTTTTGTTAACTCACGCTCACTCAAACTCTCACACTTAGTAGTACACCCTCGCTGATCCCGCTGCAAGCAAACAAACAAATTAAGTGAAAAAAGAAAGACTCAAGAAAAACCGTTCGTATGTCACACAGTGACAGCTCAGCACAGTACTATGCTGTGCTGTGCTATCAGCAACCAAATGTGCTGAAAATAATACAAAAACTGATTTAAATGGAACTGAAATGAGAGAACGATAAAAGTGGTGGAAAGAAGAACTGGTCATTCTCTTAAGATTCCAAATCGAATAACTGTATAAGAGTAAACCGACTCTTCAAAACCTCGTTGTCGCCTGTTTTCCTTCACACACTGTTCATTGTATCGTATGGATACAATCTCCTGTTGATGTGTGAACATTTTATTGAGATGAAACTCAAAGGTACTGTATCGGTTTGTTTTTTTTTTTTTGCAAATTGGACAGATTTCGAATTCTCTTTTGGATATGACTTAAAAAGAGAACCGACGAATAATTCTCGTTGCGGAGAACTGAGATACTCAGTGAGATTGGCTTATGAACATGGCAGGTACTAAGTTTGAGCGTGTTTAATATAGGTAGATGTGCATATTTGTTTGTTCGCTTTTGTAACATTATTGTCACAGTGTGTGCAATGAGATTGAAAGTTGGGGTTACAGTAGGGTGTTTCGTTTGGTTATTTCGTCTTTACCATATCTGTGTCCGATTTTGCTTCTTCTAGTTCGTATTAGCTCTGATTATGTTTTACGCGATAGGGTGGGTTATGATTTGTTTGGTTGAGAGACGCATGATTTTTTTAACAATTGTAATTGCCTTAAAAAAACATGAAGTTCTCAGTTTATCACATCGAAAACTAAATATATATAATAGTAAGTAAACAAATTGTAGGGGATGCGTACCATAACAAGGGGCTAAAATTGTTAAGGCATTGTATTAATCATAATTATACATATTTGTATTGTATAATTTTATGTACAAATAAAAAGCTTTATTCCATAACTTTGAATTTTCAATACAAATCAGTCCTTCTTAAACATAATTACTAAAACTTTCATTCTCTCGTATAAAAAACTTTTGTATCCTATACAGCTTTTAAAGCCTGCGTGTACGTTTGAAGGTAGTTTAAATTATAAAACATTATACCTTGTTCATAAAATGCGCACTCTCTTATGATATAAAAGAAGGTAGAGCGATAAAAGTTTTAATATGAAAATACGTTTTTTCCATATTTTATGTTGCATATGTTTACCTTTCATATTTAAAGTTTTAGTTTATTTTTTAATGTTTAACGTTTCATTTTTATTATTTCCATTTTTCAATAAATAAAATCTTTTAACAGCATTGCTGACGAAAAACTTCAAAAGTGGAATAAAAAGGGCTCGATCCAAATAACAGTGCACGGAAATAACTTCACATGGGAAATAACTTCACCTTGACTGGGTAATAATTTCACTTTTTTATATGAATTTATTTCCAAATTTTGTGAAATTATTTCCCACCTAAAATTTGAGTATTTTTTGATTCTAACTGGAAAACAAAAAGAAAATGAATTATTTATAAGGATTTCAGTATATTTAATTAACAATATGAATAACAACCATGCATACACCCAATTTCGCAATACTCCCACCCCAAAACAGTGACTCCAAGCAGAGTGTTGTAGGGCGGCAGCATGACAAACAAATGCCATTTATGACAATTACGATGACGTCTAGTGCCTATTTCAACTACAGTTTGTGGGCTTCTGGGAGATACCGAAAGTTCTCAAACTTTGTGTGAAGTAAACGATGGACGACACGACATGGAGTTACGTGAAGCAAATTAATGACGAGATCGTTGATTACTATCGCGCAAACGATTATCGTTCTTAGAGTTACAGAATGAGTGCCCTGGCTTTTTTTCTTGTGTTTATTAAAACACTGACCTCAAGCATACGCCTCCCACGTGACGTTGCTAGAATTTCAAAAAAATAAAATGCTACACCACAAAAAATTATGCTTGAATGTATAAAGCCAAAAAAATAAGCTAAACAAAAAAATGTGTTTTCTTTAGCTTAAAAAAATATTATTTTGTCTCTTATACTACACATTCGCTTAAATGTATTTTTATTGTCTATCTGTATAACTAAGACGATCTCTTTAGTAAGGAATTCCGTGCCTGAAAATATATCAGAAAATATTAATACAAAAAAAACACGTTTTAGAACGAATTTAATTTTTAAAATACCAATGTCCAGAAAAAAAAAAAACAAAACAAAAGAAAATTGTCAACCGTACCTATTTTTCAAATATTTAGAATAACTATTGAAAATAAAAGTCACACTTTCAATTCGAGGAATCTAACTACAGTGCTTGTATTTTTTTGAAGTATAACCCCCTTCATAGATAAGCTATAAATCCTTCACCGTATATCTGTATAAGCCCATGTAATTGCTGATCTGCACGTACACATAGATTGGACTCATCGCACTCACACTTTACACACTTAGATTTCACATTCCATCTGAGAAAGTGGTGGGAAACATCTACAACTTCGATGCACTGTAAATCAGCTTAATGTACACGAATGACCAAAATTCTAGAGCAAACATCGAAATATACAAAAATTCCAGAAAGTGCTAAAAAAAATTAAAAATGCCAGAATGGCATAACTGCCAGGTCTCAGGCGATACGATAGGCGTTCCGCAAGTCTACCGTAGTCAAGGAAAGACAATTAGTAGAGAGTCGGAATCAATGAAAGTTAACAGCTCTAATAGGTTATTCGTTAAGCGTTCCGCTAGACATTCCTCCTTGGCAGGTCCTTCAACTCCCCTTACCGCTACAGCTATATATTTTTGTCAAGTAAGGGGAAAGTTTGGCATCTGGTTATGGGCCAGTCAGGCCACTTAAAACGGGTCGTTTTTACTATTGGAGGTGATCTCAACCCGTTCAGGCAGAAGGGGAAATTAAAAAAAAAAATATTTAAAAACACCACGGCAACACTTTCAACAAAGTATTATATCCGCTTTGAAAGCCTGATATCTGTTATTTTATGTTATTCTTAAATCAACCAATTTCTATTTTAATAGGTACTTACTTACTTACTTAATTACTTAAGGTGGCGCTACAGTCCGGGGTGGACCTGGGCCTGAACCAACAAGGTCTCGAGCCAGCGCGATCTTCAGCTAGCTGTCTCCAGTTTCGCACGCTAAGTTGGTTAAGGTCCCCTTCCACTTGGTGCGTGCTCCACCTGAGTCGCGGTCTTCCTCTACTGCGCCTTCCATCGGGTGTGGATTCGAAGATCTTCCGAGCCGGAGCATTCGTGTCCATACGCTCTACATGACCCAGCCACCTCCGTCGTTGGACCTTCACTCTTCTGACTAGGTCGATGTCGCTGCACAGCCCGTCGTCGACAGTTCGTCGTTGAATCTCCTCCTCCGTTCACCGTCAATGCAGACGGGACCAAGAATCACTCGAAGAATTTTTCTTTCGAAACAACCTAGAGTTACCTCATCCGCTTTTGATAGAGTCCATGCATCTGCGCCATATATCAGGACTGGGACGATTAGGGTGTTATAAAGGGTCACTTTAGCTGTTCGAGAGAGGGCTTTGCTACTCAATTGCCTTCTTAGCCCAAAGAAACAGCGATTGGCAAGAGTTATTCTACGTTTAATCTCAGCGCTGGTGTCATTGTCTGAGATCATAGCGGAGCCTAAATAGACAAAGTCCTTAACCAACTCAAAGTTATATCGGTCTATATTGTGCCGTTCTTTCCGAGCCGTCGGTGTTGGGTGTCCTTTTTAGTTGACAGTATATACTTCGCCTTGCCCTCATTAACCGCCAAACCCATCTTCGCCGCCTCAGTCTCAATACTCACAAACGCGCCATTTACATCACGCTGCGTTCTGCTAATTATGTCAATGTCGTCGGCGTACGCCAGTAATTGGACGGACTTTTGAAAGATCGTGCCTCTGATGTTGGCGTTTGAGTTTTGCACTATTCTTTCAAGAACGATGTTGAAGAAGTCACATGACAGAGCATCGCCTTGTCTAAATCCTTTTTTGACATCGAAGTTCTCGGTGAGTTCTTTACCGACCTTGATGGAGCAGCGTGCATTCTCCATCGTCATCCTGCACATACGGACGAGTTTGGCAGGGATGCCAAAACTAGTCATTGCTCTGTGTAGCTCGTCCCTATAAATGCTGTCATAGGCGGCCTTAAAATCGATGAAAAGGTGATGGGTATGGATTTGAAGTTCCTAGCTTTTCTCCAAGATCTGACACAGTGTGAATGTTTGGTCGGTAGTTGACTTTCCTGGCCTGAAGCCACACTGACATGGACCAATCAGGTTGTTTTCGAAAGGCTTCAGGCGTTCACACAAAACGGCAGATAAGATCTTGTAGGCAATGTTAAGAAGACTATACCTCTGTAATTGACGCAGTTCAGAGGGTCTCCTTTCTTGAGGATTGGGCAAACAATGCTGAGGTTCCATTCATCGGGCATGCTTTCCTCCGACTATATTTTACAGTGAGTTGGTGCATGCTCCTAACCAAGTCATTGCCTGCCGCTTTGAACAGCACGGCGGCTAGGCCATCTGCTCCAGCGGCTTTGTTGGACTTAAGTTTAGATATGGCTATCTTCACTTCGTCCAGGTCGGGTGGACGGTATTGTTGATCCTCATCATCCAGGTTGGATGGTTCATTCTGCCTGACAGCGGGATTTAAGTCGTCATCGCCGTTAAACAGTCTGCAGAAGTAGTTCTTCCATATCCTCAGCATCGACTGCGATTCTACTACTATGTTGCCTTGTTCGTCCTTGCAGGCTTCAGTTCGGGCTCTGTAGCCTTGTGAGGTTCTTTTTACCCTTTCATAAAACTTCCGAACCTCCTTCCTGCAGAAACATCTCTCTATTTCCTCGATCGCGCGAGTTAGATTCAGCGAAAAACCCAAGTAAAAAAAAAACAAACGAAACAATTTTGGTATTATTACTTTATTCTTTTCCGGTCGGAGCTCAACTGTCACTTATTCTTATTTCTAACTTACGACCTATCTTAACATTATGTTGACTCGCCAGAATTATGCTGACTTGTCAACTTGCAGTCATTAGCATGAACGGATATCAGTTCATGTTAATGACCGACGACCTTATTAAATTACCAGGCAAGCGGTTTTGCTTTTGCTTTTATTTTATACCTATTGGTTCGGCATTTCGGTGGCACTAACATTTGTTGCTGTATTTGGAGGTTTTTTGCTGGCGTATGTAACTCGCGCTTTTCATGCTCTTTCTTTTTCCTCCCCAGAAGCCGGTGTTCGTCTCTTCTCTTCTGCGCGTATAGCTCACGAGCAGCTCTTGTCCTTCTTTGCAACGCCGCTTTGTATGCCTCTTGTTTCGCTACATCCATAATACTGGAGGAGTGGCTTGCGTTCATCGCAATATGGTCAATCTGGTTGACGGTTGAGGAGATCTCCATGTGCCTTTGTGAATATCGAGATGCGGGAACCGTGTACTAGCCACGACAACATTTCACCCCGCCGCGAAATCGATCAGCCTAAATCCATCATCACCAATCGACAGTACTACCAAAGATGCCCTCTCTTCCTAACCTTGCGTTAAAATCACCTAAGACAATTTTAATGTCATAGCTAGGGCACTGCTCGTAAGTTTGTCCAAGAGCTCGTAGAACCTCTCATTCTCCTCCGTGGGGGCATGCGCGCGTATATATATCAAATATCATAATAGGTAGTTTTGGAAAAAACAAGACTTTTTAAATTGTAACTTAAGCAGTGGCTGCTGGGCAGGATGCGAGGTATACCTACATGTTTGTTTCTTTTTTCTTCAAAATGTATATTTTTAAACGTAAATTGATTTAACAATAATATGCCGTTGTTTTGTAAATATTTTGTTTTTTATTTAAAAAAATACATTTCCCACAGCAAAAAAATAATAATGCAAATGCTTGTATTTAACTACTCTACAAAAATCCTGCAATCATTTTTTGAAGAATAAGTTATTCATTTAATTTATTTTAATGCAATATTGAAGTACTTATGAATAGACTTTTTTGACTCATTTACCTCAAACAGAAGTTCGAATGCACTTCATCCATTCTCGACTTAACCATTCGATTGTTTTGAGATATCCAGTCATGAGTCTAAAATGTACTCTTGAATTCATATATAGGTCGCTTCAAGTGTCCGTAATGTTTTATACAATGTATTTCCGTTTCTAAAGACGAAAAGCTTCCCATAGGGTTTTTCGATGATGTTTCGATTTTTTGTAAGTACCCTATCAAAATGTTAGTGAAGTATAGCCATTGATCGTTTGCTAGTCGTCTGCATAAAACGACAATTTTTGTGAATTCCCAGTTTAGATACTAATAGTCAGGATTCTGCGAAGTTAAGGAAGTTGTGACGATATAATAAAACCGTAGTTATAGTTTCTTAAAACTGTAATTTAGTATAGTTTAGTCCATATTTCGAACGGCTGAATTAAGAAACTTTCTCATGACTCTAATATTTTCCAGACGTTCGCAAAATATGGTGCAGTGGATTAACAATTAAGTTGTGATTTGAAACTTAGAAAAGTGTGCGTGTTGGTTAACAAAATACTTATTTATAATGTTTGCGTTTGTTTTCACGCATTTAAAAAAAAAAATAAGTACAATTTTTAGTTCTTTAGTAGGCCCTATTTCGTTTCAGTTCTCAGTACAATTGAGGAAAATCGATTTTGCATTACTTGCTACGCTCTAAGTAGCTGGTTCCAAATTCTCCATAAATGCGGTGTGTGAGATAATTATTATGACCCAATTTTTCCTCAAACCTCAAAGAGAACTGGAAATGCTGGACATATCAAGAAAATCAAGAAATAATGTTGAAAACGATTTTATTTTAAAAATGCTAACGATAAAAATAACTATTATAAGGCTCGATAAAAGTTAATTAAAAAAAAAACGTTTGTTCTAAATATAATGTAATAGGCATGTAATATTTTTAAACAGTATTTCAAATCATTCTATTCTCCATCATAATCAACTGGTTTCCAGGTTATGAATGTGATTCTTTTAAAATGGATGTTGAGCTGAATTTACATTGGACGTTTATTTGGTACTTAAATTTTATAACATCTTTACTGTAATTTACGTAACACGTTTTTGCTTGTTTTTAATTATTTGGTTTAATGTTTTTGTTGACGCACGTAAAAAGAAATAATTTTGTACAAGAAATACCTATTATTTTATTTCTTTAATTTAATTAAGCTAATTTTAATTGAGCCCCCATTTCTCGTTAATAAAAATGATGGCTGACGGCTGAACTACCGAACTTGAAACAGAAAAATCAAGAAGAGAAGGAACAAAACTTACGTACTTTACTTAACGGGCTCCGACCCGTGGAGAGTCTCTGTCTGAGATACTGCAGCCTTCCATCCTCTGCGATCCCGGATACACTGCTTCCAGTTGTCCAGACCAAGCGCTCTGGCATCCGCAACGGCTTGGTCTTTGAAACGGATGTTCGGTCTTCCTTGTCTTCTCAAACCGGGGGGCCGGGATTCGAAGATCCTCTTAGCAGGAGCATTATTGTCCATTCGCTCGATGTGGCCGAGCCAATGTAGTCGACGTATTTTGGCTTTTTTGACTACATCCACATCTTGATACAGCTCATAGAGTTCGCGGTTGTATCTTCTCCTCCATTCGCCCTCCTCGCACACAGGTCCAAAAATCCGCCGAAGAATTTTTCTTTCGGAGGAACCCAGTATCAGCCTCCCTTCCTGCATATCGCCCAGCACTCGGCGCCATAAAGCAGAATTGGCAGGATAAGAGTTCTGTAGAGCATACATTTTGTCCTTCGAGTTAGGAGTTTTGAACCCAGTTGTTTTGCCAAACCGTAATTCTTCGCCGGATCTCCACTAGGATGTCATTTGTGGAGTTCATGTTTACTCCGAGTTAGATAAACTACTTAACTACCTCGAAATTGTTGCTATCAATACTGACGTTCTGTCCTAGGCGGTGGACAGACGCTTGTTTGTATGTTGATAGCATGTACTTAGTCTTGTCCTCATTTACTACAAGACCAACGAATTTCGCCTGTTCTTCAATCGCCGGAAAAGCCTCACTCACGGCACGCTGGGAGCGACCGATGATGTCAATATCGTCTGCATACCCCAGTAGCTGGACGGATCTGTTGAAGATAGTGCCTTCCATGTTGATACCTGCCCTGCGCACTATCTGTTCCAGTACGAGATTGAAGAAGTCGCATGATAGCGCGTCCCCTTGCCGAAATCCGGTGCATGTTTGGAATAGTTCGGAGGAGCTACTTTCAAATTGCACGTAGGATCGCGTGTTTTCGAGTGTCACGCGACACAACTGAATCAGTTTTGTCGGTATGTCTCGACTTGAAATTCGTTGCTCTTTTCCTGGATTTGCCTCAGTGTGAAAATTTGGACTATATTCGATCTGCCGGGCCGGAAACCACACTGGTACGTGTCGAGTAGTGTGTTGCAAAACGGTTTAAGATGTTCACACAGTACGTTGTATAGGATCTTATATGCGACATTAAGCAGGGATATGCCTCGATAGTTCTTGCAAGACATAGGATCGCCTTTTTTGTAGATGGGGCATATGGAGCTGATAGTCCACCCATACTAAGCCAACTTATTCTATACTGGGTGGTGGAACTGGTTTTTCATTGACTGGACGTGGGTTGTCTTCTTGCCCTACCACTCTCTCTACATGATGCCCATTTAGCAGCTGCTGGAAGTGCTGCTTAAACACATCTACTATTCCCTGCGCTTCGGTGACTAGGTTTCCATCATTGTTTCGAAGAGCTTGCGTTCCGGTCTTGAAGCCAGCAGCCAGTTGGATGTTGCTCCGATGGCGGGACTCTTCGATCTCCTTGAGCTGGGAGACTGCGTAGGCCCTCTTCTTTCTACGCAGGATTTTCTTCTCCTCCCTCCTCCTGGCCCGATACACTTCCCTCGCTGCCCTTGTTTTGCGCTGCAGCGTCTTCATATGTGCATTTTCTGTCACCGTTTTTTCGGCGTACGCATTCATCATCATACCACGGGCTCTTTCTCAGGGGTGGCTGGTACCCTAAGGTGGTTTCGGCTACCTCTTTGATGATGTCGCGATTCTGGGACCACTGGGTGTTGGTATCAGTGGTAGGTCAATGGACTGCGGAGAGTTTCTCACTCAGGCGCTCTTTGTAGAATACTCCAGGTGTGCTAAGGCGTCCAACGTCGAATTTGTTCTTCTGGGCGGAACGCTAGCAATATCTATTTTATATAGGTCTGAATCGCAGAAGGGGAAGTGAGTGGTGGTTCGGTGATGCGATCTATGAGCGAATAAAGAAACTGCACAACTTCTGTAGTCGCTCATAGATGGCATTAACAGTTATTTTGATCTGGGCAATTAGTAGGACAAAGTGATTTTTTTTATTGACAAAGTAATGACTTTATTTATTAACGGAACTACACTGCTCTTGAGCTCAAAGAATTTGTCAATTTTTTTTTTAAGATTAATGTGCGGTAATATTAAGACAACTGCAATGGCAACACTATCAACGTACTCTTAATTTGCTGTCAATTGGGTGGTTCTCTGCAAATCGCAGTCCTCATATCAGTAATCGAAACCCAAAGGGATAGCACACCTAATACCACAGCTCTGAAAGGTTTTCATCTAGGTATGCCGGTTGAAAGCCTTAAGGAAAACAAAGGACGAACTCACACATGCACATACCGCAAACTTCATGCTACTTCGTAATGTAACTTGGAAGTTGTAACACACAATTCCATGACGATTTATGCTGGGAAATTGTATTTGCATGCCCACAGTTCCTATTCCATCAGGTATGTGTATGTGTACCCTCAACCCAAATACATGAGCAGATGTCCTCGTTTGGGGGAATAAAGGATTTCCGAGTCGCTGTTTCTCCGGTCGAGAGTAGGGTGGGAAATTTAGTCGTACATATTTTTTTTTGTTTTGTTTAATTGAACATCCCGTTACACACTAAGGGGGTTGCAAATGAAATGCATATGCATTCACATTTCGCGCGAAGCGCTGATGTATTGATATATGCTAACACACGAAGGCATGAGTGCAAATGACTGCGTATTAGTGATTTAAGGATAGAACTGATTCGGCCTCGACTTGCTCTTTTTTCTCGCTTGTATTGTATACTTGGCTTCACGTTGTTTGCAACCTGTTTATTGGAGATTTGATATTATAAAGCTAATGAGGACATAGAAGAGAAGGGAACGATGTGAGCAAGTTGGGGAAGGCCGAGGCAAAATATTACATATTTGAAATAAGTATAGAATACCTAAGTGTTTTAAAGATACTAAATCAATGAGGATTCCAATGAAAAGAAGTCGAAATCTAGCACAGATATTTCAAAAGTATCAATGTTTTGACTATCCGGGTAAAAGGCGGTCCTGCAGGAAAAACTGTTTTCCTGGAACAATTCGATGATAATATGAGGACAACTTCGAAATATTAATAAGTCGGATGGCAAAAAAAAATACTGACCAACAGTTGCAAGGAATCTCGAAAACTTTCTATTTTGATAAGAGCTAATTATTGAGAGCACAGATGATACTGGCTGGCTTCGTAAAGGAAATAGAACCAGGTAGAATGAGATTCATGTAAAGGTTGCACAGGAGTTCAGCGAACACCCGAAGCTGGAGGAAGCTAGAGCTAATCCCTCGCAAAGTAGCCACATCCAAGTCTGTGATGCAGCACTTCAGTCTACTTTATCGAAGCGGGCTGTGTGTCATATTTTAGTTGCGGCAGTATGGGCGTAGTTAGGGTAAAGTTCTCTTGATGGGACGTTTGGAACTAAGTCCAAATGTACACCCATAAGAGATGTCTTCATCGGTATCATTGTGGACCTATTCGACGATGATATAGGAGGAAATCCTGTAACAAATGGAGGCTCATAGAAGGCATGTCGATCAATTGGCTCAAATAGATTGACAATACTTCGAGCTGGCAATATGACTGCGTTGAAATTGTTTCACAGATTGCGCATACATGAGGTTAGAAAGAAACTTGACAAGGATCCCTGCTGAAGCTAATCGATAGGACCGAGATCCTAAAAAGTCAAAACAAATAATGCAGGCGAGATGTTAAAAGCATTACAAAATCGAAATGCAAGTTATGACATAAAGGCTGGTGTATCAGACTACAGTCAAAGCTGTTTTCAGATCGGTTTGGTCAGGTCGCCTTCCTCAATCTTGAAAAGCATAACTTTGTAAATCTCCAGAAAATAAGTCTGCATCGCCTAAGTGGGCTGCTGTAGCTCATTTAACAAACAATAGTGGGATGAAAATGTGTTACATTTATGACAGCGAGTGTAGCCGCTTTCTTGAATTGGATATGCATTTGAAGAACAAATTTTTCAGGGAGACAAGCTGGATTGTGCTAAATATTGGCTTTCTGCAATTTCAATATCGATTACTAGAAAAGGAAAGCAAAACCGTTGCCGTACGGATCTTTCTAAACCGCTCAGCAAGATAAGCAAGCTCAATACTATGCACAGAGGCCCGGTGGCAGCACCGATAAGGTGCAGCGGCCACAAATGTGCAGTTTCTAACACGGTGTCCTCTACAAAGAAAACCCTGGTTCATCGGGGAGTGTCGGTCGAGATTTGGAGCAGCCACGACGCACGAGCCCCTCCAATCTATGCGGGATTCAAAACCAATCAAAACTGCTTGTAAGTTCTATCCATACTCGCGCAACACGAATTTAAGTCCAAACTTCGGTCGCGATCGGCTTCACAAAAGAGTCCACAAAAAAGTCCTTAACCCACACAATTAAAGCAACCACCTACAGCTACACTGCGCCTACAACACCATTCAATTCGATGAGCAATATTCGGTCTACATGCCAAACTCTCCAGCTCCACTACCTATATCCGGTTATCACTTGGCCTGATATGTCCTTCGACAAACGCCGCTGCTTCATTCCATATGGCACATGGCGTCGACCCACTCGAAGGCAAACTTCCACCATACTATGCCGAGCTCCATGTGCGATGTAATTTTTTAATGGGTTTCGTGTCCGCCCTTACCCACTCCCCGCGGCACACAACCAACATTCATCCTAACCTCAATAAATATGCCCTCTCATAGTCCTGAGAACGAGGTCATACAGGAGTACAGAGGTGGAAGGAGGTATACCATCATATAGAAGAGATTTAGAGATCCCACACATGCACACAGGTATACAAAACCCTTTCACCCCAGACCCCACACAACCGGAGTCTCATGAGATCCAACGATTGCGAGATGGATGGATGCTAGCTAGATGCTAACGCTGCTGTTGTATTCCATGAAATCCAGTTCAAACGAGGATACCTACAAAAGCATAGAGCGCACAATTCCGACCTTCGTTGTTGTCCTGTTGCAGTTCTTTCAACTGCATTCGGTTGCGGTAGCGGTAGCAACGACAGCGGGTGGATAGATGTTGGCATGGCCATGGGAAGATAAACTCTATGGCGGAAGTTGGTAAAATAAAATTGTGTTCGCCTAAGTTGGTTTTCGCTTCCATTTTTAGTTCGTCGTTGGTATGTTTCTTCCTTTCTTTTATTTTTTGTCGACTGTTCCTGCACAATGCAACAACCTAACTTCCACAGGGGTGACGGGGGAATGCGAATGCAGAGAACATTTACTCATCGTCATTCGTTTCTCTCTTGTTCGCCTGGTTTCATGGCTTCTTTGTTAATCTAGATGGGTTGCGGCGCGGGATTGGAGCGACGATGTATACATAGGTATACGACGACGGGCGCAATGCTGGTTCGTATAGTGTGGCGGGCATCCGCCACTCTTCTGTTGATAAACTGTTGTCCTTCTGTGTAGAAGGTCCTGAGGCTGAATAGAATGTGAGTGTAGTTGTGTGCATGTTGGAATCGTGAGAAGCAGTATATATATATATGTTGAACGGTGGTGGTGGATGACAGGGTGCAAAAAAAAGTTCAGAAAGCCAAGGACCGGAGCTTGGCTGGAG